>OX371209.1:8807500-10170000 GCA_947310845.1 Yponomeuta plumbellus | reverse complement strand
CGGTCATTTCGACTTAGATACTCAAATAAACGGTTTCATGCGCGGACACGAGACTTACGATTTAATGACGTTGCGTCACTTTGACACGTGACCGGTAGAGTAGAGAAAAGTGTAGACAAGAAAAGAACACGGCTCAATCGATTTTCCCACAGAAACAATCCGCTACTTGACTCTTTTTTCAAGTAAGCCTTAAATGCTAAATATCTTTTCCATTAGACCAAAAAATATTTTAGTATATTTTTTGAGGACCTAAAAGCAACAAAAACATTATTTTAAAACGTTGTTTTGCTTAACAGCCAAAAACGCGGTCCGCCATTTTTGTCTATGGTTTGAAGTCCAAACTGTTGTAAACAAAGTAAGTGACGGAACTCGAATCAAAAATGACGATTCGAATCGACTCGAATCACCCGGAAGATGATTCGAATCATGATTCGAATCGACCCTCGCATCAATAGGCTGATTCGAATCAATATAAATCATTATTATGATTTGAATCGATACGATGATTCGAATCAATACGATGATTCGAATCAATACGGAGAAATCATATGCATTTAAAATACTGATAAAATGTACCTATAAATATAATTATTTTCAATGTAAATGTTTTAATACACCCAATTATTTTCCATGTTTTCATCAAAATTTAGTTATTATTTTAATAAGTAAAGGTATGTGTCCGTTATATGAAATTTATTTATATATTTATTTATTCAACACTGATTTTCACTTACACGCATACACTTACACACCTACAGTACTTAAGGTCACAAATTTTTGATACTTGAAGCTTGTAATGTAATTTTTTTTTGTCAACGCTTTTTTGTTATCACCGTGTTAAAATATCTTCTGAAAAAACTGATCCAGCACAACTCTTTCACTTATTCCACTCTGACCAACTGAACTATGAACTAAAACTCTACTACTATTTTTATTTCTAACAGAGATATGAGGTAGTTTTGGGAAGTATTTGTGTTGATTGATTTTGAAATGTGTTTAAGATGGTATTGGAATATTCTTAAACTATAATTTATCCTTGCACATTATTTGATTTGAGATAATAGATAAGATATGAGATAAGACAAAACTAAAACAATAACTGTTTAAAACAAAAAACTTCAACAAATCCTACTTGTCTCATCGGTCAGGTAAGATTGCCGCGCAATGAATGATTCGAGTAAAAAAACTGATTCGAATCAAATCAACTACTGATTCGAATCAACTCGACCATTCGAATCAAGGTATGATTCGAATCAACTTAAATTCTCATTCGAATCAAGTTTTTACCGTCGTGATTCGAATCATTCGAATCAAAGGTGATTCGAGTCTCATCACTAACAAAGTTTGACATTCAACATAGGTAGAAAAGAAGTAGGAGTTAATGAATGGCTTTTATTGTTATGGCCATAAGGATTTTACCGTGGGACTTGTTTGGTGAAACGATCTTTACCTAGTCCTAGAATCTTAGTGATCTGTGAGATAGTGAAATAACAACAACGCAACCCTGATTTTATCGAGTTTACATGCAAAATATATCAATTATCATTATTCGAGAATGCAAAAACACGTCAATAAAGACCGCCGGAAAGTCGCGGATTCGTGTAGGTGCCTACCCAGTGAAATAAACATACGAAAAACTTTGCTCAAACTTGCCAAGAGAGACCCCGATTCTTTATCGACTGAAACTTGGGTGTATTTATGTGAAGATCACTTCAAAGTAAGTCCTGTAATATCAGTGTACACAAACTGTTTTTAGCTGTAATAATGCTTGGTTTGATTTGGTTTGGTTTTGGCAAATCGGTACGTTCTGCTTCCACGAATCCAGCGTCCATGATTGCGCTAATCAATAAAATGATACTAACTGCACAAGAAGAGTTTTTGCAAAAACACTAAATCCAATCCAAATCACAATAGAACCTACGCACGCACGACTGACAGATGTTTGTTTACAACCAAAGGTGCTTTCAAGATGGCGGATAGTGTTTTCACCGTTCCGATTTAAAGGCGAAAAATATTTTGTTAATTTGCAAATTTTGCAGCCATCCTGCATATTTACTTAGCAAAGTCAATATATTTCGGTTTCTTACCTTAGATACTACAGGAAATATCAATTTATCGCGTCAAATTTGATACGAGGCAAGTAGCGTATTGGGCGTCACGACAAGTCCCCTTTCTCGAAAATGTTCTGAGCAAATCGCGTCAGATTGAGACAATTATCCTTAATTTTGTTGTCTACGAAACAAGCGCGAATATCATCTGAGAAACCTGCTTCGAAGAAATTGGAGAAATAAACGGGTGTAAAATATGTAGATACAACCGTTATTTTCCTTCAAATTCTAAGAGACAGTCAAGAATTTTAGTCTAACATTGTAACTGATTTCGAAAGTATTTTTTGGCTAGGCAAAAGGACGAAGATGAAAGGCTTCAACAGTTTGCTTTTCTTACTAAGTTCTTGACTGGAAATAACTTTTCGAGGAATTCAGTTTATTAGTTTCGGTTAAGTAGGAACTATTTACTCTAAAACTTTTATCAATGAGCACTCCTCTTCCCTAGTTAGGATCTTGTTTACGTTCCACAGCAATTATTTCAAAATAGATCTGTACAATATTGTTGATTGAATGTCGAGTTGGAAGTGTCGACAGGCGGGTCACCAGACGAGGCGGGAAGATGGCAGCTGAACCAGGAAAGTGAAGCTCTATCCACGTTACAATGAGCCGTTTTCAGAAGAACTAAAAATAATAATAATACGGCTTTCAAAGGAATGCAATTTTGGACATCAGCCCAATAGCCATGTGTGATACATCATAAAATAGGTCTCAGCGAGCTGAACAATAGCCAAATGTTTGTCCTTTCGGAGTTATATTGTATTGAAAAAAAAAAACTAACATTTTCAACAAAATATAACTCCGAAACGACAAACATTTGGCTGTTGGCGTCATAGTAACTTTTGTTTAGCTCGCTGAGACCTATTTTATGATGTATCACAAATTACTATTGGGCTGAGGTCCAAAATTGCATTCCTTTGACAGCCGTATTATATTTTTTTTTTGTTCTTCTGAAAACGGCTCATTGATCACCAACAGCTAATCTACCTTAATATAATACAATTACAAAGAAATAGTCCTGGAATCTTAACACATTCGCATATTTATTCTTAGTGCTACGATGTAGGTTAATAATCAAATACAAAAAATACAAGTGCAAAAAAAGCCCGTCGTTGTACCCAGCCTGTTCGGTCGCCCGTCATCCGCGTGAGGACGGTTTTTTTTCGCTCGTATATAGTCTCTAACCTTTAAAGCTTTAGGTTTATTCTGTTTTGTATCTTTACGCCCGCACGTCCCTGGCCCGTTGTAATTTGGATAATCTTTTAGGCAGTGACGGTAGAGAACTGGGTCTTAATTCTGTTTGAGCATTATAGTTCAATATATTATTAGCATAATAAATCCATCGACGCCTAGAATTATTGATACGTATGCTCGCGTTGACTTGAAGCGGCAATGAAATTAAATCGACATGTTCACGTAACTGTCATTGTACTGCAATGCATCAGAAGAATCTAGGCACTCGACGGCAGTCAGTGGGTTGGCGAACAGCACAAGTGGTGACGAAAAGGCGTACGCCCAGAGCAGTGTGCAGAGAGAGATAGACTGTGATTATTATACTACCTAGGTTCCGCATTTAGGCTCACTCGGCATCCAACCGGCTGGCAAGCAAGACACACATCATGATATGTGTAGGTATAGGATACTGCTATGTCAGATTATTCCGACCGTAATTTAAAAATAAGATCTTGGGATGAAATTGAGAGAACTAACTGACAGATAGCAGATGCTGGCAACTTCATTTGGCTACCGAAACTAGCCAAGGGTAGCCATGCCTACGTAGCCAGCACGACGACGTACGACGTTGCCATGGCATCCCGGTGGGTTAGCGGCCTAACACGCTAGTAACAGTGTAACATTTTCGCTCTCTATCCAAACAAACTTTCATAATTGGAACTAACAAGTAATATCAAACAATTTGAATAAACACAAACTCACTGACGTGTAACTTTGACGTTTTCAATTGAGCAATCAATCAAATGTGCAAAAGGCAGGAATCTGAAAGTGAAGTTGGTGGAAAAAAGGAACAATACAAAATTCTTGTTCGTTGCGAGGTCGACCCCAACATTAAAAAATACATATTTGCAATTGTCTTCACAATCCCACACTCATTAGCGGCGTTTTGGAGGACGCCGCAAATGCTCTAGTTCATAAATCTACTTTTTATTAACAATGCACACGGTGAAACAATTAGACTAGTTTCGAAGGTCATCTTTAAAACGTTTGACATTTCAACTATGCTGAGCTGGTATCACAGCCGCCAATCGACCACTCAAGATAATTGATAAATTATTTTGAAAGGATCCCCCGACCTTGATCCATTGAGGTCACCGCATAATTACTCCCCACGAGTTTGCTTACTTTCGATAGTTTGCGGAAATATTAGTTGAGAGGAAAAGTAGTTCAATATCGAGCTATCGTAATTAATGTGACGACGAATTTTACGAGTCTCCTCAAATGTTTATACTTCTGTCTGTCACATCCTCGAAGGAAATCGAACGTTTTTATTACCCTTAAAGTTTTAATGATTATAGTGTTGAACAGTAGTCTTTGGGAAACATGAGAAACATGCTCAAAGAGAGAGTTACACTTTCCTGAGCTATGTAAAACAACTCCTTCAGGTTGTAAACTTTTAGTCCGGATCAACTTACGTACGGGTGTTTACAAAAAAAAGTCAGGGAAAAAAAGTTTGCAATGTGTTGTGCTTACGAAGTTTTAGTTCAAAAACTCCTTCAAGTTTTGCAAGTAATATTTCCACTATGAACTTTATTCTAGATACACTTATTTGACTTTTTGTCGAAAGAGTCCGACCAGGTTTCGCTCTGATTTGCAGAGCTTAAGCATGGTGAGCAGAGACGGCGCTCGCGTCGTCGGTTGCTCGTCTTTGACAAGTTGGTATCCGGAATAAAGTTCTACCTATTCTAATAGCTGCCATTCCATCTATGTGCACCATTTTGAGAAACTCATCACCTTTGAAACAATATGTTTCTAGTGTTGAATGCTTGTGTGTATTGTCTGTGTGATGTGTATGTGTGTGATTGTGGAAAGTGGCAAGCCTTGTTTATCAGTCTACGGGGTTTTGATAGTGATAGTAAAAGTTTCGCGTAAACACAAATACCTACAATAATTTGTATAATTATTTTTATTTACAATAAAGAATATGCCATTTATCTAAATACAAACAATACAATCCATAATTTAGTTATTGCTAACGCTAATGTAATTTCAGTTGTGTTTGATAATCAATTTGTATTGAAATTGATTTTATTTCTACTATCCAGCATGTCTTATTACAATCTCATTACCATCTTTGACATTGTCTGCGAACAAGTTCCTGTCGTTTCCATAAATCATAACCTTTTATCAATAGCTGCATAATGTACGAAAGGTGTGGTGCAGAGAATTGATAACCCGAAAACTATATCTTTCGTTGTAAACTTGTATCGTTAAACTATATCTTTCGTACCCAAAACACCGTTTTAATATTTTATTTCTTAGCCCTTGTATATTTTAAATCTCTAAAACGGACTTGGGACCAGTTTCTGAATTGAGAATTTCACTAAATAATACTTTAGTAACGTTCGGTGATGCTGTTACAGTTAAGCAGATTGAAGGAAATGAAACACGGCACTAGTAAGCTGTTTCACAGAATACATCCGTACCAGGCGTGAATAAGTTGACAAGTCGACATGTATGAAAATTACAATTCGACCGGAATTGGCATCTGGATGGCCTAATTTATATGGGGATTAAATGAATAAGTCGATAGGGCCACTTATTTTTGCTACACTGCAGATGTCAATAATTAAATAACTACCTTTTCGATGCGTAAAATATGACATCTAGATATATCTAAAAACAATATTTGAAATAAATTTAACAAATCAACATACCATGTTATGACCAGCACCTATTCTAATAAAGAAACTTAACACCTTGAGATATTTAATTGTTCACTTTCGACTACTTGCATTTTCAACTTCACACAACGAGATGTCAAGTTATTACCGCTTCAAAGGTGCATGGTATTATGTGACAAGTAGATTTTCAACCGTTATGCATTCAATGAGACAAAGCGATACGTTAGAAAAAGATGTCATTAGTTTTGTTTATTGCTAATTTGTACGAACTGAGAGATCTGTCGCCGCACTTCCGCATCATTCCGGTGTCCTTGACCGAGTTATTTGGTTTGTTTGTGTGGTTTGTTGCACGTCCGCAGTGCATGTATTGAAATGAATTGCATTTATTGACTATCGGACGATAATGTCAGCAAAAAGACGCCGGTTTTTAGAAGAATTACGACAAAACACAGTTAATTGCTCCGGTGTACGATTGAGAGAAAAAAAACTGACAATAATAATCCTCTCCTCGCCTAACAGTATGGGCAACACATACTTGAGATTGCTATCGTAAGATTAGTACAGTCTGGGATACCTTTTTTATTTGATTGGCGTACCTAGTTGAGAAATTGTCACAAATAGTATTGTTTGCGGATGACACTTCTGTAATTTTTAAAATTAAGAGAGGTCAATCTAATTTAGACGATGTAAACAATGCTCTTTCTAAAATTCTGAACTGGTTTACCGTAAACAATCTTATGTTAAATGCCAAAAAAACAAAATGTATTAAGTTTTCATTGCCCAATGTCAAAAAACTGGACACAAGTTTAACAATAGCTGTTGACAGACTAGACTTAGTTGAGACAACGGTGTTTTTAGGCATTACAATAGACTCAAAACTACATGGGGTCAACAGATAGAAAAGTTAGCGGGTATTTTGAGTTATTAAAATTAGACAACTAACAGATGTAGAAACTGCGAGGCTAGTTTATTTCAGTTATTTCCACAGCTTTTTGTCATATGGTCTGCTACTATGGGGGCGGGCGGGAAATATAGAAACAATTTCTATTCTCCGAAAAGGGCTATTATAGGTATTATAGGTATTTACAATTTACGTGCCAGACAATCACTACGCGAGTTTTTTTAAGAAAATAGGAATTTTTACGCTAGTTCGCCAATATATATGCGATAACATAATGTATGTACGTAAAAACATAACTACATTTAAGCTAAACAGGGACATCCATAACGTTAACACCAAAAGCCGAAACAAAATTGCCTCATCTTGATTCAGATTAGCCAAGGTAAATACATCATTTGTAGGATATAGTGTACGCTTTTGTAACAAGATTCCAGAAAGTACCCTGCCAGGAAATAAATTTAAATTTGTTATTAAAACTGCGCTGTGTAAAAAGGCATACTACAGAATAGATGACTTTATAGATGATAAAAACCCTTGGCAGTAAACCAATTCCACAACGAGCTAGTTATGGTATTCTGTAGTGTAGACCATCATTAATATAAAATTAATTGGCGATTATTAATAAAATTATTTTATCTTTTTCAAATGTTTAACGTTCTTTCATGTTGCTTAAATATATAATGTTTTTAAAGCAATAATTAGTTCATATTCCGAAGATTTTTAATTAAAATTTAGATGGATTCAAGGTGAATAAGTTGACAAGTCGTCGGTTCACAACTTGATAAGTCGTTTATTTTGTTCATTAATAAAGATTTTTCAAATTTTATTACATTAGTTAAAAAATACATTTAAAACTATAAGATTCACATTAAAACATTATTCATTACGTTAAAATTGGATTTACCAACAAGTTTAAAAACTTTAATTGGCCGCCCTGAAAAGTGTTCATTTTCGACTTGTCAACTTATTCACGCCTGGTACGGACATAATAGTACAGGTACAGAAGATTCACTCCGCAAAATCAATTAAAGAAAAAGGGACTCTGGCAGCGATACAATTAGGTGCAATTCAGATCGCACGGCGCTAAAAAAGCTACGTTATAATATAACGTTACAATGTTACAACGTTACAATGTTGCCTCTCTTTCTACCGAGTAACTTTTATCACTTCTGGCGCCTGAATTCCTACCTATTTGCCACTCCGGAGTGGTCGCCGCATGAACTTACGCGTTCGATACCGACACGCGAAGTGAAACAGGCCTGGCTGTTTATTCGACTGACGGCCGATCGCCGCAAAACCAAAAGGTGTGCGCACACGCACACACACACATTTGAAGTTACTTAGCAAAATTTTGAATTCAGAAACTAGCACTTACCACGCATCTTAAAATAAATGTAAAGTAAGTAGCCAGTTTACGATATTATGTAGTATGATTTTAAAAGTCAGTCACTTTACTTTTACGTGTTTTAAATGTTTGACATTCGTCGCGAGTTTACGTTAACTGTCAAAACTGACACAAAACGCATGACTTGTGCTAGCGTACTACGCATACTGTACTTTTAATACATACATAGGTACATATGCTCACGCCAGTATCCTATCTACCTGAGGCAGAGATCAGGGGCTGCCACCTGTCACGATTCTGACAAATCACTTTCGCTTCATCGACATTCATTAGTCAAACACGCTGGTTTCGGGTACTTTAAAGTCTCCATATGATAGTCTGAAAGTCACTCATAAGTCCAAAATAATTGGATATTTGACAGGATGTCAAATGAGTTACTTTTAAAACGGAATGTTGTATGAAAATACTTGCTTGTGACGTCACATTTCAGAGCACTCTTTTTTGTTTCATCAATTTAAAAATTGTGATAACTAGTAAATGATTAAAATAAATACATTTTCCGAATCATTTTGTAATTTTTGTTTTAATCGAGCATCTCAAATAATTTATTGTTGATATGTCAAATACCGAATTGAAGTAGAAGTTTGCATACCACGTTCTTTCTCTATCTAAGATGCTTGTTATGTGAAAAAAACAATATTACTTAAAATAAATGCCTATAGTGGTAACAATGTACTTTATATTTGCGTATATTAAGTTACCGCAGTCAAACGAAAAAGAGCGCTGTTTAACGGAGCATATCATAATTGAATATCCGGATACAAAATGCTCCCGGTAACTTGATTATGAGAGGCTGGAGGAAACTAGAGTTCATTTTGCGATTCAATATTGACTGACTTGTGTTCAGCATCTGCCTGTCTGTGTTTGTGGCAAGATGGCGGATTGCCAACGCAACCTCCGACCCGGTGCAAATATTGGCCATTGCTGGGAGCCAGCATAGAATGGAATTTTGGTATTTCACAAGAAATCAATACTCACAAATTAATTGATACACCTAATGATATCTTAAATTGGGAGAACATACTTTTAGCTTTTGAAAATCAATTTCAATTATTTTAATTCATGATAAAAACCAAATGTTTTCTTTCTGAAGGTAAAATTTGTTCTTTTCACATTTAAAGGATTATTCTTTGCAAAACATTTTTTTCATTTATTTCTTTTCAACTTTTAGCTTAATCAACAAACTTTTAAAAATTATTACTAATAGATGTGTTGAATAATAGACACAATTCTCTGAATACATATAATATTAATGTACTGTTTAACAACAGATATAATCATTGATTTTTTTTGGGCAGAGTGCTTAACACATTTCTTAAACGGCGTCGGCGGTTACTCTAATAGGGGGATTTGTTTTAGAACCTGATACAGTGCCCATAAAAGTCGTATTACCTTTTGCAAGTCTAGGTAAATCGCAGCAATGACATTTTGTGTTTATTTTTGTGAATAAAACACGCGACTTCAGCAACAAATATGTAGTTACCAATCTACCGGGGAAGTCGGTAAAGTTATGAAAATTTCCTGACCAACAAATCAGCTCGGCTTAGCACTGACGTCAGTGACTGACTTCGTTTGATCCAGCCCTTAGTAGGAAATTATTAAACGTCAAAACACAATGCCTGCGGGTTGCCACTCAATTTTATAAAATCCGTTGATTGGTTTGTTTGGAAAGAAAATTAGAGTGCTCAACCTTATCCACCCCATTTTCGCAGGGCCGAGGTCATTTGGTGCTCAGCCAGCCGGGCCCTCAACCAAATATAAATCTTAGAAACAGAAGAATCAAGCGAAATTTGAAAATCGTCTCCATCGTTCAAGGGTCTCAAGGTTCAACCGACTGTCAAGTGCAAAAATACGTAAGAGTTTAATCAAACCAGTTAAAATACCTTAAGTATCGATAAGTAAAACCACATATTTTTAAAACGATATTATTTTAAAATAGACGATTGAGAAATTCAAAATTTGCTTATTAGAATTGGAAATGGTTTAATGATTGATGTTGAAGATTTTTTTAAATAAATACATAACCTCATACCAGTATCCTAAAGGGGTAGGCAGAGACCAGGGACTGCCACTTGCTGCGCTTCCGACAAATCAGTTTCGCTTCTCCCATATTCATTAGTCATTCCATGCACGAATGCCGGTTTCGGGTACTGTTTATCTTCCCCTTTGCTAACACAATTTGGTCGAAGTATGCCCGCCTGAGGCGTCCCTTATCGGCCCTTCCGCTAACATTCGCTCGATATATTTTGTTTACAGTTTTTCTTCCTTCATCCTCCCCACAAGTACTAACCAACGCAACATTCCTGTCTCAATTCTAGTCCCTATGTCCCGTTTAATATTGTATACAATATAAAAACAAAGATTTTTTGTTAAAAGTGCGAGTGTTTTATAGAATTTAGGGCCGATTTCTGAATTGAGAATTTACACTAAGTAAATACTTAAGTAACGTTGTGTCACGCTCTTTTCTAAAGAAATTTGACGAGATAGTAGTACAGTTGAGTAATTAATTACTTAGCGAAATTCTCAATCCAGAAATCGGCCCTTATTACATTAAAGTAAGACGGAACAGCATAAACAAAGAAAAACAGGTTTCGAGTAAGTACCTACACAGAAATCCTAAGCCTCAAGCCTTGAGGACCCCGTCGGCCGGTCCAATGTAAACTACGACGCATTCCGTCAGACCCCGCAGAACCGCCTGGTAAGTCTGCAACGGCACTTAGAATAAAAAAATTGATGATGATTTATACCACAGTTGTATGAGCATATTTTATTCTTTGAAAACTGTGATAAATTTCAAATATTACTCTGTGAATAACTAATTTAGCTGAGAAAGAAAAATATTCTAGGCCGGAGGGGTTAAGGTGAACCTTTCTTCAGTTTTTCCTATCATAGGCAGGCCTGTCGCACTCCGCGTGTAGATATCGAACGCTTAAGTACATGCGGCGGCCACTCCAGAGTGGCTGATAAGTAGGGACTCACGCACGAGCGTGCAGTGGCGCGCGCGCGAGTTACGCGGTAGAAAGAGATGCAGCATGTAGGTGAATATAACTGTCGCTGTTTTAGCGCCGTGCGATCTGAATTGCACCTAATTGCATCGCTGCTAAAGTCCCTTTTTCTTTAATACGCTACTTGCCTCGTATCAAATTTGACGCGATAAATGGATATTTCCTGTTGTATCTAACGTAAGAAACCGAAATATATTGACTTTGCTAAGTAAATATGCAGGATGGCTGCAAAATTTGCAAATTAAAAAAATATTTTTCGCTTTTAAATCGGAACGGTGAAAACACTATCCGCCATCTTGAAAGCTCCTTTGGTTGTAAACAAACATCTGTCAGTCGTGCGTGCGTAGGTTCTATTGTGACTCATACTTCTTTCGTGGCACGAACTCTACCTATGTTGAATGTCAAACTTTGTTTACAAACGTAGAGGACTTCAAACCATAGACAAAAATGGCGGACCGCGTTTTTGGCTGTTTAGCAAAGCAACGTTTTAAAATAATGTTTTTGTTGCTTTTAGGTCCTCAAAAAATATACTAAAATATTTTTTGGTCTAATGGAAGAGATATTTTTAAGACATACTTGAAAAAAGAGTCAAGTAGCGGGTTGATTTTGCGGAGTGAATCTTCTGTTCCTGTACTAATATGTATTCTGTGCTATATGGCTGTACCGAAAGTTTGGTAATCCTGTTAACTTTGAGGATTATAGGAATTGAATGTTATTTTCCCGAACTTAATTTTGAATGTCAATATTGATTCCATTTTTCTCTGTGCTCGGGTTTTTGTACAGTCGACCACACTTTAACTTTTGCATTTCGGTTGTATGTAAGTGTCACCCGTAGCCGAATTGTCAAAAGTGCACGGATATTAATATTTATGTGCCGTCGCCTATACCTACTTGGCGTTTGCGAATTTTACGATTTTTAGGGTTCCGTACCCAATGGGTAAAACGGACTCTATTACTGAGACTTCGCTGTCCGTCCGTCCGTCTGTCACCAGGCTCTATCTCATGAACCGTGATAATTAGACAGTTGAAATATTCACAGATGATGTATATAATATGTGGCCGCTATAACAACAAATACTAAAAAACAGAATAAAAAAATATATTTAAGGGGGCTCCTATACAACAAACATGATTTTTTTGCTCCATATTGATAACTGCAACAGGTAGACGCTTGTAATATTAAAATTATTTTTATTTTTACTTAATTAATATTTTTAAAGAGAATAATAAATATTCACTTTAAAGATTAATATAATTAAATAAAGAGAGAGAGAGACACTAGGCCCGTGGGGCCCCGGCCCCGAAGCACGTTCGCTCTTTAAAGAGCTGTCGACGCGCCTTATCGATGCCACGGGAGACTGGAGAGCTGGCGCATACCTCGGCCAGAGATTAAGTCTGGCCATTCAAAGGGGGAATGTTGCCAGCATCCTAGGCTCTCTGCCGCGGGACACCGATCTGGGGCAAGTTTTTTATTTGTAAATTAATTAGATATTAGTTTTATTAGTTAAGTATTATTTATATAATATAGTTTATAGTAGATTAGTTTCATATATTGTTAATTAAGTATTTGTATAAACAAGTTAAAAAAAAAAATTGAGGGAGGCTCCCATACAAACAATGTTAATATTAAATATTCTGTAAGCATGCTGTGACAATAAACATTCATTCATTCATTCATACAAGAAACATGATTTTTTTGCCGTTTTATAGATAATTTGTACGGAACGTTCATGCGCGAGTCTGACTCGCACTTGGCGGGTTTTTTTTTAATTGCTTCTTGGCTATGTTAAAATTATAATAAGGATAAGCTTACGTAATTAATGATATGGAACACAATATAGACTCGCAAAACTCATTAAGGATATGCCAAAATGGTCCACAAAGCTAATGACATACGCATGTTAATTATTTGTAACAGTTTTTGCAGAAAGAGCTAATGACTAGACGTTTGGTAAATATGGAACCTGGTTTTGTTATTCTGTAATAGATTTATAAATTATTTCACATAACAAGTATGTAGTGTTATACATAATTATCACTCAACTTAACAAGATCAATTTAAATATTTAGTCAATAAATAATTAAATCAACTATCTACTTATTTGTCGCTATTACGGTGTCGGTGATAGCCCAGATATACAAAGAACCGCTCCCATTCGACAGGTCGTGGCTTTGACTCCTAGCTAGTACATACCGATGCTTGCTAGTACCGATATGGTTTTCTACATAACGTATATTTCAACAATAAATCTCGCTAATCGTTAGTAGTTGGACCTGTAAGTTTTGCACTAAGCTTCAAGCTGGGGATACACATGCCAGTAAATCGGCAAAGTAGCTGGAACAACATTTGATTTACTTGCATGCCTGTAACTAGCGTATACAGAATGACAGTAGCTGGTATGATAGTGTGCCAGCTACGGGCATGTGTATCTCTGGCTTTATAGTTAGGCCATTGCACGGTAGCAAGTGCTTAAATTTGTAAATACCTTGGACACTAGGATACTAGGACACTAGTCAAACGGGATCCACGAGCTCCTTAATGTGAGGTTAGTGTTCTACCGACACTCTACCACCGCATTACTCATTAGAGTAAGTGCCCTGCCTCACTAGGACGCCATGGCGACGTCGCCAGCTACGTATCCAAGCAGTTTGTATTGAATGGCGACGTTGCCAGACCGTAGCCAAGTGAGTTAGTGCCCTGCCTCACTGGGACGCCATGGCGACGTTTCCAGCCACGTATCCAAGCAGTTTGTATTGAATGGCGACGTCACCAACAATCGCCAAGTGAGGTAGGCACCATACATTTCAATACTAAATGCTTGGATACGGTCGCTGGCGACGTCGCCATGGCGTTCTAGTGAGGCAGGGCACTTAGGCACCATACCTTTCAAGTTAACTGCTTGGATACGGTCGCTGGCGACGTCGCCATGGCGTCCTAGTGAGGAAGGGCGCTAAGGTAACCATAGCGGGGAAACCCAAGTTTTTTACATTTTACATTTACATTACACACAGGCACATAATTATTGTAGTTTATTGATGGAAAAATATATATTCTTGGCGTGCAAAATAGTATTGTGTTGCATTGATAAAATATGTGGTCTTGGTTTGAAACACTTAAAAGCTTGAGAATAAGATAAAAGAAGTCTCTAACCAAGTGTATGGTAATTTCTGCTCAACAATATGTGTTTTTATGGACGCAAGTAAATAATTTCTTGGTCAAAAATATATTTATTTTCAGTAAAGACAAACATATTCTTAAATTTAAAAAAAAACTTTTTCTTCTATTGAAACAAAAATTCTCAAGTCAAGAATAACAAATCAAGAATAATATAATTTGGTCGGAAGTTATCTCAATTTCTTGATGGGAGAATATAAATTATTTTTATGCGAAGCTATACTGTCTTCTCTTTACAAAATATGAGTTCTTGATTTAAAATACATTGAGTTTTAGATCAATTTATTAATATTCTTCAATGAAGATATTGTGATTCTTATGTAAAAAATAAACGATATGTTTTGAACCAAAAAACGTGTTTTCTTAGAACTAAGCAAACATTCTAGAACTAAAATATTTTCATACTCTTCTTTCAAGAATAAAGAAAGTCAATCAAAACAAGACGCTTATGTTCTTGTGTCGAGAAAACTTTCTCAAAATAAGAATTTGTATTTCTTAATTCGACGACCTCTGTGGCGTAGGGGTTTGCGCATCTGCTTACCATGCAAGAGGTCCCGGGTTCGATCCCCGGCTGGGGAGAAAAAAAACTCCAGGTCTTGGATGTTTACATGTTTGTGACGTCGCTGTTTCTGGTTCCCACGACACAGGGTATCCTAGTGTGGGGCCAGAAGCAATGTATGTGCCTGTATGTAAATGTTTATGTTTATGTTTGTTTATGATTCAATTATTAGTGTTTTGAGGGAAGTATTTTTTTTCTTTATTTAAGATAATAGCGTCTTGAATGAAGAGATTTCTATTTTGGTTTAATTTCTTTATTGTCTACTGTCAAGAAATAGTGATGTTCTTCAATTGAGATTAATTAATCTTCAATTAAAAATATATTTCTTCAGGCAAGAATAAAAAGGAAGATAATATTATTCTTTAATCAAGTAAACACTGTTTCTTGGCTTGAGAATATTTACTTAAGTAAAAAATATTTACTTGAATTAAAACAATATGTCTGAGAATATTCATATTCTTCGATTAAGCATTCCTTTTTTTCCGTGTACATTGCTTCTGGCCCTGTCTGTTTTTTTTGTCCCCAGCCGGGATTCGAACCCGGGACCTCTCACTGCGCCACAGGTCGTCAAATCGTCAATCAATAATTCGCACTATACCGTCTCTCTTTTTAAGAGACGCCTCTGCCCCGACAGTGGGACGTGTTCTTCTTTTGTTCGTTCTTTCTCTTAGTGTTTACATAAAATTCAATCGAACAAATACCCATCGACAGATATAAGGTTTATACAAGTAGCTCCCGCTGCACGACACGGCGACAAACATATTTATCGCGGTACAGCGCAGTAGCACTTACTTTATGCAGTGAAAAGAAAAAAAAAACCAGATTGGTGCTTGTCAATAGGAAGACTTGCAAATTACTCAATGTTAATATTAATACGTAATTTATTTGAAGAAACCCCCCCAATCCGCACTCATTCATAACGTACACACACACAATTACACACGTAAAGGTGGAAAATTTTGATTGCTTAAATTGTAATAAGATATATATTTGTAATTTAAAAAAACGCATTAATTTCTATATTGCCTCTTAGAAGATGTTAACGCAATGGTTTTTTTTAATTTAACAGTTAATACACTTAATCCAGGTAATACTTTTATTATTATATTACTTATTTTTTGCGCTTTTGATAACTCTAAAACCACAAAAAAAAAATTGTTGTTTTGAGGGGATTTCTATAACAGTAGACAATCTTGGGGAACTTTTCGACCGTGAAACACCGGCAAGTGCATAGAACTTATAAACACTAATGCGCAAAGTAATCAAGTGTCTCAAACGAAAAACGATACGAGTATTTCACAAGCCGTAATGCCGTAATAAAGTAAATAAGCAGACCCGCTTGGCATTCATAACTAAACCGTGCTAGAAATACATTATAATCCCCGCTGAGCAGGAAAACGCATAATCTTCCGTTCGGACCTGCAAGTCCTGCTCCGAGCACGACCGGATATTGCGCAATGGACAGTGTTATTACCCTAGCGCGACAATTTTCAATAGAGTGTTTTCAACGACTTTCCTTTTTTTTTCCCTAATTGTTCCCCTAATCCGAGTTGGACGACTACTTCTGCCAATGACGAGTCAGTCATGGGAGGGACACACATACTGGCGACCAGTTATTCTGAGTGCAGCCGTAGGCCGGTGGAGAACCTAAAACCAAAGATCAAACACAAACATATACCGACACCACCAGTTATACGAATATTAACGACTTTCCTTTGACAAATTTTCAAAGGATACAAACTAGCAGCGGGTAGCATGACAATGTGAGTCGCGCGATTTGTTGCACTAAAATGTCAAATTTTGACACTTATTACAATGGAGAGTTGCGATTATGACAATACAACATTTACATACACGAACATACATTGCTTCTGGCCCCACACTAGGATACCCTGTGTCGTGGGAACCAGAAACAGCGACGTCACAAACATGTAAACATCCAAGACCAGGGTTTCTACAGTACAATACAATACTGAAACGATTAAAAAACGCGAACAGCGTCGTCATGCTGCATGGGATGGGTAACCTGCCGACGCTAGTCGCGTATTTTAACGCGCTCAGCTGTCAAAAGTCGCGACTTTACAATACATTGATTGCCACATTAACACTTCTTAGCACCTCAAAAAGTCATAACTTAAGACGCTAAAATTATGCCCTATACTATTACCAGGGTTTTCAATGTAGTCCCTTTTTGGCTAAAAACCCGTATCTGCTCTAATATTATAGAGAGGTAAAGTTTCTAAGTTTGTAGTTTGGTAGGTAATCTTCAAAACTATTAGTCTTATCTTAAAACTTTCACCTATATTTGGAATGAACCTACATGATGGAAATTGGCT
Source organism: Yponomeuta plumbellus (assembly GCA_947310845.1). Taxonomy (NCBI): domain Eukaryota; kingdom Metazoa; phylum Arthropoda; class Insecta; order Lepidoptera; family Yponomeutidae; genus Yponomeuta; species Yponomeuta plumbellus. The sequence continues at coordinate 10,152,657 of OX371209.1, read as the reverse complement.
ATAAAATATTTACTATTGCTATATTCTGCGGGAATTCCCCACCGGGATCTAGGTATATCCCGGTCTCACATCTGTGTTTGAGTTTGTGTATGTAAGTTGTGCGGGCGCAACTACCTAGTAACTTATAAACTTGTTGTAGGTTTCTAACAAACTTGTACAATACTGTCCTATTCGCTAACTATACTCGTATTGACAAATTAACAACACTATTAGCTAACTCAGAGAGAGAGAATACATAGTTCCTTACATACATGTACATTTCATACGAATTGCTCGCAGCCCCGGCCACCTGAGTGATCTTAAACGATCACCAATGTTAAGCAACATAGGGCGCGTTCAGTGCATGGATGGGTGACCGTTCTATGACTAATGCTAGTGGTATTTTTTCAAGCGGTTCCGTGCTTCGCAAGGCAATTTAAGCAGATGGTGCCGGCTGCCGTCGATAGATGGCAGTCGTTAAGCCAAGTCTGGCTAAGTCAAGTGACTGGCACCAACGGCTTAACGTGCTCTGCAAAGAACGGAAGAAACGATCATACCGGATATTTTATGAGGAATTTTCAGAAGAATCTTATTTGTATAAAATAACACCGTCTGTTTATGAGTCAAGTGCCTGTATGTAAATGTTTAAATTTAACTAGTAGGCTAGTCCATATGGCAAACGTTGGCAAACGTAGCCTACGAATTATTCTCAGACCCACTAAATATACACAAAAAAAAATAAGATCGTTTAAGCCATTTCGGAGGAAATCAATAACAAACGAGATTTTTTTTAATATTGAATTTCCAGTTTGAAATTTCCCAGAATTTATCCAGTTTGAATACGGAATAAAGCACGATAAATCGCGCGTTTCAACGTGTCTAAGTCCAGACGCACACGGATCACGAGCGCCACTCGTCTAGTTTATCACTAACGCTGCCAATTATCATCTAGTGAAGGGAGCAATTTTATTGCCGATCGGCTGCTGATAGGTATGTTATTATTTAAAGGAAATGGAAATAGTTTCCTGTGCAATCACAAAAGCTAGTTTTAGCTAGATGGGAAGGGATTTCCTTGAAATAGACTGATTTGATTACATACTTACATAGGAACTTACCTTTCGTATCAAAGGGTTTGGTTGAACTTTTAGGTAAGGCACAGGGATGTTTCTTTGAAACCTTAGTACTATTGTTAGACATTCCTATTCACCTACGTCCAAAATTATAGAAAGATACCTAATAATATTAAAACTTATCGTATTGACTAGTAAAATTCCTAAATGCGGATATATATATACTTTGTTATACTCTGTATTGAAATCATTCATTACGAAATGCTTAGAAATAGGTATACCTATCTGTTAAGTCAACAGCAGGTCGACTTTTACATTTTTGATATAGAGTCACCCACAACATTTATACATACTTACATACATGCATACACACAAACACACACACACACACCCTCACACACACACACACACACACACATACATACTTTCGTGCATACATACTTACATACATAAACTCACGCCTATGTCCTGTAGGGGTAGGCTAAGACCTACGTCTGCCACTTACCACGATTCTAGCAGATCTCTTTCGCTAACCCGTAACATAGCTAGGTAAAAATACTTTGTAATTAACCCGTTGGCTCATCTCTGCAAATGATAAGCTGCCTTGAAAAAAAGGTCTAATTTCTAATCTAAAAATATAAAGGTGCGTCTACGCTAGCCGAGCACGAGCCGAACACAATTCGTCTAGGGTGGACCGATTTACAAGCCTCTAACAAGCGCGCTACGAGCGTTTCGTTTGTGCTCTGCTGCGTTCCGCTTGCTGTCGGTTTTTTGACGAACACAAAGGGATTTGCTTCGCGCTCGCATAATATCGTTGATCATTGTAGGTTCGTTGTACGTCTGCACTTAACGCCGCGAACGAGGAAGCCTAGAAAACGGCTCCGCTTGTGTTTCGCTCATGCTCGGTTCGTCTAGCGTAGACCCACCTTAAGGTTTAATTTCCGCTTCCGAGTACCCGCTACCAAATTTGGTAGCCGCCGAGCCAAAGGGTTAAACGAAGGTTGCATTCATCCTTGCGTTAGTAACACGATTTTTATCAACCCTAATCGATCAAGTACCAAATACCTTAAACAAGATCAAAGAAAATGTATCGCAGAATTTCTTTAAAAAAAAGCGAAACACAAAACCCGGCGCTTAAAGAAATGAACGAAAGAATTCCGATATTATCTCGAGAGCATTACTTAAAATGTTCTTTGGACGTCGTTATTTCCCTCGCAAATCGTAACTTAATAAGAATGATATTATGTAACCTAACCAAATTTACATTAGCTATATACTAATACATTAGGTAGTAGATTTGTTTTATTTTGTGATAATATTGTCTTAATAATATTGATGGAATATACATATAAGTTAACTGTTTCGATCGTCTAACTAACGGTAACACGCTTGACTACTTACAAGCACCAGCAAAGACACATCAGTTGTAGGATGTAACAAGAAATCATGTGTAGAGACGAGATTATATCTGTAAAACATTTCTTCCAGAAAACGTTGAAGGATCGAGAAAGCAGCGAAGGACGAGTATATAGATGCACAAAATAAACTGAATACTCGTACGAAACCTACGAAATATATTTAAAAAAATATTCGTACAACGTTTTTAGCATTTTATTTAAGCGGTATTATTTGTTCCTCTAAAATACTCCTCAAAGGTAATTTATATAACACGTGGTTGTGTTTTTCCCTTTACCGTAGATCATTAAACTGTATCTACAATAAAACCTAAAGAGTACGTGAATAGACATAGGTATGAACCTGTTTCAACAGTGTCGTAAAGGTACCGAATGTCTCTTCGCATTGCAAACAAGCAAAGAAGCCGTAAACCATATGAATTAAGTAATAAAAATAGATAATGATAGTTGCAAGGGCTTGATAGAAAGCCTGTGACAGAGCGCAGTATACTTCACTGATTTCTCTGTCGGGTGAGGCGCTGGCATGCTAATCGTCTTCCTGACGGGCCTTCTACCGCAAGAAATTTCATTGTGGAAATTACAAGACCTCAAGCCTTGTTTATGCGAAGCCAATAAACCACTGCCTTGGTGTTAGACTTGTATAAACAGTTTTCGCTCGAAGCCTCGCTAGAATCGCTCGTAGCCCTGGCCCCCTGAGTGATCTTAAACGATCACGAAGGTTAAGCAACATAGGGTGCGTTCATTGCATGGATGGGTGACCGTTCTGTGACTAACGCTAGTGGCATTTTTCCGAGCGGTTCCGTGCTTCGCAAGGCAAGTTAAGCAGTTGGTGCCGGCTGCTGTCGATAGATGGCAGTCGTTAAGCGAAGTCAGCGGCCTTAGGGCGGCTTGAAAACTTCTGACAGTAAGGCCCCCGTGGTGGAGTATGGGATATACTTTCCTTAAGGAAGAGACCCGTGCCCCTCGGTGGGGACAGTATAATGGGTTGATGATGGTGAAACAGTTTTCACGCCAAGCCAACGCTGGCTGACAGCACTGGCGAGAATAGAGCGCCTGTCTATGTTTCAAGATAGTCACCACCGACCGCTAACCTCTCAACCCCCGCGCGAACGGTGCGGACACGTGCAGACATTTATGTACCTACTCACACGTCAGACCATAACATATTATTATTAAATTCTTTATTGCACAAAAACACAGGTTTGGTACAAAGGCGTACTTAATGCTAAGTAGCATTTTCTACATAGATGCAGGCTTCACCTAAACAACACAAGCCAAGCCAGCGGTGGCTTGTCTGTAGAGCTGGCGCCAGCGGACTAGCTTCATAGATGTAATAGCATAGCTCACGCCTGTATGCCAGAGGGGTAGACAGACACCAATGACTCCCACCTGCTACGATCCTGACAAATCACTTTCGTTTCATCGACATTCATTAGTCGTTGCATGCACCCACGTCGATTTCGGGTTGGTACTTTTTGTGGAATCGATCTATATTCAGTCGAAGTATATTCGTCGGGGGCGTCATTTGCCGGCCCTTCCACTCACATTCGCTTGATATATTAGCTTCGTCAGTTTTTTTCTGGCAATTTTTCTTTCTTTCCATTTAAAACGCCCATTTAAAACGACAATGTCAAGTACTCGAAATTCCTTGGGCATTGTGCAAAATCACGGTATATATTGGTCAGGAAACAAAGGACTTTTGAAAAAAAGATAATATTTTAATGTATGGCACATCACTCGAATCGCTCGTAGCCTGGGCTGCCTGAGTGATCTTAAACGATCACTAAGGTTAAGCAACATACGGCGCGTTCAGTCCATGGATGGGTCACCGTCTATGACTAACGCTAGTGGCATTTTTCCGAGCGATTCCGTGCTTCGCAAGGCACGTTAAGCAGTTGGTGCCGGCTGCCGTCGATAGATGGCAGTCGTTAAGCCAAGTCAGAGGCCTTAGGGCGGCTTGAAAACTTCTGACAGTAAGACCAGCCACTAGTCTTACAAGCCTCCACCAATCCGGACTTGGCCCCCGTGGTGGAGTATGGCCTATACCTTCCTCAGGGAAGAGACCCGTGCTCCTCGGTGGGGACATGATGGGTTGATGATGATGATGATGATGGCACATTGGGATGTAACATTGTCTCTTTTTCGAAGTTCGTTTGATTCGAAACCGTAACCGAAACCTAGATTCTGCTAATGCATTGTAGTACAATGACACCTGCATGATCATGATGAGTTAATCAATAATTGTAGGCGTCTATGTATGTAAAAACCCATCACGTACCCGACCATCTATCTGTCATCGTACTGTAATGAACTAACACAATCGAGGCCCAGATTCGTTGTCAACTAACGTGCTGAGAGTGAAGTGTTCTGAAGTGTTAACTGAACCACTAGACCTTGGACAATTAAAAAAACTGTTTTCTATGTTGTGGTAATAGCTCTTGTTATAAGAATCCCCGACTAAGAATCTGTTAATCTACTGTTAAAAGTTATCCAGTCGCTTTTTTTCGTGCGCACTTTGTCAAACCGACATCTCTTAACGAACATTCTGTGGCCTTATTATTTTCTCATTAACTTCGACCTCAACGATCAAGCCGATTCTTGGATAACTCTTAAGGTAACTAAGATCTCGTCTCAATTACAACCCAGTAACTTTATAACAGTGTCAGTGCTAAGATTACCAAAGTTTGAAGGAATTTGAGAAGTGGCACTTTGTCCTTGATAACTGGTGCAAAGGAATTTATCTTCGAAAACTGGCGGCGGAGTCAATTGTGTCAACTTGGGGTTGAAAGTCGAACTTCGTATCTTACCGAATAAGTGTCACGAGTAGAGTTATCAGCATATCGACCTTCATATTTCCCTGGCTCAGTTGTTATTATTACAAGAAAAATATAAAGGCAGATCGGCCGTCAACTAACTGTTAGAAAAATATGTAGCCCAGTAAGTAAAGTCAGCTAACAAACAATTTAAGGTAACAGGCTGTGAGCTCGAGAAGTGTTTTTCTGAAACAAATGAGCGTCTATCAATCGTGTGCTGTTTGTTTTTTGGTACTACGAAAGACAGCTCTTAACGTAGGTATACCTACAATACTGTATTGTATTGTACAGCCTACATAGAGGCGGAATTTCTATAACGCCGACTAGGACCATCCCGAGGTCGGTTAGGTTTTAGGGGTGGCATTATATAATATAAGATACATAAGAATCGCTCTAAGCCCCGGCCGCCTGAGTGATCTGAGTGCTTATACTGAGTTTTTTCATTCACTCTCGATAGTGAGAGCGTTTGCGATTTGCATAGGAGTAACAGAGTGCGTATACTGAGTTTTGTCGTTCACTTTCGATAGCGAGAGCGTTTGCGTTTTGCATAGGAGTGACAAAGCGCGCCATCTATTTGTCTCTTTCTTACTCCTATGCAAATCGCAAATGCTCTCACTATCGAGAGTGAATAAAAAAAACTCAGTATAAGCACTCAGAGAGACAAATAGATGGCGCGCTTTGTCACTCCTATGCAAAACGCAAACGCTCTCGCTATCGAAAGTGAACGACAAAACTCAGTATACGCACTCTGTGTGCTTAGTGCGAGTTTTTTTAACTACTCGATCGCGTTAACGTAAACTCATATTCTATAGGAGTGACAAAGCGCGCCAGCTAGTTGTCTCTCTGTCACTCCTATACAAATTGCAAACGCTCTCGCTATCGAAAGTGAATGAAAAAACTCGCACTAAGGGCCCTGAAACGATAATGAAGGTTAAGCAACATAGAGCGCGTTCCGTGCATGGATGGATGACCGTCTATGACTAACGCTAGTAGCATTTTTCCGAGCGGTTCCGTGCTCCGCAAGGCACGTTAAGCTGTCGGTGCCGGCTGCCGTCGATAGATGGCAGTCGTCAAGCCTAGTCTTACTTCTAACAGTAAGACCAGCCACTAGTTTTACAAGCCTCCTCCAATCCGGTCTAGGCCCCCGTGGTAGAGTATGGCCTATACATTCCTCAGGGAAAAGACCCGTGCCCCTCGATGGGGACATAATGGGTTGATGATGAAGATAAGTTTATTGACCACAGTCAGTACAAGACATGATAATGTTTCACAGCTAATTTGTAAAATAGTGCTCGCTCTTGACTGATTTCTCAAGTCAAAAAATAAAATAATGTAGCGATCCTTTTTAATACAAAAAGGCTATGCCGGCTATTCAGACTTACAATATAGACAGAGTATTGCTACAGTGCCGATAAAAACAACGCCAGAGGTTCTTTGAACATCGGGGACTTGGGTCACTTTTGCTCAATATAGTTACAGTTGGCTTGTAATTTGTTGCTAGTTGGGGGTAGTGGGTCAGAGGAGCAAGTTCTAAAGACATTTAAGTATCCATTTTGGAGAGGTAGCCTCTAGAAGAAAACTACGAAGACGAGGTGCTAGAAACTTTCTATATAGGGTGAAAGAATATCTGTATAATGTGGTAGATAAATTATATGGATTTTTGGCAACTTACTTATAAAGTTGTTAGTAATCGTAAAGAAAAATTATGAGTGTCTTACCACTTGTAATTGTTCTTTGGATGGTGATGATGATGATAATATTGTTCCATACCAACATACTACTACGACTTTAAAATGTGTGAAGTAGCTGATATTTTTTCACCCACAGCAAAAATTGAACAACTACAATGTCGCTTATTTTCACTTACATGAGATCCTTTTAATGCTAGCTGCTATAATATATTTTGTTATATCTCGTCAATTGTTTCCAATAAACAAATGAAATAAATATTAAATAAAAGAATTGCGACCTAGTAATCATGACCAAATCTTGTCGAAAACCCTAAAGTTGCTACGCAATGCAATTATTATGGGATGCGACAGTTTTTATTATTAATCTTATCGAAATGTTGTTAAATTGTCTATGTAAAATAGTATATCGGTGCTCTGAAAATAACCCCACTGTAAGAAATAATGCAGGCTTACTCAACGAGTCTTACAAGCCTCCACCACTCCGGACTAGGCCCCCGTGTAACGAGGTGCATTTGCCTCGTTGCCTTTTTATTATTTTCGGCCACCTACTATTCCAAATTTAATTAGTTTTTGACATTCGCCACACTGTTCGGACGTATCTGATCCATTCAATCCTCAGCTTTCATACAAGGTGGACTGTTTTGTCATTCTTGCTGTTTTTTCTTACGACCCGGATTGCTATACTCTGCACCTATTATGTAAATCTATATAGTAAAGGCACATAATTGTAAGTGTTCCTGCTTTCTTTTCTACTCATAATGTATTTTTATATTTATTTTTAGACCTAAGTTAACATTTTCTATTTCCATTGTTCTCAGGTGCCTTTATTTTACCATATAAATAAATCGAAGTTCTATCGTGCCCCTGGATACCCCTCTTTCATTACTATGGATCGCACCTCACTTAACCCTCGTGCGACACCCGTTGGGGAGTATGGCCTATACCTTCCTCGGGAAAGAGACCCGTGCCCTTCGGTGGGGATATAATGGGTTGATGATAATGATGATGAAGAAATAATGTCAATGTTGTATTCGATTCCAAATCGTATGGCCTTAAAGAGAGATCATCCAGTTATCTTATCTAACCAAATTGCCACAGAGAACATCATCATCATCAACCCATTATGTCCCCACCGAGGGGTACGGGTCTCTTCCCTGAGGAAGGTATAGGCTATACTCCACCACGGGGGCCAAGTCCGGATTGGTGGAGGCTTGTAAGACTAACTTAGTGGCTGGTCTTACTGTCAGAAGTTTTCAAGCCCCCCTAAGGCCTCTGACTTGGCTTAACGACTGCCATCTATCGACGGCAGCAGAGAACTTACCTTTGGTTAAATGTAAAAGCGAAGCTGCAAAAACTAATAAGTATCAGGTACTTGTATCGTATCGTAACATAATAATCTGTCAAAAGAACCATGTAACGCGTAAGACAAAGCTTATAAAACCATTAGTTGATATTGATCTCGCAATTTCCCATGACGGTCCTTGGTCTCAGTTCATTGTATAGAATTACTGGCTTCCATCCGCAAGATCTTTTGTTACTATCGGTTATAAGAACGTAGGTACTCACGTGCGCACATTGTTTTTGATGTTGTTAGTTATGATCTTGTAAACGCCAGATTTACGCCAGTCTCTTTTAAAATAAAATAAAAACACTTCAATTTTTACTTTTCAACGGTTGTCCAAACGATATTCCAGTTCTTTTACCATATTTAGAAATAGAATCACTACTTTGTCAATTGTCAATCAAAACACAAGATATTGAAAGCATTTACTGAATTAGGTTGCCTTGAGTGCCTGTTTTAACAAGATGTTCGGAGCTTGATAGCGCTCTCAGAGGTGAGAGCATTTTGTTAATAAATGGCACAGTAAGTAATATGTAGATAAGCCTTCCACTGTATTTTATTCTCTGGTACAATAAACAGTAATATTCTAGTCTATAATCATGAAATAAGGCTCATTCACCAAAAGTCTGAATAAATCTGAAGTAATACGCGTAAGCTAGCCAGCCGCAAACGGCTCTGCAAACAAGTGACAAAAAAACTAAGATCCATTCATTTGTTATTATCAGGATGCATGCTAATAATAAAAATTAAAAATACTGTTGTTGCAATGGTTGCAATGCTATTTATATAAATTATACCCGATTTTTAGACACGATGAAAGGGAGGCTGAATTCCGAACCACAGACATCCATGTTTTGTCTCAATTTGAACATTTCCTGGACTTCTAAAAATACTAAAAATTTGCCAAATCGGCCCAACCATTCTCGAGTTTTATTGAGACTATAACTAACAGCAATACATTTTTATAAAGACTAGCTGTCCCGGCAAACTTCGTACCGCCAAATTTTTCGTAATTTTAATAAATAAATAAATATTTTCTCACGATTTAAACCACAGACATCTCAGATATCTTATTTATATTTAAACCTTCCCTGGAACTCCACAAATATAAAAAAGCAAAAATCAGCCACAGCGGTCAAGCCGTTCTCGAGTTTTAGTGAGACTAACAAACAGCAATCCATTTTTATATAAGACTAGCTGTGCCGGCAAACTAAACCTTCCCTGGAATTCTAGAAATATTAAAAACCAAAAATCAGCCAAATCGGTCCAGCTATCGGACTAACGAACAGCATTCCTTTTTTATATAATAATATAGAAGATAAGAAGAAAAGGAAGAAGATTTTTACTATCACTTAGGCATTTATGACACCAGAAAGATTGCATACAAAACGGCAGTACTCTGCTTGTAGGTTGGCAATATGGAAATTGTGTTTCGGGTCGTAAGGTTATGGGAGCAATTGCGGGGCAAATAGCCAGGCGAGGAAAGTGAAAACCAGAAAATAGGCCACTCAGTTTTCATGAGACAAAATAAAGGTGAAAAGGGGAATTCGCCTCAAAGTTAGATTGGGGTGACGCTATTTTATATGAGGCTTGTAATATCGCATATATTATCTATTTTTATGTTCTAAAATTAATCTTATACTTCGATTACTAATTGAATGTAATATATTCGAATTTAATATCATTAAATTCGAATATATTGAATAGTTCAACTACTACTGTTAACCCAATAATTACAATAACAAGAAAAGTGTATATCTGTTAGGATCATAATTTCGTAGTTTTCGGAATGCCTCGCTAAACATAATAGTAGATTTTTGTTTCGAAAGAATAAAAAGCGAACAAAAATTCAAGTGTCACATTTTCATATACGTTCATATAACACTGTTTTTGTTTTACTCCAATAAGAACAACAATCAAGGATGCTGAATCAGATATTCGACTAGAATTTAACGAAGAAGAAAATAAGAACCTGACAAGTTGCGCGAGATAAGCCCTTGGCTTTCCTGTGATAAAAAGCACCCGAAACCGACGTGCGAGCATGCAACGACTACTGAATGTCAATGAAGCGAAAGTGATCTGTCAAGACCGTGGTAAGTGGAAGTCCATGGTCTCTGCCTACCCCTCTAATCTTAGGCGTGATTTTATATATGTACGATAACAAAAGCTTTCCGCTACAAAACCACCAATTGTATACGCCAAAACTGAGTTAGGTATGGCTTTTAATGTTTCTTTTTTGTGTGTACAATAAAGAATTCTAATCCAATCCAATCTAATCTAAAGTGGTACGTATAAAGCTTCATTATTATACTTACTATCTCTTGTCGAGCTAAAGAAGTAATTCCCTAGAGGTCGTTAAACTTTGCCGTGGCAAAGTGGAGGCAGTGTCGGGAGTAAAAACTGATTATAGAGCGTAATAGAAGTCTGCTCGCGTCGCCAACACACTGTCGCAAACTTTATCGATTCGACCGTAAAATAACTTTGATGGCGGCTTTATGTGTCGAACGACTAGAGATAATTCACTTCGTGGAACTTTATTCTGTCCTCTATTCAGGAAATATCGCTGCATTGAAAACAAGAAATCGATTGAAATGTCTGTAACAGCTAGGCATGTCACGCTTCACAGATAGGCTTAGCTACGAGTGCTGTTATGTCTAGATTTCCATTTTCAGTTGCGTAAGCACCCTGTTAGCATTTCAGCGGTAATCCATTCAGTGTTATCTCCAAACGAAATTCCTAAGACACCCTAATTAGAGTTTGTTTTTCAACAACTTTTGTTCTATGATTTTTTTGTTAGATTAATATTTGTAGAAATTTTTTTGCAGCTTGTATATGTACGTCGTACTAGAGGGCATACTACCACAAAGCAGTTAAACCAAATAGTTTATTTAAATAAAAATCGGAAACGTGAACTAAAATTCCTAAGAAATTTTGGAACGAAAGTTGGCATCATGATATTTAAGTGTTATAAATAACTAATTAATTGTTAATTGTTCCTCTTCGAGGTGATTCTGTCTGAAGTGGGAAATATGCGACGTTACTACTTTCAGTGATTATAGAATATATAGATAGATTATATCCCAACGGCCTTCTCTCAGAGAGAGAGGTTAGGCACCCACTATAAGCATGCCCATCGTGGCTTTGCGATTTTTTAGCTTACGAGGTACCTTTGGATTACATTCCCTTGGAATGCCTTATGATTTTTGCTGAACAAAAACAAACGTATTTGTGCAACCCAACAGGTAGTGCTTACCTGTACAATAACTTTAAGATAACGCTTACATTATTTGTAATTACCATGCTTTAGCAAATAAATATCCTTTTTCACATTCATTTAATAAAACATTACCTATTCCTTTCAGGCTTACCCTGTAACCTATTTAGCTAATAAGCAAATAAAAACCTAAAGTATAGATAAATCTGAATTGTTTCTAAATAGTTTCAACATTCAATTACGGATCTCATCCTAGTTATACAAGTATGTAGATATATCGTTGTTGCAAAATAATGATCAATCTTCTAAAGGCTTTCAGAAATCGACAGTAAGAATATACACAACAGAAAATCCGATCGCATTAACGTTGGCACTACTTTGAATGTGACGAAAAACTCCTGTACGATCTATTGTTCTGTACAAGGCTAAATACTAATAAATTGTGCAAATTTCGACAGTACCAGTGGGACCAGGTACTTTATTACTTTAGTTAAGAATACTGTTTTAAAACAGCTGCGTCCTATTAATAATTGAGTTACCACCATTACCATACCTCTTAGTATCATAACAGTTTTTTTCCAAAGATTCTAAAACAAACTTGCTTTTTGAAGAATACGAAATTAATAAGCATACATAGATAAATATTAAGCTTATAATGTGCTCATATCATCATTATCATATGCTTTATCATGTACTGAATTTTCACGGTAATAAATAAACATCGTTTTAAAATACTAAGTCAACTGAAACTTATCCCATAGACATGAGCATCAATCATTACTGAACTACTCAATCCAACCTCAATGTTTCAGTAGTTGACCTTTTGCAACACTTTATTTACACTTTCAGGGAACCGTAAAACGGATTCCGGCAGTAAAAGGCATGTTGGCCATTCATGAAAGAATTTAAATTAGTGTTGCACTAAGTATATTTAATTTTCTGTGCGGTGAATAGAGCGAGTCGACGTATAATTTTGGCATTCAAATTATTTTCCCACAAAACTACGAGTCTACTATTCAGCACACGTAATGAAATTAGAGCAAGGTCTATTAGAGGTGCTCCGCGAGAAACCGAGTAGTGATAGCGATCTTAACAAGCCTACACAACTCAGGTCAGTACTGTTAGTGACTCCCGAATACCCTTTTCTGTGCCATACTCGTACGTATGTCGCGTGCAATAAGATCTGCTATTGGGGAGCTGTTAATGCTGCTAACTGTGCATAGTTATCTTGACATTCCACAGTAATCAATTCACACGAAAATGGCAGAGATGAACAGTGCTAGTAAGTTTCATCACATGCTCAAGGGAAAAAGTTTAGGAAGGTGGAAAGGTAATTTCACGATTGTAGAAGCGAGTTTACGTGCAAAGACTAATTAATGTGGATGATAAGAAAGAGATTTTTGTCAGTATAGTGGGAATCCTTGGTCTATGCCTACCCTTCTAAGATACAGGTGTGAGTATATGCATGCATTTTTCAAGATAAATTAGCAACAAACTGTTTCGAATCGATGCGCTAAAAATGCACTATTTTCACTTAATTTATGATGAAATTCACTTATTGCCTGGCAACATAATTTGATCTATCTAAACAATCTTAACAGCTCGTTAGCTGAAAGTTACATTTTTCCGTGTTACCAAATAACAATATGACAGTGATATATTGAACGAGACATTTCTACGTTCAGTCTTACTTGTGAATTCCGTCCGCCGGATGAGTGTGATTGGCAGGAATTCGGAAATTTGCGTGGAAAGAGACCATAAAATATCCTGTAGCGTATTATCTACACTTTCATAACTGAACGAGCTGGCGGATTGCTGGGAATCCTAAAAGATGCTGCGGATCTTACAGTTAATGAGGAAAATGTGCGCGTGTGTGAACATTCTTCATAAAGATTTCAATATACGGAGCTTTTCATTTTGCATATTTAGTCATTACTCTGCCATCTCTCCGATTGCTTCTACTTTCAATATCATATAACAAAAATCAAGTAACATAGTCGTTAAGCCAAGTCAGAGGTCTTAGGGCGGTTTGAAAACAGCTTCTGACATTAAGACCAGCCACTAGTCTTACAAGCCTCCACCAATCCGTACTAGGCCCCCGTGGTGGAGTGTGGCCTATACCTTCCTCAGGGAAGAGACCTATGTCCCTCGATGGGGACATAATGAGTTGATGACGAATGATGAAAAAGTAATATAGTAGAAAATGTAGCAATTTGTTTCGTGGTCAGTGTCTATTTAGCATATTAACCCAATAATAGAGCTCTTAAACCCTACCTTGCGAATAGGCTTCTGTGATCATTAGAGCATTCATCCATCGATCGTCAGCAAAACAAACAATGTAACACGGAATCTGTACGTCACTCGGACCTGTAATTTCTCTCGCCTGAGAATGGGGTTTAAAGCGATTGTCTGTACGAGAGGCGTTTCACTAACACTGACTCTAGCTCTGTTTAGCTCGTGGGCACGACTCGCCCCCGTTTCCTAACCCTGTGGCGACTCGAGATTGCAGTTTGGAAAAGGCATTCCATATAGCATACAGCAGCATACTCATTGTATGACTAATCCTACGACTTGTATGAGTATGATGGACATTTTCACTATTGCACGGTTACAGCATATTTTAGTTTTTTCAAAAAAAGTACGAGAAGAGGATGAGGTTTTTAAGAATCGTGGCAAACCGTAATTTTTGCGTTCGCTGCTGGGATACAGACGTTAATTTACCTATGCATGTTTAGAATTAAAATGTGATGTTGCTTTCTTGAGCCTAGTTGTTAAAACAGGAATTAGAGGTTTGCTTATGTTTCATGGAGTTTGTTAGAGATTTCGAGTAGACCACTAATCCTGCGTACAGTCGACAGCACACAGCACAAACTAAACATAGACAGCGCAAACCTCAGACACGTGTCTGACTACACCCGTCTTTGGAATATTCTTCCCAAATCGGTACGGGACAATCTTTCTGTGTCACTGTTCGAGTTAAAAAATAATAGTTCGTCTTTATCATATACTATTATAAGCGCCATTCAGTATTACGTACAACAAGATAAAGATATAAAGATATTTTATTCAAGAAAACCATTATACATTGACCTTATGACTAAGGCGTGGTACCCTGCTCCCCAAAAAAGGTAAGAACCAGTGGTTTAGGATAAACAGCGCTCTTCCGAAAAACATTTTACATGTTGAAGGTCAAACAGACAATAAATCACTGTGTAAATATAGTAAGTACAGAGAAATTTTAAACAGGAGTAAATTTACAGTTTTCTGCACTATTTTGTATATTAGTTCAATATTGTAAATTTTAATAGTTTTAACTACCAGTATTTGGGATCATACGCTTTAAACTTACTCTTATTACACTTTATGCATATTGAATGTTTCTTGTTACTCATTGTACTAGCATAATGTAAACTAACTGTAACAAATAAATAAACTCGGTTTGCCGGAAGATAATGCTTCTTGGTTTAAATACACCCTTGTGCATTGTAATAGGTACCTATGTAAATGGTGCAATAAAATAAACTGTAATGAGTTACGTTAAGGATGCTATTGCTATAAATGTGCACATGTTGACCTACTGTCGACTCTACGAGTTGACACTCTACTGCGCAACCACGCAAGGCCTATTCCGCCAAAATAATTGGCGGGAAATTGGCATCGCTTCAGAAGCCTCGGGGTGTGGGAAATTGAAAAATGGAAATCGGCTTAAAGTTGCGAATATCGCTGTGGCTTTATCATTACTTGAGACTGTTTTTGTAATTTGAATATTTATTGCTAGTTAGCTAGCTATTAGTTATTTTGTCGTTGAAGATTTTGATTAAGCTGCTGCTATTTTGAGAAATTAATTACCTGCTACCATCGACTTTGCATATGAGTCTTTTGGGATGAAAATAAATAACATAAATAAAATCACGCCCGTTATCCCCGTGGGGGTAGGCAGAGGCACCAATCACTAGAACTGGGCCCACGTTTTGCCTAGTTTATTAGGTCCCAAACGTGACGAGTGGCAAGCCTGTCGCCGTTATCCGGGCACAATTTATCAGCGAATGGTGTTGTGAATGTCCTTTGGGATAGTAACATAAAAATAATATATTATTAAAAATACTCACCGACAAAAACGAAAATCTTCATCTTCATATTTCAAGCCGGTCACTGTCCACAAACAAGGATCGAAAGTTCGAAAAAAAGAAATCGGATTTCGAAAAAAAAATTGTTCGAATTTTAAATTGAGTTTTCTTTTCTATTTCGGCGGCGTTCGTCGCGCGTAACCGGCGAGCCGCGTGTGGCCGCTGCGTGCGCCGGCGGCGAGCCGTGCTGGCACGTTCACTTTCTACATAAACATAGTGGGGTCGTCGGGACCTCCGGGAAACTAAGGGTTTGTTGACACTTCAATGCTGTCTGTCTTGTGGCGCGGACGACTTAACCCTAGACACCCAATGCTCTCGCATAGCCCATAATATCTAAGCATTCTTGATTTTGACAACTCTTTTTGTTACACTGAGATTTCAGTCATATCTGGTACTGTTATTGTAGAACAATTTATTTTTATTTTATGCGTTCTAAAAATGTATTATGACGAAAACTAAAAATGTAGTTTGATAATTAAGGGGTCTTACTTATAATAATAATAACTTCCATGCAACACAATCACTTGACCTGGTCCCAAACTAGGATACCATGTGCAAGCAAGGACATTAGAAACATCGAAAAACACCCAGACTGAGGCCATTTGTACAAACGTATGAAGGCCCCCAGTGAGTATTGAACCCAAGACCTCTTTCTCGGCAGCTAAGCGCCTAAACGGCTTGACTGACGACGCAATCAAGAATATGATTTTATGATAGCGCTAGTAAACTTCATAATATACACTGTCACTTTTTCTAAAAATCTTAACTTAAAACAATCTAGAAAGAAGTTTACACAATTTGTCCTAAATTATGTAATGGTGGTTAGATAATCTAAAACAAATTGTCGTACACATGTGCAGTACAAAACAAAATGTGTAAGTCGTACAAAATAAAATCAAATAAAGTTTAATTTGAACTTAGAAGTTTGATTTTTTCACAGCTTCAAGGAACCGTAGACTTGACTACATGGTTTTAATTTAAATAATATATCCATGCGTTCCCGAGATAAAGCGTCTTGCGAGACAGACGGATGAAGGGATGGACAACAAGAGCTATGACCCACTGGGACGCCATGGCGACGTCGCCAGCTATCTATCTATCCAGCCACGTATCTAGGCAGTTTGTATTGAATGGCGACGTTGCCAGACCGTCACCAAGTGAGTTAGGCACCATACATTTCAATACTAACTGCTTGGATACGGTCGCTGGCGACATGGCCATGGCGTCCCGGTGGGGCAGGGAGCTATGCCCCACTGGGACGCCATGGCGACGTTGCCAGCCACGTATCCAGGCAGTTTGTATTGAATGGTGACGTTGCCAGACCGTCACCAAGTGAGTTAGGCACCATACATTTATTTATATGCATATTTTTTTTTTTAGTTTGTAATTTAGAATAAAACTGTTTTGAAAATAATAAATGTGGCGTTTCTTTGTTAGTTTCTTCTCCATGTAATCTATTAATTGTGAAACTAACAACTTTGACGTTCATAAAGTAAATATTCTATTTGTACTATGAAGAAAGTATTAGACTTTGACTTTACATTTCGATATTAACTGCTTGGATACGGTTGCTGGCGACGTCGCCATGGCGTCCTAGTGAGGCACGGCTCTAAGGGTTCCATTTTTTTGCCTTTTTTGGTACAAAACTTAAAAACAAAATGTTTACCCCAATTAATCTAAAAGTCAACTTTGTGTTCACCAAATCGCGATGTTGCTCGTATTTTTGCAAACATTCGTAAAACAACGGTTCTGGCTGCCGAAATTCGTTCCCTCTCCCCAACTGTGACGAACACTGAGTCGACAAAGTCACAGCAATTTTTCTTGCCGTATTCATCGAAATAACGAAGGTAAAGGGTCTAGGGTTAAAATGACAGTAGCTGTTGGTACTAAGTTGGCGGAAACAATAATGAGCTCTATTGCGGTGGCCTTAAGGCAATATTACACTATCTGGGCTCCACTTTTGACAGACATCTCAATTTTCCTTAACAAAGGGCCATAGGATGTTTATGCAAGCAAAGGGAAAACAATGATAGGGCATTTTGCTAAAAAGCAATTTATTCACATCTGATTCAATTTCGTGCAATTTGCAAAACACCAATTTCTTTGGCATAGTTGACAGCAGGTCAACGCTTTTATTTTTGTCGCCCTTAATGCAACTGATTAGAGTGTACAACTGTATTGTCGATACGCTGTCGACTCTGTACCATGATAAACAAGTTTTCTAGTGTGATGCACTTACAAATTGGGCCCAGACTTTTCTAAGGGTTCAGCTTCCATTTGAAAATACAAAAGCTGGAAAAAAATCCACATTATCTTTTCGAAAAGTAGCTTGGGAAAAAGTCTCAGCTGTTTCATATCGTCGTCAGTGTTAAGCTGCTAAATCCACTCATATTTACGAATAAATCTTCCTCCTCCCCATTTACAGTTACATAATATGGGAATTTTGTTACACTCTATATATGTATTTATTGACCTAATTGTGATGGAATGCCCCGGAAATATGTAGGTTATGTGGAGACAAAGGAAGAGCAACTCGATGATGGGTCGACGTAAATAGGATCGAATTAATAATAAGTAAAGGGAATGACATTAACTTTTAACGAAACCCATTTCCATCACAATATAGGACATTTCTCAGCGAGTGATGTGAAGTCAAAGTAACGTAATTTTTTTTTTTTAGAATAGAATATTCTTTATTGCACACTAGAAAAAAATACAAAAAGAATACCTACGTATTATTGGAACGATATAATTATGCAAACGGTGCACTGCTGGTGGCGTAGTGGGGTTCACCCGGCATGTTTAGGCCGCCGACACTTGCCGCTGGTGCCACAGAGCATCATTGGCATCATTTTCTAGCACAACATTTTCAATCGAATGCTGGGAGAGAGCTGCCGCCAGCTTGCCACGCAACCCGCCGGCACGACCCGCCGGCCTGCCGATGCCGGCGGCTCGCCTTGTGCCGGCATAGTGTGTAGGAGCCATAAGGTTTTAAAATCTATAAGACATTAAAACAGTGAACAGGTTTTTTCTTGCCAATTTCATTTCAGAGGCAACTCATTGTAGAGGTTTTTTCACTTACCATCACATCGTACTATCGACGAATTTTGTAATTTTGGGTGAGAAATTTCATCATTTCTCACTTGGTCGAACAATTTCTGGCGGAGATTCACACAATCAGTGCGCGCTATCTAATTAGGGCAGTCTTCATCTACGAGCTTAATGATCGCAGACTGACCGAGCTTAGATATATATGTAACTACAGAAACTTTAATCAGCCTCTTTTGAAGAGATTGAAATATTCCAATTAGTAAATAAATATGAGCTATTCTTCAAACATAATTCTAACCTAACCTATGGTATTTAAATGCAGGCGTCATTAAGATTACAAAAATCCTGAATTGAAATCAAACCCAAATGACTGAGTAAAAAATTCAAGTTTCATTTCACACCTAACTTATTTACTTTCAAGTTAACACTAAGAATTGCTCGTATCCCCGGCCGCCTGAGTGGTTAAGCCACATAGGGCGACACCAATCCGGACTAGGGCCCCGTGGTGGAGTATGGCCTATACCTTCCTCAGGGAAGAGGCCCGTGCCTCTTGGTGGGGACATAATGGGTTGATGATGAAAGCAAACAATTGTTTATAATCACACTTGTTATTAAAGCTACATACATAACAAGTAAACTTAGCTAGTAGCATAACTTAGGAGCTGAGTTAATCTTCTCCGTTGTACAGTGCAAAATAATCTGTGGCAGGTGTAGAGATTATAAGATTAGACCGAGCCAAGAAGCTTATGCTAGAAACGGAGTGTTGGTAGGTAAATTAGTTGTCCTGCGCTTAATTACCACTGGCAATTGTGTAAGCAACTTGAGCCTCAGCTCACCGCATCTCGGTTTGTTTCACGTTGACTTAAAAGCCGCAATGAAATTAGTGATTTTAGTTTCGTAAACCAAGCGAAGGTCAACCTCACTGCTTATTTTGTGACGACTTAAAACAAAAAAATAAATTGTTTTTTGCCATTACAATTATTACACGATGTACTGTTTTTCCGAGCGGTTCCGTGCTTCGCAAGGCACGTTAAGCAGTTGGTGTCGGCTGCCGTCGATAGATGGCAGTCGTTAAGCCAAGTAAGAGCCCTTAGGGCGGTTTGAAAACTTCTGACAGTAAGACGACCCACAAGTCTTACTAGTCTCCATGGCGTATACCTTCCTCAGGGAAGAGACCCGTGCCTCTCGGTGGGGACATAATGGGTTGATAATGATGATGATGATGTAGTGTACAGACTCCTCTAAATAATAATTTACTTGAACAAAGAAATTGATTTATACATCTGCGGTGGTGTACGGTTGCCTCGATTTCATTTGTTACAAACTATCCTCATTATGAGGAGCCTGCGACATGGGGGCGTAAAATTACAAACTAAAACAAACCTTCATTGTTTTCTAGGGTAGAGTCTGCAGTACAGGCATAAAAATAAGGCTACGTGGGGCCAATGAGCAGGATACAAAAACGGCGTTTTTTGTGGAATTGTATTGTAATTTCTTACATAATTAAGGAATCTTTTAGATTGACATCGTGTCGTCCACACGTCGTCGTAAGAGCGATGCTATATGGGCATCCCGGTGCGTCGTCGCAACTCATTGATTTCATGTCGGCGCTGCGTCGGAGCTATCTTCATAAAACCACGTAAATCCTGCGCTGCTGCTCTGTCGTTTCAACGTAGCTCCGTACTCCACCACATGTCTCTTTCCGACAGGAAATGGACATGTGGACGCACTAGGACAATTGTGCGCTGTTGTTTCAAGGTATAGTGCGTGTGATATATCGTTCAGATTTATCTGTGGAGCGACAGAGCGCTAAAGCAACGCACAGACAATACCCGTATGGCATCTCTCTAATGTGGACCTTGATTTGCTTTGAAAAAGTATTAACTTATAAGCTGACGTATTTTTATAAGATGTAACACAATGCCACGTCTTTTTCCCAATAGGCCCTCGGCCGAAAGTTCCGTCAAGAGAAGAGAAATAGCAACAAGCAATCAATATCAAACTTAATTGAAACAGGGATCTGATACGTAATCCACGGATTAGTCTAACGACTGGTAAACCAATAGCCAGGTTTATCTCTGTTATTATTTTATGCGATCGACCCTTGACATTTAGTTAACTCCATTCGAGAGCCGAAGTAACGTGATATTGGGAACGGTTTAATGAAAATTGAAATATAAATAATGAAGTGAGATTCGAGAAGTAAATTAATGGGGTCCCACGGGGGCGATTCGGAGATACGACCAACGGCATTAATTTCCTACCTTTATTTATATACGTGTCCATATTACATTTAAATATGTACATTTGTGTATCGTGTTCAAATGCACGATATCTATTATTTTTATTACGTTGGTTTAAAAAGTACTTCAAAATAGAGTGTCCATGAAGGTCAGGTAAAATTTAAGGGAGTTTTTCACAAGCCGAATGTCTTTAATTTTCAATTTACGCTTTTGCTAACGTAAAAATGTTAACGAAGAAGTTAAAAAGAATAGCTTTTTCTTCTCGATTCATTGGCCGATTATCGGCAGTTGCTTGCCTACCTGCTGACCCGGAAACTTAAGTTATACATAATAATGCAAATTATTGAAGCAGGACTCAGGGTACCAAACGATGTTAGAAGGAACAAAGATTTAAGGTATTTTCTACACACAACACAATAAGTAACTATATATATGGGTCAATATACGCTATTTGAATTTCTATGGTCCATGGACAAATATTATGTTATACTTATTATATTATTGCGTCCGTATGCTTAAGCATTAAAGAATATGGTCTTTTATTTGGCCCACATAGTCTATTCACGATAATTGTTTAATTTAAGACTTTAATCGTTAAAAATAGTTGTAAATGTATACTCCTCTGGGAGTACGATTTGAATGGGGAGGCCATTTCTAGATTATAATGATTTTATGGCGAGATATTCTTAAATACGTATGCCATTATGTTTTTTAAATATGATCATACGCTTTTATAAACATCGAAACATATTTCATCAAAATATACAGTAAAAAGTTTTATTAATATAAAGAAAAATAACTTACTTTCATGTCACGTTACAATAATGTCACTTCAGGCGAAACTCAAAGAAGTAAAATTTGACTTAAAACCGCAAAGGTATGTTTTTGTCCATAAACTACGCGCATACAATAGTGTTAAGTTAGAAACAAGCTAATGACGTTGAGCAAAATTCCTATAATATAGCGTCAATTTGCGATTCACTGTAGGAAAGCGTGTTTCTGCCAGTCGTTGGAGTATTTCCTCTGGAAAGTCTATGTTTTTGCATTTTATAGTTACGAAATTGTATATTTGCACAATGCAATGTTTATTGTGTGTAGATGTCATTTATTACGTTAAACGGTGATCAGAAAAGCGAGTGATATGTTTTTGTAGGTTTTGTGCGATTTTGTCACTTCGGCGTCACTCCTCTGGCAATACGTGTCCCCTTTCTTAGCTATAATCAATGGCCTGTTACTTCCCTGCTTTAATTTGTGACTACTCTGCCAATAGTGTCAGTCCTCTGATAACACATTTTCCTCTGGTGCTTATAAAATTCAAAAAAATGGAACATCTTCTGGCCCTCATCATTAAACATTTATAAATTGTGTCAAATAGAGAAATTATCAATATTGAATGGAACAGATTACATTTCCTTCTGGGACACAAAAAAATCAAATACCGTATATTCACCCATATACGTTTATTCCAGGTGGACATACTTGGGGCAAGCGTGCATTTGACTATTGAATTTTGACGAAGCGAAAGAGGGGTGGCCTCTGCCTACCCTTTTAAGAAATTTTATGCATGTAATGAATGTATTGTAATTTAAAGTAATGCCATGTAGAAAACGTATTGTACTTGTAATTCTATGTAACGTAATGATAAAGTATATTATTGTTTATTTTGTTTACACCTATGACTCGACACTCGATTTTGTCTCGTTCTGTCAACCGGTTCTAATAATGATTTTGCTTATTCTACCCGACTTCCACGACACAGGCTGTGCCTAGTGTGGGAGGTGCCATCTGTTCCTAACTGTAATACTTGAATTTTTAATTAAAGGATTTTTATTATTATTATTATTTATTATAAGTAATTTCTAAATTTCTAGCAGGAAAATGTTATTCTGACAAAAGGAGGCTATATTTGTCTACCATGCGAGAGGTCTCGAGCTCGAATCCCGGCTAGGTACAAAAAAAACTTAGGTCTTGGATGTTTACAGGTTTGTGATGTCGCTGTTTCTGGTTCCCACGACACAGGGTATCCTAGTGTGGGGCCAGAAGCAATGTATGTGCCTGTTGTAAATGTAAATATGGTCTCACTACGCTCGAGCAACGACGACAACGTGGAGACCTCATAGAAACATACAAAATCCTCACAGGTTACTATGACGTGCAAGACCTACATAACATCTACATTATGAACGAAAATAACCACCTAAGAGGCCACCACCTTAAAATAAGCAACTCACTGTGTGCAAGTAACCCTCGAAAGCATTTCCTTCCAAACCGTGTCGTGCGAGAGTGGAACAAACTTCCTGACTCTATTGTTAGTGCAGACTCAGTGAACTGTTTTAAAAATAGACTGGATAATTATGTACAAACCAAAAACAATCAAGTGCGGTGATAAGACATACACGCATCAGCTCTAAGCTGCTAGTGTATCAAATAATAATAATAATTTATTTCCTTCATTTTGATCAACTAACAATATTGTGAATTACATTTTTTGTTGTTGTGCTGTAGATTGTACCATATATCTCAATAACAAAGCTAAACAGCCGAATGTGCCGAACGTAGAAGTGTCAGACTCTGAGGAGATCTTCATTGTTTGTGTCCCCGATTGAATGAGATTGATAGAGGTTGACTTTGCGTCGGGTTGTCCCTTCGGTAATTAACGGGCTTACCCATTGGCGTTAGTGACCTTTGTGTTGTAATTTTGTTTGTGTTTTAAATTTACACCCTATAGTGAGTAGGTTTTAGACATTGTAAAATAGTTTTTTAAAACTTGCACTAATTTGTTCTATGTTTGCTGTTACTGCTGGTTCCGTGAAGACAAGGAATTTGGAAAATGTCGTATATTTTTTTATATTCTTGGTGGGATTAAATGGGTTTTTATTAACAAGTTTGTAATAGGTTGAGATATATTTGATTAAATATAGAAAACTTAAAAACTAGTAATATATTGCAAAGCATCAAGCTCGGAGATACGAATACTTTTTGTTTTGTGGTTATCTAGATCGGATTGGAATACTTAGGAAAAAAATCTATTGTGAAGACCGAGGTGGCCTCAAATAAAATAAAATGCGGAAGGGATGCGGAGAGGCCGCATCCCTATGTTGGGAAAATGGAAAATTAATAAATATAACATGAAGGGTTGAAAATTTACTGAAAATTAATTGGCCAGAGAAAATAGTCGTGATCGTCTAGTTATTTAAAGGAAGGACCCATACGTTGTGTTATACATTATCAAAACAGAAAATAAGAAAAGTCAAACGAAGACAAAAGGAATTAAACGCATGCAACTTAGCTTTAAACGATGACCGGGACGGGACCTCTGTGCCGCCGTTGCTCGTTCAGTCACTATCAGGAACAAATACCGCCACACATTTCATAGCCCTACGTCTTCTTCTTGTCGATATTTCACACTTAGCTTAGATGATTGATTCATATACATAAATATAATAATACATATTTGGTACATATGAATTACATGTCAGACAATATAATAAATTATTATAAGTTCGATAAGTAGGAATCGCTCGTAACCGGGGCTGCCTGAGTGATCTTGAACGATCACTAAGGTTAAGCAACATACGGCGCGTTCAGTCCATGGATGGGTCACAGTCTATGACTAACGCTAGTGGCATTTTTTCCGAGCGATTCTGTGCTTCGCAAGGTACGTTAAGCAGTTGGTGCCGGCTGCCGTCGATAGATGGCAGTCGTTAAGCCAAGTCAGAGGCCTTTAGGGGCGGCTTGAAAACTTCTGACAGTAAGACCAGCCACTAGTCTTACAAGCCTCCACCAATCCGGACTTGGCCCCCGTGGTGGAGTATGGCCTATACCTTCCTCAGGGAAGAGACCCGTGCCCCTCGGTGGGGATATAATGGGTTGGTGATGATGATGAAGTAGGGATGCCGTAGATCTCGTTCACATGGAGGGTTTCTAGGTTCTATAAGAGAATCTAGAAGAAAATTGACTACGCATGATGATGGGCTCCTTTCCAGACCTACACCCATCCCGACGAGTTTATGGAAAAACTCGCTCCTGCAAAGCCATCGGACGCAAAACAACGTTTCACCCTATCACATTCAAACCGTCTTCTCCATTCATCCACAAATTCTAACAAAAATATTCTACAGCGCTTGGTTTGGGCACTCAAACTCAAAAACGAACTTCTCAAGCTTACAAATGGAAGAGAACTGAGCACGTCATAGTCATTACCCCCTGGGCAGGCTTCCAGGTGTCGCCTTTCATTTGTTTTCCAGAGACGATCCTTTGTGAGATCCTTGCTCCTATTATCGTTCAACAAAGAACGATATCCTAGTCTCCTAATAAAACGTTTATTTACCTACTCGTACCCAGTCCCTAATTTAATATACAGGTTTCCGTTTTGTCAAGCTTAGTTCTCTGACTTCCCAGCAAAACTAGAACTAACCACCTCATAGTCATTACCTTGGCAAGCTTCCAGATGGCCCTGCCACCTCATAGTCATTACCCAGGCTAGCTTCCAGATGGTCGCATTTTACCTTTCCATCAAAGACCTCCACTTGATAAGACGTACGCCTCTAATCCATAAGGTACAGTTTTACAAATACATCGATATGCCAGGAGAACAAAGGAGAACTAACCACCTCATAGTCATTACCTTGGCCAGCTTCCAGATGGTCCTACCACCTCATAGTCATTACCCAGGCAAGCTTCCAGATGATCGCCCTCTACCCTTCTGCCAGGGCCATACACTCGGAAAACCTAACCCTCTAAGCCTCCGTGGCTCCTACAGCTAGGCTTACGTCACTCGTCCATACATTGGAATTCGACCGACCCTATCATGAAATGAGATAAATAGAAACCTGTGAACGAAATAAGAAGAAGGATGACCCGCCGCACGTCGATGCTCTCCAATCGTCCGTCAATCCTGTTGAGAAATAAAATAGAAAACCGCCTCCGACGCTCCCCCGTAGATCTTCTCAGTCTAGATACTTAGAAAATAATAATGAGACAAGTGCATCGTTGATCCGCTACTCCTTCGCCATCTGCCCTAATATCTGATTGACAAATCATCACGACGCAGGACTAGTACTGAGAAACCTTCTGAAATTCGTTAGCCGGTGTGGGGTATGATTGCAATAAAATACATAGAAATATATCAAGATAATTAAATAGCAATAAGATAGTAATAAGTAAAATTGATAACTTCACCGATGTCGTTGCATTGACCGCCCCTAAATCTCACTTTCTAACGGAAAACCACTTGTTGAAGAAACCTCTTTCGGCACGGACTAGTTTTAAAATAAATCGCACTGCCTATGACCTGACGACTTAATTTGTATAACGAAACGCAAACACACACCGACGACGTGACTCTAGTACACTGCAGTTCACAAAGTCTAGACTTTGATAGGTCGTTCTAGCGCACGCGGTCTGAAACTCTTTCGATCGCGTAGCCGTCCTTCCTCGAGCAAGGTCCGAGCTCCAGTCCCTGATCCCTTCTACTGCTAAATTGATGTTTCTACAATATTGCTTTGTTTCTTAAAACTAAACACATAAATCTCTAACTTTACGACACCCACTTGTTCTAAGAAGTACAAAAAATATTAAGCTTTGCCAGCCGAGAGAGTCGATAACACATGCAGGCCACATTTACAAACTATCGGCTGTGAATTGCATAATCTGTAGCTAAACTAGCCTCTATTTCTCTACTATTAAAGATGACAAATCTAACAGTCGTGGTATTTGTTTCTGAAAGTATTTATGCCTTGACCTTCGCATTCTATAGGTTCGTTTTGACTTTCGGACCATAAACGTGAATGACAAAATTCCATAAGTTAATATTAGCGATATTGGTATGAATACTGAAAGACGGAAAGGTAAGGCCTTTTGAGTCTTACAGTATGCACAAATAATGTTACAAATATTTACAAAAGCTTCAATTATACACTTTGTTCTATAGCTGTCAAGGTTTTTTGTTCTGTGCTGGAAAACATTGTGAGGAAATCCGAATGTCTGGGGTGACAACATACATTAGAGCTTGAAATTGTCAATACTGCAATAAAATTTACATACAGGTATAATGATTGCTGCATGTAAACTTCCACCCAAATGCACCCAGAATGATGCCATTTGTACAATTGGATGTAGTTTAGCAAAAATGTTCTAACCCTCAACATGGTAATTTTTGTGTTGAATATACCAAAATAATCACTATGTTTTATATTTTAAGAATCACAGACTTTCATAGCGATCCGCACAATTAGTCCAGCCCACATGTATGGAGAGCGTAAATCAGCTTAAACCTAAAAACCGAAATATCTCAAACCTTACTTTGTGTGGGATGGAACCTTTTTGCTCAATTCAAAATCACGACCTCTTTCTTAATACGTAGTTAAGATTATAGGCTCCCGATACGCTCCCGATGCAAGTCGATAGTACAGCCAGTACGAAAGTAAAACTGACAATAAAAGGAAACAGAAAGGAAGTTCTACCAGTTGCAAAAAGGCCGCCCAATTACCAGCGGTATCCATGTCTCAATAGAAACTGGAAGCATTAATTAAAACGAGTCGGAGCTTCTAATCACTTGGCTGGAATCAGCTAATTTATCGAACAGACTAGAAGCTAACCAACGTTTCCAGATAAGCTTAACAGATTATCTAGGGTGCATTTAAATTGATTAATACATTGGTGAATCTTAGCACAAAATTATATAAGTGCTATGTAATGTAATTATATAATGTAACATAAACTCAAGCCGGTGTCTTGTAGGGGTAGGCAAATACCAGGGTATGCTACTTGCCACTATCCCGACAGATTTCTTTTACCTCATCAACCTTCACCCATCGTTGCATGCACGCTGACTTGTACTTTTTTCTTGCACTTTGCTAATACATCTCCTCTTTGGTCAAAGAGGGGATCCTCTTTGGTCAAAGTACGTCCGTCAGAACCTTTGTAAGTTATGAAAGAGCGGGTTTCCCTGGAACAAGTATTTTATACTTACAAGGGAAGCCCAGCATAAATTTAAAAGTGTTTCACAATAAACAGATAAAGTTCCGTATAAGCTATCCGCAACCAGTGCTGCCGTTTGTTCTAAATTTGAAGCCATACGCGAGCCATATACGAACACACGCATTTATAGGAAAATTTATTTAAATTTAGAACAAACGGCAGCCCTGGTTTCGGATAGCTTATCTGGAACTTTATTTGAACATTGTGAAACAGGGGTTAAGTGTAGTTATCAATATTTAGATTTCTTTGTTTTGGACAAAACTAATACTAATATAATTCGTCTTGTATAATTCTATTAAAATGATGCCGTGAATTAATGACATCTTATTAATTGCAAACAATAGGTGCCTTCGTTATTTAATCGATTTTCTTCCGCGCCGTCATGTTTATTTATATCTAGGAAAAACTGAATGGAATTATTTGTTTCTCTACCGTTTTCCGATACCAACCTACGCTCATATTGTAATAGGGAATGCATGAAAATATCAGAAGTGCTTGATATCTTTTTCGGTGATAGGAATAACCTTCCTTAACGCGAGAAAAAAGTTTCAATTTTTTTGGCTTCGTAGTTAATTTTTAAATAATCTTAATATTTTTCCATTCGTCGTTCTGGGCTCAGTACGGCTTAACAGACATATTCCTTGGTCCGCTACGTATTAAAAAAAAATCTGTGGTGACATTGACAGCTTTTCAAGGTGGATTTTTTTTCATACGTACATACGGACTAAGGAATATGTCTGATATGCCGTACTAAGCCCAGAACGACGAATGGAAAAATATTAAGTATATTTAAAAATTAACTACGGGGCCAAAAAAAATTAAACTTTTTTCCCGCGTTAAGGAAGGTTATTCCTATCACCAAAAAAAATATCAAGCACTTCTGATATTTTCATCCATTCCCTATTGGTAGCTTGCAAGCCCGACTATTATATTTATCGTGAAAAAGAGGGAAATGAAAGATTAAAAAGGAAATTTTGCACAATAAAAATAAATTTACTTATACTTTTTGTTTGCATGCGAGAGTAACGTATTACCACTTACCGCTGATTTTCATGATCGTTTATTGCGCTAGAACTCAGCAACTAATCATTTTGCAAGAAAAAGTTTTATGCAAAAATTTGTAGAAAATTTCATGCTCTCCAACTTTAATTCAAACATTTTTTTCGTATCTCCAAAAATTATTGAGTTACTTTGCAAAAACAAAAAATTTGGTTTTTTTTACTTAAATATATCGGAAAATATCAATAACTAGCTGAACCCGCGAACTTTGTTCCGCCTTAGACGCCTTAAATGAGCAGATTTTTTATTTTATTATATTGTTTATCAATAAAATAAGATTGACAGAAGAATCCGTTTTAAACGTCATTTTTTTCTCATCCTCTTTGACTATATTTGCAGCACGCATTCAGTCAATTCTATGTCAAATGTCTTAAGGTTACATTAAAAAAGTTTAATAATTTTATATGGTGGTTAAGTAATTTTAAATTTTCTAATTTTCCGCGCAATTTCCTTAATTTTTTCTTTCATAAGAACCTTCTCCTGATAATAACGAACAGAACAAAAAAAGAATTAGCGAAATCGGTCCAGCCGTTCAGGCGTGATACCGTGACCAAGGGAAATAGGGATTCATTTTTATATATATATAGCTGACCCGACAGACTTCGTCCTGTCAAAAAGATTTGTAATGTGGCAGTTTTTGTGCCTACGTATTTTAAAAAATTCTCCTGAACAGAACCGTCACCGTGGTGATAATGCGTTGTGAATAAAAAATAATTAAATAAAACATATATAAGGATTTAAAAGTAAGTAATCGCTTTATTGTTAATCATGTGAATCATAATTATTATTTTTATCATTGTAGTGCTTTGTGGTATACGATGTTTTTTGTTTGATTACCTGGCGCATAGATAAACAAATCTGATGGTTTTCCAACACGGGAACAGGCAACATACAATTGACCATGTGAGAAACATGGGTTTTCTAGATTAATACCACAAACACTTAATGATTGCCCCTGGGACTTGTTTATAGTCATAGCAAAAGCAAGCCGCACTGGAAACTGTAGTCGTTTAAACTGAAATGGCACATCAGTCGGAATCATTGGGATGCGCGGTATGAGAACATCTTCTCCTTTATACTTTCCTTTGAGTATAGTTGCTTCTATCACATTGTTTAGTAATTTTTTTATCGCTAACCGTGTACCGTTGCAAAGACGCGGTTGGTTGATATTTCGCAACATTATAACCACCGATCCAACCTTTAATTGAAGATTGTGAGGTGGCAATCCTGGCAAATCCAGCAAGTTTAAAAATTCCGGTGGATAGTTGACTACATCATCTTGATTAGTAGCCGAATCAACTTATTTATATATCCTCAATTCGCCTGTAATTTGTTCTTGAATTTTGAAATTTAATTCATTTACATCTATGTTTTTTGCAGCCAGTATAGCTCGTTCGCTCAACCAATCATGGTTTCTGTAATTTTGAGAAACATCTGGAAACACCTTCTGAATAAGTTCATCTTTTGATCGAGTTAACTGACAAAAACTTTGAGGAAAGTTAATGCAGCCAGTCAACATGTCTATAGGAAATTTGCCATTACCAATGTCAATGAGTTGTTTAGAGAATATGTTTCCAGATTGGTCATTTTGCAACTCGACACGCATATTCTTGCTTAAATGAAGTACTTTGACATGTTTCCACAAATTGTAGGACTTTAGACATGCATTGAGTTCATCAGCTGGCGTTGATCGTGGAATCACTGGCAATGTTTGACGAAAATCTCCTGCTAATAAAATCATTGCACCACCAAATCGGTTATTATTGCTCCGTAGATATTTTAAGGTTCTGTCTAAAGCCTCCAAAGATTTTTTATGTGCCATCGTGCATTCATCCCAAACAATCAATTTACATTGCTGCAATACCTTTGCCATTGCAGAGTTCTTCGAAACGTTGCAGGTTGGAGTTTCATTGCTTTGCATATTTAATGGCAATTTTAGTGCTGAATGGGCTGTTCGACCACCTTCAAGCAAAGTTGCTGCGATTCCCGACGAAGCGAGTGCAAGTGCAATTTTATTTTGTGAGCGAATTGTTGCTAATATTAATGAAATCAAAAAAGTTTTTCCTGTACCACCAGGTGCATCTAAGAAGTAAATCCCTCCAGTTTCATCATTTGTTACTTTCATAAGAGTTTCAAATACATACTTCTGTTGTTCATTTAACAGTGGAAGATTTGTTTGAATTAATTCTTTCAAAGCGTTGAGATCATACAGTTTTTCTCGATGCAACTCTTGGTTAAAAGCGTCATGCATTGGACGATTGGGCGCGGTCAGGTCTAATTGAATTAATAGTTTGTTTGACATTATCAAGCACATGTCCTCAATTGAAATCAATGCTTCATTGTAAATTTCTTCACTGATTTGTATATTTGGATTTCCCATTCTATTCCGTATTTGATACAAAATATCATCACACATATAATCTTTGTACTTGATCCACAAATCAATTGGGTTTGATGGGAAGCATGTAGATATGATTATAGAAAACAATGTTCGTATTTGATGAGCGTGTGATGATATTACAGCATCATTGAGAGTTTGATCCCAATGAGCGTCATTTTCAAGCAATTGCAAACGTTGACAGGCTTCTCTGTAGGATCCACACAATTCACCATCAACAGTTCGTAACTGTTGGAATGATGTTGGGCCACGTACATTGACTAATAGCAGTCGTAAATAAAAACATTCATCATTGCTTGGATGTACTGAATAAATCCGGCCAATCGCATCGGTGGAATATACATCTGTATATCCTGGAACTGGTTTTCCTTGTTTCCGTCGTATAAATCTCCTTGAGGATTGATTCCAGGTATAATATTTTGGCATTTCAGAATATAGCAATGTTTGTGCAAAATCATCGTTTTGGCATGTCTCAAAAAAACTGGTCAATGTAGTAGATGGTGGCTGAGCAGCTCTTTGTACTGCGTTCTGTGCTGTAAAATACACTCTTTGTCCATTTTCCAAATGCACAGCTAAGTGAACAACAGAAGGGTGTCTCTCATGAATAGGAAAAGAAAATATTCGCCAAACTGCTTCATTACTACTGACATAGCGGCCCATTTGGTATTGGGTAACTTCATCATTGGAATTCTCTGCACCAATTCCAATCACAGCCATATCACTCCCTTTGGTTACATATTTGCAAATGTATTTAATAGATTTTACTGAATGGCAAGATTCAATGTTGATGTGTGCTTTGAATGTCTTTGATAAAATGGGTGAATATGGAACAATCCAACGATTATCTATTTCAATATCTTGTTGATTTAATTTGACAATTGTTAATTTTCCATTGTCTGCTGTCGATCTGCGACGATACAATGGATAACCGTCATTACCAGTAATTGTTTCCGATATTAATGTCCGTGGATATCGTTTTGAACATTTACCATCCATCATACACGGTGAATTTTGATTAAGAGTTCCACAGGGACCATGTATCATGTTTTTGATAACTACCTCATGCAATCCAGGATCTACTTGTACATTAGGGATTTCAGCTGATATCACTGCATCAACTTCATTTGGCCTTATCTTTTCAACCAACCAAATCAAAATGTGTGCATGTGGCAATCCTCGTTTCTGCCACTCCACAGAATACATCCAGCAGCGTGTCTCACCAAACACATTATGTTTTACGATGAAATCCATTAAAGATTTCAACTTTTGTCTAAAGACTCTGGCTGTAATATCATGACGATCAATGGGTGATTGCCCAGGGAATAACTCCTGCTTGATTTCTATCCATTGCGGATTGCATGTAAATGTGATGAACAAATCTGCTGTACCATAATGACGAACATACGACATGGCATCTTGAGCATATTCGTGCATATGCCGAGGGCTTCCGATGTATGTTGCTGGAAGAATAGTCATCCGACCGACATTCTGTGCATTTCCATCAGTATTAATCGCATCTCGAAGGTGAATATACTCTTCAGATCGGAGTTATTTTTTCACTAATCACGAACTAAACAAACACTAACTAACTAAACACTCTGCACAAAACACGATATACGAATTTGTTTCGTGTATCAGTTGACAAAAGCAAACTCAGTAGATTAGGTAACAGACAACTTTTTTTTTTTTTAATTTGATATGACTTGAAGTCAAATCCTTTTAAGCCGTACGAATTGTTTTATTTATTTAAAATTTGGATATTAAAAATAATAAAACACTGTTGGTAACGCGATTTTTGTTTGACTGATGTAATGACGTGGAAACTGATGCATTTTATCTCGCGTGCCGAAACTAATACAAAAGAAACGCGAGTTTCGGAACGCGACATTAAACTCCTCCAACTATGTATTCTGTGCTCCAACGCACACACGCACATTGTTTTGATAGATATGATCTTTGACGTTAGGAACACACCTACATTGCTTAGACAACAGTGAGTGCTTGTAATTTAATATGAACTTTATACCATAGCAATAAAGCTCAAATTGACTACGTTTTAGTTACAAATCATTTGTATGGGAAAAAGAAAAGGGCTATTTTTAGGGTTTTTCCAGCAATAATTCTAATTTTTCTCGCCGTAAAAACCATCCTTGAACTTCAACGAACATTTAAAAAAAAGATTTGGCCAAATTGGTCCAGGCGTTGTTGAGTTATGCGCTTACCAACACATTTTGCGATTCATTTTTATATTATAGATATATATATATATGTATATAGATAGGGGGAAAAGTTTGGTATAAAAAAGATGGGAAATTTTGTTCTCTACAAAAAAGATCTTTTCGGTTTTTAACGTAAAACTTACCGTTTCCGAGATATATGCAAAAAAACGTTTTCCAAGATGGCGGCTAACGCTCGCAGTTTTGGGCGACAGAAACTCGGTTTTATACTTGGGGGGCACCCTCCGACATAATCCAATCAAAAAATCACGTAGAAGGATTTTATGCAGAGCGGACATCTAAAAATCTTGGACTATATCGCATTGGCTAGTAACGCATGCACGCTGTTATTGGTATTGTTGTGTTTACTTAAGGGACTTCCAGGTTTATTTTTGTAAACACATACTTTTTATTTTTATTAACCGCCTTGACAAAAGGCTCTCAATCTGCAGGAACTTTTTTTCTTATGTACTCGTAGGTTTAATCCCCGACCACTCGAAGACGCGTTGACCGATTTGGAAATTTCTTTTTTCTCTTGAAAGAGTAGACTTTGCAGGTTCTTCACCATGGATAGTCACCAAGTCAGAATCTGATGAGAACCTGGAGAAATAGCGAGAACTCTTTGAAGTTCAAAGAGACATTTATTGCGATTTGGGTGTTTTTTTAAAGTTAATCGTGCATTTACTTTCGTAAAACGACGGAAAAAAAATATGAATGAATGAAATCTTGTAAAAAATTACATAAAAAATAAAAACCGACTTCAAAACACTACTAAAACCAGAGGCTGTTTTTAGTGCTATAGTGTATCGAAGCCAGCTTCAATTTCTGTACCTACGACTGCTTGTATCCTCATAAAAATATTATACACTAGCTTTCGCCCGCGACTCCGGCCGCGTGGACTTTAGTTCAAAATGTTGCAACCCCGTTCACTCCCGTTAAGGGTTAAATTTAGAAAAACCGTGAAACACGTGTTCAATCAATTGTGTTGAAGAGTATTTATTTCAAGTTTCAAGAAAATCTGACAACATTTTTTTATACCTCCATACAAACTTTAACACCGCCGTTTACCCCTTTAGAGGGTGAGTTTCAAAAAATCCTTTCTTAGTGCTCCCCTAGGCTTCCTAAGGAACTCCCATGCCAAATTTCAACCCCCTAGGTTCAGTAGTTTGGGCTCTGCGTTGATTCTAAGTCAGTCAGTCAGCTTCTCCTTTTATATATATATAGAAGATTTGTAACATTACGACCAACTTTGCACCTAAAATATAAACATTGACGTGCAGTCTAAAGTACAACAAATTCCCAATTATCAACTTTAAATGCATTTCCGTTGTATGCGTTGTTAACTAAGCTCGCACTCCGCTAGGGACCGCTTATTTACACCCTGGAGGATACCCACAAAACATCCCTCGCTTAAGGTTGCCAGAATCCGCCTTACGCCCGACATGTTTTCCTTTTTTAGTTTTTTCCGGCCAATTTAGATACAAGTCTGCTTTTCACCGAAAGACGAACGCACAGACATGCACGCACGATATACAATAGGCTACTTGACCGTTTTCTAAAAACCATCTCATATTTTTACTTGGTGTTCATGGAATCCACAGAAAGTGGTCATTTTAAATTATTTTTCTTCTAAGAAAGGCAAACGAAAATTTACTTTTGAAATAAGGCGCCGAAACGCTTTCTTTGGCAATATGGCGTCGCACTGGTATTGTGACGTAACATCCCAGAAAACCAACCAATGAACGTAAAAAAGAATGAATGATAGACGCCATTTTTACTAACATGTGACGTTATGATAGAATCGGCCGTGTTCGATACGGTGGCTGCAGATACCTACATAATTATCAAATTTTATCTTGTGTTTTTTTAAAAATCATTGTTGCTTTTTAGTTAAAATGTCTTATAGCGGTTTTAAGACTTATAATATCATACGAATACGTATAAATAATACAATTTGTTCACACTGTCAAATAGCCTATTTCGTCGACGCAAGCAAAGGTAATCGTGGCTAAAACCGGGCCCTGATTATGTAACTGCATTGTAGTGCGAAGACAGATAGGTACACGGTATGACGTGTTTCTTCATACCATTGACGATGACGCCTAGAAATACTGATACTCGTGCGCGCGTAGACTTGAAGCGGCAATGAAACTGAATCACCATATTCATTCGGTTGTCATTGTACTACAATGCATTAGCAGAATCTAAACCCACACCTGATCTAGAGCCTAAGGACCTGAGTTTGACTTTTCTATTTTCGGGGCTGGCAACCCTACTCGCACGAGTACAAAGTCCACTTCTATGTATCTTGTAGCGTATGCTCAACACAATGAGCATTTATTTATGTTATCTGCATGGCTTTACGTTGCCGTGGTATGCAGTAAATTTGGCTTCCGTCACCAATTACCTGGCATAGATGTGCCAACAAGTGGTCTAATGGCTCTGAATGGAAATTGGGTGGCATTTGGATGTGTACGGGGGCCTCTACTCTGATATAGTGTAAATTCTACATTCATCTATTTCTTAAGGTGCAGTGTTCCATGGTCTTTTTCGGTGACCACTCAATTCTTTACCTTATTTCTGATAAAGACCATTGAAGAATTTTGGAGTTTAAATTTTTAAGTTTAAATTTAAGTTTTTAATCAATATGAAAAGACGGTGAAAAATGTATTCTACATGTCTTGATTTTAGAGTCTAAAATCAAGACATGTAGAATACATTTCTAAAATTTAGACGCTATATTAATTATAGCTTAATTTATGTGTCAAAGGTCTTACGAGTTCAGTGTGAACCTGTTCGAAATAATATATTCTTACTTTGTTTTGCTCTGTTTGGCTCTACTCTCCTCTGCACTGATTTGCGTCACTCAAGTACTTTACTAAGAAAGTGAACGAACTTATTGCTTTTCAGGTCACCTCAGTCATGCCTTGCAAGATTTGTTATTAAACAGTTATTGAACAGTATGGAGTTTTAGATATGAAGAATTTTATAAGAAGATAAAATTTTAGCAATACTGCTACCCTTTCGTATTGCATAATATGAACTTGCTTGGTATTGACGCAGTAATATTTTTTTCCAAATTTCGTCAACGTAAATATGTTATATCTTCCATCGATGCTTTATGTGAAATTAAATGACGAATTTATTTAAAATCATTATAGTATTTCCTATATCCTCGTGAGGCCCGACCTTGAAAAAAACAATTGATTTTGTGATCACTTGGAGACATTGGGCCTCACGAGGCTAAAAACAAAATATTTATTCAAGGAGTGTTCATTAAAAGTTCCACAATTAATAGATTATGAGTATGATTCCTTTCAAAACCGTTCCTCTGATAGAGACGGGGCTAAGCAACGCTAACAGTCTGTTGTTTTACTGTCCACAGCTGTCAGTAACTTTTTTGTATTTATATCTGACAGCTATAAACAGGAGATTAACATATTGTCAGTGTACTAGAAACCCAAAGTAAAAGTGGGTTAGAGAAATAAAAACTATCGAATCCTGAGTAGACTCCCAGGATGCAGGAAGGAATTACGCCATCTAAATCACGGCAAGAGACATAAGATAGTCGTTACATTTATTCTTAAAACGAGCGTGCTTAAAGTGCAATGAAAGTAAATCATTCTATGAAAGCCAACTGTTTGTTGCATTACGTGTGACAAATACCGATCATTATATCAGAAGACGCAGTTATAACACCTCGCGATTGGTCTGCCCATTTAATATACATGGTGTAACATGAAGGCCTATACCTTCCTCAGGGAAGAGACCCGTGCCCCTCGGTGGGGACATATTGGGTTGATGATAATGTAACATGAAACCCTGGTTATATACACACATATATATATATATAAGCTCACGCCTGTATCCCGGAGGGGTCAGCGGAGACCAGGAACCCAGGTTCTATCTTAAAATAGGGGTTCTACTTGTCAATGCGAATAACTTTTTTAATATCCGGCAGATAACTCACAGTCGGGTTAAGTTGATTGACCCTTTTTATATGTCTGTCCTATTAATTAATTTTTTGTTGTCATTTTGTAAATATATATTTATATTTTTTTAAGTGTATGTTTGTGGCAACATTAATAAATACTTTCTTTCTTCCTTTCACCAAAGTCCCAATTACGCCCATTCAAAGTCATTTGGACTTATTATTTGTCAGGAACTATAACTGCCTACCCCTCTGGGATACAGGCGTGAGTTTATGTATGTATGTAACAAAACTTCAAGTTAATAAAAAGGTTAAGTTTAAAACAAATTACTTATTTTATAAGCGTTGTTCTAAATAGAGTTTTAGAGATGTCAGCTTAACTCTCACAAATATATATGCATAAATAAAATTTGCTCATTAACAGACTGACTGTAAGTATACAAAATCTTAAACCAGGCGTGATAATAAGCTTACGACGAATATTACGATGATCAGTATTCTCAGCCTAAAATTACTCTCGATGCTATCAGTTGAGTATGTTTTCACGTGGTGAATGGCTGAAATCATTGTGGAGTTTCTGACAACGTCCGACATTTGGTTGTAACTACTAGAATCGAAATTTTTATAATTATGATTATTTTAGCGATTGAATGTACGCTCAAAATTACATCTTACAAAATCTTATCTCTAGACGTTGCGCGTTGCACTACTCATACGAATTCACATAGTTGCTGCGACTATTTTAAATTTGCAAGAATACCATTTTAATCGTAATTTGCAATCTGGATAGCGTGCACTGAAACCGCATTGTTCTAATTAATTCCACAGCCTGCGGCAAAACCAGAAAGCTGACTTGAATCCTAGATAGTTAATGCTTGACTAAAATTTAGTGAAACTCAAATAGTCATTTTAGGTTTTAAACCACATAAAATCAACTAAAAGTAAGGTGTAGTGAAAAGGAGTCATTATTGATTCCAGGCATTTTAGAACTAAGACAAACTATAATTTAGCCAAAGCATTGAATTTAAATTTCGTAGAAAAAATTAGTTTCGGATATTAAAAAAAAAAACTCACGCCCATTATCCCCGAGGGGGTAGGCAGAGGCACGATATTATTTATTATATTTTATACATATTATAAATATAGACGGCCTCTGTGGCGTAGTGGTTAGCACATCTGCTTACCATGCGAGAGGTCCCGGGTTCGATCCCCGGCTGGGAAAAAAAAAGAAACCCAGGTCTTGGATGTTTACATGTTTGTGACGTCGCTGTTTCTGGTTCCCACGACACAGGGTGTCCTAGTGTGGGACCAGAAGCAATGTATGTGCCTGTATGTAAATGTCTAAATGTCTATGTTTAATATTATTGGATATTTTCAATTCTTATCAAAACGCTAAATAAACAACCCAAGTACCATTAGTATAAGTGAGTATAATGGAATCTCATCATTACATCAAGCATCGCTCGTAGCACCGGGCTGCCTGAGTGATCTTAAACGATCACGGAGGTTAAGCAACATTGGGCGCGTTCAGTGAATGGATGGGTGATCGTCTACGACTAACGCTAGTGTCATTTTTCTGAGTAGTTTCGTGCTTCACAAAGCACGCAGTTGGTGCCGGCTGCCGTTGATAGATGGCAGTCGTTAAGCCAAGTCAAAGGCCTTAATACTGCGGCTTGAAAACTTCTGACTGTAAGACCATCTACTAGTCTTAAAAGCCTCCACCAATCCGGACTTGGCCTCCATGGTGGAGTATGGCCTATACCTTCCTTAGGGAAGAGACCTGTGCCCCTCGTTGGGGACACAATGGCTTGATGATGATGATTACATCAAGGAAGTAGCAGGTATAGAAACTCATGGTTAATTATCATTTGATCACTGTCCAGTTATAAAACATGTAACTATCAAACATAATAAGCCCTGTATCGTAACATAAAAATCGAATGCAGAATAGATCTTCACACTATTGGAACTATACTCGTAATATAATTTCGGTGCAAACGAATAGCTTAATAAAAATCAGGCTCTTCAAATAAAACAACAGCGCAGTCGCCATTCCGTTTTATTTACTTTACCTAACTAGCCCAGCCATTCCGTAACCACACTCTTTGCGAGGTAGTTTCTGGTTGTTTGCTTTTCAGAGGTAATATAAGAGAACTAAGGATCACCAACTTATGTAACTCGACCAGTTTGATTCTCATCTTCAACTTGTCACCCAAATTGTGACATGGACATAAATGGGGCGCTGCGTTCCTTCTAGCTTGCATTAGTTAGCGACATTTCAACACCGCCCAAGTATGACAATACCAGGGTAGCGATAATGTTGATCTTTAAGAAGGCTGAAAGCAATATTTATGATATAGCTAAAGTTGAATGCCTTAGAAATGTGTTGGACAAACTCTAGGTAAACTGCATTCGAGACGTGATTTAAAGTTTTGCCCTCGTTTTTCCAGCGATTTTGAATGTCAGACGTAGTTTAAAGTAAATTGGTAGCTATTTTAATCATTATTAACAGTGTTCAACATGAAATAAAATAATCCTATTTCACCAATCGATTTTTATGTGCGTATAAGTATTAGTATATGATTACTCTCCTCTCATTTTCGTGCTAATCAAGGTTATTGTTCCGAAATGGTTGAGAATAAATCAGGCGCCACAAAATTTTAACATTGTAAATTGAAGACATGATAACAGTCGTTACAATTTTCGGTAACTGCTAATAGACTGACTACAAATTTAGCATTTTCAGTGAACGTTTTCAGAGTTTTTTACGCCCGAATAAAATCACATCTCACTTCGCAGCAAAAGAATCAACATCAACAACATCATCAACCCATTATGTCCCCACCGAGGGGCACGGGTCTCTTCCCTGAGGAAGGTATAGGCCATACTCCACCACGGGGGCCAAGTCCGGATTGGTGGAGGTTTGTAAGACTAGTGACTGGTCTTACTGTCAGAAGTTTTCAAGCCACCCTAAGGCCTCCTCTTCAGCAAATGACTCACCCTTCTCACTAGTTCCATCAACAGTTCGTATCGAGTGGCATCGTTATGCAAAACATGCAACACTTAAGTATGTTTGGATTACTGTGGAGTAATCCATTCATCTTGAAGTTCCATCCCTGTACGACGTTAGTTGTACGGTAGCGATCTCCAAAAGTACACCAAATTTTTATAATATATACTACTCGTAGCTATGTTGTCGTAGTTAATTGAAAAACAATTGAACTAGTGAAACATTCCAGTATTCCAGTAATCAAAGAAAATCATTGAACTGCTAATACTGAAAAGTTTCACTAGTTCAATCAATTGAACTGTTGATTGAACTAGTTCAATCAATTGAACTGTTGATTGAACTAGTAAGAGTAGACCATCTTCTCCACTCTATATGTATATCGACGGTAGAAAGGAAAAACCCTTGAACCGACATTTTTTAAACTTTACAGGAGAGCCGAAAAACTTTGTCAGATTACGAAAAAAAATCATAACAAATAAGTTTCTGCACCTAAAGCTATGAAAAAAAAATAGTTTCTCCAAATTTTAATTACTATTCACACGTATAACTTGAAAAACGATATGTAAAGGATAAAAGAAAATAAGTGTCGCTTAATTTGTTTTGGATTAAATAAAAGTTAAGGAAAAACCCATTAAGTGCGCGAGATACTTCAAAATTAAGTCGTGGAAAAACACAATAAATGCCATTGCCATTTGAGAACATTAACCGGAAAAACCAGTTAACAGTCTAAGAAAACTTTAATATAGCAATGGAAAAACAAATTAAATATCACGTAATTATGTGACACTGAACAAGAAAAACCATTTAAGTGTTTGTCTTATGCCTAAAAAAATGCAATTATTTAACTCAAGCACCTGCTACTACAGTCCTATTCATAATAAAAATAAACGCATTTTATTTTTGTTATATCATTTATTAACGAAAAAGATGTTACTTATTGTATATGACCAAGAAAAAACATGCAAAAGAACAATTTAACTTACTTTCCGTATCTACAACATAATAATATAAAAAGTATTTTCAATTAGACATGAAGAAGGCAAAATAACATCAGTTTCTCTAGAATAACAGGTTAGTTTACAACATAAAATAACGATGTTCAAATAAAATGGTATAAATCTTTCCGAATTTGTAACTAAACAAAACTTAAACTCTCATCTGAAACTTTGAAACAACTAAAAATAATCTTCTGAAATCTTTGAAATTACGATAAAATCTAAAATCAATATTTATATGACGTAAAGTAACAATGTCATTTATGAAAACAGGATTCTCATTAAGCACTTCTCAGAGGCAGCTAGACTTTATTTTGTCTATGGTATCTGAAAAGTCTTTAAAAAAAATCGCATTTTATAAATAAGAATTTTGTAGTATAAATCATCTATCTACGTCACCTTTAAGTTTAAGCAATATCTTCAATGTCCGTTTCATTAAGGGCCCTTAGTAAGTGAATATGCCGAAATTCGATGTTTTCTATTAGCTGTAATTCAAAAACTTTACGATTTTTCGCATTGAAATTTGGAATGTGTATTACAGACCGTATGTGTGAGGGGATGGCTGTTTCCAAAACGCGATTGGAAAAACTTTGCTCGATAGAAAAAAATCCAGTAGTCACGTCTAAAATTTTAGGTAAATGCTTATTACGGACGTGTTTTACAATACGAATTCCTGTAAAATCACAAACAGATAAGTATTTACCTTTTTCATTTCTTCGCTGTTGTAGATTTCCAAAACACAAGACATTTCTATTAACTTTTGCCAAATATGTGGATGGCGCTTACGATGTTTAGTTTCGAACTCGCTGATTCCATACTAAACGTCCACCCCGAACGGTGCACCTCCGCGAGGCCCAGTTTCGCTTCGGCATTCGCACGTGGGGGCTGTGTCGCTTGTCACTCTGCACGCGCAAAAATTACGAGTCCAAAACACGAGTACACAACTAATTTAAAATTGAGTACTTACAGAAAAAGGTCGCTTAAAGCTATAAATGAGTTGCTATGGTACATACCTACGCTGCCTATTGACTTACATAATAGTAAGTACAGTCGACAGCACGTAAATCTTCACATTTTAGTTGCAAAGTCGCCCTTAAGCCAACGGAGTAGAGTGCATGGGTGTATACCTGCAATAAGTACTATACTTGAGCCATTACAAACGTGCGAACCGAGTCACAAAAGTGCGAGCGAGAGTTCAGATATGCGGATATGCCTGAATTGCCTGATATGCTTCCTATATGTGTGAGGGAGAAGTCTGAATGGTCTGATACAAATGCTTATGAATTAGTTCGCACGTTTGTAATGGCTCAAGTATAGTTACTTGATTGATGCTTTAGACAACTGCATACTTCTATTTAAACTCGGCAAAACGTGGCGCAGTTCTTAGTGATTGGTGCCTCTGCCTACCCCCTCGGGGATAACGGGCGTGAGTTTTTTTTTTTTTTTTTTATTTAGCTACCCAATTATTTCAGAAAACGACGATGCATGGCAAACAAATAAAATTTTGAACTGGGGGGTTTAATAAATATTACGATTAGTTATGTCTATTGCCTATACGATATATTTTTAGGCTTGTTGAAAAATAGGGTAAAATGCCCTATTTCGGGTCTCGTATTTTTGAAACATAGTTAGGTGTACTTATCTAGCTGCGTACTTATTCATATTTTTTTGGTTTTATAACAACAGGGTAAATGCACCAACAACGGACATACCAGGGGGATTTAACCTATGCGATCAAACTACGTCTGTATCATCTTAGTATACTCTAATTACATAATTCCTCGAAATATAACTACATTTTTGCTTTTTACCCTAATGAGCGTTTTCCTTATGTCAAATTTAGTTTTAAAAGATTCACTAGGTGGCGCTGCCGTACCTTAGTAATAAACGTCAAAGCCAAAAAATACTATGGTTCTGTGGAATTTTTGTTGGATGATTACCTAAAAAAAACATGTTTTAGTTAGGTGATAAGTGCGCCTACGTACTATTTAGATATTTTGGAGTCTTTGCCGTGGATTGTGGGTTTTTATTTTTCATTACGAGAAACTTCGTACGAATGGCAAACCTGGTTCCTTTTCTTTTTTAGTAATCTGTGAACTGACATTGACATTGACTGCCACCAATCACAAATTTGTATGTAGAAACGAATGGTGCCATCTAGATTATCTCATAGAACTAAAAAAAAAAGAGAAGAAAAACGCACATTGCACCATTTACCCATTTATCAATGACTTGGTTACAGAAAAACTTCAACTGAATGAGCCGTTTTCAGAAGAACTAAAAAAAAACTAATAGCTGTCAAAGGAATGCAATTTTGGACCTTGGCCCAATAGCCATGTGTGATACATCATCGAATAGGTCTCAGCGAGCTGTACAAAAGTTACTATGACGCAAACAGCCAAATATTTTTCCTTTCGGAGTTATATTGTATTGAATAAAACCAACATTTTCAATACAATATGAATCCGAAAGGACTACAAAACTGTTGGCTGTTGGCGTCATAGTAACTTTTATTCATCTCGCTGAGACCTATTTGATGATGTATCACACATGGCTATTGGACTGAGGTCCAAAATTGCATTCCTTTGACAGCCATTAGATATTTTTTTTTTAGTTCCTCTGAAAACGGCTCATTGCGGAATGTAGCTGAAGCATCCAAACACTTAGAAATATCATGTAAAACTATCAGAAATTTACAAAGCAACTATATTGTATTCGTCCTTAAAAGGCATAACAGGTAAACAAACCTCACTCGACCACAAAACACGGCATTCTACAAGCATCACTCGATGTAGGTTACCAAATTTAATTGTAGACACTAGTTAAGACACAGGGGCATTACATTTCAAAAACTGGCCTAGATTCTGCTTAGAATTATTGTTTTTGGCGAAATTCTAAATTCATCGAATTTCTGATCACAGGTTAGCAAAACTACACAGATTAGTTTGTAATTTTTTTGTTGTGGTGGGATGAAGTG
Source organism: Yponomeuta plumbellus (assembly GCA_947310845.1). Taxonomy (NCBI): domain Eukaryota; kingdom Metazoa; phylum Arthropoda; class Insecta; order Lepidoptera; family Yponomeutidae; genus Yponomeuta; species Yponomeuta plumbellus. The sequence continues at coordinate 10,108,145 of OX371209.1, read as the reverse complement.
CATGAAAGAACGAATGAATTAAATTATTGCGATGTTATTTTAAAGTTGGAAGTTAGGGTATACAAGGCGTCGTAAAGTTATGGGACATGAAGGGAAAGTACCTTAAATATCGTAGATCATTTGTAGTTCATAGTTGTAGTTCGTAGTTAATTTTTAATTTTAAACTTAATTGACTACGTCATTTTATGTATGTTTTTAATTTGATTAAAATGATTAATTTCACGCTGTTTCTTTCTTTTAAAAGAAGAGTTATTATTTTTTGGCTATTCTTTCGATTGTCATCATAAAAGTAGGGTTTTTTTATTATATTTAAGTCAGTTCGATTCCAAGACGAGACAAGTAATTCTTATAAAATGTTTGAATGCTAAATTACTAACTTTTAAAAATAACATAAAGTCTTCTTTCAGCAAAATAGAAAGTACCGTAAATATCTACGATATTTACGGTACTTTCCCTTCATGTCCCATAACTTTGGGACGCCCTGTATAGCACCAGAAACCAAAGTAACAAAATAAATGGCGGTTGGTATTAAATTTAACTTAATTTAACCCCCATTTTTTTGTTATATTATATTTAATATTGTACTTAAAAAAAAGTTAAAGTTTGATTGATTTTATTTTTAGTATAACCACAGAATACATAATGGTAACTTGCGAGGTTATACATAAATGTATAACCTCGCACGTTATTGAAACTTTTTGCTATGTTTTTTTACAATACATGGCAATACTAACCAGTTATGTCGGCTGGACAATATCAAAACCTAGTAAGTGTCTTGAGACAAATTTCACATGAGAGCCAAAAAACGAGTTGATCACTTCGAGAGCCATTACACAGAATTTAATAGTTATCATAAATATAATAATAGATCATGTTTATGTCCCTTATTATTATTATGGCTCGCGCAGACGACGGACTTTTCTCCGCGGGCTACGGATCCGCGGACTTTTTGTACGTAGTAATTTTAATCCCTCGTTTGCGTTACTCAATACAGGTGTTGTAAGCGATCTATTTTAGCGGATAAAAGAGTCCGCGGAGAAAAGTTCTTCGTCTGCGCAGGCCCTTATTGTAACGTTTTTATAACTGAATGTATTTTGTAAACGTTTTTATAACTTTCTGATTGACAACTTTAAAAACCAAGCAAGGTTTCTAACTAACGTTCTTACTGACGTTGCTCGATGGCGTGTGAAATCCAACCGTCTTTGACAATTTCAAAAACCTAGCAAGGCGAAAAACCATTTTAAAAACCTTGTAAGGGGTGTCCCTTGCCAGATTTTTATTGTTTTTTGGGTCCTCCAGCATTACAACCCATGGCCTTGGGTTGTTACTTATTATGCTCGTTTTCTTGTTTATTTTTTATTTGAAAATTATCAAAAACATGTTTGACGCCATTAGTCAGAGAGCCTGTAAAATTAAATTAAGTACATATAAAACTGAATCACCCAATCAAACAAAACATAATTTTAAATTTCGTTCATACAATAATGAAATTCTTCATTCATCAATCATTCATTCAGTAATAACCAACACTATGAAATGTCACATTTTATTGGTGCGCCTTGTTTGTTTACCTGTTATGCCTTTTAAGGACGGCTACACCTTAAATACATGACGTATTTAAGGTGTAGCCGTAAATACGTGATGAAAGCACTTACTTTACGTACTTTACTTACGTAAATCTATTTTATGCATTGTCATTTTCAATGCTCAATTTTTTGCTATTTAAATGGGTCTTATTTAAATGGTTAGCATAGTATAGGTATTTTTGTGAGAAGAAATAGCTAATTGATCAGCAACTCATTGCCAGCAATCATTTCAAAATCAATCAGCTATTATTTTTGTACAGCATATTAATTATACAGGGTGTTGATTTGTCCAGTTTCGTCTGACTCGGGGGTGGTTATTCACATAATACTGAAGCAAAAAAAAAAGTATTAAAAAAGTTCTCTTTTGTGAAAATCACCTAAATATCATGAAGTTATATGGATTAGCTTCTATCGTTTGCACTTGACAGGTCCGGCGGGGGTTTTGGGGGGTGAAGCAGGAGAGTGCACCCGCGCGCTCGCTGCCTGCGCCGCAAAACCGGCGACTTTAGGTGATTTTCACTAAAAAAAAATGTTTTTTCATATTTTTTTTTCTTTCGTATCATGTTAATAACCACCCCTGAGCGGACGAAACTGTACAAAAATTTGTGAAAGGTTATTTAATTTATTTATACTCAGAGTGTTTGATGTGATGTGTTTGTTTGGATATGTATTATTCATAGAAGCGTAAATTAATAAAAAAAATCCATTCTTATAAAATATAATTGAGATAAATCAAAAAATATAAAACAGTTAAGTAGGTAACTAAGTACTTAAGCTATATTTTTATTCGTCATAAAGATATAGCTTAAAATAAAGATAAAGGGAAAATTATACGATCTTTGCTGTTTTTTTAACAAAAATGCAATCCTATTATTTTGCTCAACATGTTTTAAATATGCATATCAATCAAATACAATTCTCTGCTGATCAATAATTAAATTTTGCTGATCAAGTAGTTTTTTTGCGGACTGAATGTTTATCATGGTATTGTAGCTGCCTATTTACGATTTAATTTTTACCATTATCAAAACTATTTGCGGAGCCAGGATTGCTGTCTGATTTTTTTTTATTGCAAACAAAATCTTGTATCCAGAGTATCCAGACCAAATTATTTAATTGCTGTTTTTTGTGGCTCACCAAATTTTATAATAGCTAAACAATTTAATTACTTCTCTTACAAAATTAGACTTTTTGTGCTTGAAATATCGATAAATTCACTTTTTGGCACAAATAATCAGTTTTCTGGATATGTGCAAAAGTATTTCGTTACAGATACATATGCTGATACCTAGAAAACTGAGGTATCGATATACGAATTAATTTTTATTTGTTATTTTTTAGCTTAGTGAATACAAAAGATTGATTCAATGTACCACAGAGTGTAACAGAAGCTGAATTTGAAATTGAAACTGGCAGCCGCTCCTCGATAAGCAAATTAAATGGATGGACGAAGAATTGTGTCAAATAATTTTTTGCGAAAAATCTCAAGCAAATTTCAATGCGCTCTCCGACTTTTTGTTGCGACCTTTTTAGTTATTTAGAAAGCTTCCACTATTACGTTTCGGGATCAATTTTTTTTAATGTATGGTCAGCGATTACTCGAAGACCCGTGAACAGATTAAAAAATATTTTTTTCATTTCGAAAGGTGTCACGGGTGGATATTAAAATTTAAATTTTTTGGTTGAGATGTTTTTTCAGTATGTAATTACTTCTGCACCATTATAATTAACGTAAAATAAGCGAATAAATATAACAAATATTATTTTGTTTGACCCGATATGTTCGTAGGCAAAATAAAAAAAAAAAGAAATATTAAATTAGGTACATAATTTTGTACCTAATTTAATATTTTTGTTTTATTTTGCCTTTTTAATATTATTAGTCAGCTACAATCAAATAAAAGAAGTATTTAGAATCAGTTATAAAACTATTTATTTCTAAAAATACATTAAAAAAATTAAAACACTTACTTCTTTTATTTAATTGTAGCTGGCTACTAACCTTCACTCGGTTAAGGTCAGATTCTGAGTGAAGGACTGCTAATGCCTACTTTCATCATTTTTTTTATTTTGCCAACAAACATATTTGGTTTTATGTAATAGGTACCCAAATGTTGTTTGTATCCAAATTGCAGACGGGTTCAATAATTGGGTCGTTTACCCTAGTATTATATACGTATGTTGACTTTTTATAATTTACTTACAATGATTTCTACCGTTTAACATTTAACGTTCGATTATTGGGTCGTTTACCCTAGTATTACATACGTATGTTGACTTTTCATATTTTACTTCTAATAATTCCTAACGTTTAACGTTTACCTTACAGCTTCTACTACAGAATACAAGCTAGTTACTAGAGATAGAAAAAATTATTCACCCCACTCCATGAACAAAATATCGTCGTCTATTATAATTTTTCCATCTTTTTTTGTCATTTGACTCTCTTTTATGATGGAAATGATGCTTTCTTTTTTTATGTTGCATATTTCAGGTTTTTTATAACATGCCCACCCCCATAAACTTTGTTTTTGGAGGCAATGCACGGAGACGTCATAATCTGACGTTAATTTATTAATGCATCCTGGAAATAGACTTCCCTCATCTTTGAATATGCAAAACATACCCTGTCTTAAATCGACTCGGTGACCTTCTGTATTATTGTTTATCTTTTCTTCCGACTGTTTTCTTTTGTCATTGTTTAAGACTTCTTGAGAAATTAGAGTGCCATCAGAATTAACAATATATTCTTCCAAAACTGTCAGCTTATCAAGATCTCCTTCTTCGGTGGTATTATTCCCAACGTACAAAATTTCTTCGGAAAAATCTATTTGCATTCTGCTTTCATCATCAATTTTTTTAATTTCATCTTCCTTTTCAACAATATGCGGACTTGGATTTCGTTCGATTCCATGAATTTCAGCTTCAACTATCATCGTGTGAGCATTAGTATCTTCTTTTGAATCCCCCTCACTAGGTAATTTATCTGACTCAACTTCTTTTGGAGCAGTATTTTTTTTCTTTTTCTTGTTCTTAGATCCAGCAGGTCTTCCTCTTTTTTTTGACAGGGCATCTGTTTCTTTATCTTGGCACTGTGATGTTTTCGCCTTTGCCTTTTCTTCATAAAATTTGGCCACTTCCTCAGCCGACACACTTTTACCAGCTGTTACTGGCAGTTGAAACTTTTTTCCTTTAGTGGCACCATTTAAATCTGCTGATCTCACTTCTTCTACAAAAGATTGAAACGCCTCACGAACAGACTCTCGCACTTCAACCTCCGAGGTGTACTTGGGCAGTTTATTTAAAACAGTTTCTGGTGAGAATGGATATATACCACAGCTCCTAAATCCTGCTTTAACATTATCCTCACAAGTGGCCTCTCCCAATTTTAATGCTTTTCTCAAAAGTTGAGCAAACAAGGATTTAGGCAAAGCCATGACCTTCTTGCCTCTCGTTGTTTGACGGTAGTTATTCAAAACTTTTCTCCAATTTGTCTTTAAAGACGAAAAATAACCAACGTCTAATGGTTGCACTAAGTGCGTTGAGTTCGGAATGAGGCATATAAACACAATATTGTGTTCTTCACAAAGCTGCAAAGCTTTTGGTGAAATATGTGCACTCAGGTTGTCACAGCACAACATTTTTTTTCCCTCAAGTTTGGAGACATGTGGAATAAAATGTTTTTCTAGCCATTCTTCGAAAACTTCGGTGGTTATCCAGCCCGAATCCGAAACTGCCATTCTAGAACCCTCTGGTGCCTGATAGAGCCAGTCGGACCATAGTTTTTTCCCTTTAAAAATAAAGAATGGTGGCAAAGATTCTCCAGCTCCATTGACACAAAATACCACTGTGTAGCATGATTTAGTGGCATTTTTAATAAGCTCGGAGTGACGGGAATCCCTACGAAATATGAGTTTTTTTTACCAGGATCATCATGGAAGCCCGACTCGTCCATATTAAAAATGTTCTCAGGGGGAATTCCTTCTATCTCTTTTGACAAATTGGCAAAAAAGATTTAAATTTGCTCGCGATTCACCTGAGCTCTCTTTCGTGGAATGTTGTGAGCGACTTTTATTTTCAGGTCTGGATGTCGCTCCAGAAAAAGAGTGCCCCATTCATAACCGGGCATGTTATTCTGGAATTGTTCAATCTTTTTGTTATTAGCATCCAAATATCTTTTTACGATCATTCTGAGATCAAGCATGCTTATTGGTATTCCAAGATCACTCAATACCAATAAATGATTTTTGAAATTCTCTTCTTCGGTTTCTGATAGTGCAATTGGTCTACCAACGCTCTTGCAATGTTTTTGCTTCAATTTGTAAAATAAAGTCACATGCGGAATGTTGTATGTCTTTGCACCTTCCATTCTCGTTAACGCTCCCGATTGAATTTTACTTACGGCCTCTTGTAATTTTTCTGGAGTGTAATTAGATTTCATCCCATATTTTCGAACACCAGGCTTTGCTATATTCGATTTTCGTGGCATTTTTAACTATGTACCATACCTGTAATATAAAGTAGAAAATATTTTTAGAAAGCAGCAACCCCTTTTCAATGTTACCCGAAGGCAAACAAAATTGTACTGGGGTAACATTGAACCATTCAAAGTTACCCCAAATAATTTTTTTTTTAATATGATCTGGAAAAAGTCATTTTTTCGTACGAAAAACTCAGTGGAATCATGAAATTATACAAACAAACACTACTTTAGAGCATATTTCACGTTATGAAACAACAATGTACATAATTTACATACCTTTTATATATTTAAATCAGATTTACAGCACACGCACTTTTCACTTCTTCACACCGATGAACAGAAAAGGGCGCCAAACTATCATAACTTATTAGACAGCTGTCAACCTCAAGTCATTGTTGACAACTCGAATATATTTACATTCTGTTTCACGCAAACATAGACATATTGTATGTGGGAACTTTAAGAAAAAAAAATTAAAATCTGCCAACCAATTTTATTCAAAGTTGCAAGGAAATTCAATGTTACCCAACTTGACTGTACAACTGAAGTTTACTACTAAGATTTTAACGTGTTTCTAAGCATTGGACTTTCAGCAACAAATGATGACAATAAAACCTAAACTAAACTAAGCTTTAGCAGGTCCCTTTCGCATTCAGAAACAAATATTGTGTTTTCCAACTAAAACTTTTGCACGTTCTACACATTACTCTTCCGGAGTCTTCTGACAAAAAAAAACAATTATGTAAATTCGGTATTAAGTCACTATTATTTTCTTTTGAATGTGGATTTTGTTCAATAGTTAAATAGATAGAATATTCTTTATTGTACTCATAAATTACATTTATAGATTTTTTATAAATGAAAGTACAATTGATATTTATGTATGTATTTAATAATTAATTAAGTTCAAGTATAAGTTGCACTTAACATACTTTAAATGATAATAAAATACAACGATATAAATTAGGGAGATTTTTAAATTACAAATATGTTTAAATACATAATGAATGTTTAGTTGGCATTGTTCAATCCCTTTGAAAAAGCGTCGCTAAGGAGAAACAAACCCTCAGCCTAATTTCCTGGATGCGGTCAAGGGCAATACGTGAGGAGCTATCCAAATCAAAGATTAGACAATTGTTTGAAGCCAGCTAAGATGGCCCTGATTTGGAATGGTTGCTTACTTGCTCTGATTTGCTTATGAAATGAGCACTTTCTTTAAAATTAGTTCTTATTAGTACCAGACTGATTCTAGCCCCCATTTTTGCATGCAAACCTTTAGAATTCCTGCACATTCTGCAGTGGGGAGGCGGCGCTTCCGGAGTTTTACTAAACCTCCGATAGCTCTTGTTTTTCATAATATAACAATAACAATAAGCGGTGGTGGCGTAGTGGGGTTGACCCTTGCTTCTCGATCATGAGGGTCTGGGTTCGAACCACGCATGTACCAATGACTTTTAGTTACGTACATTTGTTTGTACAGCAACACCATTCGCTGATAAATTGTGCCCGGATAACGGCGACAGGCTTGCCACTTGTCACGTTTGGGACCTAATAAACTCGGCAAAACGTGGGTCCAGTTCTAGAGACTGGTGCCTCTGCCTACCCCTTCGGGGATAACGGGCGTGAGTTTATTATTATTATTATTATTATTAACAATAACATTTACATACAGGCACATAAATTGCTATTGGCCCCACAGTAGGATTGCCTGTCTCGTGGGAACCAGAAACAGCGATACAAACATCTAAACATCCAAGACCTGGTGTCTTTTTGTCCCCAGCCGGGGTTTGAACCTGGGACCTCTCGCATTCATTCTCATTTAATACATAGTTTTATCACCAAGGTTTATCAAGCTTTACATATAACACTATGGGGAATGTACGGAAAAGCAGAATTGAAACTTGTAAAAAATATGACGGTTGTTTTGAATTTTCTTTTTTGATAACAACACCTTTATTTAATATCTAATTGTTTTTAGTAATTATGTAACTTACATTTGGTGATTGAATTACAAGGTTGACTTTTCAGAAACTGGTTGCCTAATTATTAACACCTTATTCTAATCGCAGTTCTTTCTCCATACCACACTACAGCAATCCCTTAAAACTAAAAAAAAAATCGACCACTGACATATACCCCCTTCTACATATACCCACTGACATATACCCGCTGAGGAGCTTCCGCTCACTTCTGTAAAAAAATTACATTATTTCATATTCATTATTTTAAAATAGATTATGGATTGATAAATTGTGCCCGGATAACGGCGACAGGCTTGCCATTTGTCACGTTGGGGCCTATCAAACTCGGCAAAACGTGGGCCCAGTTCTAGTGATTGGTGCCTCTGCCTACCCCCGCGGGGATAATGGGCGTGAGTTCATTTTTTTTTTTTACATGAGCCAGAGGGATTCCTTGTACAATTAGCATTACGATACAAACTCACGCCTGTATCTTCGAGCGGCAGGCAGATACCAGGGATTGTTTCTTACGATCTGTTCCGGTTCCATTCCGGTTACATTTAAATAGTCAAGTAGTTTTTTGTCGGAACAATCCGACCAGTGGGCTCATCATGTAATTTTCGCAACGAATATTCATACGTCTTAAAAAGTCACGTCAACCCAAAAACTGCCGTCGTACGGAGTACTGTCTCGCTCTAACATAAGGTCTTAAAAGAAGATAGTGCTATACAGTAGTGGTATACATGACTTTTTAAGACGTATGAATATCCGTTGCGAAAATTACATAATGAGCCTACAGGTTTCGCTGTGCCCTGCCTCACTAGGATGCCATGGCGACGTCGCCAGCTACGTATCCAAGCAGTTTGTATAGAATGGCGACGTTGCAGACCGTCGCCAAGTGAGTTAGGCACCAAACATTTCAATATTAACTGCTTGGATACGGTCGCTGGCGACGTCGCCATGGCGTCCTAGTGAGGCAGGGCACTTCGCAGAGCTTAATCATGATCTTAAACGATCACTAAGGTAAGCAACATACGGCGCGTTCAGTCCATGGATGGGTCACCGTCTATGACTAACGCTAGTGGCATTTTTCAGAGCGATTCCGTGCTTTGCAAGGCACGTTAAGCAGTTGGTGCCGGCTACCGTCGATAGATGGCAGTCGTTAAGCCAAGTCTGAGGCCTTAGGGTGGCTTGAAAACTTCTGACAGTAAGACCAGCCACTAGTCTTACAAACCTTCACCAATCCGGACTTGGCCCCCGTGGTGGAGTATGGCCTATACCTTCCTCAGGGAAGAGACCCGTGCCCCTTGGTGGGGACATAATGGGTTGATGATGATGATGATGAATCATGGTGAGCATAGACGGAGCTCGCATCGTCGGTTGCTTGTCTCTGACCAAGTAAAGTAAATGTACCCAGAATAAAATTAACAATATCTAGTGCTTACGAAAGTTTTACTTTAAAATACTTAAGGTAGTGGAACACAGGAGTACTGCCTTACTATTAGCCGGGAATTATGTTATTAAACTGCCGTTACGGACACGCGGAACCGTTCTAGCGGTTTTACTTCCATTTTGTGAACAAAAAGTTGAGCACATAAGGCTTGTTTTAGTGGAAATTAATCGGCCGTGCGTGCCTAGCTTAGATATTTGCGGTTTTCGCGTAGGCCATACTCAAATGTCTATCATTTGTTTGGCTGGGTATTTCGACATATGGCATGCATGTCGAAATAGTTACACCTAATCTATTCTCGATAAATATATTACAAATATATATATTACATAATTGACTACGTAGTCAATTATAGAGTTCATAAAGAGTTAAGTCAAAAGGTCTAGAATGTATTTATACGAAATATGAAAATAATTAAATGTACCTACACTAATATTATAAAGAGGAAAAGTCTGTATGTAAATTTGTGTGTCAGGGGCATTGAATTTAGATAGAGAAAATTCAATGGTCAGAGGGGTAATCTCCAAAACTACTGATCCGATTTCAAAAGATCTTTCACAAGTATTTGGAACGGCTTTTCTCAATGGACATAGTCTATAAGTAAATCCATTGACACGAACGTAGTTGCCGGCACTACTAGTAAATTAATAAAATGGAATCGTATTAGCTGCTTCCGCAGAATTCGTTGTTTTCGTGAATTTCCCCACGTTCTAATAGTCTTTTTGGAACGAAGACAAATCACTAAAAAAATATTATTAATTATGTAATTAAACTTATAAATAAAAAAGGATGGCTGTTCTTTCGTCTCACTAAAACTCGAGAACGGCTGGACCGATTTGGCTGATTTTTAGTTTTTTATATTTGTAAAATTCCAGGGAAGGTTTAAATGGTGAGAAAATGTGGAAAAATTACGAAAATTTTGGCGGTACGAAGTTTCTTTACAGTATACACACATCATCATCATCATCATCAACCCATTATGTCCCCACCAAAGGGCACGGGTCTCTTCCCTGAGGAAGATATAGGCCATACTCCACCACGGGGGCCAAGTCCGGATTGGTGGAGGCTTGTAAGACTTGTGGCTGGTCTTACTGACAAAAGTTTTCAAGCCGCCCTTAGGCCTCTGACTTGGCTTAACGACTGCTATTTATCGACGGCAGCCGGCACCAACTGCTTAAAACGTGCCTTGCGAAGCACGGAACTGCTCGGAAAAAATCCACTAGCGTTAGTCATAGACGGTGACCCATCCATGGACTGAACGCGCCGTACGTTGCTTAACCTTAGTGATCGTTTAAGATCACTCAGGCAGCCCAGGCTACGAGCGATTCGGATTAAAACTAGTAGCTCCATCTAGGTATTGTGTCAAGAACGAATACAGTAAAGCGGTAAAAGAGCCTTCGCGTAGATAACGTGGAAAAGTGATAGGGACTTGAGTTAGGTTTAAACTACTAGGTGGCGCTTGGGTATTTGAAAAAGTAAGGTTGTAAGGTTTCCAATGTTTTCTTTTCTGGTGTGTATAATAAATAGTTCTGATCCAATCGATCGCATTGGTCTCTACTGCAAACTTTAACCCTTAATCAAACCGTGGGAGAATAGCTCCCACATTTAAAATTTAACCTTATCAACTTGAAATAAAGTCCAAAACCAATGAAAAATTCATACTACCCATGCCCGATTAAGGGTCAATGCCCTTTACCTTTACTACGATAAGTTCGAATAAGTAACCACGTAGATATAGATTGTGAAAAACGTAGAATTTGATCTTTAACTAGAGTTGTTAGACGTATCTTGATGCTAATGCAGTCAACAGTACACCAACCCTTATATTTTAGTTGCAAAGTCGTCCGTAATGTTACTGAGAAAATCTTACGGATTTAAAAGTTGATGTGCTATGGAATGTACCATGAACCAAGTAAACATTTTGTTGGCTAGTATTTTTAACATGTAACAGTGCAGTTACAAAATATTTTGTTTTATCCCTATTTGTTTACCACGACGGGGTCCTATGGGTATATTATTTGCCGGCCTGTGGCTACGTTTGATTGTGAATATTTCATGGCCTTCAGGATGTTCAGCCATATTGGCTAGTCCGGAAGCTGCGTGACCCATCCGGTGTACCTTGACAAAGTTAGTACTTGCTTTAGATCCAATCTAAATTGACCTTTATCCCTTGCATATAAGATTCGGGCACAGGATTGGAACTTTCCGGGAAATTTGTTTTGCCAACGCTTCATGAATATTACAACACTGGCTGTTTAAGAATATTTCGTAAAACATTGTAAAAATACCAAACAATATTTGCTCAAATTAACTGGGATGTGGAGTAAGCCAAGGCAGGAAGCAATAATAACAAAACATGGTCCATATTTTCCCTACAAATTTATTTTTCGACTAGTACTACCACAATTCATTTACAATATAATTTTTTATTGTATCAAAAACATAAAAAAATACTCTAAAATTAAAATCACAAGCCTCAAAAGCCTATTAAATGTTATGAGTTATGATGAGAACTTGCGCAACGCGTTGATGTCTTTTGTACGAAACCGATATCGATTTCTGGTAATTCTTGTAAAAAAAGTTTCTTTCGTTGCTAAATGTGGCCACTAAGTGAAAGAATTCACGGGTTTTACTATAGTACAGTCGACAGCACGTCAACCTTTACATTTTCGTTGCGAAGTCACTCGTAATGCAACGTGGTAGAGTGCATGGATGTATAGGATGATGTGCTGTCGACAGTACCTTATAGTTATAAAGCAAACTACAATAGTAATTCCTGAAATTGCCCATATCTAGTAAGAATGTCGTGTTACAGTACTTGTTATCAAACTACTCAGAAATGGCTTTACCGAATGTTATGTGTATTTGGTAGGTCTGAAAATAGGGTGTAAGCTGATTAATTTGGTAAAACAACGTTTGCCGGATCTGGTAGTTTACTTATGAGTACAAAATATTGTAACTATCTGTAAAATTATTTGGTCTCAATGTTCCTAATAGAACCTAACTAATAGGTAAAAGATATTGGTAACCAAGTTGAATAATATTCACATTAGCTTTCATACTGCTATCATCAAATAATTATAAGTACCTACTTTAAATATCACTTCCTGGTTACAAGCCTTAAAAAAACAGCCTTGCAAGGCTTTTCGACATTGAACATTATTGATAGGTTTATAGTTAACAATCTTAAACATAACGCTCTTTTTTCAAGATTTACAAAGAGTCAATCTTAAAATGTACAATTTTCAATTATTAAATTCATCGAATTCGTGGGAAATTCAAGTCAATCGACAATAGCAACAGCTAAAAAGACAAATGCTAATACTATTATAATTCACCAACAGGCAAATTTGTCGGAAGTTTCCCCACTTTGTGGAGATAATTAAAAGAAGTTAGTTAATAAATTGAACACCAGGTTTATAGTTAACCATTTTAAACATAACGCTCTTTTTTCAAGACTTACAAAGAGTTAATCTTAAAATGTACATCATCATCATCATCATCAGGCTATATTAGTCCACTGCTGGACATAGCCCTCCCCTAATGAGCGGTCGCGGTCTCCACTCAAGAACACGTTTACCCCACCGGTTGTCAGTACTTCACGAAATATGGCCAGCCCACTGCCACTTCAGCTTGCTAATTCTCTGAGCTATGTCGACAACTTTGGTTCTCTGTCGGATGTATTCGTTACGAATCCTATCCTTCAGAGAAACTCTCTCTCTCCATAGGTCGCTGAGCGACTTTAAACTGGTGGACCAACCCTTTCGTGAGTGTCCATGTCTCGGCTCCGTAGGTCATAACAGGTAGGACACACTGATTGAAAACTTTCGTTTTCAAACATTGCGGTATGGATGACGAGAATGTACAATTTTCAATTATTAAATTCATCGAATTCGTGGGAAATTCAAGTCTACCGACAATAGCAACAGCTAAAAAGACAAATGCTAATACTATTATAATTCATCAACAGGCAAATTTGTCGGAAGTTTCCCCACTTCATGGAGATAATTAAAAGAAGTTAGTCAATAAATTGAAGACCAGGTTTACCCATGATCTGATCATGCGTTGATCTAAAACTACGTGCTTGATTAGGCACTGAGTGGAAGAACTATTTAGTACTTGACAAAGCAAAAATGAAGTTAAGACCCAACCTACTTTTGTAAGCAATGAAGAGTTTTAAAACGAGCTGTTTTTTTAGGATTTGTGCGTTTCAAAAACTACCATTTTCAATTCGAAACAGAGCTCGTTACAATAAAAGCTCACGTCATCTTGCCATGTAGTGACTTTATCTTCCAAGCAACAACGCTGTTTATTCGTAGGAAGGTTAAGGTTCACTATCCCCCGGCATGGGGCCGCAACTTCTGCGCTTGCCGAGCTGGTGGCAGAGTGGCGCCGAGCCCACGATGTCACCGAGGAACACGCTGAGCAGGTAGAAGTCCTTCGTCTGTTCGGGGGACCTCTTGTACTGTCTGTGAAACAGAAAAAATAATAAACTTTTAGTCCGGATCTATTTACGGGTGTTGTTATATCGGAAGAGTCCGACCTGGGGACCGATTCTCGCCCATGCGAATTGAAAACGTAGATGCCAAATATTCGAAGGATTAGACATTTGTCGCATAAAAATCAGTTTCATGTATTCTCACAAAGTCGTATACGCTAATAATTTTCGTTCGCTTTGAGGTGTCATCTTGTCGCATGGTAATTACCAGCGGCGTTTAGAGTGCAGTCCTTTCCTTGGCCAAGATTTTGTAACTATTATCTCATTTTAAATGGCTCTGAATCGCTCGGAGCCCCGGCCGCCAGAGTCATCTTAAACGATTACTCAAGTTCAGCAACATAGAGCGCATTCAGTACATTGATGGGTGATTACGCTAGTGGTATTTTTGTGAGCGGTTCCGTGGTTCGCAAGGTGCGTTAAGTAGTTGGTGCCGGCTGCCGTCGATAGATGGCAGTCGTTAAGCCAAGTCAAAGGTCTTAGGGCGGCTTGAAAACTTCTTGCAGTAAGACCAGCCACTAGTCTTACAAGGCTCCACCAATCCGGACTTAGCCTCCGTGGTGGAGTATGACCTATACCTTCCTCAGGGAAGAGACCCGTGCCCCCCGGTGGGGGCATAATGGGTTAATGATGATGATGATCTCATTTATTTTATCTGTTAGTGATCAGCGAATAAGAGAAGTAACTAGGTATATGTAATGTTTATCTCTGGACATAACCGTAATATTAAATTACTTCCATGAAATTGCATTAACCCACAATAATCAAGTAAGACACCGGCTATCAAAATCCTTCCCGTGTGCGGGCTCACTTGCAATCAACCGAAAACGATCTCTGTACCTGTCGAAATAGCTACTAAAGTTATAGTCTTCTCTCTGAGCGGTCTTATTGTTAACGTAGCAAGGGGCATGTTAGTTTGCAGTCGGGAGATGCGTAGAGTAGTGAAAGTGTTGTTACGGTTGCATAACTGCGGTTCGCTTCGCCTGCCGATGCAGTTGCGCCAGTGCAATCATGGGCTTCAAAACACTGGTACTCTTTTGTTTTGTTATAATTTTACTTACTTAAGTAAATTAATTATAGTGGGACATTTCACAATGCTGAATCGCTCGTAGCCTGCGCTGCCTGAGTGATTTTAAACGATCACTAAGGTTAAGGATGGGTCACCGTCTATGACTAACGCTAGTGGCATTTTAACGAGCTGCTTTGCAAGGCACGTTAAGCAGTTGGTGCCGGCTGCCATAGATAGATGGCAGTCGTTAAGCCAAGGCTTGCCAAGAGGCCTTAGGGCGGCTTGAAAACTTCTGTTAGTAAGACCAGCCAGCAGTCTTACAAACCTCCACCAATCCGGACGTGGTCCCCGTGGTGGAGTATGGCTTATACCTTCCTTTGGAAGAGACCCGTTCCCCACGGTGGGGACTTAATGGGTTGATGACGATGATGATAATATTGAGTGAGTATAAAGTGAGAAATCACACTATGACGTTAGTAAATTATTTTGGGTTAAACGGATTAACAACAGATTTGTATACCACAAGTATAAATGTGAGTATCTGTTATTGGCCCTATTTGTTGTATTTAAGAATCAGTATTTCATTAATTAAGTTCGCTGTTGATACCCCTAAGATATAAAAATAAAATAAAAAAAATCTGTTGTCCTAAATATTCATACCTACCGACTATGTTCTTCTTGCCATTCTCTCCATCTGAAGGTTGTCTGGAAGAGATGCTCTAAGCGATAACTTGCATAATGATAAGGCAATTACAATAATTCTGTATCCTGGTTAAGCAATAAAGGGTTATCCTATATGTATATGTGTATAGCTACAGACCATATTATATGGAATTGTTATATACAATAAAATTGTTGTGCATTGAAAAATCAGCTTACACTCGTCCACTGTTAGACAAAGGTCTCACCCAAGACACGTTCCTGTTTTCTGCTCTTGGTCTTTGAGGACAGATTGCCGGTTTTGCAAGTTCTGGTCTCCAATAGAGAACCTTTGTACCCTGTCGACTATCAGTTCTTCGGCAGTTGTGACCCAATGCCATTTCGATTTTCTAATATAATAGGCAAGTCCTACACAGGTTTGAGTGACGGTTTTTTTGTATTATAATATGTATGTTTGTAAAATTTCTTTCATAAATAATTTAAAAAAAAACACCGTAATTCACTGGCGAGTTGTCTTGTGTCTGATGGAATTAATCAAAGAGATTACAATGAGCCAGATTAACATGCTCAGTGACTTTGAATGTGTGCACTAATGCTTCAGTCAGTATCTTTATAGGTCACTAGCTGACCCAGCAAACGTTGTTTTGCCAAATAGGAATATAAAACATAGATAACCTATTCTCAGACCTACCGAATATACATATAAAATTTCATTAAAATCGGTCAAGTCGTTTCGGAGGAGTATGCGCACTAACACGGTGAGTAGTGACACGAGAATTTTATATATTAGATTTTAAGTTTTTTTCTAACTTTAATTCCCCAAACGAGTACAGTCGACAGCACGTCATTTCACATTTTACTTGCAAAGACGCCCGTAATGCAACGTAGTAGAGTGCATGGGTGTATACGACGATGTGATTTCGACTGTGCCTGATAAATAAACTGAGCCTTAGATCCGTCTCCTAAGATGATGATTCCCTCCTGTGGAAGTCTCTATGCATTTCAAGTTGGAATCTTAAAAAAACTACGTTGTTACCTTACGTAAAAATAAGTCGCTTGTGGTGCATACCAAGCTCGTGAGTCTAAGTTACATTGCAATATTGTGTCACTCACCGCTGTCCCATTGCACCGCTACCGCACAAAATATTCCTTACAGAAATATTCCACTGACTGCGGCGTTGGTCTAGCCGTTAAGGTGCTTAGCTACCAAGAAAGAGGTCGTGGGTTTGATCCCCACTGGGAGACGCCGTACATTTGTACAACTGTCCATAGTTTTGGTGTTTTTCGATGTTTGTAATGTCTTTGCCTGGTATCATAGTTTGGGACCCGGACAAGTGATTGTTAATAAATGTGGGGTTTCTTTATTAGTATTTCTCCACATAATCTATTACTTGTGAAACTAACAGCTTTGACGTTCATCAAGTAAACATTGTTTTTATTGTAAATAAAATAATTTTATTCGAATTAGAATGTCAATTATTATTATTACTAACCACTAGTACAGCCATCAAGTAAAGTACACCGATGTTTCACTTTAAACATTGCAGTGCCGTTTTGTGTTTGTGGCGAGCACAGGTCAACTCTGCGCGACTCCAACATTTCTGTATCGCGCAAGCATAGTATTACACACGACTTACTATTAATACAACGTCCAACAAACAACAGTTGGACCAGCCGTCCCCAGGCATACGATCTGCCTTGCGGGAAATTTCCCTTTATAGTGGAGGAACATGATCACCCGCTCTTCCCTATATGTTTATTCACTTCTATGCGTATATTGGACGCTAGGTGTATGGGCTAGATGTTAAGTTATGTTATGTTATGTTAACCAATGACTTTTAGTTAACATAACATAACACAACACAACACAACACAACACAACACAACACAACACAACACAACACAACCCAACACAACACAACACAACACAACACAACACAACACAACACAACACAACACAACACAACACAACACAACACAACACAACACAACACAACACAACACAACATAACATAACATAACATTTACACAGAGGCACATACATTGCTTCTGGCCCCACACTACGATACCCTGTGTCGTGGGAACCAGAAACAGCGACGTCACAAACATGTAAACATCCAAGACCTGGAGTTTTTTTTTTTCTCCAGCCGGGGATCGAACCCGGGACCTCTCGCATGGTAAGCATCTGCGCTAACCGCTACGCCACAGAGGTCGTCAATAACATTCATTTTGTTTGTTTGTACAGCAACACCATTCGTTGATGATAAATTGTGCCCGGATAGCGGCGAGAGGCTTGGCACTTGTCACATATGGGACCTAATAAACTCGGGGATATTCTTTATTCTTTATTATATTTTTTCTAAGCACTAGGTGTAGTGCTTAGTTAAACATCTGCAGTGACTGAAGTATCGTATCGTATTCGTACGTCCACTACTTTGCGTGTCACCGCGCGTGCTACTTGCGACAACACTACGAGAAAACGCTTGACCGAACAGCGAGAGACCTTGACCCAAATGACCTGTTAGCCTGCCGTGCTGTTTTGACTGTGTGATGTAAGCGGTTCATTTTGGTTGTTGAAAAGAAATATGAAAGGAAAGTAAATGCACTTATAAACAACATTATTTAGACTTTATACTTGAATAGACAAGGAATGTTCGTTGATTTGTACATCTGGAGAGGATGAAGGAAGTTAGACCGACGAAACAAATATATAAACTGTAATGTTGTGACTTTTTGTTATCGGTGGTTTATTGAAACAGCGCGTCTAAATATAAACTGCTATTATTTTTTACAATTTTCTCGCATTGTTGACGATGCTTTTTTATTAAACTTGGGTTTTATACTGTACTTATATTAAAATTTATTTTAAAACTGTAATTACAAGTCATATTTTCAATTTCAAAGTCCTTTTCTATTTTAGATACTTTGGCATGTCATGTCATTTACTTACAATACGTTTGGGCTGGTCTCACTTTTCATATTTTTATTTATTATTTATTTACTGCTTTATTCGTCCATTACGATGGACACTGATGATTCATTGTCCGCAAGTGTGGACAGAGGCAAAAAGAAGAGCGGGGAGGACGCAAAGATGAAGGGCGGGGAGGACGCTTCGGCGGCTTCAAGTGTGGACAGAGGACGGAAGAGGGGCGGGGAAGAGGTGATCTTTTTCCCGATGTCGGCGTCCGGCACAGAGACGGAGGCGCCTGCTGCTGCCAAGGTGCCGACGGGGAAGCGCGGGAGGACGCGTCTTGCCTTCCAATTTTCGGGTTTGTCGAGGGCCAGGAAGGCCCTCAAGGAAAGGGAGGCGGAAGCCCGAGACGAGGCCTACACGAAGAGCCTTCATAAGAAGGCCTTTATGAGGTCGTCGCAGGCCGTCTTGGCCTGCGAAGATGAGGGCGAAGTCCACGACTCGGAGCCGGAGCCCGAGTCGATGGACTTCCAAGCCATGAGGGCCCAGGTGGGTCAAGAAGAAGGCGGTGCCCGTGGTGGCACCCGCGGCGACGCCCGCGGCGACGCCCGCGGCGACGCCCGCGGCGGCGCCCGCGCCTGCGGCAAAAACGGGGAAGCCCAAGGGCAGGAAGGCGTCCTCGGCGGCGACCCAGGAGGCGACTCAGGGGTCGCAGCCGGAGCCCCCACATGCTCTGGCCACCCCGGCCCCTTCCACCTCGACCATGACCTGGACCGAGGTGGTGCGAAGGGGCAAGAAGGCGGCGGCGCCGGCAGGGAAGGGGCCGTCCCAAGCGCCGGCCGCGCCTAAAGCGGCCCCCCCCCCCCCCTCAGGAGGCAAAGAAGAAGGTGCCCAGGTTGGTGGCCCCTCGGTCCGCGGCCGTGGTGGTGACCCTGGCCCCTGAGGCTGCGGACCAGGGCGTCACCTACAGGGACGTGCTGGCCAGAGCCGAGGAGGCCATCAACCTGGAGGAGCTCGGTATTGAGGGCCTGAGGACCCGCCAGACGGCGACGGGAGCCCGCATGTTAGAGATCGCAGGCTCCCAGAAGGTGGAAAAGGCCGACCAGTTGGCGGCCAAGCTGCGGGCGGCGCTGTCCGGTGTGGTGAGGGTGGACCGCCCCACCAAGGCCGCCGACATGCGTATCGTCGGCCTCGACGACGCCGCCACGCCCGAGAAGTTGGTGGCGGCAGTGGCCAGGGCGGGGGGCTGTGCGGCTGAGGCCGTAAGAGTCTGTGGGGCGATCCGCCCCAACGACAGGGGAGAGGGCACGGCCCTTGTGTCATGCCCGGTTGACGCCGCGAAGCGGATCACAGAGGCCGGCCGCCTGCTGGTGGGCTGGAGCTCGGCGCGTGCCCAGCTCCTCGAGGCGCGCCCCATGCGCTGCTACAGGTGCATGGGGCTGGGGCACACGCGCCAGCTGTGCCCATCAGCGGCGGACCGTAGCCATTTGTGCTATCGTTGCGGCGTGGCCGGGCATGCATCGGGTGCGTGCCAGGTCATCCCCCCGCGCTGTACCATCTGCACAGATAGGGGCCTGAAGGCGGACCACGTCATGGGGGGGCGTAATTGCAACCCCCCCCATGTCAGGGGGAGACTGGCCCCAGCACCCCAGGGCCAGAGAGCCGAAAGCCGCCAGGCGGCAGTCGCGGGGGACGCTGAGATGTCACATTAATGGACGGAGGACATCTCAGCGTCCTACAGGCGAATGTCAACCACTCCGCCGGAGCGCAGGACCTGCTCTTGCAGTCCATGGCGGAGTGGGACATAGCCGTGGCGGCGGTGGCGGAGCCTTACTTCGTCCCTAGCCAGCCTCATTGGCTGGGAGACGAGAGCGGCTCCGCCGCCATTGTGGTTTCGGCTGGCCTTGGGGTCCCCTTCTCCCTCGTCGAGAAGGGGCCCGGCTACGTGGTGGCGTCATGGGGGGAGTACGCGCTGATAAGCGCGTACTTCTCCCCAAACAGACCGTTGGCGGACTTCGAGCGGTTTCTCACCCGTCTCGGAGCCGCCATCGGGAGGGTGGCGCCCCGCGAGGTCCTGGTGCTCGGGGGTCCGTCGCGTGGGGGAACCCGAGCACCACGCCAAAGGGCCGGGAGCTGGAGGCCTTTGCCCTGGCTTCGGGGCTGACCCTGCTCAACAGGGGCACAGTCCACACCTGCGTGCGGCAGCGGGGGGGATCCGTGGTGGATGTCTCATTCGCCATGCCCGCTGTCGCCAGCAAGGTGTGGGACTGGTGCGTAGTTGAAGAGGTGGAGACCCTGTCGGACCACAGATACATCAGGTTCGAGGTCTCCACCTCAGGCAGGGCGGGTGGCCGAGCCAGTTCCCTCGTTGGGCCCTGTCAAGGTTCGACGCGGGGCTGGCCGCGGAGGCGGCGATCGTCCGCCGATGGAGCTTTCCCCGCCGGAAGCTGGAGGTGGACGGCATGGCCGCGCACATGCGGGAGGCGCTCACTGCCGTATGTGACGCGGCCATGCCCAGGGTGAGCGGACGTCCAACCCGGAGGCGGGGACAAGTGTACTGGTGGTCGCGGGAGATCACCGACCTCCGCGCGTCGTGCTCCGCGGCCCGCAGGGCCTACACGAGGGGCAGGCGTCGGCCAAGCCAAGAGGGCACTGATGGCCAGCTGTACTCGGCGTACCGGCAGGCCAGGAAGGCGGTGCAGTTGGCCATCAGCAGGGCGAAAGAGAGGGCCAGGGAGGCTATGCTGGAGGGGCTGGACAGGGACCCGTGGGGCCGTCCGTACCGATGGGCGCGTAATAAAATGCGCCCTCAGGCGGCCCCGACGACGGAGACCCTGGACCCCCAGTTCCTCCAGAGGGTGGTCGGGGAGTTATTCCCCCAGCAGGGGAGGTTCAGTCCCCCAACGATGGCCGCCAGTCGACCGCAGGAGGAAGAGGGAGAGGAGCAGACGCCCCCCCCCATTACGGACGGCGAGATGGGAGCCGCCATACGGTGCCTTCGGTCCAAGAAGAGGGCACCGGGTCCGGATGGGGTCCCCGGGAAGGTGCTATTCGTAGCTCTGGAGTACCTCGGGGAACAGCTTCGGGAACTCTTCAATATGTGCATCCGCACTGGACAGTTCCCGGAGCTGTGGAGGGTGGGGCGGTTGGTACTGTTGCCGAAGGCGGGTCGTTCTGCCGACTCTCCTTCGGCATATAGGCCAATCGTCCTGCTGGATGAGGTCGGGAAGCTGCTGGAACGCATTCTGGCAGCCCGACTCAACCGGCATCTGCTCGGACCGGGGCCCGGCCTCTCTGAGGCCCAATACGGGTTCCGGGCACTGCGGTCGACGGTGGACGCCGTCCTGGCCCTAAAGCGCCTCACGGTGGAGGCGACTGGGCGGGGGTCCAGGGTCCTGGCTGTGTCCCTGGACATCAGGAATGCCTTCAACAGCATCCCCCATGCCACCATTATCGAGGCACTCCAGTTCCAAGGGGTGCCTCGGTACATGGGGACGCTGTTGGGGGCATACCTGGAGGGCAGGACGGTGGTGGCCGTCGGAAGGGGCGGCCGCCTGGTGGAGCACTCGGTGGAGGCCGGCGTCCCGCAGGGTTCGGTGTTGGGGCCGATCCTGTGGAACGTCGGCTATGACTGGGTGCTCCGCGGGAGACTCCTCCCCGGGATGAGTGTCATATGCTATGACACTGCTATGACATAGGAGACTTCAAGGAGGTCTCCCGACTCGCCACAGTAGGGGTGGACCTGGTGGTCGGGAGGATCAGGCGGCTGGGCCTCGAGGTGGCCCTGGAGAAGACGGAGGCCCTTCTATTTCATGGGCCCCGAGCCGGACCGCCGCCGGGTGTGAATATTGTCCTCGGCGGCGGAACGGTGGTGAGGATCGGGGCCCAGATGAAATATTTGGGCCTCATTTTGGACGGGCGCTGGGGTTTCGGCCCCCACTTCAAGGAGTTGGGGCCGAGACTGGTCAGAGCGGCCGCGGCCCTCGGGCAGCTCCTCCCGAACAAGGGAGGGCCCAACGCCAGGAGCCGAAGGCTTATGTCGGGAATTGTCCGCAGCATGGCACTGTACGGTGCCCCGGTGTGGGCGGATGCCCTCTGTGCCGCCAACAAGGCCCTCCTCCGGAGACCGCAGAGGGTAATAGCACAGAGGGCCATCAGAGGATACCGTACGGTGTCATGGGTGGCAGCCACGCTCCTGGCTGCGGACCCTCCCTGGGAGCGCGAGGCCGAGGTTCTCGCCCGGGTGTACCAGTTTGTCGCGGACAAGAGGGCACAGGGCGAGAACCCGGCCCCAAGGGAGGTGCGCCGCGAGCGCCGCGAGGCGAAGGATGACCTGGTGGAGAGGTGGGCCGAAGACCTCGAGGTGGCCCAATATGGCGGGTGGACCATACGGGCCGTGAAGCCGGTCCTCGAGCGCTGGATGCGTCGCAAACGCAGGCCCCTCACCTTCCGGATGGTGCAGGTGCTAACCGGGCATGGGTGCTTCGGCAACCGCACCCCTGCACCGCATCGGGAGGGAGGAGACGCCGGATTGCCGCGAATGCGACGCTCCAGCGGACACGGCGGAGCACACCCTCGAGGAGTGTGCGGCCTGGGGTCCACAGCGCCATATTCTGGCGCAGCACTTCGAGGACGGTCTCTCCCTGCCGAGTATGATTCCCATCATGCTCCGCAGGGAGAGAGCGTGGAAGGCGATGGCCCACTTCTGCCACCAGGTCATGGGGCTGAAGGAGGCCGAGGAGCGGCTGCGGGAGGATGATCCTCGGTCCGCGCCGCTCCGTCGGAGACGCACTGGCGCGCGTAGGAGGCGGTACGCGCACCTCATGCCGCCGGTGCAGTGAGGGCCACAGACGGCAGGTTGAGGGACCTGCCGTCTGACGCGTGGCGGGAGTGGGGGGTGTGGAGCCCACACCCCTCCTCCAGGGAAGGGGCCCGGCTTCGGTCGGGCCGACGTCGCCGGGGCGCCGCTGTCGCATTCGCGTTGTGATTACACCACTTGCGAGATCCAGCGGCGCCCCATTGCACAAGCGACAGGACGGCTCCCGGGGTGTTTTAGTCAGTATGCCCACACTCGGTGGGCGAGCCTGACACACGGCCGCCACCCTCCCTCAGGGGGCGGTGTCATGGTGCGTAACTGCATTTCACCCGGTTAAAAAAAAAAAAAGGAGAGAGCATTTTACATACTTATATGACTATGAATTTGTGGGTGAGGTGTCACCACACTACGAGGGCTGCTACTTATGTATGCGGAATAGAAAAAATAAACAAATGTATATGGCTAAATATGCTTTTATTGTTTTTCAAAGTATTCTCTACTATGATCGATGCACTTTTGCATTCGATGAAACCAATTTGTAAAACACTTTTTCCACTCTGATTGAGGTATCTCCAAAACGTGCTGTTTGAACGCATCTACGGCATCTTCACGGGTCGAAAATCGTTGACCACGTAATTTATTCTTTACATTTGGGAATAAATAGAAATCATTGGGAGCCAAATCAGGGCTGTACGGTGGATGACCCATCAATTCTATTTTTTGACCATCCAAAAATGTAGTTGTTTCCTGAGATGTACGACAGCTGGCATTGTCATGGTGAAGTATGATTCTGCGTCGCTGGTTGTTTTGGCGTATTTCTTCAAATACTTCCGGCAAACAAATCGTCGTGTACCACTCCGAATTAACCGTTCTGCGATTCTCCAGTGGTATTGTAGCCACATGGCCATTAATACCAAAAAAGCAGGCCACCATTTGCTTTACAGTGCTTTTTGCATGAGCCACTTTCGTAGGGTTCCGCTCATTTTGAAACACCCAAACTGTTGATTGTTGTTTAGTTTCGGGATCGTACGCGTAGAGCCAGGATTTGTCACCTGTGTAGATATTATAAACAGATTTTGAGTCACCTCCGTTGAATTTTTTTAAGGTTTTCTTGCACCATTCGACGCGAGCATCTTTTTGATCCTTAGTTAAGTTGTGCGGGATCCAACGTGAACAATGGTTTTTTACAGACAAATTTTCATGTAATATCCTATGAATTCTCGTCATACATATGCCCAGAATAGCCTCTATCTCGCGATACGTAACATGGCGGTCTTGCATTATTAGTTTTCGCACAGCTTCAATATTTTGTGGCACAACCACCGATTTCGGGCGACCTTCTTTAACTTCGTCCGTGAGCTTACTGCGCCCGCGATTAAACTCACTAAACTAGTGATACACAGTCGTTTTTGATGGAGCTTCACCACCAAAAGTCGAAGTTAATTGATCTACGCACGGTTGTTGCGTTAAACCACGTCGAAAATCGTAATAAATCATAGCACGAATATTTTTCGAGTGAGTTCCATTTTTTCAGTGATATGACATTTTAAACCCAACAAAAACAAAACACTAACGTATATAAGAGAAAAATATTAGCGGCCAGTATTTAAAAAAAGAACGAATTTGACCATGGAGGTCAGACATTGCGTTTAAAATTATTGGAATCCCAGATTCCGCATACATAAGTAGCAGCCTATGTACAAAACATAAACATAAACATTTTCGTATAGGCACATACATTGCTTCTGGCCCCACACTAGGATACCCTGTGTCGTGGGAACCAGAAACAGCGACATCACAAACCTGTAAACATCCTAGACCTGGTGGTTTTTTTCCGCAGCCGGGGTTCGAACCCAGAACCTCTCGCATGATAGGCAGATGCGCTAACCGCTACGCCACAGAGCGTAAATATAAATATACAAATATAAATAAAGGATACTTATTTTTAACCATAGTAAATCTAAAAATAGGTATTGGACAGTCAGCTGTAATTGACCTAAAAACGTATGATGACTACAAGTACAGTCTACAACACACGAAGCTTTACATTTTAGTTTCAAATTCACCTATAATGTACCTGAGTATATAGGTTGATGTGCTGTAGACTGTAGTAGAATATTTTAGACCTCTGTCTCTTTCGGAGTGAGCTGCATAGTAATAAAGAGTACCTACCTACCTATTAGCTGCATAATATTTTTTGTCGTAATGATGACCGTTAAATTTTGTAACTTGACATCTTAAAGGTGGTGATAGATCTGAGCATTTACCTGTAAACATGGAACCTCCGTCGTTTCTAAATCTGATGAACTGAGCAACGAACAGCCAACCATCGCTATGAACATTTCCACCATCATTCTCACGAACGTTTTACGAAATGCTTCAAATTTTTGAAAAAAAATGTCGGTAGGTAGAAAAATAACAAAACTGCCCGCATCGGCATAAAGCTCGAAGCAAGATACTGTAATTTCGGTAGAATGCTCGTTAGAACGCTCGCGAGAATGTTCGAGAACACTCGCAAGAATGCTCGCTAGAACGCTCGCCAGAATACTCGCTAAAACTCTGCCATTTAGGTATGTCTATGGATGAGTGATGGTTGTGACTTACTTTTCCTGCCTCAACGAGAAAATAAATACTTTTGAAAATATATTTAAATAAATATTCCATCGAGCCGAAAGGACCAGTGTGGGGGTACCTACTTAGATACTGCATAATAGTGGACTAATGCAAATAATACCAAAATATAAAATAATCAGCAAAAGTAAATATTTTCTCGTTGACGGAGGAAAAGTAAGTAAGTGACACCTGCCACTCATCCATAGACATTTTTTTTTACTTGTAATTCACTAGAATGCTCACTACAAATGAATGCTAAAGTCTATGAGCAGCTTTATGGAGATGTTAAGGTTATAAGTCAGAAATCAGAAGTCAAGGATTAAGAAACTGTCTAACGAGTTGTTTAACATAATGTCACGCGAGTTCAATGAAATCTTAGATTGCTTCATGCATTAAGTGCCATGACATACTGCCTCAACCAAAACTTCGACTTTTGTTGCAGATGTACGAAGCTGAATTTTTTTGTTCTTGAAAAAGAAAGACAGTTTGTAAGACTCTTTGTCTATTCAAAACGAAATTATTATCATCATCATCATCATCAGGCTATAGTAGTCCACTGCTGGACATAGCCCTCCCCTAATGAGCGCAATGAGGCGTTTTCAGAAGCACTAAAAAAAATATTACGGCTGTCTAATTAATGCAATTTTAGACCTCAGACCAATAGCCATGTGTGATACATCATAAAAAAAGGTCTCAGCGAACTGAACAAAAGTTACTATGACGCCAACAGCCAAATGTTTGTCGTTTCGGAGTTATATTTAATTGAAAATTTTAGTTTTTTTTTCAATACAATATAACTCCGAAAGGACAAACATTTGGCTATTGGCGTCATAGTAACTTTTGTTCAGCTCGCTGAGACCTATTTTATGATGTATCACACATGGCTATTGGGCTGAGGTCTAAAATTGCATTCTTTTGACAGCCGTAATATTTTTTTTTTTAGTTCTTCTGAAAACGGATCATTGCGCCCTGTCTTCAGCTTGCCGCATCCAGCATCTGCCTGCAGTTTTTCGCAGATCGTCATCCCACCTGGTTGGAAGGCGTCCTACACTACTTTTGCCGAGTAGTAGATTTTGACACATAGATACTCAAATAAATAGAGCAAAGAACTTTACCTGAACACATCAGGCCAGTCGAACTGCGCAGGTGGCTGGGAATGTGCCCGCGCCGCCATGCGCGCGCACACGCGCTCATAAACGCATGCGCGCGAGCCGAACTCCGCCACTATGTACTTCTCCACCTCGGTGACGTCAAGCTCGGGACCGTCTGGCGCAAACGTCAGCTCGCGCCGGTTGCGGGAGCGGTAAGTAGCTGGAATATGGTGAAAAGTAATATAGAGCAGGGGATTTGATTCAGGCAGGCAGGGGATTTGTGCAGACACTGTGATTGCATACCAAAACTTGCCAAAACTATGCTACGAGGGCTTATACTTATGTATGCGGAATAGAAAAAATAAACAAATGTATATGGCTAAATATGCTTTTAATGTTTTTCAAAGTATTCTCCACTATGATCGATGCACTTTTGCATTCGATGAAACCAATTTGTAAAACACTTTTTCCACTCTGATTGAGGTATCTCCAAAATGTGCTATTTGAACGCATCTACGGCATCTTCACGGGTCGAAAATCGTTGACCACGTAATTTATTCTTTACATTTGGGAATAAATAGAAATCATTGGGAGCCAAATCAGAGCTGTACGGTAGATGACTCATCAATTCTATTTTTTGACCATCCAAAAATGTAGTTGTTTTCTGAGATGTATGACAGCTGGCATTGTCATGGTGAAGTATGATTCTGCGTCGCTGGTTGTTTTGGCGTATTTCTTCAAATACTTCCGGCAAACAAATCGTCGTGTACCACTCCGAATTAACCGTTCTGCGATTCTCCAGTGGTATTGTAGCCACATGGCCATTAATACCAAAAAAGCAGGCCACCATTTGCTTTACAGTGCTTTTTGCATGAGCCACTTTCGTAGGGTTCCGCTCATTTTGAAACACCCAAACTGTTGATTGTTGTTTAGTTTCGGGATCGTACGCGTAGAGCCAGGATTTGTCACCTGTGTAGATATTATAAACAGATTTTGAGTCACCTCCGTTGAATTTTTTTAAGGTTTTCTTGCACCATTCGACGCGAGCATCTTTTTGATCCTTAGTTAAGTTGTGCGGGATCCAACGTGAACAATTGTTTTTTACAGACAAATTTTCATGTAATATCCTATGAATTCTCGTCATACATATGCCCAGAATAGCCTCTATCTCGCGTTATGTAACATGGCGGTCTTGCATTATTAGTTTTCGCACAGCTTCAATATTTTGTGGCACAACCACCGATTTCGGGCGACCTTCTTTAACTTCGTCCGTGAGCTTACTGCGCCCGCGATTAAACTCACTAAACCAGTGATGCACGGTCGTTTTTTATGGAGCTTCACCACCAAAAGTCGAAGTTAATTGATCTACGCACTGTTGTTGCGTTAAACCACGTCGAAAATCGTAATAAATCATAGCACGAATAAGGAAGGCATAGGCCATACTCCACCACGGGGGCCTAGTCCGGATTGGTGGAGGTTTGTAAGACTAGTGGCTCATCTTACTGTCATAAGTTTTCGAGCCGCCCGCCACAAGTGATACCTTATGAAATGTAGATTTTAACTGCATCATCAATAAAATATGTATACAAAAAAAACCGAAACATTACTTATTTTTACGTATATAAAGTATGGCAAGTCAAGGACATTGACAACAAAATATCCTACGCAAATCCTACAAGAAATAACGATTAATTATATTTTCTTGTCATCTCAACGTTTCGCTGTCGATAATTTGTCCCCGTCTCCGTATCATCCATCTAAACTACTTCGATAAACAAGTGTGACGTATGAAAAATGCTCCACAAATCCCGAGAAAATAAAGAGTGTTTTAGTAAAGCCGTTATAGCTTGAGCTTGAGCTTGAGGGAAGCCATTAAATTCAGAGATACAGAAGAATGACTGATAAATAATAGAAATAATAAAACAAACATAATTAAAGTATAGTGTATGAGTATAGAGAATGAATTATTTTTAATAATATTATTACCACCAGTATATTACCATGACATGCAATAAATAAATGATTGGTCTTATGAGTTCTAATCATTATGAGAAACGAGTGATCTTAAACGATCACTAAGGTTAAGCAACATACGGCGCGTTCAGTCATGGATGGGTCACCGTCTATGACTAATGCTAGTGGCATTTTTCCGAGCGGTTCCGTGCTTCGCACGGCACGTTAAACAGTTGGTGCCAGCTGCCGTCGATAGATGGGAGTCGTTAAGCCAAGTCAGAGGCCTCATGGCGGCTTGAAAACTTCTAAAAGTAAGACCAGCCACTAGTCCCACAAAGCCTCCACTAATCCGGACTTGGCCCCCGCGGTGGAGTATGGCCTATATCTTCCTCCTGGAAGAGACCCGTGCCCCTCGATGTGGACGTAATGGGTTGATAATGATGATAATGTGCTGTAAGTAAGCGTCTAACAGCATTGAACTCAACGATAGTAACTTTTTATTGAATCTAGGATTCCTGTAGAAATAAAAAGACGCTGCAAAATTCCTGACCAAACAAATTAGGTCCAGTTCTACAGTAGCCGTAAAGTTTCTCAATAAAGGTAGAACAATACCTTTTGCGTTGGCATGTATACGTGGAGTTTGCTTTCTGTGCCCTTCGTGCATTTTGTGGTGAAGCTTTCGAGATAAGGCGTATAATTTCCGGCTAAAACCGCGAGATGCCATCGTCTCGTTGTGTTGTCGAGAAAATAAACACAACTTTATTTCAGCTCTAGCGTGTTCCTTAATTCTTAATAAATTCAAAATAATGTTTAAGTACAACCCTTATTTAAGTCCCCGGCGTTTTATTACTGTCGACATAACATCATATTTACATAAACGCTTCCTATTTACTTACTTAATTTGCAGTGAATTAGCAATGGAGAAATCCTAAGCACCTTAGCACCACCAAGCACCACCATTCCCAAAAAACTCGGTTTATAATGATAACCCATTAAATAGAATAGAATAGAATAGAATAGAATAGAATAGAATAGAATAGAATAGAATAGAATAGAATAGAATAGAATAGAATAGAATAGAATAGAATAGAATAGAATAGAATAGAATAGAATAGAATAGAATAGAATAGAATAGAATAGAATAGAATAGAATAGAATAGAATAGAATAGAATAGAATAGAATAGAATAGAATAGAATAGAATAGAATAGAATAGAATAGAATAGAATAGAATAGAATAGAATAGAATAGAATAGAATAGAATAGAATAGAATAGAATAGAATAGAATAGAATAGAATAGAATAGAATAGAATAGAATAGAATAGAATAGAATAGAATAGAATAGAATAGAATAGAATATTTTTTATTGTATGTACACCAGGAATTACACATGAGATTTGACAATAAAATAGTACAGTACAATTGGCAGCCGTATTACTAAATTTAATGGGTTTATAAATAGGCTAGTAATGTTTCGTTCTAGTAAAATTTGTTCGTAGTAGACGTTTCCACATTTCGGAAAAATATACATAATATTATCTGAAATGGGCGCTAGAGAAATACGAACCTAAATACTTCAAACCATTAACACTAAAAGACGATTAAAAAGTATCATATATGGTTTTTGAATTAACGCGTTTTTGAAACCTTAAAACTAAGCAAAGCTTATTCTATTAACATAGTCTATTAACTACAGGACGCCGTCAATATATGAAAAATATAAATAACACACTTACACCTAGTTTCAATTTCCTACTGGAAATTCACTGATAATTTCGAGTGTACTGGGCACCAACTAATACTTACTTAAGGACTTTACGAAAAACATGACAAAAATGAAACGTCAAAATTCTTAACCAACCTTGAAAGTAGTTGAATAATGGTCAAATGCGCCAGTCAAACACTCGCCACTCGAACTACGCTATGTATAAATTACACTACAAATTCCGAGCGGACCGGCAAGCTGATGCTCGACTAATTATGCAATTAAATCTATTGTCGACCATTTATGCAGCGTAAATGGTCAAAACATTACGCTCGTTATCCACAATCGCATTGCCTAAAATATCACAAGAAAAGCTTTGTAATTCTCAACTAACCCAAATGTATTTGAATAATAGTCAAATAAATTGACGACCTCTGTGGCGTAGCGGTTAACGCATCTGCTAACCAAGCGAGAGGTCCCGGGTTCGATCCCCGGCTGGAGAGGAAAAAAAAAACTCCAGGTCTTGGATGTTTACATGTTTGTGACGTCGCTGTTTCTGGTTCCCACGACACAGGGTATCCTAGTGTGGGGCCAGAAGCAATGTATGTGCCTGTGTATAAATGTTTATGTTTATGTTTAAATACGCCATTAAAACACTCGTATTACACTATGTAAAAAAGATACTACTAATTTCAAGTGTAGGTACTGGCCAGCAACCAGTATCATATCAACATCACAAAAAATGAAACGTCAAAAATCTTAACCAGCTTTGAAAATAGTTAAATAATGGTCAAATGCTTCACTAAAACACTCGCCACTCGAATTACACTATGTATAAATTACACTACTAATTCCGAGTGGACTGACCAGCTGATGCTCGGAATATTAATGTTGACAGCCTGACACACAGACGGACTGGTTTAGCCTCGGCGATTTATTAGTAGCTTGAGCTTACAGGATAGACTACATAATAGCTGCCTAGTGCCAGAAGTTTGCTTGAAATGTATACCATATTTATTTGGGTCTTAGAAAAAATGTAAAAAAACATTTCAGTACTCTTTAGACTGTTTTCATTGTCAAAAAAATTGATTTCGGTTTTTACACTAAGAAATAAGTAATATACATTAGATAACATCTAATTTACTTTAAAAATTAGTGTAGAAACCGAAATAACATTTTTTGACAGTGAAAATATTATAAAGAGTCCTGAAATGACTTAATAGTTGAGGAAAATGCGAGTGGAAATGAAGATAGAGTTTATTGGATACCAAGCTTATGATGACATGATGAAGCCAAGAAGACGAATGACATAAGTCTATAAAATAATATTCAAATACAAAACAGTGACAGTTCTTATTATAAAATAAGTAAACACGAAGGTTTAACACCCCCCTGTAATAAGAACCCCCTGTATATAAGTGAAAAATGTCACATATCAAAGTAAAACTATACACACAAAAAATATTAGCACTCAAAATAAAAACACCCTGTATATACATCAACCTATCACTAACTAACTTTACACACCCTATACCTACTATGAACACCTTAATCTAACCTAAACCTAAAGAACTTGTACACTTGCAATGTGTCAACTTTGCTAAGGGTTTGGTAAGAACGTCGGCGATCATATCATGAGTAGGTATGAATTTGACATGGAGGTCATTGTGTGAAAGTGCGTTTCGTATGAAGTGGTGTTTGATGTCTATATGTTTCGTGCGAGCATGATATGTGCTATTATGTGCAAGTTTGATGGAGCTTTGATTGTCGGAATGGATGATCATGGGGATGAGTGACATCGAAAACTTCCGAGATTAGGGCTTTTAAGTAGGCCTCCTTACAGGCTTCTGCAAGGGCCATATACTCTGCCTCGGTGGTAGAGAGCGCGACTGATCGCTGCTTGCGCGCTTCCCAGGAGACAGGTGCACCGCTCATCATGAACACGTAACCCGTGAAGGATCTTCGGTCAATCATGCTATTGCCGAAGTCTGCGTCAGCATATCCCGTAGGAACAGGATGGCCATGACGGAATTGGAGTTTGAGTTCCTTGGTTCCTTTCAGGTATCGGAGAACTCGCTTTGCCGCTTACCAGTGAACCCCCCCCCCCCCCCCCCCCCCCCCGTAATGTGCTGCGAATTGGGAGAGATACGATACGGTATGGGCAATATCGGGTCTCGTCCCAATGGCAAGGTACATTAAGGAGCCAATGAGTTCTCTATAGGGAACTTCAACTTCGTCATCTTTTTCGGGTAACGATAGTCTTAATACAGGTTCCAAAGGTGTAGTGACAGAAATGGCATCAGTCATGTTGTATTTTTCCAACAGTTTTTCAATATAGTTGGTCTGGTCAAGAGTTACGCGACCTTGGTTTTGAGTAACTCTCATGCCGAGACAATCTTTGACAGGTCCAAGATCTTTGACCGTAAATATTTCCTGGAGTTGATTTTTGAATTCGCATTTCAGTGTACTACTGTTTGTCAAAACAAAAAAGTCGTCAACAAAGACCGCTACAACGAGTAAATCGTTGTTACTCCTTTTTTAGTAAATGCAGTGCTCTGACGAAGCTTGAGTCAAATCTAATGCGGCCATAGCTTCGCATACTTTCTTGTTCCACTGTCGTGGAGCTTGCTTCAAGCCATAAAGTGACTTTTTAAGTAAGCACACTTTGTTTTTAGGATCAGTCGAGAATCCTTCCGGTTGCTCCATGTAAATCTCTTCTTCCAGATCTCCATTGAGAAAGGCTGTCTCCACGTCTAGGTGGTCAATCTGACAGTTCAGCTCTGCTGCAAATGCCATTAAGAGTCTGACAGATGATATGCTTCTGCATGAGGCGTAGCCACCTCGTCAAACCGCTGTTGGCGAACGCTTTTTTTAGGCAGTTCAGGGTTTCATACGCCGTTTTCGCTGACCGTATGACGGGATAGACTGACTCGTCGCAAGTCAAGCAAATTTTTGCTCTCGCTCGAGCGTCCTTCTTCACTTCTTCGGGATTTTCAGTGACAAGTGATTTGGTGCAGGCCTCCCAAAGGTCAAGGTCTGTCAGCATGCACTCAATGCTAAACACCCAGTTGTTGAAATTGTTACCGGTTAGTTTGGTGAAGGTAGCTATCGCGTGGCTTATGTCGCCGTGGAGCTCGTCGAATGTGGTGCCACCGACGAAGTCCGAGGTGAATCCATAGCAATTACGTACACTTAATACTCTTTCTTTTTCTTCACTGCGTTAGAGGGGCTTAGCCACTAACCCTTTATAGGGCAGAAGCAAACATCGGTCTACATAGCGACCCATAATGACTAAAATCGCTCACAACGACTTCATTCTAAAGTAAATTGTGAACCCTATTATTTTTCGAACACATGATGAATGAGCAAAGGTCGTTAAAGCGACCGATCATTTCGGAACGCACTTAAAATATTTTTTTGAACGTATTCAATTTGCGGTCGCATTGACGACCTGTGAAAGTGTCGATAAAAAAAAAAAAGTTGTTTGACAGCGCGCCGGTTTTTGTTGAAGGATTTTTCTTGTTTTTCGTGATTTATCGCAATAAAAAGGTAAGTGATGCGCTAATTTATTATATTTATCATATGTTTTAGCAGTCAGTATTTGTATATCACAAGAGGATAGAATATATTTTGAGTTTCAATACCCAGTACTCCATTTAATCTAACCTCAGTTCGGATTCAAAATACGACAATTACAATGCATTTGTAATTGTCGTATTTTGTCTCAATTTTTCGACATAT
Organism: Yponomeuta plumbellus; assembly: GCA_947310845.1. Classification (NCBI taxonomy): domain Eukaryota; kingdom Metazoa; phylum Arthropoda; class Insecta; order Lepidoptera; family Yponomeutidae; genus Yponomeuta; species Yponomeuta plumbellus. The sequence continues at coordinate 10,073,674 of OX371209.1, read as the reverse complement.
TGCACTGAAATTTTACAAGGAGATGGCAGAATAAGTGTATTTTGATATTACATCAACAAATCTTCATAACAATTTTCAGCTAAGATAATATACGCCAGTATTTTCAAACTATAGGACAAAATGTACTGTGCAATTGTTATAATTTTTACTATAATTTTCAGATGCCTCCAAAAAAGAACCTGAAACTCGGCGAACTAGAAAACCTAGATGAAAATGCATGGGAGACCCTTTTTGAAGGCATCACGGATGAGCAAGCGGAAAACTCTGACATTGGGGGTGACGAGGATGCCGACGATGTGCTGCCATTACCAACAGAGGTATCAACATATTCGGCGCCACAACAACAGTTATCTGCACCCATTGAGGAAAATATAGCTAGTCCTACACCTGCTGTTATCACTGATGGTCCGAGCAGCTCCAATGAAAGTCTGTCGAGCAGTGAAGACGAGGAACATTCAAGTATGGGGCATGGAAGAGGCAGAGGGTCCAGGAGAGGAACCAGTAGAGGACGAGGCAGAGGAAGAGTACGTACAAGAGGTGGAATTCGTTCAGTATCAAGGGTGCCTGACCATCCGTTTGATTTCAAAAGATATTACAGACAACCGCCTGAATTCAAGAAGTACAAATTCAAGGAATATACAGGCATAAATGTGGAGGTTGATGTAATGCAGCCCTTGAAAATTTTTCAGCTTTTCTTTACAATGGAAGTGATGGCTAATATCCTTCAAGAAACTGTCAGGTACGCCAGCCAACTTGGTGTTTCACTGAATTTGAGCCAAGATGAGCTTGAGGCATTTTTTGGTATCTTGATAATTATGGGTTTTCACCAGCTACCTTCGCTAAGACTTTATTGGAGTACCAATGCCAACTTCAGAGTTCAAAGAATAGCCCAACTGATGTCACTGAAAAGTTTCCTTTTAATTTTCAGATTTTTGCACCTAAATGATAATAGGACTATAAAAAGACGGACTGACCCTGAATTTGATCGCTTACATAAAGTCAGACCTTTGCTGATGTCTCTGCCAGCTTCATTTAGAACAGCGTTTTCACCTAGTCGTTTATTGAGCATAGACGAAAGCATGATTCCTTTCAAGGGTCGAAGCACCATGAAGCAATACATGCCAAATAAGCCTACAAAGAGGGGTTTCAAAGTATGGGTTATTTGCTGTGCCGTTACTGGGTATATGATTACTATGGAAGTAAATGAGGGAAAGAAGGAAAGTCATACAGAATATGGACTAGGAGAAAGAGTTATGGATCTGAGTAACATGTTCATAGGGCTTGGTTATTGTTTGTTTTTCGATCGTTTTTTTACCACCATTACCATCATGAAAGAATTATTAAAAAGAAACCTTTTTGCTTGTGGGACAATAATGCCAACAAGAAAACATTTCCCTAAGCAACGTATAAAAGAAGATAAAGACTTGAAAACTGGAGAATATGATAGTGTTATGGATGGCTCTATATCGGTGACTAAATGGATGGACAGAGGAACAAAATCAGTGATTATGACATCTAATATGCATAGCCCGGCTGAAATGAATACTGTCCAAAGAACAAATAAGCAGGGTGACAAAGAAACTATAGTTTGTCCACAAATAATCTCTGTTTATAATAATTTTATGGGAGGAGTTGACAGATTTGACCAATTAATGTCTTCCTATGCCATAGCATGGAAAAGTAGACGGTGGTGGTTGAAGATTTTTTACTATTTATTGGATGCAGCTATAGTTAACTCTTTTATTATTTACAAGTACACTGTGAACCAAAGTTCAGCTTCACACAAACCTCTAACACATCTTCAGTTCCGCAGTAAACTTGCCGATGCACTTATAAAAGATTTCTGTAGCAGAAAAAGAATGGGCAGACCGAGTCTAAATTCTCTCCAAAATTATGTAGGGCATTACCCTGAAAAGATAACTCTACGTAGATGTGCATACTGTTGCACTACAGAAAATTACCGACGCAGTAAAGTGGGTTGCTCGGTTTGCGAGGTTGCCGTTTGCATTCCATGTTTTGGCCCATTCCATTTGAATGGCTGTAAAAAAAATTACAAATAAGTATGTCTAAATCATAATTTATCTTTGTTTAACGTGTCATAATTTCAGATTTTCCAAATAGAATAAGTAATTGCTCTTTTGATAATTTTAAATAAATGAAAATACAAAAAATTTGCATTGCTTTTTTTTAAATTCCCTAACATAACATTAAAACTTTAAAATGAACAGAAAGCTCACTGGTCAAATGGTTGACCGCATACACCATGTTTTCAATGCTCACTGGTCAAATGGTTGACCACTCACTTTTGTTATGGATGGTCATCGGTCATATGGTTGACCGCCTTTTTTTTTGTTTTTTCAAAGTGCGACATAAATTTTGAGAAATTACATTGCTTGTCCAACCCAACAGTGCAACATATCCAAAAATTAAAGTGATTGGCAAAAAAAAAAAGTTGCTCTATAAAGGGTTAATAGGTGCCCATAACCACTTAATAGTTGAGGAAAATGCGAGTGGAAATGAAGTTAGAGTTTATTGGATACCAAGCTTATGATGACATGATGAAGCCAAGAAGACGAATGACATAAGTCTATAAAATAATATTCAAATACAAAACAGTGACAGTTCTTATTATAAAATAAGTAAACACGAAGGTTTAACAAAATGTTGTTTACATTTTGTCTAAGACCCAAATGAATATGGTTTAGATAGATAGATATTTAAAACATTTATTTGTGCTTATAGACACACACACACACACACATAAACCATTACATCATCATCATCAACCCATTATGTCCCCACCAAGGGGCACGGGTCTCTTCCCTGAGGTATAGGCCATACTCCACCTCGGAGGCCTAGTCCGGATTGGTGGAGGCTTGTTAAGACTAGTGGCTGCATGGTCTTACTGTCAGAAGTTTTCAAGCCGCCCCCTAGGCCTCTGACTTAGCTTAACGACTGCCATCTATCGACGGCCGGCACCAACTGCTTAACATTACATTAAAACATTACATAATAGAAAAAAATATTACAAAAGTTGTGGCACAGAAACTTACAAACTAACTTATGTATGATGAATGAATGTGTTTTTCTTGAACTTGAACCATTTAAAGCACGCATTCACGAACTACAAACGTCTATTAGTGTCCTATTTTTCTCTTCAACCAATATTTCCAATATTTTCCCGAAACCGACGTGCCTGCATGCAACGAATAACGAATGTCGATTAGCGAAAGTCTATCGAGAGTGAATGAAAAAACTCAGCATAAGCACTCAGAATCGTGGCATGAGGTCCCCCCCCAATGTTTCACTATCGTGAACAATAGAAGTGCTTTGTGAGATTAACAAATTACGGACCGTTTTCAATGAAATGGACAAAATATGTTAGTCAATACTGTTTCAAAATGGGCTAGTTGTCCTAAAAAATGTAATTAGTCCGTCTTTTCGATTATTCAAAAATAAGGGACACGTATTTTTTTATTTGTAAATTAGACCAAAAATGACAAGATATAGCCCATTAAAGTTAGGTGTGACGTCACGCCGTGCTGCATTTTTTAGCATGGAGTGACGTCACACGTAACTTTAATGGGCTATATCTTTGTTATTGTTTGTTAAATCGAAAAAAGAAAAAATACGTGTCCAATATTTTTTTATAATCTAAAATACGGACTAAATAGAATTTAATTATTTTGACCCTGGAAACTACCCTATTGTATCATATAAGTTATTATGCAAGTACAGCCGAAGCTAACCTAATGTACCTTCTTATTCGGTGGCGGCCGTGGGGCGGCGGGTTAGTTCTGTGGCATAAGCGTGGACTTTATGTAAGTTATGTCACTTTATTACGACGGGTTTTCCGATGTAAATGCTCGATTATGAGTATTTATGAGATTATGAGTAATGCGGAGTATTTTTAGAACTGATTGCCAAATTTTGTGAACATGCCAATTTTGTGTTATTTCTAAACACTGTTTCTTTTACACATTCAGGCCGACTTGCACCAGTTACACATAAAATTCATTTCATTAAATTCATTAAATATGACTTCTTTCGTGTTTACATAAATTACACAAATACATACTTTACAGTGCCATCATCTTATCTGTTCAGTTGACAGCGGTGCTAGTGGAGAATTTAGTTCCTACTGTTCGGCCGCTGGGAGTATACGATCCTGACACCTGTCTGTTTCAATGACTAGTGATGGGAGAAAATCAACGTTATCATTCCTTACGTTATTCTTAACTAGCTTTTGCTACTGACTCACGATTAAGTACCGTAAAACTACCCAACTATAATCCAGGGCCCCAACTCTGTTCCAGCAACCACTTAGCCGGAAAAGCTTCGTCCGTGACTTCTAGTGACATCTATTGAAATTAGACGGTACTATTTTGTTTCTATGCAAAATGGCACAATTAGTTACGCGCAAAAAAGTGAGATGGCGTACTCACATTCCGTCATTCATTTGTCGGCGAGTTTACCTGTTCAAACACGTCACGAGTGCATTGCAAACTTTAATTTGAAAACATTGGTCAAAGTGCGGTAAACGTTTCGGAGTTGAATTCATATGGAAGGTAATGTTGTTAACTTGCATACAACGTATGGTTTATTATCTTATTTAATAAAATAAAAGAGAAGTCAGTTTTTTTACAAAATTGGGTAATTAGGTTTTAACTATAGTCCAAAAATTTTATTGGACCATAATTAAAAGCCAACTTTTTTGTTCCAGAAAATGACGTCTAGAGATAAGTTAGTAAGAAGAAAGGTTGGAGGGCGCGCTTATAAGTGCTACACTGAGCGACAAATGGACCAATGTCTTCTTGATGTGACTAACAAGGTGTTAACTCAGCGTGTAGCCTCTGAAAAGTACAAAATTCCAAGAAGTTCAATTATTTTGAAACTGAAGGCATACCGGCAGAACAAAGTACGGAAGCCTGGACGTCAGTGTATCTTTTCAGAGGCCGAAGAGGCCGCTTTTATCGAACATGCAACAAAAATGTGTGACTTCGGTTTCCCTATAACGGTATTCGATCTCAGATGCATTGTAAAAATGTACCTAGATAAAAAAGGATTAAAAGTTGAAAAATTCCAGAAGAATTTACCAGGCAAAACCTGGGTTACTTTGTTTCTTAAAAGACACAAAAAAGGTCTATCCCAAAGGTTCTGCAGTAACATAAAGAGGGTAAGAGCAGCTGTTGACGCTGAACAAATACAGTCGTATTTCGACCATTTAAAGACTGAAGTCGAGGGAGTGCCACCTCATCTCATATTTAACTATGATGAGACAAATCTTGTTGACGATCCTGGCAAGATTAAGGTGCTAACAAAACGAGGATGTAAGTACCCGGAAGCCATAAAGAATTCCACGAAAGCTTCTGTTAGTTTGATGATATGTGGAAACGCTGCTGGAGAAATTCTACCCCCTTACGTGAATTATAAAGCTGAGCATTTGTGGACCACATGGACGGAGGGTGGACCCAACAGCACTCGATACAATAGAACTAAGTCCGGCTGGTTCGATACCAGCATTTTTGAAGACTGGTTCTTTTCCATGATGCTGCCTGCTCTACGCAATGAAGAAGGGAAAAAGGTCCTCATAGGAGATAATCTAAGTTCCCATGTCAACAAAGAAGTTTTGAAAGCTTGCGAAGACAACAACATTGCCTTTGTCGCTCTTCCGCCAAACAGCACCCACCTTACGCAGCCTTTAGATGTGGCATACTTTAGGCCGCTTAAATTGTGTTGGCGCAAAATTTTAAACGACTGGAAGGAAAGTCAGGAAGGGCAAAAGTGTCCCACTATCCCAAAAGATAAGTTTCCGAAATTGCTAAAGAAGCTATGGGATAAAATCTTGCACAACTCTGCAGATAATTTGAAAGCTGGTTTTAAAAAAACTGGCATTTTTCCATTAGACGCCACTCCAGTGCTGCAACGCCTGCCATCATTTGCAGATCCAGATGCTCCACCTCAAGATCCAAGCCTGATCTCTGAATCATTTGTGGAATTCCTACAAAATAAAAAAAAGGAAGTCGTTGAAAGTGGTGGCAAAGGACGAAAAAAGAAACTTAACATTCCGCCGGGTAAAAGTATTTCGTCAGAAGAACATGCTCTCACGCAACTTACCACATCAAAAGAGCCAAAAAACAAACATGAAGAGCAACCGCAGCCCAGCACATCAAAAGATTCCAAACGAAAATCTAAAAAGCAATATACAGATCCTTCGAGTGAAAGCGAAGATGATGTTGAAATCCATTACGATTCAGATACGACTATGTGTCTCTCAAATGGCGAAGAAAATTTCTCGAATGACGACGAAAATGAACTTCCAGCCAAAACTCTGAATTCTTCGGAGATCATCCCTAAACCAGGAGAATACGTATTAGTCGAATACGAAGGTGAAACGTGGCCAGGACAAGTGAAAAGTGTCGAAATTGACGGAGCATTTATTAGCTGCTTGTCACGATGTGGGTTATCTTGGAAATGGCCTGAGAAACTTGATTGCATATTCTATCCACTCAACAAGATTCTCTCCCGGATTAACACACCATCAAAATTAAGCACTAAGCGTGCATTGTTCCGTGTACCAGAACTGGAATATAAATGGGGAAGGCCAAAAAAATAATTGGTTTTTTTATTTCTTATTATTGACTAATTATTATTTAATTAAAACCCGTTGATTGCTGAAGAGTTTACTAAATAAATATAAGTGTGATTAAAAAAAAATATTAGAGTTAAGGTTTCTTGAAATGTGATTTTTAATTAAAAAACCTTCTTTGATCTCATTATTTAGATTTTTTATTAAAGACTAAACAATAGCCAGACAAATGAAGCGTCCAAATGTAGTCCAGAGTGTTGTTACATTCGTCGTGAGGATGATTTATATATGTAGCCCATAGTTGCAAATATACCATACAACAATAGTCCAAATTTTGTTAAATAAAAAAAGTATAATAATAACGCATTTATTACATTTTGACCTAAGGGTATCCATTAACTACATTCTGCTTCATAAAAAATAATAGTAGTAACTACATAATAATAAATATTCCCAAATGGCAAATGCACAAACTTGAAACCTGAAAAATCCGGACCATAGTTGGGTAGTTTTACGGTAGTTTTGTTTTTTAGACGACCTTCACTCAATCATCTCTTGTGCCATTTTCGCAGGCATTTTAGAAGGGTCATCATCTTTTTTGTGCCGAATGGCGGTGAAGTGTTGTGGCGAGCTGTGCGAATTTTTATTTGAGCCCAGATCAGCTCAATCGCTTTGTACGGCAGTGGTACGGAGAGATTCTGAGAACGCGATGATCATTTTCTGAAGCCTGTTCATCAACTTCGTATCGTTAAAGGGAATGTTATTATTTTCGTCATTTTTGGTACGTCACTACAAAAAAATACGGTAGACATAACCTTGTGACAGCGTAGTAAGGATTTTACGCACGAACATTAAATATTTATTTCTTCTTATTTAACATTTAAATCACTGTGCAAAATATAACATTGATTGTAAGTTTACACAATGATATAGATTCAATGACAATTATTTGCTAGTAGGATAAATAGGACATAAAAATATTTTAATCGAAAATTTAACGCTACTTCAAGGCTACGTCGTCCGTTCTAACATGACCTGTCAGGATCGTATTCTCCCAGCGGCCGGACGGTAGTAACATTTAAAAAATTTACCTACATAAATGAGAACATTTTAACCCGTCTTTCAATTATAATAAAAATATATCTAAAAATCTTAGTAAGTGAATAAATAAAACAAAAATGGGAACAGGATTTACAATTAGTTATTTAGTTTCAATGTTGCCTGTATATAATACGGCAGACCAAAACGTCAAAGTAGAAATCACTGACAAAGCAGTGACAGTTTTTTATTTTTATTTTAATGTTGACGTGTTGACGTAGAAGATATACGACGATTCTATGAAAAGGTTTTCAAAATGAAAATCATCAAAGAAAAACTCAACTGATATAAAAACTAAGAATGTATGGCTATCCAGTTTAGCTTCCTTTTCATATACACCAAAGGAAAAAATACCCGAATGGACGTCAGTTGCCTATCCTCGGTGGCATGCGCGGTGAATCAGACCATGCTCTCTCTTTTGATAAAAGCCTCGAAAAAAAGACGCCCTATCCGTAAGAGAAGATATGTGCCCGGTTTTATATATAGGTATAGGCTGCTTGTGTTTTATTCTAAAAAGGTATTTCTGTATACCATAGTACTGGTGTGTACTAGCCCTCACTCAGAGAAGGATTTTAAGCTTAATCAATACTCTTGCTCGCTATGTTCGTTTAGCGATTTCAAGCGTTTAAGGCGATTTATCAAAACGTAAATAAATAGTAAAATAGTCCATTACTCGATATCTATGTCGACTGGCTGATGATCATGATGTAGACAGGCATTTCTCAAAACTTGAACGATTAAGTAGGTAAATAACTGATCAATGATAAGGATCACAGGTTGATGAAATATATCCTTATATATATATCCTTTACTCAGGATACGGGATGAATTCAACATGAAAACGCGCGACTCCAAAAACATACGGAGTTAGTCATTTACAACACAACTTTAGGAACATTTTTGTTAATATTTTTATTAAAAAATATTTATGTGAAAATTCGCGGTTTTCCTGATTCTTTGTATTAATTAGAATGGACGTTGTTCTCTAATATTGAAGAATTATTTACTTATTTATATTGACTACAGCGCGAATTTAACAAAAGTTGCAAGCCCCGATATTTCAATAAAATATAAATCTCAGAAAGTTTATATTTTGTGTTTTTTAATGACTCACGATGCTCAAACGTAATTAATAATATAAAACGGGTCTAATCTAAAGCGGTAAAAGCTATGAAAACAATAAAGTCAAGATTTTCTCACCTGGGCTTATAGAATACCTTAGTTTCTTCAAGAAATTCGTAAGTCTCACGCTTGCAATGATAACTGGGAAACCGAACAGCTGTACCGGCAACTCTAAGCCTGTTTGTTGGCAACAAACATTCGGCACTAACGCCACCACTGTTAGTAATACCGCAACTATGTAGAGAACTTTTTTTATCTCCATTTTACTGTTTACTATCGGTACCAGACGTGCTTATTATCTTGGAAGCAAATGTACTACAACAAAAGTCACCCAAAGACACTCGTCAAGTAGTTATGTATTTTGTAATACACACAAAAAAACGTAACCTCTTCTATTGTTTGATGCAACCTTCTTTCATGGGTGCACAACTGGAAACGTTAATTCAAAAATCGAACCGAAAAACAAACTGCGATCGCGATTTATGAGAGCGCGCGATTTATTTTGAAAATCGAATGGTTAGAAATATTCGGCGCGAAATGCCCGTACTATTCGGCACTTTATGGATAGATAAACACTTGTGGGTATTCTATGGAGCACTAACGCGGCGAACAGCTGAGATCTTACTGGAATGTTTTCGTGACAAGAACGCAAGCATTCCCCGTCAAAGAACGCAAGTTGGTCAATCGAACTGTTATGTCAGACCGGCAAGTTATCGTCCCACATTTTTCAATGTGTGCCGAATCGGTCGACGTTATTGGATTTGTTTGATTCTATAGCCGAAGTTGGTAGGATAGTCTTTCGAAACTACTGTTCCAGGGTATGTCATAACGTCGGCAATTTAATCTAAGTAGATTAAAGCGACGTCCCACTTTTAGGGATCAGTCTTCTTTTAAGTTTTGCAAAGTTTGAATGAAAATATATTGAAGTTAAAGTTCAAGGTCAAACAAGTTGTATTATCCTTGTGAAAATATAAAAATTTAACAAACAAACCGATGCACTATTGCTTTGTGGCATTTTTACAAATAAATAGTAACAAAAAATCGTTAAAAAAGAAACGCTCATACGCTTTTTCAACGTTCCTTATAATTTAAACAGCCTAAACCGGTATATAATATAATACCTGAAATATAAACTGAACTGCATTATTCTACAAAACACGGCATTTTCTGTTTAAAACTTTACCTGGACTTATGGCGTAGGACAGTTTCTTTACAAAGTTCGTGAGTCTAACCGCCATAATGATGAAAGGGAAACCCACTAACTGCACGGGCAACTCAAACGAGGTCTCCTGGCCTGACCCTTTCATGGAACTTTCGAATAATAAGATCAAAAGTATCATCCAAACGTAGCACACCCTTTTCAACTCCATTTCAGTAATCACCACGAAGTTTCAAACTTGAAATTTAAATTTCGAATTTTCGACACACACGTTTTTTTTTTTTAAAGTCACAGTAACACTAGCCAGTACTTTAATGTTTAAACCTCCTTTGGCGGCTTACAAACTAGTTCTAAGCTAGTTCTAAACTTAGTTCTAGTAGATCACACAACGATGTGGATTGGTATTCCTACTCAGACTGGCCATTCCCGCTAGTTACGCTGAGTCGAAGTTAAGTTTCGTAATGTTATAATAATCATTACACGCGTGCAGTTTGTAAATGGCCAAACGAGTGTGGTCACGTCAGGTTGAAATCACATTCAAGGCCGCATTAAAGTACTCTAGACGTAATCCATCACGCATCACTTTAAACGTAATCATATATCACTTAATAATATCACACGGATTGAAACATGATTGACCAGCCAGACTATCTGCCTCATTAGATTATACGAGCAAGTATTGCAAATGACAAAATATCAAATGCAATGTTACGTAAAATGTCATTGAGTTACAAACGAGTCCCATTTCTTAAACTAGCTGCCACGCTTCCTGTCACATTGAACAGCTTTATTATTCACGTCACAGTTTCGAGATGCCTTTGCAGCTGCATTTGCGCAAGCCCAACTACTTCGCAGACTAGCTAAGCTTAGACTGTTGCGCAGGAGTCTGCTATGCGGTTTCTATCAATAGCTACGGAGATCGCACATAACTTAGATCTTGATCTAAGAGCGACTTACGACGCTATTGTCTCAGCAGTTTTCATGACCGGATCTGAAGATATATTTGTTTCACTATTAAACATACATACAGGAACACTCATTGCTTCTGGCCCCATACTAGGATACCCTGTGTCGTGGGAACCAGAAACAGAGACATCACAAACATGTAAACATTCAAGACCTGGGGTTTTTTTTGTCCCCAGCCGGGATTCGAACCTGTGTCCTCTCGCATCGCAGGCAGATACGCTACCGCTCCGCCACAGAGGTCGTTAGTTGAGGTTAACCTATTTAATACGGTTGTATTTTTCATGGGTTTGAGGTTTCAAACCCATGAAAAATTTTAAACAATTTTGGCACTATAGGGTCACGAATTTTCGTACCTATATCTGTCGACTAGGTATTACATATTTTCTTCGTCGTATTCTCGAGAATCAAAAGAAAAAAATAATATCGAGCAACGTTAAACAACCTCATTTCTGTTTATTCGTCTATTCGCCGGCACATTCCTACGGATGTAACAAAGGAGGCGTCCTTAGCACCTCGTTACGAGCCATCACGGTCCTTGTTACAGCCAGGATTATACCCACTACAGCCTCGAAATGCGAGCGAGAAGAAAAAAAATAACAAAACTTTCCCCACCTCAATATTTTGAGCAAAACTTTTGCAACAAAGGTGTGGGAACAAGAATTGGCCAAGGACGAGGCAGATTCATTTGAGGAACATTCCGTAGAAAGGACGCAAGTGTAACAAACTAATACTAGTACCTGCGATTGTAAACAAACACAAATTTTACGAATCTGTAATGTAGGCTCGAGAGAAATTAATATGGGTCGTTGATAAAACCCTTGTTACCTTAACAATAAAGTACCGTAATATAAAAAATAATAATAAGGAGCATATGACAAGTAACATAATTTTGTAAAAATAAATGATCATTATTATTATGCTTTTCATTTTTACCCGAATTCACTAGAAGGAGAATTATATTAGAGCGGCTTGGTAAATGATAGAATATTATAATTATTTACGACCAAAAGATAATTTTGCAAGTACGATTGTTTCGATTTCGATGTAAACAGTAGTGTTTCATCAAATGGTAGCAATAAAAATGTAAAAAATCTAGAGTAGGTGACGTCTTAATTTTTTAGACTTGATTTTAGGTATAAAGATATCTAAGATTAGATTTGTAAGATTAGATAATTAAGTTAAAACAAATAAACTACTTATTTATTTAAACCTAAACTAAATATTAAACAAAATACTACCTAAATATAAAAAAAATTGTCTCTAGACTGCTACCGTTGGGGAAAGTTCCCAAGATACTGGCAGCATTCCCCCTCTGACGATTACGATTCTCTTTGCGATTTACTATGCTACTAGCAACCAAAATGGGTTTGGATTTTGTATCCAAACTAAGGAACCTTAAAACGGGAGAGTAAGTAAATGACGTCCGTATAGAGGAAAATAACAAGGGAAATTCTTAGGGAAACAGCCTCAATAGGATGGGAGATTGTGTTTTTCCGCTCTTGCTGATTTATTTCAGTCACTTGCAAACGTCACGTTTGTAAGGATATGTACAAACCTCCACCTTGTAATGTTCATTTGTCTCCTTTAGAAAGGTCAAGAATGCTTTCTTTTAAATCTATGCTCTTATGCCACGCAAGAATGGAATTCTTGTTTTTTTTCTTTTTACTGAACTAAAAAGTAGCTCATTTTTGTAAGTGTTTCGTACTTGTCACTATGGTAAATGTTGGTTGTATTTACATGTAGAAACATAGAGATAAGATAAGATTTAATTTTTTTTAACTTAAACAGTTGTAGACAATACTCAAGATAAAAGTATATACATAAATACACTACTAAAATTTATTTTTAAAGTTTTTTTCAGCTATTTCTCAAGAAAATGCTACCGATTATAAAGTTTTTATATACCACATCGAACTCATTTTTTAGTTCTTTTTATTTCGAAAGCTATCTTGTGTACTTAAAAAGTTGTTGCAATTTTAAAAGTAGGTACTTAATTGTGTAGGTCAGTGCAGAAGAAAAAGTGAATAGATCGTTTTGAGAGCAAAAACTTTTTATTCAAAAAACAAAAAACTTGAACCACTGATCAGAAAGACGAACTAAACTAACAAAGACTAACATTTTTGAACTAAAACTTTCGTAAGCACGAACTAAAACTTTCGTTCTCGTCCGATAAAAATAAACGTAAGTTAATCCGGACCAAAAATTTACAAGACTAACATTATTTAAAGTAGTGGTTATCTAATCTTTCTAATCTCTTTAAACGAGCAATTCTTGGATATATATATACATAAATATATATAATCGTTGGAGCCGTTTCCGAGATTCTGATTAAATACATATAACGGCTCCAACGATTTTCACGAAATTTTGTACGCAGATGCTTTCTGGGGCGTTTAATTGATCTAACTAGGTTACACTTTTAGAAAACGTTGTTTTATCCGTGTTTTAAGGCAATTAAAATTTGCTATAATAACATACAGAGGTAAATTTCGCGTTTACCTACAGTGATAGTTCTGACGGGAAAATGGGCTACCCGTTTCGGGCCGATTTCAAGAGACTGTTTACTGAACTGAACTGTTTTTTTTTTAAAGTTGTTTTTTTGTTGAAAAAGGATTATTTTAATTTTACATTACATATTTTATATTACAAAAAAAGTACCGAGCAAAGCTCGGTCACCCAGGTACTACATTAAATAACAAATAGCAGGTAACAGTCACCGCTTCAAATCATCAATACAATACGCACAAATCCTCGCGCTGATCTAACATAGCTCAGGCAGCATAAATCTGAGTGCTTTACGCTGTCGACAAAGTAACAGCTAAACCTAGGTGAGCTTTCAAACATGGAAAAACGTAGATTCATCGAGCGCCAAAGGGTCATCGCGGACGTTGGCATTTAAATAGAAGCCTGTACATAACAATACCCTTGGGGGTGGTTTGAAGTAGGCTGGCCCATGTTTAATATAATCATTTTCATTTCGACCATGACGACCTCTGTAGCGTACCGGTTAGTGCATCTCGTGCTTACCATGCGAGAGGTCCCGGATTCGAACCCCGGCTGGGGAAAAAAAAACCAGGTCTTGGATGTTTACATGTTTGTGACGTCGCAGTTTCTGGTTCCCACGACACATCCTAGTGTGGGGCCAGAATCAATGTATGTGCCTGTATGTTTATTAATATCCAGTACAGTAAAGTGGAAAACTTCGACGATAAATCTACATCGTAACCTCGAATTCGTTAGGCAAACATAAACATATTGATAATTTACTACATATTTGATTGATTAAATACATATATCATATATTAAACAATTTGAGGAGGTTATTTTAACCACCCCAGTCCTGACCTTGAAAATAACAATGGTTTTCTATTGTTATTTTCGAGGTGAGGACTGGAGATGTTTTATTTATTTATTTTTTATTTTATAAAAGGTGAAGAAACAGATACAAGTACATTATAAACATTTGACAAGTAGATGTAAGGAAGATATTGAATAGGTACTGCATCCTTAGACCTTCACACAGAGAAGTAACTTCCAAAGTAAGTATCCAAACTTTGCAAATAACTAATGATTCCAATAACATTGGGTTCAATTGATTTTAAATCATAAATTACCATATAAAAATCATTACAGTGCAACCTACATATATTATGTCTCTCTTAAAGAGATAGAAAGTATGGTCACCACAAATGCGCACCGTGGATTGTCAATTTCAAGCGCTAAGTAAAATGAACGTAATAAATAAATGAACTTAGGCCCTTAGGGTGATAACACCCTCATTGTATTATCACAGTTACCGAGTATTGCTACTATAAGTTCATGAATGCACTTAACTTAGAAAGTCACAAGAAACAGACGTCAGTGATCAAGGGTCCAAACCCACGACCTCGTGAATGTGAGGTAAGCGTTCTACCGACCGCACTGCCACCGCATCGCGATTTGAAATTACAAAAGAACAAAAAGAATACTAATTAAATAGTTTAACCGTTTATGAATTTGAAAACAGATTACAATACGGCTGTTAGTAAAATGTTTTTACTTAGTTAATGATTTTTTAATGAGAAAAGAAAGCTCTGATAATAATTCTTGTGATGTATACGACGTATATACGTACGTATCTTAACTAGGACAATTGATTTTACTTTCTGTATTAAATTTCCACCAATCCGGACTTGGTCCCCGTGGTGGAGTATGGCCTATACCTTCCTCAGAGAAGAGATTCGTGCCCCTCGGTGGGGATATATTGGTTTGATGATGATGATTAAATGACAGCCCATTAAGTTTGACGGAAAATTTATTTCTCATAAATACAGCTCATTAATTAATTTTTTATCCAAATACAGAAAAATTCACATTAAAAAACTCACATTATTGAACTTGATTTGTTTCATCGACTTCAAATTCACGCTCTAGAACATTTTCTAAAGGTACTTACAGCATTTAATTTTTTTTTAGCATCAACATCTAGGAACTTTTTTATGATCATTCAAGGACTTCAAACTTTTATTTACAATATAAAATTATATTTCTGGTTGCGCTTCTAATCTTATCACGAAAAAACAAAACGTGAAATGAACACTGAAAAAAACTTTTAACATGACCTTTTCCAAGTAATGTTTAATAATTTAATAATTT
Source organism: Yponomeuta plumbellus (assembly GCA_947310845.1). Lineage (NCBI taxonomy): Eukaryota > Metazoa > Arthropoda > Insecta > Lepidoptera > Yponomeutidae > Yponomeuta > Yponomeuta plumbellus. The sequence goes on along the minus strand of OX371209.1, from coordinate 10,058,105 downwards.
TGAAGCTGCGGTAGCTTCAAAATTCACATATTTTGGAAACTTCACCCCAACAGGCCCCTACAAAAACCCATTAAAACCCCGTGTCAAGAGAGATCCCCACTAAAGAAGGCAGCGTGATAAACAGGTCGTTAAAACTCGGCTGGTATTGCATGCCGCCGTCTGTACCGGCAGATTACGCGTATTTACAATGAATTATGGGCGTATCTGTCGCTGTGTAACGTTTCAACATGCTGCAAAAGGTTAAAAAAACGCGATGAAAATGTAGCGATTAAGGTGAAGTTTATTCAAATATGCTTAGCACAAGCAGCCGAGAGCATCGGCAGAACGCTTGCATCTGAAGTCCTGGATTCGATTCCCGAATTCTAGAATCCAACCCAGGACCTCCAAACATGCTGGCATTTTTTTCATCTTCAACGATCTCTGTGGCGCAGCGGTTAGAATCTGCCTTAGTCCAAGATTTTTAGATGTCCGTTCTGCATAAAATCCTTCTACGTGATTTTTTGATTGGATTATGTCGGAGGGTGCCCCCCAAGTATAAAACCGAGTTTCTGTCGCCCAAAACTGCGAGCGTTAGGCGCCATCGTGGAAAACGTTTTTTTGCATATATCTCGGAAACGGTAAGTTTTACGTTAAAAACCGAAAAGATCTTTTTTGTAGAAAACAAAATTTCCCATCTTTTTTATACCAAACTTTTCCCCCTATCTATATATATAAAAATGAATCCCTATTTCCCTTGGTCACGACATCACGCCTGAACGGCTGGACCGGTTTCGCTAATACCTTTTTTGTTCTGTTCGTTATTATCAGGAGAAGGTTCTTATGAAAGAAAAAATTAAGGAAATTGCGCGGAAAATTAGAAAATTTAAAATTACTTAACCACCATATAAAATTATTAAACTTTTTTAATGTAACCTTAAGACATTTGACATAGAATTGACTGAATGCGTGCTGCAAATATAGTCAAAGAGGATGAAAAAAAAAGACGTTTAAAACGGATTCTTCTGTCAATCTTATTTTATTGATAAACAATATAATAAAATCAAAAATCTGCTCATTTATGGCGTCTAAGGCGGAACAAAGTTCGCGGGGTCAGCTAGTTGTTGATGTTTTCCGATATATTTAAGTAAAAAAAACCAAATTTTTTGTTTTTGCGAAGTAACTCAATAATTTTTGGAGATACGAAAAAAATGTTTGAATTACAGTTGGAGAGCATGAAATTTTTATGGTCTCCGGCTTAAAACCCCCCGGCTTGAACCCCGGCTGGGGACAAAAAATTCAGGTCTTGGATGTTTACATGTTTGTGATGTCGCTGTTTCTGGTTTCCACGACACAGGGTATCCTAGTCTGGGGCCAGAAGCAATCTGCCTGTGTGTAAATGTTTAGGTTTACTTTCTCACTTACTCGTATTGTTTACATTGGTTAATTTGTACTGGCAATACTGATTATTCGAGTTCAATGAAAACATCGTGGGGAAACGTGTCCTTTTAAGCGTATGATCTCTATTTATTGAATACACAAAAAAGAGTTGTGTTTTTTAATTTTTAATTTATACGGACATAATTATAAAAATTGTCTTAAAAACGCTTAAATCAAATAATAGCACCAAAATGTGGCATCAGCAGGATAAAAAAATCTAATAGAATCAACGTCCAATATAATAGACTGTATTGAAACATTTCGAGGGAGTGCGTTTTCGCGACTTTTATAGCTTTAAAATTACCTACTTCAAGTGGGCTTTCATGATCATACTCATAGTATTTTTCTACGCACTCACCTTTTCCTGAAGAAAACCCCAAATTACAAAACATTAAAACGACGATTACAGACACACAGCAATGATGAAACATTTCAACGATGTGCACTGGCAAATTTTAATGAAGCTGTTTGTCTTGGAACGATTCAAGTTGGAATGATAATTTTCTAATGAACCTAGCATTGCAATGCAAAAACCATAAAATCGTGTACCCTTGAGGATTGAGAAACGTTGTGACGAATCCATGGTTAGTACAGATTACAAATAATCTTGATTGAGTTTGTTTTTAAGTCATTATATTTGTAAAGTTCGATAAGTTGAAGATGTAAGTTCGAAGAGGATGAAAGAAGAAAGACTGACGAAGCAAATATATCGAGCAAATGTGAGTGGAAGGGTTGGTAAGGGACACCCCAGGCGGGCATACTTCGACCAAATAGGGGATGTATTAGCAAAAGGCAAGATAAAAAGTACCCGAAACCAGCGTGCGTGCATGCAACGACTAATGAATGTTGATGAAGCGAAAGTGATTTGTCAGGATGATGGCAGATGGCAGTCCCTGATCCCTGCTTCCCCCTCTGGGATACAGGCGTGAGCTCATGTGTATATGTAAGTGTATAAAACAGGTAACTATTTACGTCATCCAGAATATTAGGGACTCCACACACGACGGCTATAAGGTAAGGATGTATATTATAGCACGATATATCTCATTACATCTTTCCATAGAAATCGTCAGGAGACCACACACGACAGCTATAATATACATCCTTACATCTTCTTACCTTAAAGGTACTGAGCGATACGAAGATGTATATTTCTTTCGATACCTTTCAATACTCCCAATACCTTTCCGTATATTACGATATATCTTCCTTCGTAAAGGGTGTTCAAAAAGTTTCTTGGTGATTCAAAAAACTCCCCTAGGAGTCTTATGTCGCTAAACGACATAGGTATTCAGAGTCCTATCTCAGAAAAATCATTTGCTCCACATAAATTTGCTCCATATAAATAGTCTCGCTAAAGGCCGCGGCCGGTTTCCGAATTGGGAATTTCACTTAAATATTTAAATAACGTTCTGTCACGCTCTTTTCTGAGAAACTTGACGAGACAACACTAGAGTTAAGTAGTTACTTAGCGAAATTCTCAATTCAGAAATCGGCCGTAAGCTACGTTTCGTAAGCCTGAGGAAGGTATAGGCCATACTCCGCCACGGGGGCCCAAGTCCGGATTGATGGAGGCTTGTAAGACTAGTGGCTGGTATTGCTCTATGGCCTCTGACTTGGCTTAACGACTGCCATCTATCGACGGCAGCCAGCACCAACTGCTTAACATGCCTTGCGAAGCATGGAACCGCTCGGAAAAATGCCATTAGCGTCAATCATAAACGGTCACCCATCCGCGCACTGAACGCGCCCTATGTTGCTTAACGTTCGTGATCGTTTAAGATCACTCAGGCGGCCAGGGCTGCGAGCAATTCTTCGATTCAGTCGATTGATACACCTCCTGCGGTTGACTGGTAGAAAATGCTTGTAGCATTAAGTCCGCCGCGTTGCCATTGTAATTTTTACTTATGTGCAATAAACGTATTAATAAGAATAATAATTGATGACCTATGATTTTATAGATATAACATAGGAAGTTACAACTTGTATATAGTGATGGAATATAACATTAAAGTTGCCTTTAACATGAAGGATAGTAACAAAAATCAATCTATCTCAAGAAAAGAAAAAAAAGTGTAGCAACACAGTGGTCATCAATTTTGTAATAATATCATGCCTGTCCACTTGCTGGCGATGTCTGATAATTCCGCATATAATTTAAACTCTTCGGAATTTTCCTTACTTTATATGATGTTCAATGCACATCGTTCTATTTTTGGCACATGTGCCAACGCATACGCGCATCAAAATCTCAATCATCTTCTGATGAACTACCTATCTATTAAATCTAGTAGTAAGTCGACAGATCCATAACACCCTGTATAACGCCTTAGCAGCCGGAACGTGTGTCGGTCGAGACGTATGTCAACGAAATGAAGCGAAATATACATTACGTTACCTGTTCCGTGTGTGATACTTTAATATAATGTAAAGCTATACCTCCCGGGATGTAATATATATTATAGCAGTCGTGTGTGAAGTCCCTTATGCTCTCTACCATTCCTGTTACCCAACTTGTCACTGAAAGTTCTATTTACGAATTTAAAAATCATAAAATAACAGACAGGCTTCATTTAACTTTTTACGCAATTTTCGGTAAACCATTGGCCAGTTTTACATTGGAATTTAACTCTCCCTGTACATTGTAGGAATTGTATTTTTTTTTTTATTGCTGGGGTTAAGACAGGACGACTTTCTTTCTTTCTTTCTTTCTTTCTTTCTTTCTTTCTTTCTTTCTTTCTTTCTTTCTTTCTTTCTTTCTCTCTTTCTTTCTTTCTTTCTTTCTTTCTTTCTTTCTTTCTTTCTTTTATTCTTTCTTTCTATCTTTCTTTCTTTCTTTCTTTCTTTCTTTCTTCCTTTCTATAAATAGATTATTCTTATTGTGGACAGAAGTCATTAACAAAAATTAAATAAATCGAAATACAGTACTACTGCAAGCCTCATTAGAGTTAATATCGCAAAGATAGTTCGAATTTAGAAGCAGAATGGCGTGAGTCCTGCTCATACAAGTCGGTTTTTTATTGTGCGGTTAAGTCATAGACAAAGATATATTTGCTTGAAACACAATATAAATGAACCACAGTCAGTGATTAGAATATAACCAGACCCGTTCCACTTATACTTCCTGCACAGTAGCTTAAATAATAATGTACGATTCCTCAAGCTAATTACAAGGCAGTGAAACAAATAAAGCCATGCGATACCAATCTATGACCTAACGGAGCGGTTTTATTTGCGAAGTGCGAATGCAAATTAAACAAAAAACTACCACAGCGCTTGCACGCCATGTCTATATAATGGTGTGGTATGTAAACGTTGGTAAGCATAATACTTGTTGTTCACGGAAAGAAATCAATACACTGTAGTACACTGAATTGTATACATCAACATCATCAACCCATTATGTCCCCACCGAGAGGCACGGGTCTCTTCCCTGAGGAAGTAGAGGCCATACTCTACCACGGGGGCCAAGTCCGGATTGGTGGAGGCTTATAAGACTAGTGGCTGTCTTACTGTCAGAAGTTTTCAAGCCGCCCTAAGGCCTCTCTCTGACTTGGCTTAACGACTGCCATTTATCGACGGCAGCCGGCACCAACTGCTTATTCTGCTTAACGTGCTTTGCGAAGCACGGAACCGCTCGGAAAAATGCCACTAGCGTTAATCATAGAACGGTCACCCATCCATTCACTGAACGCGCCCTATGTTGCTTAACCTTCGTGATCGTTTAAGATCACTCAGGCGGCCGGGCTACGAGCGATTCTGAATAAACTAAATTGTATACATAGGTACTTTAAATCATTTATTTTGTATCCAGTATATTTATTAGCCATCTAAAACAATTTGATTTGATTTGACAAGCATTTGATTTTGCAAAAACATTTGACTAGGCAATTCCAATAGTTTCAGTATCCAAATGCATTTTTCAATCTGGACGACCCGTTTAGCGCAGTGGCTTAGAGAGCTGCTTGAGACGCAAGGATCGCGAGTTCGATTCCCGCACCCACACAAATGTTTGTTGATGAAACAGATATTTGTGTTGGGTATTTGTGGTATATTCGTTGTTCATTGTTTCCATTATAGTACAAGGGAAAACCTTAGTTTGGGAGCAGGAAAAGTATGTGATCTTTTTTTATTTAAAAAAAAATAACCTGAACCTTCATTAAGATTTTAAGTTCACAACAACACCCAATTAATCAACGGCGAGTGCCTAATGAAAAGAAACATAATTGAATTACATAATGGCCCGTAAACGAATTTGGATATTGAAGCGTCCGAAAAATAATCAAAGCGCTCGTTAGTACAGATTAGCTAAACTGGCAGTTAGTATACATTAATGGCGCGGTTCAAGGCTATTGGAAGTAATCGTTTCTGTTACGTACGCGCACGTAACGTGCCGTGGCGTCATGCGCCGTGCATTCGCATAAAAATTGGGTCGCGCGCCACGCTTCATGAGCTTATAAATTTACTGGATTTTTACGCAGAAGTTAAGACATAAGACACAGGTTGACTGGAAGAAAATGCTATTTAGCACTAAGTACGTCTTTGTACCAGATATGTGTTTTGCACAATGAGAAATTTAATAATAATATATTACATCGACAGGCCTCAGGTAAGGTGTATTAATTTGTAAAAAAATCAAATTTTACCGGAGATTCATTTATTATGTAAGCTCAGCGTTTCTCTCAGAGAGAGAGTATGGGATTGGCAACTTCAAACGCTGAGGTATGTGAATAGCTCTGACACTCTAGCGAGTGGTAGGTATTGCTGCTATAACTTCACAAATGAGCCGTTTTCAGAAGAACTAAAAAAAATATCTTATATGTGATACATCATAAAATAGGTCTCAGCGAGCTGAACAAAAGTTACTATGACGCCCACAGCCAAATGTTTGTCCTTTCGGAGTTATATTGTATTGGAAAAAAAACTAACCAGAGACCTATTTTATGATGGCTATTGGCTATTGGGCTGAGGTCCAAAATTGCATTAAAAATTTTTTTTTAGTTCTTCAGAAAACGGCTCATTGTGCATAACATAGTTACATGCCCCTACTGAGAATCGAATCTGGGTGTCTCGTCTCCGATTCAGTTTTTCAACCCACTAGGCAACCACCTCTCTAGTACCGCAGGCGCTATGTAGGTATATTACATCTATACTATTAGTTTTTTTTCTAAAGAGGAGCAACCAAAACTATAAATTTTGTTTACATTAACTCTCGTTCTACGATACGACTGCGTGCTGTCTATCCCACCCACAATTCAAAACACGTGAAACAGTTATTGACAAACAGAAACTGATGGCCGATGGGGCCGAAAAGTTCTGGAATGGAGACCACACATCGGCAAGCGCAGCGTAGGACGACCAGCCACAAGATGGACAGGCGATCTCATCCAAGTGGCAGGAAGACGCTGGATGCAACCCGCTTCCAAACGGTCTTTTTGGAAATCCACATTGGAAGCCTATGTCCAGCAGTATACTTCTTGTGGCTGAATGATGATGATGATGATGAAACAGTTGTACATAATATCTTACTAGCGACAGGAAGGATAAAAAAATCATATTAATATCTTTTGCAAGAGGTGGATTATAGAATTTTCAATATATTTTTTAAAACCTAGGACTACCTGAATTTGTTTGTTGCCACGAACTGCCAACTTTTTCATTTTCTGTAATTTTGTGTGAAAAAGTGTAATGTTTTCCAAAAAACACATTATAGAAGAAAAACGTATTATTTTCATCGCTAGGAAACTTTGCAATTGCCTCTTCTTATAGAAACTGATGTAACACAATTTTTTTAGATGAATATCAATGCCGGCGAGGCCGAGGAATTTATTTCTTATGGCATGACCTATACCAATATAAGACCAATCAAACTTTTGCCTCTAAATAAATCCATGAAATTTAGTTCTGAACATCTCATGATAACTGAAAAGATAACAAAAAAATTATGCATAACCAAATAAAGCTTGGGCTATCATATGTTCAAGAAGCATAGTACCTATGTAGAGTCCAAAACTAACCTGGGCTTAAAATGTAGCTTAGTCTCTTGACGAACCGTGCCATCCGTGTGAGTGCAATTAGGACCGGGAATGCAACCAACTGTATGGGAATATCGACACCAGATTGGCTTGATACTTCGGCGCAGCCGTTCAACATAACTAACACTACCAATAGAATCACTGACATCGTCCTTAGATGCATTATTCCGAGATTATTTTAAAAAATATTTTAAGTGGTAGCACAAGGTCAGACCGATTTTTTTGAGCACTCAAATAAACTTAGTACAATGTAGATTATATTCACATGGACGCCAACAGGACACTGACTACGAAACAACGTGCATCAAAAATGTAATCACCCAAGCCAATGTCATTGGTAAATCGTACTCGCCTTGCCTGTTATGCAAGAAAGCGCATAAATACATGAGTAATACGATGTGAAATCGATTACGTTGATTGTCATTACAATTAACAAATCCTTGGATTTCACGTCACATAATTAGTTTGTTGAAGGGATACCCGAAATATTAATCTTTGTCTCCGTTTCATTGAATTGTGATATTCAAAGCCAAGCGAATTAGAAAAGGCGGAAATGAGGTGCGCCCCACATAACTTCCAGGTGCAATTAGACCTCACTTATACGAGTGCTCATGGTCATTAATATTCGTACCTAATACACGTTCTATCGATGGATTAATTTCCGGATCTGTCAGGTTTGTTCACTTCAGCGTGCCTGATATACATGAAACTTGAAACAAAGCAGCAAACATTGCTGAGCGTATAAAAGCAGGCGAGTTCTTAGCCAGACTTCAAATGCGCATTATGTGCTACCAATAGATGTCGCTCGGATGCTTTAAGAAAAAAAAACATTCTTACGAATACCTAAATTACTGACTATCAATGAAACAAAAAAATAGTTAATCTAGTTGCAGATTCTGAGACTTTTCACACCCAACGCGAGAGCAAAAGGAAGTCAAATATGCTGCCGACCGGTTACGGTGAAGAAGAGGGTCCCTAATCTTAACGCATACATACAGTTAATTTAAACTACGGGAGGTTAATTTAACAAGCGATACACGAAGCAGAGGCCACTCTACTTGCTCTGAACAAGACAACGGCGAGGATACAGTCCGGCCCCTCGCCACGGCCGGTCTTCCCGGCAGCACTGGACTCCCCGATGTTCAAGGAACTCTACTCATATTTATACAAACTGCGGCGAAAACTTTGCTACCGTGATGTAGGATCTCGACGCTGATTGGTGGTCGTGACCAGCAATTTGGTTTCGTGCCGTTACGCTCGGTGCACCAGCAAAAAGTGCCATTACGCGTGAGGCGTAGCCGCCACAATAGCGGTGGTTTTTTTCTGCAGTCCAAATCGTACAGTGCTAAGAGTCATATATAGAGACGGAGGTACATGTATGCTAGCATACATAACATTTGTTGTACTACCAATAAATCTTATACCAAGAAGTCACGGCCTCAGTCGTCGAAGACAGCAGTCTCAGTACTTTTGAAGCAAATTTATAAAACCTTTATTTAATTGCAAATTTTGTAACAATTGAGTGAGTTTGTTCAATAATTGAACCAAAAAGTGCCTTTTGATCCCGATGCGCTCAAAATTTTTCAATAACATGAAAAATAACAAATTATACTGACTGAAAGCATTTTAATTCTAGCGCAATTCGAAAGATAATCACGATAATAGAGAAACAAAATAGGTTGTATAAGTTAGCTCAGTAGTAAGAAACAACTCACCTAATAATCATAGAAAAAATATTGAAGTAGGTAGATACCTACGATTTATTCAAGAACTAACCTTAATCTCTAGTGTATTCAAATAAATAAATAATGAACTTGCACACAATACAATCGCTCGTAGCCTGGGCTGCCTGAGTGATCTTAAACGATCACTAAGATTAACCAACATACCTCGCGTTCAGTCCATGGATGGGTTACAGTCTATGACTAACGCTAGTGGCATTTTTCCGAGCGGTTCCGTGCTTTGCAAGGCACCCTAAGCAGTTGGTGCCAAGCCAAGGCTAAGCCAAGTCAGAGGCCTTAGGGCGGCTTGAAAACTTCTGACAGTAAGACCAGCCACTAGTCTTACAAGCCTCCACCAATCCGGACTTGGCCCCCGTGGTGGAGTATGGCCTACACCTTCCTGAAGAGACCCGTGCCCCTCGGTGGGGACATAATGGATTGATGATGACACAATACAATCACTTGATCGGGTCCCAAACTAGGATACCCTGTGCTATGGCAACCAGGCAAGGACATTACAAACATGGAAATACGCCCAGACTGTTGTACAAGTGTACGGCAGCCCCCAGTGGCGATCGAACCAACAACCTCTGTTCTGACTCACAAAGCCGGCTAGCCCAACGAGGCAGTCAGTACCTAGCTATCAATGGAATATTGGTGAAGGTAGAGTTTTGCAGTACAGTTATTTACAGACCGCCGTCATAAACAACCTAATGAAAGTGGTGCATAGCATAGAGAGAGCGACCTTTTATCTAGATTGGTCCGACTGAAGCCTTATCAAAACAGGGGCAGCAAACCTTGTTTGCTTATATGAGTACTTTTTACATAAAATACGGGAAAGGCCTTTTTTCCTTCCACCTGATTTCACGTTTCCCACATACCCTTCCCTTATCAGTACCCGACGTAACTCAATTCACTTAAAATTCTCCTCGTGTTTTGTCGGTAAAATCTTTGCAAATTTTCAAAGCGTATTCGCCTTGTTTGATGGAAGAGGCTCTCATGCGCCCTCATTGCTTCTTAATTCCTCTAACTCAAGGATCTTACATTGATGGCGTATGAATTAATCATAGGTTGTGCGTAAGCCGTCAGTTAAGGTTTACACAAATATTAAACATGTTGATCATTGAATTGTAGACCTTATGGATTAAGTATTGTAAGTCATAACTAAGGCGTAGTTGAAACTTTCAGATAAACTGAGATGGTGTTAGGTAACGTTATCTGACAGATTATAATGACTATGTTTTCGCTACTCCGGTTACTGGTTATGTTTTTCATAATCATCATCATCATCAGTGGGCTGATTCCCATAGATGCAATTTCAAACGGTCTCTCGCCATTCGCATCCACGGAATTTCCGCCGACTCAACCACATTGTCCGACCATCGGGCCATCGGTTATGTTTTTACAACATACAATTTAATTATTAAACCAGTACAACTTAAAGATACCGTAAGCATTTTTTTTAATACAGTCTGTTAATGCAAGCTTCAAAATAATATTAATCTCTTGACAACCTCTCAACGAGCCAGTATTAGTTAAAATGAACCGCATTTTATAAACATCCATCTCTCGAACGCGAAAATAACGAAATATGATTAGCTAAACACCTATTACGTATATCTTTATAGGAGAAATGTTTCCGCAAATTACGTATTAGGGCAGAATATATTCCATTACGCCATGAATAAAATAATATCAACGGCTGCGCGCGATGATACTAACGCCAGATAATATTGTTACATGTCTCGGAGGAAATCTTACATTTCGTGGGCTCTGTTTGTACGTTGCAGCCGGCCCATACTATAACTATAATCCATTTATCTATAACTTGGCATTTTTTTCAGACTTTAACCTAGCACACATTCACGCGCTGCAAAGGTATGCCTTTTATCCACAAGGGAGTTCCTAATAAACTTACATCATGCTAATGGGTAGTTAACCAAAACTAACCACTTATTGTTTACCCTTTGTCAACACATGGTATTTATTTAACATCCAAGTACCTATACCTAAACAAACACAGACGTTCTAGTTAATTTACTAAGTGACATTTACAGCGTACAAAAATTAATTAATTGCAATAAAAGGCAGCATTCTGAAAGAAACATCTACCTATTTTGCCTTGTTGACGAGCTGAAATAAAAAAATTGTAAGTAAATTCACCAAGTCGGAGACCTTCGGGCGGCTTCAAAACTTCTGACAGTAAGACCAGCCACTAGTCTTACAAGTCTCCACCAATCCCGATTTGGCCCCTGTGGTGGAGTATGGCCTACACCTTTCTCAGGGAAGAAACCCGTGCCCCTCGGTGGGGACAACATGGAATGATGATGATGATGACAGGATAGGCTCAAACCTAAAACCTGAGCATTTAAATTCTTACAGTGGCACAGATAATTTAAACGTAGCAAAACGTTTTCCACGGCCTTCACTATATCTGGTTTGCGTAGCGGGTCGTTCATTGAGTTTAAAAGCTCACTGCAGATAGCAGATCTACGACTCTACATTTACATTTTAATTGAATTTACTCCGCAATTTCATTATTTCCCTGAATTTGATAATTGAGCCGCTTTGGCGTAGATTTTAAAGGCTTTCCTAAATTAATTATCGTTTGAACCTGAGAACTTTCGGTGGACCGATCGGCCAGCTCTTTTAATTGTTCTTTTCAAAGTCAAAACGAAACTGATTAAGAATAAGAATAAAAAAAAGGTTTATTGCCAAAAAAATGCATGCAAAACAGCGCGCTCAGCTGCCCAGTGTGTGTGTGTTCGTGTGTGTGTGTGTGTGTGTGTGTGTGTGAGTGTGTGTGTGTGTGTGTGTGTGTGTGTGTGTGTGTCCGTATTTTTTATATATTTATAGATTAAGAAAAGAATCACTATTAAAGGCTTGCGTGCATGCAACGACTAATGAATGTTGATGAAGTGAAAGGGACCTGTCAGGATCGTGAGTTTTCTATTTGAAAATTAAATATGGATGGGTAATCAAACCTGAAATTTAATAGAAAAACCACTAGTAAACTACCAATCTATGAATAACAAAGGCTGTGATTATAAATTTCCCCATACACAATTTCACCGCAAAGGTACGTAATGACCGACAAACTTACAAACAGACTATTTCAAACAACAACGGCCTTTATTACTGGTGAACAGGCTCCATAATCACCGAAACGTCAACTTTGCCGGCTATTATGGCCACGCACGCGACAAAACCTTCAAGTTTCCGTTTTCATACGGGGGCTTTATAGCATTTGTTCGCGAATATATTCAAAAACCGCCCGTGTTGTTTATCGAACAAGGATCAAAATACCACAGAAGGGCTAAAAGCACGCAAGGAACGCGTCAGTCGGTGTTTTTCACAGTTTTCAGCACGAGCTTTGTGCCAGTACACCGATAGACTCGACGCGGGGTGCGCGTCCGCGCCACTATCATCAAAACATCGCAACTTTATTGAGACCCAACACTTAATAATACTCTGAAATAAAATGATGACTTGACTAACTCGTTCATGAAATCGTGATACAAGTGTTAATACTCATTGGTAAGTAAATTATTAAGTGTCAATGTTGTGCTGAAAGAAAGGTTAAGTTAGAAAAGTGGTTATAGAGGTTATGCTTAGTGTGGTGGAAAGTAAAGAGGTAGTTTGGACATCGAAAGGGTGCCTAATCCCTAATCTAAAGTTTCGGTAAGTCACGCTTGAGATCTAATCTAGAGTCCAGGCTGCAAGGTGTACTTAGAGTAAATTGGAGATCAGTGCAGTAATTAGATTTTGCATGCCGCAGTAAACGTGAAGTCGTGCTGAATTTTCCCTTTGCTAACTAGTTTAGTTGTTTTTACGGTTGGCGTAAAGTTTAAAATCGAACTAATGTAGTTTATGCCTAGCTCTTGTATGTCATTAAGGCTCGTTTACTTATCAGTCACACGTTCTCACTTATTTTTAAGAATGTAAAATGTTGTTATCTTATCCTATGCAGAAATGATTTTCAGGTTTTGCGTTATTTTAATAACACGTGGTATACGAAAACTATTGGGTTGGGCCGGAAAACAAAGATAGAATACGGTATAACTGAGGATTTATTTCACGTACGTAGTATTAGCAAAAACAGGTAACAAAATACAAGAGCAATGGTGGCAATCGCAGTGAGTGATCACAGACAAGGAGAAAAAGAAGGCGAAGAAAAAACACAGAGTAGTCAAAACTTTATCGAGTGCATTGACATTTACTTATTTCTAACACTTGCCCTTATATGGAAGATGCTTTTACCTTAAGTTATTTCTTATACAACAATAAAGGCTTTTCTTCATCACATAGTTCTATTCTTTGACATACAAATTAAACTTCCTATCCTTAAGCACTAATTAATACCTTTTGTTAAAGTTTATTGACAAATCATAAATTACCACAAGACTAACAGTTCAAAAACAAAAACTAAAGAGACACAATATCTCTGAAACATATTAGTAATTGATTTTTAAGTTAACTGTCCAAATTAAAGCATAAAGTTATGTTTACTTAAACATCACTTAAGTTACAAGCAAAGTTATGTTTAACTTAAACATTACTTAAGTTACAATTTGTATTAATTGACAAACCAAGTTGATTTACAAATTTTTCTGTTTTCTCTTTAGTGAGAGATTTAGTTAACACATCAGCAGTCATATTAACTGTAGATAAGTATTTTAAATCCACAATATTTTTATTTAGAACCTCCGTAATGAAATGGTGCCTTACATCTATGTGTTTGGTCCTAGAGTGATACATTGCATTGCCACACAATTTTTGAGCAGATTGACTGTCGTTAAACATTGATATTTTATAGTAAATACCTAAACACTCATAGAGAAATTGTCTGATAAACAGTGCCTCTTTAAAAGCGTCAGAAAGAGCCATGTATTCCGCCTCCGTGCTGGAAAGAGCAACGGTCCTTTGTTTCCTACTTTCCCACGAGACTGTTGATTTACCAACTTTGAATACAAAACCAGTGAATGATCTCCGGTCAATCTCATTACCAGCCCAATCAGCATCCACGTAAGCACTGACAGCCATAGTGCTTTTCTCGAACAAAAGACAAAGATTTACAGTACTTTTCAGATATCGAAGCAGGCGCTTCGCTGCCTTCCAGTGTGTTTCTGCAAGGCGTCATTGAACTGACTGAGTATACCAACAGCATGAGAAATATCAGGCCTCGTACAAACTGCAACATACATTAAACACCCTATTAGTTCTCTGTATGGCAAATTGTCTTGTCTAGATTCAGATTTTGTCAGTTTCAGCCCAGACTCCATAGGCGTGCATGCTGGCTTACAGTCAGACATCTGAAAACGCTCCAACATTCGCTGAATATAACTTGACTGATCTAAGGTAAACTTTCCATCATTCCTGCAAAGCCGCATACCAAGGACATGGTGTGCAGGCCCTAGATCTTTCATTTCAAATTGAGCCACGAGCTGTTTCTTTATCTTAATTTTTTCTTGTTCATTGTTAGTAAACAAAATAATATCATTAACATATAGTGCAATGATGGTCAGAATTCCGTCATTATTCTTCATGAAAACACAAGGTTCTGATGAAAACCTTCTAAAGTTTAATTTTTCCACTAAAGTTTCACTCACCTTCTCGTACCAACTCTTAGAAGCCTGCTTTAGACCATATATCGCTTTATTCAGACGATATACCTTTGTAGGGTTCTTTTGGTCAACATAACCCTCTGGTTGCTCCATGTAGACTGTTTCCTTTAGATCTTTATTCAAAAAAGCAGTCTTCACGTCAAGATGATTTACCTCCATGTTCATCTCTACAGCCAAAGCAAGCAGGGTTCTAATGGTCGAATACCTGACCACAGGTGAGAAGGTTTTATGGTAGTTTACTCCATACTTCTGTGTAAAACCTTTAGCTACTAAGCGGGCTTTATACTTCAACACTTCTTCATTTAATCCTCTCTTCTTCTTGAATACCCACTTGCACCTCACAGGCCTTTGGCCTTTAGGTAAGTCTGTCAATGTCCAACAGTTGTTATCCAAAAAAGATTTATACTCATCTGACATGGCGTTTTTCCATTCTCTTGATTCGGATCCATTTAAAGCCTCAGTCACCGTCTCTGGGTCATCATCTAAGTGGCTGGCTTCAGCCACATTCGCAGACTGCATCACCAGGTTCACAGCTTCACTGAACTCAGTAGAATCTGATGAGTTGAACGACGATTCACCTGGAATGTAAGTTTTATCACGCGAATCATCAGACTCTAAGCTGTTTACTAATATAATGCTATCCCTTGGTCTCTCATCAGGCCCCGCATTACTGGGTATCCTACTATCATCATGTGAGTCTAGCTAGCATTGAAAGGTTGGGTGACTGATTGTCAGGCACTGATGGCTCTAGTGAGTGAGAATCATTTACATAGACAATCTTGGTTATTTCTGGAGCAGGAGAAGCATTGTTTATAGTGCGTGTCAGTTGCACTTCAACAACATCATTGTTGTTAGTTTTCTTTTCTGAATTTAAGAATTAATTTTCTAAGAATGTTACATTTCTAGCCTTCTTACAATCTGACAGACATGAAGGATTCAATAGTCTATAGCCTTTCGTCTCTTCACAGTAGCCTACGAAAATAAATTTCTTACATTTCGCATCAGACTTCTTTCTCTTTTCTGTCAGTGCATAAGCTAAACAGCCAAAAGTTTTAAGGTTATGTAAATTTACCTTTTTGTTTGACCATTTTTCCTCAGGAGTAGTGTCTGGTACAGCTCTGGTCGGTGATCTATTTTTCAAATAGACAGCAGTGTTCACAGCCTCAGCCCAGAACTGTTCGTCTAGGCCAGCATCGAGCAGCATGCATCTGGCCTTCTCAACAATGGTGCGATTGGCCCTCTCTGCTACACCATTTTGCTGTGGCGAGTATGGCACCGTGGTTTGGTGTCGAATCCCACTTTCTTTCAGCAGATCCTGTAAACATTTATTCATAAATTCACCACCATTATCACTGCGGAGAACCTTTATTGTTTTGCCTGTTTGGTTCTCAACCAAAGCTTTGTACTCCTTAAACCTTTCCAAAACCTCACACTTTGACTTCAAGAAATAAATGTGGGTTTTTTCTACTAAAGTCATCAATAAATGTCAGAAAATATCTAGCCCCTCCTATTGACGTCTTTGGCATGGGCCCGCAGAGATCACTATGAACAACTTTTAACAATTCATCAGCTCTGTTACCCGACCTCTTTGGAAAAGGCAATCTAGACTGCTTGCCCTCTATGCAAGCAATACAGGTTTCAAAATTTGAACTGTCATAATCAAAATCAACAGCCATACCTTTCAGTAGTCGCATGCTGACGTGGTTGAGGTGCCCAAGCCGTTTGTGCCCCAATTCCTGTGGTTCCTTGGACATCTCACTGGCCCGCTGACTCGAAACCTGTTGAATTTGCTCCTCCCTGTTTGCTACAAGCACAGACGAAGACGAAACACATGGCTCCTCCCTAGTTATAAAAGAGGACTCTGTGTTAAGCACATACATGCCACTTTGGCCTCTAGCTGTGACAACAACATCATTCCCATCTAATACTTTACCTGAGTTGCCTTTAAATACTACTGTGAAACCTTTCTGCGCCATTGCGCTTACTGACAACAAATTGGTTGACAACTTTGGAACATAAACAACATCACTGACAGTCTTTTGAGCATGTTGTAGCCGTAATTTAACGTCGCCTTTGCCGCAAGTCAGTAGACTTTCACCATTTGCAACACTCACGGTTTTTGGTGTCGCCGCAGTATAGTTTTCTGGCATTTCTTTGTTGTTGCACATATGACTGGTAGCGCCGGAGTCCACGTACCACAGGTCACTTCGGATACTCGCCGACAACGCAGATAACAGTGCCTTATCCGCCTTACCCGGAGTCTTGCCCTTCTTCGGACAATCTTTAATAGCATGTCCTAGCTGTTTACATCTGAAGCAACGAAACTGGAACTTCTTGTCTCGTTTCTTTGCAATCAACGCTGAACCAGTGTCGTCCTTTTCTTGTCTTCTCTGGTACTCTTGAGTCAGTCTGGATCTTACATTCTCTGTCGACAGCTTCACTGAAGAATGCTCCAATGTCATGATAAGCGGGTCGTAGTCATCCGTCAAACCGCTGAGCATTACAACCGCAAGGAAGTCATCGTCAATAGCCGCATCCATGTCTCTAAGCTGCTGGCCAATGTCAAACGCCTTCGTCAGGTATGCCTGCATATCGGGAAACTAGTATAGCTTCAGGCCAAACAAAGTTCTCAGTAGACAAAGCCTCCTGGTGAGGCCCTTGCTCTCGTATACGGTTTCGAGGTTATTCCATGCCTCGTAAGCCGTCGTGGCATTCCTGATGTGTGTAAGAACTGCTGGTTGTATCAGCAAACAGATTCGCCCAAGCGCCTTCCTCTGTATCTTGTTTTCCGCGGCCAACTTCTGTTCTACAGCGTCCCACAGGTCCTCGTGGATCAACAACATTTTTGTCATGAATTTCTTCGACAGATATCCTCGAGGTCTCGCCGGCCATTGTTGGCGTGTCGTGGCCCTTGTGGGTGCAATCTTGCAAAAGTAATATTCGTGTCTTCTTCGTTCTTGCGAACCGAAATATACCTTTTGAAGAGTCGCTCGTAACGTCCTGGGCCTATAACCTATTGGGTTGGGCCGGAAAACAAAGATAGAATACGGTATAACTGAGGATTTATTTCACGTACGTAGTATTAGCAAAAACAGGTAACAAAATACAAGAGCAATGGTGGCAATCGCAGTGAGTGATCACAGACAAGGAGAAAAAGAAGGCGATGAAAAAACACAGAGTAGTCAAAACTTTATCGAGTGCATTAACATTTACTGATTTCTAACAAAAACTATGTAAAAAATATTGAAGCGTTATCTAGAGCATCGTACAAGGATGGGTTTCTAGATTGTTTCTAGATTCAGGTGACTCTTAATGATATTTTATTCATGCCTCTAAAAGAATATATGTACCGTAATCAGTGGACAGCAGGTGAAACTTTGCATTTTTGTGGCAAAGTTATCTCCCTACCGTAACTGACGTGCACTTATGTAAATGAGCCGTTCACTGTGCGTTCATAAAATTATGCCTAAATGTGGTCTAAATGTTTAATTGGATGTTTACATGTTCGTGATGTCGCTGTTTGTGGTTCCCACAACACAGGGTATCCTGGGGCCAGAAGCAATGTATGTTCCTGTTTAAAGATGTTTATGTTTAATTGTTTTCTTTTGGGTTTTGGTACAGAAGTATTATTAAGTATTATTAGTAATATTTTTCAACAGTCATCAAATATGCGGGCAGAAAGGATGCCATAATTGAACGGAAAAAACGACACTAGATGGGTTTCGGGCTCGGGCGGGCGGACAGACAGACGGACGGATTGCTGCAGTGTATTTGCATAGTAGGTATAGCCTCTCGAAAATGCTTCAAAAAGCGCTTAGGAGCGCGTCAGCGGAGATGGCTCTAAATCTTTTAGTCCAAGCAGTGCTAACTTGTTTCATCATCATCATCATGCTAACTCGTTTATTTTGCAGAAAAATCTATCAAAGTATAAAACAGTTTCATAAGAAAGTGTCGCGGACGGACGGACTGATGCAGTGTATTTGCATAGCTTTTCGAAAATGCTTCAAAAATGCGCTTAGAAGCGCGTACCAAAGTCGTCAGCGGCGATGGCTCTAAATCTTTTAGTCCAAGCAGTGCTAACTTGTTTACTTTGCAGAAAAATGTATCAAAGTATAAAACAGTTTCATGAGAAAGTGTCACGTACTGACAAACAAAGTAAGCTTCCTTGCTAGGTATTATAAGTATTTCACTGAAAGTTTGAGTAACCAATTTCTCCTGAAATTGTTTTGGAGATGGTTCTATTGTTAAGCTTCGAAAGGCTTTTCAGGTCGCTGAAACATTGTATCATTGTTTTGTAAGCCGTGAATCTTAATACAAGGGGACAGAGGGTGGTTGTCCCAGTGTTCTTAGTTATTAAGGCTGTTTCACGAGGCTTCTGTCGACATGCCTGCCCATGGCATCTTAAGCAAAAAGGTAGGTATATAATTTGTTGATAATTTGTATTGTTTCATCCACTATTATTACAAGACCTTTCTAGTTGTGGAAGAGCGGTTTCTACTGCTACAGGTATTTTTATACTTATTAGTAGATACCGTTAATGTATGTAGTCTAAGTTATAGTGGATAACGAAATAAAGAATTTTGTTGTTTTGTATTTATATATAATGTATTTTATTGTCTAAATTATGTGTACGATCACATAACGTACTTATAAGTTGGTACTTATATTCTTTAAATATGTTGCTATGTGTCAACACTTCCTAAATATCTTTTCTTGTTCTTCCTGCAATTATCTCCATCCAAAGGTTGTCTGGAAAAGATCGCTCTAAGCGATAAGGCTGCCTATAGCATACCATTACTTAGATTAGATATAAGGAAACTTCAAGAATTCTGTGTCCTGGCTGATCAATAAAGTGCTACTATCTATATTCTACAATCAATCAAGTAATAGAGCTTTACTCTATTAAAAATTCTTTATTGTATTTTTTTTTGTACAACAAAATGTCATCGATCTCATATGACGATCGTTAACCCCAAATATCTCGGAAACGTGACACTTTATGTTACCATTTGACAAGAAGTTTTTTTGTTTGTGTATGTACCTATTTCTCAAGCCATATTTATCACTTTCAACTTGCGCGAAACTTACAAAAAATGGCGGCAGGTCAATATACCACAGAATTCCAATCCCCCTTAGTACTTATACAGGGTGTCCCAAAAATAGTGTCAAACGGAAGTCCAGAGATAGAGCACCCCTAGTAGGGGTACCCGAATAACTAACTCCATGGATGTTCCGCTATTTTTGTAAAACCTAGAACTAAATCGCATCCGCATAGAAACTGTTCTACGTCATTCTCTGTCATGGGTTAAAATAAAATCACTATACGTATATATAACACGTGATTGACGTATTTGCAAGCCACTGCAAAATCTATCATTAAAATCAAATATGATTTTGTTCATTGGTGGCGGTAGTAAAGCTTTTGAAACGTATTATACTATTATTCTTAATAGCTCAAAAGTTGGATCATGTCGGTGATGTTCTACAAATCTTATTATGGTAGGAAAACAAAAATTATCGCGGAACACACATGGAGGTGATTCGGGTACCCCTAGAGATGCTTTATCTCTGGATTTCCGCTTGACACTATTTTTTGGGACACCCAATATAGAGCGTGTCCTGAAATAAAATGCAGGTTACCTTTGATCTGAATAAATAAAGTCACGATGCAGTTAGATTGCTATTTTAGTTGCGAAATAGAAAATTACGAAACATTATTTCTACATACCGACCCCGAAACCTCAATATTTTCAATTTGGTCTTCCAGGTCAACTTACTCTATCACACCCCTTAGATACGGAAAGAGGTTATTTGAAACCATTAAGGCGCTGCAATGGGACAAAATTGTCGGTATCACAAAAAACGATCGATTCAGTTCGTGCTAAAAGATCATTTGAGCTTTTTTATCCCTTTTTCACTTCCCTAATTATGAACCATTACTGAGTGCCAAAGACTATTATAGACTAGAGTGAAGTTTGTTCCTACTATAACAAGATTTGTAGAACCTCACCGACATGATCAAATTTTTGCGCTTTTAAAAATAATATTGTAATAGGTTTCAGAAGGTTTACTAGCGCCACCATAGAAAAAAATCATATCTTTATTAAAGATAGATTTTTCAGTGGATTACAAATATCTCAATCATAGTGATTTTATAAATTATCAAGCAATTTTATTTTAACCCATGACAGAGAGCCTAGAAACTAGGATGCTATTTAGTCCTAGGTTTTTGGCTTAGGTTGTCGGTCGTGCATCGTTAAGAGAAAAATCTTTGTCAGGGCTACATTTATGTTTCAATTTGGCAAGTTAGCGACTGGAACGAACGCAACCTATTTTTTTTTTCAACTAACCTATTATGTCTTATGGGAATAGTCGCTACGACTCAACAAAATTCGCTAATAATTCGCTCCAAATAGTAATACTTAAATATAAATCACTACCAGTACCCGCGACTACATTCGCGTTATTAGTCTATGACCACCCTGAAGGTCCTCACTGCTGAAAGAATTTTTCAAATCGGATAATTATTTTCGGAGATCACCCACTACAAACATACGAAATAACTTGTCACACTTCAAATCAAAACATAGACGAGATAGAAGCATGCAAAATCATAAAATATAACAACTCGACAAACGCGAAATGATATTATGACGTTTGATCCTACTCTCGGCCCCTACTCTCTACGATGGCCTATCCATCGATAGGCCATCGTAGAGAGTAGGGGCCGTCTAGGTAGTCGATATCGATTACCACGAGGTTGTTACTGATGCCGTTTGCCTATCGACTGTCGCCCCGTGGCCGCATTACTAAACCACCTCCGCTGCGGTCAATAGACGAATGCGAACGCTATTTGGGATATTTATTCTGGGTATTTAATGCATTTCAATAATGAGGGATAATTATCAACTAAAATTTTCGTAAGCAGTACCACAGACTTCATATTCTGACTTAAGTTCTTCACTTCACTAACTTGCTTTTTTGTCGGAAAAGTTCGACAAAAGAAGAAAATAAGTGTATCCGGAATTAAGTTAAACATAATTATTAAGTACAAAACTGTTTTAACTAATTGAAAACTTTTTTGAAAGGCACAAATGTGGACTTTTATTATTAGCTTCATCTAAACTTAATCTATTAATTGTAAAACTAACAACTTAGACGTATGTTTTAGTTTTTATAATGAATAAAAATAAAATACTTTCATTAAATTGAATTATATATCATTTTTCTCAAGTTTAAAAGCTCGTAGGTTCAGTCGACAGTACATCGACCTTTACATACGTGAACTGTTACGAAAAAGTTAATTTGCAACAAAAATGTAAAGGTTTACCTGCTATCGAACATGCTGCCTGGCAAGTGCCAATACGACGAATCAAACGATGTATTGTTCATAGTAACTATTATATACATTTTAGTGCAGTAATCTTACCCAGCAACTACCGTGACCATAATTAGCATAGTCAGCCTACTAAACACGAAAAATCAATATGTGCTATAGTCCGCTTCGAGAATATTTTTCACATGACCTAAATCGCTCCGAGCTTCTATTCGATAATTTAAGCTAAATAATCAAGTTTTCTCGTATATGGCAATCGACGCATATGTTACAGTAAATAATGGAACACGCCCTAAATATTTGTGTAATTTTCAATCTGATTATGTTGATGTACATTTTTTTGACAATTCTGTAAAATTCTCAATATCGGTAAAATTCTCAACGAATCGCCTTGTGGTCTATTGAGTAATTTGTTGGCGTCCAATTAGTGTACTTCAAATTCACTAAAAATAAAAAATAGTCAAATATTTCATGTTTCTTCTGATGTGACCTTAGTTTAGGAGTGTCTCTAAATTCATGTTGTGCATTTGTGTTATTATTATTATTATCATCACAGAATTAACGCAGCGAATTAACGAGCCGCAGAATTTTTGTTGTTAATGCATTACAGTTCAATGACAGTTACATGGTCGGATCACGTGACATGTTTTATAATTACATTGACGCCTTGAATTACGAACACGCTTGCGCGCGTTGATTTGAAGCGGCAATGAAATTGAATCGATGCAGTCATATTATATGTAAGTGTCATTCTAGTACAATGCATTAAGAGAATCTAGGTCACTATAATAATGACTTTTAGTTGTTCTTTGCGAGGTCCTAAGCAGTTGCGTTGCGTTGCTTTTCAGCATGAGTCCAGCATCTATATTACGTAACTTTCCACTCTATCGAGTGAAACATTTCTTTAGACAACTCGAAAGAGTCCAAATAAGAATGTACCTATATGACGGTTCGGAGTAGGAGTATGAGATACCTACTGTGAAAAAAAAGTCCCAAAATGTAACAGTGTGACATTATGGTGGTGTGACATACCGGGAACAAAAGGGCTAAATCAGACAACTCAATACAGTGGAGTCTTACGTAATTACACCCCAGGAAAGCGTAAAGATTAATCTCACCAGGTACCTCGGGTTCCTTGCTATCATTTTGTAAGGAAAAAGTTAAAAATAAACTTTACATCTTCATTACCATCATAATTTTAATAGAACGAAACATAAATTCGCCAGAATTACTTTTTATTTCGTGGCTCTGAGCCGAAGGTTTCTTTTTGCGAGAAAAACTTTCCTAATTCCGTATAATTAAATGAGCATCTCGTTTACGAGAGTACGTACGTTTTCTTAAGTACTTTAAAAAAATATTACACAAGAAGTTCAAACCGCCGGTTTTGGATGGAGAATATTTCAAAAATATAATATCTACTACTGAGTGTTTATCAAAACACTCAGTAGTAGATATTATATTTTTGTTATAGTACCCATTCGTAGGAAAAGACGACTTTATATTTTCATTTAGGTGCCTATGAATGTACTAACCTGAATAGGCTGACGAAAAATTTTGAGTCACACACGTCACATTATTCGTATGCGATCAGTAATCTGATAAAACAGACTTATCTTCCGCTACAATACGGCGCAAACCAAATATTTCATTGTATTCTACCCCGTATCTCAAGTCCATAAGTCCTAAGTTGGCTTTGGGTCGACCGCGGCCGTATATGGAGCAAGGCACGCGATTCATCATTTAGAAGAAGAAGGCAGAAGTGGACTAGTGATTTATTCCTCGGCGCCCGATGAAAAATCTATTGTGACGGCGCGGGTATTTATCAAACTGCAAGCAGCGAGCGAAGCCACACGAGCCCTAGAGGGAAATATATGGGATGCATTTTTAAACCATTTCCGGAAAGGATGTTTGGTAATTGACCAGTCAAGAACATAAGGCCGCCAATAGTACTTTGTGTCTTTATCTCTGGTCTACAATAAAGACTATTTCTATTTAGAATAGAAACCTTAGGAGAGTGGAAATCTCAGGCTCTACCACGTGAAATTGATATAAAACAAATCTTGAAAACTGATTCTTCAGTATTATAAATTATAGGTAATTTTGATGTTGGATGATGAATGTTTTCATACTGGTCCATAAATAAAAGATGGTATGTGTTATAAATGATTCGTAACGCTTATTTATAGGTAGTTATTCCCAATTAAGGTATTTACATTTTTTGTAATAAATAATCAAGATTACTACACATTTTTAGTATGGTGAATATGACATATTAATGCGGAAACTAGTATTATTTCCTTGTGAGCCAAAATTGTACGCTTCTCCGAGCTTACAATGACGTACTCACAAAAATCGCACTCCAAAGTTCACCTTTCGTGGACCTCGTCCGATCTAAGTAAGTCGAGCCGGAACCCCCAAAAACACTTTCAACAGAACGAGTCAGAATAAAATGATCCCTGTAAAATAATATTATTACACGGGTCGTGCCCGGGAGATACCCCGTTACAGAAGCCCTCAATATTTACGAGTTATACCCGCTATCAAACAGACCCCTATCCGGGCTCTAGATAAGTGGTTGTGACAGAAGTACTATAGACTGACATCTGGATTCAAACCTTTATAACAAAAGGATTCTTATCTTCTAGTAAAATAAGCAGTAACATGCACGTCACGCTGCGGAGTAGAGACCGAGTATGGGCTTAGTAACAACGCGGGTCAACCACCGACTGGCAATTTCAAGTGTCCAGGGGTGCAATTACGTAAGACTCACTGTATGGAGTTGTCTGATTTAACCCTTTTGTTTCCGGCATGTCACACCACCTTATGTCACACTGTTACATTCTGGTATTTTTTTCCCAGTACATTCTGGGGCTTTTTTCCCATACTCCTACTCCGAACTGTCATTATACATTCTTATTTTGATTTTTTCGAGTTGTCTAAATGCTTAACCCGATACAGTGGAAAGTTACTGTGCTTAGATACTCATGGATGCTCAGGATATTTTCCTTTGTAGTCAGCGGAGTGCACTTATTGCTACAATAAATTCACGAATGTAACTTTATAAGTTAATTTTTTTCTATTCCCGGGATTCAAACTCACGACCTACCACCAGTAACATGTGTACCACCTATATAAGGTGGTTAATAAACAATAAACTCAAAAAATAATGAAAAACGTTTTTCGGACACACTTACCTACTTGAATTTTATCGGAAGATTCAGACCAGGTTTCGCTCTGATTCGTAGAGCTTAATCATAGTGAGCAGAGACGGAGCTCGCGTCGTCGGTTGTTCGTCTCTGTCACGTCAATAAGAATTTGTAATTTTCCACTACGACTAGAGATTTTTTTTATTTTCCACTTTTTAAAATTTTTTTATGTGGGAAATTCATAATTTTCTGCTTTTTATGCCGCTGTCTAATAAATTATGTAGGAGAATCGGAAGTGTGACATTGCTCAATCAGTACAAAATCTGGTAGCACTTTCTAAAGGAACAAATAACTCACATGACGTTAAAACAGGCACGGGGACGGAAAAGTTAGAAAGTTAAGTTAGTACTTAATAGTACTTAAGACAGCGGTTAAACTTTTTTTTTGTTAATTTCGTCAATTCACTTATAATGTAACTGAGTAAATATTTTTTTATGTAGGTAGCATCTCTAGACTGGTCTAAAGGAAAGTTTCCAATAAACACAATTGGGTATTTGACAAAATGTCAAATGAGTTACTTATAAAACGGAATTTTGTATGAAAATACTTGCTTGTGACGTCACATTTCAGAGCACTCTTTTAATTTTTCATGTATTAAAAAATTGTAATAACTAGTAAATGATTAAAAGAATTACATTTTCCGGAAGATTTTGTAACTTTTGTTTTAATTGAGCATCTCAAATCATTTATTGTTGATACTGTCAAATACCGTATTGTCAAGAGCAGTATGCTGCAACTCAATCAATGACGGATGTTGTCTGCATGTGATGTACGAGTATCTCTGTAGTATTTATTTTGTGTCCATATCTTGAAATGAGCTCCTGAATAAGTGCCGTCTATACGGACAGATTGTGTTGAGAGATCTCCGCGTTGTACTTCAAAGTAAGTCCATTGTAGTAGACTTGGCTAACACTTTGATTTGTATCATTCTTCTTAGTAGAAGAACCCCAAAAATTATTGACTCTAGAGGTAGTACTGCGTTGAAAATAAGCCTAAAGAGGGTATTTATTGGAAAAATGTTAGTATTCCATTGAAGAATTTTTAAATGATTCTCATAAAAGGTTACCTTGATATTTTAATACTATTCCGCATTCTTGACATTTTATTAGGTATTTTCAATGTCACTAACTTGACTATGTATAACAGCTAGTAATTAGTTATAATATAATTTGACATTTTATTATTTTCATTTGCTGACATCGACATATTCTAAATTGTAATATTCCGTATTTTATTATTTATTGACAGTATTTAAGATTTCATACACAATGCATGTTGTTTTTGAATAAATGAAATGAATGAATGAATGAAATTGTCTTTATCGAAAAATATCAGTTCTGAAAACTTATTAAGAATCACAGGAGGTTGTTACTTTTTATGGAAGTTATCTATCGCAGTCAACGGACACCGTAGAAATTCAATGTGCAAGTAGTAGGTAGTCCTGTTATAATCACAGGCTGTTATATTTTTAGGGTGTTATTTGATAACCTCTACGGATGTCGTCAAGGTACAAATTACAAGAACAAACGACGTTAAATTTAATATACTGTTATACGACCGCTCAAATATTTCAGAGAGCGTACTCCGTCTACTCTGGTACAATTTACAGCAAGGAAAGATTTTAATTTTTCTTTGTCGATGGCCAACGAACATTATTGCGCTCCACGAGCGAAAAGTTGGAGGAAAAGTTTTACTGAAATACGAAATCCTGTATGCAAATGAATATAATTTTGATGGCCGACATCACTTACACATTCAGTAATAGTCCTTTTGGTGTATTTTTTGTTATGCAAAGCTCGTTACAGCTGAAATAAAATCATATCTAGTGATAATTTTGACTCTTGTTCGCGATTGTTTTTCGTGCTATAAAGTTTTAAAAAAAAACAACAATGGTGACGCCCCTAGATCGAACTTTGATAAGTACTATTATTTTTTTAATTTTGTAATACCTTAGTAGAAGGCCGGTTTTAGAGTCACGCTGACACTCGGCGCTGAGCAGGCATTGACATATTGATGTACTACGTCCTACGGACCGTTTTAGAAAAACCCCGATCGTTCAGCGCTGACCTGCCATACATTTTGTCTATCAGCGCTGACGGTCAGCGCTTGGTCAGCGTGACTCTAAAACCAGCCTTACAGTTAAAGAGTGAAAACACCTGATTAAGGGGTAATGTCGAAGAACCCACGTACCAAACGTATAACAAGAATAAATATGTAAATAAAGCACTTCGTTCGGAAGACTCCATTCATGCAACCCGAGAAAGTATTATTATAGGGTACTCTATTATAGGGTAGAGTGAGACAACATTACGTCCATTTTGTATGAGTATAATGATGATTATTGATCACAAGATCCTAATCATAAGTGTATATTCTGTTATTATTTTCATTATCATCATCAGGCTATATTAGTCCACTGCTGGACATAGCCCTCCCCTAATGAGCGCCATAGCGCCCTGTCTTCAGCTTGCCGCATCCAGCATCTGCCTGCAGTTTTTCGCAGATCGTCATCCCACCTATTTTATAGTACCTTATCTAAGGTACCCCGTTATTGTTTTATACTACCTTAATTAAGGTAATCGTTGTTAGTATACGCCTTACACACATACGCACCTTTTACCTTTCATGAGGTACAAAGATAAGTTAACTTTTTGTGTCTGTACTTTTAGTGAAGTTCTGGGACTGTCTGTTCATAGTATGGCTAGGTAAGGCAACTCTAGTCAACAAACCCGGTGATTTCAGAGGAAGTTTCCAGAGAGTAATCCATATTTAATCATTTACTTAACGTTTCACCATGTTATACTGGGTGACTAGCTTATAGAAGCTTTATTAAAGTGTTTGTTTGGACGTTTAGATGTTTGTGATGTCACTGTTTCTGGTTCCCACGACACAGGGTATCCTAGTGTGGGGCCAGAAGTTATGTAAGGGCCTCTATGTAAATGTTTATGTTTAAATGTTCATTTTTATTACAGTGGAGATTTGTCCGGTCTTATGTTTCGGGATAATTGGCCTTCAAACATAATTTTCGGCCAGCGCAATACTTTTTAATTACAAAGTTTGTATACAAAACTGGCATATGACATTGTGAGAGCGCGGAAAGCGTGAATTTAATAAAAGTTTGTGATCGCTGGTATTCAGAAAAATATTAATATAAGAAAAAACAGTAGCTATACAAAAACAAAAATTCTAAAACGAAAACAAAAAAATCGATGTATTTCAGTAATTGGCTATATCCTAAATTTATTTTCACGCGTATTTATTCGTACCTTTAATAATTATAATTACTAACTACAAGGTATTGAAATCTCAGTAATGCGTAAAAATACAAATAATTATAATTATCATTTGCAAACGTAAAAGGAAGGATAATTTATCCTAATTTTTTTTTTTTTGCAAAATGCTCATCGCAAACTTTAGAGCGTATGTAGGGTTAGCTAAATATATGAATTCGGTCATGTATTTACAATATCTATAGAACGGTTTGTTGTTCATATCCCGACAACAATAAAAGCCTCTCCGTGTTCACTGGCGCGACAAACAGCTGGGGCCGCGAATTTGCCGCAGCAAGCACTGGATACCTACATACAGCATGTGTAAGTACTGTCAAGCTTGAAAACTTTTTTTTTACGTAGCCTTATTTTATAACACTGCTGGGCAAAGCCCTCTCCTCCTTTCTTTTCATTAGGGGGATTTGGACTATGACCCGCCACGCTGGTCCAATGCGTGTTGGCGGGTTTTCGCCAGAGCCTCGTTCGTTTTTCAGCAGGTGAGGATGACTAAGGTTCATGAGATGTAATTTTGAAACCCCTTAGAACTGCTTGAAAATTATTCATACTAAATACTTTATTCATATTTTAAAAAACCTAGACCTTAATCTAAAACATAACATCAAAATACCTATAGTCATACAGCAAATTCACAAAAATTTCGTCCACAATGTCAAAGTAAAATTGATAATACAAAAATAAATAAAAAATTAATCAAAAGCCGTTAAATTCAATTTCAATTGAATTCAAAGCCACAAATTAAATAAACCGCCCCAAGACACATTCGACCCAAAGGTACATATTATTTTCTATTATTTTGTTCCACACATTTTTGAAACTACTCAATTACAAAATAAAACGTTAATATTAGTTACGTACGACGCGTAACTGTTAGCGTTTCAGCTTATGGCTGCACTTACCCTGCATGCTGTCTCGCTCGCACTTTACTTTTGATGAACGTGTTCTGAAGATTTGATGGACAATTAAATTGCAGATATTCGAGGCGTATTTCAGTTATCCTGTGATATGTTTTCGATTGAGAAAATTGATTCCAAAATTTTTAGTATAGACTAACATAAGCAAACAACTTTTCCCTGTAGTCTTCACTTGGTATACAACATTAGTATAAATACTTATACTTAAAAATAATGTACTATATCAATTTACATACATTAACTTTCACATACTAAAGGTATAAAAATTATTAGCATTCATAAAGTTGTATAATATATAATAAAGTTCTACCAGAGGATAAAAGGAAACAACATCCAGGAAACCAATAATAATACAATTATTTAATAAATTCGAAACATAATGAACTTTGCTTTTCGAACTACGACATTAGGACCAAGCTATAAGTCATGAAAACACACTTGTTCCGACTGTGTACCTGTTATTGTACCGTAAATACACTAGCCAAATCGAAGCCCTGAATATTCACCAGACACAGAAAAAAATGTTCGTAAATTCGTAAAATGCACAGAAAAGGTACGTGGTTTTCTGAAAGGGCTTTGGTTTATTAACACCCGCTGTAGGCTGTATTTCCATTCCACAATTTCTACGTCAGTCGTTTTGGTAGTGCGCTAGTTCCAAAATACGATTACTTCAGCATCGTACTTTTTCTGAATCGTGACAACGCTACTCGATTTGTGATTTCTCTACAGAAATCACAAATCAAGTAGCGTTGTCAATACCTACGTATTGCAGATCTGTTTGTACGGAATCATACTACTTACCTATACTAATATTAAAAAGAGGAAAAATTTGTATGTAACTTGTTTGATGTGTATGTTTGTAATGAATAGGCTCAGAAACTACTGGGCAAATTTTAAAAACTATTTCACCATTAGAAAGCTACATTCTTCGTGAGTAACTAGGCTATATTAGATTTTCAAAAAGTTTAAGATTCTCTACGGAATCTCGAATAACGTAACCAAAGGTGTGAAAAAATTACTACCCTGGGAATTTTGCACGGAACTAATATAGGTATTTCCACGGAAACGTTTTTGCCACCCGCGCGAAGCCGGGGCGAGTCGAGACTAACTTTCAAGCCTACACAGCCTACAAAGAAATCCTGCCTGTATCCCAGAGGGGTAGGCAGAGCCCAAGGACTGCCACTTGCCACGATCCTGATAGATCACTTTCACTTCATCGACATTCATTAGTCGTTGCATGCACGAACGCCGGTTCCGGGTACTTTTAATCTTGCTCTTTACTAATATTTGCTAAAACATTCCCTATTTGGTGAACATATGTCTGCCTGGTGCCTCTCATTCGCTCGTTATATTTGTTTCGCCAATCTTTCTTCCTTCATCCTCTCCACATGTCCACAGTGAAAGTTAATATCAATCAAAATTATTTCACTCCAAAACTTTCTCAGTGTTATGTGAGAGACGTCCCTCAAAAACCTAAGCTTAGGCACACACTAGCGACAAGCGACAGGCGATAGTTCGGCGACTAGACGCGACGACAGGCTACGCCCGTAAATTTTCATATAATATTTTGTTTGAATCTCCGCACACTTGGCGTCAGAGTCGCGGAGTCGCGACGACAAGACGAAGGAAGCAAATGACAACATCGCGTCTGACGCGGCGACAAGTCGCCCTGTTTGCAATGGCTCTAAAAGTAACATTGTTCCAGTCTCAGATAATTAAGCAGCGTTGCATCCGTCGCAGAGTCCAAATGCCACTCCACAGAATTAGCGAAGTGACCCGGTTTCCAAAACTAAAATAAAACTAGACGCTTGGGGGGTGAGTGCAGGGCAGATTCATTTAAGAAAGGGACTGTTCAGATAGTGGCCTCTCGCTCATACAATATTGTCTTCTGTATTTTGTGAGAGAACCAAATAAGTCCCTTTCTTTAATTAACTAGTTTATTAAAGGGTATAAGAGGGGTGGCTCAACCGGGTATGTGATGTTAGGTAAGTAATTAAAGTGGTTCGTATGAAATTCAGAATGCAGTCTCCAACTACAACTTACGATCTTCAAAATAACTAGGTTGCTCTATAATTTTACGTATTGACCCGGTTCCGAATACTAAAATAAAGCTAGACGGCTGGGGACGGGTGCAGGGCACATAATAGGGTTGAAGAGACGTCGCTCAACTAGATTAGAAATTTCAGAAAAGATCGGAATGACTTAGAAAGTTCAATATTGCTTTAGCCTTACATTGAGTTCGTAGGTTTGAATCCTGGGATTTATGAAAGACTTAGTTTATTAAATTACGTTTATTTTTATTGGAATGGTAGTAGCAACAGCACTTGCTTTGCTAACGTATTCGAAAACATCATGAGATAAGTGTGAGTTCAGATGCCATAGCGCTTGAAATCGCTAATCCGCGATGGATGATGATCATTATTAGCGAATCTCAAATTCATCATCATCGATGATTCTCTTTGAGAGAAGGCATTGACCGTACAATGAGACGCATACGTTCATAAAGACTGCACTATTTAAATTAAGAACTATTAGTTAAAAACCGTTAAGTAAAATTTCCTTTTCTATTAAAATAAATTACAAATATGCGTATTCTATTCTACCACATGGGGCGAAGAAAAACTACGCAAATATGTCTACAACCAATGATTCAGCTATTGATTACTTCCGACGGTATTGTCGGTAAAACGGTAAAAACTTATTTTAAGCAGGCGATAAGTAAATGTACCGAACTACTTTTATGAAAGACGCTTAATGCAAAAATACTATTTATTTTTATCTTTTCGTCGAGATTCGCCTAAATTGCTATAGTCCAGTCATTTAAGCTTAAATTAGGTAAGAATCTCGGAATTCGAGATACCCAGCTGTATGTCTGTAAATAGTTATATATTGACATCCTAATTGTTGTCTCAAAACCTACATATGGTAGGGTGTACGCAACTATTAAATTTCAAGGTCAAATGTCACAAAAATCGGTATTTTGAGCTTTTTTTGTAAATATCTCATTTCCTATGGGTTTTTTGCTAGCTATTTGTATTATGTATCAATATTGGAGAGTACAAAATTCTCTACAAATTTTGTTTAAAAAAATTTTTCCTACGGTGAACCGTTTTCGAGATAGAGGGCGGAGAGCGCGCGGTCACAGCATCAGCTCTGTGATGCGTAACCTAGTGCCGTTGCACAGTCTGGGCGCGTCCAGATTACGCATGAGTATGACAGGCACACCAACTTTGAGTTCCAACCCCTGACACATTGAGGGAATATAAGAACTCTACAGGGTATACAGTTGCGTCGTCAGTTGTCATCACCGTGTCTTTTGACATGTAGGTCCTCTCCTCACCTGGTACTTGCTCTCATCATCAACCCATTATGTCCCCACCGAGGGGTACGGGTCTCTTCCCTGAGGAAGGTATAGGCCATACTCCACCACGGGGGCCAAGTCCGGATTGGTGGAGGCTTGTAAGACTAGTGGCTGGTCTTACTGTCAGAAGTTTTCAAGCCGCCCTAAGGCCTCTGAGTTGGCTTAACGACTGCCATCTATCGACGGCAGCCGGCACCAACTGCTTAACGTGCCTTGCGAAGCATGGAATCGCTTGGAAAAATGCCACTAGCGTTAGTCATAGACGGTAACCCATCCATGGACTGAACGCGCCGTGTGTTGCTTAGCAGCAGTGATCGTTTAAGATCACTCAGGCAGCCCAGGCTACGAGCGATTCAGAGCAACTTGCTCTAATATGCTTTTATTAATTTTTAGATAGCATTTTCCTGACGCCGCTGAGCATCAGCTTGCGCAGAAGTTTCCCCAGCTCTGACTTCTGCCTGACGTGCTGCTTACTCACGTCTGCGCTGTTCAGCATGATAGTTGATTTTTGCTGTCTAGCAATTTTCTTGGCTCGAGCTCTTTGTGAGCTCTCTGAAAGATTTGATTTACGTTTGGGAGTCAAAATTAGCCTTTCGGATCAGGAAGTTGATATCCCAAAATGTTGGATTTTCTCAATTTCGCAAAGTCTTGAATTCTCAGAAACTTGAAATCTCGAAATACATATTTTCAAAGAACGTTTGATTTTGCACCGGTTGACCTGAAGTGATGCTGTGACCGCGCGCTCTCCGCCTTCTATCTCGAAAACGGTTCACCGTATGAAAAATTATTTTAAACAAAATTTGTAGACAATTTTGTACTCTACAATATTGATAATAAATACAAATAGCAAAAAACCCATACGAAATGAGATAGTTACAAAAAAAAGCTCAAAATATCGATTTTTGTGACATTTGACCTTGAAATTTAATAGTTGCGTACACCCTACCATATGTAGGTTTTGAGAAAACAATTAGGCCTAATATAAAACTATTTACAGACTTACAGCTGGGTATCTCGAATTCCGAGGTGAACTTACTATAATGACTGGACTACTAGGGATCAACTGACATTCCCTTTCAATCATTTAAAATCATCCTAGACGGCGGTGCCGGCCAGCTACTATAAAGAGGAATCACTAGAGTACCACGAATCCAACGGTACCGTCGATAATTGGCCAATCATATGTAGAGTTCGTTTCAAAATTCAAAATTCAAAATTCAAAAATTTTTATTTCAACGTAAAGAATTTACATTCTGCTTGTTGAATGTCAATGTACATACAGTTATGTATAATGTTAGCCGCTGCCTTAGGGCCGTCTGTAGTGGAGAAAAAGGCAGCGAAAAAAAACTCCACTCTGACCATCTTTTCTCAAATCAACTTAAAGCTAATACAAATTAGGTATGAGTGTTCGTATACCAAGAATCTCAAGATCCATGAGTGCAATAAATACTTGCAAAGTCAAACATCATTTAATATTCTTAAAAGGTAATAAAACACCAATGCTGCGGCCAGACACACGGACGGCACCCGTTCACGAGCGTAACGCAGAGGTCAGCCATCACCAGTCTCAACCATATTAGAGGGAGATAGGCGACCCGGCCACCGCGCCACCATTCGCATGGTTTCACGAAAGAAGTCCCATAAGTTAATGAATTTTGGCTTTTATTGACGTAGTCTTAAGGATCTTACCGTGGGACTTGTTTGGTGAAACGATCTTTAGATGTCTGTTAAAAAGTCACTCGTGACATAACAGGAGTATGGTGCAAGCATGCTGTTTCATATACCTCTATGTAACTAGAGGAACTCTTGATTTTTAAAATGTCTGTGGGTGAGTGAACTAACCCGAATCACACGAACAACAAGAACACAACGCGCTATTCTAATGATGCCTCAGCATAACGATCTGCGTACAATTTGCCATCGGATCCTACATCCGACTGCAGGCCGCAATATGGCGCGCTCCACCGCTTCGAATCAATTCAATTCGATAACGGATAAAAAGTCAACTCGACCGACGTATGGCGGACTAATGAAATTGCTCCTATGAATAAGTAAACACAGTCTTTTTTGCTGACATGTTACCTTTGCATTTTCGTAGCAAAATTCTTAGCGTCACTGATTGAAGGTAACATTAGCAGGCTGGACTAACGGTGAGTCGGTCACAAAGTATACCGAAGAACCGATAGTCGATGGGTTCCAAAGGTTGTCGAGTGGCGACAAAGGACTGGCAAATATAAACATTTACATACAGGCACAGAATACATAATAGTACAGGTACAGAAGATTCACTACGCAAAATCAACTAAAGCAAAAGGGACTCTAGCAGCGATATAATTAGGTGCAATTCAGATCGCACAGCGCTAAAAAAGCTACAGTTATATTCACCTACATGTTGCCTCTTTCTACCGCGTAACTCGCGCGCGTGTCACTGCTCGCTCGTGCGTGAGTCCCTACTTATCAGCCACTCTGGAGTGGCCGCCGCATGTATACGTACTTACGCGTTCGATATCTACACGCGGAGTGCGACAGGCCTGATACAGGCACTTACATTGCTTCTGGCTCCACACTAGTATACCCTGTGTCGTGGGAACCAGAAACAGCGACATGCGGCCGATCCAGCCGGGATTCGAACCCGGGACCTCTCGCACGACAGGCAGATGCGCTAACAAAAAAAAAACGCAGTGTAGGCCTACTAGCTCGCTGAACCGAAGATTTGAGGAAGATTGCTAGGAGTGGCTCGATAAGGATGGCTGAGGACGGAAGTGGTGTGCCTTTGGTGAGGCCTGCGCCCAGCAATGGAAAGTATGGGCTGCTAGTTTAAATGAAGCGTCGTCGAGGTGTTGACGGCATATTAAATCTAATATTTTTATGTAATCTATTTGCTGACTATATAATCAGCTTATAAAGTATTTGTGGTTGAAATATACCCTATAGATAAGCAATAGGATATATTTAAATTAACTTTAAAATAAAAGATTCCAATTATAACTTACTTATATTTTTTTAAATAAATAATTTACGTTCGGGACCTAACAAACTCGGCAAAACGAGGGCCCAGTTCTAGTGATTGGTGCCTCTGCCTACCCCCTCGGGGATAACGGGCGTGAGTTTTTTTTTTTTAACTAATTAACTCTGTATTCTACCGATATAATCTACAAAGAAGTCTTATTTTGATATGATACTTGTAAGCTAAAAAAATAATCTATTTACTTGTAATGATTGTAACATGGTTACATAGTGCCTCATAACCTTAAATAAATATTTTTAAAAAACTTTCTAAGAATAAGTCACCTTGCAAATAATTATTTGGATAGTCAGCCACGCAATGGCTTCTTACTTACCGCATAGATAAATATGCACTTTAATACTTATAATTAATCATAAAGATACAAACATCTCCTCTTGACAAAAGATCTATCTCTACCGACCAATGGTGCAGCTTGAAGTACCACAAATGGAATATTTTTTTTATTGAATTGGTACACAACTGAATGCAAATTGAATCAAGTAATTACGTAGTCCACTTTGGGAATTTCAGCAGAGACGAAGAATTACGTATTTATATTTCAAGTGAGTTAAGTAGTCTTCTGATGTCAAAGGGCCGATTTCTGAATTGTAAATACTTAAGTCGCTCGAATCACTCGTAGCCTGGGCTGCCTGAGTGATCTTAAAACTATCACTAAGGTTAAACAACATACGGCGCATTCAGTCCACGGATGGGTCCATGACTAACGCTAGTGGCATTTTTCCGAGCGGTTCCGTGCTTCGCAAGGCACGTTAAGCAGTTGGTGCCGGCTGCCGTCGATAGATGGCAGTCGTTAAGCCAAGTCAGAGGCCCTAGGGCGGCTTGAAAACTTCTGACAGTAAGACCAGCCACTAGTCTTACAAGCCTTCACCAATCCGGACTTGGCCCCCGTGATGGAGTATGGCCTATACCTTCCTCCGTTGAGATACCCGTGCCCCTCGGTGGGGACATAATGGGGACATAATGGACAGCACTACAGTTAAGTATTTACATAGTGAAAATCCTCAACTCAGAAGCCGGCCCTCAGTCAAGTTATTTAGATTTACGTGCCACTGCCCGAAGGGTAGCTCGGAGAACTGAGTGCTTATACTGAGTTTGTCCTTCACTTTGTCTCTTTGTCACTCCTATACATCTGAGTGCGTATACTGAGTTTTGTCATTCACTTTCGATAGCGAGAGCGTTTGCATTTTGTATAGGAGTGACAAAGCGCGCCACCTATTTGTCTCTTTGTCACTCTTATACAAAATGCAAACGCTCTCGCTATCGAAAGTGAATGACATAACTCAGTATACGCACTTTGTAGTTCGATTACAGTTACATGGTCGAATCTCGTGACGTGTTTTTTTTTGCGTTGACGATTACGAAAACACGTCATCATCATCATCGGCCTATGCTTGTCCACTGCTGGACATAGGCCTCTCCCAATGCACGCCACTGAGCACGGTTCTCGGCTATTCTCATCCAGTTCTTGCCAGCCGCCCTGCGAAGATCATCGCTCCACCGAGACTGAGGACGTCCTACACTACGTTTACCGATACGCGGTCTCCACTCAAGAACTCGTCTAGCCCATCGGTTATCGTTCTTCGGGTGATATGGCCGGCCCACTGCCACTTCAGCATACTAATTCGGTGAGCTATGTCGAAATTCGTGTCACCGAAATGTGCCGTGTCAGCTCACCGAATTGAAAATAAAACCGTGTCGAAAACACGTACTTGCGTTGATTTGAAGCGGCAATGAAATTAAATTGACGAAGTCATGCAACTGTCATTGTACTACAATGCATTAGTAGAATCTAGGTCTAGATGGTATGAATACTGGTTACGGTGGCAAGGAGTCGCTGGATGAGGGAGGCACAAGACTGGGAAACTTGGAAACTGAATAAGGCCTATGTCCCGCAGTGGGCATCAGATGGGTGATGATGATGATGATGATGATCCTTGTAGGATTTCATTATTTCTTTTAAGCGAGTCAGTCATTAATTTCTTTCAGTACCATGTTATGGATTAGTTAAAAAAAATGAACATAATGGTCATATTTATCGTTACTTGTTATAAAAACAGCCTTCCTACCTTTTTTGCAAAACTGAGTAGAGCGCTAACATATTTTATGAAGAGTGGCTTGATGTCGTCTGTACCTACTAATTGCGCTTGTTATCGAAATAATGTTGATAAAAAATACAAATCGTAGAACGTATTTTTCGCATATTGTTTAATAGAATTCTGGTTTTTTGCATTTATTATTTAAAAAAAATTTTAAGTCAATATAATCGGCATTTTTATGGTGATTGAACTGTAATCTGGAGCGATAAACTCCTGTCTTTGTTATTACAATGAAAATTAATCAAGGCTTTCCGCTGTATCAAAAAGTATGAAAACTCCCACTAGCGCCCTCTCTCTTTCTCCTCCTCTTTCTTTCCCTCTCTAACATAAACCGGTGAATAGCTACATTATTCCCAATGGGAAACGTCCAGCAAGCGCCTTGTTTGTCTTTGTTAAATTCCTCAAATGCAAATCACGACGACGTCGTATATTGGCATTCTCTAACAAGCTGGAAACTTCTTTGCAAGATCAACTTAAGCCCCGACTCTGCAGAATTTACTGAAGGAGAATCGATTATTGCATCTTGTTAGCGGCGAGATAAGAAACATTGCAACAGTTATTAAGCCACAATGAACCCCCGTTCAGTTACCTTAGTCAAGAATGAAGCGAAAGTTTAATTAACCTGCGCTTGTTAACCTAAACTTTTTTATGTGTCCTAATATACGTCCTACTGAACCTTCGTTAAGATACCATGATTATGATGGAACCAATCATAATTTTTATCAACATTAGTTCCACTATGAATACTTAGTACTTGAAATAATGGTACTGATGATAACTTCATTATCACTACATAGTTCCACTTTAGGTGTTCCATACTTGCGAAATTCGCTAATTTCATTTAATTGAAATAAAATCTCTACAAATACCACCACTTTAGCATGTATCTAGATGTAAAAGTACCATAAACAGAAGGTACCAGTACCACATAAGTACCAAGGCAACATCAATTTGTAAGAGGTAAATTTTTGTAGAAAAATTCGCAAGTATGGAACACCTAAAGTGGAACTAAGTTCCATTGACAGTGGACCTAATGTCGATAAAAGTTATCATTAGTTCCATCATGGTACTAGTGTCAACGAAGGCTACAGAAGGCACAGGCCTTATCTCAGGGAGAGAGTAGGTATGGGCTTAATCACCACGAGTACCAATTAAAGGACTGCGCAGACGAGGTACTGTACTTCCAGGCAACAAATGACCGCACACCGTATGCGTTGAGCCCGTAACAAGTACTCGGTGGACATTTTTTAAACCATTGAGGGATTTTATGGGGGTAAAAGTCCCTCGTCTACACAGGCGCGAGGCGTTCAGAATTTTTGTCCCATGGGGACAAAAGTCCCGCATCCCATCTGCGCAGGCCACAGGCGCAGGCCTTAAGGTAAACACGTCACAATTTATATGCATCACGCATTTTTTCATCAAGCAACCATTTCAATATTTTTCCTGAGCCAATGAATCGTTCCCATTATAAAAGCGGTTCTTTGTCGAATGAACAACGCCTATCTACCCATTCGCCATTGACTCAGCTGCACAATGCAGTGTCCTCGCTTCCGCGGACGTCATAAAATATTTATTGTTGGTCGGAAATTACATTTCAAATGTTCATAGCTGTATGCTTCTTACTATGTTTGTTCATTTATATTAACGAGGAATAAGTAAATGTTGCTTATCATAAATTGTATTTCCAATTGGAGTCCATTAAAACTCCAAAAAAACGGGCAAGTGCTAGTTGGATTCGCATAATATTATGGCAGCTGTACACATTTGCCCGAGAGTATGAGACTTTATCATTCATTCCGGGTTTTACGCAATCGGCATTGAAGACGCGTCCTGTGAAATTCGCAATGTAAGGTAAACTCGCTCGCTCTTCGGCGAGTGTGTTGTGTACAGCTACTACGTATAAATAGTTCAGAAAAAGAGTCTCGCAATTTTTCTCAGAGTTTCCCAAATTACAGACACATTTTTTTAAAGATTAAATTTATGTTTCTTTTTCTCGTATTTATAGAATGAGATATGAATTGCAAAATTTCATCAACGGAAAGTATCCTATAAATTTTTATTTCTTGGAGTGTCGTAATTTACTTTTATTAGAGCCCACCCTGAAAGCACAGTAGTTCTAACATGTTGGCGTTTTGTCAAGGGTTTTGGTGTTTTTAGAGAAATCGACTTCCCATCAGGGACTGTCAGGGTCGATCAACCTCTACAATTTAGACTTTGGACTACACTATCGTAAGACAAACAGCTGAGTTCAGGTTCTCAAATAACGACAAAAGACCTCCAGTGGCCTGAAGTGTGTGAGACTTACTCTTAACGGCAGTGGGAAGATTACTCCGGGGGCTGATCGTCGCAAGTGTAATTATAGCGCAGGTGTAGCGCTACTAATGACGTTCGTATTTCGTGTCCCGTGCCTATCTAAGTTGTTGTGTCATAACATGATACAGAAGCATTAAAGCGAAACATTTTTTTCGGTTGATATCTGAGGAAGTATTGTAGTTTTAGAAACTTAACGATACATTCGCATGGTTCATGCATTTAATTTGTCACATACTTTAATTATTGCTGAAGTTCTAATTGTCAAAGATACTGGATTGTTACCGCGATTTTTTTAACTAAAACTTTCGTAAGTAGTGCTCATTGTAAGATATGGCCCGTTTGAGACGAACAACCGACGACGCGAGCTCCGTCTCTACTCACTGATTAAGCTCTGTGAATCGGAGCGAAACCTGGCGGACTCTGCCGATAAAAAAAACAAGTAAGTTAATCTAGGTCATATTTTACGATTTTTTAAGTATTTTTAATTATGCACCAAATGGAAAGTTTTCGGAGTTGAAATTATTGCAGATTTGGGTGTTATTATTGGAATATTCTTAGTCACCATATTTATTCATGGCAGTCACGGGTTGGATAGATACATATTATCTTGCCAAGAAAGAGTAAAAGGCAGATCTTGAACATTCCTAATTACATTTTAACTTTTGTAATGTATGGTCTGCAATAAAGAGTATTCATCACCACGCCTTCATCCTAGAGACCGACAGAGATGTCAAGGCTTGCCACATCATCATCATCATCATCGTCAGCTATTTGATGCCCACAGCAGGACGTAGGTCTCGCTCATGGTTTTCAAAGTTTCAAGAGTCAGAACTTTTCCACCCCAATGGCCATATTGGCCATCTATGTGCTAAATAATTTACTTAAAACTCAGTAGCAATCATCATCATCATCATCGGCCTGCGCTTGTCCACTGCTGGACATAGGCCTCTCACATTTCACGCCACTGATCACGGTCCTCGGCTACTCTCATCCAGCTCTTGCCAGCCGCCTTGCGAAGACCATCGCTCCACCGCGTCTGAGGACGTCCTACACTACGTTTACCGATCCGCGGTCTCCACTCAAAAACTCGTCTACCCCATTGGTTGGCAGTTCTTCGGGTGATATGGCCGGAACACTGCCACTTCAGCATGCTGATTCGGTGGGCTCAGTAGCAATGCTACCTGCTAATTGTGAAGAAAAATTTTGTAAGGAAACCTGAGTGTCTGAGGTGTTTACAAACATAAGCGCTTCAAACTGACAATAAAAATAAGCCTGTGTCCTGCAGTAGATAAAAAAACTCAGTTTATTACCTTATTTTACAATCATTAGAAAGTAAAAAAACGTCAAAGCGAAAAAGATGCCAGGTGTAAAAGCAGCCTTAAGCTAGCATACAAATCCAAACACAAGAATACATATTTCAACAAAATATTATTTATCATATCTAACAGTTTGACTAAGCTCAGGTGGCCTTACTATAATTAATCATAAAGTATTTCTATTTATACGATTATATTTTGTGTGGCACTATATTTCTATATTTACTACTTTTGGCCATGACGTAGATAGATACATACTATCAGTTTTTTTTTTACGTAGCCTCGATTGTGTCCCACTGCTGGGCAAAGGCCTCCCCCAACTTAGACCAGATGTTTCTGTCTTGTGCCACCTCAGACACAAGCAGAATGCACCCGGATAGGTGGGCGAGAATTGCCACCGAGTGGGTGCCACAAGGCGGTTGTCGCAGGAGAGGTAGTCCAAGAAGACGTTGGCGAGACGATCTCGACCGACACATATTATGAGTTATTAATCTATAATCCAATCAATAATAACCTATATTCAAAGTGACAAACTGCTTAAGACGTGCTGTTCGATACATCTCTCATAAATGCAGGTATAATAAGTAATATTTTTAATTTTGCGTGCGGTAGTTGATACCGACAATCTTCATTCTCGTCTTGTCTGGCGTGCGCGGATCGGTTCGGTCTAGCTGTGAAGCGATTTAGCATATTTTAGGAAATATCGTATAAATCGGTTAGTGCAATAGGCATTAAGTTTATGTACTGTTTATTGTGTGTGTGTGCTCTTCTGTGACGTGAAAAACTAATACGGACACCTAAAACGCAAAGGAAGCTTCAAGGGGCCCCTTCGCCGTGAACTTCTACGTGCTTGCAGCTAAGGTACTTCTTCCATATTTAGTTTTATTATATCTATTTCGAACATTTGGTAGCAGAGCGTGGTTAGGGTTTCATATTAGTTAGGAAGAACTTAGTAGCTAGCGCGGTTGAAGAGGTTTGGTTTATCAGCCATTGGTCGTCGTGGCCTTTCTACTTCGGTACTTAGTCGACTAATAATTATTGTAAGTAAGTAAGTAAGTAAATTATTTATTTGATACTCAAATCTTAATATCTAACAATACAATTTTGAAACATAGTTGAGTTGAAACATAGATTTGGCATCAAATTGGTCTCCGCTCAGCATCATGTCGTGGCCGATAGCGACCACGACGCTGGTTTTCAGCGGTTACCATTTACGGCACAAACAAAGAAAAAGAAACTAAAATACAAATACCAGTATAAAGAAGAAATTAAAACAAAAAGAAAGAGCAATTTAAGTAGCGCTCACTGTATATAAACTGTAAAAAAAAAAAAAAAAAATTTATCTATATTAGAATTCCTATAAATAGTAACGTGTGTAAGTATGTGTGTGTATAAATTTAATGTATGTGGTTGTTAAGTGTGTGATATATATTAAATCTAGTTAAAGAGTATTTTGCAAGTTGAGAAGATACTTCTTGTACATTGTGTGCATTCGGTTTTTTAATTTGGTCGGTTTAACTACCCGTTAGTTAAGGCTAAGGTGTCCCCAGTTCGGTATTTACTTATTATTGCGTATTACGTACTTACGGTTTTCTTTACTATAGGTACATTCCTACTTGTTCAGTATTTGTTTCGGTGAAGATTTAGGAATATACATAGATTAGAATAGTTATTGTTTAGTTACAGCAGGTAGGTCTGTATATCGGATCGGTAATTATTTACATTCTGCTTCAATATACGGCCCGCTTCGGTGGATGAACTTGTGGTTGTAACATAATATTTATACCTCAAAGGTACTATTTCGTTTTGGTGATTTTTGTTCGGTCGAACAAAACGTAAATACGTAATAAGTTAAACATTATTCGGTAGGTGCCATCTTTCGGCGTTCGTGAGTCGGTTTTGTAGGTTTGCCCTTAATTAACTAATAAAATATATACTTTGTTTGGTCGGAACCTTTTACTTTGTTAACATACCTGCCAGTCCTGATAACTTGTTGGAAAATGGCCCTAAGAGCATTTTTTGCGGTTTTTAAAGTTAAACTACAGTAGCTCATCGACAGCGCTGATTTAATTGATCGGCCTGAGCATGTAAATCGTGTGGCCGTGCGTTTGTTAACGGCAAATAACGAATTGTTGTCATTGGAAGATTCCTATCAGCGGATTATTGAACACGCGGACTCGGAAAATCCATTAGAAAAACAATTTGTGGATGCGGCTTAGAAGGAGTCTGTGAGGGCCTTAGAAGCATTTGATAAACTGAAACAAGATGCGAGGGGTAATGACGGCTCGGCGGAATCAAAGTCGGAAGGCAATCGGTTCGAGTCTGATGCCTTAGTATCGAGGCTACCTACGCTTCAATTGCCTATTTTTGCGGGGGATATGGATCAATGGGTCGGATTTAATAATTTATTCGATAGTTTGGTCGATTCTCGGATGGACTTATCGCCTTCACAGAAGTTAGCCTACTTAATGTCGTGTATTTCTGGTGAAGCTCGCGGCCTAATACAACACATTAAAATATCGGGATCTCCTTATGAGGAGATATCAAAACACGTGGCATTTGGCGGACGTTCACGTAGCCCAAATAATGAGCCTCCCAAATGTTCCCGCGAATTTATTCGGATTACGCTCACAGTTTTCGAATAGCATGATAATGGCAATTAACTCTTTGGAACGTCTTGGGTTTCCTGTTGCACATTGGTCATTTTTGCTTTTGCATATTGCGCTTGCTAAATTGCCTGCATCAATTAAAACTCGGTTTGAGCAAAAATACGGAACGGAAACGGATGTGATACCAACT
Source organism: Yponomeuta plumbellus (assembly GCA_947310845.1). NCBI lineage: Eukaryota > Metazoa > Arthropoda > Insecta > Lepidoptera > Yponomeutidae > Yponomeuta > Yponomeuta plumbellus. Next base: position 10,013,653 of record OX371209.1, on the reverse strand, counting down.
TTTTTGGAATTGATTGAATTTTTAGAGACGGAATGTAGGTTATTTGAATGTGCAAAAAGGGAACATAATGTTTCACATAATAATAATTATCGTGACGATGCGCGCGCCCCGCGGCGCCCTCAGCACTATGCGACGGCGCAAGTTACGTGCTGCGCTTATTGCGGTGATTCATCGCACTCGGCTGTCAATAGATGCTCGCGTTTTAGGGCGCTTACGCCCTTTGCTCGGAAATACTTTGTTACTAGGCATCGTCTATGCTATTTTTGTTTGGCGAGTCATAACTATCGAGATTGTCAACAAACCCCTCAATGCGATGGCTGCGGTAGTCAGAAGCACCGTCCGTTATTATGTTTCAATCGGGCAGGCACGGCGCAGCCCCGCGTAAACGGCAACAACAGGCGATCACCTACGCGCTCGGGCGGTCGCGTAGAATACTACGCGCGCGGCAAGGAAAATCGAACCCAGTCACCTCGATCGCCGGCTCGCCCGGCTCGGACTCCAACCCCAGAGTGCTTATACTGAGTTTGTTCATTCACTTTCGATAGCGTGAGCGTTTGCAGTTTGTATAGGAGTGACAGAGCGCGCCACCTAGTTGTCTCTTTGTCACTCCTATGAAAATCGCAAACGCTCTCGCTATCGAGAGTGAATGAAAAAACTCAGTATAAGCACTCTGACCGTCGACGTGGGAATGTCGAGTGGCATCGGCGTGCTCCTAATGTAGGCGGTTACGGACAGCGCGCTGAACGAGATGGCGATGGTCGGCGGGACCAACCACGGTACGATCGTGGCGCACCGCAGCGATCTTATAATGATCCACAATAGGATACGGTTCCTACCCACCCATCGGGTTCACTAGCTCAGCCAAAAAATATTTTACTCCCTACGGCTATTATACGAGTGTACGGTAATACATTGAATGATTTCGTTGAAGTTCGGGCTTTATTAGATGCGGGATCTCAAGGCTCTCTTATAACTTTAGATTTGGCTAACAGATTAGGACTAATGTTGGAACCTACGGATGAGCTAGTGAGAGGGGTGGGGGGATTAGAACTCGGTAATATTTTCGGTCGATCTTGTGTCATTTTCACCTTCGGGAAAGCGTTTTCCGGTTATTTCAACGCCGGCCACGTGTTTACGGAATCTTATCGGTAATCAACCAAGTTTTAATTTAAATAAATCTGTTTTAAATTTAAGTGAGGGGCTTTCCTTGGCTGATCCTGAATTTTACCTGTCAAAACCGGTAGAATTATTGCTCGGATCTGATGTTTACGGTTTGTTAGTCGGCGGTGATAAAATAATTTTAAGTACGGATGGTTTAACGGCATACAACTCAGTTTTCGGTTACGGGATAGGTTAGGACCTATCAGTCAAGGTTTTGATATGAATTCGGAGCTTTCAGAAGATATTTTTGCTCTTTCAATTTCGGATGCTTTGCAAAGATTTTGGGCGGTGGAGGAACCCCCAGAGGTGGTCTGTATAAAACCTCTTGATGAGGAGTGTGGGAAGCTTTATAAGCAAAATACCCATCGGCTTGACGACGGTCGATTTTCTACTCGGCTTTTATTTCTTTCTAATCGGCCAATCCTAGGCGAGTCACGTTATAGAGCTGAAAAGCAGTTTCGGGCATTAGAACAACGTCTAATAAAAAATTCGGTTTTGCGGGAACAGTACATTAGTTTTATGAAGGAATATGAAGAGTTAGGGCACATGTCGCTTTCAAAATTTGATTATAGATCGGGAGAAGAACATTATCATATTCCACATCATGCGGTTTTTAAACATTCGGGTGATAGCCAAAAGATTCGGGTTGTGTTTAATGGGAACTGTGTGACGTCCACGGGGATTTCATTAAACCAATGTCTTCACACTGGGCCTAAATTACAACGAGACATAACTGACATTTTATTAAATTTTCGGAGACACAAAATAATTTTTATATGTGACGTTAAACAAATTTTTCGGCAAACACTTATTGATAAATCGGATCGGAAGTATCAGTTGATACTGTGGCGGGAGTCCCCTGATCAACCTATTCGCACCTACGAATTAAATACTAATACGTACGGGTTACGGTGCAGCCCATATATAGCTAATCGGACTATAATTATTGGAACTTGCTGAGCGAGAGAGTGAGCGCTATCCGCGCGCCGCGGCGGTGTTGCGATCGGACGTCTACGTTGACGATGTCATAACTGGCTCGGACTCTGAAGCTGACGCTCTAAGCCTTCAGCTGGAGTTAATCAAGCTTATGCATTCTGGTGGATATGGGCTTCGGAAATGGATCTCAAATAGTTCGGCTCTCTTACAATGTTTACCTGACGATCACAAACAATTACCTTTGTTATTTGAAGATCCAGAGAATCTTCTTGCGGTTGCGGTTCTCGGTGTTTTATATAATCCACTTAGGGATGCATTTTCTTGTAGTTTAGATCTCGGAACATCGGATTCAAACACTAAGTGGTCGGTATTATCGGTTGGGGCTCGGATATTCGACCCTAAGGGTTGGATTTGCCCGATAGTATATTGGATAAAATGTTTATTGCAGCGGTTTTGGCTAAATAAACTTGGATGGGACGATCCCTTACCTTCGGATTTATCGCGTGAATGGCAAAATTATCGGGAGGACTTACTTAACATTAAGAAACTGGCTATTCCACGTTGCATAATGAATAAACCTGCAAAAAGCTACTCATTACACGGCTTCAGTGACGCCTCGGTGTTAGGTTTTGCGGCAGTAGTTTACTTGCGATCAAGTAATTTAGATGGTACGGTTTCGGTACACTTGCTATTGGCTAAGAGCAAGGTCGCCCCTCTCAGAACACGACCAACCATTCCTCAGTTGGAATTGTGTGGAGCCGTGCTCCTAGTTAAACTCCTTAATCATGTGTGTCTTTGTCTTCAAAGATCCATCGAATTTGAGGAGGTATTTGGGTGGACCGATAGTATGATTTCTCTGGCATGGATTAACTCATCACCTCATACTCTTCAAGTATACGAGGCTAACCGGGTTTCTCAAACTCAAAATTCTGCTGTTTCTGTCACTTGGCGGCATGTACCTGGCAATATGAACCCGGCAGACTGCGCTTCTCGAGGCTGCTCGGCTTCAACCCTACTCTCACATCCCTTGTTGTGGGAGCCTGCCTGGCTCATTCAACACGAGTCTACTTGGCCGTCTCCTGCAGTGGAGAGGCCTTCGGAACTGCCTGGTATACGGTGTTGCGCAATTACAACAACGGATTCTGTATCGGATTTTGAGTGGATTATAGAGCTGTATAGTTCTTATGATAAATTAATTGCTAGCATGGGTTGGATTCGGAAATTTATTTACAATTTTCTGAATAAAAACAATCGGATTACCAAAAAATATTTAACGGTTGGAGAAAGAAGAGAAGCTTTACATTGTTTGGTCGGTTTAATACAAAATAAATATTTCGGTTCGGAGATTGAAGCTCTACGTAACGGAGAGCAAATCAGAGGTAATTTAAGACGTCTAATGCCGTTCTTAGACTCACGTGGATTGTTAAGGGTTGGTGGTCGGCTACTTCATGCGGAAATCGGATTTGAAACAAAACATCCCTTGCTTTTACCAAAGTCAGGACATTTTACACAGCTTTTAATTTCGGATTTACATTTAAAACACTGTCAGGCGGGACCAAATGCTCTTACGGCTATTTTGCAGCGGAACTTTTGGGTCCTTTCAGCTAGGAGAGCTGTAAGGAACGTCACGTTTAAGTGTATACCGTGCTCAAATTGAAAGGTCTTACGACTCAACCACTAATAGGTAATTTGCCTCGGGATCGGGTCACTTCGGCTAGGCCTTTTCAAGGAATCGGTACGGACTTCACGGGTCCTTTTCAGATCAAAACTCATAAACTGAGAAACCCAAAAATCATCAAAGCGTATTTGTGCGTCTTCGTGTGTCTGGCCACAAAATCGGTGCACTTGGAGTTAGTTTCGGAGTTAACGACGGAAGCTTTTATTGCTGCTCTATCTCGGTTTGTATCGTGTCGCGAACTGCCCTCCCTAATTCGGTCAGATTGCGGCACAAATTATAAGGGTGGGGACAATTATTTAAAAGAAGTTTATCGGTTTTTGGAACAAAATCAAAATTACATCGGTCATAATATGTCGAAACGTGGCATAACTTGGATATTGGATCCTCCAGCTTGTCCGTTATGGGGAGGTTTGTTTGAGGCGGCGGTGAAATCGGCGAAAACTCACTTAAAACGCTGTATAGAGGAAACCAAATTAACGTTTGAGGAACTTAGCACCGTTTTCTGTAAAATTGAGGCCGTACTGAACTCTAGACCCTTGTGTCCTCTTTCCTCAAGCCCGGATGACCTGGAGGTATTGACCCCTGGTCATTTAATTATCGGTCAGCCCCTGGATGCTTTACCAGAATATCCATTGCAAAATGTGAAGATGCATCGATTAAGTCGGTTTCAGCTGTTACAGCAAATTTCTCAAAGTTTTTGGCATCGGTGGCATTTAGAGTATCTTCACACCTTGCAACAGAGGGTCAAATGGACGGATGTCACCTCTCCTCCTAAGGAGGGTGATTTAGTTTTACTGAAAGAGGATAATGTCCCTCCTCTACATTGGAGTCGCGGTCGGATTATAAAACTCTACCCAGGTTCGGATGATGTGGTCAGAATAGCGGACGTTCGGGTTGCACAGGGCACAACACTTAAGCGGGCTATTGGTAGGCTTTCTCGGTTGCCTATTGACTAGCTTGGATGTTTTGATGAGATTTTATTTTTTATTTTATTTTCTTTTTCTTTAGGCGGGAGAATGTTCGATACATCTCTCATAAATGCAGGTAGAATAAGTAATATTTTTAATTTTGCGTGCGGTAGTTGATACCGACAATCTTCATTCTCGTCTTGTCTGGCGTGCGCGGATCGGTTCGGTCTAGCTGTGAAGCGATTTAGCATGTTTTAGGAAATATCGTATAAATCGGTTAGTGCAATAGGCATTAAGTTTTTGTACTGTTTATTGTGTGTGTGCTCTTCTGTGACGTGAAAAACTAATACGGACACCTAAAACGCAAAGGAAGCAAATTTCAAGGGGCCCCTTTGCCATGAACTTCTACGTGCTTGCAGCTAAGGTACTTCTTCCATATTTATTTTTATTATATCTATTTCGAACACGTGCTATAAAACCGTATCTCTGATTAAAGTGGCATATCCTCGTAAGGCCCGACCTTGAAAATAACAATTGATTTTGTGATCACTTGAAGACATTGGGCCTCACGAGGATATAGTTAGGTTTGGTATAGAGTACCCAACCCCTTGTAGAAAGCCAGAGTAAATCTACAGTCACAGAATAGTCCACGTAAGGATATCTCGATCTTGAATAATGTTATCGTATCTACCACCGCAGTACGATGACTGCATACCACTGACTCTACGATATCGAATGAAAAACTACGAATAGAATCGGCTCGATTTATATATTTACTTTCATTATTTTATTTAATAAGGAGCACTAACAAGAAAATTTTTAAAGAGTAATAAAAGAAAGCAACTCGCCAAACCCAAAACTCAACTATAGCGGAGCTGACGCGCTGTCTGTGGTGTTGGCGGTTGATTATTGCAGTAGTATTCAAATCAACGCGTGCGCGAGTGCTGCAATAATTTTTTCAGCGGTCAATCAATTCATCTATTGGTCCTATACGAATCTGCCGTAATTCACCGTCACAGCCACCGTGACAGCGACCACTTTGGTTGAGAGTTCCTGAAGTTTTTAAATGTCTGCCCTAACCAAAAAGAAGCAATCTGTTCAGAGTTCATTTAACAGGTTTTTCAGTTTCTGTATTACACAGCTAGGAGTTGCCCGCGACTTTGTTTCCATAAAAATTGTCATGTATTTTTCCGGGAATAAAAATTTCCCTACCTGCTATTCCAGATTTAATTCCATGCCAAATTTGTTCACTCTTTAAGGCGAGATTGGGGAGCATACATCTTTATCTTTAATCTCATTTATAATTGTAGTAAGATAACTGCCAAAACCTTATTAGTAGTGTGTGAAATTATTTGCCTATTTCAATACGGATTCTTTTATACATGAATTTTCATGAAACAAATCCGGTCAGGTTTCGCTATAATTCGCTATAATTCGCTGAGCATGTATGTGAGGTTGTCTGAGTCTTTAGGTTACTTCCAAGTGATCTAAGCTACGAGTCCTATTTTTTATTTGATAACTATTTCAGGTCGGAATTATCTTCAGTTTCATATGACGTCAATGCACTGCTCCTGTAAATAAAGGCGTGTTCCTTTCGACCCGAATTTCCGCTGCTCCCTAAGCAATGGCCCTGAGGAGATAGCGTCTAATGCCATCCTATTATGTATATTCGCTACATAAGGACCGTGGCTCGAGACATGGAAAATACAACTCGCAGTTTAGTTCCCTTATAAAACCAAGAATAAATACAGGAAGTGTAACAAATTGCAAACTGATAGCGAAGCAGGGCTTAGTTTGGTAACTATCAAATTAATATTATTACCTAATTATTACGCAATCACAGGGAACAGTAGCTTAATAATTATGCTGCGTACAAAATCCTGAGCAATTCTAGTCGTCTATCTGTCAAATTCCATACTTATTCAACTATACTACACCACCGCACCGCACCGCATAAGACAGTAAGCGTTAGTTCACACATCGCGGAATCCGTGCGGATGCGAATCGCGCGGTTGTAAACGCAAGTGTTCAGACAGGTGCGGATGTAAATGCGGAGTACCGTAATCCGCATAGAGTGACAGTGAGTCACTCCAATAATGGAAATCGAAGAATCAACATGTGTACTTGTTGCTCCGTAAAAACGAAAGAAAAAAGAAACGGCAGTATTGGGTGCATCCAATATTACGTGATAGGCTCAGCCATGGTCAGTTTCAATATTAGAATATTCTGTAGTTACATTGGATTTGGATGTCCCACAATGCAGGCCTTTTTTCCACCTCATCGATGAATAGAGTCTGACAAGCGAGTCCTGGGACGCGATTTATTTCGAATTTTTCATATGGCCACACTCTGACTGTCAAACTTAGGTATTTCAGCTGCAAGTAGTACAGCCCAAACAGTTTGATACTCGTCCTAGATTTAAACAAGAAAAAAACTTTTGTTTCTATTCAACATAATTTTACCTATGTTTTAGTATGTACATACGAGTAATAATATTTAAAGCAAACATGAATTATTTCTTGTTGTAAGGTCTATCGGATGACAAAAATGTTAAACGTCAGATCGAAGACTTAGTCAAAGAACTCAAAGATGTTGAGAAAAAAGATATGAGTCAGATTTTGATTATGTTATAAGTTTATGTGGTGCATCTTCATTATCCCTGTTTTTCGTGGAGTGGAAATGTTGGTTTTGATGAAGTTAATGTTTTCGTTTTGTTTATATTTATTTATGTTTGGACAAAATTCATTGGAGACTCCAAACTAATTAAACAAATAATCAAGTTAAGCAAAAGTATCAAGATGGTTTATTCAGACGATATGCAGGGTTATCAACTAAAAGATTTTTAAATTTCCCGCCAAAAGCTTGAGCCACGACTCACTTGTCGCACTCTATCTCGGTGTCGAAGCGATTCATTGTCACCGTCGCCGATACGTGCGGCTTCCACAGAGTAACTGAACGCGCTCTAGGCATGTCAAGTAAATAGATCCGAGCGGCGACCGCGCGAATCCATTTTCTAGCGGTTGAGTGGCGGTAACCGAGCGGATTGTCAATCCGCGCGGACAGGTATGAACTAATTATTAGGCGCTAATGAAAATAAGATCCACGCGGTCTAACCGCGCGATTTGCATCGGCGCGGAATCCGCCATGTCTGAACTGGCTCTTAGACGAATGGAAACGCACAAGATTTGGTGCGCCTAATATAGGAGCAAGACGTCTATACTGTCAGTCCATTACAGTTCAATGACAGATTCATGAACATATCACGTGACACATGACGCTTAGAAGGTAGGATACGTATGCCCGCACAGACTTGAAGCACCAATAAAATTAAATCTATATGTTCATGCAGTTGGCATTGTAGTACCAATCATTAACAGCCCTCTTTTGGTAGACCTGGTAGGTCTTGAGCCACTTGTCTAATTGATCGATGACTTGCCTTCTAGCAAAAAGAGGTTATACCATGGTTATGGTACTAAAATCCAAGTAATACCATCAGAAACTGGAGTAAACATTTTGACGCTTAGAAGTTCATCGGAGGTTAAGCTTTTAGGTTGTTTTTTGTTGATGAATGCGTGTCGCTCGAAAACGGTCCTCGGCTTTTGTTTCGAAAGGTAACGTCGACGCTGACAAAAGGAAACAAGACTCCAGCAAATAGATTAAAATGTCAAACTCGTTGCGGCTAATTGGATTGAACACAACTTTTCATACCTGTTAGTGTGTAGAAAGTGATACTATTTTTAAAAACAACTGCATGAAAACCCGGCTTCGCTCGGCTAAAATGTAGTCTCATAATGTTTTTCCACATTGTATAATTAAAAAACGAAAGAAAGTATTTATTAACATTGCCACAAAATTAATTATTTAATTTTTGGTATTTTTTATATCCATTTGCTTACATATTGATTTTAACAAATTAAACCTTAGAGTTTACAATGACACATGACACGTGACGACATGACAGCAACGCAACATTGATGACATTGACATGTTTACTTCGCAACGCCATTTGAGAAAAATCATTTTGACATTGAAAATACTCGATACTCCGAATTGTCCGCCTATTAGTTGTCGCCTCGGATCGACTAATTTTGTACGCTCTTCAATTTGGTGTGCATTTTGTTCGAGTCTACCTTAGACCGGTACGAAATTATTAATTTGTTTTAAAAGTTATATTAATTTAGATCAAGAGACTAGTTGCCAAGCCAGTATTATGTATCGGTCTACATTTTCTTTAAATTTGCAAATCTCGAAAGTTTTTATTATAGACTTTTGTTATTCAATTCATTTATTTTATGTGGTGTATTTTTACATGTAGGTATTGGTGCTGTTTATTTATTCCATTTAAGCCCAAATGTAGAGCCAAGATCTCCTCTGACAGAGTTTGTATGGACTCGATCACCACGCGTGCCTACCGCGGATTGTCAATTTCAAGGTCTAAAGTATCTAAGGGGCTACATACACACCATGTAGCCCCTTAGATACTCAGATCCCCCCACGATGTTTTCCTTCATGGTTTGCAAGTGGTATTGCTCCTACAACTTCACAAACGTACTTAATTAAGTATTACTGGGATTCGACGGTATGACATTGCGAGCCAACTTGAAAACGCAATGCAATCAAAGCATTCGTTATAGTGTTTGATAATGTTTTCTTACACTATTGCATTGATAGTATCTATGGCTGTTTAAATATACAGAGATAGTTCATACATAATTAAAGACACGTTATTAATTATAGCATCTGATCTACGTTATCGACAAACGTCCTCTGTGGTTCTTACTTTATAACACTGACAGTTAACGTAATAACCGACATTTATTATTAGAAAACTTCCCATTACCGCGAACTAAAAATAAATTGAAGTTCTTCAGTCATTTAACTCTGAAAGCAGAGCCTCACCCACAGGTTTCCATTTCTGGCGGTCGATCGCGGCAACTTCCTATTCAGGCTAGCTAATACTGATTGACTTGACCACTTAGACTATACTTGATCCATTACAAACGTGCGCACTGAGTCATAAACATTCGTATCAGACCTCTCTCTCACAAATATAGGAGGCATATCGGAACTCTCGCTCGCACTTTCATGACTCGGTTCGCACGTTTGTAATAGCTCGTGTGTATAGATAGTTTCCAAGTGATCCTTGGGTGATTCTCAAAAAATCGCTCAAAATGCATAATTTCTTTGGCGCATTTTTTTTTCATTTCATTCATATTAACTCAATAAAAAGTAACATATATTTTATAGGTTTATTGGCCCTGGAGATTGTATTGTAACATATTTGTAGGTTTAGGTGGCATCTACTAAAATATAATATGTTACTTTTTATAGAGTTAATAATAATATGAAAAAAATGCAGTTCTGAGAATCACCCCCTTAAGGTTCACCACCAATGGGAAAAGTTATATTGTTCTTACATATCGTTTTCGCAAAATATGTTCTACTTTATCACCGACCGAGAATCTGGAAGAGAGAAAGCCAAAAAGGACTAGATAACATTAACTCTAAAAACGATCGTTTTTCAGCTTATGTTCTCGGTCGTGGATTTTGCATTTCTCGAATTGGTGCTGCCCGCATCTAGAGACTCTCTGCCACAGAAAGAAGGTCGTCAGACCATCTGGTTGGGGGTTAAAGGCGCTCCTCCACCGGGAGCATTCACGTGTAATGTAACATTATAGATTCGATTTTAGGCATTACATTACAATACTACCTCCCTGACTGACGAGCGTTCACTTCACACTTCACTGATGTGAGCGAGTTTTCGTTTTGTATCATTACAAGGTGCACGCTGTAATGGTCGGTTTTTCTCCATCACTGATGGAATGCTCGAATCTGTAACGTTACATTACACGCGAATACTCCCGGTGAGGGAGCGCCTTAACCTACCCTGCGTCGTCCGGCCGCGGTCGCCAGGTCAGAACTTAGCCGCCCCAATGGCCATTAGTTCTCCGAGCTGATCTTAAAAGTTACAAATGAATACCATAGTTCTTTCAAGGTCAGGACTTAGGAGGCTAAGCGGAACTACTGTGCTGATCTATTTTTTCAGAGCCGACATTAGTCAGCGACTTAGCCCTCAGCTGGAGCAGACAACGTTGGTCCCACGGGTGCAATTACCATGCGGGTCAAGCGTACCTGACCCCGTTTTATCGACAAACTATTTTCCATACCTGCGGTGCGGCATTAGAGACACCGCAGGCGTGCCGCGTGCGTAGGGTTAACTTTTCTAGGGGACTTTTGTGTTTAATTGAAAATTGGGGTGGCGATTGCAGGTGCGAATTGAAAATAAAGTTCTATACTGTAGGTACTTTAGGTTTACCCTCGTGAAATTTTTCTCTGCCAATAGCTCAGAATAAGAGTATTCTGAGGCCAATAGTCTAATTTCAAATGTCAAAAGTCAGGATCGTGGTAAGTGACAAACCGTGGTAAAATCTGTTCGCTATCATAGTGTCACTTTGATATTTACCGCCTCGGCACATGGCGGCTTTTGACAAAAGAAATTAAAGGAAGCCGACGCGGCGCAAACACGCCAGTGAATTTGGCTCGCTGTTTGTCTCATTCTACTATTATGTAGGTAGATCACGCAATTAAAGAAGTAAATCAATCAGTATTTTAGAATGGATTTATAGCGAAACGATCCTGCATCACTTAGGTAGGTACCTATTCTAAATACCGGTGGAGATGAATACTCTGAGGACACTTCGAGTGATGAAGAGTAGTGTTTTGTTTTGTGCTTCTTGTGCCTTCGTGTGTACCGACACTATCTAAGCGAACGGACTTTATATGCCTACATGCCTAGGACTCTGGAATACAGGTATGAGTTTTTGTATGAATGTACCTTCATAACATATGACTTCGGAGATGCGACTTAAAATGTTGAATAGTGTTGTACGCATGAATTCCACCATAATTCCACCAACGTTTATTATTTCAGAGAAAATTTAGTTCAACACAGGCTACGAGTACTACTCCTAAAAACACAACCTAAAAAGTAGGTACCTACTTTTAAAAAGTACTTACAAAAACTAGATTTTCTCTGAAATAATAAACGTTGGTGGAATTCATGTGTACACACTATTATGATTCTAAGTCGCATCTATACGGAGTCATATGTATGAAGCTACATTCATACATAAACTCATACCTGTATTCCGGAGTAGTAGGCAGAGACCACGATTTGTCACTTACCACGAGCCTGACAAAATTAAAAACACGTAAAACAACACGTATAAAACTAAATACAAAGCGTATCATCATCAACCCATTATGTCCCGCCGAGGGGCACGGGTCTCTTCCCTGAGGAAGGTATAGGCCATACTCCACCACGGGGGCCAAGTATGAATTGGTGGAGGCTTGTAAGACTCGTGGCTGGTCTTACAGTCAGAAGTTTTCAAGCCGCTCTAAGGCCTCAGACTTGGCTTAACGACTGCCATCTATCGACGGCAGCCGGCATCCACCGCTTAACGTGCCTTGCGAAGCACGGAACCGCTCGGAAAAATACCACTAGCATTAGACATAGACTATCACCCATCCATGCACTGAACGCGCCCTATATTGCTTAACCTTCGTGATTGTTGAAGATCACTCAGGCAACCTGGGATACGAGCGAAATACAGAGCGTATATTATTTATGAAAAGAAGAAGATCTATCATACATACCAACACATATTACAACCTCGCGTTTTACTAAGCTGGCGGTTCTACTTAAAAATAATGGCCCATTTTAAAAAAACTTCTCCCTCACTCACTAAATAAGAAACGGAACTCCTAATTTGTGAGCGCCATTCGCCCCACTTAGGTCCCGCCATTAATATGTCTTGAGGGTAGGAGGTATATATTTTCCGGTGCCAAACACGTAGTTGTGTATTCTTTGTACTCGTACTTTGGGACTCATTAACTGTTTAACGATTCAGGCCGGGACCGCCTTGGATCTATATGGGGTAGCTCAGAAAGACTGCTTCGAATTCTGTGCTTAAGTTATCTAAAGACTAGCCGTTTGGATCGGTTTCAATTTCAAGCGCTGAGGTCTCCCTATTGGAGGAGGCCTCCGGTTAACCGCTTACATACTCTTACACAATTTAAGAAGCGTTGTTTTATCAAACGATGCTATACATTCCTCAGGGAAGAGACCCGTGCCCCTCTGTGGGGGCATAATGGGTTGATGATGACACAGGGTATCCTAGTGTGGGGCCAGAAGCAATGTATGTGCCTGTATGTAAATGTTTATGTTTATTATTTAGTTAAGATCCTCTAAGAAGAAGCCTCTAAATGCCGTTTTAGTGGAATCTTTTTTATCAATAAAATTGTTAATATTAGGTAAAATATAACCAAACATTTAGAAAAGTTATTTTAGTGGTTGTAGTACCTGATGTTTTAACGTGATTGCCTTCCACCGATGTCTTTCTATCAGCATAGCAACCTTAATTCACAAGAAAAACATTAATGTAATACGTGCGGAGTCAACTCATTCGTGGGTTTTGTCACAGTGTTTTCTTTTCCTAAAGCGTCTTCTGTTTCTGCCCGAGACGGGGGGTATAATTTTAAGATGTGTGCGAGAGGCTCGACCTGACTTAATTGTTTAATTCGTTCATGGCTAGGTCAATGGTTTCACTAAAGGCCGAAGGCGTTTTCAAGCTCTATTTACTCAATTACTTACGCCGAAATATTTAGCGGATGAATAAGTGAAGGATTAATTTACTAACGAGAACTTAGGCTTTCGAAATCTGGCTTTTATATCCATAGCTGCTAGTAGCCACTGCGAATGCTAGCAAATGGTGCAACATAGTCTCTACCAAATAAGTGAAGTTTTCTATAGTATTTTAATGACATGCAATACTCGCACTTATTTATATATTAAACGTGTCCAATCGCGATTATTAACTTAGTGAATTTTAATTACTTATGTTCTTGAATTACGTTCAAACTTGATAAAGAACGTTGCAGCTACCGTGGCCATTAGACTGAAGTGGCGAGTACGGTCAAATAATGATTCAATCTGCTAAATAATCGCAATTAGTCCTGGTTAATATATAACCAGGTTTTCGTATGTTATTGTTTTGTTTTTTCCTCGAAACTGAAGTATCTGGATATATTTTTTTTATTTATTTAATGATAAGGAAATCTACAGCGATATCAGAACAAAATACATAACACTTATTGTTAATAACATGGCCAATTACAGATATTCACGTAATTACTTATTAAAAAAATCTTATCTTACATAAATCATATCATGTTTGTGATGTCGCTGTTTCTGGTTCCCACGACACAGTGTATCCTAGTATGGGGCCAGAAACGATGTATGTGCCTGTATGTAAATGTTATGTTAAATAGACAGACGGACTGACTATCAACGGATGAATTTTCATATGGTTTAGGTCAGAATAATAATAATTAGACTTATTATCCAAAAGCACTATTCATTAATGAATAAAGTGAGCCAGTTTAATACTCTGTAGCGTCTGTAGTTACCATAATTTCTGTTCTGCTCAGGGTACATTTTAATGGTTCATTTCCTACAGTTTATTCTGCATTTGCCCCTTCCATCATCATTCTGTTTACCTTAGGGACTCCGTTTAGGCAATCGTTAAGAATTCTCGTTTATTCAAGGAATTATTTACTCAAACGTATCCAGATTCACCTGCTGCTGATGATGTAGACAACGGGGAGAACAAAGTACAGTCATGTCACCTTTATATATTTGTTACAAAACCGTCTTTAACGTAATTGATTAGAGTACACTTATGGATATTGTGCATTCAGTCAGCTGCATTGTGGTAGTGTAGAATGTGAGATAAGAAAGAAAGCAAGTAACAAGGAAGTACTTTTGCGTGAGAATATTTCATAGTTATTCGACCACTATTCCAAAAAGGCCCTTATCTATACTCGTAGAAGAGAAAAAAACATAAACATAAATACTTACATACACGTATGTAAATTGCTTCTGACCGTCGTGGGAACCAGAAAGAGCGACATCACAAATTCTTTTTTTTTTTGTCCCAGCCAGGGTCGAACCCGGGACCTCTCGCATGGTAGTCAGATGCGCTGACCACTTCGCCACACAGGTCGTCAATATTAAATATTATTTCTAGTTACTTACCTACCTACGACCTACGACATTGACACACTATCATTCTACTGTAAAAGCTATGAACGGATTATTATTTTCTCAGAACCGTCAAGTTTACTGAACAAAGCTTTTCATCACATTTCTTTTTTATTTCCAATGTATATAAAATAAATCGCGCACTCTCAACCGCTCCTGAGTAATACCCCGGATTTCCTCCGGGATTGGTTTGAGAATGGAAATGGTGACATGCTGCAATTACCTAAGCTTACACACAATTTGCAGTTAGATACTTTTAACTTCTAACGTGTGGCGTTAAGGCTGATTTTACGTTGGTAACGTTATATTCGGTTGGTTAATTTAACTTACGTCGTGCAGGGATATAATTGGGGAGCTATTCTCTGATTCATGAATATTTGGATGTAGTTCTGCTTTGTTACCAGGTTCTAACCTTAGGTAAAGAAAACTAGACACCCGCTGAAACGGAAAATAGACTGGATGCTACACTAACTACGGACTTTCCAATCAACTTACTAAAGTTCAGTGACCTGTAGGTACTATAAACTAGTTGTGGAAAGTTGGAAGGTGGAAGTGAGCTTTGTAAAGTATTTTTAAAACCTAGAAATAAGTTGGCAGTTTTCTAACAAGGCACGCGTAAGCTGGTTTTTCACCATAAACAAGTGATATCATCATCATCATTCAGCCACAAGAAGTCCTGCTGGACATAGGGCTCCTCCATGGATTTCCAAAAAGACGGTTGGAAGCGGCTTGCATCTAGCGTCTTCCTCCCACTTGGATGAGATCTTCTTTCCATCTTGTAGCTGGTTGTCCTTCCTATACGTGATATATACTCGTACATACGCCAAAACAAAACGTCCACCTGCTGTATTAGGCCAGCAGAATAGGTACCTGAAGTTCAATAAAACAGTTTTTCTTCTTGATGTTAACATCTAATCTGTAATAAAAAAAACTAGACAAGAATGAAAAACTATAGTACCTATGGCCAAAAAGGGTTCAGCATATTGTAACATCGTTAGTCATCGTTTTGTTAGCAGTTTTGTTCAAAAATTGACTACATAATTAATCGATCTAGAACTATCGGGCTGAGACTATACGTATTCACGAGACTACATACACGGAACATGTATGTAGTGTAGGTAGGTAAGCTAAGTCAGGGGTCATATTGTACCAGGCCTCGTTCAAAAGGCCCGCAACGTGCCCTATTCTTGGGGACATAATAGATCAATTTAAGAGACAAGGAAGCCTGATATAACAATGATTTTCATAGGTTCTGTACATGACATCGGAAGACACCCTTTTTGAGCGATATTTGTAACTAAACCGTCTCAATGAGTAATTTACTTGACGACCTCTGTGGCGCAGTGGTTAGCGCATCTGCCTACCATGCAAGAGGTTCGGTTCGAACCCCGGCTGGGGAAAAAACCCCAGGTCTTGGATGTTTACATGTTTGTGATGTCGCTGTTTCTGTTTCCTACGACACACAAAGGATCCTAGTAGGGGGCCAGAAGCAATGTATGTGCCTGTAGTAAAACTAAAATTCTGAAAATCATACGAGTTGTTTTTACGCTGAGGCAAATTTGCATCGAACAGGCATTGTATAGAGAAAAAAATAGCATCACCCCACTTTAATGTTTGACGAGATGAAAACCCAGCTTCGCTTGGGCCATCATATCCTATGTATGTCATTTCATCAACAATTTCACCAGTAGATATTTTTCTGTTATTTACCCGAAATAACTATTACATCTCTGTCTCAAAAACAAAGAACTTAGACCTTAGATTGGATAACAGAATACAAACCTGTGACCCCTGTGACGCGTGATGACGTGACACCACGATGACATTGAAGACATTGACATGTTTACTTAGCAACGCCATTATTGACGACCTCTATGGCGTAGCGGTTAGCGCATCTGCTTACCATGCGAGAGGTCCCGGGTTCGGTCCCCGGCTGGGAAGAAAAAAAAACTAGAGGTCTTGGATGTTTACATGTTTGTGACGTCGCTGTTTCTGGTTCCCACGACACAGGGTATCCTAGTGTGGGGCCAGAAGCAATGTATGTGCCTTTATGTAAATGTTTATGTTAAAAAAATATATTATATAACAATTAATTAATAATTTTTCATACTGAAAATACTCGAGAATCCGAATTATCCGCCTGTAAGTTGTCGACTCGTTTTTACTAATTGTTTACGCTCTTCAATTTGGTGTGCATTTGTCGTCGGTCGAGTCTACCGTAGACCGGCACGATTAATTAATAATATAGATACTCACGTCAAGGGGCTTTTCAGCCGCAAATTCCTGGATTCAAAAAGTTCTCAGTGTGTCAGATTGTAACAACCAGCCCTTTGTGTGTCCGCCCTGCGCCGCCGGTAACGTGACGACCCTGCCAGCCGGCGTCCCTCCCCCGGGAATGTCCAATTGTTACTGAATTGCCGCACGGAATGTCTGAGGACTGCCGTACGATGAGGAAAGAATGCTTGGTTGGTACATTTTGTAAGTCACATAAAGTTTTTCCACCTACATGTAGATTTTTCGGCTGATTATATCTCGATGTCAGAAGCATATGGTCGTATGTTCTTCTAAAATCAATCATCATCATCATCAACACATTATGTCCCAACCGAGGGGCACTGGTATCTTCCCTCAGGAAGATATAGGCCATGCTCAACCACGGGGGTAAAGTCTGGATTGGTGGAGGCTTGTAAGACTAGTGGCTGGTGATCGATTAAGATCACTCAGGCGGCTGCCGGCTGGGGCTATCGAGCGAGCTTAATTACGCTTATAGGTACGAGCTTCTAAAATGACTTGTTTATTTTACCATTGTGAGCCGATCATTCCACCAGAAATTCTACAGGTTGAAGCTATTCACAATTTGATAAACTAATTCTGTAGCAAAAATCCCAAAGCGTTGTAAAATCGCCTCTATAACACTAATACCTAGGTACTTAATCATCCGCATACTTAGTAATATAATACTACATTACTAAGTACACGGATGTAAAGGTGGATATCCTGCTGACTGTGCTACCAAGCCGACTTTGTACTTAATTAGGAATAGCAAGTTTCAGCATACTATTGTGTATTATTAAGTGAGCAAAGTTAAGGAGAATATATTGCTCCGCGTAGGCACTTGATCTATTGCGAAAACTTTTACTAAAGGAGGGTGAAATAATAATGATGAACACCTGAAACGGAGAGGCCTGACTTTTTTGGGAAGATTGGCGCGCATAAGTTAATGTAATTTTTGTGTAAGCCAGTCATTCTAGGACAGTGTGGCAGATTATCTTGATAATTCGGAGGCTTATGATTTTCTTTTATGAAGCCTCCATAATCCTCCATACATTTCACCGTAGAGAAAGGCCTCCCTCTTTTCAGCCCAAGATTTTTGTTTTTTGCTTCCTCTGACCGATCCGTTAAGAATTTTGTCTTTTTCATCGGCCCTATGATAGCTAAATAAAAAAAAATCGGCGTAGGCTTTCATAGTTGTTAGTTAAAGTATGCAGATTTAAGGGTTTTTTAATTGATATTATGAACTAATTAATTGTATACACATTGACTTCATCAAAGTGTTTTTATGGAATTGTTAGAAAATATTATTTTATAAGGTGGTCGACTATTACCCGTTATCTTGTAAAATCTACCTACAGTCTATTTTTTGAAGCGAACGACTAAGTGTCAATATGTCAAAAATTTGGTTTTTCAATATGCCACATTTATAACACTGCATAATATTTAGCAAAGTTATACAAAACGATATGCCTAATAAATACCATTAGGCAATAGACACAATAACACTGCTATTACCTGATTTATCCCCCACTTGCAGTTGATTTAACTAATATTTTATTTTATCATGAAAATACAATTTGCTTAAGAGATCTATGCCCCAAAAAATACCTAAAATTTCAGTGGTCCTCAAATAAAAGCGATCCTACTGCTGCCAAATATGTTCGCAACTAGGAAAGATGACGGACTTTTGTTTAAAGGCCGATTATGATAGACTATTTTATGCTAATGGGCTACGCGAAGTGTAGGAAGAAGTATGGAGAGCTGACTACGAACCTCTTTTTTAATTAAAGACAAAAAAAAGTAAGATAGCCACCCCGACGACGCCATATTTACTCACGATTGTCGTTGTAGTTGATGGGAGTGCAACTTTTCTTTAGTCTGTTCATCATTGTAATTAAGGTATTGGTAAAGTTTTCTGGTCCATAGTCCAGTTGTTGTTATTACGACACGGAAAATATGGGCGAGCGAGCCGGACCCAACGCTGATTCTGCCAAACCGATGTATACGATGCAAGCAAAGCTGCGTGCATGAGCTATTTTGAGTGAGATGTAAGTTTGAGAGATGCTGTGTCTTTGTTTACCTTTAGTCGTTCGCTTCAGTAAATAGAATATAGTTGATATATTTTACTTAAGCTGTATTATGTACTTTGCACCCATAAGACATTCTAAAACATAATTTAAAAAATGTAAAAGATATTTTTATGTGCCCTGTTTTGTTTTAAAGACCATTTAAAATTTAAAGGAAATGGACGTTACCGTGTCCTTACCCATACTATAATGGGCGTCATGGAAAAACCCTAATTGAATAGCCGATATTGCTGTCATACGACCTTATTTATTAAAACTCGATTCCTCATACATAACACTCCAAAAATGCCGGTTAAAATAGTCTGTTACGGAGATTTTATAAGGAATAGATGTAGCCACAGATTAATAAAACTTTTAGATTTGTTTTAGAGGATTCGTGTTTTTATAAAAAAAAACTAAGTAACTACTTAAGTAATGCCCCATCACGCTTTTTTCACGCTGAAGTCGGCTTCCCAAGGTCCGCGATATCGCGGACGGACGCGGACCAGCTCGCACGACACAACGTGGGAAGGGTCTCGATCCGCGGTAGCACAGACAGACGACAGGTCAGTTGGAAGAGCCTCTCGTGGTGCGTGGATGTCCGTGGTCGTCGGCCGCGCGCGTCCGTCCGCGATATCGCGGACCGTGGGAAGCCGACTTGAGAAACTTTACGAGACAGCACTACATTTATGTAGGTAACTTTGCCAAATTCTCAATTCAGACACACACCGTAACGCATACAAATTCGGGGTTACCAAAGCCTGGTCATATCCATTACTTTCATTTCTTGTACGTAATTTCACAGAACATATTATAAACTTTATTTTGTCTACGCAACAAAAATACAAAGGCCCGCCTGTCTGTCGACTGTACTGTCGCAGTTGTTTTAAAAAGAGTCTGCTCTCCTATTATTTCTCTCCGGTTTCGTCGGTTCTCGCTTCCTCGTTAGGCCGCGCGCGCGTGCAGACTGTATTAATACATAATACAAACAATACGAGTTTCATATGACCTCCTAATTTCTGTTGGTTTGACCTTGAAAATACAAACGGAAAACATTATTATTTCAGGGTCAGGACTTAGGACGTTAAACAACAATTACGGTAACGGTCAGTATTTTCCATATCTGTAATAATATTAGAATTATTAATGATTAAATAAAAAGCGGGTGGCAGAAAATTCAAAACTAACCAGTAAAACTACCAAATTGAGTAGCAAAACATTCCAAATTAGCCAGCAGAAATTGGTAAATTGATCAGCGGAAAATTCTAAATCCGTCTTTTAATTGTTAAGTATACATAAATTAGTTCATGAGCTGAGCATATAAAATATTTATTTATAAAGTGCGCACCCTAAGACAATTTTGCTGGTTTGTTTACTGACTTCTACGTGGAATTTTGAAGAGGTGTGAGAACCACAAAGAACCTGTAAGTAAAGGGGCCATCAATAAATTATGTCACACGTTAAGGGGGAGGGAGGGGGTCGACGAACTGTGACATTGTGTGACAAGGGGGTGGGATGGTCTTACATTTTGTGACGTCACATTTCAAAATCTATTATAATCTAAGTGTTAAAACACGAACTTAGAACTATCAACGAAAAATACAAAAACTTTTGCAACTCTATCTGTTCCTAACTCTATTTGCTATTACTACTATTCGCTATCGTAAATAAAACTAACTTCAGAATGCTTTTTTAATTCAATAGAAATCTACATGTAAAATTGCAAAAATATGTGACGTCACACTAGGGAGGGGGGAGTCTCATAAATGTGACCAGCTGTGACAAGGACAGGGGGAGGGGTCAAAAATCATGAAATTCGTGTGACGTAATTTATGGATGGCCCCAAATGGCTTTGTGAACATTTTGTGTGTATTTATTCATACTAGTGAATCAACCGTGAATCAACCGAATAAAGCGAGTTACTTCAAATGAAAAACTTTCATGGACCAGAGTATTATGTCAAATAACATATTTCAGTGTGATGCTGCACTCACGATATAGGTAATCAGCATAAATGCTGAATGTACGCGAACTGGTTGACCCACTTACGGGCAACGTAACTCAACTCCGGGTGATATGTGAGAGTTTGGACAAAAGACTAAAGTCATCCAGGCGTGAAATTATGTTGCAGACATCTATTCGAAGTAGGTGGCTGTAACATCGCTTTGGCCACCCCAATGTCAACTGAGGCTAAGTCCGTACTTAATTTAGTTAAGATCGCCCTTAAAATAAGAAGAAACATTGTAGTGTAATATTAATTAATTCTGTTGTTCTGTTAGTATCACGATGTGTCCAATTAGAGTGACATGATCACTATGTGACCAAACCCTTCAATAAAGATAAAAAAAAGGGTACCTTATCTTATTGGTGCTCTGAGGAAAGGTGAGATGTACCTAATACTGCACGCGTCTTAGCTGGTAGCAGAAGTAGAATAGTGAAAACAAAAAGTAAAGTCCGTTTTTTAATTCGATGCAAAAAAAATGACGCGCTGTTACAGTTATAAAATATATAGGTTTACTTGGTAGTTTTTTTTTTACCCTGAATAGAAGACTCGTGTGACCAAAAATCCTTATCACATCAAAGACATTTAAGTTTCATTCCTCATAAGAGCAAAGTAAAAAAAAACACCTACGTAGCACAAACAATTTTTACTTGGAAGTAAAATGAGGTAATTTTCTTTTTGCATACTAGGAACGGTTTACTAATGTATTGCCAAAAATCGTTTCCCAAAGTATTACTTCCCAAACTATTTTCCGCAAATTATCACTTGGCAAAAAAACATTTCTCAAAACAACTTAAAGCAAATAAACAGTTAGCAAAAGTTTTTATGGCAAGTTATTGTTTACCAAATAAATACTTGGTCAAAATTCATTTTACCAAGCATTATTCAGTCAAAAGTATAGTTTCTGTTTTCGATCTTATATAGAGAACCTAACGCTTCGACGCGCTCCGCTTCGCTACGCGCGTCGTCGCACCTATATTTCTGTTTGGTCAAAAGTCATTTTACCAAGCATTATTCAGTCAAAAGTATCGTTTCTGTTTTCGATCTTATATAGAGAACCTAACGCTCCGACGCGCTCCGCTTCGCTACGCGCGTCGTCGCACCTATATTTCTGTTGACTTGCCAAAATAAAACGTTAGCATAATAAACGTTTGTCTTAATAAAACTTGACGCAGTAAAATTATGCGAAATGATAATTTGACCAAATGAATAAAATGCGAAATGAAAACTTGCTACAGTTTCATTTGGGAAATGAAACTGATGCCATAAGTTTATTGGGAAGTAAAATTTGGCGAAAAATACTTTGGCTAAACGGCGGTATCCCACTAGGAACATTCAGACATTGGATTGTATTGACTGTTTTATTTTTTTGCATTGAACTAAAAAACAGACTTTACATACCTCAAAAGAAAAACCGGCCAAGTACGAGTTGAATTCACAAAGGGTTCCGTACCATTATACATACAACATTAGACACTATATTATGTTAATATCGAGTAAAAAATCTCGTTTGTGCTATGAGAGCCACCCTTAAATATGTACTTAGGTAATTTATTTTGATTATTTATTTCCGAAGTGATTATGAATACAACGAAGTATTCTGTGAATATTTAAAGTTTCCACCTGTCGCCGTTATTAATATCATCATCAACCCATGATGTCCCCACCGAGGGGCACGGGTCTCCTCCCTGAGGAAGGTATAGGCCATACTCCACCACGGGGGTAAAGTCCGGATTGGTGGTTATTAATATAATAACTAAATATTCTGTAAATATCTGAAGCAATTTCCTGTAGCCGTAACGTATTGTGGTGACCTAACCGCCAACTATGCCATGGATAACGGTCTCGTGTAGCGGACGCAGCGCATCACACTCACTAAGTTGTCATGGTGGAAGTCGTCAACGGTGAAAGAATCCTCTCGGTTTTGCTAAAGTTTTTGTCTTGTAAATAAAATAATGATCATCATCAACCCATTATGTCCCCACCGAGGGGCACAGGTCTCTTCTCTGAGGAAGGTATAGGCCATACTCCACCACAGGGGCCAAGTCCGAATTGGTGGCGGCTTGTAAGATTAGTGGCCAGTCTTACGGTCAGAAGTTTTCAAGCCGCTCTAAGGCCTCTGACTTGGCTCAACGACTACCATCTGACGGCAACGGCACCAACAGCTTAACGTGCCTGGCGAAGCACGGAACCGCTCGGAAAAATGCCACTAGCGTTAGTCATAGACAGTTACCCATCCATGGACTGAACGCGCCGTATGTTGCTTAACGTTAGTGATCGTTTAAGATCACTCAGGTAGCCCAGGCTACGAGCGATACATAAAATATTATTTTATTATTTTATTATTTTATTTATCACCTCCTCCGTCTTTACGCCAACACCTATACTGGTGACCTACAACATCCCCTATCTAAATTGTAACTGTTTAGCGGTTACAAGATGCTGTATCTCATGATCACGGTTCATGAGATACAGCATCTTGACTCATAAACAGACTGACATAACATAACATAACATAACATAACATGACATGACATGACATGACATGACATGACATGACATGACATGACATGACATGACATGACATGACATGACATGACATGACATGACATGACATGACATGACATGACATGACATGACATGACATGACATGACATGACATGACATGACATGACATTACATGACATGACATGACATGACATAACATAACATAACATAACATAACATAACATAACATTTACATACTGGCACATACATTGCCTCCGGCCCCACACTACCCTGTGTCGTGGGAACCAGAAACAGCGACGTCACAAACATACGCACGACGCACGTACGGATAGACAGTTTTACAAATAGGGTCCCTTATTCTTTGGGTACGGAACCCAAAAGACCTATGCCTACTTACATGCTTGAATAGGTACCAAACTTTCCAAGAGATTTATGGTTATTATTCTGTGGTAGGGTAGAGAATACCGCATACAGAACACACAAGGAACTATCGAAATAATTCCATCTAATAATATCCGTCCTAAATCAATATCCTGATTGTTTTCCTCGGGGACAGACCATATTGCTTACCACCCTTCTTGAACCACAAATATTATTCTACATTAGCTTCTTTCCGTGTGAAAATAGAGTTGATTTTTGTTTTTTGTTGCTAAGACGGCATTGGTAGCTTGTGAGGTAAAAGTTTATGCGTGAATTACAAAAAATATCGGCGGATTACAATAATGAAGGACATTGAACAAATTAATTTATGTTGGTTTTTTTAAACTGGTTTACTAAAGTGACTTTATTTTCCTTTCTGCTCGAAGAAAGGGGAGAAAATATTTATTGTGATTTATTTGTAAGCCTTATATGATTTGCGTTGAAAATTCTTTATTGCACAAGAAAAGATCTGCACAAAGGCGAGCTTAATCTCCTCAGTTCCGTGTTGACAAAAAATACAACTATTGTTATTTTCAAGGTCAGGACAGAAGAGGTTAATACTAAAAAGTATTTTCTTCCAGCTAACCATGGGTGAGATAGAAAGAGTAAGGGGTATATGTATGTATGTGTGTTCCATTTTAGGGCACAGGCTTTCTCTCGGCCTTTTCTTCTTTTTTGTTTATTTCAGATATAACATCCACAAATAGTTTGTAAATGAGCAAGACAATGTTAGTGAACTTGAGAGAAACAATAAAAAAATTGAAAGAAAGACAGGAAATATGGAATACGTGATGCAGTGCATGCGAATGGAACTATGGAATGGACTATCGCTAATGCCATTTTTCCGAGCGGTTCCGTGCTTCGCAAGGCACGTTAAGCAGTTGGTGCCGGCTGCCGTCGATAGATGGCAGTCGCTAAGCCAAGTCAGAGGCCTTAGGGCGGCTTGAAAACTTCTGACAGTAAGACCAGCCACTATTCTTACAAGCCTCCACCAATCCAGCCCCTGTGGTGGAGTGTGGCATACCTTCCTCAGGCAAGAGACCCGTGCCCCTCGGTGGGGACATAATGGGTTGATTATGAAGTCCATTGTCTATGCAGAGGAAAGGGGCTTATGCCCTAGATAACAACTAACACGTAGTATGAACTATCAATTTAAACATTAACATTGCTTCTGGCCCCAGACTAGGATACTCTGTGTCATGGGAACCAGAAACAGCGACGTCACAAACATAACATCCAAGACCTGGGATTTTTGTTTTGTCCCCAGCCTGGATTCGAACCCGAGACCTCTCGCATGGTAGGCAGTTGCGCTACCACTGCGCCATAGAGGTCGTCTGCACCCATTTGCACCCACAACAGCACCTATCATACATTTTCTATCGTGAAGTTCGTAGTATTCAAAATCGCTGTAAAATGACAGCTGCTTTGAACCGACCTCTATCTATCATTCTTTTGTAGAATAAATCAATAAGTTCGTGAGCTTTTAATTAATACTCGATGACGCCACTTGGACGTAATTTATTTATTCAGGCCACGGCATCACGTGGCTGTGTGCTCATTGAGTGGTGTTTTGTTTGCTTTACTAATGACGCACTGAAAAAACATAGAGCTCGTAATTACTACGAGCCACGGACATGATACATACGATAATATAGCTATTCGGGGTGTGACAAACTCCTATACCTACTGAGTAAAGGTTGCAGAAATCACAAAAAAAATGTTGTTCTACACATTTTTGTCCCATAAGTTGTTTTTATTATCACTATTAAATTATTTTTTTTAAGTTTTATGTGGAAATTATAATTATTACTTTAGAAAAACTTATCTTTTTTTATAGCAGATAACATTTGTTTAAGATTTCACGTCTTACTTCATTATATTAAAGTCAAGATTCACGCGCTTTATCTATGGGACAACTTTCGGTAAATCATTCCGCTACTTAGAAGAAAGATTATTTTGCAATGGTTTTAAGCATTATGTGTGAACCAGCGCCACTATAACCTCTTTAGTCCTGACCTTGAAAATAACAATAGTTTTCTATTGTTATTTTGTCGACACGGGACTGAGGAGGTTAAACTAGGTAAATATTAAAGTACATCAAAGTTATATTAAAAATATGCGAATCGAAAAAAAACGGCTCGACTTTCATCAAAGAACAAAAGTAAGAAAATACAAAATCAATGCACATTTTTTGGGCAACCCTTCATGACACCTTAATATTATCACTGTTTCGTGATGTCATTGTGGTGATGTCCTTAATGTCGTGACATTGACACCTTAATATAAAAATTACTCTTGAAAACTTACTTCCTTCCTTACTGAATCATTACAAGCTAATACACTTTTATTATCGTCCGGCCGCTGGGAGAATACGATCCTGACCGGTCATGTTAGAACGGACGACGTAACCTTGAAGTGGCGTTAAATTTTCGATTAAAATATTTTTAAGTCCTACTTATCCTACTAGCAAATAATTGTCATTGAAACTATATCATTGTGTAAACTTACAATCAATGTTATATTTTGCACAGTGATTTAAATGTTAAATAAGAAGAAAACTATATTTAATGTTCGTGCGTAAAATCCTTACTACGTTGTCACAAGGTTATGTCAACCGTATTTTTTAGTAGTGACGTACCAAAAATAACGAAAATAATAACGGTATAAAATAAAGATGACCCTTCTAAAATGCCTGCGAAAATGTCACAAGAGATGACTGAGTGAAGGTCGTCTAAAAAACAAAACTACTTAATCGTGAGTGAGTAGCAAAAGCTAGTTAAGAATAACGTAAGGAATGATAACGTTGATTATCTCCCATCACTAGTCATATGAAACAGACATGTGTCAGGATCGTATACTCCCAGCGGCCAGACAATAAAGCCTTTTATTAACCCTTTCAGACCTGACCTTGAAAATAGCAATGGTTTTCTATTTTCATTTTCAAGGTCAGGTCTGAAAGGGTTAATGTAAAATGTGTAGACATCGGGATTAGGTAGCGTCATTTCAACGCCTAAATATTTTTCCCATCACACAACTACATACCAAGTAACACTAATTAACGGGATAATCTTCTCTTTATTTAATGCTATCATGATCCGATGGTGACCACAATTAATCTTCTCAAGAAGATCACAGTTATTCACTTACAAAAGCAACGACCACTATTTATTCATATTATTTTAATGATTCGTTTGAAGTTGCGCGCAGTTTTATATGACGATTTAACACCCTGTGGCCCTAGGTACTACTTGGGAAGGCAACGAGGCCTCCCTCGACCAACCAGCCACCTAATCCACCCCCTTGTCGGCAGCCAACCTCTACCATGCCTAGCACCGAACCATGGAGCTGAAGCGTCATGAGAAGCCAGGCAGCCTGTCCCCAGTGCGGCCGAGCCTCAAAAAGGACTCCGAGGAGCGTCCCCGCAGCAGCAAGGACGACGGCCGGTCCACCCGCTCCAGCAGCGCCAAGTCGGAAAGGGAGGTCAGACTGCCCCCAGAGAAGTCTCCCTCGAGTGACGTAGACCAGAGGAAGGATAGAAGACTCTCGAAATCGAGCGACAGCTCCAAGGACACTTTTGAAAGGTCAGTTTTGTGTTTCACGACTCAAGCAGGGGTTTTTTCTATTAAGACAAAAGTTTACATGACTATACTCCATACGTTTAGGTACTTAACTAATCTAAATAAGTATTTTTATTGAAATATACACTTTATATCAAAATTTTTACAAATAAAATGTGTTTATGTAAAGATTTTAGTCTAATAAGTGTACATTTCAATAAAAAGGCGTATCAAGATTGTTTACCTTTAGTTAAGTACCTAAACATATGAAGTATTGACATTATTTATTGTGCAAGGGAAGATGACGCGGCAATAAATTCAAAGATATGTCAAAGTGAGTGGCTTGACAATTGATCATACACAGAATTTAGGACCTGGAGTCAGTGCATTTTTTCGTCTGGTCTGTTTTTGAGCACTCCTAAAAGATAAATCTAGCGGGTTCTCTTTGTAAATACTGCGATGTCTAAGTTTGAATAACTAGACCCTAACACAAACGGGTTTCATCAAAACTTTATCAATTGTCATAATCTTTATATCATACAATCATCTTAACCCTTTCAGACCTGACCTTGAAAATAACAAGTTTTTCTATTTTCAAGGTCAAGTCTGAATGGGTTAAATAGTATTTTACTTATCTACGTTTTCAGGGTTCCGTACTCCAAAGGGTAACAGACCCTGTTACTAAGACTTCACTGTCTGCCTCTCCGTCCTCCGTCCTTCCATAATTATTTAAGGTG
Organism: Yponomeuta plumbellus; assembly: GCA_947310845.1. NCBI lineage: Eukaryota > Metazoa > Arthropoda > Insecta > Lepidoptera > Yponomeutidae > Yponomeuta > Yponomeuta plumbellus. Next base: position 9,985,304 of record OX371209.1, on the reverse strand, counting down.
GCTCCCATATAACAAACACTTCTTTTTTTTTTGGCGGAGTTTGCCCGATATTAACGGCAACAGGTAGACGCTTGAAATTTCAGATGTTGTATAGATAGTGGTAACCATTCGTGTGCAAGTCCGACTTGGCGGCTTTGGCCGGTTTTTTAGAAGTTAACACAAATTCCCTTCGTGATACACAAAGGTAAGTGGTTTTCTCAGCATGCACGTACTGCTCTCCGTTTATATTTTCCAACGAGTAGAGCCGCCAAGAGTTCGAAATTAAATTACTTAGTTTCAGCCTAAGTAGTACTAGAAATAAGCGAGTGCTCTCTTAGTTTAGAAACTTTTTTATGTAGATAGAACCTTTGCCGAGGTGAGAGCGCCATGCAGTCCACATGGGCTCAAGAAAAGGAAAAAAATACACACATTTTACACGGATTAAAAGTTTGCTTTGGTACTTACTTTGGTACTTTGGCAGCTAACGAGCTGCAGCTACTATCAAGAGTTAGCTGCTGCCAGTTGAGCAAAGTTCATACAGAAAAACAAGGTGAGGTTTTTAACAGTAGGTATATTACCAGACTATTAGAAATAAGTGTAGTATGAGTTGGTAGGGCTCAAACACGCCGGGGAGTAGGACGAGAGGATAGGGAATAGGGAAGACGTGAAAACTTGTTGGACTTACTGGTGAGCTGATGAGGTGATTCCTCTTCTTATTCAGAGGAGGCGATGAGACGCTTTACCAGAATGAGCTGTTGATTGTCACTTTAGTCCAGATCTATTAGGTAGATTAAAAGATTATTACTTTTTTACTGGATTCACTGGACTTTTTGCCAGAAGAATTTCGCTCTGATTTGCAGAGCTTAATCATCGTAAACAGAAATAGATTTCGCGTCGTCGGTTGCTCGTTTCTGACTGAAGGCAAGCCAGAAAGATTAAGGGACATGAGAAACCACGGGGCAGACGTGTATGGTATTATTAAAATCAACCTCTGCTTTGCGAAAAAGTGAGGCAAATTTGTAACCATTGACGGTATCATGACCTTAACGCTTTTTTAAGAAGTCGACGTACTCACTGCGCTTATACTAGGTGTGTCAGTCCAGGAGCTAGTTTCGGGAACAGTCGTAAAAGCGAGCTCGGGGATTCTCCGAGTTCAGAGCTCAACAACTTTTTGCGCCGAATACTTCCCCAGAGTCCTACCGGCTCATGAAACTTAAAATAGGGATTCTGGATAGACTAGCGGCTGCCATCTTCTGTATAAGTTATAACTATGAGTTATGATGGATATGTCTTAAGGCCGACGGTACATTGTAGAAAATAGGAATTCCAGTGAAAGGTAATGATGAAAATGAAGCCTCAATTCAGCTTGCGTTATGTTAAGCAGTTTTCGTTAAGACTTCTTTATCATATTACTTAAGCCTTTTATATCTATACTAACTAGATGATTTATATATACATCGACTAATGACCACTCTACCATCTACTCTACATGACTTCATGACTAGTCGTTGTTGTGTCTGAATATATTTTTAGATGGCCTGTATTAAATAGGTTAGGCTAGATCCACTTCTTATACTATCCTATCTCTCTTTCTCTCTAATGTATTACTTTCTTGTTTATATTTTGCGGCATCCACAGGTATATACATATGTACCTCCGCGCTTCAAATCGCTAATCCGCAGACGCATAGTGAAACTCTTGTCACAAGTTGCTCATTGTAAAGCATAATAAATGCAACTTCTCAAGTTTCAAAAATGACCAATAAACATAAGGTAAACAGGTTTGTTTATTGTTAAAAGATGTACTAAACTACATTTATAGACACAGCATTACAATCAAATCATGATCGTCTTAAATAGACTACCTCTGGGGCGCAGCTGTTAGCGCATCGCCTATCATGCAAAAGGTCCCGGGTTTGAATCTCGGCTGGGTACCAAAAAACCCAGGTCTTGGATTGTTTGTGATGTCCCTGTTTCTGGTTGCCACGACACAGGATATCCTAGTGTGGGTCCAGAATCAATGTATGTGCCTATATGTAAATGTTTTTGTTTATGATAGGGTATTTACCAAACTATAACGCCAAATAAAGTTTGGCGTTATAGTTTGTATATCAATCAAACAGCCGTACTCATCCACTGCTGAAGATAAGCCTCCCCAAGGTACGCCACTTATCCTGGGTCAACCTCATTCAGCCCTCATCTCGGTCATCACCTCATCCAGGTAACTTTAACGTTAAAACATTTTTTGGTCAAAGTAGGTCTGCATACTTCGACCAAAAAATGTTCCTTCCTTAGGGAACAGACTTGTGCCCCTCCGTGGGGACATAATGGCTTGATGATGATGTCTGCATGGGACATCCCTTACTAAGTCTTCCATTCACACTACGAGTACTTTGTCTAGAAACTTCTAAACAGAACATTTTCGGATGACGCGCATAATTATTGTAGCAACGCCAAAAGGGATGGGGCCTTGTGATTTGGGTCAATTTCAGGCGACAATTTTGACAAAAGCCTTCGTCTACGGAGTGAGTAGAAAGCAGCAGTATCAAATAGTCCTGCGTGACGAGGCTAAACCGCCACAACGTAATTAAGGGCCAACATTGTAACAGGGGATCCTAAAGATAGATACATAGAGAACATTTTTCTGTGCATAAAAAAAGGAATAGAATACAACGCACCCTTGCAAGAACAACGTGTTATTTCGAAGAAAAGCATTTTTTATTCGTAGATATTTTTTTATGCGATTTTATTTACTCCGAAAACGCCGGATTAACAAAAGAGACACTACATCACGTTATAGCGCTATCTCTTTCGGCCATTACTTAGAAACCTTAAAAAAATGCTCTCATGTAACGTAAGGGTTCCGAAATAACACGTTGTTCTTGCAAGTGTGCGACATGGTGTCACAAAATCTCCATGTGTTCTGAATTCTTGAGAAGAAATCTGTGAATAAAAGTTGTAAGAAGGAAACGTGTTGAAAGTTCAACTATTAAAAAAACTAACTTTAACAAAATTTAAGCAGAAATCTCCGATGCTGCGAGAGAAATGCTAGCGGTTCTTTACACTCCATGGGGTAATTTCAGTAGATAGAACAAGGAGAATTAATTCTCCTTGGTATAGAAGAATTATTTTTTATTACTGTCATGCATTGATAACCAAGATAAGATAGGATATTTCAGACAGACTTAATAATTGCATGCCCTATCATGCAATTATCAGGTCTGTCTGAAATCTCACTAAGTAAAGTCTAAATGAAAACCCGTCAATGAATCATTAATCCTTATCATTCAACTAGGACAACCCTGTAGTATAGTAACTAGGAATGACAAGTTTGTCATATTTGTTTCCCAAATATAATAATTAACTTTGTATCGCAATCGCTACATTTCTTGTTGACTTCCTTGTATCGTGATTTTTTTTTACATCTCTAATTATACGAAAAAGGTTTTGATAATAATAATATTAACATTTAATGTAATAACAGTTTTAGATAAATTATACTTTATTGTAAACAAGAAAGAAAATATGTTACAAATTACAAGCGTATTATGGATAATTGAGAATCAAAATAAAAAATACTTAGTAATAAATAAATCACAATACAAACATACGGCGTATAAATTCTTAACAAAAGAAAAACAAAGTAAGAAAGAGAAAGAAAATTGTGAAACTTGCCCGGAAAATTGGGAAATGCGGAAAAAACCGAAAACATTTTTTTTTCTGGTATTTTGATCACAGAAATAATACGAGTTATAATGGAATAACCAGAAATCAGAAAATTATTTCAACGTAAAGAATTTACATTCTTTGTTGCTTGCTTGTTGAATGTCAATGTACATAAAATTATAATGTTAGCCGCTGCTTTAGGGCCGAATGTAGTGGAGAAAAAGGCAGCAAAAAAAAAACTTCACTCTGACCATCTTTCCTCAAAACATCTTAAATCTAATACAAAGTTTGGTAGGTACGAATGTCCATCTACCTAATTAACTTAAAATAGGTTTTGATAATTATTAGCTTATTAGAACTGAGAAAGTAAGGCACATCTAAGTAATATTAAACCGAATAATCTAGAGTCTACCCGTCATTGTGTCACACAGACATGTGCGCCGCATCCTGGTTCCGCGGCACCACGCCGCTGATAGTTTTATAGGCCACCCCGCGCAACCGGTTTCACACCAGCGTAAAATTGGCGTGACGATTACTTTATTATACAGTCACTGTATCAATTAATCATTTTTCGGCTCTACTTTTATTTAAATTAAATAAGGGAAACACAAAACCGTGCTTGGCACGTTGTCTTCACTCTAGATTTATTGCTATATTTTATGATATCCTTGCCTAGTTACCATAGCACAAGGTACCATAGTTTGGGACAAGGTCGCGTGATTGTCTTGTGTGGAAGTTATAGTTATTCGTTCATTATTCATTATTCATTATGCTTCATTATTATTGAAACAAATAAATTAAATTTTATTAGTTATGGTTAGTGTTGCATTCATTCCTATTTTTTACACAAATCTACTGCTTCAATTTTCAACATTCTATATTTTATTTACTGTTCCCATCGAAAGATACTGGATAAACAGTTTTAAATTTGCATTATTTCAAAAACAATATATTTCTGAATGGATCTCCGTGCGACCAACTTTATACAAAAGGCTCTCGAAATCTCTAATTTACGAACCGTTCACGCCAATAATACGCTGCAGCATCGGCGCACATGTCCAGTACAGTATCACACACACAAGGAACTCTGCAATTTGTCTAATGGGAGGATGTTAGAGTCACATCCGTGATTATAAAGTCTTGTGCATGTCAGGCGTTCGTGCAATATGGCGCCAGACATCTCCGATGTTCCCTTACACAATAGAGTGGCGTTAGCAATAGGAACCTAGGCTAATGAATTTACAAGTTCCTGGGGCAAACGTCATAACATGTTTATGTAACCGCTTATAGCTACAGTGCAAATGATACTGTGGACGCTAGCGATAATAAGACACGAAGTTGTAGAAGATCTTCCTTGGTCAATGTGGGCAAAATTCGCGGCGACACACTCATTTCTTTTACTATAACTGGTTTTAAGTGTCCATTCAAATACAGAACACACCGTTTATATATGTTGTCAACAAAATATCTCTGCCTATCTATTAGTACACAAAAGAGATTACAACTCTAGAGTTTCTTGATGTAGATTAATAAAATGAAATATAAGACTTCGAAGAACTGTGGTTTTATTTCGATGATGAGTGATAAAAAAAAATAGGACCAAAGAAAATAAAATGTAACTAAACAAGTAGAAAGATGTCAGTTCTTGATCTCGTCAAAAGGTTAAATAGCAATGAATGTCAAATTAAATCTAGAAATGAGGGACGTTAATTTAAATTTTGGTTTAAAAATTATAGACAGAATGGAATAAATATGAAAAATATGGTATATAGAGGTTTACACTGTAACTAACTTCCACCGAAAAATCTGTAAAACAGACTTTCAAATCTCAAAGACCTCTCTGACAAAAATCATCAAAGTCCTCTTAGATACACCACTCAATCAATATTCTATTTTTTAACGTTTAAGTTGTCTTTTCAAAATACATTATACTTCTATTTGTTGTCCCTGATAAAGAAAATAAAAACATTTATTATTAGATTAGAATGGAAATGGACTGATCATATTTGTAGAAGAACCCTTGATCGAATTAAAGATTCTCTAGTATAGACTACGAACTGGCAATCAATTCAGGATGGCAGTGTAGGACGCTCACCAGCTCACTAGACCGACGATCTGAGCCAGTTTGCTGGCAGTTGGATGTCAATATACCCGAGCGAGGACAGAAGAAAGTAGAGTGACTTGGGTGGGGTAATATCCACCAGTGAACAAGTAAGGCTGATTGGTTGATTAATAAAGACTTTTATTATTGTTTTGACACCCTAAGAAGAAGATAACTTGACCTCTGAACTCGATGCAGCTCATCTATGAGACGTACCCCGTAATAGGCTATTAGACAGTGTGAAAAAAACAGTATTATTTATACGAACGCTAACAGTTGGTTAATCTACATTTAACAACTGTCAGTTGTTTTTTTTATAGGTACATTTTTGCCAACTGACAGCTGTTAACAATAGATTAACAGACTTTGAGCGTTCGAGAAACTGGAAATAAATCTAACAACCGATCTGACTGTAAGGACACAAATACCGATTTCCCGCTACACCTAATCTGACTTTCTAGTCGTCTTATTTCAAGCTATGCTAGCTCGCCAGTTTGGACAGAGCATCCCTAATGGGCAACTGGAGGTAACGACCCGTGACAGCCGGCGCTAAAGAGATATTTGGTGTGCATTTGCTATTTGCCACCAGCTGAGATCAAGCCACGGTACTAATTGTACCGTCTCGTGACCCCGGTTGAACTTTCTAGATTGGCAACAATAGGTCCAGTCCAAGCTAGTCTTATTTCATTCGATTAGTACAAAATCTGTTGCATTCCTGCTACTGTTATTTTTTTATAGTTGTAGAGTTGTGAAGGGGTCAAAAGTAGCTCGAAGTGGTTCCTGTAATATTACACACGGCTGCTGCGTCGCCAGTTCCTTTTTCTCGAACTTGGCTGGACTCGCTGTCGCGTGTCTAGATCTAACAGGTTATGTGGTAATCATTATTTTTGCCAGTTGCCGTCTTTTATATCGGCAAAATATTAAGTTCGTTGTATGGGAGCATTATTTTATTATGTTTTAAGTATCTGCTGTTAGCGGCAATAGAAATATACCATCTGTGAAAATTTCAACTATCTAGCGATAACTAGGCGGTTCATGAAATACAGCCTGGTGAGAGACAGACAGACAGACATGGAATTTAAAAAAAAAGTTTTCAAACAGCATCCAAAATTTGGGCGTTGATATGTGCGTGTGTCGGGTGCTTGACTTTATTAAATATATATGATATAACTTTGGTCGTATATCACCATCCGAGCCTCAGCGGCTCGTTAGAAGGGCGCGGGGAGGAGATCGCTAGCGCAATACTCGTATTGTTATTAGAGTAACTTTATTTTTTGCATTTTTACCGATCCCGAAACAAATTAATATTCTATTTTTCCTTAATTTTTATTTCTCCTATGGTGTAAATGCAATGTTACTCCAATCTAAGTTAGACCCAAGATCCCTATTGAAAACCCCTTCTTTCCGCAGACAAGACTCGTCGCTCACGAGCCCGAAGGTGTCGCGCAAATACTTCCACAACTGGCGGCAAGCCTGCGACAAGACTAAAGACAAAACCAAGGAGCTGCTGAAGCGCTGGCGCACGCTTCCGGAGTCCGAGGCGGTCGAGGAGATGCAGGCGGCGGGGAATAGCGAGGGGGAGAAGGGGGGCTGGAGCGTCCATGTCTGGAGTGAGTATAATATACACGCAGAAAAGTGTTTGAAAGCCGCTGGTATTTAATGACAGTCTGTAAAACATAGCTTGATGAGCTCCACGACAGCCGTCATACTGACAGGGCTAAGTAACGATATTGCATAAACATCGAATAGTGTGCAGTAAATACGGAGTTTTCACAGTACAAATATTCTGTCAAAAAATTCAAAACTTCATGGACGCAATTTCGATGACAGCTCTCGCGGAGCTCAAGCTATATTTTACAGACTATAGTAGGTAATTGTATGGAATCAGGCGTTACTTTGCGGAAGTCCATAATAATGATGAAGTCAGCGGGGGCGGGGGCGGGGGCGGCCTAGCCTATAAATATGGAGTGTTTTGGGGTGACGGTCACTTGGGAGCCTGAGAATGCCTCGTATTGGAGGCGAAACGCGTCGTATTTTCTCACACATATTGGTGTCGGTGGTGGCGCGTTCGTGTCTTGCTTCTGCTTGAAAAAGTGGGAGGGAGGGCGGTGCATTAACTAACCGCATGGTGCTTGTGAGATTTTGGCGGAATTTAGCAAAGTAATTTTTACATTTATTAAAAGCATTAGCTTTAATTAGTAATCAAAGCTGCATCTATAAAGAATATTACTCTTATCTTTAGACGTAAAGTTAAAAAAAATATGTCTATTATAACAATGACTCACGGACACGCGGCGTGCAAATTTTGCTCTAGCTGGCCACTCATGGTTCTAATAGATAGTGTTTGTGTCGAGATATTATTGGACAGTGCCTTTTGTTAAAAACTATTGTTGTTTGTAAAGCTATTGTTAAAGCTCATTCATCTATGGCTTTCAAACCACCTAAAATTCTATACTATAGTACAAATAATCAGATCTTGCTGGTGACGTGTCATTTGATGTTAGAACAAGTAATTGTGTGGGATATTGCAGCGTTATTTCATTTTCATCAAATTACGCTACAAAAATACTTATGTATTTTCTAGCAAAATAATATTTTTGTTTTACTTTCCCGCTACAAGTTCAACTCTTACTAGGCCACAATTTCGAACGATCTTTGAATGAGTGATTGTCTGTGGCAATCGTCCCGAGAATTTAACACGGAACTAATATAGCTATTTCCACGGAAACGTTTTTACCACCCGTGCGAAGCCGAGGCGGGTTTAAATATAGACATGTGAAATCAAAGGGGAAAATGTATTTCCTCTAGTTGACTCTAGTTGTTCAAGGCGGGTCTGGGCATTAGAGGATCAGTGGCATGGAAGGAACGCTGATTCGAAAAGACGTAACCTACTGTCGATTACGTACTATAGAAATTATGTGGAGACGACACATCTACTGTAGAAATTCATTATTAAATGACAGAATATTTGCGTTAGGGTTGGGTAGATAGATATTATTTGCCGTCATTATAAAGTTTTTTTATAATCTTAGTGCGAGAAATATTTTGATACTCGTCATCATCAGCCCCCCTCTGCCCACTGCTGGGTATAGGCCTTTCCCCATCACGCCATCTTCGTCGCCATTTGCATCCACGGGTGTGCCGACCAGGGCTTAGATTCTGCTAATGCATTGTAGTACGATGACAACTGCATGAACATGGCGTTTTAGTTTCATTGCCACTTTAATTCGAAGCGAGGACGTGTATCAATAATTCTAAGCGTCAATGGTATGAAAAAACACGTCACGTGACCCGACCATGTGTCTGTCATCGTACTGTAGTGCACTAATAGAATCGAGGCATTCTGTTAATGCATTGTAGTATAATGACAGTTGCATGACTGCGTCGAATCGCTCGTAGCCTGGGGAATCGCTCGTAGCCTGGGCTGCCTGAGTGATCTTGAACGATCACTAAGGTTAAGCAACATTCGGCGCGTTCAGTCCATGGATGGGTCACCGTCTATGACTAACGCTAGTGGCATTTTTTCCGAGCGATTCCGTGCTTCGCAAGGTACGTTAAGCAGTTGGTGCCGGCTGCCGTCGATAGATGGCAGTCGTTAAGCCAAGTCAGAGGCCTTTAAGGGCGGCTTGAAAACTTCTGACAGTAAGACCAGCCACTAGTCTTACAAGCCTCCACCAATCCGGACTTGGCCCCCGTGGTGGAGTATGGCCTATACCTTCCTCAGGGAAGAGACCCGTGCCCCTCGGTGGGGACATAATGGGTTGATGATGATGATAATGACAGTTGCATGACTGCGTCGAATTCATTTCATCGCCGCTTCGAATCGATGCGTGCACGCGTATTCCTAATTCTACGCGTCACTGGCATTAAAAAGCATGTCACGTGACCTGACCATGTAACTGTAATTGAACTATGGTGCGCTATCAGAATCGAGGCCCTGGCCATATTGTCCGACCATTAGACTGAGCTCACGGAGAAAAATTTCCCAACATTTTAAACGCTTTAAAAATTATGAATTCCAACCACCGAAGTTATTATAGAACGAAACCGCATGAAAGCTCTGAAGCGAATTATTTCCTTTCAAGGGTGAGAATCGCAAATTTCACAAGGAATTCAACTTGAAAATTTCATGAAAACTTTTCCCAATGGCGGCGCACGTCTAAAAGAACCAAAGATGTAAAGTTATACCTAAAGAGAGTCTACAAAGAATAAAGTCGGACATTTTATTCGTCAAGGATCGGATGATCACACCTGGGACCAATGTTACTCGTGCATACATAGTATTCATGTCATAAGTGTAGGTGTCTAGAAGCACAGATCTATTGCCAAGAGCTGAGCTGAGCCGGTCGTTGGTGTGAGTGCCATCACAAACGAGAAACAGTTACCGACATTCACGCACACATATTATAAAGTACTAGGTCAGAAATTCCAAACTCACAGAAATTTCATTGTTACTCATGCGGAACTTGAACGTTTTATTAAAATGTTTCGTGATTCCTTTTGAGCTTTTCATAAAACTATGCAGGCGAAGATTCTCCCATCTTTCTCTAAAGAATATTAGAGCAATAGTTGATCCTGGTAAACTGGAAGACAGGCCAACTTCTCCTTGCAAAAGATAAATAATATGAAGAAATTTGCCAGCTTCCTTACCTTCTTGGAATAGCTGTATTTTCTTTGTGCTTTGTGAGAAAAATAGTCATCTTAGACATTTGAAGGTCTCCCAATATAATGCATGTCTCATTGCCAGAAGTTACAATTTATGGACCTCAATATCTTAAAAACTATTGCACCTGGATGCATAAACTGTAGAGCAGTGTACCTATTTGACCACTGTAATCTCTCTGCAAATTTTCTGTCCCATGACATGACTGGCTTCGAAGATCGAGGGCCATCGAGAAGGGTTTGAATCGGTTCACAATCACCTGTCTTGATTCCAAACTAAAATACCGTCGAATGCTATGATGCAGGCAAAGACTTGACAAGGCCCTCGCGAGGTAATAAAAAATTCTAAGTAGGATTTATCATTCATTCATTTTGTTTCTTCATCCCATTACATCCATCAAAGGTATACGCAAACAGACAGACATGAAATATGTATGATAGGTAGGTTCTGTACATTAAGGATTTTATAAATACACTAGCTGACCCCGCAAACGTTGTTTTGGCAGATACAAGTATGAAAAATAGATAACAACCTATTCCCAGACCTACCGAATATACATATAAAATTTCATCAAAATCGGTCAAGCCGTTTCGGAGTAGTATGCGCACTAACACGGTGACACGATAATTATCTATATTAGAAAAGAAAAGATATTCGCAGTGCAGGCTGGCCGAGAACCTGACCTACTTCCCCTGGATCTGATAGAAGCCGAACCAAAGAATTCTTCTGTAGTTTCATGCTTACTGCTGCTAGAGGTAAAAATTTAATGAGACCTGTCGACGTCGCCCAAACTGGATACAAGTCGGGGTTTCAATTTACTCGTGCGGCGAATAGGGCAACTTGTGCAATATTCCGTTTAAATATTTCACACTTAATTTGCATATAAAGGCTGCTTTGCATATTTCAAGCCGAAAACAGTAGGCGTGTTAACTGAGCGCGAATTGTTTCACTCGTCAAGTGGATGGGAAAGTTAGTGAGTTGTTGTGAATATTGTGTGCCAGCACAAAATTTTGGGCTTCGTTTGTTTATGGAACTGAGTATGAAAAAGCTTCAGTATTTATTAGGCTACCATTCGCAGGCGCGCCCTTCCGCCGGATTTGTCGCTGGCGACAAGTCCGCAGACAAATCTGCGTGTGAATGAATGTGTTGGTTTTCGGTTCGGTGCGCGGCTCGCGGCTCGGCGCGGCGCTCGTCGTCTGGTAATAAAGTAGTAAGCAGCTCGGCGCTCGTGTAGTGTGTGGGCGATGATGGATTTGTCCACGAATGGGTACGGCTCGGGGCTCGGCTCGCAGTGCGTGTAGTGAATGATTAGAGTTCGATAATCAAATATAAGGAATGTTCTATTCAGAGTGATGCCGAAAGCTTTATAAACTGAAGGGTGGTTGATCACGTTCAATCATCTAACGTAAATGAAGAACCCAGGTACCTACTTGCCTTGACATCGCAAAAATAAATTTCAGCGATTTTATTAGCTCTAACGAGCATTTGGGATCTGACATATTTTTAACTATTTGAAATCAGTCTTATAAGAAACGTCAAGAAAAAACCTTGTTAAAGTTACAAAACCTTTTATGTACGTGCAGCACCTATTAACTTTATGTTTGTTGGAATCATTAAACGATTTATCAATCTATTATTTTATTTTTTTATCTTTTTAGATGAGATTATATTAATAGTCTTTATTTCACACCATAAAGTTTTTTATATCAACACTATATTATACCCCTTCTTAGTGCGAAGGTAACGAAGGTAGCGAAGAAACAGGCGCAGTACCTACTGCACCAAAGTTTTATTAATTATTATTAGTTTTATTTTATTTATTAATTTAATAATTATTAATTTGGGACCTAATAAACTCGGCAAAACGTAGGCCCAGTTCTAGTGATTGGTGCCTCTGCCTACCCCCTCGGGGATAACGGGCGTGAGTTTATTTATTTATTTTATTTTTATTTGTATTTGTTTATTTTTAGGCGAGAGATCCCGGGTTCGATCCCCGGCTAGGGAGAAAAAAAACTCCAGGTCTTGGATGTTTACATGTTTGTGACGTCGCTGTTTCTGGTTTCCACGACACAGGGATCCTAGTGTTGGGCCAGAAGCAATGTGTGTGCCTGTATGTAAATGTTTATGTTAATGTTATGTTTCTCTTATTTTCAAATGTTTTACAGTACTTTTATCCGTTATTTTACCATGTTTTGTGTCATGTGTCATATCATGACTCATGTGGTCTTCATTAAACATTCACGCGACAGATGACGTAAACACTTTCTTTGTCGGTATAGCATAAACTAACATCGATTACTCGGTAGCTGAAAGACAAATCGATTGGTCTATTTTGGTTCGCTTGATCGTAGGCTCTATCATAAATATGTATAGTAGTAAGTATGTCTAATGTGTATGTATTCGCGTATACCTCTGATGGATGTAATGGGATGAAGAAGCAAAATTAGTGAATGATAAATCCTACTTAGAATGTTTTATAACCTCGCGAGGGCTTTCATTCTAGCTTTTAGAAGCAATGTATGTGCCTGTATTTAAATGTTTCTTTCTTTCTTTCTTTCATTTTAATCAAGTCTTTGCCTGGTTATCATAGCAAGAAAGGGCATTTTAGTTTGAGATCCGGATAAGTGATTGTGTTCTTATTTAATTATTAAAATGTTTTGAAGAACATGTTAATTACTATAAACAAGTTTATTATTATTATTATTATTGTTAATATTACTTTATTGCTCTCAGGCTAGCAATTTTGTTACTACACGATAAATTGTGGACAAATCTTCGTTCGAGAGTTTGTATTCAGCCATTGTAGTTACATACTTTTGTTGCATACTTTTAAGAATATTTCAAAGCAATATCTTGCTTTCGACTGAATGCAATCTGAAAGAAATTAGGCAAGACTGAGATGAGGATGGCGGAAGTCATATATTAGTAGCGCTTCTTGGCACCTTAATAACATAACATAACATAACATAATGTGGCGAGCACATGTCAACTCTGCGCGCGCACTATAAACTCCAACATTCCTGCATCGCGACATTTACATACAGGCACATACATTGCTTCTGGCCCCACACTAGGATACCCTGTGTCGTGGGAACTAAAAACAGCGACGTCACAAACATGTAAACATCCAAGACCTGGAGTTTTTTTTTTCTCCCCAGCCGTGTTACAGTGGCTATAACGAGTCGAGTGGTGGACCAATACGGGCCGATTGATTAATACAATTATTCTGAACGATTGACAATTCTAATTCCTTACTTTCAGTATCTGCTAGAACATTGTCAAGATCAACATCAGTCATGTCATTTAAGGATTCTCTACGGTTTGCATTACTTGCGTTAAGATAAGATAAGAATTGGGTATTTGACAGGATGTCAAATGAGTTACTTTTAAAACGGAATTTTGTATGAAAATACTTGCTTGTGACGTCACATTTCAGAGCACTCTTTTTATGTTTCATGTATTTAAAAATTGTAATAACTAGTAAATGATTAAAAGAAATACATTTTCACAATCATTTTGTAATTTTTGTTTTAATCGAGCATCTCCAATAATTTATTGTTGATAGTGTCAAATACCGTATTCAAAAGCGTTACATCATCGGTTATCAGTCTTTCTCAGGTTAGGTATTTTTTCCTGAGTGCACATTAAAATTAGCTCATATTGTTGTGTTCGATTTTTAACCTCTCAACCCTCGAGGACCCGCCGGCGGGTCTGCAACGGCACTTTGAATCGAATTTTTAAGATGATATAGACCACAGCGGCTAACATTATAGGTACATAACTGTATGTACATTGACATTCAACAAGCAGAATGTTATTCCTTACGTTGAAATAAATTTTTGATTTCTTGATTTCACAGTGGTCTATATCATCTTCAAAATTCGATTCAAAGTACAGTGACTGTAGTATGAGCAATATGAGCATGTTATATTCTTTGAAAACTGTGATAAATTTTAAATATTACTCTGTGAATAACTAACTTAGCTGTGAAAGAAAAAGTCTTCTAGGCCTGAGAGGTTAATGTATCATCATCATCATCATCATTCAGCCACAAGAAGTCCACTGCTGGACATAGGCCTCCTCCATGGATTCCAACCGGTCTTTTTGGTTAATGTATAGTCTTCCAAAAATATTGTTGAGTTAGTACTTACAGTCTGACACCCACTTTTATTCAGGGTATCACAAAGCCATGGGGGCTTTGTGATACCCTGAATAAAAGTGGGTGTCAACTTAAACTCGCATCCAAAAAAGGAGGTTTATTACTTTTTACAAATTGTACTAAAGTTATTACCTGGGGTATGAAAATGTGCTGAACAGCTATAATTTTTTTGGCGGTTTCAAAGCTTTAGTAGAGGCACCAATCACTAGGACTGGGCCCACGTTTTGCCGAGTTTATTAGGTCCCAACGTGACAAGTGGCAAGCCTGTCGCCGTTATCCGGGCACAATTTATCAGGCAATGGTGTTGTTGTTGCGAATAGTGGTAAAATCACATAGTAATTTCATGCCGTAATGTAAACAAACGGAGCGAAAATCCTTTCAATTTAGTTATTAATACAATTTAATTACATATTCCATTAAATAGAAACTACAATAAACAATGAATTAATTAAATTCTACTATTAAATTTATCTATATTTTGCTGTACCTACTCAATTCATATATTAACAAGTATGGACATTTTATAACACCCTGTGTGTGTAAGTGTCAAACTCTGCAAACTCATCAATATTTATAAAACAAACTCCAAACATCACGAAATTAACCAGTACGTTTGACTTTCGGGCGATTTGAGGCACCTTCCTGTTGCATTATAGCCCATAAATTCAATGCGGTAGGAATCAAAAGCTGTATGTTTGCTTGTGGGGTCCGTAAACGGTCGGCGGTCATGTTTCGACCCCGTTTACCGGTGATTTGTGTCCTCGTCGATATGAAATAAGCCCGATTTACAAGAATTATTTTGATGCGAAAGGACCGCGGGGAGCAAGGGGTCACTTGCTAAAACAGCATGCAACGAAAACATGTCGCCTCGGCGAGGACTGTAACTCTGGTACTTGTGTGCTACTCAATTCGACATACCTATTTATTTCGGAAGAAGTCCATAGTGTTTGTTCGCGACATAGATTATTTAAACATACATCAAAATGTAAGACAATGTGGCAATATTGTTTTATATTCTGATCTTGCCGCTCCCGCACGCTTTGTTTGACCTTAATTATAGTCTAAAATTAGTAAATATCGGTTTTAATTTACCGTTAGCCCCATATACATGTACTTACAGTCCACTAATCTACAAGTTGTGCTATAGTGTTTGTATTATAGATATTTCAAAGTACCTAAGTAGGTTGAACATTTTATCATTTTATTTTACATGAACTGAGATTCAATGCCTCAGTATAGGGTTGTTTGCAATAGTCTCCTTAGACTGTTGACTCTGCCAAGCCCTACGCATACACTTCCCTATTGCGTAGGTACTATGGCATAAAAATCTTGATTGCGCGCCTCGGCAAATATACATTATATCGTGAGTCTAACAAAGTAGTCGTTACTCTGATCCTCTTGACTCGTGTCAGTAGATGGCGTTAGTGCCGCGTAACAGTTTGAGCTGAAAATTAATGCTTAAGGTTCGCCCACATTAAGTCGGCCCGCCCGCAGCGACACGACACAGTGTGCTAGCAAGCGGATTGGAGCGCACATCGTGTTAATTTTACGATACAATATTTACATTGGGTGCTCCTGTCGTGTTCACAAGAATGGATGAAGAATGTTTGATTCATTTAGTTCATGGATACAATGAGCTGTATGATTTGCAAGATCCTCATTACGACACGAAAGATAATTCTTCGTCAGAGCTATCCATAATGTATGTATAGTTGCACGCGACGTTTGGCAGTATACTATACACAAAATCCGTCAAAGCGCTGCGACCCGTCCCGTCGCTAATGTGCTAAGTAAGCAGTTTGCGCTGTGCTGCGGCCCGCTCCGCCCCGCTGCGGCCCGACATAATGTGCGCGAACCTTTAGTGCCTTTCTCCACTGCTCCAATACTAATAAGCTACTACTCCGGCATCCGGTTTTTAACGGTCCGATAATTTGCTAGATCGGAACGGTATTTTACCGGTCCTAAGTTATCGACGTACAACACAAAAATGTTTCCATACTATTTTATTTACAGTAATAGTATGTGTGGAAAACGTCCCCTGCCACGAATAGAAAAACCGAGGAATTTTAATAAAGCACTGCGTCACGCCCATTGCCGATTATAGTCGGATGAAGTGGAGAAGCATAGTCCGGCATCCGATATTTTACTCGTAACTGATTCCGGTTCCGACGCCGGGCCGGAGCAGTGGAGTAAGGGCCTTACATAGACGTTTTACGTTAAACCAACGGCCGGGTAACCCGACTCAGCCCAAGGGCCACCCGCTTTTTGGGAACCACTTTAGTCAATAAAAGAAAGAGAGTAATGTTTTCGGGGTCCACGCATGCATGCTTGTCCGTCTCTTTATTGCAACATAACTTTTAAGAGGCAGGTTCGGGCTTGAAATTAAGGGTGCGATCCCCACGTGAAGCAATTTAATGGTTTTGATTAATTAAAAAAACCGGCCAAGGGCGAGTCGGGCTCAACCGACAATTTTTGATGAGGCAATAAAATACTTTTTTATCTTTAACCGAGTCGCGTTTTCGTTTCTGTAAAATTATGGGTAGTATAATTGAATCCGCGGCGTCTGGAAGAAGGTCCCGAAATGAACTTTTCAAAATTTTCAGGAGAGCAAAAAATCTTTATATTCTCTATAATAATCTATAAACTTACTTTATTAATAACTTAGGCAATTGGAACTAAGTGTAACCTAATGGGTGGTTTAAAATAAAACAATTATAAGAACATTTTTATTTTGAATATTTGTTTACATATTTTTAGAGCCCTTATTCCACAATATAATCATCATCATCTGTTATTATTTGAGTCTCAATCGAGGTTTTCATAACAATTAGCCGATTCTTCTTTCTTGAAAAGAGTACAAGTTTGAGGACATAATTTGCCTTCCCAACTTTGATGGGTACAGAAGACCCATAAGGGTTAAATGTTGCCAGTATAACATGGGAAAAGGGCACGATTCTAACGAATAGATCTTTTTCTTCTTCCACAAACTCGTTTTAATGAGCTTTTTAGGCCTTATCGCTTATAGATTGAGACTATATTCCGCAATATTATGTGTCATCGGTTGGACTAACAAAAAAACTCATTTCGTCCTTGGGTATGGATTGTGACCTTCTTCCAGACGCCATTTTCCATTTTCGATCTGCAGTTGTTCTACAATTTTCTACTGTGCGCCCGCTTCAATTATTGTCGTACAGTCGACAGGACCTCAATGTTCATATTTTAGTTGCAAAGTCACTTGTAATGGAACGGAGTATAGTGCATGGGTGTATAGGATGATGTGCTGTTTACTGTACCTCATATTTGTAAACATTTCAATAAAGAAATGAGTCTGTTTAGAACTATACGAAAGCCCTTGAATGCTCCAACAGACCGCACAGTTTGTTGTTAGAATACATACATACATAAGCTCATGCCTATGGATACAGGGCTTATGGGATCAGAGGCGTAGGCAGAGACCAAGGACTGCCACCTGCCACGATCCTGACAAATCATTTCCGCTTCATCGACATTCATTAGTTGTTGCATGCACGCACGTTGGTTTCGCGTACTTTTTATCTTGCCCTTTGCTAATACATCCCCTATTTGGCCGAAGTATGTCCGCCTGGGGCGTCCCTTACCAGCCCTTCCACTCACATTCGCTTTATATATTTGCTTCGTCATTTGCTGCGTGGGTTGGACATGTGGAGAGGATGAAGGAAGAGACTTCATCCTCTCCATATGTCCAAACCAACGCAACATTCCTTTCTCAATTTGTTAGAATCGGGCAAGTTATTTATCTATGCAACAAACACGATTTCCTCGCCCTTTTTTCAGTTGCGGGGAATGTCTCTGGGGATGAAACAGCACAATCTAACGAGACATCAAACTCAATAGCAATATCTTGCAACGTAAACCGCTCGGTTGCTGTATCGATTATTACTTAAGTCCCCTTCATCGGATCGGCAATTGAATTTTATTTAGCTACCTAACTCGGTTAGGCTGCTGCGTGGCTAATGCTTAACTTAGCATGGTTTATTGTGACTGAAATAAATTTTAGGGTCTGTTTTGTGCGTTTACGTCAACCACGATACAAGCTGCGCCTAATGTGGGAGTATTCATCGAAAAAGTTTCAATTAAATATTACTCCCTACGTCAGCGCCATTTTGTACATTTGTAGGTGTATACCTACAGTTCAGAATTGGCATTACAAACTGAATAATTACAGGCTCGTCTGCACTTTGGATAGATCGTAACCATATTCAAGTGAAAGAACTTCAGTAAAAGAGCCTTCAGACAACAAATGAGGAATTTCATGAGCATGAAATTACATACAGCTTAGTCGGCCTACCCCACAGGAAAGACAATTCCATACGTAGCGCGGGTTTCCTCACGATGGAAAGGACGCTGACGCTATCAGGATCGCATATACAGGGTGGAATTTTGTAATGCCACCTGAAGGGGAAGTACTCTTAATACTGTAGATAGAAAATTTTACTCAAAGAAAACATTCCTTTGTTTTTGAAAAGAAAGAAAACTGCATTCAAAGATTTTTTTACTGGTTTTCGTATCCAGCTCGCGGGCGTCAGACTCAACACACCCTGTATAGGTTTCGTGTCTACTTCAAAATAAAACATTAGGTCAGGTCATTCCCCTGATGACCCCCTAATCGCGTCGGTCACGCGATAAATCGTAAAATATCAAGTTGGCTCGCTAGGAGTGATATACCAACACCGTGAGACTCGGCGAAAGTAAAATTAAAAGCATTAGCGACCAACCAAGAGGTGAGTAATGAATTTCGCGTATTCTCAACCGCAATTTTAAACCCTACCCTCAGTCCATTATTTCTTGCAATTTATTTCACCACCTTTGACCATTAATCAACAGGTCAGAAAAAGGCACCGAATCAAATAAATGAGACGAAACGGACCAAAGAGAAAAGGGGGCATCCTAAAGTAAAGATACTCGGCAACATCGACCCTCGGAATACTGGAAAATCAAATGCAAAGGAGAGCGGATTTTACACTTTCAAAAACATGCTCCAGAGATTTGTGGCGAAGTCCGCTGCGCAGACAAACAAAGGAAAATTTATGAAACTATCAAAGAAGAGCTCGAAACCTTTCAGGGGCTTAAATATATAATGATCACTTATCAGCCATGAGCCGAAAACCCCAACAAAGGCTTAGGCGAAGAGCCCTTTTAATGCGTGATTTACTTTTCCTGCTTACTGTTGGGTACTATTGAAATAAAGCTACGAATATTCTTGTACATTTTCAAAGGCGATGCTAAATTGGCAACTGCCCCTCATCCTACTGATTGGGACTCTACCATCGAAGCTAATTTGGCTAACTTGCTTTATAACTGAGTGCATTCATTTAATAAATTATCCAAAATGGGCATTGAGTCCGTCGCGCGCAAAACTTTCCGTAAGTTCAATACCTACTTTCAAACTTTCTGACTTATTGCATTAAATTGTACCGCAGTTTTGAACACAAATGCATCAAGAATAAACAAGCTGGTCCTTATTAATCATTTTATTACGCAATTTTTATAAAAATATCGTGTTCTGTAGATGCCGGGCCTCAGAATACATAGACAACTTATTCAAAATCGATCATTTAACATCTCTATTGCAGTCGGGCTCACAGTACCACAAAACATACCTTGCAGACACATGGTACAATCAGATTCAGACGGCGTTACCTCATTGTAGTGAAGTTACCTCATGAAGTGTTAATCTAATTATTTGGTATCATACTTATCTTTGCACTCATCCTAGAGTATATCGCTTTTCATCTATCAAAACAAGCGAGAAGGTATTACGGAGCTAACGACCTGAAGAGTAAAATAAGACGTAAGACTGTGGATGGAGAAAAGTCGAGTCTACGCCTGTTAGCTTAGTCGGATGTAGTCGACTGCACGTCTCTCTTTACACACGTTTAGTTTACTAAGTCAGCCGTCGACTGCACTAGTCAGAGGACATCGCCTTTACACCCCCACACTGCTGAAATGCTCACGTTTTCGAAATTATTATAAGTACTCGTGGCAAGTAGCATGAGTATACAGTATAAATGAATGTATCGCTATTTTCGCTCGAATCAAATGTCCCGAACGAGCCTGTTTAATCCTCTAAAGTTTGAAAGGGGGAATACCTAGAAAAGTATGAGGATATTATCACTAGTCAGTTATCCCGCCCCAAGTTTGGTGGCCGAAATATCCCTTTCAGGCAAACTTTGGACGACTGGCCCGTTTGTGTCATTTCATTCAGGCGAAAGTGTCCATCATCATCAACAACCCATTATGTCCCCACCAAGGGGCACGGGTCTCTTCCCTGAGGAAGGTATAGGCCATACTCCACCACGACGGCCAAGTCCGGATTGGGGGAGACTTGTAAGGCTAGTGGCTGGTCTTACTGTCAGAAGTTCATAAGCCGCCCAAAGACCTCTGACTTGGCTTAACGACTGCCATCTATCGACGGTAGAGGGCACCAGCTCCTTAACGTGCCTTGCGTAGCACGGAATCGCTCGGAAAAATGCCACTAGCGTTAGTCATGAATGGTCACCCATCCATGCACTGAACGCGTCCTATGTTGTTTAACCTCCTAAGATCACTCAGGCATGTCTGGACTACGAGCGAAAGTGTCCATAGTGATTGTAAAATTAGGCATTTCGACCGACTGACGGCAATATTTTGTGTGGCGTGTAGTACCAACCAACATAATACTAACCAACACAGTTGACCAACATAATCAAACTTTCAAAAAGCCCATAGCGTAACTGAGTAGAGTAGACGCATGTAAACATTTTTTGTGGGCGAGATAATCCGTTACCCGACTGTACTAGTTATTCCCGAGCACTCGCAGAAAAGCCGATTCGGCTCGTTTTATTTCCGATCGCAAAGGAATAGCGAATGCCGAGCACAGCGGCCACACGCGCCCAATCCGTTTGAACTTTTGTTTCGTTCATGAAATATTAATATTACCTGCCGCTGCCGGTCGGTCTCTACTCTTTAACCGCTCTGGCGAATAAACCACAAAGCCAGAGCCCCGTACAAATCTTACTGTCCCGACTAGGACATGCACTGGTTTTTATCGGACTGCTAAAAAGAAGAGGTCCTCTGTCCCGAAATCGACGTGCGCGCATGCAACGACTAATGAATATCGATGAAGCGAAAGTGATTTGTCAGGATCGTGGCAGGTGGCAGTCCCTGGTCTCTGCCTACCCCTCTGGGATACAGGCGTGAGTTTTTAGTTGCCGTTTCGTTGTATCCACTTGAGATCTGTACCAGTCTATTTTTTTATGTATGTTCAGGGATAATTTATTTACTGAATTTTCTGATTATTATTATTACTGTTATTTTTTTTTTGTGAAAGGGGTTACCACGATCTTCAAGACGCTTTTTTTTCGACTTACACAGGGTGTTAAGCCCGCCTAGTTTCAATTATAGTAAATGGATTCGACCTATTTTACCATCCCACAAAGGCCATGATCTAAAACGAAAACGAAATCACAAAATAACATAAAATAAAACCTGAACCTGTGAACCTGTAGTTGGCTTTCTGTATCCCTACATTATATTCTATTTTATTGTAATAGCTGTTGATTCACCATAGATCTGTAAATAAATAAATACATAAATAAATAAACAAATAAGTAAATAAAATAAAAAGCAAAGTCAGCTTATTGCTTTTTTTTTCTTTATCTTTGAATGTTTTTGTTATTTTTTATTTTCGCGTAAAGTTGCGATATGTCTTTATCGCGGTCTAAAATCTAGATCAAATACCAGAGCAAAATACGATTAGACCAATTAAAGTAAAAATGTTTTATTCAATGTAGCACAGGAGCTGCGACTTAATGAGCGTGACAAGTTAAACATAGGGCTGCAGTAGAATGCACATTGTCTGGCTAGAGATAAGTCTCAGCTTAGACCTGGATCGACGCTGTAGAAGTCTACACCTAGAGCTGCTAATAACAGAGATTGCGAAAGATATAATTCACGGGCTTGCGGTTTTACCACTATGACTAATCGCTAACGTCCTAAGTAGTCGCCCAGATCGAGGTACACATAAATTCTGCGTATGAATCCATTTATGCTGATATTTCTCTACTCTTCAAATAAGACTAATGTTCATGATTATTATGAAGGAAATTGTGAGCAAATCTAAATTTCTGGTGTATTCACCTTAGCCCTTGAAACCACCTTTGTGTGGTAGGGTAGTGGGACGTAGTGGGTGTCCTGCTGTGGGACGTATACGGGATTGCTGTGCCCCGCGGTGTTACCCGCGGTTCATCGATTTTCCCATGGTAATAAGACATTTTCGCGCGGTAAAACGTAGCCTATGTGTTAATCTAGGGTGTCAGCTAACTCCATACCAAATTTTATTAAGATCGCTCCAGCCGTTCAAACGTGAAGAAGTAACAAACATACACACTCACACACTCACAAACTTTTGCATTTATAATATTAGTGTGAAGTGTGATGAAACGAAATAGGTCCAAGAAAAGAATCATAGCTCAAGAGGCCAAGTCGATCGCACTGAATTGGAAGGTGACGCCATCCAACCATCCCCACAAGGGTAAATCCATTGTTGAAAGCCTATGCTCTCTTAGGAGTTAAAGAACCGAAGGAGAAAATGGCACTTTCTACTTCTTATACAGAACTGACATCATCTGGGTTTTTTTCTGTTCTCACTGAATGGTTGAACTCTATGAACTTATTACTTTTAATTGTAACCATTGCTTTGAAATAAAGAATGTTTATTTATTTATTTTATGCGGTTTATTATGCAGTGGTGGCGTAGTGGGGTTGACCCTTGCTTCTAGATCATGAGGGTCTGGGTTCGAACCACGCATGTACCAATGACTTTTAGTTACGTAGATTTGTTTGTTTATACAGCAACACCATTCGCTGATAAATTGTGCCCTGATAACGGCGACAGGCTTGCCACTTGTCACGTTTGGGACCTAATAAACTCGGCAAAACGTGGGCCCAGTTCTGGTGATTGGTGCATTTGCCTACCCCCTCGGGGGTAACGGGCGTGAGTTTATTTATTTTTATTTTATTTTATGCAGAACAACATTTTCTATGAGGAAACCGTAGAAATTACCTTTTCAACTCTAAGCGGTTTCGACAGCACATTACCTTTTGCAATCAAATCGGTTTCGTCTCGCTTGACTTTGCGACTCAAATATAAAGGTAGCGTACTTGCAACGGCTAATGGGTGTTACAACTTTTGTAGGCGCAACATGCCGGAGTCGACGCCACGATCCACACGCTTGTTGAAGCATTTGTTGCAGTATCTGATGGCAAGTATAATAGCTATTGCTACTAACTTGGAAAAAGTTATTGAGCAGTTCAATAATCACTTTGGTACCAAGTCGAATACAACGATCGTAAGGTTTAAATTCTTCACGCGGAATCAAATGCGTGGGGAGTCAATAGACGAATACGTTACAGCATTGAAGCTAATGAGTCAGCAGTGCGAATTTGATACGTTGGAGGACGGCTTGTTGCGTGACCGGATCGTGTGCGGTGTTTGGGACGAACGAACGAGCGTCGAGGCGAACGAGGTGTCGTGTGACAATGGTCGGCAGATCGAAGGAGTCAAGCACGAGTCGCGGTGGCGGCGGCAGCGGCGAGCGTTAAGCGCAGGGCCGGCTGCAGGGCAGCGGGCGCGCGGGTGCGGAGGCCGGGCCGAGTTCGAGCGGATCCACAGGGGCGCCACTAGGAACGCGAGCTTGTGCAGCGTGCGGCGGCTTGTATTGTGCGGGTGACAGTAGGTGTGCGGCTAGAAAAGTGAGGTGTTTTATGTGTGGCAACAGAGGTCACTATAAAAAATGTGTCAGGCGAAAAGGTCGACCAGAGTCATGGAACTATCGGAGCAAAGTGACGGGAACTACAGCGAGGAAGAACATTTGTACTACGTGTCGGTTATAGAATGCGTCAACGAGGTGGTGAGAGACAATAAATGGTATGAGTCATTGCTTATTTGTGATAGCGAATGTAAACATGTCTTTAAACTAGACACAGGGTCGGACTTAAACATGCTGTCAAAAAGTAATTACCTAAAACTAGGCTTTTCACTGTCTGAATTGTCTTCTGACAATACGCGCGCAAGGTCCTTCTGTGGCACGTTTATAGACATAATCGGGTCCTGCTATATTACAGTACAATATAAAGATGTCGCTTACAAGCTAAGATTTATAATATCTGACAAAGACTGTCAGAGACTTTCTATCCTTGGAAAAAGTGCTCTAGACCAGTTAGGATTGATAAAGCGTGTTTACTCAATAGATCTTCCGAATTATAAAGACCTATTCGAAGGTTTAGGTACTTTGCCAGGCCTGTATAGTATTCCAATAGAAAATAACGGCAGCCCTTGCATCTGCCCGGTCAGAAAAATTCCTCTAGGTGTAAGAGACCAATTGCTGCAGGAGTTGAACCGCATGCAGGAGATGGGAGTTATTCGGAAGGTTACGCATCCTACTGCATGGGTAAATGGAATAGTTATTGCTGCCAAGAAGGATGGTAATTTACGCATTTGTCTATATCCGCGACCACTCAACAAAGTAATTCGTCGTCAGCACTACCCTTTGCCGACACTTACTGAAATAGCGAGTAAACTAAAGGGTGCCCGTTTTTTTAGTAAGTTAGATGCCAGGTCGGGTTTTTGGATGATCCAACTGGACGATGCCAGCGCAGATTTATGTACATTTGGAACACCTTTCGGGAGGTACGAATTTACGCGACTACCTTACGGAATAAATTCAGCGTCGGAGGTATTTCATGCTCGTATTAGGCAGATCCTCGAGGATCTAGAGGGCACTGACTCTTTCATTGATGACATAATCATCTGGGGGGCAACCAAGGAAGAGCATGATACACGTCTTAAGTCTCTGCTGGAGAAAGCCAGGCAGGTAGGTATCAAGTTTAACCGGGAAAAATGTGAATTTGGGGTCACTGAAGTTACCTACTTGGGGCACACTTTCAGCAAAGACGGTATGAAAATAGACCGATCAAAATTGAGAGCAATTACTGAAATGCCTAATCCCACTGATAAGAAATCTCTCGAACGATTCCTAGGTATGACAAATTACGTAAGCAAATTCATTCCAAACTATTCGGAAAGGGAAAGTCCGCTACGTAATCTCATGAAGCAGGACAATGAGTGGTGCTGGGGAGCCTGCGAGCAGCAGGTGGTGAACGAGCTGAAGCGCGCGGTGTGTGAGGCGCCGGTCCTCGCGCTGTACGACGTGCGCGCGCCCGTGCTCGTGTCGGTGGACGCGTCGTCGCGCGCCCTGGGCGCTGTGCTGCTGCAGGCGGGGAGACCGATCGAGTTCGCTTCGCTGACACTCACTGACACACAACAGAGGTACGCGCAAATAGAGAAAGAGATGCTAGCAATCGTATTTGCATTAGAGCGTTTCCATCAGTATGTGTACGGGAAAATGGATGTCACTGTGGAGACTGACCACAAACCCTTAGAGGCACTATTTAAAAAATCTTTGGACTCTGTACCGGCGAGGCTACAAAGAATGATGCTTAGAGTGCAGCGTTATGATGTTTGCGTCACTTACAAGCCGGGTAAATATATGTTTATAGCGGACGCATTATCTAGGGCCCCACTGTCTGATGTCATGCACACAAAAGTATGACGAAAGTATTTGATGGCCTCGTATATTGCCAACAGTTCCCGGTCATAGGGTGAATATTTTTGCTGGCTGGGGCTTAGTTTCCGGGAGAAAAAGGCGAGGGGTTGCCATTCGCCATCTTTTTGTTGCTGTAGTGTCGCACCCATTGCTGTATCAGAGGCGTCAGTGACCAACGACAGCTTTGCTTGACTATCTGGGTGAGCCAACAGTGCGGCATGGCAGAGGCTTTGCTTGCAATTCTCGAACGATTTCAAAGTGTCACCTGTAAGCTTGACTGGATGCGATCCTTTAACGGAGCCGGTAAGTAGCCTGTTTAAAGGAGCTTGCAGTTGTGCAGCTTCTGGAACGAATCTTCTATAAAAGTTTAGCATTCCCAAGAATCTCCGAAGTTCTTTAATGGTCTTTGGGGCTGGAAAGTTTCTTATGGCCTGCACCTTTTCTTCGAGGGGTTTTATGCCATTCGCGTTGATGCGGTATCCGAGGAAGGTGACTTCTGGTGCACCGAACACGCACTTGGATGTGTTAATCAACATGCCATATTGCTTCATTCTTGTGAAGAGCTGGCCCAGGTGTTCCAAGTGTTCGGTCTCGTTCACCGAAGAGACCAAGAAGTCGTCCAAATAGACATAGCAGAAGTCGAATCCTCGCGTCATCTCGTCAACAAAACGTTGAAATGTTTGGCCTGCGTTCCTTAATCCGAATGTCATGTATGGGAACTCGTACAGGCCAAACGGAGTTGTGATAGCCGTTTTGTCTATATCTTCGGGGCTGACTGGTATCTGGTTGTACGCTTTTACTAGGTCGATGGTTGAGAAGATTGAACAACCAGTGATGTTATGCGTAAAGTCGTGAATGTGGCGTATAGGGTAACGGTCTGGTACAGTTCGTGCGTTCAGCATCCTATAGTCGCCACATGGGCGCCATCCATTGTCCTTCTTGGGTGCTAGATGTAGTGGGGACGACCATGGACTTTTTGAGGGCCGGCAAGTTCCATTCTTCAACATGGAGTCGAATTCTTGCCGAGCTATCTTCAGTCTGTCTGGTGCTAGTCGTCGCGCTGGACTTGCGACTGGTGGTCCAGGTGTAGTTTGTATATCGTGCACTGTGTTGTGATGGTGCACTCGTTCAGTACCAGTAGGTCTTGTGATTTCGGGGAACTTCTTCAATAACGCATGGAATTTAGTGTCGCCTGTCACGATCTTCACTGAAGATATTGTATCTGACGACGGCGCAGGTGATCCAATCGCTGAGAGAGTGGTTGTGTTATCAATGAGGCATTGATTTCTGCAGTCAATGATGATGTTGTAATGGGACAGGAAGTCCACTCCAATTATGGCCTTGGTGACGTCGGCCACCGTGAATCGCCATGAGAACTCTCTGCGTAGTCCGAAGTCCAGCTCCAGATGGACGTCGCCGTATGTATCGATGACAGAACCATTGGCGGCAGACATTTGGTACATAGTCTTGGGTCGGCGTTCTTTCAGGGCAGAGCGTGGAAAGACACAAAGATCGCTACCAGTATCGACGAGAAATTGTGTTTTCGTTCTGCGGTCTGTTACGAACAGGCGACCGGAGGATGGGAGGCAGTCGCTGGTCGCCATTATCGACCGCCTGAGCAGTTTTCCGATTGGAAGTCACAAGGTTTCAGGCATTTCTGTGCGTTGGCACCAAATTTGGCGTGGTACCAACAATTTGGAAATTTTCGGTAGCTTGACTGTGACCGGCTTCTAGATTCGCCACGACGGTGTCTGGATTGGTCACGTTTCGGCCGAGATCTGGGTCTTGACTGTCTTACTTGGGCCGAAAGTGAGCTTACTTGCCTCGTCAATTCGGATATTTGCTTGGCCATGAAGTCCAGAGTATTCTGCTGCGTCTGAGCTGAAGTTGAAGCTTCTGGTTGAGGGCCTCCAACGTTTCCATACGTTTTAGCAGCTGAAGCTACTTGGTGGTATGTTGGTACAACGTCGTGTACTCTGTCGGCGAGTTCTGCAATCACCTCTAATGCAGTCGATGGTTGGGCAGCAAGTATGGTTTGTGTGCTGCTTGGTAGTCGACTGGACCAGATCGTCTTTATAAAATCGTCAGGAACTCCAGGTCCGGCCAGGTTTTGTAAATGCCGGAGAAACTGCGAAGGTTTCCGATCGCCCAATTCCTCATGCGTCAGCAGCTGGAGGACCTTCTTCTCCTTTGACTTCGTCAGGCGCTTGATACGCTCTTGCTTGAGTTTCTCGTACATATTGGATTTCGGCGGATTTTCAATAATGTCGTCAATTATATCTACGTACGGTGGCTCTAGCTGCGAAGTGGCGTAATAGAACTTAGTTTCTTCTGATTTTATGCCTGCCAATTTGAATTGGCCTTCTAGTTGCTTAAACCACACCGATGGTTTCTCCGCGTAGAATGGCGGGACTTTGACACCGACACGATGTACCTCGGTTGACGTGTGTGTAGTGGAAACGCCCACATGCGCTTCTGGAACATTCCACGCGTCACGGAAAATTCCGGGCTCAGGATCGGCTTCGGCGTTGTCAGCCCTGCTCATCTTGATGTCAGTGCTCGATCGGGGTCACCAGTGAAGGGGTGCTAATGTGGGTGATGTGAATAGGTGCGATGAAACACGTAGAAAAGTTGTCACTATTTATTGTGTTTGTTAGGCACAGCACAGATAGTTCACAGGTACATTAGCGAGATAGAAGGAGTGAGATAAGGCGGAGAACAGAGCGATAGGACGAGCAGATATGCTTAGCAAGTAAAGCAGTAAAACTCTCAAGCGTGTGCTTAGCTTCAATATCTGATGCAGACAGAACACAGAGTTGAGACTGACGTAAACAGATTAAGCCGGCCGGCCTCGTTGGTTCGCGTGTCGCACACAGTGAACTGCCACAAGTCGTTCAGGAGGTAGAAGAACAGTCTGAATTCCTGATAAAAAATGTAAGATTTAGCGACATCAGAACGGCGTCTATAAAAGAAGAGATAAGTAAAGACAAAGAGTGCCAGCTTTTAATACATTACATTGTTATGGCTGGCCCTTAGATAAACAATTAATGGAGGAAAGCATGCGGGTGCACTGGAGCTACAAGGAGTCATTTGAATATGCAGGGACTTTGTGCCGAAATGGTGGCTAGGGTGCACGAAGGTCATCTAGGCATTGATAGGTGCAAGAGGCGTGCACGTGACGTCATGTTTTGGCCAGGGATGTCACGTGACGTGGAGGACACTGTGCGCAGGTGTAGAACTTGTGCTACACACGCCGCCACACCGCAGAAGGAGCCCACGATACTGCATGAGATTCCCTCTCTTCCGTGGGACAAAGTTGGCTCCGACATTTTTGAATACAGCAAAAAGCCGTATTTAATCTTAGTTGACTATTTGTCGAACTTTGTGGAGGTGAGTCCTCTAAATTCAATGACGTCCAGTTTACATGGGATTCCGCGGGAGCTAATATCTGACAATGGCCCTGCCTACGCGTCAAAAGAATTTAGTGCATTCGCAAAGGAATGGGGATTCATACATTCTACTTCATCCCCTAACTATCCCCAGTCAAACGGTCGAAGCGAACGTGCCGTACGAACGATCAAATCGTTACTTGTAAAATGTTTGAACTCAGGCTCAGACTTTTACGTAGCCCTACTTAATTATAGATCCGCTCCAAGGGATTGGTCTGCGAGTCCAGCACAACTTCTCATGGGTCGAAGGTTGAGAACCCGTTTACCATCACATGTCGAGAAGTTGCGGCCCGAGCGTGCCAACACAGCCGATCTTGTAAACATACGCAAAAATCAAAACAAAAACCAGTTGTGGTACGACGTGCGATCACGCACACTACCAGAGCTGCATGTAAATGATAAGGTGATAACAATAGACGGCGAGACTAGGCGGGAGGCGCGCGTCACGGGTCGCGCACATCAGCCACGCTCATATTTTATTACTGATTATAAAGGAAAAACCTACAGAAGAAATAGGCGACACTTGGTCAAATTGCCATCGGAGACGCAATCTCCCACTTCATCTCTGCACAGGCCGAGGAGTGATAATGGCGAGTCCAAATCGTCGCAAAGTGGCTCGGACCATTATAATTCATGTTCCGAGTCAGACGATAATTTATCCGAATCGGCTGTTCCACGCAGCAGACCGGAAAGGGAAGCTGCAAGGGTTGCTAAAAGGAAATTAAAATTACAAAAATAAATACATAAGCCAAATGTCAAGTACCTAACTTTCTGCCTAAGAAGTCATCCACATTAAAATATATTAATAAAAATATACAGCTGTAAGTAAAATATATGTGTCTATATCATGTCATAACTTTCAGAAGAAAAACCAGTTAATTATGTACAAAAAAAAAATAGAACCAAATAAATATAATATTATGTATATAAATAATATGTAAGTATAGTGTGATAGATCAGCAACAGGTGTTTACTTAATAACATGTAAAAAGAGTAATTCGTTGTCGAGAACTACATATATAAGCATTATATGTAGGTACGAGTACTTACTCATCTTGCTCTGTTTTGAATTAACCTCATTAATTATTATAAGTCTTATATTATATGGAAGAACTAGCTTATTTTTATAAGAAGGGAGATGTAGTATATTTCATTGTATGTATTTGTGGGTACTCAATAAAGCAGTCTGTGTCAAATACTCTTGCGTATCACTACAGTAGGGTGGAGCGTTGGGAGACGAATCAAACGAGTAGTGCTCAATCAAGACTGACTATAATGTCGAAGGACTGATATATATAAGTAGCTTAAACTAGGTTACATGTGTCTTACACTACAGTGTTGATGTAACAGAGGTCTGTGTCAGGACCGTGGCAAGTGGCAAAGCCTAGTCTCTGCCTACACCTCCAGGTAGATCCAATGTAAAGGTTAAGAACCTAACGGAATGGGCGAATGTGGCGTCGAAGACCTGAATCGCTTGGCAAGAAACGAAGAAGAATATCTAAGAGCTGATAGGCAATCTCCATTAGTGGAGTTTTTTTTTTTCGCTGCCTTTTTCTCCACTACAGACGGCCCAAGGCAGCGGCTAACATTATACATAACTGTATGTACATTGACATTCAACAAGCAGAATGAAAATTCTTTACGTTGAAATAAATTCTTGATTTTGATTTTTTGATTTTTTAGTGGAGAAGCAAAAGAAGAAAACAGAAGTAAAGCTTGACCTACTATGAACTGTACTTATAAATACACATAAACAAAACATTTTCATACAGGCAAACAAGAAATAGCAACATCACAAACATCTAAACATCAAAGAACTGGGTTTTTTTTTGTCCCCAACCGAGATTCGAATCCGGGATCTCTCGCATGGTAGGCAGATGCACTAAGCTCTGCACCACAGAGGTCATACATATACATACACGTACGCGTGTTCCTTCCTCCGAACATTTCTAAGTTGAAAGCTTTCCATGTTTCAAATATTACTTTACAAGCACAGAGGTTTGATTTATTTTGATTTTCATTTAGTAGACGATAAATTAGAATAGATAGGATAACCATAACGAGGTCATCAATATGTTATACCGAACCGCAATGCGCCTACTGATGGAATAAGCTGTTTGCGAAACGTAAAACATTGTATGGCGGATTTTACGACAGGATCAAGGGTCCGCGTTTTGTTCAGTTTTGTTACATCTACATGTGTTATACCCTCGTAAATTCCAACTTTAAGACAGGGGTTTCAATCCGCCCGTGTCCTCACGGTAACTCACCGTCGGGTACTCACCAAAAATGTCCTAGGGATCAACTAAGGTTCCCACCTAGTTTTGTAAATGTTCTCCACCCTTTTAGCAAAAGTGGGGTAATTTTCTTCGGCGGAAATTACGGAGGTAACGGCGCTCGAAATGTCAAAACAATTTTCCAAGCACATTTTGCGTGCAATCAACTTTCTAGGTTAAAAGTTTCTCGAATTGGACTAATGATAACTTCCAAACAACGCAATCACTCACGTGGTCCCAAATTAAGATACCATGATAGCGCATGGTATCGGAACCAGGGAACCAGGCAATGATTAGGAAATACACTGTTAGCTTTTAGAATATACATCGGGCTCTAGAGTAGGCTTCGGTTTTCGCCGAAAGCACACGAGTGTAATACTACTTCCTGCTCTGTATAAAACTTTTCTTCACTCTTTTGAAAAGTAATGTATAGTTGTAAATAACAATACAAAATAAACCTTACCTTATTGCAATATAATCGGTTTTTGATTGCTTAGAGACTTAGGTCATTTGAGTAGCGGGAATCGAACCTACGACGTTCGTTTTGGTAGTGAAGACTGTTAACTGCTAGACCAACGAGGCAGTAGAATAATAATGATTAGTCTAACCAAGAACTGAGGGCTATCATAGACAAAAACAAAATTGCGCGGAAAATCCCCCCACCTGACTTTCTTCAAGTTAAAGAATATTTAAAAAAGCGAATCAATAGAACAAAACCGGGGCTCCGCACTGCGGCGTTGTTGTACCAGCTTCCAGCAAGCTACGCAGCACAGTCGCACAACCAGGCTTTTACCTTTAGTTCCTACACGTTGATCCCCCTTTCGTCCATCATATAGCTGTAAAGAAATCCATTTACATCCAAAAATTGCGGATACTACTCGCCAATACAAACAATTTTTCCTTCGTGGTTTGTGTCACAAAATTCCCATGTTCTACTCGACGATAGAACCGCTGATATATTTGTCACAATTTCGATGTTATCCTATTCGTAAAAATTAAAAATATCAGCGGTTCTCTCGACGAGCAGAACACGGGAATTTGGTAGTTCCCTGTATAGGTAAAGTGTGGACAACTTATTCGTATTTCACATTTTTAGTTCAGTTCTTTTTCATCATCATCACTCACGTTATCCACATCCTCAGCTTACTCAAGGCCGACTTCACCTTATCATCTGACCGGCGCTATCTACTGGCGCCCGTTCTCGGCTGACACTCCATCTCTGCCCGGTCCACATACCGTCTTTCTGCCTGGCCATGTGTCCCACCCATCACTACATCAATCTCGTGGTTCGAAATACGTACCATTTATTACTTTGTGAACGTGCTTATTTCGACCCATAACTGATGAAGATGATGATGAAGATATTTCGACCCCATATAAATAAGGGTGGTCTAAACAAACCGGTCAGATCAGATCAGAACAGATCTATAATCTTTTGCTGTATTTAGCTAAATAAGCCAGAAAATTAGAGTAGAAGAACCTCCAGTTCAAATCAAATTCCATCCTTTAGTTCAAATTTTAACTTTAACTTATTACAAACTTTAACGAATTGAATTAATGAAAATTAAAAAAATTAAAATATGGTTATTGTGTCACCATAAATTTCCATGTCTGGTATTTGGCACGGGCTTTTTTTTTAAGTAAAAGTACAGTCGACAGCACATCTACGTATACACCCATGCACTCTACTCCTTTGCATTACGGGCGATTTTGCAACTAAAATGTGAAGGTTGACGTGCTGTCGACTGTACTTGTGCCAGAAGACCGTGCTCCCTTACATCCAATCCTTGGAGGTATTTTTTATTTCATTTATAAATTACAATTTTATAAGGCTAAATCCAATCCACACCGAATCAAACGCACCAGTTAGTCGCATCACAATAATTGGAATGGGATCAACAATTTGGCCCCAACCGTACCATAACGAACACCAACACCACCGCTGAATCTGTTTGTTATTTCGCGCACTTTATAGCCCAGAAGTAATTTAATCGCTGAAAAACACGGCCTCAAGCCCTCCTCAGTCTTGGATGCCGCAGCGCGGAAAATGCTCTCTTACCGCATGCCCTGGGAAATTCAATTTTGAAATTCTAGCGCATTATTATTTTAAAGTTTTCCCCTGTTTTGGAGGCTTATGAAAGAGCATCAAAGAGTTTCAAGTTTCGCCTCTTTTATGGACGGTTTCATATTTCGGTAGTTTCATACCCTTAAAAAACAGAAGCTATGGATTTTTACTATAGTCCAACGCTCTCGCAAATTGTTTGCCGGCGCCGACCACAGGCAATTTATAATCGATAGGTTGAAATTTTACCATAAAACTGCAAATGGGTATTCCATGCTGCACTTTAAAGGCCTGCGCAGACAAGGTACTGTCCCGGGTATTTTTTTGTCCATTGATATAGATCTCTTATAAATTGTATCGAATAACGCACACAAAGAACTAAAAGTACTCCGTACAAGAGAGACTGGACTGGACAAAAGTACGGGGGAGCTCATTGTTTGATACGGGAAGAAGAAGAGAGAAAGAAGACTCAATTTCCAGGCAACAAATGACCGCACACCGTATGCGTTGAGTCCGTGACAAGTACTCGGTGGGCATTTTTTAAACGATTCAGGGATTTTTATGGGGACAAAAGTCCCTCGTCTGAGCAGGCCTTTATGGTAAAATCTCATCATTGGTAATTGATGAGAAAAGCTGTGGATAGGGTTGTATTTTTACGATATCATGACTAAACAACGATTACATTTTCGTATGGAATAATTAAAACGACAGAACCTTTCTAAAACGCCCCAACGAAGTTGAAAAGCATTAAAGCTACTGTGGGAGTCAATATTCACAAGCGTTATTTATAGCGCTATCTATATATATATATATAAAAGGAGAAGCTGACTGACTGACTGACTGACTGACTGACTGACATATCAACGCAGGGCCTAAACTATAAGGGTTAGAAAGTTGAAATTTTGCACAGGGGTTCCTTTTGTAACGGAGCACAAAGAAAGGATTTTTGAAAATTCATCCCCTAAGGGGGTTAAGTGGGGGTTCAAAGTTAGTATGAAACTTTGCCGTTTTTGAAGCTATTCGAATGAAATTTGGTACAAAGGTTCTTCATGTAAAATTATGAATCACGTGTAAAATGGTTTTCCAAAAATCATACCTTAAGGGGGAAAAAGGAGAGTGCAAACTTAGTATGAAATTTTGCCTTTTTTTAAGTTATTCGAATGAGATTCAACGAAGGTCCTTCATTAAAAGTTATGAAAAACATGTAAAATATTTTTTCGAAAATCATCCCTTAAAGGGATAAAAAGGGGGGGTGCAAAGTTAGTTTAAAACTTTGCCGTTTTTGAAGTTATTCGAATGGTCCTCATTGGATGTCATGAAACACGTTTAAAATATTTTTCCGAAAATCATCCCTTAAGGGGCTAAAAGGGGGGTGCAAAGTTAGTATGAAAGTTCAGTGATTTTCAATGTTATCTCAATAAAAAATGGTATTTGGGTTATAAGTTCCTAATAATGATTATTGCCCATTTCTTTTTTTATCAATTCACCCACTAAGAGGGTAAAAAGGGGGTGCAAAGTTAGTATGAAACTTTTTGTGAAGTTATTAAATGAAACTCAGTATGAAGGTTCTTCATAAAACACGTGTAAAATATTTTTCCGAAAATCATCCCTTGAGGGGGTAAAAGGGGGGTGCAAAGTTAGTATGAAACTTTGCCGTTTGTGAAGTTATTCGAATGAAACTCGGTATGAATGTTCCTCATTGAAAGTCATCAAACAGGTGTAAAATATTTTTCCAAAAATCAACCCTTAAGGGGGTAAAAGGGGGTGCAACGTTAATATGTAAGTTCTCTGATTTTCTAAATTATTTCAATAAAATGTAAATTACTGTAAATTACTAAAATTAAATGTATGATTATACAATTTTTTTGTTTTAAATATTTCACATGCGCTAAAAGTATGCGTGACTTATTTGCAAATACTTTTTTCAACTAAAGCCCACGCGGACGAAGTCGCGGGCAACAGCTAGTAAGTCATAAAGTCGCAACACTTGCATGAAGTTGTATTTCACTTCTTAGTTCTTATACGAGTAGTTACTATTCTGGTATTTGTATATTGTTGTGTAGGTGTTGGTATAGGTCTTTTGTAAAAAAATTGTTTTCGCTCGTAGATGCTAATCGCGATCAAATAAAAAAAAATTGAATTTTCAGTATCAAACTTAATCTAGGTTACAATTTTTTTGTGGGAGTTTCCTTTTTAGTAAGAATTACCTGTGCCAGGAAAACTCCCGCTCTTCCTAGTTGGTAAGCATTAATTAAGTTGATTACAGTTGACAATTAGTTCAAATTTAGCATGCAATAAATCGAAATCGAATCGAAATCGAAAAAAAGAATCGAAAAAGAGTTCATTGCTATTTGATGTATGGGTTATAGTTATATGCATTGAGTAACTGCTACATGTTTTGAACTAAAACTTTCGTAAGCACTACACATTATTAACTTTATTTTGGATACACTTACTTGACTTTTTGTCAGAAGATTCCGTAGATTACATAGAGAGAACCGATAAAGATTACATAGAAAGACTGTCGTTGTTTCGCCATAATTATATTTTTATTTCACCTAGGGCTACGAAAAATACATAATAACCTATTCTCGGACCTACCAATTGTACCTATGTATAAAATTTCATCGAAATCGGCCAAGCCGTTTCGGAGGAATATGCGCACTAACATTGAGACACGAGAATGTTATATGATGATGATGATGATGATTTCCACTTATCCCTTATCAGGGACATAGGGCATAGTATTTTATTGTATTAGAAGATAAGTCAACCCTGTAAATTAGTTGCTACCCAGAAAATAATCGATTGGTTATACCCTCAGAATAAGAAATAAATCCTTCTTATTCTGAGGTTATACCTATTATGTAACGTTACTTTGATTCCTTTTTGCCGCTATCTGTGGAAACTTTTAATGACTGTCTGTTTTTATATCTGCTTTGTAATATCATGTTTGCTTAGTCACTAGTTTTCCTAAATATTAAATTAATTAATTTTAAAAAAGTCATGGAGGTCGCGCGTCGTCGGTTTCTTGACTCTGATCTGGGGTGCAATTACGTAACACTCCACTGTATGGAGTTGTCTTGTTGTTTTGTTGTTTTGTTCCCGGAATGTCACACCACCTTATGTCATACTCTTATATTCTGCGACTTTTTTCCCAGTACGTATCTCATACTCCTACTCCGAACTGTCATAATAATAAACCATTTTTATTTTGACTCTTTTGAGTTGTCTAAATGCATAACTCGATAGAGTGGAAAGATAATAATGTCTATTGCAAGTTTTCCATCTTCTGCAATCAACACTTACTGCCATTAAGATGCTCTAAATACAGGTTATTTTCAATCTAGTTAAACCAAAAATTTTTTTTTACCAATGTTGGATTTAAGCCGATTGTACGCTGCTACGACTCATTTTATTAGAAAAAAAATACTTTTATTATTACTGCTTGTTACTGCTGACCAGTTACGGCAGTGACAGCACATCGACCTATACATAATCGAACTCGTCTCAATTACATTACTGACGGATCAACAGGTTGTAAGGAAAAAATTACAACAGGGATAAAGTTTATCGATTTAATTATATTAAACGATAAGTAAACTAAACCGTTAAGTTTATTGAATGTTATCGACAATAGAACAGATTTTGGTTGTAAGGTAAAACCTACAATACGGAAAAAGCTGACATCTTTGCAAAACGCATATACTTACGCTCGAATGTCTCACCAGCAACACCTGCTACCCACAAACTCGCCCATCTGTAATACACTCTACCACGAATAAAGAGAAACAAAAGAAAACTAACGTCGATATTCTGCCGCCCAAGAAAATAATAGGACATAATTATTCTCACCCAGTCCCGCCAAAAATACGCCTCAAGATAGGTGTATCCTTTTAGTATTCGGCCCAGCGCCTCTAACAACTGTGACACAGGAAGGAAAAGCAAAAGAAGAGCTCCAAATTGACTGACCTTGGCCTCGTTGGTCTAGCGGTACCACGTATGCTTACCATGCCGAGAGTCGTGGGTTTAATTCCCACTAGAGGCCGCCTACGTTTGTACAAACGGTGAGACTAGCGATGTGCCGTTCCCGGGAACGATCCCAGAAGTGGGAATTATCGTGGGATCGTTGCCGGCAACGATCCCAAGAGGTGGGAATTATTGGGAACAATGCA
This sequence comes from Yponomeuta plumbellus, assembly GCA_947310845.1. Taxonomy (NCBI): domain Eukaryota; kingdom Metazoa; phylum Arthropoda; class Insecta; order Lepidoptera; family Yponomeutidae; genus Yponomeuta; species Yponomeuta plumbellus. Next base: position 9,947,151 of record OX371209.1, on the reverse strand, counting down.
TTAGTTCCAGTGTTAACTAAGATAGAGTTCTTGGGAATAGTTAATTAGTGATTCATATGAAGCATGATATTCAATATGAAACAAAATCCCCTTGGGATGTCCTAAATTCCGAATGTTGGAGGGAAATTTCTCTGTTAGAGGTTACTGACTTTTGAAAAATACCAAAAAATTCTAAAAGTCAAATTTATTTTTTTACTGTTCATAAAAATTAGCCGTAGCAAGTTTCGAGTTTGTGTGAAAAGTGAAAAAAAAACAAACAATTTAAAAACTTGAATTCATTAATATTTTGTAAGGGAGTTACAATATAGGCATGATGACAGATTTTGAATTTTCCTTCTATTATGTCTAGTAGGTAGACGGCTATTATTTTCGAAAAAAAAATCAACAAAAAAACTTAGTTTTCGTAAAAATTTATGATATTTTTTGCTATTCAATTTGAATATCATGGCGTCGCTTGTGACGTAATGACTATGTAGATACGGCATTATATCTATGCTGAATTAGGAAAGTGAACAAAACGTCTCTCTGTGCAAAAACACATCAACAGCAGCACCGAACAAACTGTTTATTTATGTTCGAAACAAGAAAATAATGAGAGATAAAGTTATTATAGATAGAGATAAACTGTGACTTTATAAAGCATTTGCTGGCTTTACGGAATATGGGAGTGCTATTAGTACGGCCTCCAAGTGTAACAACTAGAGCTAAACTATCTAAAACTGAAGCCAAAATGAGCTTACTAACCCTGTCAATATCAACAGGGGTGTACGCTAAGGTGACACCATCTCGCCTAAGCTCTTCACCAACGTCTTAGAAGACGTAAGACTCTAGACTGGGGTGAGAAGGGTGTCAATATTAACGGCGTTTATATGTCGCACTTGCGTTTTGCCGATGACATCATCATCTTGGCAGAAAATGCCACGGATCTTCAGTGTATGCTCGCAAACTTGCACGAAGCGTCCCTGGAGGTCGGTCTCAAGATGAACATGTCCAAAACAAAAGTCATGGCTAACCATCTGGTGACTATGCCGAACATCACTGTCGGTAATTGCCCGATAGAAGTTGTCGATGAGTATATCTACCATGGACATTGTTTATCTTTTCACCGAGAAGCAGCTTGGTTGGGCTGCTTTCGGGAATCTTGCCGATGTTTTCAAATCAAAGATTCCGCAATGTCTAAAAACCAAGATATATGACCAGTGTGTTCTAGCCATTCTCACATATGGAGCCGAAACTTCACAAAGCAGAATATGCACCGAATTAAAGTAGCACAAAGAGCAATGGAGCGAGCCATGCTAGGTCTTAGACTCGTAGATCGAGTACCCAATGTCGTCATCCGTCGCCGGACAAGGTTTGATGACATTGACGAAAGAATCTCAAGACTGAAGTAGAAATGGGCGGGACACCTGGCGAGGCGGGAAGACCGCAGGTGGACCAAGGCAATCACAGAGTGGTGGCCGAGAACAGGACGACGGTCAGTAGGCAGACCTGCGGCCCGATGGTCGGACGATGTCGTTGAGTCGGTGGAAGGTCCGTGGATGCGGGTGGCGAGAGACCAAGTGAAATGGCATTTGGGGGAAAAGGCCTATACCCAACAGTGGGCAGCGGTAGGCTAACGATGATGATGATGAAAGAACTTTCACATTTTGGTATTCAGATGAGCAAAAGTGTTTATTTGATGCGAGAAACTCGCTCAATATCAACAAGTCAACTCTGGGTAAACTAGAGCTGATTTGCCTCAATAAAATATTGTTCGATTGTTGATTATGAACCACGATATTGAGCCACGAATACACAATAACATCCACTAATTAAATTATGCGAAAATTAATCGGAACGCGTAGTCACAACAAAAAGTCAAACAACACGGCCGTTGTAGCTAGTCGTGACGTCATTTACTTTGATTGCTGTTTCAGTTAATATGGCCCATTCCGGTATTTTGTACTTTTGTTTTCTTAAAAATCTTATCAATCTCAATGTTTATTTTATAACGGAGTCATTTTAAGGAATTATTTTGACATTTTTTTTTTCTAAAACCATTTATTCTTTCATTTTTTAATACTGTTATTGTTGTATTTAAAGAAAACTTTCGAAACATTCACAAATTTTGTAATTTTTACTCATGTTTATTGGGAAATCATTATTCATTTATTTAGCATATTTTTTGCCAGAAGTTACTTTTGTTATTTCCTTAAGCGTACTTTTTTTTAACCACAAGTTTAATTTCTAATTACAGCTATATTTTACCACATTATTTGCCATTAAAATTTCCTATCTCTACGGTATGTTTGGTAAATAAAACAATTTCTGAAAACAGTCTCTCCCTTAGTGACTATTAAACCCGCAAAAATTAAATTTGTTTCATTTTTCCACATTTTGTTCTGCTGCAGCTCCACTGCTTGCAGCGTTAGTGTCTGTTTTTTCAAATGATTGTTTAATCACTAACGAGGCTTTCTTGCATTTTACAAGATGGCGCGCGAATTTTGTTGCATTTTTTACTCCACACTGTGTCACAGTATTTACATAAAGTCTTTTCCGTATGACCTTCCTTGACTATTCTAAAATGTTCATGAACACTGCCTCTTGCTGGCACCATTTTTTTATTAAAAGTTGAAAATTGACGAACGAACCACAATAAAACGCTATCACAGCGCCAACCGTGGAATAATACTGACTTCCTCCGCACGCTATACCTACTCCGCATTTAGCTCCTCGATAATGTATAGATGTCTCTTTCTTTCTTTAATACATAGCGCAAAATGATTTGAAATAGTAAATAATTTCGCGTCGAATAAGTACATCTTTTAATTTTTTTTATTTACGATTTTTAGGATTTGTCGATAATAACATTACAATTAATATTTACAGTAACACCCCCGCAAGTTGGCAAAGAAATAAGAAAAAATGTTCCTATCCATATCATTGGGATCGTTCCCATTGTTGCCGGAAATAATGGGAACGATCCCATTATTGCCGGGAGTGGGAAGCTTCCCATTATTGCCGGGAATGGGAAGCTTCCCATCTGGCACATCTCTAGGTGAGACCGTTTGTCTGATTTGGTCTGGGTATATTTTTATTTTTGCAGATATCACAAACATGGTGTCACAAACACATGTCGGTGATGTATTTGTCTGTTTATCTTAAGGTAAGATAAGACAATAATATTCTTTATTGCACAGAAGAAACAAGAGATACCTACAAATAAAAGTAACAATCTAAAAAGTACAAGTAGCCTTATTGCTAACAGCCATTTCTTCCAGACAACCAGACGTGGATGCCGCAGGGTTATATTCAAGCTTGGGGGCAGGACAGGTGATTTATTGTGTGGAAGTTAGTTTTTATTCTTCATCCCTAACGTCGAAGGGTTGAATTTAAGAGGATATCGCTTCCGCTTCCACATAATTCGGAAGTTCAGCATTTTTTGGAGTCCCGCTCCTCTTCCTCTTTTGCTTCCACTTAGGTCAAGATCAAATCAAAGAGGAATCAAATTCATCGCAAATGCGCCTCAGTAACGTACGTGGTTACTTACGTTACTGAGTTGTTATTGGTTAATAGCAACGGCCCGCGACCGGCTGCGTGCGAGGACCCCTTCCCGCCATCCGCGGTTCAAAAACTAAAATTATTCACATCAAATAAACTCTCTTTCTCACTCTTCCTCATGCTCATCCGCATAATCCTTCTCACAAATATATCTTCACCCTTATGCGCATCGTCTAACTTTGTGCTTGACACTTCCTCTTCAGCTTGCTTCCACTTAGGTCAATATCAATTTAAGAGGAATCAAATTCATGGCAAATGCGCCTCAGTAACGTACGTAACTAATAGCAATGGCCCGCGACCGGCTGCGTGCGAGGACCCCTTCCCGCGACTCCCGCCATCCGAGCTTCAAAAACTAAAATTATTCATATCAAATTCTCTCTCTTGCTCACTCTTCCTCATGCTCATCCGCATAATCCTTCTCACAAATATATCTTCACCCCTATGCGCATCGTCTAACTTTGTGCTCGACACTTCCTCTTCTGATTGCTTGGTTCCGCGTCTGCTTCACTTCTCCTTTGTACAGTTGACGAGGAAGTTGTTGTGAAGTTTTCCTCATAACAACTTTCTTGTCAACTGTACAAAGGACTATGCATACTTTTTACTTACCTATGTTTCATAAAGACTAAAGACCCTTTCTGTTCTCAACCTGTCACAAACGTTTTTTTCGTACAAGAAAGGAAGCAAACAATTTATTGTCATACCAAATAAACTCTAACAATGTTATTGAGTACTAGCTGTGCCCCGCGGTGTTACCCGCGGTTCTAGATTTTCCCGTAGGAATAAGATATTTCCCCGCGGTAAAACGTAGCCTATGTTTTAATCCAGGGTATCGGCTAACTCCATACCAAATTTTATTAAAATCCGTCCAGCCGTTTCAGCGCTAAAGACTGACAAACATATAAACACACACACAAACTTTCACGTTTATAATGTGATGAATTAGTGTGATGCTTCGCAGTTTTAACAACAAAAAAAAACACGTTTCTTTGTAACACTCCTCGAATCAGGTTTAAAAAGTCTGTGGCTAAGGGAAAGACTAATTAAATCTGTTAGGCAATGAAGCAAAACCCGAAGACAGAATAAGCACTTTTCGAAGTACTTTCGATCAGTGGACTAGTTTCAGAAACTTTGGAATAGACAAGCTAAGATATTCTGCACAAACCATGGCGCTTAACTCAAGAGCCGCTTACATAGATTGAAAACAAGAAGCAAGCGTTGCTTAATTTGATTGATAAATAGATACATAGATCACACTTTAGATAGATCGATAGATAACTCTAGCACACCAGTACTGATTTTATTGAAGATGGATTTTAAATAAGAGCCCTCCTTGAAGAGGGTTTTGTTCGATCAGAGCTTAACAAAAACACGTAAATGTCATTCTTACATCATATAGTTATTAATAATGACAGCCTGGTCAACGTTTTAAAAGTATTTGTTAACAAAGAACTTAGCAAAATTGTAAAACTGCCAACACAGTCGACTTCACATCAATCTTTACAAGTGTCCCCTCAAGTCAGCTACGTTAAAGACGGCTTTGCAGCAAAATTGTAAAAGTTGACCTGCTATCCACTGTAACTAGATTTTAAGAAAATGACGTGACGAATCTTTTTTGTTATTTGAGCAATAGCTACGCCAGTTAGAGTAAAGTGAAAGTAAAAATGCATATTGCGATCAACAATGTACCTACCAAATTGACATATCACAGCGAAAGATTGACATAATTAACAACAAAAGGTGTGTGCTCAGCGTGTTCCGCCAGAGACAAAACTAACCACCGACAAAATATAAAACCACTGGAAAATGACTCTACGCAATTTAGGACAATATAACTTAACAAACCGTACTGAAATAACTGGCCTATGCTTAGCAACAGTAGTACTTTATTCAGGTGGAAGTGGATAGCTTCTTCTATCGTCCTTTTTTGTGACTTCTATAAACTAGGTTGTAATACGAAGCCCCCTCGTGCTAACTGTAGTGCGGTGCGGTAGTGCCAGGAGGCTTTTATTCTTAGGAAATAGAATTTTTGTCGACATCTGATAAAGAGCTTCGACCGAGACGGAAATGTCGGAGCGCTCACGTAGAAGACTGCACTTTGAGAACTTACTCCGTGATATCGCAGCTGCACAATGTGCCTACATCGGTTTTGACTGTGCCTCAAACAATCAAACTTACTCGAAAGGAAATAAGGCCAAGTTTGCACTGAACTGGAAATCGATTACAAAAGTATTTTATTTGCATTATTACATTTTGCGTTAAATGCCCTCAAAGCGGCAAAAGCTAATGAAAACGATAAAACAATAAACAAGATTTACTGCCACTAATTGCTCGGAAATGATCTTCTCACTTCCATCCTTATTCTCTTTTACGGTTATTTATTGGCAACGCTTAATCCACTAACTTATTAACTGGATGACAGAGTGCAAAATAAAGTTTTTATTTAATTCTTCAAAATCCCTCTTAAAGCTGCAATCATTGGTATATGTGAGGAAAATTTAATATTTTGAATGAATGAATGAAAATTCTTTATTGCACAATAAAAATTATGTATATAGGCGAGCTTAATACGGAAAGGTATTTAGCAATCATTGGTTTATGTGAGGAAAATTTGATATTATCGTCACCTAATCTTATGAAGAAGTCATTTTTCATCTGGATTCGTGTAATCTGTAGTCGGACTTCTTCCATATTTATTTAAACCGCATACTAACGAAGACCATTTTCCAGCGACATGGGTGAACCGCTTCAGCGAAGACCTGGAGTGCCTAGACCTGGAAGACGAGCAGCCGCTGGCGACGCTAAGCCAAGTCCAGACGGACAAGATGACACTCTTCTTCACAGAACTCTTGGATCACGACCGGGATGACGTCATCTGCGACCAGGACTTTGATACGTTCTGCGAGGTACGGTGCAGGTATCATCCAGTGATAATAATAATACTTGTCCGTAACAGTGTACGGCCGATTTTAGAGTCACGCTGACACTCGGCGCAGACCAGGCCAAATGTACAGTCGACAGCACATCATGGTATACACCCATGCACTCTACGCCCTTGCGTTACGGGCGACTTTGCAACTAAAATGTGAAGATTGACGTACTGTCGACTGTACTACGTCCTAAGGAGCGTTTTAGGAAAACGCAGACCGTTCAGCGCTGACCAGCCATACATTTTGTCTATCAGCGCTGACGGTCAGCGCGTGGTCAGCGTGACTCTAAAACCAGCCTAGCCTCTTTACATCATTTTTATGATGTTTACCATTTGTGTACGGCACCCTAAAAATTGGGACCTAATTCGACTAGAGGTCTCTACTGTCTGTCCTTCTGTCCGTACGTCCGTCCTTCTGTCCGTACGTCCGTCCTTCTGTCCGTACGTCCGTCCGTCCGTCAATCCCTACACCCGCCCGATTTCGATTTTGTACGGTATATATACGTTTCGAATTATTATTTCACAACGTTCACGCACAACTTTAGTCCCGACGGCACATTTTTCGACCACTGTGGTGAGATTGTGAATACATCTGAACAGACCCTTAAGATGGTGTAATGAAAGAGAATAATTAAATTTCGTTTCATGTCGTAATTCACAGAAGCTGGCGCATTTCGCCGACTGGTCGAGCAATTCGTCCGAGTTCCACATCTTGCTTGAGGTGAAGAGGGAGTTCATCGAGCTCTTCATCGACCCGTTGCCCAGCAAGTGAGTCAACTGGTCTCCTAGCGTTGGTAAATAGACAGCGATAATGAATTGTCGTTATTCGTCTAGATCTGCGATTTTTAAAGATCTGGGAATCGTTCAAGGATTCGTTGCAATAAAAGGAGAATTTCATTTTTTGAGGTGAAAAAAAAAACACTGTGCCTGGGCTTCTTGGTCAAAATATAAATGACAATGTTCAAGGTACTCATCGACAATACATTGACATCGACATAGATATACGATCGTACTTGCCTATAATATAAGCGTAATATTTTTGTCACGTTTCATTTTTGTGTACAATAAAGTATGAATATATGAATACCTAGTGCACCCAGAGTACTATAAAAAATTCAATGAATAGTAGATTAGTAGCCAAGAGCTGTAAGGCATCAATTGCAGCCCGAGATATTTAGGCGCACGAGCGCAGCGAGGGCGCCTATAGTTCGAGGGTGCAATTGATGCTTACACCCGAGCTAACTACTCTGCTTTACATCTCGATTGTGAGGTAAGTAGAAAAAAATACTCGTTTTTCTTTTCGCGACTTCATGAACTCTTCGTAAGTTTTAAATATTTCTCTTTAGAACTTTCAGGCAAAATATTGTTAATTGCTGCTTCAGCTTCCATTTTCATAGAATCGGGAGTGCAACTTATATCTTCATCACTTGCAGAACTCATGTTTTTTTCCTAATTGGCACGTAATTATAAAAAAAATCCCAAAATCAAACCATTTTTAAAGTAAAAGTTTTCTAATCCCACCTTTTTTCATCTTTTTTTTTAAATTTTTTTTTAAGAACGAAATTGAACTTCGCCGTTCGATATTTAAAATTGATGACTATTATACTCATACGAAGACAAGTCTGAATAGAGAAGCGACCTCCTTTGTCATTGGGCTGAATGCATGATGTCTTTGCCAGTATGATGGTTACGCGAATTTTTTGAAAGAGTGAAGAGTTTTTTTTTTAAATTACTTACCGCCCTAGGGCTTTTCTAGCTACATTATTACCCTAGAGCGCTAATTGGTCACCTACAAGCCCCAATTGGGGGTAATAAGGAGCTACTTACCGAATATGAGAGATGTAAAGTTAGATTTATTGGCTGTTCGATATGGTAACTTGAATCTGAATAGGGATGCCTCTATAGCTCTTCAAATATGACGTAGACTCTTAAAACTGAAGCGGTTTTGTGGCATAAATTGCTGCAAATATAGAAAGCTATCTTCTTTATCGCCGTTTCTGATTCTCACGAAACAGGGTATCCTAGTGTGGGGGCAGAAGTAAATGTGCCTCTATGTAAATGTTTGTGTTTCCTACCTTGTAAGGGATGGGTCATATCGTAGGTTCTATTGTGCTAAAAATTTGCAAATTAAGTTGGCAATGTTACCGAAGTGCTCTTGAAATTTACCTATGCAATGCGGGGCCTTACATTACATTACGTTCACAGACATTTGCAGCACTACATCCAGTGAGTATAAGAAGTGAACCAACAGCCGGCGTGTGTTTACCATTGCTTCAGTTCATGATATAAATTCAGCCAAAGAACTACTGTACTATAGTACAGTCAGTATTAGGGGCAGCGCAAGTAGCTGAATGTAAATGGGTCCTTATCAGCAGGCTGTCGCGTGACTGGCACCAAGCCACTGCAAGGCGGTGGCACGAAAAGCAAATAAAAATGTCAGCGAAGATGCTACAACGAAATATCGACGTCTACGTTACCAATATATTCTCTGGCGTAAAATGTAGTGCATGTCTAGTGGGAGCGGGTGATAATGCGACTGCTAGGTAGGTACCTACTCCATTATAAACAGCAATTTCCGACCCGGGCTGATGATACGCCTAGGGACTCGCTGAGTTCAGTTAATTCTCATTGGAAACTACTTTAATTTAAGCCGAAGCGAAAAATCCTGTAAATTTTTTCAGAAATCAGAACTTTATTTTAACGTAAAGAATTTACATTGTCTTTGTTAAATGTCAATGTACTTATAATGTTAGCCGCTGTCTTACTGCCGAATGTCCTGGGGAAAAAGGCAGCGAAAAAAAACTCTGACTATCTTTTCTCAAATCACCATAAATCAAAAACATAAATTGCTATGAAAATTGCTATGTCCATCTATCTAAGAAATTCAAGACCCAGGAGTGCCATCATCATCAACCCATTATGTCCTCACCAAGGGGCATGGGTCTCTTCCCTGGGGAAGGTATAGGCCATACTCCACCACGGGGGCCAAGTCCGGATTGGTGGAGGTTTGTAAGACTAGTGGCTGGTCTTACAGTCAGAAGTTTTCAAGCCGCCCCTGAGGCCTCTGACTTGGCTTAACGACTGCCATCTATCGTCGGCGGATTACTAATGGTTGACCAAAAAATTATTGACAAATGGTCATTCGACAAACAACGTTTAACCAAATGTTCATTTGGCAAACGAGACATTTGACAAAAGTATCATCTTACAAAAACTCACTTAGCAAATGATCCATTAGCAAACACTACATTTGTTAAATGTTTTGAATATTAAAATGTCAATTGACCTTTTTTAATTTCACTAAATAATATGTTTCGCAAATGAAGCATTTGTCCAAATGTCATTTAACAAAATGTTGAACGCATCAAAGTCGAGTCTGTTTTCGATCTTACATAGAGAACCTAACGCTCCGACGCGCTCCGCTTCGCTACGCGCGTCGTCGCACCTATATTTCTGTTGTCACGTATTCTTTACATCGCCGACCCCCCGTTCGTAAGATTGATTAATAAACGAAACATTTGTGAAATAATACATTTTATCAAACGTTTTTAGACCAATAGTAGTTTTGTCTGATAACTCAGTTGTTAAATGTTCATTAAGTAAAATAATTATTTGTAAAATGTAAATTTAAGTGTTGATCATTTGGATAAGTGAGTCATTTGTAAAATGATTAGTAGTAAAATGATCAATCGGCGAAAGCATTTTTTGTCAAACGTTGTTTGTCAAGTGTAATTTTGACAAATGACTTTTGGTCAAACAGCAGGACCCCATCGTCGGCAGCCGGCACTGCTTAACGTGCCTTGCGAAGCACGGAACCGCATGGAAAAATGCCACTAGCGTTAGTCATAGACGGTGACCTATCCATGAACTGAACGCGCCGTATGTTGCTTAACCTTAGTGATCGTTTAAGATCACTCAGGTAGCCCAGGCTACGAGCGATTCAAGCGTGCAATCGACACTTCTAATATCAAAACATTATTGGTATAATTTACAACTTACTTACAAAAGTAAGAAAACACCAATGCTGCGGCCAGACACGGACGGCACCCGTTCGCAGTGGTTAGCGTATCTGCCTACCATACGAGAGGTCCCGGGTTCGAATCCCGGCTGGGGACAAAAAAAAAGGAAACCCAGGTACCTGGCCTTGAATGCTTACATGTTTGTGACGTCGCTGTTTCTGGTTCCCACGACACAGGGCATCCTAGTGTGGGGCCAGAAACAATGTATGTTTCCTGTATGTAAATAATGTTGTATTATGTTATGTTCACGAGCATAACGCAGGGGCCATTTATCGCCCCAGTCTCAACTAGGCGACTCGGCCTTGCACACTTTGTGACCTTTGAATTCACATACAGTAAACCTCCTATTTCATGAGCTAAAGGAGTAAGTGAGGTATCATTACCAATAGTCTTTTCACGAAAATCCCCTAAAATAGTCGAATTTACGAGTAGTGCATGGAAGTGAAGTAGGTCGCTGCCAGTCTGCAATTTTTCCTGCTACGTTAATGAACGGCTAACTCAAGTTACGAAACTTCATTATCCGGCGAAAAACTCAGGCCTTACACTACCTAGGTCATTACATTTTAAGCTTGAAGAGTGTTGTAGTGTTTCTGTACTGGAAGGTTACTTGAAGCGCCTCCGTGTAATTGCTATTTCTATCTAACGACTTCCATAAGCACAACTGAGAACACAATAAAACTTTTATACCGACTGACAACTGAAAAATAACGGACAGGCAAAATAAAGTTATCCATACCTATATTTTTATGTCTTGTACTCTACTTTACAATAAAGGATAGTCTTATCTTGTACGTAGGTATATACTCGAGAAACACATTTTGTACAGTAGTACAACAAGTATAATAGGTATAATCCAACTTGGCATTTTTTTTGGCCTTTAAATGACACTGAATTTCCTTTAGCGGTAGAAAATTCGATACCGTTTGCAAATTTAGTACTAGGTAGCACTAAATTTGTAAACTGTTTCGAGTTTTCTACCGCTAAAGGTTTTTGATTTAGTGATTTAGTTTAAAGTCTGAAAAAAATGCCAAGTATAGATAAATGGATTATGAACACTAATGATTTTTGAAAAATCATCCTCTAAGTGGGAAACGAAACTGAGCAATGTTGCTGATAGAAAATCTCACCAAGGACGTAATTAATTTGTATTGCAAGAGATCGAAAAATTCACTTTTTTGCTTTTTTTCGATACCATTTTATTGCGATTGAACAGGGCATATTAACAAATCATCTTTGAAATTACTGTTTTTTTTTTGTTTAAAATTGATAGTTGATGATCAAACTAGTCTTGCCTATATTAGGTAGGATCTTGACACAATACTAATGATTCTCAAGACATGAGACTTCGGTAAAATTAAACAATACAATTTAACGCCACTTTCTCATGTAAAAATTTACAAAACGCGTTCTGACATTTAATCTTTAATTTATCGTGGGGACCTTATAATTAAGAGCTGTGTATAATTTATAGCGACGCATATTACTTTATGATCAGATACCTAATACAAGGTGAAGTAAGAATATTCTTTATTGTAACCCAGAAAAAAACAAACGTAATACCTTGACTAGTTGGCGTACTGGGAAAGTATCCCACTATTTCCATGGACATACAAAATAGAAAAAGTGGGACCAGCCTTTAGTCCATATTATATCTCTTTATTTATATTGCGACAAAAAAACGCAGTTGTGTTATATGAAAATCTGTTTAATTCTTAAGAGATATTGAGATTTCAATCAATAGAATAAAATAAACACACGACTTTTCGGTTAAAAAATGGAGAACAAATTAATGATCTTCCATTTTGGTGAATAATTCTCCACCACATACTTGGCCGCCCCCGGCGCCGCCAGCAATGGAAATAGTGGGAGAATCAATCCCAGTATTTCTACCAACAAAAATAGTGGTATACACCCCTGGAACCAGGCTTACACGACAGCTCCACTCCCCAGATGGAGTGAGCTGGCATACTACCGGCGTGTATGCGGCCCCGAGGCGGGCGGGTACCCTGGCCGCAGTACGCTGGAGGGCTGGCTGGCACGGTGGGCGCTCTACCTAAGCGAGCTGAAGCGCTTCTCCGACCTGCCGCTGTACCTGCAGTACTTCTGCAAGATACTCTTCCACGTTGTCGACAGGGCAGGTCAGTACATCAACCATCTTCATCCATCATGCTGCTTTTCCCCTTATGCCGTCACTAGTGGTTCCTTCATCGGCGTCAGGACGTCATCAGCGTCTATTTGAGCTGTCGAATCTAAGTATCCAACTAGCTCTTAGGTTCAATTAATGATGAAATATTTGGCCTCTGCTAGACGTAGCCTCTCTCAAAAAACTATCACGCTGAACCCTCTAAAGCAGAGGGTTTTGAGAGGCCTGCCGTTGTACCTGCAGTAGGTACTTCTGCAATATACTCTTCCATGTTGTTGACCGGGCAGTGAATCAACCTTCAGGGATTTAACCTTATCCCTGCACCCATGCATCTTTTCCCCCTCTTACTGTCACTCACGGTTCCTCGTATCAACATCTTCGGGCGCCTGTTAAATTCAACGGTCCAACTAGCTGATTGGTTCAATCAATGATGCCACATTCGACTTCTGCGGGAATCACTCTCAAAATATTTGTTGTTGACTGCCTCATTGGTCTAGTCGTTAAGGTGCTTACCTACCAAGACAGAAGTCGTGAGTTCGGTTCCCACTGGGGGCCGCTGTAATGTCTGCCTTGCCTGGTTACCATAGCACAGAGTGTCTTAGTTTGGGGCCAGTTCAAGTGATGGGTTGTCATGTTTTTATATTCTTTGCAAAACAGCATTTGCTTGGGATCATGAGTTCCTTAAATATTACATTAGAGTTTGAACTTAAGGCACAGGCATTTTCAAGTAGCATGATGTATTAAAAATAAAAGAAGTTTGGCACTAAAATTTTACATCTGGTAACAGAGTGCCATACATTGGATTGGAATTTAATTTAAGGTAGGTTTAAATAAAATATTTATTTTCATGTACAAGTCAATAATTTGAAAAAAAAAAATTAAAATAAATTCCAATTATTAAACGAAATATTTATTTTCGGTAACATAGTAATTTTGGTAACTGAATAAATATTTACTTCACATACTTTACTTTAAATAATAGTAAAAAAAATAAAAAACACAATTTTTCCGATTTACAAATTATATTTCAAAGTTACACCGCAATATTATAGGCTCGTTCAGTTCAGATTGCACCAATCATTGTTGGCTAGGTTTGTACTTGTATTATATTGTACAAATGTTTGTACTTACTTATTATTCCATAACTCATTCCGAGGTGAGTCACAAAAGATTTTAATATTTCAGAAGGTTTGATGGCGTAACACCCCGCGGGAGAAATCCCTGAAAATTGTTTACCGTCGTCGCAGGGAGCGGTGTGTTATGCTTTCAGCGCGTTATAAACTAGGCTTTCACGGATTTACCTCGCGAAGCTGTAATAAAACGTGAAATGTACGCCTTTACCTTATTTTGACTGCTCCACAACTTTTCTGGGGAACATTAAGAAGCCACATTTGGGCACTTCCTAATTATTATTAAGAGTCTCCAAAAGGCTTAAAGTTTTTTTGTGTGGGCAGTGAACTACATGAAACTTCCTAAGATACATACATACATACATAAACTCAAGCCTGTATTCCAGACGGGTAGGCAGAGACCAAGGACTGACTCTTGACCACTTTCGCTTCATCTACATTTATTAGTCGTTGCATGCACGCCCGTTTCGGGTACTTTTTATCTTGCCCTTTGCTAATACATAACCTATTTGGTCCAAGTATGTCCGCCTGGGGCGTGCTTTACCAGCACTTCCGCTCAAATTCACTCTGTATATTTGTTTTGTCAGTTTTCTTCTTTCGTTCTCCTAAGTTGTGTGTCAAATAGCAAACCTTTGTCTATGCCTATTCCTCCGGGGAAACAGGCGTAAGTTTATGTATTAAATTTTTATAGAAAACAAGTTTCCAACCCATGGTTCTATTAAGATTTGTGCTTTATGTGTAGGTACAACATTACGTAACCAAACTGGTGGCCTGCAATCACATGCATTCGAGGGCAATGACTACGAGTGGGCATTGAAATTCTTGATATCTCGCCGTGGAAAGTTGATAGCTTAGTAAAATGAACCATTTTATTCTTAACCTGTAAAATAACAATAGAAAACCGTTATTTGAATACTAATAATAGAAAGTGTTGTTTAAATAATTAAAATCACGTAAAAGAAAAATGTGGGTTTTCCCTCGAGGTATTTTCTCTTTTCCCGATATGTCATTGATGAAATGAATGAACATTAGCGTTCCGTTCATCCTTCACTTCTAATTCCATCCTATCCATCAACCCACATTCGTCCACTACTGTACTTCGGCTACCAACCTTTTTTTTCCGCTAGTCTCAAGTGGTCGCCACCGGCAATCTGCTTTAGATTATTCTCAAATTCAAACATTGATTAAATTTTATTGCAACACTCGTATCAAACCTAGAAATTTAGAAGGCTCCCTTCAATTTTAAAAAAAACACGTCACATAACCCTACCTCGCATCTATCATTGAACTAAAATGCACTAAAGAATCGAGACTCGTCAGTCCCACGCTGCGTAAAACGCAACGCTATTTGTAACATAGGTAAATTATACAAGATGTCATGAAACATTAAAGTCGCTCTATGTAGTATATTAAAATATACAAATCCATCATTTGTCCAGTTTACCTTACTCGATCGGTAACACTCCCTATCTACCGAGTCGTTAGTATTTCACAGCCCGCCGGCCATACAAAGACCCGTCACAGAAACGAACCTGCATACTCACATATTATGAAGTTTTGCGGGACTTGGCGCCGAAACAACATGAAACTCCGTCGTGGTCGCTGCTGCACAAGTCGGCGGCGTCTCCGACTGCAGTGACTGACCATAGAAAGAGAAAGAAGAATTACTCGGCCCGTAAATAAACACAAAACATAAACATTTACATACAGGCACATATATGTATAGAGTCTTTGTGAAGATCTATTATTTGGTCGCGAAATTGGCCAAAAATTAAACCGCCTAAGTGCGAGTCGCACTCGCCTTCAAAGGGTTCCGTAGCATTATCTATAAAAAGGGCAAAAAATCACGTTTGTTGTGTGGGAGCCCTCTTAAATATTCACTTTATTCAGTTTTTTTTCATTTGGTTATTCAGTTTTTTTTTATCTTTTGTTATAGCGGCAACAGAAATACATCATCTGTGAAAATTTCAACTGTCTAACTATCACGGTTCATGAGATACAGCCTGGTGACCGACGGACGGACGGACGGAGCGGAGTCTCAGTAATATAGGGTCCATTTGTATCGTAAACTTTTAGTCGGGATCAACTTACGGGTGTTGTTTTATCCATTTTTCCATTAATTTGTATCCTTTGAGTACGGAACCCTAAAAATCATTAAACGTTACATGCATGCACGTTAGTTAGTTACAAGTACTTTTTTCCTTTTATTGAACAGAACAAAATTGGTTTATTGAACAGAAGACAGATAACATAAATGTATAAACTAGCACCCACACTAGCCATATTGGGAAACCGAAACATATTTGATCAAGGTATGTCGTCCTGGGGCGTCCATTACTCGCCCTGCCACCCACATCTGCTCAATATCTTTCCTCAATATTTCTTCCGTCATCGTCTCCATAATTAGGTATGTCCAAACCAACAAAACATTCCTTTCTCAATTCTAGTCACTACCTACACTTCTTTCCTAATTTCATTAAAGTTAATCAACCAAAAACAACAAGGTCTGTAAATATTGATTCGACGGAACAAAATTGTAAAATTTGCTGGTTTCAGACAGCAATTCAGCAGCTGTCTCAGAAAGTTTCTCATATAACTTTATTTACGCTATTTAAAGTGCAGCCGAAGTTTATTTAGACTAATTTAATTTGATTTATTTATTTGGAGAAAATACAGGCACAGTACTATTAAACATTTCTCACTTATATTTAGAGCAGGTAGTCCGAGGCACTTGCTATCGTATAACGTGCACATAAAATAAGAACAAAACAAAAGAAAAAAAACAACTTACATAGGCCACTCAACAGGTTAGAAAATCACATTATTATTTTGCTAGAATCGCAATCAGGGTACTAGATAGATAAATAGTCAGAGAACACTTTATTGTATAAAAAAGGAGATTACACAGGTATTTCTTAATCTAAGAGTACCTACAGACGGCGGCCTTAAAGTAAGGCTGACATTCAGAGACGAAAACTAAGCAAAGACTGGTCTCAGAAATGTCAAAATCACGTACTTAGAAACATTTCGTATTCAGAATCGAAAGTGCTTAGCTAAGTCTAAGTAGTCAATATCGGTGACTTTACGTGAACTTAGAATTGTCACTTCTAAGCCTTTTGTTCACAGACTACTCCAAACGTCATTTCACTGATGTTCTACGAGCATTATCTGTGGGATTTTTTTATTCACTCTGACATATATAAAATTGTATGATGTTGTCCTGCTCTCGTGTAGCAATGTCAAATTTAAAAAACCGGTAAGAACTACATCACTAAAAAATGATAGACAATATAGATGACTTTCTTAAGTACTGTGAATACGAAAATTACGGCGCTTTACTAAGTACGACTTTAGTTTACTTTGCTAAGACTGATCTAAGCGTGAACTTAGGATTCGTCTCTGAATGTCAGCCTTAGACTGTTTTGAAAAGCATAAATGTGGAGTTTCTTCATTAGTTTCTTCACCACGTAATGTATTATTTGTGAAACTAACAAGTTTGACGTTCATAAAGTAAAGGTTTTGTTTAAATTTTGAATAAAAATATTTGTAAGTATTTGAAATAAATTTATAAGTTATATCATATACACAGGAAATAAATAAAACACCAACAACAGCAACAGTGTTACAATACACCAGCGAGATAATGATCTTTAACCAAAGCCTTAAAAATTGGCAGTCTACTACTACTACATAGACTACCTACTTATTCTATGGCAGCTACTCAGTGTTTGCATAAGAATCTCTGGACCTATCAGTAAACCGCTTTCATATTTGAGTGGAAAGTTTTGCTTTGTAGACAAGTACTGAAGCAAGACTTCCTTATTTATTGGCTGCCTAGAACTATCTAGAACTTGAAAATAAAAAATCTTTGAACCAAGCTCTGCGAATCGGAGCGAAACCTGGGCCTTGATTGTGTTAGTGCATGATAGTTCAATTACAGTTGCATTGTGGGGTCACGTGACGTGTTTTTTTACTTCCATTGACTTGCAGCAGCAATTTTTTTTTTATACAGGCACATACATTGCTTCTGGCCCCACACTACAATACCCTGTGTCGTGGGAACCAGAAACAGCGACGTCACAAACATGTAAACATCCAAGACCTGGAGTTTTTTTTTTTACTCCCCAGACGGGGATCGAACCCGGGACCTCTCGCATGGTAAGCAGATGCGCTAACCGTTACGCCATAGAGGTCGTCAAAAACGACCTGTTCATACAACTGGCATGGTACTACAATGCATTAGTAGAATCTTGGCCCTGGTCGGACTCGTCCGATAAAAAAACCAAGGAAGTTAATCTGGGCCTTATTTTACAATAAAAAATCTGTAATACAGAGCTGTAAGTGCGTCTTAGACATACAGGGTGTCCCAAAACTCTACGTCAAGAAGGAATCGGGTGAAAGGGCAAGTCATAGTGGTTATCAGTAAAATACAAAAAAAAATCAAATTTTTATGTATACAAACTTGAAAACTTCTGACAGTAAGACCAGCCACTAGTCTTACAAGCCTCCACCAATCCGGACTTGGCCCCCGTGGTGGAGTATGGCCTATACCTTCCTCAGGGAAGAGACCCGTGCCCCTCGGTGGGGACATAATGGGTTGATTATGATTATGATGTTGTATACAAAATTAAAAGCATTTAAAAAAAAATTAAAAATCCTATTGCCACAAATCTTAACTTTTTCCAATATACATTTTTTTTGTTTTGTAACTCTGAATAATGATTCTCTAAACTGTTAACAAAATTTCAAAATCAGCTGCTCCAGCTTCGTTTTAATTATTTTTGTGAATTTTCTTGAAAAAATCATTTAAAAAAAAACTGTACTGAAAAAAAAAATCTTGACACCCTGTATAATCAACCCAGCTCTGTCAATGCCACCTAGAAGCCGGTTTCTGAATTGAGAATTTCACTAACGTTCAAAAATGAGCTTGATATCTTTTCTGAGAAATTGGACGAGACAGCACTACAGTTAAGTATTACTTTGCGAAATTCTCAATATAGAAACCGGCCTTTACGCTCTGCGATTCAGAGCGAACCCTGGTCGGACTCTTCCGACATGAAGTCAAGTAAGTGTATCCGGAATACGCATTATAATGCGTAGTGCCTACGAAAGTTTTAGACCAAAAACTACAATTCGTACTTTATTATGACAGTTCTAGGTACATGGCGTAGCAGAGCCGTTTTGTTAATCGATGGGTTAATCTACCTACTTTGCAATGTACACCTAATTGTCTTAGTAACATGCATTGTAATTTTATGAGGCCCTGGGGTGCAATTACGTAAGACTCCACTGTATGGAGTTGTCTGATTTAGCCCTTTTGTTCCCGGTATGTCACACTTATGTCACCCTGTTACATTCTGGGACTTTTTTTCCTAGTAGGTATCTCAAACTCCTACTCTGCATTGTCATAAATACATTCTTATTTTTACTCTTTTGAGTTGTCTAAATGCTTAACCCGATTCAGTGGAAAGTTATGTAATATAAGGGCAGGAGTTGTATGTCTCCGGTCCCGGAAGTGGCAGTTGTCTGCACTGTCGCGTGCCGTGCTGGCGCGAGTGCACTCATGTTGATGAACGGGATTAATTTAGAACAAGCCCGGCCCACGCCCCGCTCGCCAGTGACGGCACCTGCAAGCTAAGAAGCACGAAAGGTCACGGAAATAGAAAAAGACAATGCCCATTCGTGCCCCAAGACTAATTACCCAAAAATACTTTAAGTTACAGACTTAAAGTATGCATAAATTGTTTTATTAAAAATAATAAAAAAATACTATAAATAAGACCTGTAAAAGCAGCAAATATATTTATTTTTATTCAAAATATCGACTTTATAACCTATGAATCCGTTAAAAATATGTTTTTTTTTTTAAAGGTACCTATGGTATCTATTATATCTTCAGTCACACTTCTGTGGCATAAAAAAATGCTTTCCATACAAAAACGTTATGATAAAATAGGGTTATTGTAAAATAGAAAGATTTTGTTATGGTACGTTTGTACCCTTATAACTTAGGAGTCTGAGCTTCAGCATAGTTCATGTTCTATAATTTCAAAAGTACAAATTATAACCTATCATCATCATCAGAATCAGAATCAGAATCAGAAATTTATTTCAACGTAAAGAATTTACATTCTGCTTGTTGAATGTCAATGTACATACAGTTATGTATAATGTTAGCCGCTGCCTTGGGGCCGTCTGTAGTGGAGAAAAAGGCAGCGAAAAAAAAAACTCCACTCTGACCATCTTTTCTCAAATCAACTTAAAGCTAATACAAATAAAACTTACAAAACAATATCTTGGATGTGTTGAATACTAGACACATTTATCCTCTGATTGAATTTAATATTAAACTACTATTTAAAGCCATACGTCCTTGTCTTCTAAATAATCGTTGATTTTATAATAAGCTTTTTTGCAAAGAGTGTGCTTAACACAATTCTTAAATCGCGTTGGATGTAACTCTAATATATCTCGGGGTATCTTGTTGTAGAACCTTATACAGTGCCCCATAAAGGAAGTATTAACTTTTGCAAGTCTAAATCGTGGAAATGACAATTTATGTTTATTCCTAGTATAAGCGTTATGATGGCTACCAAGTGTTTCGAAGTCTTTAATATTTTTCCTAACGTACATAATATTATCATAAATGTATTGGCTTGCAACTGTTAGGATGTTGATTTCTTTGAAAAAAATTCTTAGTGTGTCCCTACTACCTAGCTTGTAAATAAATCGGATCGCTCTCTTCTGCAATATGAAGATAGTCTCAATGTCTGCTGCCGGGCCCCATAGTAGTATACCATAGGACATAATACTATGGAAGTAACTAAAATAAACAAGCCTAGCAGTTGCAACGTCAGTAAGTTCTCGAATTCTTTTCACGGCATATGCTGCGGAGCTAAGTCTATGTGCTAATTTCACAATATGTGGGCCCCATTGTAGTTTGGCATCGATTGTGATGCCCAGAAATACAGTATCTTCAACAAATTCTAGTTTTTCATTTCCAATCACAATGTTATTTTCAACTAATTTTACATTAGGTAGGGTAAACTTCATACATTTTGTCTTTTTTTAATTTAACAACAGATTATTTGCTGTAAACCAATCTAGAACGTGCGAGAGAGCATTATTTGCTTCGTCAAGATTATTTTCCTGTCTCCTTATTTTAAAAATAAGTGACGTGTCATCAGCAAATAGAACTATCTCACACATTTTTTGTACCATAAACGGTAAATCATTTACATAGACCAGGAAAAGGAACGGCCCTAAGATAGATCCCTGGGGGACTCCCATTTTTACAAGTGAACCTGACGATTTAATACGGTTTATGTCTGCTTTTTGAACCCTTCCTTCTAAATATGATTTTAGAAGATCTAAACTAAATTTTTTCATTCCATAGTGTTTTAATTTTGAGAGCAGTGTTTTGTGGTCCATTTATTCCATCAACCCATTATGTCACCCATGACATGTGGTCCATCAACCCATTATGTCCCCACCAAGGGGCACGGGTCTCTTCCCTGAGGAAGGTATAGGCCATACTCCACCACGGGGGCCAAGTCCGGATTGGTGGAGGCTTTGTAAGACTAGTGGCTGGTCTTACTGTCAGAAGCTTACAAGCCGTCCTACCTCTGACTTGGCTTCACGACTGCCATCTATCGACGACGGCAGCCGGCACCAACTGCTTAACGTGCCTTGCGAAGCACGGAACCGCTCGGAAAAATGCCACTAGCGTTAGTCATAGACAGTGACCCATCCATGGACTGAACGCGCCGTATGTTGCTTAACCTTAGTGATCGTTTAAGATCACTCAGGCAGCCCAGGCTACGAGCGATTCTATAACCTGTCTACTGATATATAATTCATTTGTGTAACTGAAAAAAATCTGGTGGGGCATGGCGTCATAGTAATCTTGGCATTCTCCTTTGTTTCGGAGTACAGAAGGATTGGTAATACATATACAGGGTGTTGATTTGTACAGTTTCGTCCGACTTAGGGGTGGTTATTTATATGATACTGAAGCAAAAATAAATATATTAAAAGAAATATTTTTTTTAGTGAAAATCACCTAAAATCCCCGCTTTTGCGGCGCCCGCCCGGCGCAAAACCGGCGCGCCGGCGGCGATCACTCTCCCGCCCCGCCCCGCGAAACCCCCGCCGGACCCGTCAAGTGCAAACGATAGAAGCTAAGCCATGTATTTTTATGATTTTTAGGTGATTTTCACTAACAAAATATGTTTTTTTATATTAATTTTTTCCATAGTATCATGTAAATAACCACCCCTGAGTTGGACTAAGCTGTACAAATCAACACCTTGTATACGTCTTTGTCGAGGCAAGCGACAAACTCTATCGAGTCTAACCCTAGAGGATACTCTTCCTAGCTACCCATAGCACAGGAATCCTAGTTTGGGAGCCAGTAACCATTTTTGTAACAGTTCTACAATAGTTTATTTTCACCTCATTTCATTTTCTACCCCTCCGGGATATAAGCGTGAGACTGTATCTCGTATCTAATGTGTAAAGACCTTACGTTATTTTTGTTGAATGTAATCCAAGTGAAGTTTTTTGTATTTGCAAAAGAGGTCCACGTCACGTTTAATCAACAACTGCCCCTTTACAACGCGCATCAAATTCAAAGCGATTCCAATCGTCTAGGTAACTGAAAAAAAATTAAGTAGTTAGCCGATAGGAATTGATTTTTTTTTATATTTAAAAATATCCAGAAACAAGCAAATTAATATTAACATAGTACTAACAAATATAATTAACTGTAGGCCAATCAAGCGCTTGAGGTAGGCATATTCATTTAAAAGTCTTAAATAAAAATCAAACAAATCATAAAAAAGAACAACACAAAAATACAAAAGCGCGAGCTTCGTCTCTGCTCACCATGATTAAGCTCTGCGAATCAGAGCGAAAGCTGGTCGGACTCTTCCGACAAAAATTCAAGTAAGTCTATCCGGATAACAGAATATTAAAATTAGGTGTAAAGTCATAACTGCAGAGTGTTTTCGGAATTGCTCAGGATTTGGCGCGCATAATTAGGCCGCCGATCAATCTTTAGTTCGCAAAGTCACCCGTGAAGCAGCGGGGTAGATCTTATGAGACAAAAACGTGCGTTTACTGCAAAGATTGCTTACGTAAGGCACAGTCGGTCTCATCAAGACCCCCAACAGTCGCCGCAGCCGGATCGGCATGGACGACATCATCAGATCTTATATTTTCTCAGTGATAATGACATCGACGGGATGTAGGTTCACTGCATCACAAACATTAATATAATTATACCCAGTTGGGAATGGAAGCCGACGACCTCTGTGGCGCAGCGGTTAGCGCATCTGCCTACCGTGGGAGAGATCCCGGGTTCGAACCCCGGCTGAGTACAAAAAAAACCAGGTCTTGGATGTTCACATATTTGTGACGTCGCTGTTTCTGGTTCCCACTACACAGGGTATCCTAGTGTGGGGCCAGAAGCAATGTATGTGCCTATATGTAAATGTTTATGTTATGTTAAAGCCGCGTTATACTAAGCACTATCGATTCAGTCTAACAGATAGATCATTGTCATGCATCAAACCTTTCATTGGATCTGGGCTTTCATTGCTTTCTGTTTTGCCTGCATCCACGTCGAACTCTCCATGTAATTGAACCGGGAATTATTTATGATATTCCACTTGAATCATACAGCTGTAGTGCCCGTTTGTTAAGCCGCCAGCCACGACGAGCCGACTGACGATTGAAAATGTTTTTCCGATGAAAAACGGTCCGCGCCTATTTCAATATTCTTTTTCGCCGATAAATCAACGTTTTTTGGTGGGTTTTTGTCGAATCTGAAAACACTAGGCTTTATTGTCATGTTTTCACTCGTAGCTGGATGGAAGGTACAGGCGGAGATATTAATTATTATTGATGCCTTTTTTCTCCCTTACTATAAAAAGATATTCGCAACAGAAACCGTGGTATTTCGTCAAAACCGTGCTAAAAGCTTGCTCCTCCTAGACTGCAACTATTCGAAAACCTGCTCAAAATTCCGATAATAGCTCAAATGTGTTCGATTTTTAAAATGCCTTTGTAGCGAGTATGGGCCTCACATGCAAATCGCGAGTTATTAAATTACTTACAAACTGATTTACCTGGGCACCTCAGACACGCAGATTTCCTCACGATGTTTTCCTTCTTCGTTAGCGAGTGGTATTGTTACTTGAACTTTACAAATACTTATCCGTAACAAGTCTTACAAACCTCCAGCAATCCAGACTTGGCCTCCGTGGTGGAGTATGGCCTACACCTTCCTCAGGAAGAGACCCGTGCCCCTCGGTGGGGACATAATTGGTTGATGATGGTGATGATGATGATACGTAACTTAGGAAATAAAGTCAAATTACATGCCGGGATTAGACGCCACGACCTTCCAGATGCGAAGCGTGCCACCGCCCAAATGCCTAAAATAAGTATATAGAGATACAAACATACATAAGCTCACGCCTATATCCCAGAGGGGTAGGCAAAGACCAGGGACTGCCACCAGCCACGTACCTGACAAATCACTTTGCCTTCATCGACATTCATTAGTCGTTGCACGCACTCTATCTCTATAGATATACCGAATAGAGTGACATTTAATTGAGAAAATTAATTTTCTAAATTCCGCCATTATCACTCAAGCACCATGCGGTTAGTTAATGCACCGCCCTCCCTCCCACTTTTTCAGGCAGAAGCAAGACACGAGGCATCCTCAGGCTCACAAGCACTAGTCTTGTGCTTGTGAGCCTGAGGATGCCTCGTGTTAGAGGCGAAACGCGTCGCGCATTGTCTCACACAAGTATTGTTGTCGGTGGTGGTGTGTTCGTGTCTTGCTTCTGCTTGAAAAAGTGGGAGGGAGGGCGGTGCATTATCTAACCGCATGGTGTTTGTGGGATTTTGGCGGAATTTAGAAAAGTAATTTTCTCAATTTAATGCTATTATGGATTTCCACAAAGTACCGCCTGATTCTATAGAATAATAGAGTGATGTAAATACGTAGCTGTGGACGGTTGCATGCACAAGGGCTAATAAACACAAACTGTAGTGCCCCAGGAAGTGACCAAGCCCAATCCCGGCGGATCCGCCACGGTTTGATGGACGGGATTAATTTACTGTTCCGACCAACTTTTCCCTACACATATCGAAACTGCCAAGCGAAAATATTCCCTATAATGTATGTCAGGAAGGGCGCGGAAGCGTACCTCGTACGCTTATTCGGTTGGGCAGTGATCGATTGACAGGTGTTCTCGTCATATGAATTACGCGTTTGATTGCGGGACCGCTTGTTTGCAGCAACGACATGACGTTGCTCTAATAAAAGTACTTATTTATCACAATCGCTCATAACTCGACTAAATTACCTTCACTGAGCACGGACGTATTTCGGTACCCATTAGCAAGGGCATGCTTCAGATTCTATTTCAGTCAAATCATAAATATTTGAAGATGTTTTTGCTCTTTATCATGAAACTCTTCCGGACAACGTAGCAAAATTAATTCCGTGACAACTAAACATGCAACGTGGCAAGTGGCAGAGGTATCTGTATATATATTTGTGTATAAATGTTATATCTAATATATAAAATTCTCGGTTCACAGTGTTAGTGCGCAATGCGCACACTCCTCCGAAACGGCTTGACCGATTTTGATGAAATTTTATATCTGGTTGTTTTTTTCATACCCCTAAATTATAAGGGTGGTCCACTAGAAATATTTTATCTGGCAAAACAACGTTTGCCGGGTCAGCTCTGCTAGTGTACGAGTAGGTATGTATATTTTTTCTTAGCAAAAAAAGTACTGACCGACCCGCATCACGCGTTTTTCGTTTTTGGTAGTTTACTTTTATTAACTTTATTTTCAAGCTACGAGAAATACTGATTGTGAGTAGACAAAAGACCGATGCGCTTCCCTTAATTTAAACTGGGTTAGCGTACTCTACTGTATGCCAACTTAACTACGAAATACGTCCTTAAGTATAACAGACTAATTAACTACTACTTGAAACGTTTACTATAATAATTTTACGTGAACTGCACAAAGAAGAAATAATGTAATGTTTTCAGGGTTCTTTATACGTTTCTTTCATCATCATCATCAGCCCATTATGTCCCCACCGAGGGGCGCAGGTCTCTTCCCCGAGGAAGGTATAGGCAGGCATATTCCACCACGGGGCCAAATCCAGATTGGTGGAGGCTTGTAAGACTAGTGGTTGGTCTTACTGTCAGAAGTTTTCAAGCCGAGGCCTCTGACTTGGCCATCTATGGACGGCAGCCGGCAGCAGCTTCTTAGCGTGCCTTGTGAAGCACGGAACCGCTCGGAAAAATGCCACTAGCGTTAGTCATAGAACGGTCATCCATCCATGCAGGGCCCCGATTCTGTGAGTACGATGACATATACACGGTCGGGTCACGTTAGGTGTTTTTTCATACCATTGACGCCTAGATTGTTTGATATGTGTGCGCGCATAAACTTGAAGCTGCATGAAACAAAATCGCCATGTTCATGCAGTTGTCATTGAACTACAATGCGTGGTCCTGCCTACGCTGCGTCGTCGGTCCGCGGTCGCCAAGTCAAAACTTTTCCGCCCCAACGGCCATCAGTTCTCAGAGAAAACCCACCCACTTCACACCGCACACGAGCCACTCACCACAGCCACAAACGCCGCCACAAGAAGCTAGAAGCGGCTACAGAGTGGCTGAAGCGCGCGATAGCCACTTGTGGCCGGTGGCCGACACTTGCGGTCGGTGGCCGCTACTTTTTTATTTAACCAATGCAATCGCAGGACGGGATTGAATCTCTGATATAAATCATTCTATATCCATATTTGTGAGTGGTTGACCAAAAAGGGACCTCAAGGGAAAATAATTGATTTCGAGAAAGTCGCGTTTGTAGTTTCGTGTTTCTATAGGTTTCGACTCGTGCTCGGCTCACAAAAAAAAAACTACGGCACCTAAAAATATCCGGTTAGACCAAAACAAAGCTAATACCGCAGATTAAAAAAAAAAATAAAAACAATAACGGTTTCCAATCCCTCCAGGTCCCTTTTTGGTCAACCACTCACATTTATATAAATGAACAACAGACTACGTGCCGTTGCCGCTGACTCGAACAAGTTAACTGAGGTAAGGGAGAGAGGGGTGCGGAATCGCGCGAGTGGCGTTGGCGGCGTTTTGTGTCGGCGTCAGTGGCCGGTGCGGGCCATAAGAAGCGAACAGCGACGATTGCCGTGTGGCGGCCACACCGGCGTCAACCGTGTGCGGCGAGTCCTATAAAATGTATGAAAACTACAGGAAATATGCCAGTGGCGGCATATTGTGGTTGTGGCCGGTGGCCCATGTGCAGGAGCCCTAACTTTGCTTGTGGATCAAGCAATTTCACCTGTCATTACCGCTCCCGCGGTTCCAGCTCTATGCTACGGGTGCTAGAAAACATTATGGCCGCTCTCAAAGTCAAAACTTTATGCAACCCGTGAAATTAAAGAAAAACACTGAAATAAGATTCAAATATGAAGTTATGACGTTGGTAGGCGTCCAACAGTTTAGAAGTTGGCACCGTTGGCACATTTGCAAGGAACGCGAGCCAAAACCCGCCGACCCGCCGCGCGCCGAGGCAAGCCTTTCCTTCCTTGGGCTCTTTCCCACACCAAAGGATCATAATTACATTATTTACATTTATTATGTAATAAAATGTAATTCTTTTAATTTGTGATTTATTTAACCTGTTATTTTAGATAGAAAACCTGTAAGGGCGGGCTCTATGAAAAAAAAAAACAATCCCATTTTAAAAACACGGAACCTTAAAACTCTCTTCAAATGCATTTTGAATAAAAATAAAATTATAAATTAATAATATTTACTGACTTAATAGTATTTTTATGAATACATGTAAGTATAACTTTTATATTATGTATGACCTCATAACGTCCATTACACACGTTAGGTTACAATACAGAGTAAATTAGTATTTCCCTTTCATCGTCGTCAGTTACATCGGTAGCTATATTCTTATTCACTAACTCGTAACCAGGGCCTAGGTTCTGCTAACGCATTGTAGTACCATGACAGTTGAGTGACTGCGTCGAGTTCATTTCATTGCCGCTTCAAGTCAACGCGCGCTCTCGTGTTTGCATTTCTATGAAATTAAACACGTCACGTGACCTGACCTATAATGCACTATCAGAATTAAGACCCTGAACTTGTGCCTACATGGAGAATGCTGCACAGCAAGAATATCTTAATGCCTGTAAGACTATTCATTCACATTGTGCGTGCGAACTTAACCAAAAACTGCAACGAATTTAAAGTACCTACATACTTATCTGTCAAAAACAGTACCTAGCTTTATAACGGTTTCTTGCACTTCGCTTTGACAAAATCCAGGGAAATCCCTGACGGGAAAAGGCCCCAACTCGTCTTGTTCTTCTTTTTATGGAACTTTAAAATCTTGTGACATTGTTTGTTATTCATGCCGCGAACAATAAATGTGGCTTCTATTTGAACCAAGAGCTTCCAAAGAAAGAAATAAGAAGGCAATCTCTATTGTTCGTTCGTGTTTCCAGATAGCTTAGACAGCTTCTGGAAACACGAATATCCGTGAAAAATTTATTGCATAGACAAGGCAGTGCAGTAACATTTTAAAAACATTTATGTTATTGTTTTATATTTAAACATTTTTTTTAGACAAAAACTAGGCAAGCCTCAGGATCCTGCAATAATTTTTCTAGCTACGAGTATATACCTACTATTATGTATTCTGTGCTATAAGTAACTGATTTTAATAGATACGTGATTTTATCCAACACGAACTTACGCTATCCATTTATAAGCGGTATCGGGTTTGAAGCAACAACGCGAAATGATTTAATACACTTACTTATACCCTATTGTCCATCATCAATGATGTAGGGCCTCTAGCCCTATCTTCACTTGAGCTTCTTGAGCGGAGCGGCGATTTCCAAATTTTCCCACCCTCCCCAACTCAAGTGTTTTCGTCTCCAACATCACCTTCTCTCCTTCTCGGATGTTGTCACGAGAGGCTCTGTCTGATCCACTCAGGGTGCAGTCCGAGATGCGATGAAATCGATGACAGCGCGAATCCATATAAGCAGCAGGCACAAAAACCCTATTTCGTGCGAGATACTTTGGAACTACTAAAGGTCGGATTCGCGCTGTAATCGATTTCATCGCATTACGGAACGCAGGGATAGTCTTAATTTACATTGATGAGTCGATGATTTCGTTACAGTCTATGCATTACTCTAAGAACGTGACAAGGGCCACCTCTGTTCCAGGTACTGGGGTGATAACGAAGCCGGCACTGGCGGCTTACTACCGGTCGGTGATAGGGCTCAGCGCGGCGCGGGTCGACGAGATCATCGACACCGCCTACGATCGCATGACCAGCGTGAGTATAAACCGCAGCTCGAGGACCATTATGTTTAGTACAAATACATTAACACGAGACAGGCTGGTAGTTTAAATTGTCTGTACGTCTATCGGAGACAGTACTGGAACATTTCAAAATTTACTATACTCCAGTAATTGGCAATCAAAGTTTAGATGTTTTAGAACTGTTATGGTTTTTAGTAATTAAATTAAACAATAAATAAAAGGAGTGTTCGAGATATTCGTATACTGCACCATATTACAGCGATCTAGAGCAGTCTAATTTAAGCTTTTGGTGTAAAAAACTAGATTTTCATTTGGATATGTTCCAGTACTGTCTCCGATAGACGTGTAGTGAAGGTTTATTTTTTTATTTTTGACAAAGTTGCGTTCAGCGCTCAAAGTAATAAACTTGGATTATTCATTCGGCCAACATCATGAAGATGAAGATGCAGACTAGCAAAAATCAGAACTACCAGATTTGACACAAGCTCTGATGTATAAAGTTACTGGGCTAAAACCTCAGATAATAGAAAGAAGATCCTATTGTAGTAAATTTTACGTGTCTCTGGTTTCTTGTGGGCAATAAAGAATATTCCTATCTTATCTTTCTATGATCTGAGACTAAAGCATATGGAAATTTTGTTTTGTATGGGCCGCGGCCACAGCCGCCACCGCGACCTCGCCGATTCTAGAATGTTCAAACTATCACAATTTCGCAAAAACTATACCTATTACATTTTTGTCTGATTTTCCAAGTAGGCAAAAAGTCGCTGAAAAAAAATTGAGATTTAAATTGAGCCCAACTGTCGATAAATCGCTCGTCTGCCACTGTTCGGAATTTGTAATTGCGATTCCTTGTGGTCTAACACTGAAGGGTGGAATAAGTAAAGTTAAGATCGGTAAGTGTGGCGCTAATTGAAAAAAAAGATAAATTGTTCTTGAATCTATGAAAGAGTTAGTCGTCACATTTACAATCGCAGCCGTCATAGAACATTGGCTTCAACTTTTCAAAATAGCATTATTTTAAAATCGTAAGTAGACTTTCATCATCATCATCAACCCATTATGTCCTCACCAAGGGGCACGGGTCTCTTCCTTGAGGAAGGTACCTATAGGCCATACTCCACCACGGGGGCCAAGTACGGATTGATGGAGGTTTGTAAGACTAATGGCTGGTCTTACTGTCAGAAGTTTTCAAACCGCCCTGACTTGGCTTAACGACTGCCATCTATCGACGGCAGGCGGCACCAACTGCTTAACGTGCCTTGCGAAGCACGGAACCGCTCGGAAAAATGCCACTAGCGTTAGTCATAGACGGTGACCCATCCATGGACTGAACGCGCCGTATGTTGCTTAACCTTAGTGATCGTTTAAGATCACTCAGGCAGCCCAGGCTACGAGCGAAGTAGACTTTACAAACCCTTTTTTCTTTTTAACTCGCGCCACAAAATGTATGGAAAAAGCGTAACGTGAAAACATACTCGCTAAGCGAGATTCAGATGTTGTACGGGCTAAAAACCGTGCATTGCTATGTGCGCTGACATTGCATTGCCCAGCACACTACTACCGCCCGCCAGTCGACTTGAGCCACTCTGTACCAGTAACTGGGAAATATAATCTGCCATCTAGGTACGTCTCTTTCTTCTCCACCGTCCAACAAACAACATCTCCTGTGCAACAGACCGAGGGCTGCACACTCTCCTCAGCTCGTATGGATGTGCCAGCCAGAAATGTATCATCATCAACCCATTATGTCCCAAGCCGAAGGCCACGGGTCTCTTCCCTGAGGAAGGTGTAGGTCATACTCCACCACGGGGGCCAACTCCGGATTGGTGGAGGCTTGTAAGACTAGTGGCTGGACTTACTGTCAAAAGTTGTCAAGAAAAGGCCTCTGACTTGGCTAAACGACTGCCATCTATCGATGGCAACCGGCACCAAATGCTTATCGTGCCTTGCAAAGCACGAAACCGCTCGGAAAAATGTCACAAGCGTTAGTAATAGACCGGTCACCCATCCATGCACTGAACGCGCCCTATGTTGCTTAGCCTTCGTGATCAGTCACCTAATATCAGTCAGGCAGCCGGGGCTACGAGCTATTCTTAAGCCAGAGATGTATATGAGGTTCAAGTTTTTTTAATTTTTTGAAATCGTTACAATACCGTTTTAATTTGGTATGCATGTCAAAATAACTTCTGGGCTGGAGATTGACTGATATCAGCGAAAAACAATATTTTGAGCTGGTTGAACCAATAAAGTGGAAATTAGGCGTAATAGTCCAATTTACAGTCTAATAAGTAAATAAAAAGGATTATCATGACAGTCTTAACCAACCCTAGCCCATATTGACCGTCCACACTCTCACTCAACATACGTAAAAAGACATAAAAAATACTCTCTTTCTGCGGATCCCTGCATTTTTTTTTAGGTAGCGTTAATAGCGTACGCGAGGGTTAACGACCTCTTTATTGCTCAAACGATAAGGTTGACAGTTCGAAGCTAAAGTAACTTTTCCGAGTCAGTTGGTGTTTCCGGAATTCCTGACATGATAAATGGCTTCAGATTGTGACTATTGCCGCTGAACTGTGTCGTAGAACCGTAATATTCCGCGATAGCTAGTAGCCAGCACGGAAACTTTGTGTAGAGCTCGGCCAATACCAAAGAGGCCGAACGAGTTTCAATACTCCTTTCGGAAACCGAGAGCTTTTTATTTCTTTTAACAGTTTGTGGCCAGCCATCGAAAAGTTTTCTACCTCATTGTTCAAACAAAGTCAAACGCGATCAAGGAAACCAAAAAGGTTTTTCCTTTTTTCTTGAAATCTCTTTTTTATTTTTCAGAACGGCTACCTGATTCTCGATTACGGAACTTACGTCCACTGCTTCACCAACTGGCTGATGGGGAAGAATCCCAATGGTCCCGGCCAGTGGGTACTAGTCCCACCGAGGGACCCCTTGCCACAACCACCTTTTCCTGTTGACTACAGCGCCTTGAACACCGAGCCAGCGAAACTAGAACCCTACGCACCAGACAAAAAGACTAATAGGCATTCAGTTATTGTTTAAGCATTCGGTTAATATTTCTCTGACTCTGACATCTAATAGGTAATTATATATGTATGAAGTGGTGTTAAAGAAATAAGAACGGAGAAAGTGTAGACCATTAATTATTTGTTCACGGACCTATTTGGGCTCGTAACACTAGAAATACTTATAATACAAAACTACCCAATTTTAATTGTCAATACAAGCATTGAGCTAAGGATCTGTTCAGCTATATTTTTTTTATTTACTTAGATGAGCTATAAAGATACCGTAACTAAATTTGATTTAGAAATAACATTTATTAAATTCTCTTGCCTGATGATATTTTATAGCGCGATCTCGTAATTTTAATTGTTAGCAACGACAACTGACAAACCTATTTGATTTAAATGTGGTTTCAAAACGTATTTCTCCTCCTAATTATAACTTAGTCAATTTATATTTACATATAAGCATATCAAAACAAAATTCCTATCTAACCTAGCTAAATTGACAGCTAACACCTGCCTAATATTTGCAATGTGGTCTTAACAGGTATAGGATTAGAGTTAATTATCTTTAAACAGTAGCTAGCTAGATTGACCTTTTATCTCGTATTTCTTGTGCATTTGAAGCAGCTTTAAAACTTGTTAATTCATGTGCAATTTGACCAAGTGTACACTAACCTTACCTTAGACTATTTTAGAACTTATCAAACTAGGCATTAAGTAATAAAGTCGTTTGTAAATAGTAGAAGTAAGTGCACGACACGTTAAGCAAAGAACTGCCTTAGACGTATTTCACGGCACAGCCTTATTTTGTACTCAAGATTAGAAAGACTAGTCTAAGTGTTGGTTGACCATCAGTGTACCAAAGGCCATTTTCGTATTTTTCATAGTACTAGAATTCATGTTTTATTATGACCACTCGATGTACCTACATTGCAAACCCAATTAACCCGCAGAGTAACTAGGAAGACTCCATTACGCAATGTAACTCGAATTGTCCTCGAATTCCAATTGAATAATGCAATACGGTGAATATCCTCCTAAATCCTGACCTTGAAAATAAAAATAGAAAACCATTGTAATTGTTATCATAAATAACTAGGTTAGTTGGAAGAAAATGCTACGTAGCATTAAGCTCGCCTATGTGCGAAACTTGTGTTTAAATGCAATAAAGAATTTAATAATAACTAGACGAAAATCCGGCTTCGCTCGGGTTAAATGTAGACGCAAAATAATATTCCACTATGTTTTTTTATATGGTGACGCCTCTGTATTTATCAACCACCAGTAGATATAAATCTCTTAATACATTCAGATACATAAGCTCACACCTGTATCCCAGAGGGGTAGACAGAGACCACGGACTGTCACCTGCCACTATCCTGACAAATCACTTTCGCTTCATCGACATCCATTAGTCGTTGCATGTACCCACATCGGTTTCGGGTAGGTACTTTTAATCTTGCCCTTTGCTAATACATCCCCTATTTGGTCGAAGTATGTCCAACTGGGGCGTCCCTTACCGGCCCTTCCACTCACATTCACCCGATATATTTGCTTTGTCAGTCTTTCTTCGTTCATCCTCTCCACGTCTCCAAACCAGCGCAACATTCCTTTTTGCAATTCTAGTCACTCACTACATCCTCTTTCTCTACATCCTCGGTCTCTGATCACTATTGCGTATTCTGTAATTCAAAGTAACACCACACATTTTTCTTAAGGATCTCATTTGTACTGCACTAATCCTACTTTCATGATTCTTCTGCCATACTCAAATCTCGCTACCATGCTTACATCAGTATTGGAACCAGCACACTATTACGGATAGCCAATCTTGCTCTTTTGGACATGTTCTGGCTACTCACGAAGGAATGCAAGGCGAAAATCGGATACTTATCATAACTTTGTCATGGGTACCTCATCACAAATTACTAACTAAATGAGCTTCCTTCATAAACTTAACAGCTAGTGAATCTAATGACGTATTCAATGAGACGTAGAATCCACTTGGCTAATCAACTAAAAACAGCTCCCCCTCTTTGGCTTTACAACTTTTATTTAGTTTTGTATTGACCACATGTTTTTGTTCATCATTTTAATTTTTGGTATTTTTCTTATCTAGTGGACTTTTCATTTCAATAAGTTTATTGGTACCTATAACTAAGCAAAACAATAAAGATCAATTTATGACTTTGATTTCCTTTTTCAATTATTTTTCAGACCCTTCCAAAACTCAATGTCAATTATTGTCTTCCCGCCAATGAAAAACACCACAGATTACTTACTACACCTTCTCAGTTGGCACTGATTATAATAACCTTCTTGGATGCCACGGTATTCCACACACCATGGAGTTAACAAATTAGATCAAAGGGCCGGTTTAGATTATCTTAGTGTTTAGGAGAGTGCTTTACTTTACACTCTGTTGCAACATTATGCTGAATCGGGCCCATTTTGGGGGCTCAACCTTTAATGTATTTTATTATTATTTTCATGTTGTACAGTTTATTTATTTTTACGTTTTCTATGCTTTCTGTGTTATTTTTTTATTATTGTACGCACTCTGTGTGTGTGTGTATTTTTGTTTTGTTTTGAGTATCAAATAAATAAATTTTCTTTTTTTCTTTCTTTCTTTCTTAATTTCTTTCTTTCTTAAGGAGAGTGCTTTTGTAGAAACGTGTAAGCGCCACTTGCTTTAGTACGTTTTACGGTATAGTACGGTTCTAGTTGCCTTTCAATTAGAATCAAAATAAAATTGGATTCTATTGTTCTATCCAGTTACACCTGAGCGCGTTACTATCCTCGTTACTTATCTGTGTATAAACTAAAAATTTAGTGAGAACTTTAGGAGAGTGCGCAAGTGACCCGTGACGGGTGCGTGTTGTTTTCAATAACTCGAATTATCAAACTTACTTATGTGTTCCATTAAAACTCATAGTATTTTGAGTAGGATAGCGCATATTTCGCGACGTTGACGAAGTGACACTCTACTGGAAGAAATATAAACGTTCACTCGAACGTCTAGTAATGTACTAACGCACTTGCCTCTCTAATTGTATTATAGCACTCTCCTAAACACTAAAATAATGTAAACCGGCCATAACAGTTCACAATGAAAACTTGTGACACTATGTAACATGTTTACTTAGCAACGCCATTGTTGAATTTAATAATTTTTATATTGATGCTGCTCGATAATACGAATTTTCCGCCCATATGTTGTCGACTCAGATCAACTATTTTTTTACGCTCTTTCATTTGGTGTGCATATCGTTCGAGTCTACCGTAGACCCGAACGAAATTATTAATATAGAAGATAATTGTTATTTTCCAGGTCAGGACTTAGGATTTTAAAGTGCATACGGATTAATATGAAGCGAAATCAATTTCATAAAATATTTACAATAAGCATTGGCTGGTTCTGCAATCCTACCTACTCATCCAATTTGTCGTGACCATCACTGACTGAGTCTTTAGATTTAACATAGAATAATAAAGTTCACTCGGTTATAATTCCACATAAAATACAATTTCTTTAAAAAGTACTTACCCATATTGTTTTTATTTTCCCGGAAGCTAATCTGTAACCAAAAACAGGAAATACTCCCATAACCGCATGAGGCGTTAAATTGGCGGGACCATAAGCCATGATATTTTAAATCTGTATCTCATTATTTCGTACCTTTTTCTACCTATTCGTACCTGTAATAAGAAATTTCTACCTCTTTTAACATACCTACCTACAATTTAACAAGGTATCCATGAGATAATATCGGGAACAGGTACGAATAGGTACGGAAAAGGTACGAAATAATGAGATAGACAGATTTCAAATCTCATGGCTTAAAAATTATGGTCCCGCCATTATAACGCTCAACATAACCGCACCTAAGGTACCCTTAAAAATACAAGTCTAATATTATTTACATTTATTTCAGCTACTTGTATTACTTACTGCAAGCAGTGGTACCCCAGTGGGAAGAACAAATGGACTCTGAAGCCTGATACCCAGGTTCGATTCCCAGAACGGGCGTGTACGCATGACATTGTTTTTAGGTTAAGGGTAAAACTGACCCCATTACTGAGACTCCGCTGTCCTCCCGTCCGTCTGGCAGTATCGGCTGTAAAAAACATTTATTAACATAACATTTTACATTTACATACTGGCACATACATTGCTTCTGGCCCCACACTAGGATACCCTGTGTCTTGGGACCCAGAAACAGCGAGGTCAAAAACATGTAAACATCCAAGACCTGGGTTTCTTTTTTTTTTGTCCCCTGCCGGGATTCGAACCCGGGACCTCTTGCATGGTAGGCAAATGCGCTAACCACTGCGCCACAGAGGTGGTATGGGGCTCCCATACAATAGACATGTTTTTTGCCGTTTTTTTAGATAATTATACGGAAGCCTTTGTTTTTATGTATTTCTATAACTTTTGTGCAATAAAGCGTAACAAACAAACAAACAAACAAACCCTTCGAGCGCGAGTCCAACGCGCAGTTGGCCAATTACAGTAGAAATATCACACTCGCTAACAGTTAAATCAAACGTAGGTAGGTACTGAGGAAACCTGGGTATCTAAGCTATTTACATTTATTTCAAAGCTTGAAATTGCCAAGCCGCTGTGGGAACGAGTTATACCTAAGCCCGTACAGTCGACAGCACGTCAATCTTCACATTTTAGTTGCAAAGTCGCCCGTAATGCAACGGAGTAGAGTGCATGGGTGTATACCATGATGTGCTGCCGACTGTACCTACTCTCTGAGAGAAGGTTTATGCCCTGCCGTGGAACGTATTAGGCTTATACTTACTTGCTCGTATTAAAGTTACCCTTAGGTATACAAACAAACTTTCACTTCCGAAAGAAACATTACGATTCTTGTTGACTTCAACCATAACTTGTTATGATTGATGAATAGGTTGTAAGTTACGTAAATATGGGCGAGGTACTCTTGTAAGGGCTTACCGCGTAAAGATTGGAATGTTATTTTTATTAATATTAATGACCCGGCAAACGTGGTTTTGCCATGTAATTTTTTTTCCACTTAGGGCTATAAAAATAGATAACAACCTAGGTATTCTCAAACCTGCCGAATATACAAATAAAATTTCATCAACATCGATCAATCTGTTTCGGAGGAGTATGCGCACAGATACTGTGACACGAGAATTTTATATACCTATTAGAATATTAAGCGCCTTAGTTCAAGAAGACACAAATCTCGAAGTTAGATCCGTGCTGCTGAAATCCAACATTTCGACAAAGCAGTAAATTAGAAAACCGCAACCAAGCGTTGAATGTTGTTTGGCGATTAGTAGAATTAGTTTCCTAATAACACAAATAATTATACTTCGTATGTAAGCAGCCTATACTGGGTGTTGATTTGTATATTTTAATCCGACTCAGAGGTGGTTATTTACATGATACTGAAGCAAAAAAAAGTTATCTTCTATCGTTTGCACTTGACGGGTCCGGCGGGGGTTTCGCGGGGCGGGGCGGGAGAGTGAAGGTTTAGCCCACTTACACGACTCTGCTCCCACCCGGCAAAAATAATGTAATTCAAATATGGGCTTTAAATATTGCCCAAGATATATTTTACATTGGCATCAATGACAGCAGACAGCTCGCTGTCATTTGTCAGCTAATTTATGATAGTTAGTCGTGTAAGTGGGCTATGACCTTACGTCCGCGCGCTCGCCGCTGGCGCCGAAAAACCGGGGATTTTAGAGGGATTTGTCACTAAAAAAAAAATTTTAATTTTTTTTGCTTCAGTATCATGTAAATAACCACCCCTGAGTCGGACGAAACCGTACAAATCAACACCCTGTATACGTCCCACTGTAGGGCACAGGGCTTCTCTCAGAGAGAGTACCTATGGGCTTGATCACCACGCCCGCCCACAGCGGATTGGCGATTTCAAGCGCTGAGGCTGAATAGCTAAGAAACTCGGATTTTCTCACGATGTTTTCCTTGATACCTTTACAGCAAGTGGTATTGATACTATAACTTGACGATTGTACCAATAACTTAGAAAAGTCAAGGTACATTCCCGCACTGGGAATCGAACCTGGGAATCTCCTGGAAATCTCACGCTTTCGAGTCCATTGTTGTTTCCTCTACCACTCCTAAATTAACAGGGAGCTCAACTGCCGCTTCAGGGTCCCTCATGTACATTGAGTCTAGATTTAAAAATAAGGTATTATTATAGAATACTTTGATTAGGGATCTTAGAATCGATTGTGGTCCCCGCACTAGGTCAGGCCTGTATCGTAGGGGCCCAGCAATGATTAACAATGAGATTTTTTAGGTAGAAC
Organism: Yponomeuta plumbellus; assembly: GCA_947310845.1. Lineage (NCBI taxonomy): Eukaryota > Metazoa > Arthropoda > Insecta > Lepidoptera > Yponomeutidae > Yponomeuta > Yponomeuta plumbellus. Next base: position 9,908,642 of record OX371209.1, on the reverse strand, counting down.
AGACGTTTAGTATATTTCAAAAATTAATAAGTAAAAAGCTGTCTGTCGGTCGGTCATTGGGGAGTCCAGGACGTACATAAATATTAATATGGAGAATATGAGATACTTACTTGTAAATAATAATAAGCAATTGATGAACTATTTGGTTATTAGTAGCAGGTTTTCAGTTTCTCTGTATGATAGTGTTAAAAGCCATTTCTTTATTGTTTGTTTTGCTAGAAAAACATTAAGTTGTAATATGTCACAGGACTTGGTGATTTTATTATCTCTAAATAAGTACTGAATACATCCAGGACAGGCAGTGAATAGTATATTCACTTTTGTTGAACTTACCTAAAAGAATCGCAAAACACGCCACCTTTTTCCGCTACAATTTTCATTTAAACGTAACGTTCGTGAAACATTTGGCCAAAATACGATAATCTGTGGACAAGACAGGAAGATGTTAAAAAGCCCCCATGATTGATGACGGGTCAACAGATTGCGCGCCGCGTTGCTGCCTTCTGGAGGCTGTCGCTACCACAGAATACATAATAGTACAGCTATAGAAGATTCACTCCGCAAAATCAATTAAAGAAAAAGGGACTCTAGCATCGATACAATCAGGTGCAATTCAGATCGCGCGGCGCTAAAAAAGCTACGTTATATTCACCTACATGTTGCCTCTCTTTCTACCGCGTAACTCTTACCTCTTCTGACGCTTGAATTCCTACCTATTTGCCACTCCGGGGTGGTCGCCGCATGTACTTTAGGCGATCGATACCGACACGCGTAGTGAAACAGGCCTGTCTCTACCAACCTAAACTTAGGCACTTATCATCAATCATTTTTCTTTTCGGGACAAATTGAACTGTAAACCTAAGGACATCAAGGACAAAATAAAGTGATCTCTATCCAAGGATGTTATATTACATCCATGTCTCTATCTGTCTCTGTCATAACATGGAGATATATTTATCTGTGTATTATTAACTATGTAACATATTATTATTTATGTAGGTATTCATTTACTTCAGGTATTTATTATTTTCTTTAGTTTATCTAGTTTATTTTGTACACGTTTATAGACCCCATTTTTACTGCTTCTCCGGCTCTCCAAGGTTTGCTGGAAGAGATCTCTTACAAAGATAAGCTCGCATGTATTTGTACATGCTATTTCTTATGTATTGTTCTGTTAATTGTTTCGCTATTAAGTACAATTACTTAACTAATGAACCAACCGTGGCTTAGGTATCGTCCACCGACAAGCTCTACGGTTAAGGGGGGTTAGGCGGTCAGCGAAAATTTAGATTTCGCGACGACACGCGTGTTTAATCAGCGGGGGCAGCGGCGGGCGCGCCGGGAGGCGCACGCGGTGCAGACAGAAGCGAACAATAGGCAACAAATCGAGCTACCGCCGTTCTCCGAATTTTGATGCTATTATTATAACCACTACCATGTTGCATAGGGCAGATTAGCTTGACAGTTGGCTTCTAGTTCTAATAGGTGTACATCGAATAAAGGTGGGTCACCTAACAATCATCTATTAGAATATATAATATACCTTGGTATGAAATCATTTAGGTATCCAAGTTATAAAAAACCAAAAGCCAAGTAATGTTAGTGCCGTATAAGGTTTTATTTCGCTATCTTTATGCATTTACAAGATACAAAACATAGTCTACTTATCTATGTACTTGTAATATTGTAGGTAGGTACATTTTGAAAAATTGAAAATAGGGTAAACGTTAAACGTTAGGAATTATTGGAAGTAAATTATAAAAAGTCAACATACGTATGTAATACTAGGGTAAACGACCCAATAATCGAACGTTAAATGTTAAACGGTAGAAATCATTGTAAGTAAATTATAAAAAGTCAACATACGTATATAATACTAGGGTAAACGACCCAATTATTGAACCCGTCTGCAATTTGGATACAAACAACATTTGGGTACCTATTACATAAAACCAAATATGTTTGTAGGCAAAATAAAAAAAATGATGAAAGTAGGCATTAGCAGTCCTTCACTCAGAATCTGACCTTAACCGAGTGAAGGTTAGTAGCCAGCTACAATTAAATAAAAGAAGTAAGTGTTTTAATTTTTTAAATGTATTTTTATTTAGAAATAAACAGTTTTATAACTGATTCTAAATACTTCTTTTATTTGATTTTAGCTGACTAATAATATGAAAAAGGCAAAATAAAACAAAAATATTAAATTAGGTACATAATTATGTACCTAATTTAATATTTCATTTTTTTTTTATTTGCCTATGAACATATCGGGTCAAACAAAATAATATTTGTTATATTTATCCACTTATATTACGTTAATTATAATGGTGCAGAAGCAATTACATACTGAAAAAACATCTCAACCAAAAAATTTAAATTTTAACATCCACCCGTGACACCTTTCGAAATGAAAAAAATATTTTTTTATCTGTTCACGGGTCTTCGAGTAATCACTGACCGTACATTAAAAAAAATTGATCCCGAAACGTAATAGTGGAAGCTTTCTAAACAAGTAAAAAGGTCGTAACAAAAAGTCGGAGTGCGCATTGAAATTTGCTTGAGTTTTTTCGCAAAAATTATTAGACACAATTCTTCGTCCATCCATTTAATTTGCTTATCGTGGAGCGGCTGCCAGTTTCAATTTCAAATTCAGCTTCTGTTACACTCTGTGGTACATTGAATCAATCTTTTGTATTCACTAAGCTAAAAAATAACAAATAAAAATTAATTCGTATATCGATACCTCAGTTTTCTAGGTATCAGCATAAGTATCTGTAACGAAATACTTTTGCACATATCCAGAAAACTGATTATTTGTGCCAAAAAGTGAATTTATCGATATGTCAGGCACAAAAAGTCTAATTTTGTAAGAGAAGTAATTAAATTGTTTAGCTACTATAAATTTGGTGAGCCATAGCAACTCATTTATAGCTTTAGGCGACCTTTTTCTGTAAGTACTCAATTTTAAATTAGTTGTGTACTCGTGTTTTGGACTCGTAATTTTTGCGCGTGCAGAGTGACAAGCGACACAGACCCCACGTGCGAATGCCGAAGCGAAACTGGGCCTCGCGGAGGTGCGCCGTTCGGGGTGGACGTTTAGTATGGAATCAGCGAGTTCGAAACTAAACATCGTAAGCGCCATCCACATATTTGTCAAAAGTTAATAGAAATGTCTTGTGTTTTGGAAATCTACAACAGCCAAGAAATGGAAAAGGTAAATACTTATCTGTTTGTGATTTTACAGGAATTCGTATTGTAAAACACGTCCGTAATAAGCATTTACCTAAAATTTTAGACGTGACTTCTGGATTTTTTCTATCGAGCAAAGTTTTTCCAATCGCGTTTTGGAAACAGCCATCCCCTCACACATACGGTCTGTAATACACATTCCAAATTTCAATGCGAAAAATCGTAAAGTTTTTGAATTACAGCTAATAGAAAACATCGAATTTCGGCATATTCACTTACTAAGGGCCCTTAACAGCTCGCAGTGGTTACGTAAATGAAGGTGTTCGTTTTGCATGGACAAACCAGCAAAGTCTAGCAAATAGATTAGCTAGACTTTGCTGGTTTGTCCAACAGTGGGCTCTATTTAGTCCATAAATAGAGCCCACTGTTGGGCATAGGCCTGAAGAGGCCCTGAAGCGAAGGCTTTCACGCCAACCCATCCGGTGCAGTGCTAGTCTCGTCTAATGTCTCCCAGCCGCTTTCACAATGGCGTCGCCCATTGGGCTGATGGTCTGCCCACCGACCGTCGACCCGTTCTTGGCCACCACTCAGTGGCTACCTTAGTCCACCGGTCTTTCCGCCTAACCAAATGCCCGCCCATCTCTATTTTAGCTTTGAAATTCGTGTGCGTTCATCTTCTATCGATCGTGTTTCTAACACGATCCCATAGCCCTTTAAGTAATATAATAACCCTGTTGTAATTTTGAATTCGACAAACAAGAGGACACTAACCGTGACTCAGAAACATAAGGCGCTAGTTTTGATAAGTTCAATAAGGGGGCATGATTTTTCTTCAAAATACTTTAGTTAAGCGCTGGCAAACAATCTTAGAACGAAAAATCGAAAACAACTATGGGTCGAGAGTGAATGGAAGTAAGTTATTTTAATTGTTTACGGATATCGGAGGAGATACTCTTAAGCAAAAAAAATTTTCAGCGTTATAAAGTGTGTCCAAAAAACCGACAACATCCTTGCTCGCCACGATTGACAAATTGTCCGCCACCATATACCTACCTACCATTACCCCATGTAGGTACACAATGGCGATGGGCTGTAGTGGGCCAGCATAGGCAATTGTGTACTGGAGCCTTAAGGCTGTAACAAGGGCGAATGACTTTGAGCATTTGACCTGAGTTATAAAATAATAAACTAGCGCAGTCTCTTGAATGTTTGTTGTACTTCTTCGGCGAATACTTTAGAGGCTAATCCATAATCCAAAGATTACACAGATAAGAGATGTGGCGGATTTTCGATGGCGATTGTTCCCTGCGCTAATTAAGAAATCGTACAATTTCGTACTAATCACGCTTAATATTAACATTAAAAAATATATGATCAGATAGGATTGCAGATATTGATGTGGCCGATATTTGCATGAAAGATTTAAATGAAAAGCTACTATCGTTTTCCAGCGAAATTAGATTTTGTGGAAAATAAAGCTATTGGAAAAAAAATTTTTTTTGCCATCTAGACAGGTTAAATGCAATTTTTTTTCCGTACGAATTAGTCACTGATATATCCTTTATTACCAAAGATTTTATTCAGAATTTTTTAGTGCGTAGTTTTGCCTAACATTTCAGTTATAGCTAGCCAATTTTGCAACATTTACCCTTGTTACACCCTTAAGAGGGAAGAATAGCTTCGCGATCCTAGCGAAATAAATGCTTATAAGTTTGATTCGACGATTATAGCAAATTTTGAAAAAAGAAAAAGCTATAAACCTAGTCATTTATTGTGTCAATAACATACTAAACAATCATGGAGATTGGAAAATAATTAGAAGTGGTAAAACGTTTTCTCTTTTTGTATGGACGAGCACGTACTATTCTTACCTCTTAAAAGGGGAGTTCAATGGACTTACTTCGTTCCGTTGTTCCCAATTTAATTCTCCCAGAGTCAATCTTAAAGCCATCAAAGGCAATATAATAAATTGGTCTAGACTGAGATGAAATTCAATATCTCATTTGTGAAACATTGCGCTCACTGGCCGAGAAATACCCTTTAATTGCTAAGCGTTTTCGATATTATTTTTCCCTCGCTCTTTAACAGCATCATTAGACCGACCGCCCCTCATAAAGTCTCAACTCTTGTATCACGTAACTTTCCACTCTATCGGATTTAGACGACTTCAAAGTGTCAAATATGTATCCCATCTATCTGACAGTTCGAAGTAGGCTATTATAGGATCCGCAACTATCTGTTGTATTTATTAATAAAAAGAAGAAGTTACATTTATTACATAAGGCCCCACTGACTGCAGGAGAGCCTCGTTTACAATAGTTTCACCACGAATTTCGCTGGGGCGGGCGGGGGCGGTGCGATTCTCCCGCGGCGCAGGTATCCGTTAAAAAACCGCTTCAGACATAATCGGTTTTATTCCCTTAACAGTCCTTTTTAATTTACTTAGGACTAATTTGACCCTTATCATGCAACCGTATCATAAACTACTAAAATAGACGTTCATAAAGTACACATATATTTTTTTTATTTTGAATAAAAACATTTTGTGAGTGGTTGACCAAAAAGGGACCTGGAGGAATTGGAAACCGTTATTTTTTTATTTAAATATTTTAATCTGTGGTATTTTAACTTTGATTTGGTCTAACATTTGGTCGAATATTTTTAGGTGCCGTAGTTAGTTATTTTTTTATGATTTTATTTGTGAGCCGAGCACGTGTCGAAACCTATAGAACACGAAACTTCAAACGCGATTTTCTCGAAATCAATTATTTTCCCTTGAGGTCCTTTTTGGTCAACCACTCACATTTTAATTTGAAATTTTAATTCATACTCCCTCTCTCGTGGGAATATGGGCTGCTTTACTAAACGGGGGCTAACCTGACAATAAAATAATATTTCCCATCACGAAAATTCTGTGATGCGAGAGTTGAGCTCTCTTTTTCGAGTAGTAATAGTAGGTACTTACATTACTGCAGCGGCCAGCAAAAGAGGCATGGATGGACGAACGTGGAAATGTGGGCCGAGGCGAAGCCGAGGCACACATACGTGAGTGCATCAATGCCTAGTTGTGGCCAAGGCTTGTATATGATTTTTCTCAAATAATGCGCGGAAATTAAAACTAAGAACTCATTCTGTTAAATTCAATGAACTTTCAAAATCAGACGCACCACGACGAACGAACAACAATAATTTTCACAGCGTTAGTGTTCTTTTTTTTTTTAATAAGTATATCCAGGTTTCTATCGCAACTCGCAAGCCACTTCGAAACTTAAATAAAACCTCTGGTAAGTTACCTCCTTGGTTGTCATTTTTCGGAGTAAAAGATCGTTCCATTTTTAAATAACACGACAGATATGAGTTTAGTATTGTAATTTATTTGGCCGCAAAACACGACAGTCATGAATTTTCATAGAACTTTTTCCGGCCGCTGCCCGCGTGTATGTCATTGGCCAGTAGCTACAGCAATTATTTAGGTATCTCGAAGAAGGTTGTCGAAATAATGCTCTCCAAGCATGTTTGAGAAAATTTAATAATGTGAACACTTTTTCAATCAAGCATTTCTGTATTTCAGTTTTATCTAAGTAGGTTATCTCGGTAGGTAGGTACTTTACGTACGGTCTTATTTACGAAGACACCATTCGTTAATTTTAATATTAATACTCGAGAAACGCCGATTAAAATCTTTGGTGGAGATTTTAAAAGAAAAAAAACGTAACCACAAATACAGCAAAATGCTTTGATTGAGCAAAATGCCTCAAAGGAGCTTGTCTATGTAAATAAGGCCGTAAAGTGCGTAAAGGTTGAATGTTATGTTTATGTTAAGGCAGGAATGCAAGACAAATAATATACAGATTATAAAATGTATTCTTCATGATAAAGGTTTTTGTTCTTAATATAGGTATATATTTAGACACCTAAATGTCTTCAACATTATATTTTTCTTAAAGTTACGGTGTATCTATAAGTACATAAAAGATATCGTTGGATTGCTTGTTTAAAATATAGTCATGGGATTCTTTTTTATTTATGGATCAGTTTGCAAAAAATACCTTCAAGGCGTCTATTTTCGTTAGACCATGGCGTTGTATTTATAGTGATATAGATAAAATTAAGATGAAAATGCATGTGTCAGTATCCTTACAGAATCTTCATCAGTCACGTAAATAAGCTCACTTTCACTCGTTCCCATCGCCACGGCCACTTTAGGGAGCGCTCTAGCAATTTTACAAGAACTGTGTACAATGTTGCATTGAATTTCTTTGAAATACTTCACATTGGAGGCGTTAACACCAGCTCCGGGCATGATTTCGATTCTTCCGCGTGACTTCCCTATTATTGTCTTCAATAGACTCAAGGCTTCCTTATCCGCAGCCGAAGACCTTTGACCACTCGTTAGGAGTCTGTCGAAACCGAGTTCAATTATCGTTTCGAGTGAATCCAAAGGTCTTGTGCAGACATCGAAAGCTCTATGAAATGTCACTGGCAGGGGCGCTGCCTTCTCGAAGACCCTTCTGCATTTGTCCACGTCTATCTCATGAGTGCGTGTGAGAGCGCCGAAGACGAATCTGTCGACGCCTAGGTCTTTGAGAACTTCTAAATCAGCTAGCATGGTTTCCATTTCTTCTTCGGTGTATGAGAAATCTGATCCAGTGCGGCAGCGCAGCATTATGTTGACTTTGGGCTTCTGTAAGGTGAGTCAATAAAGAGAGTGAGTAAAAAGCTATTTATGTCAAAAACATTAGTCACAACCAAGGACAACACTACGATAAAAAAATGCAGTCTCTGGATTAAAAAAAGAAGTAAGCAGGTCAATGGGTACTTACATGCCGGAACTGTAGACAACAACATTCTGAAGAACAATTTTGAGAAATTGGCTTTCCGAGCTCCGTGTTATGTACCTGAAATTAAATTATTTAGACAGGTAGGTAAGTGTTGTGAAATAGTTAAATATGTGCTACCCATAGCACGAGGAATCCTAGTTTGGCAGCCAGTAACCATTTTTTGTACCCGTTTTACAATAAAGTTCTTTCATTTCATTTTTATTTTATGGACCATCAATGATAACACGCAGTCTTCACAATAAAATTTTCTTCATCTATCTATCTCTACTCAGAACGGAAATGTACCTATATCCGCCTTTACTTACGTCCCCAGTATTTTTTAATCATTATATATCATCATCATTCAGCCACAACAAGTCCACTGCTGGACATGCCACCTCCATGGATTTCCAAAAAGACCGGTTGGAAGCGGCTTGCATCCAGAGTCTTCCTGCCACTTGGATGAGATCTTATGTCCATCTTGTGGCTGGTCGTCCTACGCTGGGCTTGCCGATGTGGTTTTATAATATTGGCCGGATCATGTCACGGATCATATCAGAGGCAGAATAAAGGCGGAAGCACATTATCGAAACGCGACGCGACCCGACGCAACGTGGCGCGTGTTGAGTCAAATCAAATCTACTATTTTCTATGATCACGGGTACAATTCGGTAGTTGACACGACCAACAATAAATTATTTGATATGCTCAATTAAAACAAAAATTACAAAATATTTCGGAAAATGTATCTCTTTTGGTCAATTACTAGTTATTACAATTTTTAAATAGATGAAACTTAAAAAGAGTGCTCTGAAATTTGACGTCATAATTCGGTATTTTCATACAAAATTCCGTTTTAAAAGTAACTTATTTGACATTTTGTCAACTACCCAATTACGTAAGGCTCCACTGTATGGAGTTGTCTGACATTACACTTTGTCCAGAAAAAGTAGAAATTAAAGACTACGGTTTTGCTCAGACTTTTTGTTTGTGTTTGTTATTAGCTTGTATTTACAAGCATTATATAAATTAAAAACTTGCGCTGTAACATAATATAAAATAAGGTTATTTCAATAAATGTAGCACCCAAATATTTAGATTTTTCGATAAAACACTTGTTAAAATACTTATAGTTCGTGCCAGATAAACTTGCACAAAAGTCCATTGAACCCAGTCTGTTGTAAAAACCAAAAGAGAGTAACTTACAAAAATATATTTTCGACGAAAAAATCTTGTTTTTTTTCTATTCTGATTGTTAGTAGAAACAATCTTAACTTAATTTATTTTCTCATTTTATTAATTTTAGTGTAGTAATGACTGTAACTTTATAAAAATGTTGTTCATCACGGTAAAAATGTCTTATTTTATGTTTTATTTTGTGACTGGCAATCAATTAAGCCATACCTACTGTAAATATAGTATTTATAATAAATCTATTTGAAGCATTATAACAAGGTATTTTAGACTTGTTAAAATTACTTGATCAAAAATGAAAAAAAAATATTTACTTCATTTCATTACTGACTTCAGACAGACGAAGTATGCATGCAGCGGTGCACAACTGTCGGCCCCCGTTTTGTCGTCAATCGCTCGCTCGCGTCACAGATTAGAGAAAAAATGTTTTCTCGCGTCATTCATTCGAGCGAATCTGTGCTTTCGAGTCGGGAACACAAAGTACTATATTAGTTCAGTCATTATAGATTTTGACCCGTGAATAATCAGTTCTTGGATTTTTTTCGTAGGTCCCTCGGAGGGGTCACTGGGAGTGTAAATTCAAAAAGTAGACTTAATCAGGCTACTGCGTATATTCGAATCATGTTTTTTTTTTTTAAAAAAAACTGTGTTTCTTAAACAACTCGGCCATATTTGATTTTACAGTAGAACCGTGAGAATAAAAATTGTAGGAAATTTGAAATTAAATTTGAATATACACAGGAGCCTGATTCAGTCTACTTTTTGAATTTATACTCCCAGCGAGTCCCCCGAGGGACCTACGAAAAAAAAATCCAAGGACTGATTATTCACGGGTAGGGTCGGTGTTTTGGATATAATGACTGGACTATATAATACAATACCGGAAAGTTGGGAAGCGCTCACGTCACCACGCGGCCTTGTTCTGTAGTATGTCCACATCTACAGCGTATAACAAGACCACTGATATAGCCATAAGGCACGAATAAGAATTAGCAAAAAACGCAAAAATCTCCAAAAATAATATCTAACTTCACCTCAATATCTCAGAAATGATGAGGAGGGTGTGGTTTTCGGAGATGTCGCAGATTTTGTTACAACCTTTATTCTTTAAAACATAGTCAACTACATATGTCAAATTTTCCAAAGCATAGATCTCGATGGGTATTTTTATATTGAGACTATATTTTATACTAGCTGTGCCTCGCGGTGTCACCCGCGGTGTATTAGGGAAAATAAATTGTAAAATAACAACTATTCACATTTTTCGGGATTTTCCTATGAGAATAAGATATTTTTTCGCAGTAAAACGTGGCCTATGTGTTAATCCAGAGTGTCTGCTAACTCCATACCAGATTTTATTAAAATCACTCCAGCCGTTTAGACGTGAAGAAGTAACAAACATACACACTCACACACTCACAAACTTTCGCCTTTATAATATTAGTGTGATTGCCTAAGGTTATTTCCCCCTGGCCAAGACACCGAAAGGTCAATGGACTTTTGTGCAAGTTTATCTGGAATGAACTATAGTAAACTTTCACTTCCGGTTTCTTGTAATTTTGGACAAACTGTACTTTAAATTGAGCAAGTGTGTTAGGGACTCCACACACGGCGGCTATAAGGTTAAGATGTATATTATAGCACGATATATCTCATTACATCTTTCCATAGAAATCGTCAAGAGACCACACACGACAGCTATAACATACATCTTTACATGTTCGTAATCTTAAAGGTACTGAGCGGTCATGTAATGTATATTATAGCCGCCGTGTGTGAAGTCCCTTAAGATTAATGTGCGGCCCATTTACCTACGTGGTCGAATGACTTACCGCTTGAACAATAATTTTCACAAGTCCAGCGGTGGGAGTGAGGCCGCCTTCAGCAAGGGAGCTGCAGACTTCTATCTCCGACGCTCCTCCGTGAATAGCGTTCAACGCCGATTCCATGCTATCAATACAAACTTCTAGCTTTCTGTCCCGGCTTTTTGGCTGCATAGCAATCATTTTGAGTATTCCTCTCAGAATAATAACGTAGGACCGTAGGTACTGAATAAGAACTTCACAGTGCAGTTTCGCTCAAGGTTACTGACTAAAACGGCAAAACAAGAACACCCACTACTTCGTCTGCACTACTTACTCATCCAATAGCCACGAGCCAGAGCAATAAGGGCGATAATTATCGATTATATTCGATTCACTAACTCGATTAAAAACTATAGTAACCGATTATTTGTCTCACTGGCAACACCAGACTACGTTTATAAATCAGTTTTTGTCATTTAATTCACAATACTATTTATTTGCATCTTTGTTTTTACACGTCAAATGGATACTTGTGTAATTTAAATTTTATTATTCTTATCTATTTTTATTGATAAGGTTAAAAAACTTTATTATATTTGCAGTTATTTTTATTAATGTGTAACAGGTTGATGTTTCTTCTGCACTTCACGAAAGTTTTCGAACGAAACTGTTCCTTTTGACGTTCGAGTTCGAAGTAAAAGGACACGCGAACGAAGGCTTTTTGCCAAAGTTCGCTCCCTTTCCATCAGGTATTCCCTCGTCCTTACCACAAAATCACCCGCAAAACACACAAAATCACTACCCCATTTTAATTAGAGACATTTACATTCAACAGAAAAGAAATATTACACACAAACTTTGTGAGGTTATGTGCCACATATTAACTAAAGTTTGGCTAGAAACCACTGAACGGTGCTAAATAGTGTTACTTTTTTGTCAACAGTGATGTCGAGAAATAAGTCTCATGAAGAGACGGACAAACTTACGCGTATTGCCATCGTGAACGCGGACAGATGCAAGCCGAAGAGATGTAGACAGGAGTGCAAAAAGAGCTGTCCAGTGGTGCGTATGGGCAAGCTCTGCATTGAGGTGACGCCTAACGACAAGATCGCCACCATCTCCGAGGAGCTGTGCATCGGTTGCGGTATCTGTGTCAAGGTAACTGCATTAGTGACCTTTGAAAGCCTTGATTTGCATGTAATCCGAATACCTGGCCATTGGCCTATTTCACATTGAATGATAACTAACCTGCATAATTTTGTTGGACTGCATGAATACTAAGCTTAATAAATACATGAAATAACCAGTCCATTGAATTCATTTTACTGTACAATAAATATAAGATTGTCTAATTTGAAACCGGCCAAAGAGTGTAAGAGTGAAAGAGTCTTATAGTGTAAGACAACTTTCTGCTCTCTCTTTGATAGAAAATTATCGATTTGTCTTTAAGACTGTCAACTTATTAGTTAACTGTTAAATCACATCACATCACATAAGACACATCTTTCTGGTCCTTCATCATCTCTATTGTAACTATTTTTCTGCCGGCCTAATGATAACCTACGCATTCAACATTATTTCTGAAAATGAGTCATACAATTCTGAGTCGCGTCAGCATTATCTATCTGGATCAATAACTGGTTTATTGATATTTTTATTAGTCTAAGACTGGAGAACCTCGGCGTGGCTGTCAAAGTGTCATTACGTACAAAACTGCTCTCAAAAATAAATTCAAATTTGTGTTCAAAAACAGTGAAATTGTGCAAATAAACAGTGCTAAAGTGTTACTAACCACCTGGAAACCTAGTGACAGTGTTATCTCTTCATGAAACACTAGGATTTAACAGATTTAGTGCTTTAAAACCCACCACTGACATTTCACATTCAAAGTTTTCTCCAACTACCCCGAGTTACAAAAGTGACATTGACAATGACAGTGACATTTATATGTTTTACGGTGTTGTCACAGTAAAATGTTACATTCTCCCAAAAAAAAGAATCTGCCAGAAGATCCTACCAAGGCATCTGACAGAAACAGTCCCTCAACTAGTGCCCAACCAAAAACAGGTCAAACTAATACAGCCTATAAGCAACCAAATTTACCATTATCCTCAAATGAAGTTAACAAAATTAACTTAGACCCAGAAAACCAAATTGTCAATACTGAAAATGATTGGCAAACTGTCCCAATTCTACGACGTGATGTGAACCGTTACAAAAGAAAGCGAGTAAGTGGCTCTCCAGAATCTGATACACCTGTCCGAAACCAATATGCAGGACTTCAAGTTGATGAAGAACCAATAAATAATGGAACCCCAAAAACGCAAGTAAGTAAACCACCCCCTATTGTGCTCTATGGAATCAATGATATTGCAAAGCTATGTGAAGTTATTGACAAAACACTGCAGAAAAGTCAGTATACATTTAAAATTGTCACCAAGAACCAACTAAGAATCTCATGTGATACCATTGATTCATACAAGAAACTTATGTGCCTTACCCGGGAAAAGGGCCTGATTGGACATACATTCACAAGGAAGGATGAGCGACCATACAGAATTGTCATAAAAGACCTACACCCGTCTACTCCAGTGGAAGCAATTAGGGAGGAGGTTGAAAGCACAGGAAACACCATAGTTGGCGAAATAATTAATGCTAGATATGGGCCAGAAAAAACCCCCACATACACCTGGTTTGTAAATCTAGCACCGCACCCAAAAAATGCTGAAATAAAAAAGGTCAAATATATCTACCACACCAGTGTTAAAATTGAGGATCCAAAACGTACAAGCACTATCGCTCAATGCAAAAGGTGTCAACAATATGGGCATACTCGCAATTACTGCATGCGTCCGTATAGATGCGTCAAATGTGCAGAAGACCACAACACAACCGATTGCCCAAAGAAGGATAGGACTACACCTGCTAAGTGCGCTCTCTGCCTGGGGGACCATCCAGCCAACTACCATGGATGCAAGGTGCGCCTAGAAATCCAAAAGAGGAAGATGTCCCGCCCTCAACTGAAAAGGAGAGAAACCGAGACAAATAAGGCAAATTTCACTGGTAAAGATATTAATACTAACTTCCCAACAACAGAAACTATCCCACCTAGAGAAAATTATAGATCTTATGCCGATGCAACAATAGGGAACAAAAACCCAACAAACAGTTCCAATCTAGAAACAATCCTCTCAAAACAGGCTGAAAAGCTCGACCGCCTCATCGACCAGATGGGAGTTCTTATGGGGCTTCTCACAACAATCGTTACAAAGCTTATACCATAAATGGAGTCCCTCAGGATAGCTACATGGAACATAAATGGTCTTTTGAGTAACAAACACAGCGTAGAAACACTCTTAATAGAAGAAAAACTAGATGTGCTACTTATATCGGAAGCACATCTTACAGACAGATGCACATTTACTCTAAAGGGTTACATGGTCTATGCAACATACCATCCAGACAACACATCACATGCAGGGACAGCTGTCATAATCAGGACTAACCTTAAACATAATCTGCTCCCTGAGTACCGCACACCCCACATTCAAGCTACTTCAATTGCAGTGTATGATAAGCAAGGTGCCTTGGCTATTTCATCTATATATTGTCCTCCTAAACATAAAATAACAGCTACAGAGTTCAATAACTTTTTTGGTACCCTCGGAGGAAGATACATTGTTGGCGGAGACTGGAACGCCAAAAATACATCCTGGGGCTCACGTCTCACAGTCACCAGAGGAAGAGAACTCAAGAAGAGCCTAGACCACAATGGACTTCGTGTGCTGACTACCTGCCAACCCACATACTGGCCAACGGACCCTAATAAACTACCTGACCTCCTGGACTTCTTCATATATAAAGGCCTGCAGAGCTACTACTACAAAATTGAAAGTAACTTTGATAGTACATCTGACCATACCTCTGTAATAACTACAATGAGCATTACAGTCATAGAAAGATCAAAAAAACAGTACCTATACAATAACAAGACTGACTGGCCTGGCTTCAAAGAATACTTGCAGGATCATGTTGACCTAAAACTGCCCCTGAAATCGGAAGACGACATTGACTGTGCTACAGAATATATAACAAGCCTAATTCAACAAGCGGCGTGGCTAAGCACACCTGATTGTGAAGGTCCCGACAGTAGAAATATGTCAAATAAAAATAATTTGCCGCTGGAAGCCAGAGAAATGATATTGGAAAAGAGACGACTGAGAAGAAAGTGGCATAATAGTAGACACCCCGAGGACAAAAAGGCCCTGAATAAAGCAGCTGCTGAGTTGAAGAAGTTCTTGGCCGAGGCTGAGAATGACACACTGCAAAGGCGATTGGAGTTACTAAATGCTACTTCCAACAATGAACACTCACTGTGGAAAACTGTAAAGTCTTCACAGAAACCACAGCTGATTGAGTACCCATTGAAACGCCCAGATGGTATGTGGGCCAAAACTGATGAAGAAAGAGCGGAAGCATTTGGAGCCTTCCTTAAAAATGTATTCACTCTTAACACAGACACTGCAGACAATGCCTTTGAAGAGGAAGTAAAATCATTCTTACAAAGTGACCTACAGCTAAGCCCACCTATCAAAAGCTGCACACCTCGAGAGCTAAAGGGAATCATAGGAGAACTACAGCTGAAAAAGGCACCAGGATACGACCTCATCACTGCTGAAGTCCTACAACAACTCCCAACAAAAGTGCTTGTCTTTCTGACAACACTTTTTAACAGTATGTTAAGGATTGGATACTTTCCTAACCAGTGGAAAGTCTCTCAAATAACGATGATCCTGAAAGCTGGAAAACCACCCCATCAAACCTCATCATATCGACCAATCAGCCTTCTGCCCTTGTTATCGAAATTATTCGAAAAAGTCATCAGCCGACGACTTAACCGATGGCTCGAGGATAACAGGATAATACCACAGCACCAGTTTGGTTTTAGAATGAAGCACTCTACAATTGAACAGGTACACAGAGTATGCGATCACATCAGGCACACCCTAGAAAGCAAAGAGTACTGTTCAGGAGTATTCCTTGACGTGCAACAAGCGTTCGATAAGGTCTGGCATGCTGGACTCCTATACAAATTAAAATTATGGCTTCCTCACAATTTGTTTCAACTGCTGAAATCCTACATAGAAGATCGTATCTTTTATGTGAAGATAAATGAGGGAACGTCATCTTTTCACGAGGTAAAGGCTGGAGTACCACAAGGGTCAGTACTGGGTCCATCACTGTACCTAATTTATACTTCTGACGTCCCAGAATCAGTAAATATTCTAACAGCCACATTTGCAGATGATACTGCCATCCTGGCATCGGACAAAGACCCCGTATCAGCCTCAAAAACTGTTCAAAGTCACCTTGACCAGGTCCATAACTGGATGAAAAGATGGAAGATCAAGGCAAGTGCAGCCAAATCCAACCACATCACCTTCACTCTTAGACGTGATAACTGTCCTCCTGTAAAACTCGGTGGTGAAGTTCTGCCTCATCAGACGGTCGTGAAATACCTAGGATTCCATTTGGACAGGAAGCAGATCTGGAAAACTCACATTCAGAAGAAGAGAGACGAGCTGAACCAAAAGTATCGGTCACTGTCATGGTTACTTGGGAGACAGTCAAAACTATCCGTAAACAATAAACTGCTGATCTACAAGGCTGTATTAAAACCTGTTTGGACCTATGGAATACAACTGTGGGGATCAGCAAAAACCTCCAACATCGCAATAATGCAGCGGTTCCAAAACAGTGTTCTAAAAACCATAGCCCACGCACCATGGTTCACCAAAATTGATGAGGTCCATGAGTACTTACAAATGCCCACGGTTAAAGCGGAAGTGGAAAACCTGTCAAGAGCCTACAGAGATAGGATTGCTGATCACCCCAACAAGCTGGCTACTGACCTCACCAGTTGTATTCCAATAAGAAGGTTGAAAAGAAAGCACATTTGGGACGGTCTAGGACCAATTGAATAAGAAGGCAACCCAACGATGGGAGGGAGTGCCTAAAACGCCATAAAAACACTCCAAACAACTGCTTATGGTCACTCAAGACCGATTGCATGTTACAAAGACTACAAAAAAAAAAAAAAAAAATTAGTCTAAGAGATATTGTTAAGCATACTAGTAACAACAGTTTTTGGGTTTTTTAAAATACTCTGGGCTTTTGAATTTACAAAAAAATTTTGTGTATAATGGCTACAGGTGTGTATTTTACATGTAGTTATAACATGCATTATCACACCTGTAGCCATTATACACAAAATTTTCCAAATATCTATAAAATTCGTCTGAAGACGTGACAGGTAAAAGAAGAAGAAAAACTATTGCCCCGTTTTTCTCGAAAACTGCACTCTTCATGCAAATGCGTTTTTTATGGTTAGTACGTCAGATTTATACTTTTTTGTAAGAAATCTTACACAATCTTATTTATTTTTTCAAGAAATGCCCATTCGACGCAATCACAATCATCAACATTCCGTCGAATTTGGAGAAGCATACGACCCACCGTTACTCCAAGAACTCGTTCAAGCTGCATCGCCTGCCAATCCCACGGCCCGGTGAAGTGCTAGGACTGGTCGGACAGAATGGTATCGGCAAGTCTACTGCACTGAAGATTCTTGCAGGCAAGCAGAAACCAAACTTGGGTCGTTACTCTGTAAGTATACTTTAATATTGCTGATAGGAGAAAGTATGCTCATTCCAGTAGTATTTTTAAATTGAAAGTAACCATTGAGAGGTCATTAGTGACTGCTACCCAAAAGTAAGCAATAAAAATTGGGAAGCACTACTCTTACATACTTACAATTAATTCATATAATTATTTAACTCTACATGTATTGTAATTCAAATAAAAAAATAAAAATAGTACTTCCTGTAACATTATGGCTCCTATGAAACTTTGCAGTGTTATAATATATTTTTTATTTATTATATTCTAGTGTACAATAGAGATTATTCATAAGACTATTTTACTTGCAGCAAGGGTAGCGATTGTAGTGCTTCCAAGCTAAATGTGATTTTCGAAACTTTTCCATTAGTCCCATGGACATGTAACTTAGCAAAATATGAGTTTCTTCCGTATGATGTTCAAAACAGTTTCTAAAAAACTTATAGAACTTTTTTGGTTTAAAAACTTTTTTGCAATACGCCAACAGACTGATACATCCTTTTCACCCTAGGACCCCCCGGACTGGCAGGAGATTCTCTCCCACTTCCGTGGTTCTGAGCTCCAGAACTACTTCACCAAGATCCTCGAGGACAACCTAAAAGCTCTCATCAAGCCGCAGTATGTCGACCAGATTCCTAAGGCTGTCAAGGGAACTGTCAGTCAGCTGATGGACAAGAAAGATGAGATGAAGAATCAGGACATTATTTGCCAGATGCTGGGTGAGTCTCAAGCTTTTGTAAGTCAAATTTGCAGAAAAAAATCCTGCTTTAAAAAGCACACCATTAAATGAATACTAGCTGTTCCCTGCCAGTGATTTTGAACATGGTGTTTTTAAAAAAAATGTACCTAATTTGTTCTGAACATAAAATCGGGAGGAAATTCGGGAAAAGGCTATAGGTCCTATTAGAGGAAAGAACCTCGGGGCCTAATTATTTAATTAGGACAGCAGATAGAGGAAAGGGTAGTCAATACACTGAAATGTGGGGCGAGAGACGGAAATCTCTGTAAAATTATGTACAAAAGTAACTTAGCACTACAGAGTAGGATATATAATTACTAGATGAAAACCCGGCTTCCTTGGCTAAAATGTAGTTTCATAATGATATTCCATTTGTATCAAACACAGATTTTTGTTCAGCATTTAATTTTGGTATTTTAATTTTTTCTTGATTTCAACAAATTAAATCTTAGAATTCACTGTGGACTCCTATGACACGCGATGACGTGACACCAACGCAACACTGGTGACATTGACATGTTTACTTCTCGCAGCGCCATTATATAGAAAAATCATTTTTACATTGAAAATACTCGATAATCCGAATTTTCTGCCTATAAGTTGTCGACTCGGATCGCTAATTTTTCACGCTCTTCAATTTGGTGTGCATTTCGTTCGAGTCTACCGTAGACCGGTACCTACGAAATTATTAATGTAGATCGTTACTAACATAGTTTTTAAGTCACCATTATTTCTAACATTATATGGGTAATGCCTGAAATAAAGAATTATTTTTATTTTTTTATTTATATCTCCTTTTTTACGTACAATAAAGTATTCTCTACCTATCTATATTACGCCCACCAAATACTGAGCAATTCCAATCGTTCAACTGTCATTCCATACTATTTTGACAGTTAGTTGATTAGAATCACTGACGATTTTATGCGCGTAATATAGGGGCTGGGTAGGGAAAGTTGGCGATCCAGAGATAGAATAAAATTAGAAAAATACTGGCCGCACATTATTCATCGGTTGTATTTCATAGAGGCATAAGTATAATTCTGGTTGTGCATATATCATTAATTCAGTTTGGCAAGTATGCGTCCCATTTAAAAATCGCGCGGGCGCGCGCTCTTTATATTATACCAGCGACCCGCCCCGGCTTCGCACAGGTGGCAAAAACGTTTCCGTGGAAATAGCTATATTAGTTCCGTGGAAAATTCCCGAGGTAGTATTTTTTTTGTAATGTTACTCACGAATAATGTAGCTTTCTAATGGTGGAAGAATTTTTGAAATCGGCCCAGTAGTTTCTGAGCCTATTAATTACAAACATATACACACACACACACAATTTTTTTTCAAAATCGGTCAAGCCGTTTCGGAGGAGTTCGTTAACGAACACTGACACGAGATTTTTCTCTATCTATCTAATCTCTCTAAACGAGCAATTCTTGTATATATATTTATATATAATCAGAATCTCGGAAACGGCTCCAACGATTTTCACGAAATTTTGTAGGCAGATGCTTTCGGGGGCGTTTAATTGATCTAACTAGGTTACATTTTTAGAAAAGTTGTTTTATCCGTGTTTTAAGGCAATTTAAATTTGCTATAATAACATACAGAGGTAAATTTCGCGTCTACCTGCAAGGTTGGGATAGTTCTGACGGGAAATCGGGCGACCCGTTTCGGGCTGATTTCAAGAGACCTGGTTCGATGTCATGTCATGATGTTTTTTTTCGAGTCATGATGTTTTTTTTCCAAGTTCTTTTTTTGTTCAAAAAGGATTATTTTAATTTTATATTACATATTTTATATTACAAAAAAAGTGCCGAGCAAAGCTCGGTCACCCAGGTACTATATTATTAAAAGAAGAATATCCCTGATATCACCAAAACTAAAAAAGGGAAAAACTCATAGAATAGAAATTGTTTGGTGTGTGTTATGATTATGTATGACTTCAGAATCTTAGAAATAACTGACTATACATATTAATCCTGTATTTCTCCTTCAATCGTCTTTTTTGTGTTCAATAAAGTGTTCTCTATCTAACTATCTGTATCATCATCAACCCATTATGACCCCACCGAGGGGCACGGGTCTCTTCCCTGAGGAAGGTTTAGGCTATACTCAACCACGGGTGCCAAGTCCGGTTAGGTGGAGGCTTGTAAGACTAATGGCTAGAGAAGAATAAACGTGGCTACAGAAGATATAAACTTTGATATTTCCAAAATAAAAAAAAATTGACAAACCGTAGAACAAAAATTGTTTGCCAAACAAAATCTCTAATTGGTGTGAATCATGAATTGCGTGTGTATGTAGCCTACAGTCTGTTAGTTTTTAGAATGTACCTTGAGCTCTGGAGTAGGCTTCGGTTTTCGCCGAAAGCACACGAGTGTAATACTACTTCCTGCTCTGTATTAGTTTATTTCCGTCATATTAGTTCCGATTTCGAAATGAAATGTGAAGTTCCGACATTTCTATTACACGAATACATCCGATTCTATCCGATAGTAGCCGAGGTATATTCTAAAAGCTAACAGACTATACATGCCTACCGTGCTTGCAGACCTGTCGCACATCAAGCACCGCGAGATCTCCGCCTTGTCGGGCGGGGAGCTCCAGCGCTTCGCCATCGCGATGGTTTGCATCCAGGACGGAGACATCTTCATGTTCGACGAGCCCTCCTCCTACCTCGACGTGAAGCAGCGTCTGAACGCCGCGCGCACGATACGCTCGCTCATTCACCCCGACAAGTGAGCTTCTATTCTTCTTTAGATGATAAGGGTGATTCTCAGAACTGCATAATTTCTTTGACGCATTTTTTTTTTCATATTAACTTAATAAAAAGTAAAATTATATTGTAGTAGTTGCCACCAAAACCTACAAATACGTTACAGTCTGTTAGCTTTTAGAATATATCTCAGGCTCTAGAGTAGGCTTCGGGTTTCGCCGTATATATATTTATATGGTACTGAGGATGGAGTTCCGATTTCGAAATTAAGTGTCATATTAGTTCTTTCTACTACACGAATATATCCGATTCTATCCGAGAGTAGCCGAGGTATATTCTAAAAGCTAACAGACTATACAATACAATCTTTAGGGGCCAATAAACCTGCAATATATGTTACTTTTTATTGAGTTAATATGAAAAAAGTGCGTCAAAGAAATTATGTAATTTGAGCCATTTTCTGAGAATTACCCATTAACAGTGTCTTATTAGATATATCATCATCAACCCATTGTCTCCTGTGATGTTGCAGCTCGGAAGAGATGAATTTTTCTCTTGCACACTGCAAGATTTTGGAGACCGAGTCTTCGATTGTTCTGCGGCCAAATCTCGATCGTCTTACATTACATTTTTGTAAACTTTGTAATAAATTAATGAGGCCTGTGTAAACCCGTACGAAAGTCCTTCCCTGGGTATCCGCGCCTTTGTCATTGAGGAATTGGTGCATTATGATGATTGAATGAACTAAACTTAATGTGCGCTGACAACATTAGGATATCCTTACAATGTTTTCCTTCACAATTAGTTCACAATACTCACTGCGTAACTCAGAAAGCCATGTTATTATTAATACCACATTAATGGCACAGTTGTACTTTATGATGTTGTCCACAGGTTTATCATTGTGGTGGAACACGACTTGTCGGTCCTGGATTACCTCTCTGACTTCATCTGCTGCCTGTACGGCGTTCCCGGTGCTTATGGTGTGGTGACTATGCCTTTCTCTGTGCGAGAAGGCATCAACATTTTCCTTGATGGGTTTGTGCCCACGGAAAACATGAGATTCAGAACTGAGTCTCTGGTCTTCAAAGTAGCTGAATCCGCTAATGAGGAGGAGGTATTTTCTTTAAATGATCAGTCGGTTTTGAGATTTTGCTACCATTTGCTTACAAATTACAAATGCTGGACAGTCTGGTAGCTTTTAGAATATACCTGAACTGAGCAATCAAAAATTGATTATATTGCAATAAGGTAAGGTTTATTTTGTATTGTTATTTACATATATCTACATAACTTTTCAAAATAGTGAAGAAAAGTTTTATACAGAGCAGGAAGTAGTATTACACTCGTGTGCTTTCGGCGAAAACCGAAGCCTACTCTAGAGCCCGAGCGAGGTATATTCTAAAAGCTAACAGACTGTAAACTAATGAATGGTAGCAAAATCTCATTTTGTGAAAAAAATGTCTCTTAGTCAGTTGAACAGACGATTGATTGGTTTGCGTGACTTTTACTTGCATAGGGTTGAATACAGTTGTTGCAGTTTTACTTCAACTTTATTTCAAAGTATGAGGTGAAACGGTACAATGCCTGTAAGAGCATGCTGTATCTTCAAAGACCATAGAAAGTACGGCACATTATTAACTTTATTCCGTATATACTTCTTGTTTTTTGTCGGAAGATTCCCAATGTGTATCCGGAATTAAATTAATAATGCCATACAATGTTGTTTTTTAAAAAACGAGCCAGATTGAAATTAAACATTGTAAATATTTTATAATGACTCGTGCATACGTTTGTAAGTAGATATATGCATAGTTGAATAATTGTTTGAATAGTTGTAGTGTTAAAAATGCACTTTGCGATAAGCTGGCTAATTTCATATTTATACTTACGAAGATTTTTCCAATTTGGTCCATGGATTGGAAATTAATTAAAAAGTGTGGAATTTTGACGCTACATCGCGCTTTTAAGTTTTAGAATCTGTAGATGAGAAAGCCTTTTATTTGAATGGTTCGACATTAAATAATCCTTGACACAGGTAAAAAGGATGAACCATTATGACTATCCTGAGATGTCAAAGAAAATGGGCGACTTCAGTCTGCATGTGAAGTCTGGCGAGTTCTCAGACTCCGAGATCTTGGTTCTGCTCGGAGAGAACGGAACCGGCAAGACTACTTTCATTAGAATGTTGGCTGGAAACCTGGAGCCGGACGAAGGTAATCATGTAGGGTAGACTAGTAATCGAATGGCTAGTTGCATGAGAATCGAAATAATCGATTCTTCTTTTTTTTTTTACACTGGCAACATTGATCTTGAATTGTCACTTTTTGTGAAAGTTGTCAAATGATCTCAATTTTCTTTCTCGGAATCGTTTTTAGAGAAAAATATCAATATTTATTGGAATCCAGAAGGAATGTATAGCTTGTTATTTTTCGCCGATTCGTTAAATAAATAGTGCACAATCTAGAAAACATGTCGACTTTGTATGTGATATTGAGGTTATAAGTGTATTGGGTTGTTTGTAAGTCTTATTTTAGATGAATTTCGTCCATCCCCGCGATGGCTCGTGGCGAACTGTTCGATTTGTTTTTCCATCCTGTGTTTCAAAAGTGTTTAAAGCATGCAGAGTCTACATTGTCGACGGAAGGTACTTGCTAATTATTGATTTCCTTTCTGCTGTATCTAGCTTGAAACTGGCAACGTATCGCCGCTAGTGCTATTTCCAAACATCGAACTAATAAGTCTTCACATCCTACCTTATATACAACTATTCATGACCATGCAAATTATGATCTGACGAGACCAAATTTTTACTGTGTTAAGCAGACTCCCATACCCATATCAAGAATCAGGTGCACACTCCAGTATGATGTCTGGTTGAGTACTGCATACATGCTGTGGGTTTCTGTATGGAGACCATCACTTTTGCAACCTTGCATATAACTAGCAATACCAATGTCAATGAATCAAAACTACAGACAATGTTTCTTTGGTGTTCAGGTTCTGGCACCCTCCCACAGCTGCACATAAGTTATAAGCCACAGAAGATATCGCCCAAATCGCAGGGTCATGTACGCAACCTGCTCCATGATAAGATCAGAGATGCCTACATTCATCCACAGGTGGGTAATACTGACACAGAAATCATTCAAGCATCTAAATTTTTTTTTTCAAAAAATTCTGTAGAATACTACCTATCTCACAGTTTGTGTGAAGTATTAAACTTATAATGATAATGAGTGATTGTTAAACCCTTGTGTCCCATGCGAGAAGTGTGAAGTTATGGGCTTAAATACCAGTATGAACTATTACTATGGCTTAGACTTTTTTTAGTTACTTAATTTGTAAATGAATAATACCACTTAATAATAGCAAACGTTGTAATAAAACCTGATTGTAGATTCTATCACAGCAAATATTACAAATTCAAAACTGACCTTTTTTTACACTTGGACCATAATCATTGATCATATGCAATTTTTATTAATTTAGAGATACAAATAGTAGTTTTATGAAGTATAATAAATAATTTCCATAACAACATCTAAATTAATTTTTAAAACTTAGCCGACAGAAATTGTGTCCTGAGGAAATATTTTCTGTTCTTATCTGTCATTGGCTCTTTTGTCCATGAGTTTTGGACTCATTATGTGATATTTATTGTCTTTTCATAAAAAAATATCTCTACAGTTCATCACGGACGTTATGAAGCCCATGAAAATAGAAGAAATAATGGACCAGGAAGTACAGAACCTTTCTGGTGGTGAGCTGCAGCGTGTGGCACTGGTGCTGTGTCTGGGCAAGCCTGCGGATGTTTACCTGATTGATGAACCCTCGGCCTACCTGGACTCTGAGCAGCGTCTTGTTGCTGCCAAAGTAATTAAAAGGTTTGTTGAGTTTGTTGCTTCTGAATCAGTGTAAAAAGTCATAATAAGCAGTATTTTAACGTTAATATATCTGTTTTGTTTGTTGATAGTCAAGAATGAAGAAATGTACTCGTTTATGTATCATAATGTACACATTTGGCCAGCCGTGTCTACAAATTGTTTTGTTTCTGCATATTCTCATTACAATTCCTTGAAAACAAATGGAACATGTCATGTTACAAAACAGTATGCATAAGACTTAAATGTTGCTTTTTCATACTGTTTGTAACGAGACAGGTTCATAATATGAACAATGTCTGTTAGGAGTGGTATAATTATTGATGAAACAAAATATTAATATTAAATATAAATATTGAGACCCTTACCAGAAAATGTTTATAATTCAATTTAAACCAAATGTGCAATCTTATTTACTAGTAAGATTTACAATTTTCCTTTTCCTACAGATTCATCCTACACGCCAAGCGGACAGGCTTTGTTGTGGAGCACGATTTCATAATGGCCACATACCTAGCCGACCGAGTCATTGTGTTTGAGGGGACTCCATCTTCCGACGCCACGGCCCACGCTCCGCAGTCCCTACTCAATGGCATGAACAAGTTCCTTGAATTGCTGGGTATTACGTTCAGGAGAGATCCCAACAACTTTAGGCCGAGGATCAACAAACATTCTTCAGTTAAGGTTGGTTAAGTGACTATCTGCCGTACTCAGAGACATTCATTAACTTTAATGGTTAGTTATGAAAGTAAAATAACACTTATATCAATACGCATAATGACGATCACTAAAATTTTTAATGAACATTATGTTAAATGATCTCTGAGTGCGGTTGTATGTCTTTGTGGCTACATTGTTAATGTAGCAGTTATCACACTTTACTTGATTTGTACATAATCATGGCCTCAATCTAGTGTATTTCCATGTTAGTGATGTCTTTGCTTGGGGGTATCCTAATTTGAGAATAAGAAGTTTCGTAGTTCGACGCGTTTTCCTTGCCTAAGCAGTTTACGAGTAGGTTCATCTTTAGGCATCACAGTTAGAACTCGGCATTTCAGCACAATTTTCAGGTAATACACACTCTACCTGATTGCCCAATAAACATTTTTAAACTACATGTAACGGAATATTAGGAATTTAGTCACACCTTTCATGGATTGATCAACTTCTAGCAATTCTGTTGTATTAAAATGTGAAAATTACTTTGCTAAATTCTGCCAAAATCCCACAAGCACCATGCGGTTAGTGAGGATGCCTCGTGTAACCGCCTGGCCACGGGGGACGCCAGTCACGGCTGCGACTAGCGACTAAAACAAACTCATAGAAATGTACGTAGCAAGCCACGGGGTTGACGCCCCGCCGTTCGCGCCGCGCGATTTTTCGCGCGGGCGATTTCCCGCGTGGCCAGGCCGTTAGAGGCGAAACGCGTCGCATTTTCTCACACAAGTATTGGTGTCGGTGGTCGTGCGTTCGTGTCTTGCTTCTGCTTGAAAAAGTGGGAGGGAGGGCGGTGCATTAACTAACCGCATGGTGCTTGTGGAATTTTGGCGGAATTTAGCAATGTAATTTTCACATTTTAATGCTATTATGGATTTCCGCAAAGTAACGCCTGATTCCATACTATTCTGTTGTACTAACATGGAGGTATCTTTTGTTACAGGACATTGAACAGAAGCGCGCCGGTCAATACTTCTTCCTTGAGGACTAGAGCTTACGTGAAAACTTGCGAACATGATGATATTGTATTTATTTTATGTATATTGGAGCTGGTTGTATGAATGTGTGCTGTCACAACGTCGATGACCTTCAAGTTAATTGTATTTTATTGTAATAAAATCAGTTTTATACAACCGCAAATATTTTCATTTTATTTTTCTAACTGGCAAGGTGTGTGAATGCGTAACTTGAGCCCACTCTTCCGAAAACATAACATAACATACTATCTATATAGTATGTGTGACCACAAACTGTTTTTTAACAGTTAATAACTATTTTTGTAGTTATTTTATCTATTAAAGAAACGACATGACCACGGCCCGGCCCTCACTCGCAGATGCTGTCGATATGCGACGTGGTGCTGAACCACACGGCCAGCGACTCGCCGTGGCTCGGCGATCGCCAATTATTGGCAATCTAATATGTCACACATACATAATAACAATTATTATATGCTTATATCTCAAATGTTCATGTAGTTACAGTAAAGTAAAATGTAATCTTCCTATAGCACGGAAAAATACTCTTAAGCATTCATATAGGTAGTCCATTATTCATTGCAGGTATGTTGAGAATTTGAGATATTATTTATTATTACATCTCGGTATGTGTTCGTATAGGGCCTGAGTGTCATAAAACTACATTCCGCGGTTTCTTTATTATCACTATTCCAGTTACATTGCGTAGCAAACGCGTTTTGTTAAAGAGAGGGATCGACTTTGCAATGTACATCGAATTGTCATAGTAATCCATGAATTGTAGTTTAATGAAACTGGTCCGTGGTTTCTCTTACACTAATCAATCTGTTACTTCACTTTTACCTTTGGCCAAGACTCTTATAACTAGATTTTGTACATAATAATATGTGAAACTGAGGAAAATTTCAGTGTAGTGTAGAATAATAAAATTAAATATTAAGGGGTATCGCCCCAGTGCCGATAAAGGTTTCCTTGGTTTGCTCTATAAACAAGTTATCAATTTCATGGATTCAAATCAAATTATTGTTCAGAAGTATACTTACTATTCATATTTCTAAGTATCCGACTTCTTTGAACAAATCGTATTCATCAAAGTGAGGTGATTGGCATGGTTCTTGGTTCCTTGTTGATTAATGTGGCCCATCATGCTCATTTATTTTGACACGTTTTTATGTTCAGAAAGAACATTCACGCTTGCAGTTGGTGATCATGATATTATTTACGATCAGAGATGCGTTAGTTGGTAGAACGTGGCATTTGCTACTCTACGTGGCTAATCCGCCGCTGGATATACTTCGAAGTCCTTGCACTTATTTATCATCGTTAGAACGGGTTGTACCGTCATCTCGTAAATTGTTGACTGCATAGTCACAATAACTAGCGTCGCGATGTCTGATGATTCATGAAGTCGTCTTGTAACGCTACCTAATGACGATCAAAGTCTCGTCGTGAATAAGACTTGTAATGACGTAACGGAACACGATAAAGCATGACTACATACAACTTATAGAATTTCCTAGTAACTCTGTAACGTCCTTGCTATCTAGAGACCTTTCTAAATAACAAAGGAAGGCCCTAACACGAACTCGCAACGCACGCCTAAGTTTAAGTAATTAGCAAAAGTTAACGAACATTAGCATAGATCGTAAAACTTGAAAAGGAAGGTTTCAAATAACTTCCTCATCCTGCCTGCAACCTTGGCATGTAGATACTGAGAGAAAGGTCAAAGAGAGACAAACCATTTTATCTATAGTCCACTTTTGTACTGTTATCGATTTTGTTTGCTCGGACCGCGCCGGTTAGTAACAGACGAAACCAACGCTAGACACGTTGCATGTAACTTTTTGACTCTGAGTCTATGTTTTTCGTTTTTCCCGGGTGATTTCCTTATATTTTGATAGGAATTATCAGGTTTTTTCAGTTCTTTTAAACTGTTGTCGGTCTGTTGTTTAGTTGGAACGCGGCTAGTGGCTGCCGGCCGGGCGTCGCTCGATGACATCATCAGCGTCGGGATTACGTGGCGCAGGGGTCTGCAACCTTTTCAGTAAAATGTAATAAACTAGATTTTAAAATCTAGTATCAGCATTTGTCATCAAACTCCTCCGAAACCGACTTAGGTTTTCTTTTGCGTAAGTATTTGGCAAGTCTCATAAGTAGTCATAACGGGTCGTAAGCTAATTAATTTGTAAAACTAGCCAAGTGCGCGTTGGACTCGCGCACGAAGAGTTCCGTGCCATTATAAAATTGTAGACAATTGCGCAAAAAAAACAAACCCCTAATTTTTAATTTTTAATTACTTTTTTTTAAATTATTTATAACTTTTGCAATGTTTATCGGCCCCTTTCAGGATTTTTCCTTAAACTTTCTACATAATATTCCGAATTGAATGACACATTGATCGTAATTTTCGGAGACTATACAAAAATTTCGTCCAAAAAGGTACTTGCATGCTGACTAGACTATAATAAAGATATTATTATGTATATACCTTGAAATTGAAAATAATATTTTCACTTTCAAGTACGTCGTACGTGTTACGTCGAGGTTTTCCACCAATTTGGAAGGGAAGGAGGACATTTCAACAAATACCTACCGAATAAAAAGGTTTGCGACCGCGGAGAGCGAGAGGGAACCAACCTCGCTCGACTGCGATCGACTCGCAGTTTCGACCGAGAACGTGTTTATTTCGGAACTCGCAGCTTTGTGGTTTGGGTGTGTCGCTAGTGAAATACACAAAGTAGGTATTTTTTCATTATTTTTTCCACTCAATTACATTCATTAGAGGCCTGTTAGTAAGTCTTGGCTTTAACAGTGTTACTATTAAACGAGCAGTAGAGTACTAACGTTAGAAAGTGCCATTAGGACACTTGAACAATTCGCCGGCACTCAGATATTTGCCGATATGCCGGTGTTGTTTGCCGGCTAATGCAGTGGTATTTTTAGAGGCGCTTCTTGTTTATTCAGATACCTAGTGCAAGGTGTTTTTCTGAAGTCTGACCAATGTTCTTTGGTTTTAGAAAGCAGCAAAATGAGCGGACAGCAATACTACCCGTACAAGGTGAGTTGAGAATTTTCCATCTAGCTACTACCTACTTGCATCATTAAGTTTGCCCGAGTGGCTATAGCTACATAGAATGGTATATTTCTCACGGGACGGGTGATGTCATCTTTTCGGGGCAAGGTTAACATCTAAAATACAAGACAGTCGGACAATGTAGGTTGATAGACAAGATTTACGATGTTGCATAGGGGTGGCAGTTTCTAAGATTCGTATACGACGTCTCTTAAGACTTTATAGGCTTAGAAGGCATTAGCGATTTATTAGTGTTAGACACCGCCCTTACGATTCTTATGTTAATATACTTGTTACCTATCCAATTTAGCTAACTGGATGTAATAGATGGGTACGTTTTAGATTTATTTTATCCTTAGGACTAGATGTAGCTCTATTCTAGGTGCATACATATACAGGTACCCATCTACATCTCAGCCATCACTTAAACATTAAGTGGGTGTTTAATTATCTACCTACTTACTTACCTGTTAGTCATCGAGTTTGATGGCCATAACTATTTTAACAATTTAAAAAACTAATTTGTAAGTAACTAGCTAACACTTTTAAAAAAAGTTCTGCAATGTTATCAATTCCTTCAAGCCTACTTCTAGGTAGGTAGGTAATCCATGAAACCAATTAAACAAAACTAATGACAACAAACCTTTACTATCCTGCTCTACCAATATTGAGTTCAAATCATATACCTAGTTCCTGAATCTTTAATCATTTAGATAGTTAGTAAAGGTTCAGCTCAGTAAATTACTAACACCACAACCTAGAATCATGCATTGCTACGGGTATTTTATTATGAACAGTCAGCGACAATTGAAGATACCCCTTTTTGTTTACCTAACTACTTATAGTCGTAGGTGTTTATAATCCTCAGTTACTCATTAAGGGGTAGCCAGGACTGTCACTGACTCTATCAAACTTCTCTTTAGATTACGCATGTTTAGCTGTTCTTTGCCTAGGCAAACTGTGCAAGTTATATTTTACTGTAGTTACTAGCTAGCTATACCTAACTGTATCAACATTTAACAATAACGAAAAACCTTTCCTTCTGACCGGTCAATATCGAGAAAGTTGGTAAATTTTAATTTTACAAACAAAAAGACGGCTTCGAGATTCAAGGGCGTATGAAAAATATACCTAACTAAGTACTTAAGAAAAAGTATTAAGCTTAGGTACCTACAGACTTTACTTTATTCCAACAATACATTCTTTATTTTGTGACCTTAAGTTGTTTGATCAGCAAAATGCAATTCTACAATGCAATCAAAAACTTAAGAAATAGATAGCTAATAATAGGTACCATTAAACTTTAACAATCTCTTATCCCGGGCGCTCAATATTTTTCAAATAATATAGATACTACGGGCCCCATTTCATTAGGTTCAAATAGGCGCAAAATTTTACAAATATATTAAATAATAGGTACAAAATACGTAAATTCTAAACTGAACTTAGGAGAAGATAGCGGTACAGATTCTTCCAGCTTTAGTTCCAAGCGCATACAATCTATCAGACAACACCGGTCTCTGCACACAAATGGAACCGGTTTATTTTTTGCTACTAAGCATGAACAGAGTCCCGATCCGGTCCCTCCAAACAAAACGTAAGTGGGCTTTGGCCCTAATAGGGTTTTTTTTCCAGGGCCTCACAAAAGTGATGGTCTGTCACATCGAACCCTATCCCGGGCAGTACTACGGCAATCCAGGTTCATCATCGTAGTAAAACCAGGGCCTAGATTCTGCTAATGCATTGTAGTACAATGACAGTTGCGTGTCTACGTAGATTTAATTTCATTACCGCTTCAAGTAAACGCGCGCACGCGTATTGATAACTCTAGGCGTCAATGCATGTCACGTTACCCGACCATGTAACTATAATTGAACTATAATGCACTAAGAGAATCGAGCCCCTTGTGTGTGCAATTATGCCGGCGCCAGCTTCACATATTTGAACACATCTTTGAAGACTTTTGCAAAGTTTGAAGAAACATTTGCGCTTTGCCATGCGGTGTCTGTTTTTTAGCGCACATCAAAGCGTTCTACTGTGGAGAGAAGTGTTTGCGAAGCATGTCTGGCAAGTTGCGCCAATATTTGTGTTCAAATGTGTTTTCAAGTCTTTGCAAAGTCTTCAAAGATGTGTTAAAATATGTGAAGCAAGGTCTGGCGCCGGCATTAGACATTCTGGGCTGCTCCCTACAATCTTCAACCCTCTGCTTACAACCCAATATCCTAACCTCTGGTTTCCCCGGCAGTGCACCCCGACGGTGTACCCAGCGGACCCCTTCGACCCGGCGGCCGACGCGGAGACCCTCCGCAAAGCCATGAAAGGCTTCGGCACCGACGAGAAGGCGATCATCGACGTGCTGTGCCGCCGCGGCATCGTTCAGCGCCTTGAGATCGCCGAGACATTCAAGACTAGCTACGGCAAGGTAGGACCTGAGTCATCAACTACTTCCAGATACACTTAGTTGACTTTTTCTCGGGACAGTCCGACCAGGTTTCTTAGGACCTGAGTCATGGCCAACATAGGCCTTTAAGACTTACCTACTATTGCAAGGTCAGGGCTAAATTCATGTAGACTTCACCTGGTTTCAATTATCTTTTGATAAAGGGTGTTTGTGTTTTGTGTTTGGTATGTTCTTGCCTGGTTAGAAACAGTGTATCCTAATTGAAAACAGGTGGAGTGATTGTGTTGTGAGTGAGCATGAATATTCTTGGGCAACATAGACCTGCAAGATCATGGGCAAAACAGACGGTCAAGAGTAACTAACTATGGCAAGATGAGAATTAAAATTGTGGGCAATCCATTCTCTCAGCCCAGATTTGAAATGCAGAATATGTCCAAAAAAATACGTATCCAGCAGTGGCTCATCCTGAAACACTTTCAGTTTTCGCGTCTCTTTTAGGGCAGAGTTTCCGTCTCGAAGGACTGTAGGTACCTAATTGAAAATTGGTGAACAAAATTAGATTCATCCGGGAAGGACCATCTGACGCGTATTCTTGCTGACTCGCGGACCGCGGTGCTTTTTTTGTCACCTGGCTGCCAAAGCAAAGAGGCTTCTTTTATCGTGTAATGTAGGAACTGTAGAACCTAACACAGCACAAATAATTTTAAAACACGATCCTGCTTTCAAACACAATCTTTAGTGTGAATAGCCATGGGCGTTGAGTTCCTCATACCTAAGTTATTCGTTCAGTTCCATGCCTGCAGTAGCAATTTGCATGACTGGGCTGTGACGAGAATGCTAAGTAATGAACTAATCATAGTACCTACTAATGGATTGAGTACAGGGCCGCTGGCCACCGCCACACTAAACAATCAAACACTGAAGGCGTTGAATCATCATTTCTAACTAGATCTTCTCAGATCAAAGGGTTAGGTATAGCGTACCGTGCCATGCAAAGCAAGATGTCTCAGTTTGCTGGAACCGCCTGGATTAGGATTTGGCCCAGAACAGAAAGAAGTGACGTGGCTTGATGGAGGCATATGTCCAGCTGAGGACGAATACTTACGGGTTGGTTGATGAAGATGACATAAGTGGAAAAGGACATGCAGTAAAATAAGATATAAGGGTAGCTACAAGGGCACCCAAAACCCTTAGCTATACAGTTCAGTTTTTAATTTTCATTGTTTTGGTAGAGAATGATTCCGAACACGTCATGTAGTAGGCATCTGAACATTAAAAATAGTTCGATTCCATTACTCCCAAACCGGAAACATATACAACTCGTTTTTAAGCTAAATCGTACAGTACGTAACATCCAATAACAATAATTATTGTCTTCCGTGACCGGTTGTAAGATTTTTCGACCATGACGTAATGGGCTTCGTAATACAAACGTAGTTCCCAAGTTGATAGCATCAGTCAGCAAAAACCGGCCTTGCCAATGCAGTGACTACTCATGATAGGTACCATTGAGTCATTCATACAAATTAATGGTTCTTATTCCCTTGTCGTAATGGCTAGAATCGACCGAAAATATGTGTTTTAGAAGTTGACGTTACGAACTCTGTTCTGTAGTAGATGGTAGTAGGAAATAATTTATTTCTTCCTTGTGACGAATCGTGGCTGAATCAGAAAGGCGTTTGTTTATAGGTCTAGCCGTAAAGTAACACAAAAAAGTAATAATTATGAATAAAGTTACGTAGGTACCACTTGTGTTAGTATGCAA
Source organism: Yponomeuta plumbellus (assembly GCA_947310845.1). NCBI lineage: Eukaryota > Metazoa > Arthropoda > Insecta > Lepidoptera > Yponomeutidae > Yponomeuta > Yponomeuta plumbellus. Next base: position 9,874,684 of record OX371209.1, on the reverse strand, counting down.
ATGCTGGTGCTATTAGAACACACACAAAACAATTTTAATTACATAATTGCATTTCCTCGTAAACGGTCCCGCCTAGAATCCGCGAATAACAGCCATAACTGTGCCGTGGAACCCATGAGGTCAGAGCGGGGGACTCGCCTATAACTGGGTCACGATGACATAACGTTAAACCATAACGCAGTTGGATCGTAGGCAATGCTGCAATGTAATTCAAATCGTTGTTTATTGGCAACGGTCGACAGCACAGCAATAAGTACGTTGGACCTAAAGCAAGCACTTTGGATACAAAAAATAAAGGCTGCAATGTTACGTTGTTAGATTACCTGCTTTCACCTAGTCCATAAAGTTATTGCAAAATTTTGTTCGCTATCTATGAAGTCCCCAGCCTTTCTCTCCAGTCTGCAAACATTGCTATCAGACGTGTTTACACTGTGCTGTCATGTAAGTCCTCTACATTATCTACAACATGTGGTAGGTAGGTAATATGATAAATTGTATTTATCTACAGGTGTATTTTATGCAGTTCGTACCTAAACTATACACATATTATTATAGTTATCCTCGCAACAGCAATTTGGTGTAGATCTGTTTTCTATTAGCGGATGACTTCACGAGTATTTTCAATCAGCCAAAACCAAAACCGAGGCAGTTAACTTTTCAACGCCAAAAAGAACCTTGCAGTTAACCTTAACGAACAAGCAACAACAACGTACCGATTTTGTTTACGTTTGTGTATCAGCTACCGTAGTACAGAACCTATAAATAGTTAAGAAGATTAACAGATACTAGGCAACTAACATATCAGCAAGTAAATACACAAGTAAGTAAATACAAGTGGAAATATATGTGGATGAATCACAGTTCACTCTACCGTGACTTCTATGGGTCAGAATAAGTAGGTATAATCAAACAAGGAACTCAACACATCGCCACCTAACTTCAAAAGAAACATTCCACCCACTCCGTAACCCCAAATACTAGTCATCCATCGCTAAACCCCTGGAGGGCAACGAACGAGATGTCAATCAAATTAAAAAAAAATAAGTAAAGAATTTACATTCTGTTTGCTGAATGTCAATGTAGGTACTATGTTAGCCGCTGCCAAAGGATCGAGGAGATTTGCTCAGAGGGGAAGACACTTCTAGCAACATGTGGGCTCTATTTATGAGCTGGGTATAAATAGATGACCCGACGCCTATAGCCCACTCAAAACACAAAAAAATAAGTAAAGAATTGACATTCTGTTTGCTGAATGTCAATGTAGGTACTATGTTAGCCGCTGCCAAAGGATCGAGGAGATTTGCTCAGAGGGGAAGACACCTCTAGCAACATGTGGGCTCTATTTATGAGCTGGGTATAAATAGATGACCCGACGCCTATAGCCCACTCAAAACACAATCATAACAGACCATCCATTAATAAAGGATTTTCAACGCTTTACACGGCATAAAGTGTACTCATCGTCTTCCAGACGACTTTGATACCTTCGTTTAAACCCGAGCTTAACACACATTTCAAACTGCCAATTTGACACGACCTAGGACCTGATGAGCGAACTGAAGAGCGAACTGAGCGGAAACCTGGAGAACGTGATCATTGCCCTGATGACGCCGCTGCCGCACTTCTACGCCAAGGAGCTCCACGACGCGGTTGCCGGGATCGGAACGGACGAGGAGGCTATCATCGAGATCCTCTGCACACTGTCTAACTACGGCATCAGAACCATTGCCGCTTTCTATGAACAACGTGAGTGGCTCTTCACTTTACTATTTTCAGTTCGTCACTTTTGCTCCTTAAAATTTGACACTTTGGCTGTTTTTAAGTTTGTCACTTTTGCTATTTTAAGTTGGGAACGTTAAAGTTGCCTCTGGCACAGTTTCCTTTTTTATGTAGGACAATAAAGTGTTCTCTATCTATCTATATAGAGTGCAACCAATCAATCATAATTATATTTATTGTCATCTGCAAGTGACTGCCAGTTTCAATGCAATTTTACCAATGTGGAGTGACAATATTTAACATTAATTATAAACTGAATCATGGATTTTGTGAAGAAAATGTTAAGTGAATTCTATCGGAAAGGGGTTGCACGCTCATCCAGTAAATACGTTATTGTATAATAGCTTTCCGTTAAAACTAAATTAAACAAATCACTTTTAAAAGAGGGGAAATCGTTGACAACCCGTAATGTTATTAGTAGTTTATTACAGATTTTTGATGCCATCCATCCCTAATAAAATTTTATCACATATGTAATGCAATTTTACGCGGTCCCTTTTTATTTCGTCTACATATTTGTCACTCGAAAAGTCCTGGGTTACTCTTGATGAATTCTGCCACTTCATAAATTACACTCACGTTGAGTATTTTCAGCGTTTCAAAAAAGTTTTTGCAACTATCACGATCTATTTGGCGTAAATTACATATTGCCCGAAAACACATTATTGTGATTTGAAGCGGTCTTCTCTCTCGGTGTCAGCCAACAGACCTGAAAAAAACCTCAAGTCTGTAGACAAAAGTCTACAACGTCTGTTCAAAGTTGTGTGGCGACGAGACTCCCGACATTGGCTCAGTGAATTGATAAATTGTCTCATTGGACCTACAACGTTTCAAGTGTCATATAATAGAATTGATTCAATTTAATCGCACATTCTGATTCTTAGATATACCTAGTACGTCCGTGGTTAAGGGCTAGTCTTTTTTAAAAACGAGTATTTCCCTACAGTGTACGGCAAGAGCTTGGAGTCTGACCTCAAAGGCGACACCTCTGGTCACTTCAAGCGCCTGTGCGTTTCCCTCTGCATGGCTAACCGCGACGAGAACCAGGGAGTAGACGAGGGCAGTGCCAGAGCTGATGCCGAGGCTCTGGCGTCAGCCGGCGAGGGCCAGTGGGGGACTGACGAGTCCGTCTTCAACTCCATCCTGATCACTCGGTCGTACCAGCAGCTGAGACAGGTAAGATACGACTCTCGTTTGGCGACGAGCACGCTCTACTAAAACATAGGTTGTGTCAATTTCCTGAGTCTGGTTGTATTTCCATGTTTGTGATGCCTATTTACGGTTTACTAGTCTCAAATTAGCACAGGGTATCCTAATTTGAGACCAGAACAGTCTGTTAGCTTTTAGAATATACCTCGGGCTCTAGAGTAGGCTTCGGTTTTCGCCGAAAGCACACGAGTGTAATACTACTTCCTGCTCTGTATAAAACTTTTCTTCACTATTTTGAAAAGTTATGACGTTAAAGTTATGTTAAAGTTCCGATATTTCTATAACACGAATATATCCGATTCTATCCGATAGTAGCCGAGGTATATTCTAAAAGCTAACAGACTGTACTAGTGTGTTGTGTGGAGTGTGGAAGTTATTATGTGTCGGCGATTTGGCTGTGTTTGGTGGATCCGTAAGGCTTTTGTCAATCCCTGTGTCTATTTGACTTGAGACTAAAGGCTATATTACACCGGGGCAACACTGTGCGGCATTGCGGTATGCCCACAAGGCCGCATGCTACAACGTCGCCCATTGTGACAAGAACCGTGTGGCATGGCAACACCTTGCGTCATGTGGCAAACTGTTGCAGCTTCTTCTTCTTTTTCTGCCGCAACTTTGTAGCATGCGGCCTTGTGGCATGGCGCAATGCCGCAGTGTTGCCCCGGTGTAATACAGCTTTAGACTTAACTCGTGAAATAAGCCTTTCTTGAAGGAAAGAGATGATGATATTAGCGTTTGGAAGGCAGATATTCTGAATGCAACCAGACCAGTGGACCTAAGCAGTTAGATAACGCTTAGTGAAATCAGAGCACTCTGCGGTTATTGTGGTTTTATGTGAAACTAATACAAATAGAGGTTTTTATTGCAATACGTCTGAAATTCAATCCAATAAAGTGTAGTGCCAGAGCCGTTTCTCGTATTACTGCCAATAAAAACTCATACGTTAATGCCAAACGTTAAAAACCTTTGATGTAGGATGTATGCTTCAATCATGAGTAATCAATTCTGCGAGCATAATGTGACCTATCGTTACATTCCTATCATACTGATTTGTACTTAGTCAGATTCATTACAATTCAATGGCATACCTAATTTTAAATCGTCCAGCTGTGCATTATGGGGACATGATTACCGACATATTTGAGTTCTGACACATACACAGAGTATTATATTATGATAAGGGAGTATGATGAGTAAGCCTTCGGCCTTTCGGCAGATTTTCGCGGAGTACGAGGCGATCACCTCGAAGGACATTGAGGAGACGATCAAGAAAGAATTCTCTGGAAGCATCGAGAAGGGCATGCTTGCTATTGGTATGTAACGATGGGAAGCCATCGACTCTAACGCATATTTCAAGAGCATTAAGAATTACCTGATAAGTGAATTGAAGTTTACCGCTGAAGTCAGTGAGTGGGCGACCGTAAAAAGCAGTTGGACAAGGTTCGGTCGCTAAGGTAATGTCAGTTATTAAGCGCGAAATCAGACTTGCACATGACAAGTATCTACCTCAATTGTTTTATAGTACATATCAATGTGTTTTCCTGTTTACTGTTTTAACTGTGGTTTTAATTCATTGTTTTAAGGGGCGGCAAAGGCGCCATGATTGGCGTTGGAACATTTGGACCGTTTCGATTTTTATTTTCAAGGTCAGGTTATAACACAGTGCTCATTCTTCTCTTCCAGTCAAATGCGTGAAGAGCAAAGTGGGCTTCTTCGCCGAGCGCCTCTACTACTCCATGAAGGGTATGGGCACCAACGACAAGACCCTAATCCGGATCGTCGTAAGCCGCTCCGAGATCGATCTGGGAGACATCAAGCAGTCCTTCCTGGAGAAATTCGAAAAGCCACTCGAGGACTGGATCTCGGTAAGTGGCTGCGCTGTTTGTACTCTCGCTAGGGGACATTCACAGAGTTCGGTGGGTAAGGGGCTCGGATGACATTATGTGAATAATTCTATTAAATGAGTTACTCTCAATTTGAAAACGAAAAGGTGGTAACACCATGGATATAATCTTTTTCTTCCACATTTTATGATTCCCGTTGTGTTAAGTAAATGATGTACTACATTATTATAGAGTTCTTGGTTACAATTCTGCCCTTTTAACGAGAAACGCAGTAATAGCCATTACTGCGTTTTAGTTTGAATCCAAAAATGAAGTAAAAAGTAATGGTGGCTGTAGATCTACTGTAGATCTTTACATTTTTACGGGAAAAAATGCCTCAAAGTAGCTTAATTTTGCATTCAAACTAAAAACGCAGTAATGGCTATTACTGTGTTTCTCGTTACGAGGGCAGAATTCACTAACCACCGGTTTCTCGTACGCTAACAATCTGTTAATCTACAGTTAGCAGCTGTCAAACGTTTTTTTTCGTATGCACTTTGGCCAACTGACCCTGTTAACATTAGGTTAACAGCTTGTTAGTGTATGAGAAACCGTGGGTGAGTGTGTTAACACCAAAGGTAGCAACTTATTGGAGTTAAGACCGAGGAGAAAATCCACGGTTGCGGGCTAATTTTTGAATTGAGAATTTTCGCTGAGTACTACTTAACTGTAGTGCTGTCTCGTCAAATCTCTCAGAAAAGAGCGTGATAGAACCTTACTTAAGTATTTACTTAGTGAACATTCTCAACTCAGAAACCGGCCTTGAGTCTTTGCGTTTTTCAAAATGAGAATTACTGAAATCTATTGTGCCTGGTCAAACGTGAAAGCTATTCGGAAAGTTCAATTGCTAACCCTAGTTAGCAGTTTGCGGTTGAGTATTTCCGGTTTCGTCTTTTATTTGAATTCAACTTAGTTAGTACCGACCTTTAGAAAGTCATGAATGAAATTTAATTGCATCCCTTGTAAATGTCTTATCTATCTATCTATCCTTGAATAAAACTGGCCGGGCACAAGGATAGGTACTCCGTGAAATTTTTCTGTGAATGTTTCCTATTTTAAATTCTGTAAAATACTATCTCTTATGCTTCTGTTCTTTTTTTACTGTTATCCACATCATTTCTATTCAGTAAATATAAAGTACCTACCTACTAATGGTGAAAGTATAATTTTAGTTTCCTCCTACTTTTTTCTATTTTCTTATCTCTTATGTATAACAGATTGTATAACCATTTTTCATGTCGAATAGTTATGCTTCATTAGTGCCACTAACTAATTTTGAGTGTTGGATTTCAAATTAATAATAATATTATAAAACCTTTAAACCTATAGCTAAAACCTTTGGTAATACGAAGAAACTGACCCATACATGCGATTTCAAATGTTACAAAATGCTTCAAAGTTAGCATGAGATTAAATAATAAAGCTGAACTAACCTAACTACCCTTCTATGATCATCAAAAACCTTCAACGACCATTAAAAGTAGGACACAGATCTAAATAAATCATGAAAACTCGTCGACAAGGAAAAATATGTTTTACCTTTTTATTAGACCCGTTTTCGTATCATTTTCCTCTACTAATGGGATACTTAACTAGATGTGGAAGTGATGTGTTAAACATGTCTGTGATTTGGCTTCAGTGTGACCAATTGACCCAATAGACTAGCAGTGATCCATTCTGATTGCAGGGCGACACCTCTGGGGATTACAAGAAGGCATTATTGACGATTATCGAATAGATATCACCGGCATCCGCTACCAGCGTTCAACTTTCCAATAAATATAAGTTTCAAAATATTTATGTCAATTGCTAGGTTCCTAAAGTCATCGATATTTACACGGGTGTAAATTTAATTTCCTCTCGGAGATCTGTATATTTAGTTCACAGCATTCACAATCACGTAACATTTTATTATCTTTGCACTCACTATTTATTTTAACAGCTTGTATGGTTGCATGGTTGCGGTACATGAGCCTTTCGCTTGTAGTCTCAATAAACGTTGACATTTTTCAGGAGGATATAGGAGGTCCGATCGGCCGCCTTCTCTCCGTCATGTGCTATTAGACCAGCTTCGTAACGCCTCCGTATTACACCGCTGCCATCCATCTGTTACCAAATAAATAGTGCAGTAAAGATTATAATATACTCCGTCACAAAAGTATTACTATCTGTGACCAAACACATTTTATAGATGTTGCATTTTAAAATATTTTCTTACTTACTTTTGTAATTTAGATCTTAGTGTTAATTTTTAATTAATCTCGTTTATAACTCAAATCTCCTTCAATCTCGTGCTAGGTTTAACTTTGCATGTTGTGAGAGTGAAATTACTATTTTAATTAAAAGCTATGGGCCAGTTTCAGTTTGGTTTTCGCTAACGCAACTGCAGATTTGTTTGATAATTCTTTGCAGGACGACCTTGACGGTGACTTCAAGAGAGTGCTAGTCACACTTTGCGCTTAAATCCTGCAAAATAATTAGAACTATAATTTTTATAGATATTATAAAATTCGTTTGTAAGGTCGCATGCTATTCCGAAACGGACCACGTTACAGCTTTACAAGTACAATGTAATATTTTGCAGGATGATACGAAGGGCGACTACAAACGCGTGTTGCTCACTCTCGTTTCGTAGGAGAACGCATAATACCTACTCTAAGTAAGACTAAACTGATTTACATTCGTTGCCGGTTGCATTCGAAGCAAGCCACGTTCCGATCTGATGCTGCCTTTACATTGTATAACTGTTGGAATATTGTAGAAATTAAAGCTTCGATATTTTTGTGAAAATGAGATATTTATTGGTGCTGTAGTTTTGTTTACAATATATTTACATTACTTAAATTATGTACCGGTTACGTGTTGTGTTTTATTCCACATCCCGAATTCCTTCTCTCGTTATCTGCAAAATATTGTTTCATCATCATCATCATCATCAACCCATTATGTCCCCACCAAGGGGCACGGGTCTCTTCCCTGGGGAAGGTATAGGCCATACTCCACCACGGGGGCCAAGTCCGGATTGGTGGAGATTTGTAAGACTAGTGGCTGGTCTTACTGTCAGAAGTTTTCAAGCCGCCCTGAGGCCTCTGACTTGGCTTAACGACATTGACACAAATATTGTTTGCGTCATCAATATGTATGTGTCTCAAATACTACAAGGTAGGTGCAACCATAATTTCTAAAGATAATGAATCGTTTGTCTATGAGTGACAGGGTTTTTGGCAGAGCATCAAAGTATGCCACTGAACTATTACGTTGCAATTACAAGGAAACCCGCTGGCTGATCGCCAAATATTCTTTGAAGTCTATAAATCGCTTATAAATAGGTAATTTTCAGCGGGATTTTACTCTTAGGCATATTTTAAATTCTACACACGGTCGTAACAGTACAATTAAAACCCACAATGACACAAGCATCCTTAATCGTTCAATGTCGTCTATACAAACGATGCATGTTTAGACCTACGCGCATGCAATACATTATGTGGGAATGTTGTTGCGAAGCTCTTAAGCCAATTAATATTAGCTTTGCATAAAGTATCAGCGAGTGCATTGAAGGTGAGGGCAGGAAGGTATAGGTTTCTAATAGATAATTTTGAATTTGAATTTTGATAACTCTAATAGCTTCAGCATACTGTGTTCCAATAAAATAGGAAATAGTTCCAGAAGAATTTGTGGGAGTATGTATGTTAGGATTGTGACAGATCATGGTCTCCACTGAACTGACCCCTCAATCACAACCCGAAATTAACTCGCGACAAAAGACGTCACGTCAGTTAATACTTATAATGGGTGTACAAAAATTAACGCCACATATTCGCACATATTGGGCGCTACCCAACGTTTTACTAAACAAAACTACCTACCAACTGCAGTGCTTGTTAATTACATTTTGGCGTATTTAGTAATTAGAAGAAGAAATACATTTATTTATCGCCACATAGACATACATACACGTGAAATAGAAAGCAAAAATCATTTTAAATAGAATAAATTTAGTAGGGGACATCGGAAAGATATGCATCATGCGGCTGTAAACAGCCTCAGGATCCTTGAATATAATTATCTACTTATACTGCGACGTACGCTGCGCTTGCCGATATGTGGTCTCCATTCGAGAACTTTTCGGCCCCATCGGCCATCAGTTCTGCAGCGTAGGACGACCAGCCACAAGATGGACAGACGATCTCATCCAAGTGGCGGGAAGACGCTGGATGCAAGCCGCTTCCGACCGGTCTTTTTGGAAATCCATCATCATCAACCCATTATGTCCCCACCGAGGGGCACGGGTCTCTTCCCTGAGGAAGGTATAGGCCATACTCCACCACGGGGGCCAAGTCCGGATTGGTGGAGGCTTGTAAGACTAGTGGCTGGTCTTACTGTCAGAAGTTTTCAAGCCGCCCTGAGGCCTCTGACTAGGCTTAACGACTGCCATCTATCGACGGCAGCCGGCACCAACTGCTTAACGTACATTGCGAAGCACGGAATCGCTCGGAAAAAATGCCACTAGCGTTAGTCATAGACGGCGACGCATCCATGGACTGAACGCGCCGTATGTTGCTTAACCTTAGTGATCGTTCAAGATCACTCAGGCAGCCCAGGCTACGAGCGATTCAGTTTATCCGGATAATTGTTAATAATGTGTAGTGCTTACGAAATGTTTAGTTTGAGGTCCCTTGAGGTCCCAAACTAGGATACCCTGTGCTATGGTTACCAGGCAAGGACATTACAAACATAGAAAAACAGAGGCAATTTGTCAAATGTACGGCGACCACCAGTGGGAATCAAACCCACGACCGTTTTGGCAGCTAAGCGCCTCAATGGCTAGACCAACGAGGTCGACCAACGTCTTGCGAAGCACGGAATCGCTCGGAAAAAATGCCACTAGCGTTAGTCATAGACGGTGACCCATCCATGGACTGAACGCGCCGTATGTTGCTTAATCTTAGTGATCGTTCAAGATCACTCAGGCAGCCCAGGCTACGAGCGATTCGATTGGAAATCCAATTGGAAATCCATGGAGGAGGCCTATGTCCAGCAGTGGACTTCTTGTGGCTGAATGATGATGATGACTGCGACGTACCTGGAAGCTAGCGACGCGTGACGGCGCCCGGAGGCTCTTAAGCAGCAGGGCAGCTCGCTCCCCGGACGTGACGTCACGAGCTGAGAGCAGCAACCGCACACCGCAACGGTGGGCCCAAGCGTCGCCTAACGCACCCACCACGCTCCCTCCAGTCAGGCCCACGCGAGTTGTCATCTCGTTCGTGAGGACCACCTGGAGATAAGAATATTCCTTATTGAAGCGGCAACTTTGTATTATTTTAAGTTTAAGATTCTTATTTTTAAATTGTTTACTATAAGTGTGAACCTGTAATTGGCTTTCTGTATCCCTACACTATATACTATTTTATTGTAATAGCTGTTGGTTCACCATAGATCTCTAAATAAATAAATAAACTTGTCCAGAAGTCAAACAAGTCCAGCGGTAACTTAATTTTTTTTTAATACAGGCACATACATTGCTTCTGGCCCCGCACTAGGATACCCTGTGTCATGGGAACCAGAAACAGCGACGTCACAAACATGTAAACATCCAAGACCGGGTTTTTTTGTCCCCAGCCGGGATTCGAACCCGGAACTTCTCGCATGGTAAGCAGATACGCTAACCTCTGCGCCACAGAGGTCGTCATTTAATTAATAATATGTGAGAAATACCAAGTACCAATGACTTTTAGTTACGTATCGTACATTTGTTTGTATAGCAACAACATTCGCTGATAAATTGGCTTGCCACTTGTCACGTTTGGGACCTAATAAGCTCGGCAAAACGTGGGCCCAGTTCCAGTGATTGATGCCTGTGCCTACCCCCTCGGAGATAACGGGCGTGAGTTTATTTATTTTTATTTATAAGTAGCAAGTAGTAGTTATGAAGTAGATACTTACAGCAATTTGCTTCTCAAATGTAACTCTCTGTAGATCAGCCATTTGGCGAAACAGCAAACCAGTTCTCTCTCTAGGGGCAATGCCTTCCTTGAAAGGGAATGCTATCGAGTCTATCACTATCAGTCTTATCTGAAATACATAGATAGTTTTAAGAAAACAAAGTCAATAATAATTATTAAAAGACCATAATAAAATTATTTAAAAAGCAACTAAGCAATTAACTACAATTGGTGAAGCAGCCAAGTACTTAACCAGGGCCTAGATTCTGCTAATGCATTGTAATACAATGACAGTTGCATGACTGCGTCGATTTCAATTCATTGCCGCTTCAAATGAACGCGCGCACGCGTCTTCGTAATTCTAGGCGTCAATGGAATTAAAAAACGTGTCACATACCCGATCATACATCTGTCATGTAATTGAAGTGTAATGCACTAACAGAATCGAGGCCTTGGAACCGATTTTAGTAAAAATAACTTACAAATGGATTTATTTGATCATTTGAGACTGTTTTGTGTGGATGTTATTTATTTATTTGCAACCAGAGAGCCTCTGAATTGAGAATTTCAATAAGTAAAGACATAACTGTAGTGTTGTCTCGTCAAATTTCTCAGAAAAGAGCGTAACAGAACGTTACCTAAGTATTTACTTAGTAAACTTCTCAATTCAGAAACTGGCCTTTAGCCTATGTTATGGGTGCTGCTTATCTTACATGTCATATTCTATAACTTAAGAACAAAAACGTAACAAAAAAAATTGGACATCCTATGGCACTTACTATAAATAAGATACATAGTCATTATGATAGTCTGTGGATACAGATGTTAAGGGACCATGGGAATGAGCATTTGTGGAAAAGGCCTGTATAGCCAGCTATGGGTACTGGGCAGCGGTGGGCTGATTTATGACGAACATGAAGCTGTTGTTTTCGTATAAGCGAGTTGGAGCTGGCTAGCTCAGTATCCCCTTAGGTTAGTCAGCCTAGACTACACTGATATTATAAAAAGGACAGTCAGGAAGTTTGACTGTAGGAGGTAATCTCTGAAACTACTCATCCAATATTTGGAACGGTCCTTCAGGATGACGAGTTCAATATTTGTAGAACCAGCTAAGTTACTAGATTTTACACAATTTTACATTTACCACTAAAGTGGTAATAACAATAAACAATAGATGACAATAGATACAAACCCACAAACGATAAGCATCAACTTTGACATGATAACAGATGGGAGATGCAAATGGGTATAAGACCGCAAAGTACGGCTTGTGAAAAAAATGCTAGAAGGTGGAGGGAGTGTTTGTGCATGGTACACTCGCGCACCAAATAGCATCCTGACATATGAACCGCACTGCGCCGCACCTTATACCTCCATATAAACAGATAAAATAGTTGCCTTATCTGCAGCTTGATCGCTAGCATTCTTTTTACATGACACTACCTGTACCTACATTAGGCCTTTCCAGCAGGTACTTTGGTAGTTGGTGCATGAATGCACAGTAAGTTTCCAAACCAAAGGCATTAACATAATGCAATTTTCTCAATGCCTCTTCTTCATTCATTTGAAAATCTGCAATTCTTTTGCACTTCTCTAAGCTTGCCAGGAGAATTTCTGTAAAGAGAATAGAATTAATGATAGATGTTAACCTTATCTTTATTTATATCAGCAGCACTAATACACTATTGCAATAATGATTTTATCAAATCTCTACTCTCAAGTTGTCTCTTGTTTTCTGTGTGCAATAAAGAATATTCTTATCTTATCTTACTGTAACAAAAAGTACAAATTATAAAGATGGGGAATATAAGTAGAGTTTCATTTATAAAAAGTCGTTTATTTAAAAGAAACAAGAAAATGAAGATATCTTACCTCTAAATCTTTGAATCTCAAAGTTTGTGTTTGTATCAACAAACAAAGCTTCAGCGCACAGCCCTCCCAGAACCTTTGGTATTTGAACTGAGGCACAAAGCTGTAAACTGAAAAACACCTTTAATAATTATTATTAAGTACTTGGATGAAATTAATATCTAATTACATTGGGAAAAGTACAGTCAAACTCACATCAACCTTTACATTTTAGTTGCAGACACCCATGTTACTGAGTAGTACATACATCTGAAAGTTAAATTGATGGCGCTGTCCACTTTACTATGGCTAATGACTGCAACCTAAGTTTATTCATCGAGACGTACGCGACTGGAATTTTATTGATTGAGACTACTGTCAATTTCGTTAGGGATGCAATTTCGATAGGCCTTACCACAGCTGTGTTTTTCCAGAGCCTGGAAGGCCAAGTAGCTCAGTAATTGAGCCCAGTTGAATCCCGTCAGACCCCAAGACGTTGTCAAGTGACTGGCTGAAAGTGGGTATCGATGGCAAGCTTGTTTCTCTCTGAAATAACATTATAACCTTAATCTTACGCGGTTATTGAGTAAAGTTCCGAGAAATAAGATAACGACGACTGCAGGTGTTTTTGGATATTAATACTTTAGTTATTGAAATCGTACTAACTTGCCACAACTCTGTAGTGTTGTAAATTCTTAGATTTCCACCTTTCGCGTTCATCTTTCACCATTCTATTGTGAAAGAAGAATCTGAAGAATCACCAAAGAAATTCAAAACACTTCATCCACACTTCATCCGAAACCGAAACTTTTTTTTTTGTTAGTTTTTTTCTTCTTTTCTAGTGTTGCCACAACATGCCAGAATTAGAGAGCACGTCGAGCCCCGCACAGTGGGCTGAAAATCGCTTCCCATAGACTTAGAGATCGAATAGGGAATGGATGAAAATATCAGAAGTGCTGTTCAAGGTGGATTTTTTTTTCATACGTAGCGGCTAAGGAATATGTCTGATATGCCGTACTAAGCCCAGAACGACGAATGGAAAAATATTAAGTATATTTAAAAATTAACTACGTGGCCAAAAAAATTTAAACTTTTTTTCCGCGTTAAGGAAGGTTATTCCTATCACCAAAAAAAATATCAAGCATTTCTGATATTTTCATCCATTCCCTATTGTTGATTTTTTTTCACAGGAATCCACTAAGGCTAATACACGATTATTGCCTACATTATTTTGGATTTTTCTACATACTGCACTGTGGGCGCACTCGTGCGGTTTTGGTCGAAAAAGAATAAAATGATTTTAAAATTTTTTTTCAAGATATTTATGCGTATATTTTGTTTAAATTATGTACTTATATGAATATTGATGATGATGATGAAATATGAATAAAAGAATTATAATCATAAATTGCAAACAAAATCATACAAATTATTCATCTAAATCATTCTTTCTCCGTATCTGTGTCACTTTCAATATTTTCGACGTTACAGAACTCAATATCATGTTGTGATATTAAAACATCTAACGCTTCTTGACTCATTTTTTTCTTTAATGCTACCCTCATAACTGGTCGCATTGAAGAAATAAAAGGATCAGAAGTGAGAAGCATCCTTTTAATGACATCTTCGTTTAAATTCTTTCTGCTGTTCTTTCGCGAGTGAAACTCTCTGTAACGTCGAAAATCCTTGTTGCGAGCTTCGGATGCTTCTTCAGATAAGATCCCAGTAGGGACCAGGGACATCCTTATAATTTCAGCACCACGAATTAGCAACTTATGCACTGTAGCTGGCATATAGTACCAGCTATATTGATCCAGGTATCTTTCTGCAGTACTTCGGGCATATTTTTTGTACTTATCGACATTTATTTCTTCACCACATGTAATGACTTGAAGTATTACTGCAAATCTTCGAATCAATTCTTCATCCACTCCTGTTATCTTGGCTGTCTGTTTTGGGTCTTCGAAAAATTTTCGTGCGGTATTTCCATCGTTTGTCGTTCCAGAGCCCTGTTTGACCACGTCGACGAGAAGTCCAAGCTCCTGTCGGAATCGGTCTTGCAGCAGCTGCTTTTTGGCCAACATGACAGCCTTATTTGTATCTCCTCTTACTGCCCTCCAGTCCCTAAGTTTTCAACTCCAGTCTGTATGCTATATGAAGCAAACATTCCATGCAGTTAATTTGAGCATGTAAGGGAGATAAGCCGAATTTCAACATGTTGTCGGCTACTTCTCTTCGTATTACTGCTTCGTATTATAGCTGCTTCATCACGCTCGGTTTCGCTAGACATAAGTAGCAAGTTGCACTGGATCGAGCTTCGGATAAATAACTGCAAACTTTTCGTCGATCATAGTCATGACTAGATCATGATTTATTTTTATATTTCTACATTCTGAGGGCACGGGCTTGATGAACCATCGAACCCCCACTTGGATAGCAAAACCAGTGTCTTACCCATATAAGCAGCCGCTTCTGGTAAGGTTTTCAAAATTTGTTGTATGGTTATATTTAACAGAGATCTATTTTCGCCATGGTGTTATTTATAATGAAGGCTTGATCCGGAGGATAACAGCTTGACTTGGCTTGCTGAATCTTGAAATACGATGGGTAGAAATCTGTTAAGCCCTCACGAATTGTCACCTTTATCAGAGTAATATATTTCCACTTTGATAATCCCAGAGACAATAAAAGACCTAGCGCTTTTTCTGGTGTAAGTGCAGTTTTCTTTGACTTGTTAATTTCTATATTATTATAGATTTTTACTGCTTCTTCAGGATTCTTCATTAAATGTTCTATTACTTTAGATAAACATTCGTTTCCTTCTTTCTTCAATTTTTATAATATGACACAGATTGACTCATTGGTGTCTTCATGGCTTTCATGTTGTAGTCTCCTTTTCCTTTGTTTTGCTCCCAAAGATTCAAATGGTTTTCTTGACTGTAAAGTAGTTGAAGTTCCAGCATCAACTGAGTGGCTAGTTGAAGATACTTCAATGCAGGAACTTGTGCCTTCTTGTGAAGCTGGTCCATCTGGTATACTATGTGTAATAACACAACATGGCCAGTCAATACTCATTACGAGCCAGTCTTCATATTTTTTTCTAAAGATTTCCTGGTTTCTATTAGCTGTCTTCCATTTCTTGGTAACTTCTTGGCTGAATCTCCGACAGAATTCCTGAAGTATATCAAGATCTTCATCGGACAGATGTAGGTTTAATAGCGATACCACTTTTTTCAATAAAGTAGAGTAGTTGCTTAGCTTTCCACACTGCTTCAAAATCATGAACAAGTCAAGTTTAGTTGTCAGACTTGGTGATGCCATATTTTTTTCTTTATGATTTAGGTAAGTATGTTTCTGTAACAGGACACAATGTCAATGAACACAGAAAATATTTTACCCTCTATATAAACGCAACTACAGCACCCCTAATGGTACGAATTAGTAAATTACACCTAAGGTATACAATTCCTAGTATACCTCAGGTGTAGATAACTAATTTGGTGATTAGTAATTATATTTAATTGCTGGTCAGCTGGTCACAGTTATATTTCACTGCAACTAAGAGGTGATTAAATCTAAATTTGAGTTTCTTTTGTATATCAATTCACATCATAAATTATGTTATTGTTAATTATAAGTCTTACTAATCTGTCTATCTAACCAGCCCAAAAGTTTTCGAATATTTTTTAATTAAAGGAGATTTTCCGTCCATTTCAATATTGATTCAAACTTTACTAATTGTTGTTGTTATCGTTGTTGTATATTGTTATTGGACAACCTGTGTGGTGGAGTGGGTAGCGCATCAGCCTACGATGCGAGAGATCCCGGGTTCCAATCCCGGCTGGGAAAAAAAAAGAAACCCATGCCTTGGATGTTTACATGTTTGTGACGTCACTGTTTCTGGGTCCACGACACAGGGTATCCTAGTGTGGGGCCAGAAGCAATGTGTGTGCCTGTATGTAAATGTTATGTTATGTTAATAACGAGATATACACATTAATAACTTTAAAAAAATAATTAAATCTATTTCATTTTTTTTCGACCAAAGTCGCACGCGTCCGCCCATTGTGCAGTATTTCAAAAAATCCAGAATAATGTAGGCAACAATAGTTTTGAAGGGAATAACGCGCAAATGTGCGGTATTCGAGTTATGCCCAATTTTATAGTAATCTCCATACATTTTTTTTAACTAATTAAAAAAAAAAGTACTTGCACAATGCTTAAGTTACTGTACTTCAAATATGTTGACAGATTACCCTTCCTTAGTGGATTCCTGTGAAAAAAAAGTCTCTAAGTCTATGGGAAGCGATTTTCAGCCCACTGTGCCCCGGTGGCGAGTAGCAGAACTAATAACCGGAAGTGAATGTTGGCAGAAGTGTTGTAGATTGTTTCTTGTACTTCCGGCGAATAAGCCACAGAGAAATAATGTCTGTTTTAGTCTGTGGATTGACAGTTGGAATTTGGATGGACTTAAGAATTAATGTGTTGTCTTCCTTTATTTATCGTTGGTATTCTGTGTCTTTATTTTACGGTTATATTTTCCGATTTTGGAGATTTTCGTTGTTTTCCCAGCAAATAATCCAAAATAAATATGAACCAAATGAATATGCACGTTCCCATGAATCCGGTCGGCGGCGCGCCCAACGTAGGGATGCAAATGCCAGGATCTGGCCCGCTGATGCAGCAGCCGTCGCCACAACAAATGCAACCAGCTATGCCCCAGCAGCCTCCACAGGACAAGATGGACAATATATCTAAAGTTAAGAATCTCATGGGGTCCCTAAGAGAATCCATACCCGTAAGTATCTTTACGGTCGCCGCGATACAGGTTCGCCGTTAAATAATTTTGGTGTAACTTGATTTACCTATTGTTGGTGGTGTAGAAATAGTTGGTATCTTGTATATTACCTATATTTCGACTCATTCCGCTAGGATGGGCTGCCTGAACGAGCTGAAAATGTAAATAATGGTGGGTCAGTCAGCCCACCATAACAATAGATTTTAATTGTTATTTTCAAGGTCACAACTCAACAGATAGCTTACACACAAAGGCCTATAATCAATGTACATGGTCATACTCATCTCAGAAATCCAAGTTACAAATCATAGCTAAAGTGGAGACAGGCAGCGGATTTGTTTTGGCGAGAAGACAGCTGATGCATTAACCTCCTGACCGCCAGCGTACTACACATAGAACATAAAAGAAAAAAAATCTGCATGTTTTATGTGAGTTTTTGATTTAAAAAGAAACATGTAGCGACATCCATTGGTTCGTTTTGAAAGCAACTATAAGGCATTTGACACATTGACAGGTGGTTTTTTTTTGCAAAATGGCGTCGATTAACAGAGGTTTTTTTTTTGCTTCCTTTTTTTCTTGAATGAATGAATGAAAAATTCTTTATTGCACAATAAACAGCGTTCTGTACAAGGGCGAGCTTAATACTATAAAGTATTTTCTACCAGCTAACCATGGGTGATGTGGAAAGAGTAAAGGGTAGTGCTAGTGCGAGGTCATATGAAACAATAAAAAGATAAATTACCTACTTGCAAATTCGCAAACTTCTAATACGTATACTACACACTATATTATAATACAGTAGAACGTCAATTATCCGAACTAATTGGGGGACATGGGTGTTCGGAAAACCGATATTTTCGGATAATCGAACTACCTATACGAGGTGTCCCAAAAACTCGACGTCAAGCCGGAATAGGGTGAAAAGGCAAGTCATAGGCAAAATTATACCTAGGAATTAAAAAAAAAGTTTAAATCCTGTTGCCACAAGTTTTTTTCCAATTTATATTTGGTTTATAATTCTGAATAAATGCTTCTCTCAACTGTAAACAAAATTTCAAAACCAGCTTCTCTAGCTTGGAGTAATAGGAGACTTAAAAAAAATTGTACTTAAAAAATTGCCCAGTTTTAATTTTAATTTCGGTTTTTATATTTGTGAATTTCTTGAATAAATAATAAAAATAAAATCTGTACTGAAAGAAAAATAGAAATATTTATATTTTACTGATGACTTGGCTTTTCACCCGGTTTCGGCTTGACGTCGAGTTTTGGAACACCCTGTATGTATATTGATTCAGCCATACATATTTACGTACAGGTAAATGAAAATCATATTCCATTTGTTTATTTAATGACAAATAGGAATATAATAGTTCATCGAGTAGAAGTGAAGGAAGTACAAACAAGTGCGCGAGCACTGCAGCGCGGGACGCGCGAGAGAGGCATGCGCGGGTCGGGCGGGGCGTTCGGATAAGCGGTCGTTCGGATAACCGACGTTCGGATAATCGACGCTCTACTGTACTTCATAAATATGTACCATTATTATATGCATACTATAAATACATAAATAAATAAAAAGATAGATAAATAAATACTTTCATATACATAAATTATGTCAGATTGCTCTGAAGTCCAAAGTAATGTTCCTGGATCGCACTCTTAAACACTTCGGCCGAGGAGGCCTGGCGTATGTGCAGCTGTAGCACGTTCCACAGGCGCACAGCTGTCACATTAAAGGAATCCGAATAGCCTGCCATACAATGCAAGGGGGATTCAAGAAGCAAGTCTTTGCATGGGCGCTGAAGGCGACCATGCGCGCCACGAGGGGCGAAGCGTTCGCGAAGATACTGAGGGGCGGAGGGGTCATGTAGTATGCCATAGAGAAGTGACACAATGTGGGCATTCCTGAGGGAGCGGTTAAGCAAGCTGAGTGCGAAATTGGGACACGTGATCATATTTACGGAGGCCGAAGATGTAACGAATACATACGTTCAGTAAGCGATCTAGCTTATCGAGTAGTTCCTCAGTGAGGTCGGGGTAACACACATCTGCATAGTCAATGACGGGGAGAAGCAAGGAGTTGGCTAACGTAACTTTGGCGGAGTACGGCAGGAACTTCTGCATACGTTTAAAGCCGGGTCCGCTGCGCCATGTTAAGCCGCGTCCGCTGCGCCATGTTACGCGTGTTACAAAAAATGTAACATGCTACGGTTATGGTAACAGCCCGTCTGCTGCGACTTTCTAGTTCTGTTATGTTAGTGTTTTTGTAACAAAAACAAAATGAGTTCCGACGAAGAAGACGTGTCTGCTATTTTGTCCCTTTAGGCTTATCCACTTTGTATTGACTTCTTCTTTTGAAATTCCTATTATTTCTGCTTTATCACTACATGAGGCGTCCCAAAGCATTTGTCTTTCCCGAAATAATCGTAAGAAAAACAAAGTATTTTCTTTTTTCCACTCCACCACCGAATCGCGAGACGTGCACGTCCGGCGAGCGCTAACATAAAATGAATGACTTCACCCCCCCGCAGGCGAACGCGGAGGATGTTAAGCCGGGTCCGCTGCGCCATGTTACAAAAAATGTAACATGTTACGGTTATGGTAACAGCCCGTCTGCTGCGACTTTCTAGTTCTGTTATGTTAATGTTTTTGTAACAAAAACAAAATGACTTCCGACGAAGAAGACGTGTCTGCTATTTTGTCCCTTTAGGCTTATCCACTTTGTATTCCCTTCTTCTTTTGAAATTCCTATTATTTCTGCTTTATCACTACATGAGGCGTCCCAGAGCACTTGTCTTTCTCGAAATAATCGTATGAAAAACAAAGTATTTTTTTTGTTCCACTCCATCACCGAATCGCGAGACGTGTACGTCCGGCGAGCGCTAACATAAAATGAATGACTTCACCCCCCCGCAGGCGAACGCGGGGGATGTTATCCATTCGCCGCGGCTAAAGCCGGATCCGCTGCACCATGTTACGCGTGTTACAAAAAATGTAACACGTTATTATAACAAAAATGGGGAGTGGATTTAACACTTTACGTGTTACGAAACACGTAACGTAACGTTATGTAACACGTAATGTGTCATACCACGCCCCATTTTTATTATAATTACGTGTTACGTTTTTTGTAACACGCGTAACATGGCGCAGCGGACCCGGCTTTATCCACTCGCCGCGGCTAACGTGTTACGTGTTACGTAACACGTAATGTGTTATACCACGCCCCATTATAACATGTTACATTTTTTGTAACACGCGCAACATGGCGCAGCGGACCCGGCTTTACGCGTGTTACAAAAAATGTAACATGTTACGGTTATAGTAACAGCCCGTCTGCTGCGACTTTCTAGTTCTGTTATGTTAGTGTTTTTGTAACAAAAACAAAATGAGTTCCGACGAAGAAGACGTGTCTGCTATATTGTCCATATAGGCTTATCCACTTTGTATTCACTTCTTCTTTTGAAATTCCTATTATTTCTGCTTTATCACTACATGAGGCGTCCCAAAGCACTTGTCTATCTCGAAATAATCGTATGATAAACAAAGTATTTTCTTTTTTCCATTCCATCACCGAATCGCGAGACGTGTACGTCCGGCGAGCGCTAACATAAAATGAATGACTTCACCCCCCCGCAGGCGAACGCGGGGAATGTTATCCATTCGCCGCGGGTAACGGGTAACGGGTCGATAGCCGAATATGCATATTCGGGAAGGTGGTAGCGATGCCAAAATCCTGACTGCAACAAAAAGACCTCTGTGTTTTCAAAAAGTGTAATATCATTTTATTCTTTATACCAAAGGGGAACTGTTTTACTAATTTTCATGAAAATGATTAAATGACTAGCTAAATTTATTATTCGTTTTTTTACTTAGAAGTATGTGTCTACGAATTAGGATTGGTTTCTAAAAATTTTTAAGAATGATAACATAGATGAAATTTGAACTCTATTGAATTTTATAGTAAGTTTCTACAGTTTATGTTTGATTAGAATTAACTAAATGTCAAAAAATTTACATTTTCAGTTGTACACAGTTGTTGTCTGTTGGTTATGGTACCAAATTTAGATTTGTATGAGAATTTAGATAGTTTTGTACCAACGTTGATCTCAATTGAATCTTGTAGTAAGAGGTTTGTAAGAATTTATTTTTGTCTACAATTTATTTTTGACTGAAAATGTTAACTCTGGCATGTTAACAGTTGATATCTGTTGATTTGGATAGAAAATTTTAGTTTCCAAGACAGTTTTGAACTTGAAGAAGATTTTTGAAATAAATGACACTACTATTATAGTAATTAAAATTTGTTTTGATGGCTGACCTCTGCGTTACGCTCGTGAACGGGTGCCGTCCGTGTGTCTGGCCGCAGCATTGGTGTTTTATTACCTTTTAAGAATATTAAATGATGTTTGACTTTGCAAGTATTGATTGCACTCATGGATCTTGAGATTCTTGGTATACGAACACTCATACCTAATTTGTATTAGCTTTAAGTTGATTTGAGAAAAATGGTCAGAGTGGAGTTTTTTTTCGCTGCCTTTTTCTCCACTACAGACGGCCCTAAGGCAGCGGCTAACATTATACATAACTGTATGTACATTGACATTCAACAAGCAGAATGTAAATTCTTTACGTCGAAATAAAAATTTTTGAATTTTGAATTTGAATTTCCCTTGAAAATTAAATGAGTTTTAATTGAATAATGTACATAAATAAATTAATATTATTTTATGTTCTATGTGTGGTACAACCCAATTTACTGCATTTGTCCTATACAAAGAACGTAGTGAAAATCCAAATTTTCACGAATATTTTTCTTTTCTAAAATTTTCCGTGTATTAATGGACCCTAAGTAGCAAACAGTGAAAAAATCAGAAATAAATTCCATAAATCCAAATTTCTGTAGTCAGGACTTCAGGAGGTTAAGTTAGCCATTTGTTTTGGCGAGAAGACAGCTGATGCATTAAGTTAGCCACTAGTTGGTTACAATAGGTTGATGGTTGGTGGGCGGACCGCTAGCCACTGAGCCGATGTCCAAAAAAAATTATGGCTGTACTATTTGTAATATCAATACTATATGAATACTGGTTTGGCCTCTGAGTTAAGAAAAACATTTTGAGGAAACCTGAGTATCTGAATCACACTCTGGAACAGATGCGTGGCCAAAGCAGCATTCATTGCTATTTTAAAGTAAATGTACTAGTACTAAACTTCGGGAAATAATTTTTACAACTGTTATTTAAACAATACAGAAGTTATTATGATCAGTTGAAAAATTTAATGGGCAGTAATTTAATTTTTCGGCGGTTAGTAAATTAGTGAGTCAGTAAAACATAAGCAGTAAGTAAAAAAATATTGGTCTGTTATTTCATCATTCAATGTCAGTGCAAAAATTACTCGAGTAGTTTAATAAATTAATGAGCAGTAAAACGGTTGGAATGGTCAGTTCGAAGTGAGCGGTAGCATCCGGACGTCACTTTGATTGAAAAGAGAGGTAAACTTTCGTTAAAAGGGGCAGAGTTTTGTATTTTTTGAGTTTGCATATTTAAAGTTTTTGTATCCTAATTTTAACATGTATCCTAATGCCAAATTATAAATACTTACAGATTGTAAGCCAAACCTGCTCTTATTATAAAATAATTTTCTGTCGCTGATTCATTTGACTATTAACATGATTGTATCTTAGTTTTTGTATCCTAATTTAAACATGTATCCTAATGCCAAATTATAAATATTTACAGATTGTCGTAATGTTCTTTAGTTTTACTCTCCGACCATGTAAAACATAATGTAATATGTTCATGTTCAGCATTTAATGTGAAGAAGGAAAAAAAATATGATGCATGGTTAATATGGTTATGCTTCATATTTTTTCCCTTCTTGATATTCAATGCTGAAATACACAAGGAATAAATTTTACCGCCTCATCGCTTATAGAACTGCTTAAATAAAATTTATTACTAACCAATTACGATTTGTTAACTGTACGCGCCTAACCGCCCAGTTCAACTATTCCACTGCTCAGTATTTATTGAACTGCCCGTTTACATTATTTTATGACACATTTTTATTTAGTTTACTACTCAGTTTTTACTGCTAAACTAATTTGCAAACATGCGTTTTTTATTTTTTTACCTACTATAATACTCAAACATTGAACTGCCGCTTTAATTCTATGCCCTAAACTTCTCACTATGTTTTCCAGATGACATTAAAATCTGCTGCACAGATTCTACATTTGAATCATAATATTGATTCAAGTTCACAGTAAGTTGATAATTGTACTGGGCCTCGATTCTGTTACTGCATTATAGTTCAATTACATTTACAAGTAATACCGAGTATGAGTCAAGTCACACAACATCATTTTGATTTCATTGACACTAGAATTTTTTAATGCGGGCGTGCTTTGACATGAATAGGCAATGAAATTAATTTGACGCGGTCATGCAACTGCCATTGTACTACAATGCAATAGCAAAATGTAGGCCTTGATTGTCGATTTATATTATTTTGAAAAAAAAAAAAAAAAAAATTTTTGTAAAACCAAGACATACATTTCCAGTATGTAGATGAGAAAATAGTAAATACATATGGTGTATTATTATGACATATAAAAATTGCATGAATGTGTGGCGTGTGACACAAAGTGACACTATTAATCAGCCAAGAGACATCCTGTTTACCTATGATGCGCTCAAATCAGTTTTGATATGAATATTGCAACATTTGCAGTTTTGCTTGAATGTCACATGATAATTATATGCTCCAATTAAGAGATGCAAGTTGACTTAGAATTTAATGGAATCAAAAAAAGATTAATAAGCTTAGCAATTTAAATCACTCTGGTAGAAATTGGTTAGGAAGACTAGTAAAACATTGAGGAATTCATTGTCTTTGTTAGTTTATTTTCGACATAATTTAATAATTATTATTGTGAAACTAACAACTTAGATGTTCATAAAGTAAACTTTTTTTTTATTGTGAGTAAAATATTTGAATTTAGTTTTAAAGGGCTGTAAAG
Source organism: Yponomeuta plumbellus (assembly GCA_947310845.1). NCBI lineage: Eukaryota > Metazoa > Arthropoda > Insecta > Lepidoptera > Yponomeutidae > Yponomeuta > Yponomeuta plumbellus. Next base: position 9,850,201 of record OX371209.1, on the reverse strand, counting down.
CCAGCTGTCTGCCTCTTGAAACATCCACCTCACATTATTTTTCATGACAAAAAATAAATCTAGCCGACTGTATAAGTAACAAACCTACTCATAGAGAAGACATTGATTAAAAGTTCACTAGATTTAGAGAAATACAAAGTTTAGAGAAATCAAATTTTTCAATACTTAATTCTTTTGGTTTTACAATGATTGATTCTGGAATCAAACTACATATCCAGATAAACATTTAAAAACAACATTTTTCATTGTTCGAAAATAATAATTTACTGTAACAATTTAGTGCAGTCCAGATGCACCAAACACATCCTGTTTATCTCAGACCTTTTTCAGAAGTTATAAAATATACTTTAATATATTTCCTGATGTCATGCTGTTGACTGTACCATAAATCTACCGTAAATAAACCTGAAACTAAAGACATACACACATGATAACATAACATAAACATTTACTTACAGGCATACACATTACTCTCAATAAAATCATACATTTTAACTTTATTCTATCAATTTGTTGTAGTTTTTTGTAATAAATAATCTTCAATTTATTTCAGAAAAGCTCTTGAAAACCCAGTGGCAGTCCCGCGTTTTGACAAAAACCTAGAAGAGTTCTTCTCGATTTGTGACCAAATGGAACTTCACTTGGTAAGCACCAGACCTGGATTCTGTCAGTGCTTTTAATAAGCAGTCTATGAGGGTGACTAAATCCCCATTATCTATCTATATATATAAAATTCAAAGTCCTGACTGACTGACTCGCTCATCAACGCCCAGCCCAAGCCGTTTGACCTAGAAAAATGAAATTTTTCACAGAGGATCTATATATAATGTAGGCAAGGAATAAGAACGGATTTTTTGAAATTCAACCTAGGGGGCGAAAAGGGTTCACAAAATTTGTATGGGAGGTATAAAGAAAGTTGTCTGATTTTCTTGAAACTTGAAATAAATACTCTTCAACACAATTGATTGAACACGTGTTTCACCGTTTTTCTAAATTTAACCCTTAACGGGAGTTACGGGAGTGAACGGGGTTGCAAAATTTAAAATCCACGCGGACGGAGTCGCGGGCGAAATATATAATATATTGGAAAATAGAGGGTAATCATGCTTGTTAATCTATGCGTTAATCGGCTATGCAATATGCATTGAAATGTCATAGTAAACCATGAAATGTAGTTCTATGGAATGGGGCAGTGGAGGCGTAGACAGAGCCTGCCACTCCACCATTATTTTTCTTCATACTCCGGTAAAACGAGGACGGAATCTGGAATGATATGGTGTAATCACTCTAGGAATAGGGGTGTGATAGTGATATGATAACATTCGATAACAGCTATCAGCTCCGTGGACCTATCCCATAAACATGGCGCGACCGCTGATAACGCAGAGTAAGTGAACCTGCTATCTCTTATCCTAATGCAAAATTAACTTCTCGACCTGGTAACTAGGCTTGGCAAAAATATCGATATATTAAAATATCGATATTTTTTATCGAATCATCCATTTATCGAATTAAAAATATCGACATTTTTAATCACTAATATCAAAAGTCTTGTAATAGCTTTTGTTTTCCAAATTATATTTAAACTTATAAAGTGAAATACTTTCTAAATAAATACTGGCTGGGGAAATAAATTAAGATAAACACATCGATAAAACACATTCTCAAAGAGCGCGGATGGATATTTTCGGACTAAAACACTACACATTATTAGCTTAGTTCCGAATTGACTACTTATTTTTTCGTCGGAAGAATCCAATCAGGGTCCAGATTGTGGTAATGCTTTGTAGTACAATGACAGTTGAATAAACGCGTTAATTTCTTTCATTGCCGCTTAATTCAACGTTTGCTCATCAATATTCTAGGCGTCAATGGAATTAAACATGTCATGTGACCCGACCATGTAACTGTCTACGATCATTGAATTTCCTTCTAAATTCAATGCTACGATGCCCTAACAGAATCGTGGCCCAGGTTTCGCTCTGATGGATATTGTTCGAAAATATCGATATATACTTACATCGATATAATTTCTTAATTTTTCCGTCCCTACCGGTAACTATCGCCGACGCAGACATTATGCAGTCCGACTCCGACATGATCATAATTATTATTAACGAGTTTACGTGACTCTGATAATACAAATAATAAACTATCTAACGTCCTAACGTAAAGGCAAACACAGTTTAAACTATCTTGTTGCTAGTAAACAAAGAATGTGAAGTGTGGGTGCAAATTGTCTTATCGTATTGTTTTCGGTATTCTCATTTTAACTGTGGTTAATCACAACTATATTGTTGTTGTTAATGTAAACAAGGAAGACCCTCAGTTACTAGCTTGTAATGCGATACAATGTTGAAGGACTAATTAAGATATTTGTATGTATACAGTATGTTCAATACTGGCACTTATGTTGTGACTGATAAGAGCTGCAACAGGTGACCCCCGTGTGCCGACGATCTTGAGCATTTTTTACTTTGCTAAAAGTACTTAGGCGAGGTATATACAACTGTAGACAAATACACTGTCAAAATGTAAGTGGGTGATTATCGGAAATTGGCTCAAATTGCATAATTTCTTTGGCGCATTTTTTTTTCATATTAACTCAATAAAAAGTAACAGGTATATTGTAGGTTTATTGGCCCTGAAGATTGTAACGTATTTGTAGGTTTTGGTGGCATCTACTACAATATACTACGAGTATATTACTTTTTATCGAGTTAATATGAAAAAAAATGCGCCAAAGAAATTAAGTGATCCAAGTGATCACACAAAATTTAAAACAATAACAATTTTTTAGATATTTTAAAAACTTAAAATAACACATACGCTACCTCGAAGTTCTTTGACTCTCTAGTCCCGCGGCTTCTACCTAACCTCTAGGATGCAGTCGTGCGTGTATATTATTTTGTAAAAATATCGAGATTTACTTGATGACACCGTGAACATTCCGTGGACTTTCACAAATGAAAAAAGAGTTAAATCGGTCAGGCCGTTCTCGAGTTGTAATATTATGTTCCAATTTACAAAAAACCGGACAAGCGCGAGTCGATCGCCCACAGAGGGATCCGTACAAATTTGTAGGTCATCATCATCATCAACCCATTATGTCCTCACCGAGGGGCACGGGTCTCTTCCCTGAGGAAGGTATAGGCCATACTCCACCACGGGGGCCAAGTCCGGATTGGTGAAGGCTTGTAAGACTAGTGGCTGGTCTTACTGTCTGAAGTTTTCAAGCCGCCCTAAGGCCTCTGACTTGGCTTAACGACTGCCATCTATCGACGGCGGCCGGCACCAACTGCTTAACGTACCTTGCGAAGCACGGAATCGCTCGAAAAAATGCCACTAGCTTTAGTCATAGACGGTGACTCCATGGACTAAACGCGCCGTATGTTGCTTAACCATAGTGATCGTTTAATGCCTGGTTCCAATATCCACAAAACGCTTCGTTTTTGGTTACGATCGGTTACAAAACGGATCGTAGCCGGTAGGCGTATATTATAGGAACCGGGCATAAGATCACTCAGGCAGCCCAGGCTACGAGCGATTGTAGGTCAATCACACGATTATTATGAATAGATCAGAAGGACTGTCGAACGGACAATACTGTAATCCTATAAGGGTTCCGTTTTTTCTTTTGAGGTACGGAACCCCAAATATCTTGTATCACAGTGTTTGTCATGTCCGACACGGCATCTCCGCTTTATATGATTTTTTATGTGTATGTTTAGTTGGGGGTCCGCTACGTAGTTTCGATAGACGTTGTTGCGACAAACGCTGTTGTGAATATTTTTGCCACTGCCTCGTAAGTTTGAAAGCACAATACACATACCTACACAAGACTGAATGAATCGAAATGATAGCATTCGAGCGTAAGGGGCAGTGAAAAAGTTTTTTCGAAACAGCGTCTTTCGCGACTTCATCATTAGAGTCTATGAGGCAGTGGGAAAAAAATTCGCAACAGCGTTTGTCGCAACAACGGCTATCGAAACTACGTAGCGGACCATGGCGAAACAACGTTTGCCGGCTCAGCTTGTACTTTAGATTACAACAGACCTTTACATGTTTCCAGCGGACGGCTATAACGTGCATCCAGCAAGCGCAGTCGGCAGCGCACTACCTGCCAATCACCGTGATACCCTCGCGGCTGGACTCCACGCCCATCACGCAGGTAAAACATTCAGCAAATTACCGACAATACTCTGTATGACTCCACCTCAATTCCCATCTCATCTTTACCTATAAATTGTGAAAGTTTGGACGGATGGATGTTTGTTTTTTACCCAGTGTTAACAGTTAACATTTAACAATCACGACTGCATGAAATTTGACTCAAAAATAGATTACAATCATGAATAGACCATAGGCTACTTCTGACGACCAGCCACCAGATTATCTCATCCAAGTGGCAGGAAGACGCTGGATCTTTTCGGTCTCTTTGGAAATCCATGGAGGAGGCCTATGTCCAGCAGTGGGCTTCTTGTGGCTGAATGATGATGAAATAAAGAATTGTGTACTTGTAGTAATATATAAAATTTCAACATCGATTCCAACCCCGCACTTCCCAGGATACGAACGCGCTCAGCTACCCGCAGTATTTAGCCACGGTGCGCGCCCAAGTGGCCTACGCGAAAGACATCCACGACACCCTTGTGGCGGCCGCGCAGAATATCTCGCCGGCCGAGTGAGTGGAAGCCAGCGAGGCGCCCCCGGCGCCCGCGCCCGCTGCCTGCTACTCGCAGCTGCTCATGTGAGTGGCCTTCTCGATACGATAGAGTGCGCCCTGCTGTTCGCAGCTTTTGACGAAAATGTCCTACTTACTACAATAGGGGACGGCACTTACTATTCACAACTAGCTGGTCTTCTCAATACAATAGGGGGCGCCGCCTGCTACTCGCATCTGCTCACGCGAGTGGTCTTCTCGCTACGATAGGGGGCGCCGCCTGCTACTTACAGCTGCTCATGCGAGTGGCCTTCCCGGTACAATGGGGGGCGCCGACTGCTACTCGCATTTGCTCATGTGAGTGGCCTTCTTGGTACAATAAGGGGTGCCGCCTGCTACTCGCATCTGCCCATGCGAGTGGCCTTCTCGGTACGACAGGGGGCGCCGCCTGCTACTTACAGCTGCTCATGCGAGTGGCCTTCCCGGTACAATGGGGGGCGCCGACTGCTACTCGCATTTGCTCATGTGAGTAGCCTTCTTGGTACAATAAGGGGTGTCGCCTGCTACTCGCATCTGCCCATGCGAGTGGCCTTCTCGGTACGACAGGGGGCGCCGCCTGCTACTTACAGCTGCTCATGCGAGTGGCCTTCCCGGTACAATAGGGGGCGCCGACTGCTACTCGCATTTGCTCATGTGAGTGGGCTTCTCGGTACAATAAGGGGTGCCGCCTGCTACTCGCAGCTGCTGATGTGAATGGGCTTCTCGGTACGATAGAGGGCCCCGCCTGCTACTTGCAGCTGCTCATGCGAGTGGCCTTCCCTGTACAATAGGGGGCGCCGACTGCTATTATGACTATATTGAAGTACTGTGTTTAGTAGGCTTCGCTACGATAAAGTTAGACAATGAAAAGGATCGAACGTTGCACAGTGCTTTGCCGACAATGCTAATCGCCCAGTGCTTGGCTATAAGACACTCGGCAGTGCGAAGAAAGAAGCTAATTACTTTACGAATTGTATCGTGAAATAAAGAGTTGCAATTTATATGAATGCAAATGTAAATTGGTGATAGAGTTTAAGATAAAAATTGTATACTGCTTGCTTGAAGCCCACTATGTGCTTTGTTGATTTTGAAGGTAACTTTGTTACTACATCGTAACATTGAATCAAAATAAATATTTATGATAATACCGATTTCTCAATAATGTTAAATGTAAATATGTACTATCATGGAACTTTAAATTTACAAAAATAGGGTGTAATTGTCGTTGTAAGTTTTACATTTGTAGTAGTAGGCTTAAATAAAATATCTTAGTTATTTATAAATTTGTTTATTTATAGTGCGCACAAAACACTTAGGTAAGTAAAAGGAAAAAAATTGTAAAGTACATAAAATAGAATTAAACAAATTATAAGAGCTACATAATATGTTGGTAATATAACTCTTAAGTATAATAATGGTTAAATTCGTTTGTGGTAACTTGTATTGTGTCATTTTGTGCCAATATTCGACGCATAATATAATTAGTAAAAACATAGATACGTCAATGTTACATGTGTAAAGTTTTAAAGTGGTATATTATTTGAGATCATTAGGAAGTTTTCAAAGCTATGAAACAGATCTGGTTCGAACTGGTTGGAGCCGCCACCCTGCTTATAATTGCATAGATAACATTCGCTAATCACAAGGGAATAATCGTTAATTTTAATTTACATTCTAATTATCAATTTCTAATCGTCTGAAATGCAATTGCAGCAAATGCAGCCAGCACTAATTTTATTGCATGATTATTGCACATATAATATTAGTTTGCGTTGTTCGTTTAATAAATATACCTACGTAAAAGGTTTTGGGCATAACGTCTTGGTGAAACGCCTGCTTTCAAACACATTTTTTAAATGTATTCGTAAAATTTCATAATCTATCACAATGGAAAAATTAAAATACTATCAGTCTTTATAATAGACGACATAACAGGAACATTATTCTGAGTTAACTCTGCCAGCTACCCAATACCTGCAATAGAGAGAAAAATAATACAGTTATTTCAACATATTTCTAGGTATTCGAAAGAAGAAAAAACCTATGGTCTTATTTCTAAACATGCTTCTCTCAGAGCCTCTTTAAGTAAATAACTGTAACTTAGGTAAAACTTCATGATTTATAAAAAAATTCAAAAGTCGTATTTTTTATTAAACGAAGTAAACCGACGTTTACTGGGTTGTCAGGATTTGACGAAGTAAAAATAGTGTTATGACAAATTGAATGAATGAAACAATCACATTATTATTCTACTAGCTGGTGCCCGCGACTTCGTCTGTGCAGGATTAGTATTTCGATTAGCTTATGTTAGCGTGGCGTAGAAAAGTTATTTATTTATTTATTAAAGGTAAACTTACAGGTAACAACCAAAGAGGCATTAAAACTATTAACAAATCAGTCTAGAACTAGGCTGGAACCCAAATGCAGTTTACACAGCATGATAGCTATCATTAAAATTATACATTAGCCCCCTTGGGTAAGTAAACAACTGTTTAAATGTCATGTTGTCCTTTATATTTCAATGACATCTGTCAAGGACAGCATGACATTTAATCAGTTGTTTACTTAACCAATGCTTAAAATTTTTTATGAATAAGGGGGTAAGTATAAGAGTCTAACATTAAAATGGTTATTACATGTTTTTATAAGTTTATAAACCTACTTGTTATTATTCAAGTAACAGTCTCCATATAACATATAACATTGCAAATTTACTCTTACAAGTAACAGGAAGTAATTAAAATTAAAGTACCTAATTATAACGAAACAGAGTTTATAATTTTCTTGACATGCTTTTTAAAAAGTAGAGCTTTAGAAAAGAAACATTATGACATTGAAACGAAGTGCGAAGCACGAAACCGCTCGGAAAAATGCCACTAGTCATTTCAGTCACTAGTCAGAATTGTCACCAATCCATAAAGTGAACCCGCCCCTTATGTTGCTTAACATTCGTGATCGTTTAAGATAACTTAGCCGGGGCTACGAGCGATTTTTGTTTCACAAGGTCACGTTAACGATGTATTCATTCATTCCTGTGATTAAACAAAACTGAACTCATCACTAACACATTGAACATGGCAACATTATTTCTCAAGCTACTGTCAGTTTACTTCGTTTAAAAAAATACGACTTTAGTAATTACATTAGGGTATGTCAAAAGCGCTATTGTTGCTTCAACGAACGAGACAAACAATTATTTATAGTATGAGTCTCCGATGTATTTTTTTTAGTAGATATCACTCTTAGTAATAAGCGCGCGCATTGTACTGTACTTTATTATTTATTTAAAGCTAAGATGTAATTCCTAGTATTTAATAAAGAGTATTCTATGCATAGTCTAAATAATGCGTACATTGTAAGCAGTTGGTAGGCAGTGATTACAAAGTGGAAAATAACTTGACTGCCTCATTGATAAGGATCGGAAGTTCCATTTGTTATTCAAGATTTATGCCCTGTTATCGCGAGTTCGCTTAACGACAGCCCTCAGGGGGCGTCGATACCCGGGAAAAGGAATAAACAATTCCTTATCTTCACTGGAGGGCGGGGTAGAGACGGGTACATGAACCCTTTAGGTGACGTGACGTGTTGAGCCAACAATTCTTGATTAATTTTATTCCGGATACACTTACTTGACCTTTTGTCGGAAGAGTCCGACCAGGTATCCGGTGTATCCGGAATAAAATTAATAATATCTAGTGCTTACGAAATTTTAGGTCAAAAACAATTCTTAAAGTACGACAATAACCGCTTCTGACGATATTTATACGGAAACACGGGCATCCTGAAAATCCTCCTTCAGGTTTCTTAACTATGAAAAATGAGAAATGCGTTTTAACGATAATTGGTCGTAGTTTAGCAAAAAGGTTTCATCCGTGATTTTTTTTAAATTCGAGTTTTTAGGCTTAAGCTGATGTACGCTCTCCATACATTTGGGTTGGACTACCATGTGCTATAACTGTGCACACACACATCGGATCGCTATGAAAGTCATTGATTCTTAAAGTTTAGTGCATAGTGATCATTTTGGTATAATTTACTCAAAAATTACCATGTGGGTTGGAACCTTTTAGCTAAACTTCTTCCAATTTCGTTAGTAAAATCTTCGTTCCTCAAAGACAAATTGTTCGTTAACCCGATAGGGAAAAAAGTAATTTGCAGTTGAAAATCTGTTGTGACCGATGCTAGTTTTAAAAACTTCCAAAATACCGAATTCGTGAGTAAACTGAATAACCACTGCTCTACATAGAAGTGTTCTGTACCTTAAGAGCGCTGTTTACGCAGTTTCGACCTTTGATAAGCGTATTATTTCGAAGAGTATCTTACAATGTAATTAATGTATGCTCCTATGTGTGGAATATTACGGCTCTAAACTTGTAAATAGGCTAACAGAAATATCTCGAAATCCTAGACCTATGTTATCAATTGTACGGCAGAATGTTTCAGAAAGGTTTCTTCTTTGCAGATTCGCTCTATATTATACAATTCTCTAAACAATTGAATATGTAGAGCAGCTTCTATTACACACGAAAAGTACTTTAACTTTACATACAAACCCATTGACACCAATCACAAAAAAACAAGTCTACAAGCAAGACCAGACCTCTCTATGACATACAAAACAAACTCGAAGAAACAGGTTCTTATCTTAATAAATTTTGTATCTTCCTTACACACATGTTGTTTCATTATAACTATCAATAAAAAATAGCGTAAGTGGCGAAGTTATAATTCATAGCAATGTAGAGGCTGATGATACTTGAGTTTTATCAGAGCGCACATAAAATTGTAAAAGAAATGTGTACAAGCTCATTAGGCTTATCAACACTGCAATAGCTATGATTGACACCCCCCTGCAGTATAATAATATCACGGCACTTTTAGTATTACCGGCTGTTATCGACCCTTTCATTGTCACTGCTCGGGCGGTATCTTGCAGTTGACGTTTGTTATGAGATGAGCGGTTTTTATCGGCGTTGACGTTCTTATGAATTGCCTGGAGGAGCTTGGTGGTATTGCAATAACAAGCCTATAAATCAGAAATGACCCGATACACCCTGTTTTGAGTTATGGATATTGATTTCTTTACTCATCACAGGCTTATTTATTTTCTAAGGGTCTCGGGTCTTTCGGTCGGCAATGGGGACGGTTTTTAATCGCAACTTTTTGTAGCTACCGTCTATTTCTGTGATCCATCCACGATCAAGTGCCAGTTCGTCATAGTGTTTGCTGTGAAAAAATAATGGTGGCTGTAGATCTATAGCCACCATTATTTTTTTACCTAAAGATATGCTACCGAGTAGCTTATTTTTGCATCCAAAGTAAAAACGCAGTAATGGCTATTACTGTGTTTCTCGTTACGAGGGCAGAATGATACTTCAATATTATTATGAATAGAAACATATCTAAACTATTAATAAACAAGTAAACTCATTAATCCGACACTATACCACAAAGTTATTAGTAGGTTGAGGCCTCGTATCCACTAGGCAGCATTTGGCGCGCAACATGTTGAGCGACAGCGCGGGACATTTGTTGCGACCCAAAACTAGGCGGGCGTCATGTTACGCGCCCGCTGGGAACGTTGCGCGCTGTTGTGCAACGTTGCCGAACATGTTGAGCGGCACGTGTTGCGCGCCAAATGTTGCCTAGTGGATACGCGGCTTAACTGTTTAACTGAAAAAGACATATCAATCCTGTTAGAGCCTATAAACTGGATGGATATTCTGATATAACTTATTTTACCATCTGTAAAGCTAATCGAGAAGCTTTACACAATTCGCATAGGCCAAAAACTCATGTCGCAGTGCGGAGTCAAAAGTCTGTTGGATCTTAGATTTAGTACCAACCTACTACATATAAATGCTATCAGCTTATCATCCCGATAAAAGATGCTTACACGTTTTTTCGAACTCAAACTTTCGTAAAAATATAAGGTGCCTTTTTTATAAAATTTAAGATTACGAATTATGATACTTCCTTCAATACGTAGTTAACCTTGTAATAAAGACTTTACACGATTCTCCTTGTCTGCTTCGACGGAGAGCCAGAACGTTTCTCGAACTATAGCTTCTTGTATCCCACTTCTGATATAATTCAATTTGTTATAATTTCTTACCGCACAACCAAGGGCCTGTTTCATAGAACTACAATCGTGGTTTACTGTGACAGTTTGATGTACATCGCAATTCGCAAAGCCGTGCAACCTGCAGATTAACAAGTGCCTGCCTAGATGTAGGAAGACTCGGCTACGCAATGGACATTAAATTCTGGTAAACTACAAATGGTTTTCCGTGTAAATAAGGAAAAAGAGAAAAGAGTAAAGACCGTTGGTAGTGCCACTGTTTGCCACTGATGTCGTTAATGAGATGTACTGGTTTACCAATATTTAATAACTCAAGCGTATAGACACTTGAGTCACCGATCGTTGGAAAATTTTCTGTGGTTGCACATATGCCCTGTTTCATAAAACTACAATTCGTAGTTTACCACAATTTGATGTAAATTGCATAGCAGTATAAAATATATCTTCCGTATAAAAAAATATATATATATCAGAAGTGGGATACACCAAGAAGTTGAGAGTTCGATAAAAGGTTCTGGATCTCGGTTTAAGTATACACGGAGAATTTGTTGTAGACTGCAACAAGCTATCTATAACCTTATTAAGATATCTATTGAAGGAAGTAACATAATCCGTGATGTGATCAAAAATGCACATATTGGTAATGTAGAGTTTGTCCAAAATTAGAAGAAACCGGAAGCGAAACTTTACTACTTGTTTTATCAGTAAATCTAAACATTTAATTCATTTATTGAAGCACAATACCTTATATTAATTATGTAATAGCTCATCATATCATCATAATCAACCCATTATGTCCCCACCGAGGGGCACGGGTCTCTTCCCTGAGGAAGGTATAGGCCATACTCCACCACGGGGGCCAAGTCCGGATTGGTGGAGGCTTGTAAGACTAGTGGCTGGTCTTACTGTCAGAAGTTTTCAAGCCGCCCTAGGGCCTCTGACTTGGCTTAACGACTGCCATCTATCGACGGCAGCCGGCACCAACTGCTTAACGTGCCTTGCGAAGCACGGAATCGCTCGGAAAAATGCCACTAGCGTTAGTCATAGACGGTGACCCATCCATGGACTGAACGCGCCGTATGTTGCTTAACCTTAGTGATCGTTTAAGATCACTCAGGCAGCCCAGGCTACGAGCGATTCGTCATAGCTCAATTTTTTAATTTATATAATGCTTATAAAGCTATTAACAAACACAGACAAAAAGTCTGAGCAAAACCGTACTTTTTAATTTTTACTTTTCCTGGACAAACACTACGTAGGACAAACAATACGGAAGGAATCATAGTCAAATCGTTACTGTTTTTTTTTTAATTTTCTTTCATATCCGGCCAGTCGACCTCAAATGAAAGAAAATAAAAAAAGAAACATTGTCTTACACACAAAACACAAACGGTTATTTATAACAACACGATTCCTCTATCGCACACCTTAGATGTAGATTTAATCTATGGTTACGACTTCCTTGTAAAAACTCCACCACGGACTATTTTAATCGATGTTTTAAGGCATTGTGTTGCTATAAATAAAACCGTAAGCAAATAGGTACGATGCAAAATGAACGGAATGCACTCACCAGTACGGTTCAGCCGAAAACCTGCTGCGCGGCATAAGTGATGTGGAGGAACCCGTCTTCGCCTCGGAACTCCTCGTAAGCCTGCGCCATCGTCATGCTGTGACTGGCCAGTACTTTGTCGTTCACCATCAGGAATAGAGCCTGGAGAAGATGTTACCTTTGAGGTCTAGAAAGACGTTCGTGTAACAAAGAGGTGCCAATGAAAAAGGTAAAATAAGATTCCACAGATTAATCTGATTAATAAGATTAAGGTATACTAGACGAAAACCCGGCTTCGCTCGGGTAAAATGTAGACGCAAAATAATATTCCACTATGTTTTTTTAAATGGTGACGCCTCTGTATTTATCAACCACCAGTAGATATAAATATCTTAATACATTCAGATACATAAGCTCACACCTGTATCCCAGAGGGGTAGCAGAGACCACGGACTGTCACCTGCCACTATCCTGACAAATCACTTTCGCTTCATCGACATCCATTAGTCGTTGCATGTACCCACATCTGTTTCGGGTACTTTTCATCTTGCCCTTTGCTAATACATCCCCTATTTGGTCGAAGTATGTCCAACTGGGGCGTCCCTTACCGGCCCTTCCACTCACATTCGCCCGATATATTTGCTTTGTCAGTCTTTCTTCGTTCATCCTCTCCACATCTCCAAACCAACGCAACATTCCTTTTTTCAATTCTAGTCACTCACTACATCCTCTTTCTCTACATCCTCGGTCTCTGATCACACTATTGCGTATTCTGTCATTCAAAGTAACACCACACATATTTCTTAAGGATCTCATTTGTACTGCACTAATCCTACTTTCATGATTCTTCTGACTTCTGCCATACCCAAATCTCGCTACCATGCTTACATCAGTATTGGAACCAGCACACTATTACGGATAGCTAATCTTGCTCTTTTGGACATGTTCTGGCTACTCACGAAGGAATGCTAGGCGAAAATCGAATACTTATCATAACTTTGTCATGGGTACCTCATCACAAATTACTAAATGAGCTTCCTTCATAAACTTAACAGCATTTAATTTAGTTAACAGCTAGTGAATCTAATGACGTATGAGACGTAGAATCCACTTGGCTAATCAACTAAAAACAGCTCCCACTCTTTGGCTTTACAGCTTTTAGTTTTGTATTGACCACATGTTTTTCTTCATCATTTTAATTTTTGGTATTTTTCTTATCTAGTGGCTTTTTCATTTCAATAAGTTTATTGGTACCTAACTAAGCAAAACAATAAATATCAATTTATGACTTTGATTTCCTTTTTCAATTATTTTTCAGACCCTTCCAAAACTCAATGTCAAATTATTGTCTTCCCTCCCGCCCTCAAAAGAAGGACCTTCTTCTGAGCTCCCGCCCAATGAAAAACACCACAGATTACTTACTACACCTTCTCTGTTGGCACAGATTATAATAACCTTTTTGGATGCCACGGTATTCCACACACCATGAAGTTAACAAATTAGATCAAAGGGCCGGTTTAGATTATCTTAGTGTTTAGGAGAGTGCTTTACTTTACACTCTGTTGCAACATTATGCTGAATCGGGCCCATTTTGGGGTCTCAACCTTTAATGACCTCCGACCTCTGGTTAGCGCATCTGACTACCATGCGAGAGGTCCCGGGTTCGAATCCCGGCTGGGGACAAAAAAAAATCCCAGGTCTTGGATGTTTACATGTTTGTGACGTCGCTGTTTCTGGTTCCCACGACACAGGGTATCCTAGTGTGGGGCTAGAAGCAATGTATGTGCCTGTATGTAAATGTAAATATGTAAATGTAAATATTAATTTCATGTTGGACAGTTTATTTATTTTTACGCTTTTTATGCTTTCTGTGTTATTTTTTTATTACTGTACGCATTCTGTGTGTGTGTGTTTTTTGTTTTGTTTTGAGTATCAAATAAATAAATTTTCTTTCTTTCTTTCTTTCTTTCTTTCTTTCTTTCTTTCTTTCTTTCTTTCTTTCTTTCTTAAGGAGAGTGCTTTTGTAGAAATGTGTAAGCGCCACTTGCTTTAGTACGTTTTACGGTATAGTACGGTTCTAGTTGCCTTTCAATTAGAATCAAAATAGAATTGGTTTCTATTGTTCTATCCAGTAACACCTGAGCGCGTTACTATCCTCGTTACTTATCTGTGTATAAACTAAAAATTTAGTGAGAACTTTAGGAGAGTGCGCAAGTGACTCGTGACGGGTGCGTGTTGTTTTCATTAACTCGAATTTGTTTGATAATTGAAAAGTTTGATAACTTACTTATGTGTTCCATTAAAACTCATAGTATTTTGAGTAGGCATATTTCGCGACGTCGACGAAGTGACACTCTACTGGAAGAAATATAAACGTTCACTCGAACGTCTAGTAATGTACTAATGCACTTGCCTCTCTAATTGTATTATAGCACTCTCGTAAACACTAAAATAATGTAAACCGGCCATAACAGTTCACAATGAAAACTTGTGACACTAACACAACAATGATGACATTGACATGTTTACTTAGCAACGCCATTGTTGAATTTAATAATTTTTATATTGATGTTGCTCGATAATACGAATTTTCCGCCCATATGTTGTCGACTCAGATCAACTATTTTTTTACGCTCTTTCATTTGGTGTGCATATCGTTCGAGTCTACCGTAGACCCGAACGAAATTATTAATATAGATTACTCAGAATATTCTATATGAGGTATATTAGCAGCTGAATATTTCATATTTCATTCATTTATGCTTGGTATTTTTTATGATATTGATATTACATTGTTTTTATTAAATTCCCAAAAATAGGTATTTTAAGGAGAAAGCAGTTTATTATTAACCGACTTCTTAAAAAGAGGAGGGTCTCAATTCGTTTTTTTTCTAAACTCTATTGAAACTGTGGTGTGAAACTCCGAATGGAATGGTAAAAAGATCGAATATTCTACAAAAAAGAGAAGAATAAGGTAACAATATTCTATTATTAGAATATTGCACACTGGAAAAAACAAAAAAACGCAAAATATTTACAAAGGTTCATGGTACAATTGGCGGTCTTATTACTAAAAGCAATTTCTCCCAGACAACCTTACAATGGAAAATATAGAATATTATTGTTATTTTATTCCAGTAGAACACAAAAATAAAGTACATACTTTGTCCAGTTTATTGAGCACAAAAAAGGAAATTTCATACTACATAGATATTTATACACACCTGTGTGTCTTTGAGTTTCATCTTTGTCCGGATAATGTAGAGAAATTGGGACATAGTGAGCTCCTGGGGGACCAGGAATTTTTTCCTCTCCAACTCTGGCACTTCGCGATCTCTATTGAACTTTTGAACAAATAACTGAAACAAAAAAAATATTTATCAATATTATTGAGAAGAGCTAGAGTGAAACAACATCATAGCGATATGAAACGTAAACAAACTAGTCGGAAAAAGCAGAGACAAAAAAGTATATCGATAAACAAAACTTACAGGCACTTTGTTTGGGAATCTAGTTTTGATAGCCTGCAACTCCTGATTGACTCTTGCATTATCTGAAAAGATAATCAAATCTGTAAATTTTGTTTCTAAATAAGGAATGCAATCTAATATCGATATTAGAATAGGATAGAATACAGCAGATGATGCGAGATTTCGATTGTAGGTAATCTCGACTAATTTTGATATTGACTATAACGAATGTTACTTCTTATCTATGTATAGGTAATTGTAAGTCTTTTATCTTTTGAGATAATAGTACTTAAGACTTTCTTACTAAACGTAGGTACCTATATATTTTTTAACAATCCACTGGATAGGTAGCTAGTTATGAGTTTAATCATTTTCAATGAATTGACGTTTTGGGATTCAAAATACTTGACGCAGATCCAGTTTTCTGGCCATTATAACTCCTAACATAGAAAGCATAGACTCTGCCTTTGTCTGCGTTCGCTCAAGAGGACTCCATATAAAATAATCTCATCGCGCGCAGCCCAACGCCTACCATGTTAGGCCGGCAGATCTTCACCTTCTTAGATTTTTGGCCCATGTCTTCTCTCTGGTCAGACTTACCGTCCTGATATCCGAAGACTTCTTGTGATGCGTACGTGATGTAGAGGAACCCGTCCTCATCTGAGTACTGCTCGTACGCCTGCGCCATCGTGAGACTCATTGAAAGCATCGACCGGTTGTTCATTATCAAATACAGCGCCTGGGGACGAGAGAAACGAGATGTGATGGTAAAGTATGAATCCGGTCGACTGAACTGAACACGTAGGTACCTAAATTGTCACATTGAATTTGGTCAAAAACTAAAAATTAAAAAGGTAGTTATTTATTTCCATAAAGTTTTACGTATTTAACAGAAAACTGCGGATCCCACAATAGTCGGTCCTGTATCGCGGGATCCAAAACATAGATATCTGTACCTATCTTGTTATCGGTGTATCTTTTTATAATAAAATAACATTCAAAAACTTTGTCATGTCACAGTTATTTATTAGTATAAATAACTGTGACATGACTGACGTTAAGTGCTGTGTAAACATTCTGCATTGTATGCCAACCTGCATTGTACCGAGGTCAATATCATCCAGAATATGCTTGTCTCTGCATTACAACTTTTACACAATATGATGTCGTGAGTCGTACGTGACCGAGCAATGAGCAAAGAAGTAGTTAAGTAAAAAAACTTTCTATTTCTAGCTAACCAAGGTGGTTATTCGAATTATGATATCCGTTCGGAGAATTTCAGGATTGGATACAATTAGGCCCTTTCTGCACTGCTCCAGTCCGGCGTCGGAACCGGAATCAGTCATGAGAAAAATATCGGATGCCGGATTATGCTTCTCCACTTCATCAGATTATAATCGGCAATGGACGTGATGCAGTGCTTTATTAAAATTCCTCTGTTTTTTCTATTCGAGACAGGGAACGTTTTCCACACATTCTACTAATGTAAATAAAATAATATGGAAGCATTTTCGGGTTGTATGCGCGGTGCAAAAACGTGTATTGTTTTTGTACGTCGATCACTTCGGCCCGGTAAAATACCGTTCCGATCTAGCAAATTATCGGACCGTTAAAAACCGGATGCCGGAGTAGTGGAGAAGCTTACTAGTATTCTTGTGTGTTTCAAAATCGGACCGGTAATTAACGTTTGCCGGACCGGAGAAGTGGAGAAAGGCCCTTATTGTGTGGCCATAAGATGAGAGGTCAAAGCCAAGCATTGTGTTTTGATAACAACTTGTAGTGTGATGCGACCAAAGTAGATACAATCTAAACTAAGCCAAGAAAATCTTTAATAACCTTGACGGTATCTCTTCAATCTTCGTCCACTATCTTATCGGGAGAGTAATTTCACGGAGCAAGATACGAGGTCAATTCTCTATTACAAGAACTTCTAGGTTTATCCAATAATCATAAAAGTATAGTTTATTAATCGCTGATCTTGTCTGACGCAAATAATGTACAATCCGACCTACTTTTATGGAAATATGTAAGTAATTATCGTGAGTTAGTAAAAATAAATATCCGAGAATGATAAAAGTATAATTTATTAATCACTGATCTTGACTGACGCAAATAATGTACAATCCGACCTACTTTCATGGAAATATGTAAGTAGTTATCGTGAGTGAGTAAAAATAAATATCCGAGAATGATAAAAGTATAATTTATTAATCACTTATCTTGACTGACGCAAATAATGTAAGTACAATCCGACCTACTTTCATGGAAATAATTATCGTGAGTCAGTAAAAATAAATTATGTTTATCTACATAATAAACAACACGTAGGAAAGTCAGCGTGTACGAAAGTAGGTAGGTGTACCTATTGCCATTTTTTTTACAAAGCCTCTTTAGTGTCCCACAGCTGGGCAAAGGCCTTCCCTTCTGCCTTCGTCAATATCCCTAACTCGTCACTTTACCTGATTCGTCAATCCGCTACTTGACTCTTTTTTCAAGTATGTCTTAAATGTTAAATATCTCTTCCATTGGACCAAAAAATATTTTAGTATATTTTTTGAGGACCTAAAAGCACCAAAAACATTATTTTAAAACGTTGCTTTGCTAAACAGCCAACAACGCGGTCCGCCATTTTTGTCTATGGTTTGAAGTCCTCTACGTTTGTAAACAAAGTTTGACATTCAACATTATGTAGAGTTTGTGCCACGAAAGAAGTATGAGTCACAATAGAACCTACGCACGCACGACTGACAGATGTTTGTTTACAACCAAAGGTGCTTTCAAGATGGCGGATAGTGTTTTCACCGTTCCGATTTAAAAGCGAAAAATATTTTTTTTATTTGCAAATTTTGCAGCCATCCTGCATATTTACTTAGCAAAGTCAATACATTTCGGTTTCTCACGTTAGAAACTACAGGAAATATCCATTTATCGCGTCCAATTTGATACGAGTCAAGTAGCGTATTGTTGTTTTATGTTGCACAGCTCTGATGAGGGTAATCAATTGGTACGTCAACCTTCACATTTTAGTTGCAAGGTCGCCCATAATACAACCGAGTTCAGTGCATGGGTGTATAGGATGATGTGCTGTCGACTGTACTATCCCAGCAAGAATGCCTTCAGCCCTTATATTACGTAATTTTCCACTCTATCCGGTTAAACAACTCGAAAGAGGCAAGATAAGAATGTGTATGATAGTTCGGAGTAGGAGTATGAGGTATCTACCTACTGGTAAAAAAGTCCCAGAATGTAATACTGTGACATAATTAAGGTGGTGTTACATACCGGGAACAAAAGGGCTAAATCAGACAACGGAGTCTTACGTTATTGCACCCGGTCATGAAAAATAATTTTAACAACTGATTGACATCATGGGCCTATTTCCGGCCCAACAGTCGGGAGACGCAGGATTTGACTTTCATTATTATTGTAACGTATTATTATTATTATTGTTGACTTCAAAAATCTTGTTACAGGTACTAATTAGGTACAGGGTCCGCCAAATAACTTTTTTTTTTTGAAAATGCTATAAAAAAAAACTACTGAATATTTTTTCAAATTTCTTTTTTATTTGAAAGTACAATCCCTCCGGTTAATGATGGAAAATAATTTCATTCAAATGGCTGCCTCGGCTGGCCATGCAGTAGCCTACACGATGGGTCCAATTTTTAAGTAATTATCGATTGTGTGCAGCTGTATTTCACCAATGGCTTCACGAATATTGTCCTTTAAAGCGTCAATTGTCTCTGGTTTGTCGGCGTAACACTTATCTTTGACGGCACCCCACAAAAAGTAGTCCAACGGTGTCAAATCGCAGCTCCTAGGTGGCCAAACGACATCAGCTCTGCGGCTCAGGGCGCAAAACATCAAGTGTAGCGTTGGCTGTGTGGCACGTAGCGCCGTCGTGTAGGCTACTGCATGGCCAGCCGAGGCAGCCATTTGAATGAAATTATTTTCCATCATTAACCGGAGGGATTGTACTTTCAAATAAAAAAAGAAATTTGAAAAAATATTCAGTAGTTTTTTTTTATAGCATTTTCAAAAAAAAAAAGTTATTTGGCGGACCCTTTAGATAGATAGATACTCGTAGATAGAATATTCTTCTTTCTTTTATTATATTATTCTTAGGTACCGAGGTAACAAGATTTTTTTTACTCTTACGTGTCCAATCCTCATCGACTGCCTCGTTGGTCTAGCCATTGAGGCGCTTAGCTGCCAAAACGGTCGTGGGTTTGATTCCCACTGGTGGCCGCCGTACATTTGACAAATTACCTCTGTTTTTCTATGTTTGTAATGTCCTTGCCTGGTAACCATAGCACAGGGTATCCTAGTTTGGGACCTCAAGGGACCTCAAACTAAACATTTCGTAAGCACTACACATTATTAACAATTATCCGGATAAACTGAATCGCTCGTAGCCTGGGCTGCCTGAGTGATCTTGAACGATCACTAAGGTCAAGCAACATACGGCGCGTTCAGTCCATGGATGCGTCGCCGTCTATGACTAACGCTAGTGGCATTTTTTCCGAGCGATTCCGTGCTTCGCAATGTACGTTAAGCAGTTGGTGCCGGTTGCCGTCGATAGATGGCAGTCGTTAAGCCAAGTCAGAGGCCTTTAGGGGCGGCTTGAAAACTTCTGACAGTAAGACCAGCCACTAGTCTTACAAGCCTCCACCAATCCGGACTTGGCCCCCGTGGTGGAGTATGGCCTATACCTTCCTCAGGGAAGAGACTTGTGCCCTTCGGTGGGGACATAATGGGTTGATGATGATGATCCGGATAAACTTACTTGATTTCTTGTCTCTGACGAGCAATGAGACGACGACGCGAGCTCCGTCTCTGCTCACCATGAGCTCTGCGGATCAGAGCGAAACCGGGTCCAACTCTTCCGACAAAAAAAATAAGTAAGTGTCTCCGGATAATAGTTTATAATTATTGTTATTACCGACGAACTTATCTGCCGGAAATTTGTTCAGATGACTTGGTCGATTCCTTACTTATTTGGTTAGTAAGCGCGTTTCTTACTTGGTTTGGTTTGACGGCCATCCTGCTTCTAATTATGACTAAAAATTGTGACATGGTTATTTCTTCAGGGACTAGGAACTTCGTTTTGGTCATCGCTGGTAAGCTTCTTTCTTTGTGGTACCTTTCGACTATTAGCTGAAAAGAGGGAATCTCTATAAGTACTTGTGACTTTTGTCGTAAATTGTGAAATTCTAGTAAGTAGGTAATCCCACATAGCATGAAGTTTCACGAGAGGTAATTAAGTGAGTGGAAACTAGAAATTTTCATTCAAGGAATTTTTTACCGTCTCTAAAACTTCCTTTGACGACCTCTGTGGGCAGCGGTAGAGTATCTGTCTACCAGGCGAGAGGTCCCGAGTTCGAATCCCGGCTGGGGACAAAAAAAAACCCCAGATCTTGGATATTTACATGTTTGTGATGTCGTTGTTTCTGGTTCCCACGTCATAAGGTATCCTAGTTTGGGGCCTCGCATGGTTGGCAGATGCGCTAACCACTGCGCCACAGAGGTCGTCGAATTAATGGAGTTACCGAAACCAATGATGGAAAAGCTTTTTACCTAGGTAGCTCCCCAGAATGTAGAATGACTCTATTTAATTTAGGCATCTACCATGCTTTCCTATAATCAGTCCCTATTACAGTAAAACGTGTGCGTGTCTCTGATAGTATTAAGTAGAGATCGAAATTACATACGTACATACATACATAAACTCACGCCTGTATCCCAGATGGGTAGGCAGAGAACAGGGACTGCCGCTTGCCACGATCCTAACAGATCACTTTCGCTTCATCGACATTCATTAGTCGTTGCATGCACGAACGCCGGTTTAATCGCGAAATATAAAATATCGAAATTAGTCTCGGCAAAATGATTATGTTAGTCGTCATGCTGTCAAATAAATTTGTAGTGTGTTGGTAGTTGAGGACTTGACCCTAATAATAAATTAATCAATGGACATGACCTGCACTAATGAGGTGACGGGGTCATTGACACTTACCGGTATTTTGTTTGGAAATTTAGTCTTTATTGCTAGCACTTCTTCTTTTCTCGTATCTGCAAATAACATGAAAGCAGCATGAAATGTGTTCGTTGAAAAAAGATCACGTTAGCTACTATTTCTTTTCACATCTTTGTACCACAAATTCAGAAATGCAGGTAAGTACGTAACTAAGAAAACCTGACCGTCAAAAATCGCATGCCGGTATAGAACCCAAGACTTCGGCAAGTGAGGCATAAGGTAAGCGTTCGACCGATGCATTACCACCACTTTGCAGTCTGTTCGGTTTTAGAATATAATATACCTCGGCTACTATCGGATAGAATCGGATATATTCGTGTACCTAATAGAAATATCGGAACTAATTGACACTTAAATTACATAACTATTCAAAATAGTGAAGAAAAGTTTTATTCAGGGCCCTTAGTGCGAGTTTTTTCATTCACTTTCGATAGCGAGAGCGTTTGCAATTTGTATAGGAGTGACAGAGAGACAAATAGGTGGCGCGCTTTGTCACTCCTATAGAATATGAGTTTACGTTAACGCGATCGAGTAGTTAAAAAAACTCGCACTAAGCACACTGAGCAGGAAGTAGGTATATTACACTCGTGTGCTTTCGGCGGAAACCGAAGCCTACTCTAGAGCCCGAGGTATATTCTAACAGCTAACATACTGTACCTAGTCTATAATTAATAATTATGTACCTACATATTCAAATAAAAAAAAATATATATCTACTCGTGAATTGCATTCAATTAATTTGCACCAAATAGTTAAGTGCTCTGTTGACCTACATTACGATGCCCATTTAGGTTCAATGCACTTAATATTAAGCTAAAGGTTCAACGACCTTATTTACATACCCTTATCGTTATAATGGGCTTATTTAGAACCAGACTTCTTAGTAATTGTCCTTGGTCTGTACAAGAGTCTGTCAACATCGAGCTCTAGAAAAGACCCTCTATCCCCAAAGCTGATTAGTAACGTAGTTTTTTTCTTTTTTAATTTCTTTACGTGACTTGTGTGTATGGCATGCTGGCACAAATTAAAACGTGATCTAAAACCATTAGGTAATTGAAGGAAGAAGGGCCACTGCATTAGTTCCAAATAAACGAACGAATGTTATTATTATTTCATTCAGGTATGGTCTACATCTTACTATTATGATACGAAATACGTCTAATAAAATAGGTTTTTTTTACACCAAACCAAAGCTGGAACAAAAATATAGAATCCATCGATCGATGTGCTAGTCGCAAAATTAACATCAGAGGCCATTGGGAACGTAGACTTGAAAACGATCACAAACATTGTGGAAAGTGTGTGTTCTACAACTTATACAACTCGTTTTGTATCAGTTTTATTTATCTTTTTGACATGTAGACCAGTGCCTAACCATCTAACTACTGCTTTAATTAGATAACTTAGTAACTAATTACTGTTCATTAATAACATAAAACTTACCAAACGGCTTTTTGGACTTGAAGCACTTTCTCACATTATAGTTCACATCATGTTTGATCAGTGTCGTAATGAAGTTCAACTCCATTCTTATACGATTTAATACTACGTGCAGTCGAGGGCGTAAAGCCAACCGGTGGCTAGTACTTTAAACATGCACTCTCAACGCGGTGCGAAACTAGACTGCAGCTAAGTAAATAACATCTGCAACATTTATCAATTTGCAAGAGGTCGAGGGCTGTAAACAAGTCTCAATCATATCAGCTATAGGTACCACACTAACACTGATGTTATTGTTTCACTCAGTTATAACGCTTCTTGCACGATACATTTTCCCAACAAATCGCATCACACGTTATCTTTCTTCTATTTTGGTAGGTACACACTACTTATACCACTAGTCTCACTAGATTCAGGTAGATCCTTGCTTGAATTTGGGTTCACAAAAGTTAAAACTACCCGCTTGCAATAAGGCGCGTCTTTTTAGGTTGCGTTCAATTTACAATCGGTGAGTGTCCGAGCGAGTGTAGTCAAATATTGTAACTACGCGACTGCGTGATCGTACCTAATTTTGTGAGGGTGATTAAATAAATGTAAATAAATGGGACGTGTGAAAAGTTTGACGAGCGATTTAGATAAACAAAATAAACATCGAAAAACACCGGGTTTTTTTGGATTTGGTGTGCCGTGCTGAACTAAAAACCGATTCTTTTGTAATGCTAAAGGGGAGGTGTCCTCCCCAAACATTCACACTAAATCTTCTTTGAAAGGACCTTAGTCTTTTTTCTTTTAGGCCTGGTTTACATATGCTTTATTTCCATGCTATTTTAGCATGCTTTTTTTTAGAGTATAATATAATAGAGACGCCAATTCCTTTTATAAATATATAAGCAATTAATAAATCAGTAATGGTTGGTTGTATAATTTGTATTTAGGATTTTTTTCAAGTAGGTACTTTTATAATATATGGTGCGTAATAAAATCTATGAATCGGCATATGTTTTGGCCGTGTCTATTTAATTCAAACTCTTTAAAAAGCATACTAAAATAGCAAGAAAATAAAGCAAATGTAAACCAGGCCTAGGTTCTGATGGAGGGAGTAAAATTGTTTGATAATGAATTGAATAATGTAGGTACCAAACATTATTGCAAATCTATATATATAAAAGGAGAAACTGACTAACTGACTGACATATCAACGCAGGGCCTAAACTATAAGAGTTTGAAACTTGAAATTTTGCACAGGGGTTTCTTTTGTAACGTAGGGGAGCACTAAGAAAGGATTTTTGAAAATTCATCCCCTAAGGGGGTAAAATGGGGGTTCAAAGTTAGTATGAAACTTTGCCATTTTTGAAGTTATTCAAATGAAATTTGGTACGAAGGTTCTTCGTCCAAAATTGTGAAACGTGTAAAATAGTTTTTTAAAAATCATCTCTTAAGGGGGAAAAGGGGGGTGCAAATTTAGTATGAAACTTTGCCGATTTTGAAGTTATTCGAATGAGATTCAATATGAAGGTCTTTCATTAAAAGTTATGAAAAACATGTATAATAGTTTCTCGAAAATCATCCCCTAAGGGGGTAAAAAGGGAGTGAGAAGTTAGTATGAAACTTTACCGTTTTTGAAGTTATTCGAATGAAATTCAGCATGAAGGTCCTTCATGGAAAAACATGAAAGACGTGTAAAGTAGTTTTTCGAAAATCTTCCCTTAAGGGGGTAAGAGCGGGTTGCAAAGTTAGCATGAAAGCTCTTTCTCATGCGCTTAAAGTATCCCTACAATCTATTTACTGAAGCGAACGACTAAAGGTAAACAAAGACACAGCATCTCTCAAACTTACATGTCACTCAAAATAGCTCATGCACGCAGCTTTGCTTGCATCGTATACCCACATAGGTTTAGGTAGGTACTGTTTAAGGAAAACAGACAGACAACCAAACAAGACAAGAAAAACACTAAAGAAAATAAAATAGTTTAGAGAAGTTGCACTCGCATCAACAACGTCAATCGTGAGTAAATATGGCGTCGGGGTGGCTATATTACTTACCTTTTTTGCCTTTAATTAAAAAAGAGGTTCGTAGTCAGCTCTCCATACTTCTTCCTACACTTCGCGTAGCGCATTAGCATAAAATATCGATCACAATCGGCCTTTAAACAAAAGTCCTACATCTTTGCTAGTTGCGAACATATTTGGCAGCAGTAGGATCGGTTTTATTTGAGGACCACTGAAATTTTAGGTATTTTTTGGGGCATAGATCTCTTAAGCAAATTGTATTTTCATGATAAAATAAAATATTTAGTTAAATAAACTGCGAGTGAGGGATAAATCAGGTAGTAACAGTGTTAATGTGTTTTGCTTATTGGCATTTATTAGCCATATCGTTTTGTATAACTTTGCTAAATATTATGCAGTGTTATAATTGTGGTCTCCGCAGTCATGGGGATAATCAATCATCCAAGGAGCAAAAAAAATTGGAACGCATCAATAATTGACATTAATGACATATCTACCGCGTTTCATTCTACGCAGACTAGAATTTGCAACAACATTGAATTTTTGTTTTTTTTCATGTTAAATGTATAATGTTAAATATTTTTATTCAGAATATTCATATATTTCCGCATCGAATTTATGGTTTTATTAATAACAATTACATAGAATATACAACAAACATACTATTGGCGTAACTTCTATGTAATGTAACTTATAAGAATAATGGAACGTAATCTTTAGTGCCTGTCTGCCTGTCTTCAGAAATCTAAAATATTTTATTGAATTTCAGTGATAAAACCACGGTTCTAGTATTGAATACATAAATTTAAAAACCAATCCTTAAATATCCATACTATTGCTATGAGTTCGATATGTAGCTGAACGTTTTATCCAATTTTTAACCTTCAGTACCAATGGACTTTAGAATCAATAACCCCTTGGCAAGTTCACACTTTGAATTTGAGTGGTTGAAGACGCAATGACGTCGTAAAGTTTGTGCCGGCACTGTGAGGAGTTTCTTATAATTCATAAATATGTTGTTCACGCCGATTTACATAGCGATGACTTTTTTAAAGACCTGGCGCATCCGCTCCTTTAGAGCTCGATTGCTCGAGTTTCTCAGCGGCAATACGAGTGTCGCCTTCTGTAAAGTGCCTGAGAACGCCGCAGGTAACCTCCTAGTGTATTTCATTAAGCATACAATCCTTACACAATTACATAATTATTATCTTTTAAAATTATTTTGTAACAAGTGCCAGCACTGGTTATCAAAGCTCAGTGTATCCTAGTTTTGGACACGGTTAAGTGATGTGTTCTGTGGAAATTATTATTATTTTCTATCTTAGCCTTGTCCATTGTGCATAGCAAATGCTGAGGTATGTGAACTCTTCAGACACTTGTTTCCTTACTTTGTTTTTCTCTATGGTTAACAAATGGTATTGGTACTAAAAGTTCACAAAAGCACTTAAGTTATTACCGGCTCTAAGAGGTCTGGTTGAGGCTTGGGGCTTGAGGGGTTAAACAAATTTATTGGTCAGTGGGGTAAGCATTCCACTGCTTCTATAGTAAAGTAGTAAAAAATTGCCCTAGCCTATATTAACTATGTCCACAGAAATTAGTAAGTATTTAACTCCCTGTAGCCACAAAGCTCAATCTCCTGCGGCTAGAGATCGGCACTTAGAAAG
The DNA here is from genome assembly GCA_947310845.1 of Yponomeuta plumbellus. Lineage (NCBI taxonomy): Eukaryota > Metazoa > Arthropoda > Insecta > Lepidoptera > Yponomeutidae > Yponomeuta > Yponomeuta plumbellus. The sequence continues at coordinate 9,823,244 of OX371209.1, read as the reverse complement.
CTCATTGCATCTGAAGGACTTTATGATTTAAAGTCTTTAGATTATTCAGACACCAAGCAAACAACATCTAACCTTTTTTGGACATGAATGTAATGATTAACTCATTACAGAGACACCAACTTTGAGCTCAAAACTATGCACCAATCCAAAGAATGCTTACCTCTGCGACCTACTGGATTACACAAATGCCACCCGGATCTGCAGCATGAAGCCCAACCAGTGCATAGAGCTAACAGACTGGGTTTCCTGTGCTGGGGGCTTACCACTCGGCTCCAGTGACCAGTCACCAGTCACTGAGCTAGATGTCAATGTGCTGCTTGAGTGCGAAATGGAGCCCCATGAGGACAGCTGTCACTATAATGTCATGACTGTAAGTATAACATTTAAAATTAGGGTGAGAGGAGACAACTTGCTTCACTTATGAATTGTAGCTAAAAGATTTTAATTAAATGCTAATTAAGAGAAAATACTAAATAACAAAAAATATGCTGTAACTGTGTTATTTCAATAAATCTTATTTACTTTACTTTACTCACAAAAAACAAACACAAAATATTTACAAAAGTATCACTGTATGGAGTTTCTGATTTATCCTACTGTCAGCGGCCAAATACATATAATATTTTGTCTTGGATGCATATGTTTGGTCTGAGAAGTTGATATGTTTGTGATGTCGCTGTTTCTGGTTTCCACAATCTAGTATAGGGTATCCTAGTGAGGCCAGAAACTATGTAAATATTTTGACACTTTTGATTCATCAAAATACAAGGACAGGAAGTTAAATGACTGCTAGATGACTACCAGTCCCTCAGTTCTTTTACATTCAGTACTTTTACTACCTACATTATGATTAAACATAATATATAAAGTTATTTATTTTAATTTTATTTATTTTAACATATTGTCCAACCTTACAGTCTTTGATGTTAGTTATATGAAAAGAAAAGTTTCAAATAGAACCTTTTAGATGTTTGCTGAAACTAAAACTTGAGGTATGTCTAGGCCACTTTTATTGGCAAAGTATTTAGCATCCCATATCCTCTGTTTATATTAATAACACATCATGCCATCTCATCCTCAAGCATATTGATTTTCTTTTTGTTTAATTTTAGATAGATACAGAGCACTTCATTGCACACCAATAGGCTATTTGACAGGTTCCTTAAAACCATCTCAGTTTCTTTGTTAGTGTTCACTGAAAGGTAATTTTTAATTCTTTCGTGTATTTCTTCTAATAAAAAGCAAACAAAATTCACTTTTAAAATAAGCCGCCAAAACGCCATCTTGAGCAATATGGCGTCGCACAGGAATCATGAAGTCACTGGTCAGTAAACAAAACAGTGAACGTAAGAACAAATGAATGACTAGACACCATTTTTACTGAGGTGTTACGTCTTGATAGATTTTGCATTGAATTTGATTCGGCCAATCCAGGCTGTTTTCAATAAAATGGCTACAGATAGAAAATTATTAAATTTGATCCCGGTTTTTCGGACAATCATTTGTCCATTTTTTTTTACTTGAAATGTCTTAAAGCGGTTTGAAGTCTGATAATTTATACACTTATGATATAAATAATACTTTTTCACACTGTCAAATAGCCTATTGTATAATATCATACAATCATTGGATTTGTTAACTAAAGCATTCACAAAATTAAAACTTGATGTATGGTAAATCTAGGATTTGGTACATATTTCCAAATGCAACCAGATGCTAGATATATTTTTAAACTACTGCAACTTTTTATTTTTACATTCTTATTGGGATGGTGCGAGATGGCTGGAGACAGAGGGCCTTTGCTTTGCCCACCAGTGTGACACAAAAGAGGCTATGTTAGTTAGTTAGTTTGGCTTAGGATTTCCGCTCTTGGCCTAAGAGGCTATGTAAAATATATATTTTTAAACTAACAAAAGCTATATTTGCAGCTGGACAGCATGGGTCAACCAGTGGCATGGAAGGCTAGCTCGCACTTGGCAATAATACTAAAGACTAACATGGAGCATTTAAGTGTGGCCGGCTTTAACTTTGTGGGCGGAGAATTCATTATAGACCATAAATTGCCTGTTGTGAGAATTCAAAGTAAGTTAGTGTATAAGTTCAAAAAGTTACGACAAAAAAATTAAGTGGCAAACTAACTGCACAGTAAAAAGTTTGGTAATACGGTCGCATCCTATGGCTGTTTTACGCATGTTAACCCTTTGGCTCAACTGTTAGCTGTCGGCGCACCAAGTGACAAGGGACTTTAGAACGACGGTTAATGAATATAAGGTTTAATTTCGCTTCCGAGTACCCGCTACCAAATTTGGTAGCCGCCCAGATAGCGGGTTAAGCGAACCTACTGGTAATTAACTAAATTCATGTGAGCAGTTGCTACTGTTACTGTGAACAACTGGGATATAATGGAGTCCATTATTCTGTTTAGTCGCCCCATTCTCCCAATCGGCGAACTCCGAAAGTCCACATATAGACAGATATCAATGACTTTTTTCACACCAAAAATATATGTGTAAAGGCGAGATTAGTACTGATAAGAATTTTCTTCCAGATATAATTAAGTTAAACCTTTAAATGAACTTAAAATAGTAGACTACTGTACCACTTAACACTACTTATATCTGTTTCTTCACCTTCTATTAAAATGAATACTGTATTTTCAATTAATATTAACTTATTAATAAAAAGGAAAAAATAAGATATACTTAGTAGTGATTTTTCTCCAAATTCTGAGAAGGTTCTTAATTTCCAGCTGTACAATTATCAGGAGAACCGAACAAAGCCACAGATCCCTCGATGAGAGGCCTCAGGAGCGAGGTCCACCATACCCTCAAGCAAGCTCCCAGCGACTTCCAGTGGCCAATCCATGCTGCTCTGCTAAGGAAACTCTCCAAGGTTGTGGACATCAAGTCTGATATCACAAACACCACTGTTGAGATGAACGGGAACCATGATAGCGCTTCAACGACTAGACGTAGCATCACCTTGGCCGATGTCAGCGTGAACACGTCCAAATCCCTAACAGAAGAAAAATCTCCCGAAGAGAAGCCTGTAGAGCCCATGAAAGATACATTTTTGCTCGAGAAATCTCCGGAGAAAAGGCTACAACCAGAGGAAAATAAGGTTGTTGTAGAAAATGTCACAGTGGAGATACAACACAATATAACACCAAAGAAATCTAGTCTGAAACTTGATTTGAAGAAAGGCACCAGTCAGCTGTCTGCCTCTTTACTTAACATATCCAGCCAGATAAAGTCTGTGACTACGCACAAGAGGATAGTCAGCATGACTGGGCCTAAGAAGTCTCAGGCTCGCAAGGAAGAATTCAAGGAGGAGGTCTGCTCAACGCAAAGTACGCCGAAATCAGCGAAAAGTTCCCGTCCATTAGTCAATACTAAATCGCCTAATGTACTGATCTACTCCGATAGCATAGCCGCCAGAGATAACTTGGAGGCGTCACTTAGGAAGGTGCTCGATTGTGATAGGTATGCAAGCTTATTTTTAACGGCTCCCATAATAGGCTATTTGACCGATTTCTGAAAATCATCTCATATTTTTTGTTGGTGTTCATGGAGTCAGAAAGTGGTCATTTTAAATTCTTTGGTGTATTTCTTCTAAAAAATGCAAACGAAAATTTACTTTTGAAATAAGCCGCCAAAACGCTATCTTGGGCAACATGGCGTCGCACAGGAATTATGACGTCACTTGCCAGTAAACCAACCAATGAATGAATGACAGACGCCATTTTTACTGATATTTGACGTCATCATAGAATCGGCCACCGATTTCGATACAACGGCTGCAAACACATAATTATCAAATTTTATTTTGTTTTTTTTTTTACAAATAATAATTGTTTTTTAGTTAAAATGCCTTGAAGCGGTTTCAAGACTCATTTCTACTAGGACGTATAAATACCTAATACTGTTTATTTCACACTGTCAAATAGCCTATTATAAACTTGTAAAAAAAACTGTCAATGTGGCAAGGAACTGATCTCCATTATGACATACCATGGAGGTCAGTGGTGCCAGTCTTTTTTGTTTCTTAATGCAGGCGCAAAGCGGTCAGGGAGTTCTAAATTCGAATTTTAAATTTTCAGGTACACACTTTACAGCGTGACCCACGAAGCTTTAGAGGTGGGAGCGTGGCGCGGCCGTACCGCACTAGTCGCCGTCGCGGGCACCGTTGGTCGTGCCGCACCCCTTCTATTGGCTCATTTATTGGACGGCGGCCGCCTATTGGCTCTTTGCTCCGATCTGCTACACACGGTTCTGCCTTATTATAAGACTGCTGAGGTGGGTATAGGGTTTGTCAACATACCGCTAATAAGTCACTGGTCTGTCTTGCTAATTGAAACCTTGCTAATGGGCATTGTTCAAAGAGGCATCAACTGTCGTAAAATTAAAACCATTTCGAGGAATAGGGATACTGATTAATGTTAGGGGTTTAAATAAGTGAAATAAAGACGTATTATTAATATTTATCGCAAATAACTTGATTTGTCCTTTAAATACGTCATCGTTGGCACTAATGCAGTTGTTCCATTGCCTCCAAAAAGAATACATTCGTTCGTTCATAACTTAAGCGTTCATAATTTTAAAAAGCATGAAAAAAGGCAAAGGGCCGTACATAATTATGCCAGTGGTGACGTCATATTTACTAAGCTATTAGAAATTTTAAATAATAAAAAATTAGTGCCAAAAATGAAGAAAATATTTAAATTAGGTTCCTAAATTAGTCTATATTTTCGATTTCTAGAATAAAAAATAGGGATGAACAATGCCCATTGGCACCTTTGTGTTAAAAGGTTGCTACGTTGACTCGATAACTGATGAATTTTCTTTTTTCAGGTTCGAGAAAATGAAGTAGTGCAATTCACGTACGATAAATGGAAGTCTGTAAAGATGAAGCATCACATATTTTGCTACCAAGCCTCGCCTGCCAAGAAACAGTTCTCCACTGAAACTGACAGACAGTAAGTTTTTGCAGTCCCCTCGATAATTGATGCTAATTAATTACAATACAGTTGAGAAGTTGAAAATGTAAAATATCTCTCTCTATCTCTAAATTGAATTAATGCATTTGGAGGGGAGTGTAATCCCCTGCTTGTATTCCACTATGACTTAATTATATTTTTGAGTTACAGTTATATTTAATTTGTTTCGGAAAAACAAATTCAAAAAAACATTTCCAAAGACACAGTACAATTGACGGCCTTATTGCTTAAAGCAATTTCTATATTATATTGCCTGCATGGTGTTGATTTGTACAGTTAAATCCGACTCAGAGGGTGGTTATTGACGTACATGATACTGAAGCAAAAAAAAAGGTGATTTTCACTAAAACAAAAATTTCTTTAATATTTTTTTTTTGCTCCAGTATCATGTAAATAACCACCCTTGGGTCGGATTTAACTGTACAAATCAACTCTCAGTATATTGTGTGTTTTAATGTTCACTCTCGATTTTGCAGAGCAAGTCAGGATATGTGCCGGTATGTTTGCATACCACGACCTGGCCGAGTTTTTATTTTAACACTACAGTAATACCTCGCTTTACATGGAGACATGCGTTCCGAAATCGCCTTAGGCGAAATTCGCGTTTATCAGAGCTTGATATAAAAAAATCACAAATATAGATAGGTAGATAGATAGATAAATAATATATTTGTCTTCTTACACACACACACACAACTGTCAGTTAACAACTGTCAGTTGTTTTTTTGTATGCACTTTTTCCAACTTACAGCTGTTAACAATAGATTAACAGGCTGTTAGCATTCGAGAAACCGGGGGTTAATCAATGTTGCACTAACGATACCTCACATAATTTTTTACTGACTAATCCAAAGAACTTAAAGTACTAATGTACTAAGCGTAATGCGTAAAGCGTAATGTACTAAGTAATGATACCAAGCCAATATTAATATATTGGCTTGCTATCAAGCCAATAGGAATCATCCTCCAATAGGAATCCACGCGGCGTAGCTTGAGCTTGCCTTGAAAGTAATAGTAATAACTTGACATGATCCCAAACTAGGACACCCTGTGCTATGGTAACCAGGCAAGGACATTACAAAAATAAAAAACACCCAGAGAGGCCATTATGTACAAACAAATGTACCGCGGCGATGTATCGCGTAAAGCGAGGCATTTTACGTACAAAGCGTGGCCGCGTAAAGCAGGGTATTACTGTACTGTGTGCTTTTGAACCCATTTTCTTATCTATAGTGTAAATACAGCCCGTCACTAGCTACATTTACTTTTAAATTTTATTACATTTTTAACATTTAAGCAACCGATTGTAGTACAATAATTTTGATTACGCTACCAAACCTAAGTAGTCGTAGATATTTACTCGTATTTTTGCATGTCTGATTATCTTTATGGATATTCTTATGCCGCATTCACGCTCTCTTCAATGAGCCGTTTTCAGAAGAACTAAAAAAAAAAATCTAATGGCTGTCAAAGGAATGCAATTTTGGACCTCAGCCCAATAGCCATGTTTGATCGAATGTAAACATCATCGAATAGGTCTCAGCGAGCTGAACAAGAGTTACTATGACGCCAACAGCCAAACAGACAAACATTTGGCTGTTGGCGTCATAGTAACTTTTATTCAGCTCGCTGAGACCTATTTTATGATGTATCGCACATGGCTATTGGGCTGAGGTCCAAAATTGCATTCCTTTGACAGCCGTTAGATTTTTTTTTTAGTCCTTCTGAAAACGGCTCATTCGCGGTAAGAGACGCGCAATAGTTTGTTTGCTCGCGAGCTGCGTCTGCAGAATGTAACTGCGGCTTGAGGAGAGGCTGTAAACGCTCATCCGTTTCTCGCAGGCCGTCCAAGTACACGGGTCACCCAGGCCACGAGCTGGATATCCAGATCCTTGCCTCGGAGGAGACTTGGCGTACGCCCTCACTGCTTCAGGCCACGGACTTGACCAATCAAGGTGTCGCTATATTCTCACAGGTTAGTTATGTATAAATCTTTCGCCAGGTAGATTGATTACTGGTTACCACAAGCGCGGTAACAGACGGGCGATATATATAGTACACTGCGACATAAAATGCCATAATACAAAACCCAAGAGCCCTCGCAGGACCTACTTGCTGTGTTATAATTATGGTATAGCGTTATCTGTGACGGCTCTGATAGTGTAATAAGCACAATGATTTCAAGACTCATGACGCCTATATTTTCGAGATCAAGTGATTCTTTTTTTTAATCTCCGAAAAAGTTAGCACTATAAAATCACAAATAAATTAAATAGTCAGCTTTCAGGGTCACGCAGGACTTAAAGCTGATTTGGTGATTAGCCGGTGCAGAAAATAATGCAGTCTGTTCGCGCGCGAACTTTTAAATATACTTGTGGCGCCATCCATGGCAAATAAAACCAAACAGTGACCGAATGACATTCAGGAACGACTCATTCGAGAAATCTTTCATTCTCCGATACATTCACTCACTCGTTCTTCTCCGCTTGAAAATGAAAAATGTCTGTCGACGTTTGCGCACAAAATAAATACATACAAGCTTATTAACTGGCTGGATCAAGAAACACCTTGAAGAAAGGACACCAGTTACTTGGATTCTGTACACAGTCTAAACCTTCTATTGTAACCCGCTTTCTCTCAAAGAGAGAGAGAAAGAGTATGGACTTGATCATCACTCTTGTCCACCGCGGATTGACAATTTCCAGAGCCATTATTGATTCATTATCATCAGCCATAAACCATATCCTGCAGTGGGGGTCAAATGGCTGCATTTAATCCCCACTGCTGGATATGGTTTTTCAAGATTCCCGGTCTTGTGCCGCCCGCATCCAGCGAAAGCAGGTCCTCACCATCAAGTGGGGGGCCTACCCACGCTGCATCATCCGGTCTTCAGCTCCTCCCTCCCTAGCTCGAAGAATTTCTCGGTTGAAGTGGCAGTGGACGGGGCATATAGCTCGGAAAACTAATGGCCGTTGGGGTGGAGACTGATCAATATATAGTATCTAAACTCCTACAGATCCATCTAGAAGCGGACCCGAGCGAGTACCTAGGCGAAGAAGGCTCCCAAGCCAACGCCTCGCGGCTCGAGATCATACACAAGATACTAGGGGATCTACTCGGGCTCCACGTTCGCGACCCTCACTCGGCCACGCAGATCGAGTTCACGCGCGGTTTTTTCCTCGGCAACCACGTGGTGAGTGTGCCGCTGGCCTGGCCTCATTTCGCACCTCCTTGTCACGTTTTTACAGTCTGTTAGCTTTTAGAATATACCTCGGCTTCGGCTACTATGGGATATATTCGTGTAATAGAAATATCAGAACTAATATGACACTTAGTTTCGAAATCTGAAATAATATGACACTTAATTTCACTTATGCAAAGCAGGAAGTAGTATTACACTCGTGTGCTTTCGGCGAAAACCGAAGCCTACTCTAGAGCCCGAGGTATATTCTAAAAGCTAACAGACTGTAGTTGCAGTGCGTCCATCGCGAGTAGTCCGCTGGCTAGGAAGTTGTGCACAGGAGACGGTTTGGGGTGGACGGACTGAGGCCACAGTAGGGGTTTCGCAACGGGAGGTTTATTTGTAATAGTCATAGAAATGAAAGCGGGAAGGCTACTTGTCAGGGCCTAGAGTCTATTAAATGTCTACCAAACGCAGTTGCTTAATGGTGACATCAGCACGGCGATAACAGTATTTCATATTGTGTTGGTTGGCATTTTTTTAAAGTTTTTTCTAATTCGATGCAAAAAATATGACGCGGTGTTAACGCTATAAAATACATAGGTTTACTCGGTAGATTTTTTTACCGTGAATAGAAGACTCGTGTGACCAAAATCCTTATCACATCAAAGATGTTAAAATTTAATTCCTCATAAGAGCAGAGTCTAAAAAAAAAACACCTACGTAGCATAAACAATTTTTACTTGGTAGTAAAATGGGGTTATTTGGTTTTTGCGTACTAGCAACATTCAGACATTGACAGCCTTTGGATTGTATTGAGACGTCAACGTGACAGTTTTATTTTTTTGCATGAATTAAAAAACAGACTTTAGTTAACTCTATTCGACGTAAGAGCTGGACGAAGCATTTACTTTTCCGGAGGGCCAGTGTGTCTATCGCACGTGACAAGAGATACTCTGAAGCATTGAATTGTCTGAAGTAACCCCTACTGTTACTGACTACTACATCACACTATTATTTAATTGCATATAATAGGTTCACCATTATTATCGTAGTAGCGTTGTTGCAGGGTGTATTGTTATGTCCATCTGTGGAGTTGGCACTGTCCACTGTTGGCAAAGTAGTTAATTTCAGTTTTAATAATTTTTTTCGAGAAAATTTTTGAATGTGGGAGTTGGGGTTGAATATTCAGTTTGGGCCAGTTTAACCACCAGATTCTACGAATCCGGAAGTACGTCGTGCACGGAAAAACGTCAACTGAGATCATACCAGCTGTCATGTCAGTTTCTTTTCAGTTGTCAGTTTTGGACGTGAGAAGATAGAATTATTCCCACACTTATTCACAAAACAAAATTGTTAATATTAATAATTAATCGTTGTATTCTCTGATCATATGCCTTTAAAATGATCTGTCATTGGTATTATTGTCAATATTTAGGACAGTGCCCATTGGGAAAATTTAAAAAATGTAGTTATATTAGAACTTCCATGAATAAACCGAAAATAGACCCTATTACACCCTGCAATGATTGTAACTATTAAATTAGTGTTTGTAGTATTTATGATTTCCATTAGTTGTATAATTTCAGATGTGGTTAACGGTTTTTGAAGAATTTATTGATCGATCGCATCTTCTAGCATTTCGAATGTCTTTAAACTTAATAAAGATGCATTCTTATCTAATTCATTTATAAAGTACATGTACATATCTAAGTATTTATGGTTCACGAAAGCTTTAATTCGTTATCTTATTAGGTAAGAAAACCCCTGACACTCCGTATCATTAGTACTTTAAGTTTGAGGATATGTGCTTTTTATGTACACACTCCCTGCAACTCACATGTTGTGAGTACATGTAAGCACGCCAAACTAGTGCTGTATCTATACACAGACTCCCCTGCGTCCGGAAGAAGGTTTATCATTTCTCAGACCACGAGCCCCTTCGAGACTAGACATAAGCGAGCAACATATTAGTTACCTATAGCTCCCTATCGTTATCGTGAATTTCATAACTGAATAGGCATCTGCCTATTCGGTTGTGAACATACCTATGTTTTGTACTACAATAATTTTAAACCAATTTTGTATTGAAATTGGAAAATATTAATGAGCCAACTACTGGATTTAAAGGGACATAGACGCTGGTGCGCGCTTGGCCAAGTACTGTGCCAATATTCGGATTATTTAGGCTGTCACCGACACTGTAGATAAATGATAACATATTTTAAACATTTAAAATTTATATTTTTCGAAACTATTAGGTGTGTGTAGTTATTGTTAAAGTAAGTAAAAAAAAAACAATTAACGAGCTCGGAATTTTCTCGTTTAGACCCATTAAGCCAACACTAGGAAAAATTTGGGCTTAAAAATGTAGGCGCCTATTATCATCATCATCAGCCGTTTGACGCCTACATTTGATTCTATGTAGGTCCACACGGCGTCTATACTATCATAAAAAAGGGCGTAATCCATCAACGTCACCCATCATCTTTTCCAGTACCATACACATGGTTTCCTATTTAAATGATGCGTTTATCTTCAGCGCCATAAAGTTTACCTTTTTCTAGACAAGAGCTAAGTCTCTAGCGTGTAAGTTCACGAAGTCGGTGGTTGTCGGTAGGCACCGTGGGCGGCAACGGGCGGCCCCGGTCACGTGACGGTCTGATGGACGGTGAGACGGAGCTTCTAACCCCACGCCCTATTGTTTCTGGCACTCGCTGACTAAACACGCGCTTTCTAAACCCAAGATTCTCGCAAGCTAGCGGTCTTATTTATAAAAAGTAGATTGCACGAAAACACTCTTAATTAAAATTAGATTTAAGGTGACTTGGGAAAAGATGGTCAGAGTGGAGTTTTTTTCGCTGCCTTTTTCTCCACTACACTCTGCCCCAAGGCAGCGGCTAACATTATACATTAGTGTATGTACATTGACATTCAACAAACAGAATGTAAATTCTTTACGTTCAAATAGATTTCTGATTTCTGAACTATGACCTCGATAAGAACAATTAAAAACCATTGTTCACCATAGTTATCGGCTCACCGAAAATTCTACAGGTTAAGACGGTGTTAAAGCCGGTTTGTAATGGGAACTCCTTCGACAAACCGTCTTTTTAGTGCAATCAACTTGTAATAAATGAGACTGTTAACACTCTATTAATCTACTGTTAACGGCTGGCAGTTGTTTTTTTATGCGCTTCAGCAACTGACAGCTAACAGTAGACCAATTGAGGAAACTGGAAGGCAGAGTCGTAGCACATTGGCGTTGTTGGTTTCGACTTCCTATCAGTAAGCCAGAAGGATCGCATTAAAAGCGTCCGGTATTGGTCTCAATTTTTTTTAAACTTGTTTGTTTCATTGATTGTACACTATTTGGTCCCGTACGCGATTGCGACGAGCTTGTTCGCGCATCATCATAATCACGATGACTGATCGCCAATGTGATGAGGCTCTAAGGTGGCTGTACTCTGGAATTATTTTGAATGTCATAGGTAAAACCGGTTAAACTCAACAAAAGTCCAATGTACAGTCAACTATTTTATTCGTAGGTAGGCTGGGTCTGGCTTTGCGCTATGAGCTTAATATTACTACACAGTATCTCGCAATGACGCATTGAAAACCTTGTACAGATTTTGCTCTTTTCTATATTTCGCTAATATATTCGCTGTTAATTTTTGCTCCTTTTATTGGCAAAGTGCGTAGTGTAATATATGCTATTATAAATGTGCACTGGATGCACGATACAGCGTTTGCAGGTAATTTTAAAATACTCTTCACCGTTGGCTATTATGAAACGTTTTAACGTAATCCATCTGCGGATAACATAATTATGTACATTTTATCTTTCAGTGTTTTTGCATGTCCTTTTGTAAGGGGACTCTTCTAACATTTAGCTAAGCTAGTTTTGGTAACTCTTCAGACTCCCAAGGTAGAAGATTTCCCATGTTTTATTACTTATTAATCATTATCATCACTACCATACTACAAATTAATCTCATACATTCTCACAAAAGCCAAAATCGACTTGAGCCGGCGCCCAGAGATCCTTGGACTTAGAATACGTAGAATAAATTTTAAAATGCACATTCTCCAAGCGGGGTAGCATTAGGCTCGGTTAAGTTTACTAAAATAAAAGACTCTTAAAAGAAATGATGTTACAGGGAGCCCTGAATCTTAAACTAGAAAACATGAATACTTTACTATACTTGAGCCATTACAAACGTGCGAACTGAGTCATAAACATTCGTATCAGACCTCTCTCTCACACATGTAGGAGGCATATCAGGCATATCGGAAATCTCGCTCGCACTTTTATGACTCGGTTCGCATGTTTGTAATGGCTCAAGTATAGTGTCATATCGGTAATAGCACTCTACTAAGACGTGTACTGCTACCAAAGAGTAATCCGCTTTAGTAATCCGAGCCCACTAACTTTCGGGTCTAAAGAAGTTCATTATTCTCTTGGCGGGCTCAAGTAACACATTTTACGTTTACATACATTGATTCTGGCCCCACAGTAGGATACCCTGTGTCGTGGGAACCAGAAACAGCGACATCACAAACATGTAAACATCCAAGACCTGGAGTTTTTTTTATCCTCAACCGGGGTTCGAACCCGGGAGCTCTCGCTTGGAAGGCAGATGCGCTAACCGCTTCTCCACAAAGGCCGTCGAAGTTAATCCCCGGCTTGAAGTACCTCATAGCTTAACATCTTGCAGGACAAAGTGTCCCTAGTGGAGTCGTGGTGCGCGGCTGAGGGGGGGAGGCGTTTGAAGCAGCTTGGTGACGTCACGGTGCAGTGGTGCGGCCGCGGGGAGACACCCGTCGAGCCCCCCGGCCCCACCTACCTCCCCGTCTACGTCTACGAGTGCCCCGAACACTTCTCCACTGTGGAGTATTTTGATGTGAGTGCCAATAATGCAAGGTAGAACAGAGAGGGCTTTATGATGACACAGTACAGTGGTATGGCCGGGGTAGACGTCGAGACCCCGGCCCCACCTACCTCCCCGTCCACGTCTACGAGTGGCCCGAATACTTCTCCACTGTCGAGTATTTTGAAATTAGTGATAGTAACTCTAGCTAGAGGAAACTGTAGACTAGAGAGGAATTTATCACACCACGATACAGCTGTGGTGTGATCGTGGAAAGTTGCTCCAAGATCACCACAATCCCACCTCGCCGTTTACGTCTACAAGTGTCCAGTATTCTCCACTGTCGAGTATTTTGTTGTGAGTTCCAGAAATAGGTGTCGGGAGAGAAGAAATTGTACACTAAAGAGGACTGTATGACGACACAGTGCAGCGGTGTGGTCTGGATTGAAGATTGCGAAATTTGAAGGTTTAAAGGAACTCCAGCTTTTAGCGATAAGACCGCCAATTGTATACGACAAGTTTTAGATGTAAGGTTTCAAATATATATAAATCTCTTTCTGGTGTGTACAATAAAAAGTTCTAATCTAATCTAATCCAGTTAAACTTCTAGACTTGAACAGTCTTCTCTTGAGAAACCACTGGGATCTGAAGATCAAGCGAAAAAGTCTTTGTTGACTTGTTTTTTCAGTCCACACTTTTTAGACCCGCTCAAACTCCGAAGGAGAAGCTTCTACGTTTACTTTATGAGCTAGCCACTCTATACGGGTCTATACAGATGGACTGCATTTGAACTGTATTCGAACTGCAAAATTGTTTGAACACGACTGCAATGAAACTGCCAAACAACCGAGCACCCCCACTGCAGTTTCCTGTCGGTTGGTTGGCAGTTTTATTGCAGTCGCACAAGGGACTCCAAACTGCATTGGAACTGCAATCTCGCAGTTGGAATGCAGTCCCCCCAGAATCTAACTTACAATCCAACCTTCCCCAGAACCTAACGTCGAAGCAGCTGGGCCGCCTCGTGATTTACGCGGATACGATGTGCAGTACTCAGACGCTGGCTAATAGCGCACAGCTGAGTCACGGCTTGGCGGTGGTAGCGAGGAGACAGACCTCAGGACGAGGCCGAGCGGGCAATCAGTGGGTCAGTCCACCTGGACAGGCGGCTATGACGCTACAGGTGAGACAATAACGTCCAGTCTCTTAGCTTTTAGAATATACCTCGGGCTCTAGAGCCTCTAGCCTACTCTAGAGTAGGCTTCGGTTTTCGCCGAAAGCACACGAGTGTAATACTACTTCCTGCTCTGTATAAAAGTTTTCTTCACTATTTTGAAAAGTTATAAATAACAATACAAAATAAACCTTACCTTATTGGAATATAATCGATTCTATCCGATAGTAGCCGAGGTATATTCCAAAAGCTGACAGCCTGTACACACTGAATTTGGGTGGGTAAAAAACCGCGCGTATTTAGTTAGTAATTGAAAACGCCATCTATTTAAACTAGCACTTTTGCTGTACCTACTTAAATGTGCGTAGAATAAAAAATAAATCCTGTGTTGAGATAAGGAATCTTGTTGAAATATAAGTACAGCCTATCCGACGGTTGGTTACTATTGGTTTTCATAGATTCGAGTTCCTGTTGAGATATTTTTGACAAACTTGCGTATTCGATAGCCATTACTAAGACATGTACATTGTTGCTATTATTTCCAAACTACCCAGAATTCATGATGCATTTCCCAACGAATGCAAGTTCGTGCAGGCACGAATACCTTTTTTGAAATATATCTTTATTGAGAAATGCAATTTGCCAGAGTGAATTTTTAAGCGCTGGCTCCCGGACTAAGAAAACCTAGTCACGAGTCTTCTTTTTACTAAGTATTACACTTGAATGCAAATTAGTGCTAACCAGAGTACCAGACACAATGGCTTAACGGTTGAAATAAAACGTCATCGGCGTTCATAGGGTGACTGGACTGTATTTATTGTACGGGGTGACCCAAAAATGACACGTCAGTCACAGTGACACCGGAGGTAGACCTGCCCAAAAGGCATCGAACCAACCTAACATGATCTCAGTAAAAGTTGCACGGTTTTTAAGATATGGCCAATTTAAACTTATTCTAAATTTTCACTTTTTTTAACAAGTTTAGTGCTATGCTAGCACTTACGCTAAATTAGTAAGTTAGATAGCCCTCGTGTTTGTTTTTTTTAATTTGTACTCGTTCACGAACTCGACGCCTCTTGAGCAGGTCTACCTCCAGTGTCACTGTGACGTGTCATTTTTGGGACACGCTGTATATTTATTTAAATTGCATAACATTACGCTAGACCATTGCGTTATACAATTCATAGAAATAAAGTATATGCAAGTATTTTACACAATTCGTTAACTAAGGAAAAACAAAAAAAAATTGTATTTGGATACAAAAAAAAAAAAAAAAAATCAATCAATCACATATAGGTCACCCTTTCATTTATCACGTTCACAATATTTATTGTAGTTTTTTCCTTTTCCAGTTGTGGCAAAAGATGACTCCAACAGTGCCGTTGATCCAACACGCGTCTGCCCTGGCTGCTGTGCGCGCCATCCGTTCCCTACCCGCGTACGAACACTTGGACATACGGTTTGTGACCTTGTCTGTAGCTTGATAAGAACTATAATCTAAGAAGCCTCGTTTCGTGGTCGCATATAGTACGAGTATTATAACTATATCCTCGTGAGGCCCAATGTCTTCAAGTGATCACAAAATCAATTGTTCTTTTCAAGGTCGGGCCTCACGAGGATATATGATTGTTGATTAAATACTATAATCTAACTGGGATTGTTTGTTAGTTAAAGCATTTAATTTAATGGTTAAACTTAATTATGTACCTCAATTAGGTAGTTGACAAAATCACATCACACTAATATTATAAACGTGAAAGTTTGTGTGTGTGTTTATATGTTTGTCAGTCTTTAGCGCTGAAACGGCTGGACGGATTTTAATAAAATTTGGTATGGAGTTAGCCGATACCCTGGATTAAAACATAGGCTACGTTTTACCGCGGGGAAATATCTTATTCCTACGGGAAAATCGATGAACCGCGGGTAACACCGCGGGGCACAGCTAGTGTCAAATAAGTTACTTTTAAAACGGAATTTTGTGTGAAATAGTGGTTTATGACGTCATATTTCAGAGCACTCTTTTTATGTTTCATCTATTTAAAAATTGTAATAACTAGTAATTGACTAAAAGAAATACATTTTCCGAAATATTTTGTAATTTTTGTTTTATTCAAGCATATCAAATAATTTATTGTTGGTCGTGTCAACTACCGTATTGCGGAAGGTAGCCCACTTATTCTTACTACAATAATTTACTGCACTCCCCAGTGGACCAGTGCTTTAAAGTGGATGTGTCTACCTAGTAAAAATATGATGTTACATTACAGGATAAAATGGCCAAACGACATCTACTACGGACGCGACATCAAAATTGGCGGAAACGTTACCATGGCCAACTGTTTCGGTGACAATGTGGTCATCAATACTGGTTAGTAACCGACATATTCCTTATTTCTACTTTGTAACGGCAACATTTGAGTGCTAACCCTTCTATCAACTCTTAACGTAAGAAGTAATTGATAAATACTATGGAAAAGTGCAGCATTTATCAGAACTTTTTTCAATTTGTGACCCCAAAATCGATGCGTTTGACAAGTGGTGTTGAGAATGCTTTTGAAAATCCCCCAGAAAGCAGAAGTACCAATGAATCGAAAAACGCCTTCGACAAACGAAATCGGCCACGGTATCGTTCTCCCAAGCACAGGAGAGACTGACTGACCGACAGACTGTACCAGAGAAATTGCATCGACAGTCGTCGGATGCCATAAAAGAGGCCTTCTAAGTGGTCTGATATGTCAGATATGTCCAGTGACTCAGACGTTGTACGTAGTGTTTGGAAAAAATTGTCATTTAGCTACTTACTGATATATTCTTTGTAACAGTATGTCATTTTACTTTCGTCGAAACAAACGATTTGATTTCATCCTCAGTCACGAGGGAACGATGAAGAAGAAGTAAACAGAAAGTGACCACCATCGCAAATTATAAAATAAAATTAAATAAACTCACGCCCGTTATCCCCGAGGGGGTAGGCAGAGGCACCAATCACTAGAACTGGGCCCACCTTTTGCCGAGTTTATTAGGTCCCAAACGTGACAAGTGGCAAGCCTGTCGCCGTTATCCGGGCACAATTTATCAGCGAATGGTGTTGCTGTACAAACAAATGTACGTAACTAAAAGTCATTGGTACATGCGTGGTTCGAACCCAGACTCTCAAATAAATTATTTCCTCCTATTTCCTCTTATTCTCAGGTACGGGCGTAAACATATCCAACAGCGTGCCGACTACCTGTGTGAATGACATCATCAAGCAACATAATGCGGCCCACGGCACCTCGCTTCCTCTCATGTCGATAGAGCGCTTTCTGGCGCGCTATTGTACGCAGCTCGAGTATATACTGGGGTATATGAACTCCGACGGAGGGGTGGACGCGTTTCTGGAGCAGTATTACCAGTACTGGTTGCATGAGTGAGTAGGCCCGTTATCTGTGTTAGGTTACAGCATGCGGCTGTTTATAAAATGTATTTCGTCACCTGTCTGCCGCTTTTGGTCATAGAGCACTTTCTGGCATGTTATTGCTCGCAGATCTAGTATATGAACGTTTCTGGAGCAGTATTACCAGTACTCGTTACATATGTAAGAAGACGTGTTGTACATAAATAACATTTTTAGCCAGCTCTCTGTCGCTTGTGTAATAAATTTGTGGCACACACAATGAGTGTAATTACTTCCAAATGTAATTACTCTACAAGAAATTACACTCGGTACATGTTTCTGAACTAGCAAAGACATTATTATTATTTTTAATATATAAAAATTAAAAAAACTCACGCCCGTTATCCCCGAGGGAGTAGGCAGAGGCACCAATCAATAGAACTGGGCCCACGTTTTGCCGAGTTTATTAGGTCCCAAACGTGACAAGTGGCAAGCCTGTCGCCGTTATTCGGGCACAATTTATCAGCGAATGGTGTTGCTGTACAAACAAAAATGTACGTAACTAAAAGTCATTGGTACATGCGGGGTTCTAACCCAGACCCTCATGATCGAGAAGCAAGGGTCAATCCCACTACTCCACCACCTTTAATATATATACGTAAATATATTTCCCTTCCAGTAACGAGGCGATCCGCGTTCTCCGCGAAGGCACCAGCGAACCGGTGGCCGGCACCATCACCGGGCTAGACCCTCATGGTTGGCTGCGAGTACTGACTTCCGCCGGCGAGCACCGCGTGGCTCCAGACGGGAACACATTCGACATCATGGCGGGGCTGGTCGCGCCCAAGCTCTAGAGAGGCCAGTACCAATACACATACAGCGCACAAGTGGTGTCGGACGCATAAGAGATCTTCTAGCTGCCTGCGTGTGATCATGGCCGCTCCTTCGATGTATTGGCGGGGATGGTCGCGCCCAAGCTCTACAGAGGCCAGTAGCATTGTACTGATTACGCGAAAGTGATGTGTGCCGCATAAGAGATCTTCTGCCTGAGTGCGTGTGATTATGGCAACACCTTCGATGTATTGGCGGGACTGGTCGCGCCCAAGCTCTAGAGGCCAGTAGCATTATACTTACTGCGCACAAGTGGTGTCGGACACATAAGAGATCTTCTACCTGCCTGCGTGTGATCATGGCCGCTCCTTCGATGTATTGGCGGGCTGTTCGCGCCCACGCTCTAGAGAGGCCAGTAGCATGATACTTACGTACTCCTAGGAATAGCTTCGACATCATGGCGGAGATGATCGGTATGTAAACGTCAAGGCTGCTCTTACTTTAAGCATGCTGTCTCGCTAGCACTATTTAATGTTTTTGGCGATTGTGATAAAATTAGTTTACTTTGAATGAGTTCTGAGGGTTTGATGGACAATTGAATTGCGGATATTCGAGGCATATTTCAGCTGTCCTGAAATAAGTTTTTGATTGAGAAAAATTGATTCCAAAATTAATCATTTTCGAAACAACTTTTCTCTATGGAAACTACGTACCTATAGGAATACAACAATATATTTAAAATGTCCGTAATTTAATTATGTAACGTAATTAATATCCTCAGTCCAAACTTATCAACAACTTACTCATTTGATTAAAATCACCAAAGATTTAAATTGTGCGAGCGAGGTAAAATGCTATACGGAAGGTATAGATGGTGTGCTCTTTACCGCCAGCTATTGGCTTTGCTACTACGAGTACAAATTCACAAATGTAACTGTAATAGGATGAATCTCAGAAATTGGCTCAAATTGCATAATTTATTTGGCGCATTTTTTTCATATCAACTCAATAAAAAGTAACATGAAATATATTATAGGTTTATTGGCCCTGAAGATTGTATTGTAACATATTTGTAGGTTTTGGTGGCATCTACTACAGTATATGTTACTTTTTATTGAGTTAATATGAACAAAATAATCACCCAATAACGTATTTGAAGGTGAAAATCTTAAAAGCGTAATGATCGATTGATAACCTTGTTCAGCGATGGTGCAATAAAAACACTGTTGTGACGTCCTTAGACTGTTTCGTAAACGAGTAATTTGAAAAAGATATTATCCATTAAAAGCTTACTCTTAATTTCGTAGCTAATTAATTTAGTTTAATATTAAACATACTTTGTCTAGGATATAAAGTTCGGGTTATCTGCAATTTAATATTAATAATTTAGAACACCATTGTCCAAGGATGTTTAAGCTGTACCACTGCCAGTCCATATCTATTCTATGGTGTTCTTTAGACGAATTGGTCCATGAATTAAATTAGTGTAAAATGATAAATATATACATACCTAAATGAGTGAATACCCAGCGGATCCCAATATGGAGGTAGAAGTCAATTAGAATGAGTTAATAGCGAAATTTTTATAGGTTGTAACTTAGCCATTTACTAAGTAACATTGTCACATTCAGACTGTGGCGATTTTAGATTTACTTAAATGAACTCGAATATAAAAATCCTGAGAAATTACGTGTCTTTTGGTTAGTATAAGAATAATTATGTAAGAATAATCTGTATATTGTTGTATGAAAGGTGTTTTTTGGGATATGCTTTGCGGGATCTGCTATTCCGATTCATGAATTTAATGCTAACTTTTTTTTTTACTTAAATTATTACTATTTTAATGCGTGATAAAACTATTGTTGTTAAGGAACTACTGGTTTCATTGTTGTTACAATTTTATTAGATTCGCTTTTGTTTACAACGCCAACATAACTTACTCATATTATGATGGTATTTTACCTCCTGTTTGGTAAGTGCCGAATTGAATTTAATGCATATTAATGTATAGTTAAGGACTTCGCTTCATTAATTAAACAAATATGTGCCTAAAACTGTGTGTTACTGTTGCTACCGTAACAGACTATACACCTGAAAAGAATTAACTCATTTCTAGATTTAATACTTGATTTACCTAGTTAATAACTCAGGGCCGGTTTTTGAATTGAGAATTTCACTAAATAAATACTTAAGTAACGTTTTGTCACGCTCTTTTCTGAGAAATTTGAGTTAATCAGTTAGCGAAAATTCTCAATTCAGAAATTGGGCCTTAGACCCACCTAAAGTTATTACGTAATTTAAGTATTTACAATTAAAAGGCTTCATTTGTTAACTGTTATCTTTAAGAGGACCCTCTGAATTTCACTAGCGCCACTGAGGAAAACAAATGTTTTATTGTACAATCACCCAATCAAGTGATTTTTATAAACTGTATGTAATGGCTAGATAGCATTAACCCCTCAGGCCTAGAAAACTTTTTCTCTCAGCGAAGGTAGTTAATCACAGAGTATACTTGATATTTATGGACCGAGAGATAGTGACACAAATTACTTGGTCATTAGTATGGCGGTTCTTCAGGGGTCTTAGTACGCAATGACAAAAAGAAAAATGATGGTCATAGCGCTGGTACCGGCGGCCCAATCGCGTGCGCGTTAGTCGAACTCGTCGGATAAATTACGAGTGTCAAACGATTTGTACCACAAAAAATTTAGTATTTTCCGATAGTCCATAAAAAACAAAGTAGGCGGTAGTGTCATGCCATACTTCTCCGGTGTGACTTACAGCCCGCCATGCCGACGCGAATGCGTTAATTAAAAAAATAAAAAGTCAACCATTTGTACCAGGCTAATTTTGGCACACTTAATTATCATTTACGATTTACCATTTACCATTTACGAAAATCACCATGCCATACTTTTCGGACGGTTCCAAATGGTCGCCATACCGCCGAAAATCGGCAAATTTTTTTTTTTTCGCCAAACGATTTGTACCACCCTAAATTTTTTTTTCAACAGCTCCTAAATGATTAAAAATAGAAGTGTGATAATGCCATACCTGTGGGAGGTGGCGAATGTGTATAATATTTATTTTTAATTCTAAGATTTTATTATATTTTGAACGATTTGTAACAGTATGGCACTATTTTTTCCTGTAAGTTTGAGTGTCAACGAAAATAAATACAAAATTTTAAAGACCTAGGTGGCGGCAATCTTCACTTATAACCAGATGTTTATATTGTATAATATTTAAAATTCAACCTTATATAATATAAGGTTAAATTTCACCCAAACGAACCGAATACAATGATGCCATACTGTAACAAATGATTTTATGTCTTCCACCTTGAAAACCAGTTGAAAAATCAAGTTTTTCAAGTATGTTGCCCCTTTTTCCCTCTATTAGAAGTATGGCAAATATAATAATGGTCACATTGCATCATATCATTTCCAAAAATCCAAATGCCATACTGGTACAAATCGTCAAATTTTTTTAATTTTTTTTTACGTCTTGGCTTAAGTCTCACAGTCGTCCGCCCCATGGTTACAATCCGGTATATTTTTTTGTAGGTAGAATTGCATCCAAACAAACAATATAATGACCCCATGCTGTAAAAAAACATTCTACGTATTGTACAGTTGTATTTTTGAAACGTGTCGAATAAATAAGTTTTTCAAGTATGGCAGCACTTTTTCCCCCTACTAGAAGTATGGCAAATATAATAACGGTCACATTTTATCAAATACTTTCCAAAAATCCAAATGCAATACTGTTACAAATCGTTTGGCGAAAAAAAAAATTGCAGATTTTCGGCGGTATGGTGACCATTTGGAACCGTCCGAAAAGAATGGCATGGTGATTTTCGTAAATGGCTGCACGACGATAATTAACTGTGCCAAAATTAACCTGGTACAAATGGTTGAATTTTAATTTTTTTAATTAACGCATTCGCGTCGGCATGGCGGGCTGTAAGTCACACCGGAGAAGTATGGCATGACACTACCGCCTACTTTGTTTTTTATGGACTATCGGAAAAAACTAAATTTTTTGTGGTACAAATCGTTTGACACTCGTAATTTATCCGACGAGTTCGACTAACGCGCACGCGATTGGGCCGCCGGTACCAGCGCTATGACCATAATTTTTCTTTTTGTCATTGCGTACTAAGACCCCTGAAGAACTGCCATACTGTTACTAATGACCAAGTAATTAGTGTCACTATCTCTCGGTCTATTATCATAGTTTTCAAATAAAACATGCTCATACAACTTTACTGTGGTCTATATCATCTTCAAATTTCGATTCAAAGTGCAGTTGCAAGACCGACCCGCCGGCCGGTCTATGGGCCTAACGGAATGCGCCGTAGTTTACATCGGACCCGCCGGCGGGTCCTCGAAGCTTGAGGGGTGAACGCCGAAAACGGCCATTTTTTACTTAATTGCTAGTCCCAGGTCCCTGATCCTAGGTTCTTTGTCGTTAGTCCTAAAAAGCCCTGTAATTGAGGGATTGTACATTTTTTGAAAATTCGATCCGTAAAAGAATATAATATGATATTTTCCTCGCTGGCGCTAGAGTCCAGTAGCCCCTTAAATAAATATTCTTCTCGGACTTAAGGACGTTAAATAAATTAAATACCTACGTATTAATCACAAAACCGTTGTCACTAAATTAAATTATGCAAAATTCTAGTCATTTTTCTCGCTGTTGTAAATTGTAATTGTGATGTTTTCTGTTGATACTTTATTGATGGAGTCTAAAATGTTACTAAATAATCTTGTTATAAAAAACTTGTTGTCGGCGTGTTCTCTGAATAAATTATATCAAAACTAAAACTTCTTTATTATTATTAAAATACGTGATATTGCACAGTATTACAAAAATAAAAATACAAAGGCGAACTTGCTAAAAGCATTATCTTCTTGTTAACCCTTGGTTATTTGGATATTTTAAAAGCAGTGCTTATAAACCTAAATCTGTAATGAGTTGAACGCCCTTAGACCGACCGATCACGCGCCGACGGACCTGCTTCAGACTGTCTCTCATCCGATTGTCTCTTTTTATGACTTTTAAATATTCCACCCGACATAAGCACTTAACTTAAAAAATATTAACTGTATTTAAATATTCCGGGTAGAATCTGATAAGGTGTTATACAAAATATATCAACTACTTTGTTCAATAACTATATAAATAAAGGGTGGTTTTAAGAGCCGATGTAATGTTGAATGTGAACCACACCTAAACGTCAAGTTTTTTTCTGCATTTCATTTCTCAATTTCAGACTAACTCAATTTGAACCATGTAAAAATACACAATCGACCAACGCGTTAAAGTTATTCAGGCTTATTATGAAAATGGGCGTTCAAATCAAAATGTATATCGTGCACTTCGTGATTTTTCGGTCAATTTAATCGTCCAAATATGCGTAGGTACAATCGGAAAAAATTGAGCAAACCGGGTCTGTAGGAGATGTGAAAACACCAGTGTACCTCCGATTTCGAACGTCCATTTTCATAATAAGCCTGAATAACTTTAACGCGTTGCTCGATTGTGTATCTTTCCATGGTTCAAATTGAGTTAGTCTAAAATTGAGAATATGTCAAATGAAATGCAGAAAAAACTTGACGTTTAGGTGTGGTTCACATTCACATCGGCCCTTACAATTTAACCACCCTTTAGGTACCAAATAAAGTGTTCTATTCTATGCAAGATACTTGTTGAGAGGATCACCTAACTACCGGGTCAGCTCCGCAGTTATGAAAAATATCAGCTTAGGTAATATATTATGCATTGAGTGAACAAATAAATAAAGTAGGGGTCTGGCAAGTAGAAAACTTGCGTAAGGCCGATATACCTACCTACCTAGGTACTGAGGTGTGAGAAAAAGTGATTAGATACCTAAGCCATTAGCTAATTAACAAAATTATGGAATAAAACATGGAACCTTTAGGTAATGCTTTTTCGAGATTATGTAATTTAATCACATCGGAACGTGTTTAATTACAATTCGGTTGTTAAAATTACCGGCGGTGCCGATAAAAAGTACACATTTTATCGTCTAATTTCCAGAGACGTTATTACGCAATTTTACACGACAAAGCGGCTAATATACCAATCGAAAACTCTTGCGTGCTGCACGTAACCGCGATCTGACTAGACAACTTACAATTCTCATCCCGGACAATTCAATATTTGTCAGCGTCAGGAAACTCAAACTTGAAGCTGGGCACGCCTCCGGTGTTCAAACCGTTTATAATGAAAATAGCTCCAGCCAAAGGTTGATTATACAGTTCGATGGGTGTAATGTCTCTGCGGGAAGTCGTGATGAAAAGAGACTCCATCCTGGATCCACCCCACGCTGGGCAGGTCACTTCTTTTACTGGCAGCTCTATGGTTTGCACTATGCTTTTGGTTGCGGGATCTACACGAACTACCTGAATTAAATCGATAGGTTAGGGTTTCTTTTACGTCAGGTATCCATATCGCTCGTAAAGCAACATTTTAATAGTATTTTCTAATATATAAGAATCCCGTTCTACAGAGTTTTTATCGAACTCCTCCGAAACAGCTTCAACGATTTTCATAAGTTTTTTTTCAATTTCAATAAAATTTGAAATGGCTATAAAAATGATAGACTGGTTGATAGAATGAACGTGCCCACCGCTGCTACTGAGTCTATACTTTTTTAAGGCCTGTTTTTTTATAAATCAGGCAGTCGTGGGCTACGGACCCTCTGCCGACTTGGTCCTATCGACATTGATGACTTAATCTCGAGTCTGAGGCAGCGGAGGAAGCAGAAGACGGCATGTGGATGGAGGCGGTAACGGAAATACCAGCCGTGAACCAGACGGCTGTCATTGTCACTAACAACCTGATGGTCGGAACCAAAAAGAGTACAAAGTGGATACGTACTGCACCTCCGAAATTCAGAGCGACCCACAACAATCCGTCCCTGTCAATGGTCATACCATCAGCAATGACTTCTTTATCGTAGCTGTAATCATTTAGGTCGAGAACGGTACGCCGATTGCCTGCAATCAATTCAGAAATATTCAGTGAAAGAAATATTTTACTATGATCACCGACGCTTAGCAGACATGTAGGTGATTGTCTACCGCAAACTTACAAACCAAATTAAAGGCATGTGTGGGGTTGCTTGAGGCTTCAATGGAATTATAATACATATCATTCATCAAACCAAAAAGATAAAGAATATAGAATCAATCCCCAGCAGTACCTACCCAATGTTAAAAATCGTAACATTGGAGAGTGGGTACCTAAATAACTTACTCATATGCGCTGTAGTGATGTTAAAGTCGAAGACGTCCACGCTTCGCTTTCCGGAGTCGACGTAGTACATCAGTCTATTGTCCAGAGACCAGACCACGCCGTTGGAGATGCTTACAGGGCGCACACGCACATACGGTTGGAACAGCGGACCTTCAACTGAATACAGGGTTCCGAAATCCGGAGCTACGTGTTTACCGCTCTGAGGCCCCTTTGAACCTGGTCATGATGGGTAGGTAAGTCATGGAAATCTTTAAATAATAAAATCTTTCATCCTAGATGACTTACGTATGTCGAAACTATCATCAAATGAGGTAGTTTTTGAAGCGGTCCAAACATAACAAAATGAAAGTTTACACCTATGCCATATAGTGCACGAATAATAGGGTCCTATGAATACCCATAGAACCAACCTATCCAAAGTCTCCCGGAAGCGTCAGCCCTCCCTTCGTTCAGCACGTTATCCGGCAAGCCCTGGTCCAAATTGCCCAGTAACCTCAAGCCCTTATTGCCAGGGATATCCCAATCCATTATGTAGAGTGAGGCCTTGACTGCCACAAGGAGGCGTCTGCTATTTCTTATCGGTATGGCTACATTCACTTCGCCGATTTCTGAAAATAAGTTTAATTTTGGGGACAAACTAGGAGTGATTTCGCTCTTCGCATTTTTTCCAATGACTACTTTTACGATGGAGCTACTGCAAATCAACTACTGTGATCAGAGAAACTTTCCGACTCCAGGATGAAAGTAGAAGCGGATTATTTTTCTTGCTATTTTTGCTATTGCCAGGCTTGTGCTTGGTATCACGACAAAAGTTTTAGTACACAATACAAGTATGAGAATCGAACAAATCTGATGAATGACAGTTTTGCTCCTACCTATGTGCCTCACGCGGTGATCCAGAGTGAAGAAGTTGATAGCATGCACGTTTTGATTGAGAACATCGACCCAATGGAAAGTGGAGCTTTCGTGGTCCCAAATAGGGCACTCGGCGTGGCAGAAAGAAACGTTTGTATAGCTGTAGAAGTATATAGACGGCTTCCCAGACTTTCGTGGAAATGCAAACGGTGGAGTAATGAACTGAAAATCATAATAATGGTGCCTACATATACACACTTTATAAATACTTACCTACACGGCTGCTTTATAGTTGTTTATGGTCAAATAGCACACTCAAGTAACTTACTCTGATATCTGAATAAGAAGTAACTAGTTGAAACAGCTGCCAAAAATATGCAATGCAAATTAATCGCAACATTTTAAAGAATACCTCTAAACGCTATGTATAGCACATTAAGTGAACGATTAAAAATAAAAATTACAGAGACTAAAACATAAGGTAATAAAGGTCTTAATATAAATAGAAAAATATATTAAATTCGTGCCAAAACAGGGCATCCGCACTATTACACGACCGTACGATAAATCACCTCTTGGCCGAGCGTCGGCCCTGGTCCGAGCGATTGCGCGCGCCTAGGATTATGTAGTGTTCCGAGAGTAGGTAAATCCGAGTAAATTTTGTTCTGAAGATACGGTTGTTTGATGATGTGAGATGTGACTTTCTTCAACTTGCAAGAGATGAAGATAAGTAGTGGCTATATAGAAACTGATATGTTTATAATTTAGGTGTAGTCGTCAAAAGATCGGTTTCTATTTTAAGTTTGCATTGCAATCTAGCCCGTAACGTAACAGAGCAGCTTGAAATGCAACGATCGATTTATTTATCGACTGTACCTACTTACTTCTACATAGAATAGCAATTATATGTACAGTGCTAGTTTCACAATGTGTGGTTCATTTACACAGTTCAGATTAGCTTGTAATATTAGTACCTATGTATTGTACAGTCGACGAATCGGAATTATCATCCTCCAGTGGTTATGCATGACTAGTAATATTGCAGATTAGTAATGGTAACGGATATTATTTGTAGACCAGCAACAAATTAGTAATGAAACAAGTCAATGTGTAATACCATTTATTTCATGAGTCTGATATCAATTAAACATCTAAGCTTAAATTACTAAAGGTACGCTACACTTAACTATTCAAGCTTCCCTCGTACAATAAAACATACAGATACTATGTCCATACGAAATAATAATTTATGAAAATTATCTATTACAGTAAAGTTGTATACTCTGTTTTGCACTTAATGCGATAAATGCTTCCTTTACATGTGTTGAAAACATGTGTTACGAATTAAAACTATCAGTGAGCAGATAAATCGTTACTTTTTTTTAATCAATTTCAATAAATCACATTTATCATGCTAACGACCAAGTTATTTTTACGTTGCCAAAGTACATATACAATTTGCAATACGGTGGCTTATAGAAATTAGATTATACACTTCTCATCAGAAAAATCGAACATTATTTATTTTTTGGTTTATTATACAATTATTATAAAAACCTAAAACTCATTGAAATCCAAGTTTCAGAGGTGTTTCGATTTTTTTGATGATAAGTTTATATTCTTTTATGTATTTTATTTTTCTTAAAGTACAAAAAATCCATTTCCATCTTTGTTAATGAAATTCCACCGAATATTTTTTTTAAATCAACCTAGATAGGCTTCGATTAGACACAAAATCTGGGATTCTTAGACACAATGTTTCAATCCATAATCAACCAATGTACCCAAAGAACAGTCATCGTGTGCAAAACATATTATTTAGATCTGTACTCCAAGTGGGCTATCACACGACAAGTTGTTTGTCGCAGACACGCAGTCAAACCTGTTTCCTCGGGGCGACTATAGTGAACAGTTTTACTATTTCTATAAATTGCTGTTCGGCTTGCGTTGTCACAGCGTTTTGCCAAAGAACACTTTCATAAAAAAATACGATAATACCGGAAACCGTAATATATGATTGCAATGTATAAAAATGCCGAGTCACTTCACCGATTTTTAGATTGTTTTTTCAGATGTGGGATTATGTCGTAGGCAAACGAACGACGACCTCTGTGGCGCAGTGGTTAGTGCATCTGACTATCATACGAGAAGTCCCGGGTTGGAATCCCGGCTGGGGACAAAAAAAAATCCCAGGTCTTGGATGTTTACATGTTTGTGACGTCGCTGTTTCTGGTGCCCACCACACAGGGTATCCTAGTGTGAGGCCAGAAGCAATGTATGTGCCTGTATGTAAATGTTTATGAATACGGCAAAACAACGTTTCCCGGGTCAGCTAGTCGGTATATCAATTTCAATTCGATTTTGGACTCACTGCACTGATTGTCCAGAAGAATACCAATGTCACTGTTACACAAGACTAAGTATAGCCAGCCTATCACTAGCGATTGAAGCATTTCAAATTTAGCAGTTGGTGATATACACTTAACTTTTGGGTTATTCCGACTAATTTTGTGCTGGCAACACGCACACACATCGCTAGTGCGATTAGGGATAAAGCCAATCACTAGCGAACGAGGCTTAATCAAATCTGACTGTCTCGTTGATCTAAAGTCGGTTTTATAATTCGATACAAAAAAAAAAACGCGGTGTTACCGCTATAAAATATATAGGTTTACTCGGTAGATTTTTTTTACTGTGAATAGAAGACTCGTGTGACCAAAATCCTTATCACCTCAAAGACATTAAAATTTAATTCCTCATAAGAGCAAAGTCTAAAAAAACACCTACCTACGTAGCACAAACAATTTTTACTTGGAAGTAAAATGGGGTAATTTGGTTTTTGCGTACTAGCAACATTCAGATATTGACAGCCTTTGGATTGTATGGAGATGTCAACATGACAGTATTATTTTTTTTGCATTGAATTAAAAAACAGACTTTAGCCGTTGGGACCACGTTAAGTGTTACCGTTGTGTGGAAGTTATTTCTTAATTATAAATTTTGCAAATTACCGATTTTTTTCGGTTATTCCGTCTAATTTTGCGCTGGCAACACGCTCGCACATCGCTAATGCGAGAAGGCTGTAACTGGCAACGTGTGGCGGGAGGCTTTATTGCCGACTCCTACTTGTGTAGTCTAGGCGTGGGCCGGAGTGGCGGGCGTTGGGGTCGGCTCGGTGGGCTGCTCGGAGGGCCCGGGCGCTGCAACGACGGGCCCCGGTGGCGCGGCGCCTCCTTCTTGTTGCAGCCTACCAATAGGGTAGTTTCCAGGGTCAAAATAATTAAATACGGTATTTGACACTATCAACAATAAATTATTTGAGATGCTCGATCAAAACGAAATTACAAATTTTTTCGGAAAATTTATTTCTTTTAATAATTTACTAGTTATTACAATTTTTAAATAGATGAAACATAAAAAGAGTGCTCCGAATTGTGACGTCACAAGCAAGTATTTTCATACAAAATTCCGTTTTAAAAGCAACTCATTTGACTTCCTGTCAAATACCCAATTCTATTTAGTCCATATTTTAGATTATAAAAAAATATTGGACACGTATTTTTTCTTTTTTCGATTAAACGAAAAATAACAAAGATATAGCCCATTAAAGTTACGTGTGACGTCACTCCGTGCTAAAATATGCAGCACGGCGTGGCGCCTCCTTCTTGTTGCAGCCTACCAATAGGGTAGTGTCCAGGGTCAAATTGAATCGGTAGTTTCAGAAAGAACATTAGTCCAAATTGTGTGATTGACTTATTGTTGTCTGTGGTATCCTTGAGGATCTACAGATCCCTATAGAAAGAACATTAGCCCAATGAATATCAATTGAACTACGTGTACGTACTACGTCTCAGTGGACGCAAAAACAACAGTAGTCCCCACTGAGGGGTCAGTTTTTTATGTCTACTGAAAAGTAAGCAGATTGTGACTAATGTTCTTTCTGAAACTACCGATTCAATTAAATTCTATTTAGTCCATATTTTAGAGTATAAAAAAATATTATTTTTTTATAATACACGTATTTTTTCTTTTTTCGATTAAACGAAAAATAACAAAGATATAGCCCATTAAAGTTACGTGTGACGTCACTCCGTGCTAAAATATGCAGCACGGCGTGACGTCACACGTAACTTTAATGGGCTATATCTTTGTCATTTTTGGTCTAATTTACAAATAAAAAAATACGTGTCCCTTATTTTTTAAATAATCTAAAAGACGGACTAACTACATTTTTTAGGGCAACTAGCCCATTCATTCATACACGTAAAAAACTTTAGCCTTTGCGTGTACGTAAATTCATTCATTCCATCAATCAATCATTCTGTCCTTACTAGTCCACTAATATAGGGCCTCCCCAAGACACGCTATTTCACCCTATTCCTTGCTCAGCCGCTGCTAGCAATCTGTCTCAGGGATTTTGTTACACTCTTTGTAAAACGTACAGCTCTTCCCATCGCTCAAAGCAACCAGTAAAAGAGAGCGCGTGAATGTAATCAGCATACTAGATCTGCTAAATAAACATGTATCGGTTTGTTACTCAATCACGCAATAACAGCTGAACGGATTTAAATGAAACTTGGCGTACAGATAGACAAAGATCTGGGGTGCAATTACGTAGCACTCCACTGTATGGAGTTGTCTGATTTAGCCCCTTTGTTCCCGGTACGTCACACCACCTTATGTTACACTTCTGGGACATATTCTGGGACTTTTTTCTCAGTAAGATTGTCATACTCCTACTCCGAACTGTCATATACATATTTTGACTTTTCGACTTGCCTAAATGCTTAACCCGATAGATTGGAAAGTTACGTAATATAAGAGCTGAATTGAGACATAGGATACTTGATATAATCTTTTAAATAGAATAACTAAAATTGCATGATTATTAATTCAATATTTTCCAATTGTAAGTTAATGTAATGCATATTTCAAATAGCACTTTAAAATGTTGCGTGCCCTACAGGGTCCACAAAGATCTCATCAAATAACTGTTAAGTTAAATTGTAACAACCCTACAACTTGTGGAATGCAATAAAGTATTGAGTATTGATATCCCCGTAATCCCTCGAAAGAATTCAAGGGCATCAGCTATGGTTAGTAATAAAATAACTTACCGATGGTGCGCCTGATGTCGCGCTCGGAACTCCGCCGCCTTCAACTGTTCAAGGTGGAACTGTTGTCGTTCCTGGATCAGCTGTTGCCGCTGGTACTCCAGACCTGGGGGTAAGCACAAGGTCACTGACTGCCTCGTGGATCAGCTTTAGTAATTTCCAATTTGTACGCTTCTGTATGGCATCTTACGTGACCCTTCCTCCCCCCAGTACCTCCGAGAACGTTTCGCTCCCCGTGGCGCGCATGGACGTCTTCAGCGCCCATGCAAAGATCTTCTCCTAGACACTCCCGTGCATGATACGGCGGGCTATTCAAATTCCTTCACAGTGACAGCGGTTCGCTTGTGGAATGCGCTACCTCTATACATACGCCAGGCACCGTCAGTCCAAGTGTTTAAAGATATAATTCATATGCACTACTTTGGTCTTCAGAAAAACCCAGTTTGATTTTATTTTATTATGTAGTTTGTATTATATTGTATTTCTATTATATTATCTATATATTTGCTATCAAGTAATAGTTTAAGAATCGCTCGTAGCCTGGGCTGCCTGAGTGATCTTAAACGATCACTAAGGTTAAGCAACATACGGCGCGTTCAGTCCATGGATGGGTTACCGTCTATGACTAACGCTAGTGGCATTTTTCCGAGCGATTCCGTGCTTCGCAAGGCACGCTAAGCAGTTGGTGCCGGCTGCCGTCTATAGATGGCAGTCGTTAAGCCAAGTCAGAGGCCTTAGGGCGGCTTGAAAACTTCTGACAGTAAGACCAGCCACTAGTCTTACAAGCCTCCACCAACCCGGACTTGGCCCCCGTGGTGGAGTATGGCCTATACCTTCCTCAGGGAAGAGACCCGTGCCCCTCGGTGGGGACATGATGGGTTGATGATGATGATGAATAGTTTAAGTAGTATGGTAAATTATTTTGTATCCTTAGTATCTATAGTATTTATTATAGGTATATTATGTATATTTTATGTTGTTTAATATGTGTAGGTATCATGTTTATATAATTTACAACCTCTTTCTAATAAATATCTTCCGGCACTACCCCATCAATTATCCTCATCAACAAAGGTTAGCTGGAAGAAAATACTTTTTAGTATTAAGCTCGCCTATGTACATAATTTTTATAGTGCAATAAAGAATTTTCATTCATTCATTCATTTGTTTGTGACGTCGCTGTTTCTGGTTCCCACGACACAGGGTATCCTAGTGTGGGGCCAGAAGCAATGTATGTGTCTGTATGTAAATTTTATGTTATGTTAAGCTATTTCATCAGCTATAAAGTAGTATAAAAGCGGCTGTACACGACTCTAAAATCAGGGGCGATATCGGGACAGTGGTGGTGGGAACGAAATCGGCTTCTACTCGACACACGTCCCTGCCAGTGAATACGT
This sequence comes from Yponomeuta plumbellus, assembly GCA_947310845.1. Lineage (NCBI taxonomy): Eukaryota > Metazoa > Arthropoda > Insecta > Lepidoptera > Yponomeutidae > Yponomeuta > Yponomeuta plumbellus. The sequence goes on along the minus strand of OX371209.1, from coordinate 9,790,165 downwards.
AACGGACCGTGCAACAGACTGCTCGTTGATTCAAGATGCCGCCGAAACACTCAAAACAGAAAAATAAAACAGCGCATACTGCGTAGAAATCAATCCCGATCTAGCTACACACGTGCCGACAACGCTCCCTAAACGATAATCATTCCTAAAACGTGAGCTCGTCCGATAAACAATAAAATTCGGGTTATACGAGGCGATTTATGGTACGATCTAGGGGCTTTAATTTGAAAACACTACCTTCCCGTTCCCTCTCCATGGTAGCCTCGAGCTCCTCAAAGTGGCGCAGCTTAATCTCCAGTTTCTTCATCTGCGTCTCGACCAGCAGAGCCACCAGTGACTTGATCTTGCGCTCCTCCACGCCGGCGAGATGCTTCGCCTTAACAGCGGCGGCGGCGAGGGCGGCGGCCGCGGCCGATTGGAGCTTCGCGTCCACCGACCCTGGACCCTCTGTGTTCGATGTGAGAGAGAAAAATATTAAAATAAAATAGAGTTAATAGGGAATGGATGAAAATATCAGAAGTGCTTGATATTGTTTTTGGTAATAGGAATAACCTTCCTTAACGCGGGAAAAAAGTTTCAATTTTTTTGGCCCCGTAGTTAATTTTTAAATATACTTAATATTTTTCCATTCGTAGTTCTGGGCTTAGTACGGCATATCAGACATATTCCTTAGTCCGCAACGTATAAAAAAAAATCCACCTTGAAAAGCTGTCATTGTCACCAGATTTTTTTTTTCATACGTAGCGGACCAAGGAATATGTCTGATATGCCGTACTGAGCCCAGAACTACGAATGGAAAAATATTAAGATAATTAAAAAATTAACTACGAAGCCAAAAAAATTGAAACTTTTTTCTCGCGCTAAGGAAGGTTATTCCTATCACCAAAAAAAATATCAAGTACTTCTGATATTTTCATCCATTCCCTATTCCCCAATTACATTAATGAAAGAATACAAAACCAAAATTTGCAAGTCTACAATGGCAAAGCATGCAGGACAAATATTCGACTACGCATCATCTTATTGTTTTGTTATACTTCTCTTGTCTTGTAGCATAATAAGACAAGATGTTGTAATCGTTGCATATTGTCTTGCTTTCTTGTTGTTATGGTTCGGCCGCTGGGAGTATACGATCCTGACACCTGTCTGTTTCATATGACTAGTGATGGGAGAAAATCAACTTTATCATTCCTTACGTTATTCTTAACTAGCGTTTGCTTTTCACTCAGTCATCTCTTGTGCCATTTTAGCAGGCATTTTAGAAGGGCCATCATCTTTTTTGTGCCGAATGGCGGTGAAGTGTTGTGGCGAGCTGTGCGACCTTTTATTTGAGCACAGATCAGCTCAAACGCTTTGTACGGCAGTGGTACGGAGAGATTCTGAGAACGCGATGATCTTTTTCTAAAGCCTGTTCATCAACTTCGTATCGTTAAAGGGACGGTTATTACATTCGTTATTTTTGATACGTCACTACAAAAAATACGGTTGACATAACCTTGTGACAGCGTAGTAAGGATTTTACGCACGAACATTAAATATTGATTTCTTCTTATTCAACATTTAAATCACTGTGCAAAATATAACATTGATTGTAAGTTTACACAATGATATAGTTTCAGTGACAATTATTTGCTAGTAGGATAAATAGGACATAAAAATGTTTTAATCGAAAATTTAACGCCTCTTCAAGGTTACGTCGTCCGTTCTAACATGACCTGTCAGGATCGTATTCTCCCAGCGGCCGGAAGGTAGCATATTGTACAAATCGAGGGTATTCTGGCAGAACCGAAGAAGCACAAAAATAAAAATAGTTTCTAATGCAGCAGGTATACTCAATTTCAATACTCAGTCAAAACTGCATTAGAAAACAATTAATTTTTAAATTCTGTACTTATTCGGTTCTGCCAGAATACCCTCGAAATACAAATAATTTATTTACAAACAGGTTACAAGTGACATTATAGTTGTGTAGTCTTGGTCTCATATTTGTTGTATGTGTTATTGGTATGGCAAATAAACTTTTTATCTATGTATTAAAAAATCATGTTTGACAAATAAATATCTTTATTTTTATCGAATTCAAAAAAATTCAGAGACGTGTTCTGTTCACTGCACTCTTTATACTGTATTTCGTAAGATAGCTGGTAATCAATAGAGATTACGTTACAGGCTATGCCTTGTATAGACAAGGCATAGCCTGTAACGTGGAGATCGCAAGGCGATATGTTGTACCAAATTGTGCGGAGTTTACGTAGGTACAGTGTCTAACTTCCAAAAACACATCAATGTACACTGTACAGTACAAGAAAAAATATTCAATGAAAAGCAAAAATAGTGGTGTATAGGGTTGGTGGTGTTACGCAAACTTTTTTGTGTTCCAAAAAGTTTATACAAATATGTAGGGAATAATACGGTTTTGACGGTTATTTGACACTATCAACAATAAATTATTTAAGAAGCTCGATTAAAACAAATATTACAAAATGATTCAGAAAATGTATTTCTTTTAATCATTTACTAGTTATTACAATTTTTAAATACATAGATGAAAAATAAAAAAGTGCTCTGAAAAGTGACGGCACAAGCAAGTATTTTCATAAAAAAAACCGTTTTAAAAGTAACTCATTTGACATCCTGTCAAATACCCAATTAGCGGAGAGCAAGCTAGAAAGTACCTGAACTGGCTACTGCAACAATTAATGAATGAAGGCTGATGAAGCGAAAGAGATCTGTCAGAATCGTGGCAAGTGGTAGTTCATGTTATTTTAACACGGCTAACATAATACAATGACATTCAGCAAACAGAATATAAATTCTTTACGTTGAAATTAATAATTGATTTCTGATTTATCTCACCTGGCTGCGCAGGCGCAGGTTCCTTTGTGTCCTTGGAGTCTTCGGAGGTGGTGGCGTCAGCTGGCTCCTCCTTGGGTTTGGCTTCAGGCTCTTCGACGTCCATGGCTTCTGACTTCACGTCCACACCCTCTTTCTTCTCCACTGGACATAAATAAATTATGTTACCTACATAATTATGTTTTTGCTCAACAATAGAAAATGTATTTATTCATTTAATTATTCTGAAATCTTGTTCACCACAGTTTACACGTTACGAAGTCGGTCATATACAAATTTGGAGGGCACTGATACCTGTAATACAGGATTTTTCCTAGCACAGGTATCAGAAGCACACATCAGAAATGTCAAGATGTAAAATTTATTTTTGTACAATATTTGTGTCAATAAAGATTATTATTATTATTATTATTAAATATTTTTATAGTACGTTCTTGAATACGAGTATATATTGATTCAGACATATCTCGATGTTAGAAGAATAAAGTCTCATTTTCGATTCCGACGAAAATTACTTCACACCTACAATCTCTTCCTAATCATCTGAGAAACGTATTTCTATCTTCTTCTATTGCTAGCTTAATTCAGGTGCATAATGCCGTATATCTGCTTATAGTAGTAATTGATAACTTGTAAGCACACTCTCCTGTAAAAATGACAAATGAAAATCCCGCCAAATGCTTCTGAGGTCGAGATATTAAAGTACATATTTAAGATATTACTAGTAATTATTTTTTCTAAATCACAATTAATAATATTCTCTATCCATCTTACCTAACAGCCGTCATCATAAATTGTTTTCTAGATCTTCAGTCTACTAAAATCCACATTACGCAATATGTCCAGGTCTGAACCTACAAAATTATGTAGGTTTACCGAGTAACACAGCCTAATTGTTTTTTGCATCGATTTGAATAAGACTAATGCCCGGTTCACATTATTCCAGTAACATTCCAGTCCAGCGCTGGAATGCTACTGGAATAATGTGAGCCTGCACTGGAATGTACCATTCCAGTGATCAATCCAGTCCAGTTGACTGGAATGACGGTCTATTTTTCATTCCAGCTCGCCTATTCCAGCGCCACTGGAACAGTGTGAACGGCCAATCCAGTGCTTGAATACACGTTGAAGCATTGTCACTATTGTGTTACCAATCGAACAGCTTTTGAATGACTTGAATAATGTGGACGATATGATCCAGTCCAGCACTGGACTGGATTGAATCGCTCGATTACTGGACTGGAATAATGTAAACCGGGCGTTAGTCGATATCGCGGACGGACGCGGACCAGCTTGCACGACACACCGTGGGAAGGGTCTCGGTCCGCGGTAGCACAGACGAACAGGTCAGTTGGAAGAGCCTCTCGTGGTGCGTGGCAGTCCGTGGTCGTCGGCCGTCCGCGTCCGTCCGCGATATCGCGGACCGTGGGAAGCCGACTTTAGTCGCGTCGCAAAGGGTGCACTCACCGGGCGGGGGCGTGTCGGGGGCGGTCCCGGCGATGCCGGTGGCGGCGAGGGCGGCCGCGGCGCCGCCCGCGCCGGCCGCCTTCACGTGAGCCTCCATCATCGCCGCGGGGACTTCGTCCTGCGTTACAAATTCAGACATTGTTATCCATAACACAGAATACATAATAGTACAGGTACAGAAGATTCACTCCGCAAAAAAGGGACTCTAGCAGCGATACAATTAGATGCAATGCAAATCGCACGGCGCTAATAAAGCTACAGCTATATTCACCTACATGTTGCCTCTCTTTCTACCGCGTAGCTCTTAGCTCTTCTGGCGCCCATCTCCCTATCTATTAGCCATGTGTGGGTGTGTGTGCGTGCGTCTTCCTTCGCGTGGGTGTGTGTTTCTCTCTGTGTGTGTGTGTGTGTGTGTGTGTGTGTGTGTGTGTGTGTGTTTGTGTGTGGGTGTGGGTTTTTTTCATTCGTGAAAATTACCGATTCTATCAAATGTTACCACAATTAACTTACAATAGTTATGTATCATGGCTTCAACAAATTTATGGCGTGGTAAAAAAATTGTTGCTCAATCTCGTGAAATTGTAAATAATGTATATAACTATATTAGAAAAGTTAATTTATTTAAAAAAAGGGAAAAAAAATATCATCAAAAAAAATTGGACAGGGTTTGTGAAACAACCGGAGTTTCGAAAAGCAGTGTGTTAAAAATTTTGAAGGAAAACGACAAGCTCTCAGATCAGTCAAATTCATGTCGCTTCTGCATAATACATTTCTTAAGTCTATCGGTTAGTAATGTCATCTTGGTAGGTGCTATATATTGCGTTTATGATACTTCAAATTGAATGCTACCTAAAAGAAATCGCGGTAATGTATTTCGTGTCATTTCCGTCTCCGGATTTAGGCGATGATATCCGAGAAAAGCCGAATTGTTAACTGATTTTAATCGTATTGTACCTTGATAGCGGCAAACTCGTCCATGGCGGCTTGGGTGGCGCGGCTAGCAATGCGCGGGTCGACGACCGAGGCTAAAAAGGCCACGGTGCTCATCACCGGGTTGCCTGTCTTGCTGAACGGGATGGGCTGATAGGCCAATGGACCCAGGATTCCACCTATAACAAATCAGAAATTTATTTCGACGTAAAAAAATTGCCAAGGTCTCAGATAAGTGTTAAATCTTATAATATTCGTTCTGCAGTAACGATCAAGGATCCTTACAGGCAGCCCTAAGTAATTATTACAACTTACTACTGCCCTTACCAACTTGGCACTACGGGCCACGCCGGCATGTACCTACCACTCATCACCATACAGCTCCAGTAACTCCACTTTCAGTGAAATTGCAGTCCAAACGGTTCTACCTATATTAAAGTCCTAGGTGAGGATTAGCCCATAACTGAAGGCGCGTCCTGCAGGTAAGAATCCTCAAAAGGCAATCGCAGGAAGTGCAGGATACATTCGTCCGAGACGCGACCTCCTCGGTCCCCGTTGTCGCAATGTAGCTCCAAAGCTTAGATCCATAGGTAAAATACGCTTACATCGAAGTCTAAACATAAGGTATTTTGATCCATAGGTAAAATACCTTATGTATAGACTTCGATCCGGACACATTCCACTAAACAAATTTGCTTTTATGATGCGAAAAGAAGAAATGCGGAATGCGGTAGCATTGAGGATGCTTATTATTATCTTGGTGGAGGGTGCCCAGAACGAGACTTTAAGAAGACAATTGTTTAAAAATTGTTATGAAGTTGGTGTGTACTGCAGTGCTTTGGCGTCACCGCACTCGGAAGAAGCCAAGGCACTGCTTAAACTAGTATCATTTGGTCTTAAAGCTAGAAAAAGTGTGGATATATAAATACTTAGTTGATAAGGTGTAAGTAATAAATAAGCATAATTTGGGTGACATGGTCACGTAGTGTACCAAACCTTAAATAGAAAAAAATAAAAAAATAGGTAAACTACATCCGTCCTGGGCCGGGACCCCGTGCTCGGCCACTCTGTTCCAAGTACGCGTTGAAGCTCCTAAGAAAAAAATGCTGTCCAAACGTCACTCACTACCTTTTTTAAGGTCTTAGGTGAGTATTAACCCATACCCGAAGGCGCGTCCTGCAGGAATGGTCGCAGGAAGGGCAGGATACCTTTATTCTTAATGGTATTGTTTTTATATATATATGCAGAGTTTTACTACTATTCATTGTACTCACACACGCACTATTCATTGTACTCACAGGTTAGTGCTCAGCTAAGTGAGGCCCAATACGGCTTTCGGGCCGCGCGTAGCACTACAGGAAATTTGCTTCATCTAATGACACATGTACTGCCTGCGGTGGATGGCGGTGGGCAAGTGGATGTGGCCTATTTCGATTTTCGCAAAGCATTCGATACTGTCGACAACGACATCCTGTTGACGAAATTGGCGCGTGCTGGTTGTACCCCACATACATTAGATTTCTTTGCCAGCTACATGAGAGACAGACGACAATACGTGGACTGCGCCGGCCATAAGTCTGAGCCGTACTTTACAAGATCTGGTGTCAGTCAAGGTAGCAACTTAGGATCATTGGAATTCATTTTAATGATAAATGACTTACCGGAAGCTGTGCGCGATTCGACCTGTTTGCTTTTTGCAGACGACCTAAAACTAGTCCGGAAAATTGAAATTGTCTCCGATTGTATCAAGCTGCAGGACGATATCGATAGGGTGGTGAAGTGGAGTCACCACCCTATGAACCGGCTTTACTTTAACGTAGCGAAGTGTCAAGTCACATCATTTAGCCGATCACGAAGGCCGCTTCATCACCTTTACGATGTCGATGGTGCCCCGATGAACCGTGTCTCAGAGGTGAGAGATCTGGGCGTTAATTTTACCTCAGACCTGAACTTCAGAGCGCACATTATTAATGTTTGTAAAAAATCATTCCGTAACCTTGGATTTATTATGCGTCAATCACGTGAGTTTACAAACACAAATGCTGTTCGGGCCCTGTATGACGCCATAGTAAGAAGTCATCTAGAATGTAATGCAGTCATCTGGAGTCCACATGAGGCTAAATATAGGCTCATGTTGGAACGAATTTAGAATAAATTTATTAGGCTTTTGTATTTAAAGCTGTATGGTTTTTATCCGTTCTTCCCGTAGATGTATCCGACTTTATTCATCTTGGGTATGGTCGGATATAATAACTGGAAGTTAGACGCGAGTTGTCCTTAGCAACGTATTTGTTTAAGGTCCAACGGGGTAAGCTTTGCAACCCGGGTCTGCGTCCTTCTGCAAAATGCGCCCCTCACGCGAGCCCTACGCACACTCAATTCTATTAGTGAGACAATAGATATCTTCTGTTGTTCTCTGAATGAGTTCACAAAGACCACTCTTTTTATTTTGTGTTATAATAATAAGTAAAGTGCTGTAAATAGTGTGTTGTGTATATTGTTTATAATTTTTTCAATCATTTTTGTTTTTGTGTGTGCGCTTCACTATTGTATTAGGACCATCCTGTTAAAATAGTAAGCTGTAGTAAATAAATAAATAAAATAATAATATTAAATACTTATATTAATATTTTTACTAGCAATAAGTTGTATTGATGTAGGTACTAAGTGTTAGTAGTGTAAATTTTAAATTTTAGTAATGATAAATTGAACTATTGTTATTTCATGTTAAAGATATAAAAGTATTTATTGCCTCGTCAAAATAACATTTTAACAAATTATGGACTAAACTAGGTTTACAATAAGGCAAAAAAAAGGTAGTGGCTTAGCTGGTACTATCCCGGACAGCCGCGGGTAGCGCTGGTTTTCAGCCACTGCATTCTCCCTAAGTTCCTGCACTATCAAATTAGGCAAGCCTGTCTGGTAGTAATATATAAATAAATAAATAATCGTGCATCCGGGAGTCCACGTGCTCGGCCACTCGGTTCCAGTCTTCGCGTAGAAGCTCTCAAGCTCAAAGCTTAGATTCCTAAGAAAAGATCGACCATTATTAAGATTTTGGGTGTGGATTAGCCCATACCCGAAGACGCGTCCTGCAGGTAAGGATCTTCTATCGGCAGCCGCAGGAAGTGGAGGATGCATTCATCCTGCGTCCGGGAGCCCACGTGCTGAGCCACTCGGTTCCAGTCGTCGCGATGAAGCTCCAAGGCTTCGAGCAGCAGAAGCGTTTCCTGGTCCGTCCACTCGCGTCCTCGCACTTGACCGCGGTACTGTGGGGAAGATTAGATTAGATTAGATTAAAACTCGGTTAACGGTTACTAGAAATGAATTCGTTAGAAGAATAAATTTGTGTATCCAAGAAAATGGAGCCCATTTCGAGCAATTAATTAATTAGTTTACCAGTAAATAATTAAAACAATTTAAGATTTCATTGTTTTCCTTTCATTTAATTTATGAAGTTTGTTAGAGAGATTTCATCCTTATAATTGACCCTAACGATCGATGCAATAAAAGTACAGGGTCCAACTTTCACTGATTTTAGTAGGTTCTATTACCGGGTGAGGCAAACGAAATTTTAAAAATCTTTGAATGCAGTTTTCTTTCTTTTCAAAAATAAAGGAATGTTTTCTTTGAGTAAAATTTTCTATCTACAGTATTAAGAGTACTTCCCCTTCAGGTGGCATTACAAAATTCCACCTTGTATAACTGATCTAATTTCAAGCCAGGCGCACCATTCATCTCCAGAATATTCTCGACCTTGATCGGGACAGAGACGGGCGTCGTTCCGCCAAGCGACGGAACAATATTGCAGACCTCGGTGCCGTTAAAGTTCTTTATAACATCTCTAATACAACATACAATCTACTGATAATGACTTGCATATTATATACCTGATCAAGTTTCAAGCCAGGCACACCACCGATCTCCAAAATATTCTCGGCCTTGATCGGGCAGAGCCGGGCGGCACAATATTGCAGACCTCGGAGCCGTTAAAGTTCTTCATAACATCTCTAATACAAGATACAATCTACTGATAATTACTCTATGCATATATACCTGATCAAGTTTCAAACCAGGCGCACCACCTATCTCCAAAATATTCTCGGCCTTGATCGGGACAGCGTCGAATTGAACCGAGCGACGGGACAATATTGCAGGTCTCAATGCCGTTAAACTTCTTCATACCCTCGCTAATACAACATCATCATCAACCCATTATGTCCCCACCGAGGGGCACGGGTCTCTTCCCTGAGGAAGGTATAGACCATACTCCACCACGGGGGCCAAGTCCGGATTGGTGGAGGCTTGTAAGACTAGTGGCTGGTCTTACTGTCAGAAGTTTTCAAGCCGCCCCTAAAGGCCTCTGACTTGGCTTAACGACTGCCATCTATCGACGGCAGCCGGCACCAACTGCTTAACGTACCTTGCGAAGCACGGAATCGCTCGGAAAAATGCCACTAGCGTTAGTCATAGACGGTGACCCATCCATAGACTGAACGCGCCTTATGTTGCTTAACCTCAGCGATCGTTCAAGATCACTCAGGCAGCCCAGGCTACGAGCGATTCATACAATCTACTGATAATAACTTGGATATGTACCTGATCCAGTTTCAAGCCAGGCGCACCGCCCATCTCCAGAATATTCTCGGCCTTGATCGGGACAGAGCCGGGCGGCATCGCGCCGGGCGGCATCGCGCCAGGCGGCATTCCGCCGAGCGGCGGGACAATATTGCCGGCCTCGGTACCGTTGGGCAGGCCAGCCTCGATCTTCGGTACCGCTGCGTTTTCTACTGCAACCAAGTAGAAAGCGATTAAGAAGGCTGGCCTGTTATAGATTAGATACTTAGGATAACGTGGTTGCTTTTCATTTGTGTACCAAGTTCTCTAAATAAAGATTTAAGTTGGCAGTAACACTTCCTAATGCGTGCAGTTGTGTATGCACGGAATAAACTAACAAAGAAAATAATTAGTGGTTCTTTTGTGAACTCAGAAGTAAACAGACTTTATAAACATACACCTTTGCATACATATTTCAGCATGCAAATTTGATGCACATTGCATAGCCGCAATGCAGTCGGTCGGTCGCAATGAATCGCTCGTAGCCTGGGCTGCCTGAGTGATCTTAAACGATCACTAAGGTTAAGCAACATACGGCGCGTTCAGTCCATGGATGGGTCACCGTCTATGACTAACGCTAGTGGCATTTTTCCGAGCGATTCCGTGATTCGCAAGGCACGTTAAGCAGTTGGTGCCGGCTGCCGTCGATAGATGGCAGTCGTTAAGCCAAGTCAGAGGCCTTAGGGCGGCTTGAAAACTTCTGACAGTAAGACCAGCCACTAGTCTTACAAGCCTTCACCAATCCGGACTTGCCCCCGTGGTGGAGTATGGCCTATACCTTCCTCAGGGAAGAGACCCGTGCCCCTCGGTGGGGACATGATGGGTTGATGATGAATGCAGTCGGACTTGCGCATGAATGATTTCGTACCATTATCTATCATTTAAATATTTCGAACGTGTAAATTTTGCCGTTATTAATAACGAGACAAAAAACGGCGAAAAATCACAATAGGAGCTCCATTTAAATATATATTTTATTCTATTTTTACTAATCGTCGTCATAGCGTCAAGAAATGGTATGGTATAAGTGATAATGTACATTCACTTATACCATACCATTACTAACATATAAGGAAATTACAAGAATTTGGTTGAGCAATAAATTGAGCAATCTATCTATCAACTGTGAAAATTTCAATTGCTGTTATAGCGCCAACAGAAACACATCATCTGTGAAAATGTTACCTGTCTAGCAATTACGGTTCATGAGATACAGCCTGGTGACCGACAGTCAGACAGTGGATTCTTAGTGATAGTGTTCCTTACCCTTTGGGTACAGAACCCTTTTTTTTTGTTAACGGGGTGAAATGCTTTGTGCACCATAACCGCCACCCTTGGGGGAGGGCGACGGCCGTGTGTCGGACTCTCCTCTCCTAATAATAGGAGAGCGTTCCTTCTAAAACACCCCGGGGGCCATCCTGTCGCTCGTGCAATGGGGCGCCGCCGCCGCCGCCTTTGCACACTCTTTGCAAAAAAGCTTATTATAAAATCAACGATTATTTAGAAGACAAGGACGTATGGCTTTAAATAGTAGTTTAATATTAAATTTAATCAGAGGATAAATGTGTCTAGTGTTCAACACATCCAAGATATTGTTTTGTAAGTTTTATTTGTATTAGCTTTAAGTTGATTTGAGAAAAGATGGTCAGAGTGGAGTTTTTTTTTTTTCGCTGCCTTTTTCTCCACTACAGACGGCCCCAAGGCAGCGGCTAACATTATACATAACTGTATGTACATTGACATTCAACAAGCAGAATGTAAATTCTTTACGTTGAAATAAATTTCCGATTCTGATTCTGATCTCGCAAGTGGTAGACCACAGTGCGAATGCTACAGCGGCGCCCCGGCGATGTCACCCGACTCGCAAAGGAGCCGGGCCCACCCTCACTGGAGAAGGGGCATGGGCCCCCCACTTGGGTACGGAACCCTAAAAACGGTGTGTGGAGTAGCATCGAACGTCATTCCACGGCGGGAATCAGAATCAGAATCAGAATAACGTTTATTATTTGTCGTTTCTTAGCCTATATTTACATAAGCGCCCGGGCCAGGGACGTTCAAAGAAAGAAGTATGCGTCCTTTCGGATCTTAGCTTCTTGTTATGTTTATCTTAGCCCATTCCACGACGGGAGCCGCCGGCACACTGGCGAGGCGGGCGCGACTCCGAAACTATAAACGTTGCTTGCTGCGCGCGCCACCATAATGGAAATGCGGGGGCGCAGGCGCAGGCGCACCCCTATGATTGGTTGATGATAAAATACTAGTGTTATAAGCTTCTAAGGATTTGTAAAATTATGTATATAGTAGCTGCAAAAAATAAAAATAAAATAAATAAACTCACGCCCGTTGTCCCCGAAGGGGTAGGCAGAGGCACCAGTCTCTAGAACTGGATCCACGTTTTGCCGAGTTTATTAGGTCCCAAACGTGACATGTGGCAAGCCTGTCGCCGTTGTCCGGGCACAATTTATCAGCGAATGGTGTTGCTGTACAAACAAATGTACGTAACTAAAGGTCATTGGTACATGCGTGGTTCGAACCCAGACCCTCATGATCGAGAAGCAAGGGTCAACCCCACTACGCCACCACCGCTGTAGCTGTAAGTTTTTGAATAAAATGTTGACATTGTTGGAGTTTTGTTTTGACAAGAATTGGCGTTTCATTGAAGACTTCTATCACCCACGAGAACCGTTACAAGTTGTCCAAGATATGGACTTCAAATAAAAGATGACTTGCTTTTAAAAATATAATGAACGAAGCAGGTAATTACAGAAATAGAAAAATGCGTCCGTTCGTAATCCAAGATAGGTGCAAGCTTGTCCCCCTCTCCCTTCTCCTTCCCCTCGGTCGTCTGCGCGTATACGAAGCATAGACACAAGTGTAACAATAAGTAACAGTAAACGGCGTTACCGGGCCTGGGCTGCGCGGGGCGCGGGATGAGCGGCTGCAGGCCGGAGGGCGTGTCCGACAGCACGTGAAAGTGGGACGTGGGCGGCGGGCCCATCGCCGTCGGACGGACGTCCGCGTCCAGCTGGGGGGAACGGACAGCTCATTCATTCGTTATACACGTCAATAGGGAATGGATGAAAATCAATTGTTCTTTTCAAGGTCGGGCCTCACGAGGCTAAATAGATGAAACGTAAAAAGAGTGCTCTGAAATGTGACGTCACAAGCAAGTATTTTCATACTAAATTCCGTTTTAAAAGTGACTCATTTGACATCCTGTCAAATACCCAATAGGGAATGGATGAAAATATCAGAAGTGCTTGATATTTTTTTCGGTGATAGGAATAACCTTCCTTAACGCGAGAAAAAAGTTTCATTTTTTTTGGCTTCGTAGTTAATTTTTAAATAATCTTAATATTTTTCCATTCGTAGTTCTGGGCTCAGTACGGCTTAACAGACATATTCCTTGGTCCGCTATGTATTAAAAAAAAATCTGTGGTGACATTGACAGCTTTTCAAGGTGGATTTTTTTTCATACGTAGCGGACTAAGGAATATGTCTGATATGCCGTACTAAGCCCAGAACTACGAATGGAAAAATATTAAGATTATTTAAAAATTAACTACGAAGCCAAAAAAAATGAAACTTTTTTCTCGCGTTAAGGAAGGTTATTCCTATCACCGAAAAAAATATCAAGCACTTCTGATATTTTCATCCATTCCCTATTGGGTATTTGACAGGATGTCAAATGAGTCACTTTTAAAACGGAATTTAGTATGAAAATACTTGCTTGTGACGTCACATTTCAGAGCACTCTTTTTACGTTTCATCTATTTAGCCTCGTGAGGCCCGACCTTGAAAAGAACAATTGATTTTGTGATCACTTGAAGACATTGGGCCTCACGAGGTTAAAAATTGTAATAACTACAGTCCGTTTTTTAATTCAATGCAAAAAAAAATGAAGCGGTGTTACCGTTATAAAATATATAGGTTTACTCGATAGATTTTTTTTTACCGTTTGACCAAAATCCTTATCACATCAAAGACATTAAAGTTTAATTCCTCATAAGAGCTAAGTAAAAAAAAACATCTACGTAGCACAAATCATTTTACTTGTAAGTAAAATGGGGTAATTTGGTTTTTGCGTACTAGCAACATTCAGACATTGGATTGTATTGAGATGTCAACGTGACTGCTTAATTTTTTTGCATTGAACTAAAAAATAGACTGTAGTAAATGATTAAAAGAAATACATTTTCCGAATCATTTTGTAATAATGGTTTTAATCGAGCATCTCAAATAATTTATTGTTGATAGTATCAAATACCGTATTATCGTGGGCACTATCTGAAAAATAGAGCTCAGTGCTATTTCAGCATACTGCTGAGTAAGATACTGTTTGTTTTCTATTAAAACAATTCACTTAGCGGCTTCATTAACCCATTATGTCACCACCGAGGGGCACGGTTCTCTTCCCTGAGGAAGGTATAGGCCTTACTCCACCACGGGGGACAAGTCCGGTTCCATGCTTCACAAGGCACGTTGAGCAGTTAGGCTGCCGTGGATAGATGGCAGTCGTTAAGCCAAGTCAGAGGCCTTAGGGCAGCTTGAAAACTTCTAACTGTAAGACCAGCCACTAGTCTTACGAGCCTCCACCAATCCGGACTTGGCCGCCGTGGTGGAGTATGGCCTATACTTTCCTCGAGGAAGAGACCTGTGCCCCTCGGTGGGGACATAATGGGTTGATGATGATGATGATGATCTCATTTATTTCATCTGTTAGTGATCAGCGAATAAGAGAAGTAACTAGGTATATGTAATGTTTATCTCTGGACATAAACCGTAATATTAAATTACTTCCATGAAATTGCATTAACCCACAATAATCAAGTAAGACACCGGCTATCAAAATCCTTCCCGTGTGCGGGCTCACTTGCAATCAATCGAAAACGATATCTGTACCTGTCGAAATAGCTACTAAATGATGATGACTGTTTTTTACTTAAACTGACCTGGTAGTTGACGAGCCCCCATTGTTCCAAGAAACCGTGGACCCGCATGATAGCGCAGACATCGCCTGCGAGGTTGCGGCGGCATGCAGTGCTCGTCAAATACTCGGTCGGGTTCAGACGGTACGTGTCGATCATGAAGTTTCTGGGAAGAGAAACGCGTTCGAGAACAAACAGGGTAGAACAAACGACATGATGAACTTGGTGATTTTGGGTTTATTGAAAGATCTGTCTTAAATTAGAGTGCGGTTACAGAGAAACAGTACCACGTCCAACGGGTCTCTACCAAGAGTTCGTGGAGCTTTTCCTGCCAAATTGATTTCCAGGAGAGGTGACATAAATTGTCCTCCAAGAAATCCCGATTTGACCTCTATGGACTTTTTCCTGTGGGGTTAGGTCAAATCTAAAGTTTACGCCAACAAATCGACTTCCCTGGCACAATTAAAAGGAAATATCCGTCACGAATTGGCAGCCATCACGGAGAATAACTGCAGAGCTGTTATAGGAAATTTTAGTGCTCGATTAGTTATGAATAGTTATAATGCCGTGAACGCAACGATTTACATTTGTGTGTGTGTGTGTGTGTGTGTGTGTGTGTGTGTGTGTGTGTGTGAGGGTGCGTGTGTGTGTGTGTGTGAAGGTGTGTGTGTGTGTGTGTGTGTGTGTGTGTGTGTGTGTGTGTGTGTGAAAAAGATCTGTACATCAGTACTGACCTGTACTGGCAAGCCTGTGATTCTTTATAACCGCACCCCTATAACTCAAAATCAGTAAATTCTAATCTGTAAGCGAGGTATATCTTCGAACTCAAGAGATATATGAAAAACTCAGGCGAGGGGAGTTATTCGATAGTGTGTATACAGTCACTGGCCGTTAGTTATTTTTTTTTAACAGGACAAACTACACTAGCTAATCGCCTCCAGTTTTCTCAAACTAGGCGAAGTTTGAACCCTAAAAACGTCCCAAGACCTAATTCAAACTGTAACGGGTCTCAATGGTGGTTAGGTTTATCGATAAAAATCACACGATTATTATCAGTAAAAACCCACCTGTAAGCGAGATATATCTCCGGCGTTTTGGACTTGTTCTTCCCGTTAAAGAACTCGGGCAGGGCGCGTTTCTCTATGGTGTGGATACAGTTGTAGTCAAACCATGCCGAGTAGGACGGGACCACAATATGGTGCGTCTGGTCCGTCACATTGTCTTCAAGCTCCTCCTTTGTTAGCGTCTCCTGCGGGAATAGAATTGATTTATGTACAGGGTGTGCCAAAACTCAACGTCAAGCCGGAACCGGGTGAAAAGGCAAGTCATACTGGTTATCAGAAAAATATAAAAAAAAACCTGTATATGTTTTTTTTTACTTCTTTATAAAACATTATTTTTTTACCACCTTTAAAGCTTAATGGAAATATATGAGTCTTAATCAGAATGGTTTATTTGGCTAACTAGGTAGATCTATAAGATTAACAGTACAACAAAATGTATGCGCACTTTGTAGCAACGCACATTTATGATATTCCTAATTGCCTGAAGGGTTGCAGACTTTTAGCAACCAACTCTTACATCTGTTAGCAAAAAAACCTGGCGTCTTGCGCAAGCGCATCAATTAAACAATTAAGCAAATTTTAGTTGAGCTACTCGTATCCGTTGCTAACTGGCGAAATCATAATCTGAGTAGCTTGAAATGCTTGTAGCTCATCAAATGTAAAAGCATCTCGCTCTCCCGACTGTTCCCGCTCACCTGAGTGTTAGAGTCGCTATGGTTCCCGCTCACCTGAGTGTTAGAGACGCTATGCTTCCCGCTCACCTGAGTGTTGGAGTCGCTATGCTTCCCGCTCACCTGAGTGTTAGAGTCGCTATATTTTCCGCTCACCTGAGTGTTAGAGTCGCTATGCTTCCGGCTCACTTGAGTGTTAGAGTCGCTATGCGTCCCGCTCACCTGAGTGTTAGAGTCGCTATGCTTCCGGCTCACTTGAGTGTTAGAGTCGCTATGCGTCCCGCTCACCTGAGTGTTAGAGTCGCTATGCTTCCCGCTCACCTGAGTGTTAAGAGTCGCTATGCTTCCCGCTCACCTGAGTGTTAGAGTCGCTATGCTTCCCGCTCACCTGAGTGTTAGAGTCGCTATGCTTCCCGCTCACCTGAGTGTTAGAGTCGCTATGCTTCCGGCTCACCTGAGTGTTAGAGTCGCTATGGTTCCCGCTCACCTGAGTGTTAGAGTCGCGATGCTTCCCGCTCACCTGAGTGTTAGAGTCGCTATGCTTCCCCTGCGAGTCGTCGTGTGTGTCGAGGGCGGGCGCGGGGGTGGCGGGCGCCTCGGTGGCGGGGGGCGGGTTCGGAGTGTTGGCGGCTGCCGGTTCGGCCGACGTAGATGGTGCTACGTGGGGAAACAATATCGTATAACAATGAAGAAAGACACTGGTTTGTGCCTTTCGCTCCAATATTGTTGTCTATACACGCTGAAATCTGGATGGTTTGAAAGCAGCCTACGTGTCTTATGCGTCTGCGCCATCAGCCCCGTTCGAATTTGCTACCACAATGGTTTATGAACATCAGTCGCTACGTCACCGTACTACAAAAAAGAAACCCAGGTCTTGGATGTTTACATGTTTGTGACGTCGCTGTTTCTAGTTCCCACAACACAGGGTATCCTAGCGTGGGGCCTAGTTACGTTAGTTTTCCTATCAAAAAGAGTTTTTATGTACGTTTTGGCGGCCTGTTTCAAAAGTGAATTTTCGTTTGCCTTTTTTAGAAGAAATACAGGAAATAATTTAAAATTACCACTTTCTGAGCACCTGAACATGATGAACACCAACAAAAAGTTTTCAGAAATCGGTCAATTGAGGCATAATATACTCGTAGAATCAAAGGCTGCAAAGTACCACAAGCCACGTTGCCGTATTTAATTCCAACGCGGTAACATTAAGCAGCCTTTGAACCCAATATGAGATTTGTATGAGGTTTTAAGTGGTCTTTTGCTGATTTTGTTAATTAATTGATAAAATGCATAGTTTAAACTCGAAATACACTAGATGGCTCATATTTGGAAAGTATGGCACTTAGCAGTCTTTGATTCTATATGACTCAAATAGTCTTTTATGATGTGTAACTCACTCTCAGTGGGTTTTTCAGCTTCGGGCGCGGACGTGGCGTCTGTGTTGTCACGCGATGCGGCGTCTTCGTCGTCGTCGACGTCGTTGTCACGGCCGCGCTTCCCGCTTCGGCTGCGGGGAACAACGGGCCTTATGTTAGTATGTTTTAGGACTATTATTACTTGGATTATTTTAAGTGTACAAGGGCGTACTTAAAGTGGGATGGTCGTAAGGACGCTTCGGATATTAGAGGTGAACTTGGCGCTTTGGCTGCGGGCCAGAACGGGCCTTATGTTAGGGCTGTTTTGGGCAAAAGAAGTGGAGAATTTATAGCGCTTATGATTAGGCTGCGGGGCAACTAACGTGTGTTATGTTAGAGCTTTTTTGGGGCTAGTATAGATTGGGAGGTGAAAAAGATGGTGGGTATATTGCTTTGATAGAAGTGGGGACCTTATGTCAGGACTGTTTTGGGAGTTGCTTTGCTTGGTAAAAGGGCTGCGCATATTAGTAGAATAATGTACATCAAGTTGTTTGGAAATCGTTTAATTAACAAAATGGACCAATATTATCTTAACTACAATAGATTTTTTTATGAAACAAAAAATTGTTGTGACATGCTGTGCACGGAAGACTGTACATGTTTATATGAAATGTTTAGATGATAGAATATATAAAGTGTATGACAAAAAAAGGCCAAGTGCGAGTGGGACTCCCGCACTAAGGGTTCCGTATCATTATCTACACAACATTTAAATTTGAAGCATTTATCTATTGCCGATGTTAATCAAAATAATCACGTTCGCTGTATGGGACCCCCTTGATTAAATATTTATTTTAATTGAATAATTTATTTGTAAAGTATAAAGGTAGGTATAAAATTAAACGAAATATTATGTGAATATTTCAAACGTCTACCTGTTGCCGTTATTAATATCGACGAAAAAACGGCAAACATATCATGTTTTCTGTATGGGAGCCCCACTTAAATATTTGTTTGTCTGTTTTTAGTTATAGGTATATAATTTTTATTATATATTATTTGCTGTTATAGCGCCAATAGAAAACACATCATCTGTGAAAATGTCAACTGTGTAGCTATCGCAGTTCATGATATACAGCCTCGTGACAGTCAGACAGACAGACAGTGGAGTCTTAGCGCCGGTTTCTGAATTGACAATTTCACTAAAGTTAATACATACTTACATAACGTTCGGTCACACTCTTTTCTAAGAAATTAGACGAGACAGCACTGCAGTTAAGTGTTTACTTACCGAAATTCTCAATTCAGAACTGGCCCTTACTAACTCAAGTCTTAGCTTCCGTTCAGTTTTGGTTGTTTCCCTTTGGGTACTGAACCCTATAAAAAGGATTATGTGATTTATTATTAAGCAACGTGATTATTACCTCTTTCGCTTAGCCTGCTTGGCGGGGGGCGGGGAGGGGGAGCGTTTCCTCTTCCCCTTCTTGCCCTTGCCGGCTGGCTCCGAACCTGGCATCAGGTCGTCCACGGACAAACGGAGCTTGTGGACCTGCAAATAGAGACCTTAGGTTAGCTATGGGGTACCATTTATCTCTGATGGATATTTGTGAACGCAACCATAGCGACTAGCGAATTTCTACCCTCATTTATAACACCATTATATTCTCCTATGCGCTTTCCCTACCTTTTGGACTGTGACTAGGCCATTACGTCGAGAACCATCGTGCTGGCGGTCAAGCTCACGACCCAGCTTCCGTCCCGAGCCGATAGTGACAGAAAATCAGCGTTTAGTTGAAACCATCATCTTCAACGTATTTACGGCGATCGCAACTACCATATTGTGCGTCATCTTGAAGACACAACCCTGAGGACTTCGACCGTTCGCCGCAGCTAAGAACCAGCGCGCAAGAGCAGTATCAGGCAGGTCAGTCACAGGCTTCTTTTCCCATCATCTTTCCACAACAATTTCATCTGTCAATACTTTGATCTCTATTAATTGTGAAACTATCTATTAATAGGGTAGTTTCCAGGGTCAAAATAATTTAATTCTATTTAGTCCGTATTTTAGATTATAAAAAAATAGTGGATACGTATTTTTTCTTTTTTCGATTAAACAAAAAATAACAAAGATATAGCCCATTGAAGTTACGTGTGACGTCACTCAGTGCTACAAAATGCAGCACGGCGTGACGTCACACGTAACTTTAATGGGCTATGTCTTTGTCATTTTTGGTCTAATTTACAAATAAAAAAATACGTGTCCCTTATTTTTGAATAATCTAAAATACGGACTAATTACATTTTTTTGGGAAACTAGCCTATTGTGAAAGTAACAACTTTGACGTTCATAAAGTAAATATTTTGTTTGTACGATGTTTGTAATGTCCTTGCCTGGTTACCATAGCACAGGGTATCCTAGTTTGGGACCAGGTCAAGTGATTGTGTGGTGTTGGAGTTTTATTACTAACATAGTCTTCCTAGAATCTAAAATAAAATAAATATAAAGCTGTTACAATGTTAGTGCGCATACTCCTCCAAAACGGCATGACCGATTTGGACGAAATTTCATATGTATGTTCGGTAGGTCTGAGAATAGGTTGTTATTTATTTTTCTTACCCCTATCTGGCAAAACAACATTTGCGGGGTCAGCTAGGTTATTCATCATCATCAACCCATTATGTCCCGACCGAGGGACACGGGTCTCTTCCCTGAGGAAGGTAAAGGTAGATAGGCCATACTCCACCACGGGGGCCTAGTCCGGATTGGTGGAGTTGGTAGGTTATTATAGGTTTAAGATATTTATTTCTCAAAAAAGAATACATAAATCCACTTACTTGAGAAACAATTAGATAAGAAACCCTGTAAGTCTAGAAAATAAAAAGTGCGATTTTGCTAATACTCTTATTTCTATACCCAAACTTTTAGTACTAAAAGACATAAGGCTCAGCAAGGAGAATTAACCTTGGTCTCAGTTACAATAATTGTGCTTATTTTAGAACTAGCTTTCGCCCGCGACTCCGTCCGCGTGGACTTTAGTTCAAAATTTCGCAACCCCGTTCACTCCCTTAAGGGTTAAATTTCGAAAAACGGTGTTTAATCAATTGCGCTGAAGAGTATTTATTTCAAGTTTCAAGAAAATCAGACAACATTTTTTATACCTCCCATACAATTTTTGGCAACCCTTTTCGCCCCCTTAGGGGTTGAATAAAAAAAAACCGTTCTTATTCGTTGCCTACATTATATATAGATCCTCTGTGCAAAATTTCAGCTTCCTAGGTCAAACGGCTTGGGCTGGGCGTTGATGAGTGAATGAATCAGTCAGTCAGGACTTTGAATTTTATATAGATAGATAGAATAGAAATAGATGGCCTGAAAAGTTCGTACAATATTTAGTTACTTCACTTCCGTTTTCAAGACTTTATGGACAGTCTGTAACAATACAAATATCGACAGACAGAATTTAAAACGAATAATAGAGGGTAGTTTTACAAACCTTTTTCTTCCCGGCGGCGTCCAGCTCGTAGTCTTCCTCATTCATCCACTCGTTGTACTGCGGAAGGTCGAGCGCCCACGTGGCCGACACGCGCCACGGGCCCGAGCGCTCCCAGTTCATATGTTCGGGGACCTCCGACTGCGGACGACAGTGGACATTGCTCGAGATTGCAATCACCCCGCGTTTCTGGTACACTAACGAGCTGTTATGCTACTGTTAACAGCTGTCTGGTGGCAAAAGTGCATATAGAAAAGTACTGACAGCTGTTAGCAGTAGATTATTAGATTGTTCTGTAAATGTAATTTACAGTATTTTATTTTATGTACTGTACATTGTTAGCGTACGAGAAACCGGAGGATTGACTAGAATCGGCCAAGAATGGCGGTGGAACGTAGAACACTTAGTGTAGAAGGAATTTTGGAAAACATGTACCAATTAAATATTGCTGATTTTTTACATCTGTTTACATACAAACACAATTCTTGTTGTATACTAAAATTTAACTCTCCAATTGTTCCCACTACACAAAGTCACAAAGTCTATAAAAAGTTACTATTAACATTACATTTAAAATATAAGCACGCCAAGCACTTTACGCGCGACTTTGTTTTTTTTTTTTGAGGAATTTCAAATGTACTATCCATTTATGTATACTTGGCATTTTTTCCAGACTTTAAAGGACATTAAATGAAAAACCTTTAGCGGTAGAAAACTCGAAACAGTTTACCAATTTAGTGCTGACTAGTACTAAATTTGCAAACTGTTTCGAGTTTTCTACCGCTAAAGGTTTTTGATTTAGTGTCTTTTAAAGTCTGAAAAAAATGCCAAGTATAGATAAATGGATTATACCTCAATTTGTCAACTGTCTCTGTTTATCACACTAATATTATAAACGTGAAAGTTTGTGTGTGTGTTTATATGTTTGTCAGTCTTTAGCGCTGAAACGGCTGGACGGATTTTAATAAAATTTGGTATGGAGTTAGCCGATACCCTGGATTAAAACATAGGCTACGTTTTACCGCGGGGAAATATCTTATTCCTACGGGAAAATCGATGAACCGCGGGTAACACCGCGGGGCACAGCTAGTACGAACTATATTTTTAACAAATACATGTTCTGAATATATACGGAAAGCCTGTAGTGGAACGTATATAGGCTGTATAAAAAGGAGTTGATTGCGCAAACGCAACTTACCATGTTGTGGAGTTCGGGCGTGGCCCAGGTGTCGTGGCTGTCAGGGAAGTAATACCAGTGCATGAGGACGTTGCCTCCGCGCTTGAACACCGGCCGTGCGTACTCTTCCTCGAGCGGATCCACAGACGGGTAGATTATGTGGGTGGCTTCGTCTTCGTCGTCTGAAAACGAAGAGGCAGTTAGAAGTTCACCCTAAGGCCTGATCATTGCGCACCACATATTATAAAAGTACTTTAAAAAAGTCCTAAGCACAGTACAACCGACCATTACTGATTTATTCTTTGCTTATGTACAGTCTGTTAGCTTTTAGAATATACCGTCTAGAGTAGGTTTCCGTTTTCGCCGAAAACACACGAGTGTAATACTACTTTCTGCTCAGTATAAGTGAAATTAAGTGTCTTATTAGTCAATTAGTTCCGATATTTCTATTACACGAATATATCCGATAGTAGCCGAGGTATTGGCAATATGCATCCAATGCAGGGCTTTCTGAAGAATCTTCATCAAAGATTTTGTCAAACGTTTAATGGATAACAAAATTCTGCGATTACGAATAGATAGATAAAGAAAACACTTTCTTGTACATAAAAAAGTAAATTACACAGGTATTTCTTAATCTAAGAGTACAGACGGCGGCCTTACTGCTAAAAGTGATCTCTTCCAGACAACCTTTGGATGAACTGGAGCAAAATTTTGGAGAAGGAAGCAGATGTACAAAATAAGTAAAATAATAAATTAATGAAATATATCAATTTTATTATACATGTCTAATAGCCAATTAAAGCGCCAGCATAAAATGATAGCCAGCATAAAATGAGGCCTTAGGGCGGCTTGAAAACTTCTGACAGTAAAACCAGCCACTAGTCTTACAAGCCTCCACCAATCCGGACTTGGCCCCCGTGGTGGAGTATGGCCTATACCTTCCTCAGGGAAGAGACCCGTGCCCCTTGGTGGGGACATAATGGGTTGATGATGATGAAAAAATAAAATGATTAACAACCTAAGCCCTGACCTTGAAATATTAACGTTCGAAAACCATTGTAGTTTCAAGGTCAGGACTTACGAGGTCAAACGTTCCGAACTTACCGCAAACCTCCCCATGGTGGTTGACAATAATGTCTTTCACTTTGTTCGCAGTGGTCTTGTCGACTTCGGGCCGGATGTAGACGCAGGGGAATCGGATCGCGTCGCACTGCAGCAGTGCCGACTCGATCTCCATCATCATCTGCACGTTAAGGTCCTTGCGGGACGGATTCTGCAAGGGGGAGGGCGGGTTGAGGGGAGAGGGAGACGGTTAGTTCGATAGAGGTGGGACGCAAGTTGCTTTGGTGAGAGATTAGATGTGAATAAAGTCGGTAGAGATAAACGCAATGCGAGTTTATTAACCTCCTCAGTCCTGTCCTGTCCTGTGAAAATAGCAGTTGAAAACCATTGTTATTTTTAAGATCAGCCTAGGTAGTACGATGACGCGAGTCACGCGTTTTGTAGCGCTAAAATATCAGAATAGGTACTGGAAAGTCGCAACTTTTGACGTTATGGCGCGCGACTCGCGACGTCGTACTACCTAGACTGAGGAGGTTAAGATTCTTTGGATATTCATTTTATGTGTTTTATATAATCGCTCAGCAATCAGAACAAAGGGAAGCGTTTTCCATTTTAAGTAATTAACACTTCGTTAGATAAACACGCCAAGATTGTCGTAATATTTAAGTTATAGTTCACTATTAAAATTTGACAAATCTGATCATGCATTGTTGGGTTTTCGTGTTAAGAACTTATCAAAAATAAAAACATCAATCTTCTGTTATTTACAAAAACATAAAGTAAATTTATAGACAAAACACTCGGCACCGATTTTAATTACGAAATCATTTCCGCCTCAATAGACTGATGGACCAGGCATGAAATGAAATGAAACTTTAATGAATAAACAATATTTTGAAGAAACCCTTTATGTACTTACAGCATTACTGCAGATATAGGTTGTGGAAGAGAGAAAAAATATTTACAGTGACTTTTGTGTGTAGGTATGTGTTTGTGTATAGGGTTATCATTGCAAAATACTTTGTGGAAGAGTCCGACCAGGATTCGCTCTCATTCGCAGGGCTGCGTAGCGACGTCGGCTGCTCGTCTCTGAGCAACCGACGACGCGAGCTCCGTCTCTGCTCACAATGGTTATGCTCTGCGAATCAGAGCGAAACCCTGGTCGGACTCTTCCGAGAGAAACTCAGATAAGTGTCCGTAAAACTATTTATGATGTGTAGTGCTTACGAAAGTTTTAGTTCAAAAACTGTGTTGCGATTGGCGTTGGCTACGAGAGTGTTAAACAATTTTGGTAAAAAGGAGAGAACCAAAGATCCTATTTCGATAAGCCTAATTCTCAAAATGGTTCCCAGAAGTGCCTATAACACAATAGAGTATACTTTATTAAGTTATAGTTATATCGTTCATCCCTTCTGTGTTTTAATGAAGGCTTCCCCAAACAAATAAGATCTCCCCCTGACCTGCGCTATGTCTGTTTTTTAACACAAGCTCGCACTTGTTTTGCGCCTATAAAAGTCAGTTTCATAAAATAGACCAGTCAATAGATAATCCTACAGACAGTTGATACTTCATATAAGTATATTGGGACCGTGAGAGGTGGATTTCATTTACCAATAAGGCCGGCCGCCAACTGTTCTATGTATTTTGCGTTTGTTTTTTTTCTCCGGTGCACAAGAAAGCATATTCTAATCTTCTTATCTTCAGCAGTGGGCTGATGATGATGATGTCAAATTATAACTGATATGTTTGTAAAGAAAGTAACGAAAAACTCACACTGAACGATAAGGAAAGATAAACAAATGTATTTTATTCAGGTAAGAATGAAGAAAACTATTCTTTCAACTGTCGTGGAAGTGCATCATTGTATACTGTGTGTGTGATTGTGTGTATTGTAACCTTTTGTTAATGGAACACATAGGAATAGTCCTGGAAACGTGCTGTTAGAGTGCCGTGAACAACGTGAGACCGCAACAGTGCCTTTCATACACAATACTATATTTAATTCAAGTCTGTTTAGATCGAACAGATGTAAGGAACATAATACAATTGTTTTGTACATTATCTACTTAAAAATCCGAAGTGAGAGATACTGGATTGCGAAGCTGTACTGAAGTTTCTACAGCGGAAGAACGAATTCAGCGGTAAATATACATGGTGTACAAAAATACACGAAATCCCTATACACGTTTGGGAACGGAACGATCTGCTTGTCAACAAACTTTACTATGAGGAAAACTAGCGAAATAAAATATCCATATAAAATATGGGAAAGCCGACATTTTTCGCGATTTCGAAGTGTTCCCCATAATAGATGTAAGTCCTATACACGGTATTAGACAAACTAGCTCTTGTAAAAAAGGCACAACTGTTACTTTTGATCTAACAAAAAAGAGGTACGATACGGTACTATTCGTAGTACTATTTTACAATAGTCTTTCACACAGCACGCGATGTCGGATAGAAGCTCCTCTGCATCACGAATGTCGAATTCATGACGTATGTTCCTCTTTCGAGTTTGACCTAAGGAGTCCAAGGCTCGGACATAGTAAAGGTCCGGATTCGCTTTTGAAGGTTAATTTACTGCATTATGTTATTATCAAAAATCCTATTGTAACCACTTTATACTCGGTTTTAAAAATTATTAGCGAATTGCCACGGCATGTTACCTTTTATAATACCTACTAACATATTTAACCATTGTTTCTCAAGTAAGTGAATCTATGTATTTTTATTGAGAAATAAATTTCTTAAATCACAATTTTAGTTCCCGGACTGCATGACCGAAATTATCTTATACTATAAACGGTCCACTGTCTACTAGAAATGCCCAGAAAATTCAAACTTGTTACTACGGTATTTAGCTTTCAGAAAAGCGCCAAAATATCGTAAGCTAACTAACGTCACCACCGGAAAAATAATATTTTCTTTTACAATACGGTTTTGTAAATGAAAATATCATTGGGGGTGTCATAGTTATTTTTAGAATATAACTTAGCATAACTACAGCCTAGAACTTAGGGTCAATCGCCTAGGACATTGAATAAATTTTTAACGTCACATCACGTTGATTAGTAAATTGTATTTTATTATTTATTACCTATATCATTTGTTACTTTCTGTAGCCACACTTAATTGAATGTACATAATTATGATATACGTTATTTACGTTGTGGACAGCTGCACAAACAATAAAAATGCAGCGAGGACTTACTACCACCTGAATGCAAGAACTACTCCGAACTAAGCTATGATACGCACCTCCTCTAGAAAACTGTCATATCACAAAAAACATAGTTTTAAGAAAAACGCAAATTAAGTGATTTCGGTCTTATATTTTATGCCATTGTGGTAAATATTATATTTACTACAATGTAATATTATAATAAATTTACCACAATGGCAAAAAATATAAGACCGAAATCACTTAATAGCCTTTTTCTCAAAACTATGTTTTTTGTGATATGACAGTTTTCTAGAGAAGGTGCGATATTATTTAGACAATGCCTGGCATGATAATTATGTACTTTGTAAGAAGGGTGTATTTACGAGTATAAGAAATTTACACACCCTTATGAGTAGTGCATAGTTGGTCTATAATTATATTGTAAAACCTACGTAACCTTTGTTTAAGTAAATACAAATTGATTGATTGATGATATATTATGATTGTTCTCGAGCAATAGGCTATTTGACAGTGTGAAAAAAAACAGTATTATTAATACATATTTATACAAATTATGACTTTGGAAACCCTGTAGGGCATTTTAACTAAAAAAACAATTATTATTTGTAAAAAAAAAGTTTGTTAATTATGCATCTGCAGCCATGGTACCGAAAACGGCCTGGATTGGCTGATTCTATGATGACGTCACATGTCGGCGTCTATCATTCATGTCGTTCTTACGTTCATTGGTTGGTTTACTGGGAAGTGACGTCATAATTCCTGTGCGACGCCATATTGCCCAAGATAGCGTTTTGGCGGCTCATTTCAAAAGTAAAATTTCGTTTGCCTTTTTTACAAGAAATAGACGAAAGAATTTAAAATTTACCACTTTCTGAGGACTCCATGAACACCAACAAAACATACGAGATGGTTTTCAGAAATCTGTCAATTAGCCTATTCCAGCGCACGATCACAATCAGTCAACTAGGCGCAGTCGGGTGCAAACGTCACGATATCCATGGTCTAATTTTCGAAGCGATTCCGAGCACTTGTACTGCAAGCCTGGGGTCCCACGTTCGTCACATAAAAAAACCAACAGAGAGGTGATCGAGCCTGGCAGAACGGGGCGGCGAGCAGTGAGAGCGGCGGCGCGTGCGAGCGGTGCATACCTTACCGACCTGGAAGTCGAACTTACGCCACCGCTGCTCCGACTTGAATCGGAACATGGTGGCCAGCAAGGTGCAGAGGGCACCGCCCGGCTTCATGTCCATGAACACTTTCATCTGGAACAACGAGAGGACTGTTAGCACTCGGATTCTGCCACCGTCCGTCTTGAGTTCTAACCAGGTGGCGATAGGGTGGAGAAGTGGGGAGTGGAGCTAGTATGTATATTTTTGAACTAAAACTTTCGTAAGCACAACACATTGTAAACTTTTAGTCCGGATTTACTTACGGGTGTTGTTATATCGGAAGAGTATGTATATATTTATCATTGCTTTTGGTCTATATTTTAAAGTGCTAAGGTTCAATTTACTGCCTGGTAAAGGATTAATTAATAAATACCTATTAAAATTTTAATTTTAAGTTAAGAAAAAACAATATTGAGCAAATAAGCCTGGCTCGCCACGCCGCACAGTATTAGAATCGTAAGATCTAGCTGGACAAAACTAGCAAAATTCATCATTAAAACCAACATATTAGAGTCTGTTTTAGCATTCTCCATTAGACAACTAAGCAAAATGCGAAATAAGGGTATTTTATAATTGTACCTATCAAAAGAAATAGATTCTTTAAGTTGTTACATTTCTAGATGGTGTTATTCACCAACATTGTTTGCATTTATCCGTAATTTGTTTTAAGTCATTATAAAAAGATAAGTTTTACGAGTGTGTTTCTGTTCAATATGACTTCAAGTTCAGGTATGTAACTATATAAATAATCAATATAAAAATGGTTTGAATGCCTACTTTGTCAATACTAGCATTTCCAAATGACATCGATGTAGTTAGTGATGAATGTATGGTATGATGTCTTTCTCAGACGATATCTTTGCAGTCAAGGCTAGTCAAGGTCTACGAAATATCTTATTAAATATCGTGGTTATACTTTTGAGTAATACTAGTCATTAAGTGCGATTTTGTGCGATTATTTATATATATTCATTCTTCTGTAGGGATCCGCCAACCAAAACGTATTGAAATTTTCAATATATGGCGCTATCGTGAAAACAATGACCGAATACCGGCCATTAAGGGCCCTCGCCCACGCCGGCTTTTTGTAGCGCTACGGCCGCGCGACGGTGCACAGTGGGCTGAAAATCGCTTCCCATAGACTTAGAGATCGAATGTTCATTGTTGATTTTTTTTTCACAGGAATCCACTAAGGAAGGGTAATCTGTCAACATATGTGAAGTACAGTAACTTAAGCATTGTGCAAGTACTTTTTTTTTTAATTAGTTAAAAAAAATGTATGGAGATTACTATAAAATTGGTCATAACTCGAATACCGCACATTTGCGCGTTATTCCCTTCAAAACTATTGTTGCCTACATTATTCTGGATTTTTTGACATACTGCACAATGGGCGGACGCGTGCGACTTTGGTCGAAAAAAAAACGAAATATACTTAATTATTTTTTAAAGTTATTAATGTGTATATCTCGTTATTAACATAACATAACATTTACATACAGGCACACACATTGCTTCTGGCCCCACACTAGGATACCCTGTGTCGTGGACCCAGAAACAGTGACGTCACAAACATGTAAACATCCAAGACCTGGGTTTCTTTTTTTTTCCCAGCCGGGATTTGAACCCGGGACCTCTCGCATCGTAGGCAGATGCGCTACCCACTCCACCACAGAGGTTGTCCAATAACAATATACAACAACAATAAAAACAACAATTAGTACAGTTTGATTCAATATTTAAATGGACGGGAAATCTCCTTTAATTAAAAAATATTCGAAAACTTATGGGCTGTTTAGATAGAAAGATTAGTAAGACTTATAATTAACAATAACATAATTTATGATGTGAATTGATATACAAAAGAAACTCAAATTTAGATTTAATCACCTCTTAGTTGCAGTGAAATATAACTGTGACCAGCTGACCAGCAATTAAATATAATTACTAATCACCGAATTAGTTATCTACACCTGGGGTATACTAGGAATTGTATACCTTAGGTGTAATTTACTAATTCGTACTATTAGGGGTACTGTAGTTGCGTTTATATAGAGGGTAAAATATTTTCTGTGTTCATTGACATTGTGTCCTGTTACAGAAACATACTTACCCAAATCATAAAGAGAAAAATATGGCATCACCAAGTCTGACAACTAAACTTGAATTGTTCGTGATTTTGAAGCAGTGTGGAAAGCTAAGCAACTACTCTACTTTATTGGAAAAAGTTGTATTGCTATTAAACCTACATCTGTCCGATGAAGATCTCGATATACTTCAGGAATTCTGTCGGAGATTCAGCCAAGAAGTTACCAAGAAATGGAAGACAGCTAATAGAAACCAGGAAATCTTTAGAAAAAAATATGAAGACTGGCTCGTAATGAATATTGACTGGCCATGTTGTGTTGTTACACATAGTATACCAGATGGACCAGCTTCAGTATATCAAGAAGGCACAAGTTCCTGCATTAAAGTATCTTCAACTAGCCACTCAGTTGATGCTGGAACTTCAACTACTTTACAGTCAAGAAAACCATTTGAATCTTTGGGAGCAAAACAAAGGAAAAGGAGACTACAACATGAAAGCCATGAAGACACCAATGAGTCAATCTGTGTCATATTAGAAAAATTTAAGAAAGAAGGAAACGAATGTTTAGCTTAAGTAATAGAACATTTAATGAAGAATCCTGAAGAAGCAGTAAAAATCTATAATGATATAGAAATTAACAAGTCAAAGAAAACTGCACTTACACCAGAAAAAGCGCTAGGTCTTTTATTGTCTCTGGGATTATCTAAGTGGAAATATATTACTCTGAGAGAGGTGACAATTCGTGAGGGCTTAACAGATTTCTACCCATCGTATTTCAAGATTCAGCAAGCCAAGCTGTTATCCTCCGGATCAAGCCTTCATTATAAATGACACCATGGCGAAAATAGATCTCCAAGCTCTGTTAAATATAACCATACAAAAAAATTTGAAAATCTTACCAGAAGCGGCTGCTTATATGGGTAAGACACTGGTTTTGCTATCCAAGTGGGGGTTCGATGGTTCATCAAGCCAAAGCAGATACAAGCAAAGCATTGAAGGAGGTGAAACAGATGAATCTCTGTTTATGACAACACTTGTTCCGCTGCAGTTAACTAACGGGACTGAAGTTGTATGGAGAAACCCGAAGCCATGCTCAGTTTTCTTCTGTAGACCTGTACAGTTTCTCTTCGCAAAAGAAAGCGAGTCCCTCGTCAAAGAAGAAATGAAGAAAATGGAAGAGGAAATAGGTGCATTGGTGCCCTCAGAATGCAGAAATATAAAAATAAATCATGATCTAGTCATGACTATGATCGACGGAAAAGTTTGCAGTTATTTATCCAAAGCTCGATCCAGTGCAACTTGCTACTTATGTCTAGCAAAACCGAGCGAGATGAAGAGGAGTAGCCGACAACATGTTGAAATTCGGCTTATCTCCCTTACATGCTCAAATTAACTGCATGGAATGTTTGCTACATATAGCATACAGACTGGAGTTGAAAACTTGGGCAGTAAGAGGAGATACAGATAAGGCTGTCATGTTGGCCAAAAAGCAGCTGCTGCAAGACCGATTCAGACAGGAACTTGGACTTCTCGTCGACGTGGTCAAACAGGCCTCTGGAACGACAAACGATGGAAATACCGCACGAAATTTTTCGAAGACCCAAAACAGACAGCCAAGATAACAGGAGTGGATGAAGAATTGATTCAAAGATTTGCAGTAATACTTCCAAGTCATTACATCTGGTGAAGAAATAAATGTCGATAAGTACAAAAAATATGTACTTATACAATGCCAAACTTACTGTGCTTCAAATATATTGACAGATTAGCCTTCCTTAGTGGATTCCTGTGAAAAAAAATCAACAATTGAACATTCGATCTCTAAGTCTATGGGAAGCGATTTTCAGCCCACTGTGCGGTGGCGTGTTCGCCGCGCTACAGCCGCGATGCGGTCGCTAGCTGTGTGCCCTCGCCCACGTAACCACGCTTCTGTCGCGATGCAAACGCGCCACCGTCGCGCGGCCGTAGCGCTTCGAACGCGCCACCGTCGCGCGGCCGTAGCGTTTCTGTCGCGATGCAAACGCGCTACCGTCGCGCTTCCAATCGCCACAGTTGCAAGATGGACTCCGTTGTGCTGCTTTTACGTAAGCAGCCGAAGCGGCGACAACGACAGCGACGTCACGTAGCCCCGGCTGCCTGAGTAATCCTAAGGGCCCTCGCCCACGGCGGCTTTTTGTAGCGCTACAGCCGCGCGCTTGCATCGCTACGGTGGCGCGTTAGCAGCGCTACAGCCGCGCTACGCTCGCACGTTGCAAAAGCGACCTACGCGCGTTAGTAGCGATGCCGTCGCGCGTTTACGAAACGGCAGCGCTACAAAAAGCCGCCGTGGGCGAGGGCCCTAAAACCTTTTTCAAGACACTTTTACATTTGGAAGAGTGTTACGATTAAGTATAGACTTCAATTTAACCAAATTTGTGAAAAAATAATGTGAGAAAATCAGGGGCAAGTAAAACAAAGATCAAGTGGAAAGACGAAAGTAGATTATTAAAAACAAATGTTTAATAGGCTTAATAATAGACAAAGTCAAGCCAGGATACGGGACAAACAATGGCGGCAACACAGCACGAAGATTTTTTTTAAATTATAAGGAAACTGCGTTAATAACCGGACTTTATCAAATCTTATTTATAAATTTTATGTAGGTACTTCTGAGAACTATACGTCTATCGGAGTCAGTACTGGAACATATCCAAAATTTTGAAAATCCAGTCTTTTACACCAAAGGTTTCGAATTAGACTGCTCTAGACTGCTGCAATCTAGTGCAGTATACGAATATCTCGAACACTCCTTTTATTTATTTTTTAATTACTAAAAACCATTACAGTCCTAAAAGATCAAAACTTTGATTGCTAATTACTCGAGTATAGTAAATTTTGAAATGTTCCAGTACTGTCTCCG
Organism: Yponomeuta plumbellus; assembly: GCA_947310845.1. Lineage (NCBI taxonomy): Eukaryota > Metazoa > Arthropoda > Insecta > Lepidoptera > Yponomeutidae > Yponomeuta > Yponomeuta plumbellus. The sequence goes on along the minus strand of OX371209.1, from coordinate 9,757,209 downwards.
ATAGACGTATATCCAGTGGCTTTGAAATTGATGTAGAGAAGTTTCAAAAGTACTGTAAAGAAACAAGATCCACGTATTTAAGTTTATATGAATGGTACGTTATGCCTGTGACCGTCTTTAAGATACTGGTTCATGGAGCTAAGTTAATAATTTATTCAATGGTTCCGATTGGCCAGCTGTCCGCAGAATCAGCAGAAGCTATAAATAAAAGAGAAGTAATTAAAATGGTTAGCAATTATAAAATTTGGTGAGCCACAAAAAACAGCATTTAAATAATTTGGTCAGCATACGAAGATTTTGTTTGCGATAAATAAAAATCAGGCACCAATCCTTGTTCCGAAAATAATTTTGATAATGGTAAAAAACTAAATCATAAATAGGCATCTTACAATTACATGAGTTAGCATAATAAACATTCACGGCCTTATTAATAAAGTTTATGAGCTGTGTATACAGCCGTTACGCGAGGTCTGACAAACTGGATATGTGTACGCTAAATGCGAATAAACCAGTATAAATTGATATACGTCAAATAGTTATTCAGAGGTTATAACTTATTTATTAATAAGGCCGTCAGTCCGCAAAATAACTACTTGATCAGTAAGATTTCATGATCGATCAGCAGATAAAAGATGTCTTTAAGCAGTTTATTTTATTGGTATGCATATTTAAAATATGGTGAGTAAAATAACTAATTACATTGCGTTTTGGTTGAAATACCGGCAATGTACGTTAAAAGTGGGCGGAGCTAAAGCAGATAGTTTTCGCTATGTCTTTATTTTAAGAATAAAGATAGCTTAAGTACTTACGTAAAGTCTGTTCGCTATCATAGTGTCACTTTGATATTTACCGCCTCGGCACGTGGCGGCTTTTCGCAAAAGAAATTAAAGGAAGCCGACGCAGTGCAAACACGCCAGTGAATTTGGCTCGCAGCTCGTCTCATTCTACTATTATGTAGATCACGCAATTAAAGAAGTAAATCAATCAGTATTTTAGAATGGATTTATAACGAGACGATATTGTGTACCATGTTTTTTTTTCTATTTAAAGTATTTTTGCCATCTGAGTTGTACTATTGAAATAAATGTTTTTTTACTAGAACCAAATTGCCTTCGTGTGTACCGACACTATCTAAGCGAACGGACTTTACTTACTTAATTGTTTTTTTTTTTTATTTATCTCTTTTAAATTTTATAAGAATAAAAAAATATTTTATTAATTTATACTTCCATAAATAATACATACCCGAACAAACACATCCACTCAAAGAGTAAATAGAATAAATAATCTTTATAAGGAATATGTCCATTTTGCGCATGAGAAGTAAAGTATTTGTTGCTACTTTTATATATGCAGCACAAAATGAATTGTTTTTGCTTACCCTCTGAGTGCTTAGCAAAATTTTATTAAACAGGAGCAGTTCATTGCAGCTTATCTAATTAATATGGTATACAAAAATAATTACAGCCATCCAGAATGACATAAATTACTGATTGATTTTGAAATGTTTGCTGGCCTTGAGTTGCTGATCAATTAGCTATTTCTGCTCACAGATTATATTTTTCTGCTCACAAAAATACCAATACTATGCTAACCATTTAAATAACACCAAATAAAATAATAAAGAAGTCAAGATTTAAAAAAACATTTAAAAAATCGAGCAATCGGACAAACTATGATTTAATTAAGTATTTGCTGACAATGTCAGACCCCTTTATTACTTTACTTAGAAAATCACCACATAAAACACTTACAATGACATACTAATTTTACTTAAATAAAGTTACTATGCATACTTATACGCTATTTCAATCATAAATATATACAATACCTTCATAATAAATTTTTAACGTGGTCATAGAATTTTGCCCAGCTAGATCGTTTAATTCTAATACCGTGCGCCGGCCGCTTACATTTGTTTCCTACAAGTATACTTTTCAATCGCTCGTAGCCCCGGCCGCCTGAGTGATCTTAAACGATCACGAAGGTTAAGCAACATAGGGCGCATTCAGTTCATGGATGGGTGACCGTCTATGACTAACGCTAGTGGCATTTTTCCGAACGGTTGCGTACTTCGCAAGGCACGTTAAGCAGTCGGTGCCGGCCGCCAACGATAGATGGCAGTCGTTAAGCCAAGTCAGAGGCCTTATACAGGGTGTCCCAAAACTCAACGACAAGCCGGTTAAGGTGAAAAGGCAAGTCATACTGGTTATCAGAACAATATAAAAAAAATCGACTTTTTCATTTTAAGTACAATATTTTTTTTTTTATAATTATTTATTCAAGAAACACAAACATAATGAAAACTAAAATTAAAATAGTTATTTTTTTTAAAAGTCTCTTTTCTTCCAAGCTGGAGTAGTTAGCTGTTTTTTCAATTTTGTTAACAGTTTAAAAAAGCATTATTCAGAGATACAAAACAAAAAAAAAATATTCGAAAAAGTAAGGTTTGTGCCAACAGGATTTTTCAATTTTTTTGTTAAATACCTATAATGTTTTCACGCAATTTTTTTTAATTTTTATTTTTCTGATAACCAAGTTATACGACTTGCCTTTTCACCCGGTTCCGGCATGAGTTTTGGGACACCCTGTAATAGGGCGGCTTGAAAACTTCTGACAGTAAGACCAGCCACTAGTCTTACAAGCCTCCCCCAATCCGGACTTGGCCCCCGTGGTGGAGTATGACCTATACCTTCCTCAGGGAAGAGACTCGTGTCCCTCGGTGGGGACATAATGGGTTGATGATGATGATACTTTCCAATTATAGAACATGTCAGCAAGATACGCAAACTGATTGATACTCAAACTCTATTATTTGTTATAAATATAAACAATATCGTGTCCAGTTAATGGGTGTCGTGGGAGTCGGTATGGCGAGTGCTAAGCTATTTCAATAGATCATTACATTAATAAATGCGAAATAACCCATTGATTCATCGGAATCAGTAGAATGTTGTAACTATTGGAATGGTGTAACTATTGTTTCCTTAATGGAATGAAGAGTACATGAGATTACAGTGGTATAACTGACTCAGGGTAAGCAAAACTTCGCTCACACAGGGTTACCACGAAAAACTACGCTAGGGACCGCCGGATGCTGAGAAGGTGGAGCCAATAGTAAAGCGCATAAAGTTCAAATTTCAGCACATACTTATTATAAGCACCATTTTTTTGGACAATATTATTATTACGTTTATTGCACATAAGTAAAGATTACAATGGCAATGCGGTGGACTCAATGCTACAAGCATTAAAAAAAAAAAACCTTTATAAATATTTTGTGTTTTTTGTTTTTTCGATTTCGTTTAAAGATAAACGAAACAATAACCAAAGTCAACCCGCTTCTTAGGGTAGGGTAGTGGCTATGAAGGTCACGCGCATTGACCAATGGGCGGAGGTACAGGCTCGTAGCATGGAATGTAATGCAATTGATCGAAAATCGATGTATACCACACCACTATTGACTGATTGTCAATAGTGGTATTGAAAATTTCATTTATACACACAAGTATACTTATACTTGTGCTCTAGTGAAAAATATTATCTTATCTACTTTGGGTGACTGAGGGACTGCATATTCTACGGAAAGAAATATATCATTTGCTGGTGAGCCTGTGTAGTATATTTCACAGTTTCGGCGGCATTGTTATTCCTTATATTGAAATCTTTGCAGAATCGCAGATCACACATTTTTCATCTTTTGCTGATTCGCATATAGTGTGCAAAATGAGTGCGTCTCAATTTGTGTTTATAAACAACAATTTTGAAAAAACAAGGAGAAAAAAACAGAAGTAATCTGCTAAAGATAAAGTGTAGGTAACAGATCAAAGCGCACTTCAGATAAGTCCTAAATAGACATTTATCTTCTAGGTGAGATCCAACCTTGGATTGTTCCGGGCGAATAGACGCAGCCGTCCGTAAAACAAGAACTAGTTAATTAAATTGAATGTAGCGAAAATTACCTCTGTCCTTTACAAATGAGGAACTAATTTGTCCGGCGCCTAACTACTCACCCGTATGAGCAATAAGAGTAACCGCGCAAGATTTACCATGCTACGATTTATATTTCTACTATCGTGATTACTTGGAAAATATACGTTAACGGAAAGATATTAAGGTTTTTGCTACACAGCTTTTTGCTAAACGTGGCGGTGACCGGAAGATCGAGTTTATCCGGAAGGAAATTGGGTAAGTTTCAAAAGGTTGCTCAAAAGACTGATTTGTTCGTACAAAGGCAATACTTCGAGACTGAGTCCCACACAGTTGAAATGCTCACTTCATGGCAAAAGGACTACTTGAGTAATTAATATTGCAGCTACTTATTTCTCCTTATTGTTCAGTTTAATTGTAAATGCTATGCGTTTCATGTAAATCCAAGAGCTTGCTTGTAATTAAGTGACTTTGTAACTGCACGCATGTTTTCAAATCACCTAATTAGACAACTTACGTCTCTATAAAACTCCACTACTGAGTTCTAGTGGTTACTTGTAGTACAAAATATCTCCTGTACATATATCACCTGGACTTTAAGAAAATAAATATAGAAACTATAGACCGGCTTCACAACTTAATCTCAATATGGCTTTAGTTCATTTGCATACAATGATGCTATCTACCTATTAATAAAATTTGTCCTGTACGATCGGCCAATGGTTAGAGACACCTAGCCATCGTAGTAACAACCTTAAGTATGAAAATATAACAACGTTATTCTCATTACACAAAATTACAACGGTAGGCCTTGAACTATTGGGTACATACAACCCATTCACCAATTTCCTTGGTTTGTTTACAGTGTTTGTTTGCGAAGATACATTCTTGTACGCGTTTAGTTGAGCGAATAAAATTGATGATCTTAGTTAGGTTTTCGTCGCAAATATTTGAGCCATACTGTGTACGAATAAATGCGTGCGTGACGTAATAATCGACACCATATAGAATTGGGCGATTCAATTCCACTTTAGACTACCACAACTTGCCCAACTGATGCAATTGTCAGGCAGTCGCGACTCGCGGCGGTAGTGTGCCAATAAACAAATATTATCTTTTTTAAAACATCGTAAAATGGGAGTTGTTATAACCGTTGTGTTGCTGGGTGCCTTAGGGCTGACCACTGGAGCGTTGGATTCAAACACGCCGCTCATAAAAAAGGTTAGTAACAGTGTAAAAGGAAACTATAGCTTGTGTTTAAAATAATAGGGTAGTTTCCAGTGTCAAAATAATTAAATTCTATTTAGTCCGTATTTTAGATTATAAAAAAATATTGGACACATATTTTTTATTTTTTCGATTAAACAAAAAATAACAAAGATATAGCCCATTAAAGTTACGTGTGACGTCACTCCGTGCTAAAAAATGCAGCACGGCGTGACGTCACACGTAACTTTAATGGGCTATATCTTTGTCATTTTTGGTCTAATTTACAAATAAAAAAATACGTGTCCCTTATTTTTGAATAATCTAAAAGACGGACTAATTACATTTTTTAGGGCAACTAGCTCATTCTTAATTAATTGATGGTCAAACAAGACCTATTTTTGTCGTACTTTCTCTCTACGAAAGGTGCGTGTGACATCCATAAAACATAATAATAGTAATAGAGAACATGGGTCGCATTCAATCCGGTTTAAATTTCAAAATACCGTTGTCATCTCTAAAAGGATCCTAAAAACACAAATGTTTAGTTATCTCTAAACGAAACAGATGCTCAGTCAAGATTGGGTCCGATTCAGATTGTAATCTCGAGTAGATACACTTGGAAATAAACTTTATTTGTAACCTAGCATCCTCTATTTAACCCTTACTAGTCAAGTGGGATCGAATTGTTTTAGAAAAACTTAAAATAAGCGTGTTCAAGCTCATCAGGATCTTTCAGTCGAAAACTTGTAAGGCATTTAGTTTAGTCCCACTTGCTAAGCTCGAAGCTCGAAACTCAGAATCGCCTTGTTTAAAGCGATTATGTTAAAATACTTATCATCATTTTTAGTTTTTCAATAAAGAAATATTTTTTGACTGCATAGCCAATGTATGGGCTCGAAAGAGCTTACAGAGAATCGCCCATATTAAGACCCGTTAGTATTGCAAATCGTTTGATGATGTTTTTAATTTGACAACCAGCAGGTAGCTAAACACAATAACTGATAGTTAACTTTTCCTAAATTAATGTGGATGATGAAAATGAATGTCGATGAAGCGAAAGTGATTTGCCAGGTGGCAGTCCCTGGTCTCTGCCTACCCCTCTGGGATACAGGCGTGAGCTTATGTACGTATGTAACTTTTCCTACTTGTATGAGCAGAGTAGTAAAGTTGTAAAACTTCTTTTTAACAAATTAAATACAACATTTCCGTGAAATAAATTAAATAATAAATTAAATTAAGCCGGAAAAACACGTCGGGGAAACGTAACAAATCGATTACAAACGTGTTGCCGAGCCGCGCAAAATGATAATCCAGTCAAGTTTATTTCTCGCCTTTAGAAAAGACGAAAATACCGTCATTGTGAATCGTCTACTCGCACTTATTTTATAATTTTTTTTTTCAGATATGGGGCTCAGGGACCCACTTAGAGGGGCCCCACTGGACGTCAGTGGAGCAGGCCCTATACTTCGTCGACATTCAGGAACAGCTGGTGCACCGACTGGACAATACTGGCAATGTCACCACGAGAAGCACAGGTGACTTATACAAACCACAGTCTAAATGATAATCAGCGACAAATAAGAGAAAAATATTGGCCAGTATTTAAAAAAAGAACGAATTTGACCATGGAGGTCAGACATTGAGTTTAAAATTATTGGAATCCCAGATTCCGCATCCATAAGTAGCAGCCTATGTAATTATTACATTTTGTCAGCAAAAAATTCATTTATGTCATAGTAGCATTTATTAACTAAAATGTCATATAGTTTTCTTTTTAATAGAATTGACTAGACACGGCGACAAGTCTCCATGTTTGCGATGGCTCTTAACACTTTTGTTTATCCCCACAGCGTACGGCCCCGTGACACCGGTGGTGACTGTGCGTGACAACCCCGGGTTGATCCTCATCTGCGTGAGGACGGAGCTGTACCTACTGCCGTGGGACGCCATGAACTCTGACATGTCGATGCGTCTGCTAAGCGCCATCGACCTGGGCCTGCCGGACAACCGGTGCAACGATGGGAAGGTCGACGCCAATGGGAGACTGTGGATCGGTAACGGACAAGAATACCTTATCAGTGTGCTCTCAGGAGCACATTCTTTTTTGCACGCCTGCTCCAATTTTTACCTCCCATGTTCCTTTTTCGGGTTGGCTGGTAGAAAAGGCCATCAGCATCTCTCTTTTACAGGGTGTTATCCGAAACCGGGAGGATCTATTCATCAATAGGAACACGAATGGGGTGTAATTTAAATTCACGTTTTTTTTTAAATGTTGATCTTTTGTTACAACCTTTCGTGACTGTAGGTACATACTTAGACGGATAGTTGTAAAAGAACCAAGATTCGGTGGGTCTATTTTAGACCACACCTAAACATGTTTTAATTTCACAAAGCTGTTAATTGTTTTCTGTGAATAAACCAATTTTAATTTTAATGTAGTTATTATGGAGGGTTTATGTTTCAGGTACAATGGGAAAGGAGGTAAAAGACGTCTTGGATCCAGACCAGGGCTCTCTATATGTAGTCAATCAGGACAACTACTTGCATCCGGAGGTAAAATAATAATCATACCATTTTCTTCTCCAGAAAATGTTTTGCTTACATAACTAGCTGACCCAGCCAACATATTAATTAGCTGACCTATTTTCAGACCTAGAAAAATCATAAAATATGGTAAAGCGGTTACAGAGGAGTTTGATAACAAAACACTGTGACAGATAGTAGGCGAATTAAAATGGCAAAACAATGTTCACTGGGTCAGCTATTATACAACTTCACAATGGGATGCCCTATGCTATCATCATCATCATCGGCCTATGCTTGTCCACTGCTGGACATAGGCCTCTCGCATTGCACGCCACTGAGCACGGTCCTCGGCTATTCTCATCCAGTTCTTGCCAGCTGCCTGGCGAAAATCATCGCTCCACCGAGTCTGAGGGCGTCCTACACTACGTTTACTGATCCGAGGTCTTCACTCAAGAACTCTTCTACCCCGTCGATTATCGGTTCTTCGGGTGATATGGCCGGCCCACTGCAACTTTAGCGTGCTAATTCGGTGGGCTATGACAATGACTTTGGTTCTCTGTCGGATCACTTCGTTTCGAATTCGGTCTTAGCTATGGTAACCAGTATATTCAAAATTGTATTGGCTTTTTTCAGGTCAAAGTGAAGCCCGTATCGGTCAGCAACGGAATCGCCTGGGACGCCAACAACAAGTTCATGTTTTACATCGACACTCCAACTAAACATGTAGACGTGTTTGACTATGACGTGGATACGGCAATGATTCGTAAGTAATTCTTCGGTTAGGTTATGTAGGTATGTTGACATACCTGCGATGGGAAATATTAATTAATATTACTAATCAATACAAATATTAATATTATTAATATTACATCTTTTCTATCCATCCCAAGGTTGTCTGGAAGAGATCGCTTTTAGCGATAAGACCGCCAATTGTATACGGCAAAACTTAGATATAAGTCTTACAATGTATTTGTTTGTTTTTCTGGTGTGTACAATAAAGAGTTCTAATCTAATCTAATCTAATTAAATTATTATTTATTAATTTGGGGCAGGAAATAAAGCGCCCATTACAGAATGTTTCAATAATTTTAGGAATCATGATACATATTTAATGTAAATTAAACCTAAGAATCCGTTCATGCTATGAATGACAGTTATGGACATAAATATCAATAACCTGGCTACCCATAGCACAGGTAATCCTAATTTGTGAGCCAATAATCATGTTTTGTAAGCCTTTTACAAAAAAGTTTCTTAATTTCATTTAATTTTCAATAATATTAATAATTATTATATTGTATGTAAAACAGAACTCATTGAACTTCCTTTACGTATATTTTTTTCATGTATCGCTTTGAATCTCCAGGTAATAGGAGGACTGTATTCAGTTTTACAAAGAACAATGTGACGGGACTGCCCGATGGGATGACCATTGACAGTGATGGCAACCTGTGGGTGGCTTGCTACAACGGGGGAAAGGTGGGTTCCATTTTGAAGCCAAAATAAAAGCTTAATGGAGAAAATACTGAAGCAACTAATGTAGTCTTTATCAAATAGTGCAGAAAAAGATTAAAGTAGTTCCTCTGCAGTGCCAGTAACAAATGTTTTTGTGCCTATTCTACGACACAGAATTGTTAATTGATGTCCCTAGGTTTTGATGGCAATAGGCTCAGTGTGAAAAAAACAGTATTATTATCAGTCTTAAAACCGCTTTAAGGCATTTTAACTAAAAAACAATTATTATTTGTAAAAAAAAAACACACGATAAAATTTGATAATTATGTAGCCATTGTATCGAAAACGGCCTGGATTGGCCGATTCTATGATGACGTCACAAGTCAGTAAAAATGGCGTCTGTCATTCACTCGTTCTTGCATTGATTGTTTGGTTTACTGGGAAGCGACGTCATAATTCCTGTGCGACGCCATATTGCCCAAGATAGCGGCGATTTTGGCGGCTTATTTAAAAGGTAAATTTTCGTTTGCCTTTTTTAGAAGAAATACACGAAAGAATTTAAAATTACCACTTTCTGAGGACTTTATGAACACCAACAAAAAATATGAGATAGTTTTCAGAAATCAGTCAAATAGCCTATTGCATATCAGTTATTTGCTTGATCGTACAGTGTCAATCACTATACACACTATTAAAGAGTAAACAATCTGAATTGGATTTCGCAGGTAATCAAGATAGACCCTCGCTCTGGTAAGCTGTTAGAGCAGCACACAATCCCAGCGGACAGGGTGACATCGGTCATGTGGGGTGGGCCAGATCTCTCCACCCTTTACGTGACTACTAGCAGGCTCGGACTCACTGCCACACAGCTGGTACAGCAACCGGAGGCTGGCTCCCTATTTGCCATAGAAGGCACCGGATGTAAGGGGCGGCCAGAGAACCAGTTTGTGTTTGGTGATGCTGCCAACTATTAGCTAGACTTTAAGAAGTACTACTGTATACCACTGTTTTATTTTTAATTTACACTTAAATTCATAAAACACCAATATTATATTAAAGCTTAAATACAATATTTGATGTACTTTTTTTATGCAACCTCTATTAACTATTTTCAAATAGGCAGCTGTAGAGTTTGTTCTATACTCCATAGGCCTTACTAATAACCTCGTGAGGCCCAATGTCTTCAAGTGATCACAAAATCAATTGTTCTTTTCAAGGTCGGGCCTCACGAGGATAAAGTTTATGAGCTGTGTATACAGCCGCTATGCGAGGTCTGACAAACTAGTTATTTGTACGCTAAATGCGATTAAACCAGTATAAATTGATATACACATCAAATAGTTATTCAGAGTGTATAGCTTATTATTAGTAAGGCTGCATATGTTTAGGTACTTAACTAAAGGTAAACAATCTGGATAAGTCTTTTTATTGAAATATACACTAATAAGTGTACATTTTTTATTTTTAAGGAGAAATTAAGGCCTAAGGCTTCAACAAATTAAACAAGACTCTAAGGTTGACCAGAGGTCAAATTGTGGGTATTAGTAATTGTCATAATACTAGAATCAGTGTTATAATCAATGTTGGCATCTTTAAATAAAGAATTTTAAGACCTTCACTCATCCTTCTGCCAATGGAGTCATCCATGTGTCATACAATTTATTGTTGACCATATACAATAGTGGTCGCTGTTGAATGAGAAAGTGGACTTTTTGTAGTTAAGCTACAAACACTCTCTAAATGTACATGGAGTTCAGTGACTAAAAAACTACTAAACTCTACTAAAGAATAGAACTCACCGGCAGTCTCAGAAAGGGTGGGTCAGAAGCATTCTTGCCCAATTTGTTCTCCTGATACTGGATCAGCTGGATGACGAGCTGCGCCAACCCATCCTTTGTCGGCGGGTCCGTCTGAACATGCTGGAATAATAAATCACACAACAATATAAGAATAAGAATAGAAAGCATTTTCCATCTAAACAGAAGTTAGATGTTTCCTTGGTTTGTCAGGGTCGTGGCAATGGATCAACTGTGGTCTCAACCTACACCTCCAGGATACAATCTTGAGTGATTTAAGTAGAAGCTCTCGTATTGTTTCGATCAATGAAGTAACCTAATGCTGAAGCTTGTAAAATGTAATGATCTTATAATATTCCGTATAAATACTTTTATAGGCGTATTTATTGATGGTGTAAACGGAGTATTAATCTACTTCCGAATTATTGTCCTTACCTTTTTGCTATTTTTCTGCAACCAAACACGGATTTGGTCAAACTGAGCAAGACATTCCGGTGATTGGAAAAACTCGACGTTTGGACCCCCATCTTTCTTAGGACCTATTGTAGTCATTTTAAACACGTAAAAACGTTCTTTTGATGAGTAGAATACGTTATAATCACTAGGAATAGCAAAATTTTAAAGGTAAAAGTGGTAAAAATCCTACACGGCGTCTCTTTTGTTGACATCTAACTGCAGGTGCTGCCACATCAAAAAATATTTTACTGATCCAATCCATCCATCATCCATGTAGAGCAGTGAAAACCGCATAAAAACGAATAGGACCCGTTGCAGCGCCCTCTTGTGTAAAGTAGTCAAACTAAAATTATAGGCTAGCAACACTTTTTCCACTTAATGTGGTACGCTTGTTTCCGTTGTTTGAAATAACGCGGCATAAATAAATTTAAAATTACTTTCTACTTCAGTACGAAACTACGAACGAAACTTATTTTTTTACTTTCGTTCGTAGTAGACTGGTCTGCCTCAAAGCCGTTTCAGTTCATTTAAAAAAATCTTATAAAAAGCTACTTGGTCGGAGGCAAAACCCAGTTTGGATTGAATTTTCTCAACAAACTGTGTAATATAAGTATGTATTGCAAATTATATCGAACAGTAGACTTTACATATTTTATTATTATTACATTTACTTTTATTACATTTGTACAATCATGGATGTAATAACATCCTTGTGTACAATAGTCACATCACAGACTAACTGGACGTAGTTTAGCAAAAAGGTTCCAACCCACACAAAGTGAGTTTTGAGATATTTGGGCGGTTTCGCCAAAGTATGACAGTGGCGAAAAATATGTATATTAATATAAGTACTTTTTTTTGCAAAGGATCGATTCGCTATAATATTTTTCATTAAATAAAGCCAAAGTTTGGTCAAGATTAGCTTAATTATCCTAATTACTTGAGTTTTTAAGCGGCTTGTAGTTGATTAAAGTTCCATTCCGCAACCAAGAACTTGTGGTGCTACAATCAAATAAGACCAACTTTAACATTTGTTACTTACGGTTATTCTCTTCTAAATAGTATTTTAATCCAAAAAAACTTACAATCTTAAAAAATAACATTTATTCGCTTCAACGAATTCCGCCTTTAGTTCCATTTCGTTACTATTTGTATATATTATGGAATTTATTTCCCGGTCAGTCACGAATCCTTCGCTTGATAAGAAGTAATTTTATAATATTCAACAAAAACTAAATAAACATTAAAATCTAACAAAAAGACTAGTCTCCGTAGAATAAAAAAAAATAAATAACCAAATAATAAGTAGTCATCCAAAATAGGACAGTAACGGAAGAGAAGTCTGTAATCACGGAATGGATTTGTAAAGGATAGTTCACAATGTTGAAAAAAAAAGTCAGTAGACAGTCAACACTCAGACTAGCAGTAGACACTAGACAGTATTAAATAAGTAGGTTCAGAGAGGCTAGTTAATTGTAATTTTTTTTTATCAAAAATGGAGTGTTACTACTTAATTATTTTTTATTTTGTTTTTTTGCATTATATTTCTACATATGCGTAACCTTTTTGGTATCATATTATTATCATTTAAATACACTAAACAACTTCGTTGTGAGCCCGTCGAGCGCCGCAAAAGATGTTTTGTCCCCTAAGTAATCTGATGGTACTGAAACAAGGTAAACCAAGCTTTATGTTTCCATTCCGTGACCGTTTTCATTCCGCTTCTACGAAACCGTCGAGTAGGTTTCGGAATGGAGGTAACGGACTCCGCGACTGTAACTTTAATAAAGATTTAGCAAAAAATATAATATACTGTTTTGGCTTACAAACTGATTTCGACATTAGTGCTGTGTTCTTTATAAACAATCGTAATAGAAAAACAACTGTAACTTACCATAAATTTCGGTTTCGGAATATGGAAGTTCAAAAGCAGAGTCTGCCAGATACACTTCTCTATACTTCTCCAGGCCGCAACTAAATGACTGAATATCAATTGCGGTGTGTTTTTATTAAAGTATGTGTTGTCAGCTTTTGAATTAACACCCATTTGTTGGTTTTACTCTTTTTCTTACTTCGAAAATCTTGGTTTCGGAATGGAATTTTCCACTTGGTCATTTTTTCAATATAATATAAAATAATTTTTTTAAAGTTAATTGATCAAGAATACAGTAAAACAGATATATTTTATAGTAAAATAAACATCTTCGGATTAAAATGAGACAAAAAAGTTTATAGCCTGTATGAGTTTTTTTCAAAAAAACTTGATTTCTTTTCTACATTTTGGCCATGGGACATCAGAATAATTGCAGTTTTTTTGCCTTTTATTTGCTCTAATTACTTTGTTTATTATTTGCCATAAGTTTTTAAGTAAAAATATTTTCCAAAAATAACTGTTATCTCGACCGACACATGCCGGAGTGGTCTGAGGTGGCACAAGACAGAGACATCTGGTCTAAGTTGGGGGAGGCCTTTGCCCAGCAGTGGGACACACTCGAGGCTACGTAAAAAAAAAAACTGTTATAATCAAATAATGTCAACTTATTCTAAGATTAATGATCCCAGCCGAAAAACAAACTGTTTATATAAAGTTATGGGACATAGCAAAAAGTCAAGGTGAAAACTTTGACGAAATTGCCCATTTGAGTTTTTATGTTTATGCTGTTATACGTTCTCCATACATGCGGGTTGACCACCATGTGCCATAACTTAGATTATTATCTATATATAAAATAAAATATCGAATGTAAAAGACTGTAATAAAAGTAACAGGTATGTTATTACAAAAATAGTCGAAATTCTTCAGTATGGCCGAACTTAAAATTCTTGTTTAACCATGATTTTGTTCTGGACAGTGTTAAATAAATGTTTCTCTATGCCATCAAGGAGACTCGACGCTCCAATGCGAAACAGCTTTGGGGTCACCCATTCAGGTCCCAGAACCGTATGGACCAGGACAAGCCAGTTGATAGCATCCCTCCATGTCTTAATGCCACCAGCTGGTTTCAAGCCAATCTGTCAAAAGAATAGGGCGTTACATTTTCCTTTTAATTTATATAAATACCTCGCCAATTTAATTTGATTTACACACCTTCTTGCCAGTCTTATCATAATAGTCACGAATGGCACGGCACATGACCAACCCAACTGGCAGAGTGGCATTCACTGCTTCCTTTCCAGTTGATGTCTTTATGAAATCAGCGCCAGCAATCATTGATATCCAGGATGCTTTGTACACCTAATAACAAAAAGCTCAGTGAGCTCCGAGAAGAACTACCATTCATGGTTTAGGTGCATAGGTATGTAATTAAAAAGTAGTCATTACAAGACTGTAATTGGGTACCAGTTCACAAAATGTCAAATAAGTTACTTTTAATCATACAACGGAGTTTTGTATGAAAATACCGGATTATAACGTCATATTTCAGAGCACTCTTTTTATGTTTCATCTATTTAAAAATTGTACTACCTAGTAAATGACCAAAAGAGACACATTTTCCGAGATATTTTCTAATTTTTGTTTTAGACGAGCATATCAAATAATTTATTGTTGGTTGTGTCAACTACCGAATTGTACTATGTGGCTAGTCGATGTTCATCGAAGTGTCATCTATAGGTATAAATAAAATTCAAAGTCCTGACTGACTGAATCATTCACTCATCAACGCCCAGCCCAAGCCGTTGGACCTACGAAGCTGAAATTTTGCACAGAGGGTCTATATATAATGTAGGCAAGGAATAAGACGGGATTTTTTGAAATTCAACCCCGAAGGGAGCGAAAAGGGTTGCCAAAATTTGTACGGGAAGTAGGTATAAAAAATGTAGTCTAATTTTCTTGAAACTTAAAATAAATACTCTTCAACACAATTGAATGAAAACGTGTTTCGCTGTTTTTTTCTAAATTTAACCCTTAAGGGAGTGAATGGGTTGCAAAATTTTGAACTAAAGTCCACGCGGACGGAGTCGCGGGCGAAAGCTAGTAAAATAATAGGTATAATTGTAGCTATATGAAACACAACTTTGGAAACTATAAACCGAAAATGGTAAGATTTGTGTGTATCAAGTGGTAACTTATATCCATCTCATCTTACATCTTCAAGTGTTCCCAGTTCTCCAACCCCCAGTATGACCTTGAGATGGGCGTCACCACAAGCCAAGCGCATTTGTTTCACCTCTGCATACAGGGTGTCCCAGTCACCAGTTAGTACCAAACTCCGGTCCAAAACCACGTCTATTTCAGTGGCGCCCATTTTCGTAGCGTACTCTATCTCTTTTAATCGTGTTTCAATGGGATACAGGCCAGATGGAAATCCTGTTGCCACTGAAAACCAAAACATAATTTTATTAGTAACTAGGTATTCACAGAAATACTTTATTGAAATCGTAGCACCCGCGCATTGTAATGCATAAACAAGGAAAAAATGCCATTACTACTATCCATTACACTGACTGGTCTATTTAATGCTAATAATATAATTTATTTCAAAGCCATGTCGTGTAGAGAAAAAAAAAATATATATTACTAGAATTATTACCAGATGCAATCTGAATTTTGCCAACCATATCCATGAGCTTGAGTGCCGTATAAGCATCAGATACCCTGCTAGGGTACACACAGACCGCAGCAGTTGTCAAAGGATCTTTTAATTTTAAAGCATCCTGCACTTCTGGTGAGAGTGGGTTTGCGGCCTGCAAAAACAGATGAGAATTCGAGATATCAATTGCGAACCTACCTACAGAAATAGACGCAATATTTTGGGAACATTTGGATGTTCCCTACTAAAAAGGTGTCAACTGAAATTATAATTGTACGAGGGCTGCTACTTATGTATGCGGAATAGAAAAAAATAACAAATGTATATGGCTAAATATGCTTTTATTGTTTTTCAAAGTATTGTCCACTATGATCGATGCACTTTTGCATCTTTTGTTCTTTACATTTGGGAATAAATAGAAATCATTGGGAGCCAAATCAGGGCTGTACGGTGGATGACCCATCAATTCTACTTTTTGACCATCCAAAAATGTAGTTGTTTCCTGAGATGTATGACAGCTGGCATTGTCATGGTGAAGTATAATTCTGCGTCGCTAGTTGTTTTGGCGTATTTCTTCAAATACTTCCGGCAAACAAATGGTCGTGTACCACTCCGAATTAACCGTTCTGCGATTCTCCAGTGGTATTGTAGCCACATGGCCATTAATACCAAAAAAGCAGGCCACCATTTGCTTTACAGTGCTTTTTGCACGAGCCACTTTCGTAGGGTTCGGCTCATTTTGAAACACCCAAACTGTTGATTGTTGTTTAGTTTCGGGATCGTACGCGTAGTTCCAGGATTCGTCACCTGTGTAGATATTATAAACAGATTTTGAGTCGCCTCCGTTGAATTTTTTTAAGGTTTTCTTGCAACATTCGACGCGAGCATCTTTTTCATTTTGATCCTGAGTTAAGTTGTGCGGGATCCAACGCGAACAATTTTTTTTTACAGAGAAATGTTCATGTAATATCCTATGAATGCTCGTCATACATATGCCCAGAATAGCCTCTATCTCGCGATACGTAACATGGCGGTCTTGCATTATTAGTTTTCGCACAGCTTCAATATTTTGTGGCACAACCACCGATTTCGGGCGACCTTCTTTAACTTCGTCCGTGAGCTTACTGCGCCCGCGATTAAACTCACTAAACCAGTGATACATACACAGTCGTTTTTGATGGAGCTTCACCACCAAAAGTCGAAGTTAATTGATCTACGCACTGTTGTTGCGTTAAACCACGTCGAAAATCGTAATAAATCATAGCACGAATATTTTCACGAGTGAGTTCCATTTTTTCAGCGATATGACATTTTAAGCCCAATGAGGAAGGAAACCTATGGAGAGGCCCTAATCGTCTATATGCATACCATTGCCGGGTGCTATAATCGCCATGTTTTGCGACAAGTTTTCTCTAGTAATCTGTGAGTTTCCTGGTATGTTAGCTGTCAAATTGCTTTGTTGTCGAGAGTTATTTGCAATTTGTGAAGTCAATACTACTAATTGGCAGTTATTTATGATGTGGGATTGTTGCAGCTTTAATAAATAATATGCCTGTATGTTCTATTGTGCAGTGTAATTCGCGAAAGAACAAAAATCGACCGGAGTTGACTCTTCATAGGTTAGTACCTGGTTTTTATAGAAATGTCGTACAATCTGGTCGTTTTAGGGCCCTCAAGTCTCAACTTAAACCTCTAAGACAAATTTTAGTTTCTTACTGCTCATTAACCCGATATTTTCGTAGGTAAAGCAATATTTAATTTGTTATCAAACCGTAGTGCGGGGACAAAGTCATTGGATGGAACATAAAACGTCGATAATAGTTATAACAGTAGGTAGAGCTAAAATAATTCAGTTACTAAATAACCATATTATTACCATTCTCTAGGTTTCCCAGTAGTGAAGCCATAAGATCCTTAAATTCACGACACAAGCAATAATATGTCTGCTCGCTGCACTTTAACGCGGACAGCTTCAACAGAACACTTGATGTGGTGAGATTGCGTGATAATGCTGTTCCCTCCATTTTCTTGTGGTGAGTCTCGTTACGTGATCTGATTCACATAGTGAGAGCTTAAAAACATAATGTTACAAATAAGTGTTTCTGTTTAATATTATATTATATGTACTTATTGCCTAAAACTTAAATTTTTAAAACTGAAATAATAACTGTGCAATGTCGTCATTGCACCAATTTTTCGCAGAGGACTACAGTAAAGAAAAGGGCCGTTTTATTTGATCGACACAATGTACAATATCCACTCAGCTCTGCAGTGACACTTGCGGGCAATTTTAATTCCACAAGGGAATTTGCAGGAATCACTTAGCTCTGCCGTGCCCTATCACAGTCAATCGATTTGAACCCTGACAACCCCAGTGAAGAGGTATTTTTGACGTATTTTATAAAGACTTATTTTTGTTTTATTGTCAGCGCTATCTTTATTTGATTTAGATCAATATTCACATTAATTTCTCTCATTCCAGATGCGTCGTAATGAAGAAAAATATAAGCGACTAACTCAACGTGCAAGAAGCAGCGCAACAAAATCAAACGTTTCAATGATAAAGTATGCAAAAGAAATAGGAAGTTTGCACTTTTACATGATAATGAAGATTAAAAGAAAGGAAATAAAATCTGTTCTGACACTGTTTTTTTATTTCACTTTGACTCTTGAAGTGATTTTGAAGTGTTTTGTGTGGAGTACCTGCATATAATTAATAAGTCCTTCTGGTAACCGAAATCTTTACTTTCCAATGATAAAAATAAATATTCAGAATAATTAAATGCAAATAAATGATTTGTATGTGTTTTTCCTGGTACAATAAAGAATATTCTCTTATAGTGTGTGTGCCGGTATGTAAATGTAAAAGTTAATTCACAAAGTATAAGGGACTCCACACACGACGGCTATAAGGTAAGGATGTATATTATAGCACGATATATCTCATTACATCTTTCCATAGAAATCGTCAGGAGACCACACACGACAGCTATAATATACATCCTTACATCTTCGTACCTTAAAGGTACTGAGCGATGCGAAGATGTATATTTACCTTTCGATACCTTTCAATACCTCCCAATACCTTTCCGTATATTACGATATATCTTCCTTCGTAAAGGGTGTTCAAAAAGTTTCTTGGTGATTCAAAAAACTCCACTAGGAGTCTTACGTCACTAAACGACATAGGTATTCAGAGTCCTATCTCAAAAAAATCATTTGCTCCATATAAATAGTCTCGCTAAAGGCCGTTTTCCGAATTGAGAATTTCACTTAAATATTTAAATAACGTTCTGTCACGCTCTTTTCTGAGAAACTTGACGAGACAGCACTAGAGTTAAGTAGTTACTTAGCGAAATTCTCAATTCAGAAATCGGCTGTAAGCTACGTTTCGTAAGCCTGAGGAAGGTATAGGCCATACTCCGCCAAGGGGGCCCAAGTCCGGATTGATGGAGGCTTGTAAGACTAGTGGCTGGTCTTGCTCTATGGCCTCTGACTTGGCTTAACGACTGCCATCTATCGACGGCAGCCAGCACCAACTGCTTAACATGCCTTGCGAAGCATGGAACCGCTCGGAAAAATGCCATTAGCGTTAATCATAAACGGTCACCCATCCGCGCACTGAACGCGCCCTATGTTGCTTAACGTTCGTGATCGTTTAAGATCACTCAGGCGGCCAGGGCTGCGAGCAATTCTTCGATTCAGTCGATTGATACACCTCCTGCGGTTGACTGGTAGAAAATGCTTGTAGCATTAAGTCCGCCGCGTTGCCATTGTAATTTTTACTTATGTGCAATAAACGTATTAATAATAATAATAATTGATGACCTATGATTTTATAGATATAACGTAGGAAGTTACAAATTGTATATAGTGATGGAATATAACATTAAAGTTGCCTTTAACATGAAGGATAGTAACAAAAATCAATCTACCTCAAGAAAAGAAAAAAAAGTGTAGCAACACAGTGGTCATCAATTTTGTAATAATATCATGCCTGTCCACTTGCTGGCGATGTCTGATAATTCCGCATATAATTTAAACTCTTCGGAATTTTCCTTACTTTATATGATGTTCAATGCACATCGTTCTATTTTTGGCACATGTGCCAACGCATACGTGCATCAAAATCTCAATCATCTTCTGATGAACTACCTATCTATTAAATCTAGTAGTAAGTCGACAGATCCATAACACCCTGTATAACGTCTTAGCAGCCGGAACGTGTGTCGGTCGAGACGTATGTCAACGAAATGAAGCGAAATATACATTACGTTACCTGTTCCGTGTGTGATACTTTAATATAATGTAAAGCTATACCTCCCGGGATGTAATGTATATTATAGCAGTCGTGTGTGAAGTCCCTAAAGCGCCTTTCTTATTTTAAATTATTTCTTCAATCCATGGAAGTACGTTTTTTTAAATATAAATAGAAGTATCTGTGAGTTTCAACGGTGTTTGTTCGACTGCGACGATCTACTTTACGAATTATCACCTGTGACAAAACCACAAAATAGTAATTCTTACACCCCGAATTTACTTCAAAGCGGTCTTGTATATAACACCAACACCACAATGGTATATTTCGTGGCTAATAATCGGTAAACATTAATTTCCTCCTCGTGACAGTGCTGCTTGAGCACTGCTGATGATGCAGCCGCTAATATCGATATCGATATTTTCGATAGCTCAGGCGAGGCACTAGAAGGCGGCCATTTATTGCGACAACTTTTTGGCACCCGTTTTCTGTAGGTACAAACGGTCCATATATTTAGTAGGTCTGTGTTTAAACCCAACAAAAACAAAACACTAACGTATATAAGAGAAAAATATTTTCGGCCAGTATTTAAAAAAAGAACGAATTTGACCATGGAGGTCAGACATTGCGTTTAAAATTATTGGAATCCCAGATTCCGCATACATAATTATGTAGCAGCCTATGTATGTTTGTAGCAAAAATGTTAGCATGAAAATAAGCTTCCATAATTTAATTCCATTCAACTTTGGTCTTTCAACTTTAAACAAATATTTTTTAAGATAGGTACTATCAAAGTCAAAATTTATTATGCTATTGCATTCTAGGACCTAGGTTGTGTTTACCGTACCTACCTATATGACAATTTTTATCAGCAGTTTGTTTATGTGTAGACTGAAGCTGAATGAAATTAAAATTTTCATTTAAAGGACCTTCACACAAAGTCTGATGACATTGCTCTTGGTGTCATCTCCAGCCAGAGTGGTCAGGTCTATTACAGAGATAGCCTTCAGCAGCCATGCCTGGATATTCTCCTCACTGGTCACAATATTCTGGGAAAGTAATTGATCTACATTCGCCTTCACATTGTGCTGACGTATGTGGATATTCAACATTTCTGCAAAGACAATGGTTTAACTTTACTTTAAAATCAAACCGAGAAATTATTGAAATTATTCAAGGACAGTCAAACAGTCATAAAGACAGTAATTCTAGCGTAGTGTAGCGTAAAAAACCATTTTTTTAGGGATGTTATGAATTTTTTGTCCGTCTTCTTTATTGTTTATACCGAGCATCATGCAAAAAGTGGTGGAAGCATTTAGTACTTTTACACTTTACATACTTGTAATAGAAATTAAATTATATTTGTTTCTAGGCAATTTCTGTTTAGGCTTACAAAATGTTAGGTGAAGTGAGGAGAGATACAAAATAAGTAAAACCTTTTTTAACAAATCAAATAATATAATGTGAGATCATTCTAGGTGCATTCATTTTAAAGGTTAACAGTGGTCAATATTTATTAGACTTTGAAATTTAAAATGTAACTTATCAACTATGTTGGAGAATGAATCGTAATTATAGAACCAACAATTACCTATACACTAACATGAACTAAACAGTATGGAGAGAGATAAGGTCTCTGAACATTACTTACTGCATATTGCAGACAATATCTATTCACACATATCTATCTGTTTAAACATTGACATTTACATACACACACATTGCTTCTGGCCCCACACTTGGATGCCATGTCGTGGGAACCAGAAGCAGCGACGTCACAAATATGTGAAGATGTATAAAAACGCGATTCCTAAAACAGTCCTCACATTTAATTTAAGACTATTGGCAATCAATCTATTTTGCAAATAAAATGAAAAGGACGAGCTAGTGTCGACTGTACCGACAAAGGTTTGGTGTTTAAATTTTGTCATAAAACATAGACTTTATCAATTTAACTGCAATTTAGGAGTAATTGTTGAAACAAGAACCAACGCTTAAATTGTTTAGAATAGTAATAACAGTTAAAATAGTAACAACTTCCACACAACACATACACAATCACCTGACACGTACTTTTTGTGACAGAACTTTTAACTCTACCTAGACAAACTTATTACCATGATAATAGTTAATAGAAGACAAACCCAACTCTTCAGCAATAGTGTTTTCCACCCCCATATCCATCCTTGCCCAAGACTTGCTTCAAGGCTGCCCTAAAGCAGTTAGGTATAGAACAATAAACAAAAAGGAGAAATAAAACTGCTGATGAACATGGACGTAATCTTGCCCGAAGCGAACTTGATAACTTGATAAACTGACTATCATGCATGAACTGTCAAATAGAGTTGTGAAAAAATAATCGATAATGGAAAAATCGATTAAAATCGACTTTTTTCAAAGTAAAAATCGATTTTTATATTACAAATAATCGATTTTTTTTTATAATAAAAAATAAGTCTTGATTTTTCATGTGCCACCTCTAGAGATGGGCAGAGGGTTTAAACCCAACTGGGCGAAAAGGGCATAAACTGTCCCGCACGTCCGTGAGTCCATCGTCCATCTTTCACCACTTTACCAGGCTGTATCGCTACATAACTGATTAAAGTGTCTATTAACTACTACACGTCGCATGCCATCGACACTTTGCTCAGTTCTGATGCGAGACGACTGCGGAACGAACATAAAAAATGTGCCTAATAAAAGTGGATCGGCAGGGCTGTTGACTGCATGCCAATAAAAGATACTCTATGCTGCATGCATAATAGGTAGGTAGGTAGGTATATAGCCGCATTGATATTTCCGTCGGGTATACTACAGGGTAAAGGCAGAGGGTTCGTGGACATGGATGGCGAGTGAGATGGCATTTGGGGGAAAAGACCTATACCTAGCAGTGGGCGGCAGTGGGCTGATGATTTTGAAGATGATGGTAGAGTACAGGGAAGGGCGATAGTAAATTAACATACGTTTTTATTGGACAAGCAATATTTTATTTCCATCTATGGAACAAAACTGATCCGGTTGTAGATCTACCTAAATTGAACAACAGTTATAAATTGTCATGTTCCTTGTGATAAGTAGGTAAGCATTTTTTTCTTGAACCGAGCGTCCATTATAAGTTAACATACTTTGGTTTCTATATTAATTAATTGACAATTAAACACACATTTACATCAATGCATTTAACAATAATTTATTGTCTTGGAAACACCAACTTGGAATAAATATTATCTAACGACTTAATGATGCCACTTCACATTCAGAACGAGGATGGATCAAAATCCTGAGAAATTCTTCGGGAATAACTTAATTGACCTATGGCAGCCAAGTAAAGTCCAGAATCTGATCCCTCCTGTAAATATACCTACACCTAATGATAACAATATTATCGATGGATGAATGAGATTTATTTATAATAAGACTGGCGTACGCGGGTAGATTTTTAAGTAAATAACAAACGAGACAAAGGTAACATACATTATATAATCTCACGCCTGTATTTCGAAGGGGTAAGCAGAGAACAGGGTATGCCACTTGCCACGATCCTGCCAGACCTACGTCAACATTCATTATAGAGTATCCAAGCACGCTGTTAACTTTTATCTAAAATAAGTTAATATCACAAAATAAATATGTACTGCAAAATAATATGTAGTGCTTACGAAAGTTTTAATATAAAAATAATATATCTCCAAAATAAATTCATTACATGATAAAAAAAATTGGTGATAAATAATATATTTTTATCTTTTGCTCACGACACATCCAGTCAATACATCTATGCGGAAATTCATTAAATTATGGTATTACATTTTAAACTATTCAATAACCTTTCATTGTATGTTTGCCATTCAATATTTTATTGTCTTTTGAAGCTCTCAGACCACCACAAGCTGTCACAAGCACTTTGAAACTTACAAAAATAAGGCGAGGTGATCAACATTCCTTCATATCACTATCACATTCAACAAGAAACAAGAAGATCAACAAAAGTCCTCAAAAATATAAAAAGCATCTAGAATATTTTTGAACATATCATAAACAGGCGCCAGTCGATGTAATATTATTGAAATAATGTGAAACCAATTGTTCTGTACTTATCGACAACTAATACTTATGATATTTTCTTTAAGTTAATTTTTTTCAAGCAAGTGTAAAAGTTGACGAAGTCAATTTGAAAAGCAAGTTAAATATCGAAAGGAACTGTTTACACACATAAACTGTGGCACACAAAAGTGAAGTATATTGTAATAAGCGCCTGTTTACGATAGCCTTATTTAATTGAAGACTAGGAAATTATAAGCACATATAAATAACTACCTAACAGAGGTAAATAAAATAATTTCTGTGCTACTTAAGCGAGAACTTAATACAATCGAAAATGCTTAAAATGTAAACACAAAAACGAGTGCATCAACCAGTTGAGCAGTCGGCGATAAAAATGTCATGAAATAAATTATCATGTCATGAAATAAATTATCAGCTAAGTACTTAATAAAAATGCCGATATGCGATCAACTTCGAGGTCACGTAAAATGAATCTAATAATAGCTTAACTTAAAACAAACTTTAGTTGTACGCATGGCAACATATTTCTTTTTACAATGCCGAGCCGGGCTGTACCTACAGGGTGTAACAAAATCACTATCCATATAGGTACATCAGAAAATAATTTTATGGTCACTGGCGGCCACCGCACATTTATACAAATGGCCTAGTGTGGGTGTTTGTGATGTTCTTGCTTGGTTATCAAAGCACAGTGTAACCTATGATCCATTTATCTATACTTGGCATTTTTTCAGACTTTAAACGACACTAAATCAAAAACCTTTAGCGGTAGAAAATTCGATACCATTTGAAAATTTAGTACTAGCTATCACTAAAGAGGTTGTAAGATTTTACTATGGAAGGTGGCCTATGGTAGCGGCCATTTTGTTTTTTTTCAAAATTCTTGTCGCACTTTGAAACCTTCATTAATCGCTAGTGGACATTCAAATAACCACAAAACATAATAAGTCATAATGTGCTCAAGCCACCAGTTTCAGAGATATTTCATAAATAACATCTAAATGATCAATAACAGAATTACCCACACCTACACCTATCTCTCTCTCACTGTCACCGACACCGCGATATTCAAATCCATTCAAACGACTTCTCGCCCAGTGTTGCCAGCTTAGCGTATTTTTACTACAGACTTATAGGCCTTTGGTTCGGCCTGACAACAGACTAGGCTGTATGAACTAAGTTTCCTTTGCCTGCCCCGATTGAAGTAAATCGAACCAAAAAAGACTGACACATTCTTTCATCTGTGTATTCGTTTTTGCTCAGGCGTGAGGCATCTATTTATCTAGATATTTTTCGCAGCGAATATTTTAGCGTTATTTGGTTTAAGTTTAAGTAAGTTAAATAAGTCAAGTTTGAAGTCCAGTTAATTGTACCTATCTATAATCACGCTATACACCTCTGGAATGCTCGTGATGTTAGTCGCCTCCAACTAGGATTAACGACTGTTATTTTTCGACAACAACCGGGACCGACTGCTTTACGTGACCTCCGAATCACGGAAACGCTCATGAAAATATCCCACGAGCGGTCATCACCTATCCACAGACTGACCGCGCCCGAATTCCCTTAACTTCGGTGATCGTTTCCGAACCCCGAGTACCGCTGGGCTATGAGTGATGATAGTAGTACCATTAATGGTACATTGTCATTGATGGTGCATTGTCTTGATTCATTTAAGATATTTCTTTAGATTACTGATATTTTTGACAAAAAAAAATGGTTGCTATAATCCCCCCTATTTATTTCCTAACTTACTAAATGTTTTATTTTTGTCTTGTTTTTTGTTTGTTTTGTTTTATTTGTGTTTCTGCAATATACAAGCTGTTAATTTGCAAGCGTGCCATATTTTAGGACGTGATTATACTGCTGATTATAAACAAAAATCAATCCTATAAGAAGAGTCAATTTTTTTCTTTTGTTCACTGACGTCACATTTTTTATCGATAAAGAAAACGCCCAGCTTTAATATCGAATTATCTCGCACATCCCTAAATTTTCGGACGACGGTTTGGCAACCACGCGCATCCACACAAACACACACATTCGCACCCCGAGCGGCAGGCGCATGCGCAGATAGAACAAACACGCCGCGCGAGCGCACCCCCAGCCCCCAATTAGCCTAGCCACTCAGTGACCGGACATCATTTGTGACGTGCGCACGTGCCGGTATCGCACGCTCTTTCATTTCTACCTAATGTGCGCGCGCCGCCACCGCCGTGCACCACATGGTTGATGAGATGTTGGAGGACGTGCCATTGAACGATCTTCAAAACCTCTATTTTCAGCAGGACGGTGCTCCTCCGCACTACGGACTCATAGTGCGCGAGTACCTCAATGACACTTTTGGTGACCGCTGGATAATGGATAGGAGGCGGAGGCCCAGTGGCCTGACCAGCGCGGTCCCCGGATCTTACTCCCCTAGACTTTTATTTGTGGGGAGAAGTTAAAAGACTAGTGTATGCTGAAGAAGTTAACAATGCGGCTGTGTTGCGTGAAAGGATTATTTCTGCCTTCCAAACTGTTAGGCAAAATGTGTTTGTGTTGCATTTAAAAAGTAATTTGTGTCGTCGTGCGAGACTTTGCATAGCGCAGAACGGTGGCCACTTCGAACAATTGCTCCGTACAACTTAATCATTGTAAGTACCCTGTAAATAACGTCTCAATTAGTGTAAATAACGGTGATTTCAGACTTTTAACTACGCCAGATCAACGATTTATTTGAAGGTAGGTTAGTACTTGGGTATGTTATCTACTTCCTACTTTTTTATACTAACTTGTAAATAAACTAATTTGCGCAATATTTTAATACCTACTAACCTCCTAGCAAAGAAATTGGTTGTTTTGTCGGTCCTAAGCCCGTGAGAGTAGGAAGGGAAATCTGAAATCATATGTTTCTTGTTGTTATTGCTGTTTCTTTCACTCGGTGCCAACTTGGCAACGGGGCGGGGTCTCGGTCTTTTCCCATTACGTGCATGTCGCAGCACCTTCCATCTTAGGTTATTCCTATTCAAACCCTAAAAATAAGTATTATTTTTATCGACGGCTTCCTTGAATATGGGAGACTGTTAGTAGACTGCATTAACTGGTAACATTAATTACTATTTTTTCTTTAAATATGGCACGCTTGCAAATTAACACCCTGTATATTAACGAGACTACGATTATTCACTATTTAAAAACAAAAAACCAAGATGGCCGCACAGCATTACGGGAGCAATCACAAAATTAATTATATCTTTATAACCGGCGATGTTACGACAAAATGACTTATTATATTTTTTGATCGCCTAGACATCCTCTATCGATATAGATCGGATTATAGGCCACTTATCTTCTAACCCCTTTGTAAACTGTTTTGAGTTTTCTACCACTAAAGGTTTTTGATTCAGTGTCGTTTAAAGTCTGAAAAAAATGCCAAGTATAGATAAATGGATTATAGTTTGGGACAGTGTCGAAGTATTTTATATAATTACCACTTTACCACTTTTCAAATCGCGAAGAAATTGTATAAGATATTCTATACCTTTCCGGGATGAAAATGAATGGAAGAGCTGATATTTATTTAATACGCGATTTCCAAGTTTTTCCTAGGAGTCGTGTATATTTTGAAGTGTATTACATTATTTATGGGAATTTTGTTATACCTTGTAAAATATTATCTCTTGCAATCTTCAAGAACCTAACAACACTTTTCACATTGTGGCAGAAATAAACATAATTGAACAGTTGATTAACATTGGATAACTACTCTTAAACGAAATAAACATCACGATCTAAATGGCTTGTTCAGGGGATCCACTGAGTAAAACTAGCGCGACCGAGAAAAAAAAACATACCTTTTTTACAGATCGAATTTGCGTCTGTATAATCATCACTCAATCATGTTTCAGTCTCAGTCTCAAATAGTGTTTTTGAAGGCCCTTGTCAAAGAACCTAGAATCACGAACCTGGGACTACCTAGATATAATTTATGCCAAAAACGACTCTTCTTTTGCAAATCCGGTATGTGAGAATATATATGTTTTTTTTCCTAGTTTCACTCAGTGGATCTTAAGCCTCGTATCCACTAGGCAACATTTGGCGCGCAACACGTGCCGCTCAACATGTTCGGCAACGTTGTTCAACAGCGCGCGACGTTGCCAGCGGGCGCGCAACATGACGCCCGCCTGCGTCGCAACAAAAGTTCCGCGCTGACTTTCAACATGTTGCGCAACATGTTATGCAACGTGTTGCGCGCCAAATGTTGCCTATTGGATACGCTACTTAAGGATCTCACATAATAACGTAAGCCAGCCACACAGGCACCAATTCGCCACAATACGTTTTAAAATTAAATAACAAACTTAACTTTGTAATGTCGCGAGATGTATATTAGGTGCGTTATGATCCGTCCGGTCGCTGATAGGACGCTCATTTAAGGCCTAGCATCCATTCCGCGATTCCGATGTAGTAGACTGTTTGAGCGATGCCGAAGAGTGGGGCTATAACCATCATACGACAGGCGCCGCCCTTGAAGAACGCAGTTACGCCCTCGTACTTGAATGTTTGTCTAGAAATGAAAGATGTTTCTTCTGAAATGTCCTGTTCAATGTTTCGTGTTCGATAAAATATTATTATTTTATCACTCTATTACTTCTATATATCTCTCTCTCTCTATATAGAGATATATATAGAGAGAGATAATAGAGATAGTGTGGGGGCAGAAGCAATGTATGTGCCTGTATGTAAATGTTTATGTTATGTTATGTTTATGTTATTTAATCCAAAATTGGCCATTGAGACGAAATCAGAGATTCAATCAGGTGAACAATCATCCAGGCAAGCATTCCGTTTCTTTTTCATACCTCCATCATACAACATGGGGCGAACATATTATTATTTTTGCCATGATCAAATGAAAGACAAAGTGATTGTACTAGTTATAATATACTAGTACGAGTAATATACTCTTAGGAGGTCTCACCTCGAAGTATGAGCCTCTCATTATGGCACTTGAAAATAGTAATGTTGATGTGACCACCGATCTCGTGAAAACAAAACTCATGAATGTGATATCTAAGAGTGATACAACACCAACAGATTCGGTTTTCCAGGCGAAAACGAAATTAAATTCTAGAAGAAAAGAAATTACATGTTCTGATTGCAAGGTGCCTGGACATAAAAGTCCAGACTGTCCATTAAGAAAGGAGAAGGAGACAACCAACGTGGTAAATGAAGTGGTGTCATCTTTTACAGCCTTGAATACTTCTGGGACATCCAATAAGGACGTTTGGTATGTAGACTCAGGCGCCACTAAGCACATGACATCTATAAGTGACTGGTTTCAAGACATTTCGCCAATAAAAGCAGGAAGCGTTACTGTCGCAAATGGTGAACGTATTCAATGTTGTGGAATAGGAAATATTTCTATTAATACACCTCAAAATGTAGTGAATCAGATTACAGATGTTGCCCTTGTGCCAGATTTAAAAGCTAATCTGTTATCTGTACAGAAGGCTATTGAAAAAGGATTTATATGTCTTTTTGATAAAAGTGGATGTAATTTTTATAAAAATAATACTTTTTTTAATTAACTGAAGAATCACGAGGTAGGCGTAGAGTTTACTAAAGTAGACAAAAATAATTGCATCGCTTGCGTAGAAGGTAAACAAGCAAGAAAACCGTTTAAGAAGGTAGCTTTTAATAGGGCAACCTCTTCATTAGAATTAATTCACGCTGATTTATGGGGGCCGTGTTCTACAACCTCTTTTCAAGGGAATAGGTATATGTTAACCTTGGTTGATGATTACACGCGAAAAGTATTTGTTTACTTTGTTTCTTCGAAGACACAGGTGAAAGACAAATTTTGTTCTTTTCAAGCTTTAGTTGAAAATCAGTTAAACTTGAAAATTAAAGCGATTAGGACAGATGGCGGTACAGAGTTTGTTAATGAAGAATTCGATGATTATCTTTCATCAAAGGGCATCGTGCATCAAACAACGACGCCGTATAGCCCACAACAGATGGGAGTAGCTGAGCGGACGCACCGATCCATTACAGAAAAGGCAAGGACGTTGTTAGCTGAAAGCTCATTATCGAAAGCATACTGGGAGGATGCGTTTAAGACAGCCGTGTACCTGAAAAATAGGTCTCCTCATCGAGCCTTAGGTGGACAAATACCCTACGATAGATGGTGTGGTCGTAGAAGTGACCTCACTCATCTAAGAGTATTCGGGTGTAGAGCGCTTGTCCATGTACCTTCATGTCAGAGGAAGAAATTAGACTTAAAGGCAGAAGAAGCTATTTTCGTTGGTTATTCCGAAGATCCTAACTCCTATATTTTTCGAGATCCTTCGAATCCACGAAGAATTCTTAAGTCCAGAGATGTAACTTTTTTTGAGAATAGGTTTACTGCGTTAAAGGAATCGCAGGTTAATCCTGAGATACAGTCGGACTCAATATTATTATTTGAAGATGATGAGACCACAAGGAGCGATGTTACTCAATATTTTGATTGTGTGGAAAGTAACAGTTCTGCTGATGATCCGTCTTTACCGGATAATATACTAAGTACAAATGAAGATGAAGAGTCAGCAAACGTGGAAAAGACTCAGAATAGCGAACCGGAAGAGGAACTAGCTTCTCATGAGTCCACCGAAGACAGTGAGACAGTAGAGGAACAAGCTCCTGATGAGCCGATTCCGAACAATGAGCGTAGGTACCCCTCAAGAAATAGAAGGCCACCAGATTTTCTAACATTCAATGTGGCAGCAGTCGATTCGTATGAGCCTACGACATATTATGAAGCTGTGCATGCTGATGAAGCCGATTAATGGCATCGTGCTATGGCTGATGAGCACAACTCATTGATGAAGCTTCAAACGTGGGAACTAGTTGACAGACCGAAGAAAAAAGTTATACCATGCAAATGGGTTTATAAAATTAAAAAGGATGCTTATGGAAATACTATTAAATATAAAGCGAGACTGGTTGTGAAAGGTTTTAATCAAGTCAAAGGAGTAGATTACGATGAAACCTTTGCGCCAGTGATTCGTCATTCTTCCCTACGCACCTTATTTGCATTAGCTGCAGAAATGGGTCTAACAATGAAGCATCTGGATGTCGATACTGCATTCCTAAATGGGGACCTAGAAGAGGAAGTTTTTATGGAACAACCTCTTGGTTTCAGAGAAAAAGACAAGGAGGACAAGGTGTGTTTGCTGAAGAGATCGCTATATGGCCTTAAACAGGCGCCGCGAGCTTGGAATAAAAAGTTAAACGATACACTATTAAAAATAGGTTTTACGGGAACTCCTTCTGAGCCGTGTGTGTACACTAAACTTTTTGGTCAAGAACTCGTCATTATTGGAATTTTCGTAGATGATATCATTGTCTTTTTTCAATCAGATTTGACATTTGACATCGTCAAGAAAGATTTGTCGATATATTTTTCTCTGAAAGATCTCGGAATATTAAAATCTTATTTGGGATTGCAAATCGACTGTGATACTGATAGTATCAAAGTAAATCAGTCAAATTATATTATATCCCTGTTGGATAAGTTTAATATGACGGAGTGTAAAAGTAGGAATACTCCTCTAGCACAAAACAAACTAGAAAAGAAACGTGTTGATCAGGTTGGTGAGTCTTATTCTTACCAAAATTTAATAGGATGTCTTATGTATTTGACGGTAAACTCACGACCTGATATTGCATACGCAACGAGCTACTTGAGTCAGTTCAATACGTGTTATACAAAAGAACACTGGAATGCTGCAAAACGGGTTCTGCAATATCTAAAGGGTACTATGAATTATTCGTTGGTTTACAGAAGAACCGGAGAACCTTTAAAAGGTGCCTGTGATGCAGATTGGGCGAACTGTCCCATCCACAGGAAGTGTACGAACACGGGGTACATTTTTAAGTTAAGTGGAGCACCAGTTTCCTGGGAATCAAAGAAGCAGCCTACGGTAGCTCTCTCGTCTACAGAAGCGGAATACATGGCACTTGCGTCTGCGACAAAGGAAGCGTGTTACTTACGTCGCTTTATCAGTGAGATAACAGGTAAATTGTCTCCAGTTAGTTTAGCTTCTGACAGCCAAAGTGCCATCAATCTCGTTCGCAATCCTATACACCATAGCAGGACGAAGCATATAGATACCAGATATCACTTTATTAGGGAGAAGGTATCTGCTAATATGGTAAATCTAAATTATTTGAAAAGTAGCGATATGCCCGCAGACGTCCTAACAAAGCCTCTCGGGCCTATTACACATAGGAGATGTACAGCTAGTCTAGGTTTAATAAATTAATTATTTTTATTTATATTGCTTTTTCGGGACAATATCGATTAACGGGGGCTGTTGTAGTACTGGCTACTAATCGAAATTGTATTTTATAGTTTTGATTTATTAGTTCTTATTTGTATTGACATGTTCGTTTTTATTTTGACTTTCGGTGTTGATAAACTTCACTTGTAAATAAACATTATGAGAGACAAGACCTCTTCTTTAATTCTAATAGAAGCACATAAATGTATCCAGCAAATGTGGATCGAAGGGCCAGTACAAGACGCCCCACCAACGGCCCGATAAACAGATCACACCAGTAATTTACATAGAGATGATAAAAAGTACTCGAAAGCGACCAGACTGCCTGAAGCATTAACATGACAATAATTTTTTTTTTTAATCTTTATCTGCTAATAGCAGAATAGGCAAAGGACTTTCGTCCGTGCAGCCAGACATGACATTACATTTACTTAAAGGCACATATAGTGGAGTTCATTATTATTATATATTTATTTTTACAGGGCCTGTACGAAACTTTAGCCCTAACGGATGTTCGGAAAACATTTGTTACAAAAAATTGAACTTTACGCCATGATGGCTGAAAACGGAATCTCTAGTGGAGTTCATTAGAATCCGGCAATCATAGACAAGATAATTATTTGTCAGTTGTCTAGGATCGATAGACAGTGATAGTGTTGTATCTATACTGATGTCAAAGTGAGTGATTGAGCATTGATCAATGAGATATGGGATATGGTTCACTGTTCGTTTGTTTATCCTAAATATTTGAATGAATCCAAAACGATTATGAAGCAATTCAAATCAAGATACACTTTTTGTGTACCTATCGATTTTTTTCTATAAAATCAGAATTCACTTTTGTCCAAATGTTTAATGGGAATATTTAACTAAGTGAGTCATCGCTAACATGATAAACGATCACCATGCATTAATATATCAATTCCCACTCACACAGGACGGTGACAGTGAGTGAAGTATAACGTGTTTTTAATATTTACCCTTTTATGCGTAGATGGAGTAGAACTCCCTTCACGCTTATTAGGGCCCAATAATTGATACAAAACTCTTTTTTTGAGTTATTAGTAAAGAGAATGCAATTATATCCTTCATCTTAAACGACAATGCAAACTCATTTTGTCGTTCAAAACATAAACATGACGGTTTGTTGTGGAAGAAAAAATTGTTATTAAAATAATTACGCCTTAAAGTTGGAAACCCCACTGTGCTAAGTTTGAGTTTCAATACCTTTTGCTTTTAAAAAAATCACGCACTTCGCAACTAGTGTTTAGCCATAATTATATTAAAGTTTATTTTTTCGAACTGACTTATTGATTCAAATATTGAAACATTTGAATCAATGAGTTTTAAAATCAATTCAAAACATTGAACAACACTAACTTTCCAAAGACAAATAAGACTTTGATGAGTAAAAAATAATATGTCAGCTTTACAAACTATTGAAATTTTCGTCGTCCGAGTATTTTTTATCAAAATACCTATCCTAAAGAAGTTATTTGGTTTAAAAATGATTGTAAGAACAATGAATGGTTCCTTGAAATGTGATTATGATCAGGATTGATATTCAATTGAATTGGTTTATTTACACGATTGTGAGATTCCACAGCAAGCTGGTATACATTGCTTCTGGTCCCACACTAGGATACCCTGTGTCGTGGGAACCAGTAACAGCGACGTGACAAACATGTAAACATCCAAGACCTGGGTTTTTTTTGTCCCCAGCCGGGTTTCGAACCCGGGACCTCTCGCATGGTAGTCAGATGCGCGAACCGCTGCGCCGCGGTCGTTATTTGCTTAATCCATCATCAACCCATTATGTCCCCACCGAGGGGCACGAGTCTCTTCCCTGAGGAAGGTATAGGCCATACTCCACCGCGTGGGCCAAGTCCGGATTGGTGGAGGCTTGTAAGACTAGTGGCTGGTCTTACTATCAGAAGTTTTCAAGCCACCCTAAGGCCTCTGACTTGGCTTAACGACTGCCATCTATCGACGGCAGCCGGCACCAACTGCTTAACGTGCCTTGCGAAGCATGGAACCACTCGCCATCATCCATACACTGAACGCCCCGTATGTTGATTAACCTTCGTGATCGTTTAAGATCACTTAGGCAGATTATTCGGGTTTTTTTAAGGATCAAACCCCCTTTGAATTAAAGAGACAAAAAAGAGGAAAGAGGTTAGTCAGGCAAACGATGGTCTCTGCGCGAGTACTTTCGTACACCAACAATCTTCTAATCTACTGTTCAGCTAAATACTGTATCAACTACAAGTTTGTACGGAACCTTCGATGCGTGAGCCCGCATCGGTATTTTTGTATGCTTTTGGCCAACTCGATTAATCAATCAGTCTGTAGTCGTCCACTGCTGGACATAGACCTCCCCCAATCCAACCACTGTCAGCAATCTGCCTCAGACCATCGGTCCAGCGAGCTGGTGGGCGTCCTACGCTACGTTTGCCAGTTCGTGGCCAACTGACAGCCGTTAACAGTAGATTTCGGATTAGAGCCATCGCAAACAGGGCGACTTGTCGCCGCGTCAGACGCGACGTTGTCGTTTGCTTCTGGAGTCTTGGCGACTCCGCGACTCTGACGCCAAGTGTGCGGAGATTCGAACAAAATATATGAAAATTGACGGCCATAGCCTGTCGTCGCGTCTAGACACGAAGGCTCTAATTATATGCGTCCGTGCGACCGAGCGGTTTGGCCGCAGATTTCAACGACCGCGGCCAAGTCGCTTTTTGATTTATATGAAGTGGCCCGAGCGTCTCCGCTCTCCACACGTTCTCACAAACAACAAAAGAGCGTCCCGTCCGCTTCAAATGCACCGATACAAGTGAACACGTTGAAACTCGTACGAGCGGCCGGGCCGCGCGACCCCGCCGCTCGAAGGCGCGACCGCGCCGCTATTTAAATAAATCGTTACACAAATTGCTTGTAATTTCGTGGTGTAGCGGCCGGGCCGCTCGGTCGCGCGGACGCATATAACTAGAGCCGAACTGTCGCTGTCGCGTGTCGCCTAGTGTGCGCATAGGCTTAGTTCTAACTGTAATGAATACTTACGTGACACAATCCACGATAGAGGTGTACTGCCGTTCCCCGGAGCCTTTAGTGAGCGTTTGCATCCGGGTCTTCACTACATCCATGGGGTTCACGGACAGGGCGGCCGTCGAGCCGGCCGCGCAGCCCGAAAGGAACGACCACCTGGAAGGTATATCCGATTATACAGACTTCTGCAGATTTATATGGATGATTTATACTAATGTATGTGTTTTTTTGTTTTTTCCAGTATGCAATATTGAATATTCTATCCATCTATCTATCTACAGATGTCTTAAAGGAAGTTAAGAAGTTGCCCTTCATTTTATCATTCACCTGTTGGTGCAGCAACTCTTCGTAAGAACATTATTTCAGGTATTTGTCACTTTGATGGTGCCAAAATCGAGTGGGGTTTCTATACGTACATTAAATGGGGGTTCGAGAAATCCAAGTCGGGCTCTTATCTCGGCTTGGTCTTAGGTCTTTGAGGGTCGCAAACAGCGGGAACTAGATGACGCTGGGAGTTATGTTACGCCCCCAGGTGGCGCTGTTTCGTAGATGCCCTTGTAGAGGCAAATACTGGTTTCTATCGCGAGTGATCACTTCACCTATCTTTAGGAGACTGTAAATCTGCATAGGTAGTACGATGACGCGAGTCACGCGTTTGGTGGCGCTAAAATGTCAGAATTTGACAGTTAATGTACTGGAAAGTGGCGACTTTTGACGTTCCTTACTGCTGACGTGATGCGATGAAATCGATCACAGCGCGAATCCGACCAAATAAAGTAGTCCCAAAGTATCTCGCACGAAGTAGGGTTTTTGTGCCTACGGCACTTATATGGATTCGCGCTGTAATCGATTTCATCGCATTTCGGTATACACCCGTTATGGCGCGCGACTAGCGTCGTCGTACTACCTATACAGGTAGCAACGTGAAGGGCCTCACCAGAACGGTGAGGAATTTGAGCCAGGCTCCCGCGGTCCCAGGTCATTGAGCGTCGCGAACAACGGGAAGTAGATGACGCTGAAGGTGACGTCACGGCCTGCAGTCGCACCAATCCCCTTGTAGAGGCCGAAGATGCCGCGCTCCTTCAGCAGTTGCCGGGTCAACTCCATAGCCGTGACACGTTTGAGCGTCTTGCCCTCTGGGTTAGAGATAATGAAATGAAATGAAATATTTATTTCTCACCACACATATTACTATATAAATAACAGTAAGGTACATCGGGAATATACAATTCTTGCGGTGGTTGTAAGGACTTACAAAAATTGACTCTGTCTCCTAAACTAGGTGTAAGCCTGTATTTCGGGAGACAATGTTCGACCATGAACTCATTATACATTTTATACCACCATTTGGATTGTCTACACTTTTATGTTTTACTTATACTTATAATATAGAATATAGATAGAGATGTTATTATTTATTTTTCCCATTATGTCCGACCGTCCGCTGTCTATCTGCCTGACTGTCGGCGGCTTTGCTCATAGACGTTTAGTACTCGAAAGCTCAGTCAACACTGACAAAGACAAAGCAGTAAAGTAAAATCTTTAAAAAAAGTAGAATGACATAATTTTACAGGAGCAACAAATTGTCACCATGTTCTACCATTATAAACATAGCAACGGTATGGGATGGGTTTCTCAGGGAGGAGACCCGTGCCCCTTGGTGGGGACAAAATGGGTTGATGATGATGATGATGATGGGATGGGCTGCATGGGAGACCAACCTTGCTTGGCCTGCGCGGCGATTCGACCGGCATCCTGCATTTGTATCTTGAGCAGCTCCATAGGAGTGGTGATAATGATCTGGCATGCGCCCGCCGCGCCGCCCGCGATCATCTGCCGGGTCACTGGCAGCGATCTATGGGATACCATACTAGTTGAAGTCTATACACGTTACAAAAGGGTGAGAACGTGCGGGCGGGTGGCACAATTTCAGCCGAAAATTGTATTTGAATATTCACGGAGTAAGGGAAAATGGACTACAAGGCAAGTACCAAAAAACCAAGTTAGAGTAGATAGATAGATAGATAAAAGATGTAAGATATATGTTTGACAAAGCATGAAGTCCATACATTTGTTGGTTACGTTGTATCTATTGGCGAGAATCTGTTATTAGATTTTTATTCTACTAACATAATTTTATAATGATGATTCTCCAATCTAATTAAATAAATAAAAAGCCAGTTCCCGAGATATGCCGACGGCCATATGATACGTGACCAAACATTTTTTACGCTTAATTACGCTTAATTCTTTTAGGTTCACAAATAAATGCTATGTGATGTATTAAATAAACATTTTAGTGGCGTTGCAGCCCGTGTTCTATTGATGTGTATTGTGTAAAATGTTCCAACTCCAGTTACGTAGTCGGAAATTAGTTTTAATTGAGTGTAAAGCCAATTATTGTTGTGAATAAGGCGCTACGACAAACAATAGTGTCTGGACTATAAATGAATAACACATCTTCAGACACTCAACGCAACATAATATCCTAGGGTATGATTGAATAAATACCCATTCATTAAGAAGGCAGGGCCGCGTTTCATGAAATTACATTTCATAGTTTATTACGACAGTTCGATGCACCTACATTGCGTAGCAGACTCTTTCTACTCGTTAATATGTGGTTTAATCGACTTCTTTTGAACTATCGTAATAAACTATAAATTGTACTTCTATGAAATAGGGCCTAGCAAGAATCAGTATCGTAGAAATAGTGCATTATCACAGTAGATAATACCAAAGTAAAGTAAGTGTACCAAAGCAATCAACCTTGCTTGGCTTCGATAAATTTTGATATCGCTAAGTGCAATCTTAATGAAATAAGGTCCGATTTCTGAATTAAGAATTTCGCAAAGTAATTACTTAACTGTAGCGCTGTCTCGTCTAATCTCTTTAGAAAAGAGCGTGACAGCACGTTAGTTAAGTATTTACTGAGTGTAAATTCTCAATTCAGAAATGGGCCCTAAAGGCCAATTTCTGAATTGAGAATTTTGCTAAGTAACTAAAGTCTGATTTTTAATTCCGTAGAATTCTGACAGTTATCATATTTTGACATGTCATAGATTAGAAACCTTTTTTGGTCGGGCACATTTTTGAATTTCATAACGAATGTGAACATCTGAGTCTACACATTTAATTTGTTAGTGAATGTATCCATTTTATAAAGTGTGGAGCTCCAAATTAAAAGAGAAATGAAGGCGAGTTCCAATTGTGTCCCTTTTCATCACACAAACAGTAAAAAAGTACAAGTAAAGAAAACATATTTATTTTAAGATATCTAATCATCATTAATACTAATATCATCTAATATCACTATCTTCATCATCATCATCATCACTGAAATGAATTATTAAGAGAGTTAACAGCGGCATACTTCACTTTTCTAAAAAGGTTGACGAAACCTTGAATTAGGCAGTGATGCCAGCTAAAGAATAAAATAAAGTAATTAAAATTAATTCGATATATTGTTCGTGATATTGAAACATTTGTTGTTTTTTTTATTAGGTCATTTGAGTAAGTAAATATTTGGATTCACCTTTATGTAGGTAAAACATAGAAAACACGTAGCATTTTATTTTTTATTGCCCTCAAGTGGGTCAAATTTGTCCCTTTTTCGGTGGAGAACTTTTTCAGTAGCAACACTTATGAAATGTCAGAATTCTACGGAATAAAAATCTGACTTTACTTAACTGTAGCGCTGTCTCGTCAAAGTTATTTAGAAAAGAGCGTGACAGCATGTTACTTAAGTACTTACTTAGTGTGAATTCTCAATTCAGAAATCGGCCATAAGCGTCCCAAAATCCCTAAGCAAGGACCGCGCTGTTGCTATGCAGAAAAAGATTGAGGAAGATTTGAGTGGATTTACAAATACCCAGACTGACGACATTTGGGATGAACGGCCCAGTAGCGGACTGTGGTGGGTTGATGATGATGGTTATTAAATACGCTTATAGCATGTGATTTTGTCTGCGTCGGATTTTGATGAAAAGTACCCTCTCCCACTCCTCCACGGATAAACAACCTCTTTGGAAAAAATATAAAGTTGTGCAAGTTGTGCAAGTTTCGGAGATGAATAGAGATGGGCTTACAAACTTTACCACCACCACCACCACCATTCAGCTACAAAAAGTCCACTGCTAGACATAGGCCTCCTCCATGGATTTCCAAAGACCGGTCAGAAGCGGATTGCATCCAGCGTCTTCCTGCCACTTGGATGAGATCGTCTGTTCCTCTTGTGGCTAGACATCGGCAAGCGCAGCGTAGGACGACAAACTTTACCACTTTAAAATATTTGTCATTTTGTAGATTTGGTCGCAAAACTAAATAAAAATCCTCATACCCGTCAGGCATCTTGAGGTAATGCCGGAACATGTCGTTGGCGGCGAGTTTGATCGCCTTCTCCGGCGTCACGAGGATGATGTTCACAGCCGACCCTCGGTACATGCCGAAGTAACCCTCAGCGGCGTACGTCTTCTTGAAGCAGTCTAACCTGGAAAAACGAAGTGTGGGTGTAAAAATACTAATAACAACTCCTACACAACACAATCACTTGAACTGGGATACCCTGTACTATAGTAAGCCAAGCAAGGACGTCACAAACATATAAATACGACGAGAAAGGGAGTAAAATAAATAAATAAATAAGAGAGTTCCTCTGGCAGAAACTCGCATTTACAGTCTATTAGCTTTTAGAATATACCTCGGCTACTATCGGATAGAATCGGATATATTCGTGTAATAGACATATCAGAACTAATATGACACTTAACTTTACATAACTTTTCAAAATAGTGAAGAAAAATTTGATACAGAGCAGGAAGTAAGTATTACACTCGTGTGCTTTCGGCGAAAACCGAATCCTACTCTAGAGCCCGAGGTATATTATAAAAGCTAACAGACTTTAGACGTTTGGTAATTTGTTTCAGTACGATCTGGTATGTCGATTGTAAAAAAAAGTCTTGGATGTCTACATGTTTATGACGTCGCTGTTTCTGGTTCCCACGGGACAGGTTATTGTAGAGTGGGACCGGAAGCATTTTATGTGCCTGTATATAAATGTTTATGATTTAAAACCCTATTAACGCTATAGGAACCCCATTAAGTTTGCCAAAGGAGCCTATTCGGAAACTAAATCCGCAAGGGTCGGATGGCTCAGCACGTATAAAGTATGGGGAGTAGCGAAGTGCGAAGAGAGCAATTGGGGAAATCGTACTGGGTGTAAACGTCCGTGCACCGGGCACCTGTCAAGCACCCCGATTATCTCTGAATTTACTTCGTAAATGAGATATTCCATAATAGAGATAGAACCTACGCGAGCTTCAAATACACGCATGAAGGGAGTTACCTCAGGACAAGGAATGATGATATCTTCAGTTCATAATCGCATAATTCAAATACATCTCTACCGGTAAACCTCTATCTATCCAATATTAAGTAAGCTTTGCTTTGCTTAAAATTGAGCAAAAATAAGGTTTGTAAGGTATATTATTCTTTGAATAGAGACCAAAGTAATACTGGCAATAGCTGTTGATGACACTTGACTATCAGAGTAACAAGGTTGGTTGTTGGAATAATGTCACTCACATGCTTTTATACTGTTTCTCGCCCTTAGGGCCTATCGTTTGGTTCTGCAGTCGTGTCTTCACCAAGTCGATAGGGAACACCACAGATACGCCCACGATGCCCGCAATGCCGCCGTTTATGATCTTCGGCACCAGTCTGTGAAAAAACTTGCTGAATACTGCCCTTTCGTCCAGACATTGGCACACCTGGGATATTTCACAGGAGGGGCTACCCTTGAAATACAATGGCCTGTAACACCGAATTCCAGTGTATGTTTGCAGTAACTCAATATTGCGGGGTGGGCAGTGGGCATAAGCTAGGAGCTTTTTATCATGTTGCTGTAGATTATGATCTGCTAAAGTAATAGAAAGCTGCATCTTCTGCTCAGGCTTTCCCAAAAAAAATACACAAAACAATCGGTTTTCAATGATCTAATTATTTTATTAGTTTGCTTCTCAAAATGTTTTGTGCAAAGAAAAGAAAGCAAATGGAATGTTTTGTTGAGTAATGTTTTTTAGCAGGAGAGACACCTTTAGAGACACATTGATACTGAGTTAGAAATTACTAGGACTATTCAATATACTTACACAATGTAATTTGATCTTTCAGTGTAACT
Source organism: Yponomeuta plumbellus (assembly GCA_947310845.1). Lineage (NCBI taxonomy): Eukaryota > Metazoa > Arthropoda > Insecta > Lepidoptera > Yponomeutidae > Yponomeuta > Yponomeuta plumbellus. The sequence goes on along the minus strand of OX371209.1, from coordinate 9,715,453 downwards.
ACTATAACATCAGTATTTTCCTATGTTAATTATTAATTAAGTAATTTCTGAAGACCAGATGTTGTGCCACCTCAGACCACTCAGAAAAAGAAATTTGACCAGATACATCTGGTCTAAGTTAGGGGAGGCCTTTGCCCAGCAGTGGTACACAATCGAGGCTACGTAAAAAAAAATCTGAAGAAAACATTTTCTATTTTATTCTATAGAAAATTGGATCTTTTCTAGACGATATTCTTTGAAACCACTTGCCGCTCAAAGCATGCACTTTTGACGACTGACAGTTGTTAACAATAGATTGACTGTTAGCGTTTGAGAAACCGCCGGTTAGTAACTATGGCATGTTGATGAAGCAAAAGTGATCTTTCGGGATCATGGCAAGTGGCAGTCCCTGGTCTCTGCCTCCCCTCAGGGTTACAGGTGTGAGCTTAGGTGTGTGTGTAGGGACTCAAATAAAAAGTTTAATTACTTTCTAGCTATAGACACACTAGTAATATACAGTTGCCAACTCAGTACACAAACATGTATATTAAAATATAATCATCCATTTGGCAACATTCCAGGTGAAACAGTGGTGAAGAACAGTAAAAACATTTTGTGAAGGTGGATATATTTAAGCCAAAATTACTGCTATGGGATAATATTGTTGATAATAGTGTCAGATTACATCTGCCAATGTTAGTATCTTTATTTCCCAGCTGATTTTAGATGCAGATAAGGATTATAAGACTGAATGAATAAATTTATGTTGCTGATAAATGTTCCTAAAGCAATGTTTTTAGTAAACATATTTATAAATAGACACGCAGGATATGAAGGGCTCATATGGGTTAAGAATTTATGTTAAATATATTTGGTAGAAGATGCTGCATCTGAAGCGTGTTTCAAGGTAAGTAATTTATTTTAATGCTAATGGTTTTGTCTTCGGAGTAAAATTGCAATTCGTTTCATACAATGTTTCAGGTACTTACGCAAATTCTGACGGTGGTTTTTGCTGTGTCGCCATGTTGTAGCTGTATCAGGAAGCTGTGCAAAATTGGGACTGGTATCAGTTGCATAAAATCAGTCAAAATTATTGATTTCTAGAAAACTTCGATTAACCGGAGCTCGTGTTGAAGCTTTTGACTAAAACAATAAGTGTCGAAATCTATTATTTTACCGATTTTTGGTTGGTTGGTTAAGTTGACAATATAGTCTTCAATTTGATAAGAGATAAATCAAAGAAATATGTATGGATTTTTGTTATAGCTTCTCTACAGTCAGCTTGCAAAAACCTATTCTGATGTATTGGTATAATTTAAGCAATTAATTTTACGTAATCAAATAAGTAATACGAACCTTTTTGGAAGGAAGCTCGCAAGTATAGTAATAAATGGATCACTGGACGCTAGATTTTAATAATTGACTAGATATACATCACGTTAATGGGTTCAATTCAATTTAAAATTACAAGACTACAGGAAACAAGGGCGAACACCGAGATTTGAATTGAAATGACATCCATGACAGCTGCTTGTGACAGCTCAACTGTCAAATATGTTTGTTTCAATAAGTTCCACATTCGGTGCAACGTTTTGTATATTTTGCTTGACGAGATTTGTCAATGTTGGAAATGTAAAAGCAAAGGATCAATAGTTTTTTTTTATTTCGCGCATTTTATTTGGTCACCACTTAACTCTATCAGCCACAAGAACGGTCCCCTGCATGCATAGTCAATGATGATGAGTTATGTACAAAAAAAACTCTGCTCTGCTTCTGTTTAGAGTGCTTTAGGCCATGAAAATAACCACTCCATTTAATTTGCTATCGTGAAGTGAATTCCGTCACAATAGTATTTTTGATAGTATGTTTCTATCACCGGCAATCGCACCAATGAAAGGTGGAAGAGATTGTAGACCATCTTATAAATAGGTAGGTATGAGGCAAACCAATCTCCCGATTGCGTCTTGATAAGAATTTTCCTATGAGGAACATGCAGAGAATTGAGATAAATCTGCACCTAGTTACCTACATGAGTAGGTAACATCTCACACAAATAATTTTGATTGAAGAGATACATTTGGAAACTAAATATGTAGGTATATTATAAGTAGGGAAGATAACCGTTTGTTAGGTACCTATCATTGTTAACCACACATTACACAATTACCTCTTATCTAATAATACTTAACTATTTATTTACATACCTATAATTGACTCTGCATTGGGTCGCGTGCATCGTTTGTATCTAAACTATCATGTAAAGGTTGATGCCCCGTTGAGGGTATCGATGTGTTTAGGTAAGTATCTACATTCGAATAGAACATAACATTTTATTTGCAAGGTCCAAGTAGACTGCACGCATTTAATGATTGAGTGCTTGACTGTACCTACTGCTACATACAAACATCAATGACTTTCCAATACTCTGTAAATTAGGTATCTAGACATGGTACCTAAGTACTGCCTTGCCTATACCGATTATAATAGAGTTAGATATAGTCACCCTTTCTTTACCTAGTCGGTAGGAAGGTTTTGTTGTAGCCCATCTCTTCCGTGTTCGACCCTATAAAACATGTGCTCTTTATCTATCAAAATCATACCAACTAAAGATAAAGCACCATCAACATCCATCACTACTATCGGACAGAAACATGGCATTTAAGATTTTGGTAAGTTTTACAAACGTAATTCTGAAGATTCTGCAATGTTAATTCCTACATGCAATCAAACTTGACTGAATATACCAGTTACAACTTACAACCATTGCTAAAAAAACATACATACATACATAAACTCACGCCTGTATCCCAGAGGGGTAGGCAAAGACCAGGATTGCCACTTGCCACGATCCTGACATACCTATATTACTAAGTGTGAATAAACAAACTAAAAAACATACATGTATAGAATCTATTGTGGTCCTTCGAGCCGGATAAGGTGGACTGACTACAGCCAATATTTCAGACATTCGTGACGTCATTGGCGGTCGTATTCGCCGCAGCGTCTCTGCCCAAGAGGAGCGCCTCCGGATGGGAGCCTTGGCCCCCTGCCTGGCCCGCACCAACATGGTCACCACCTGGTAAGAGACTGGTCAACGTTATTAAGATGATACGAAACTCTATTAATACCTAAGTTTCTTCCTCATTGTGTCTATTGGATTGGTATAGACACTGGGAGATATTAAAAAATAACCCTGTAAACGCGAATCATTGTGGGAATTTCTTACATTCCTTATGTCTTTCTGACATATGGGCCGCATTTCATAAAACTACCATTCGTAGTATATTATGACAACGCAACCTACATCGCATAGCAGTCTACTTGTTTAATCTGGGGGTTTATCTTTGCAATGTACAGTCGACAACACGTCAACCTTCACATTTTAGTTGAAAATCACCCGTAATGGAACGGAGTAGAGCGCTTGGGTGTATAGGATGATGTGCTGTCGACTTACATCAAATTGTCGTAGTAACCATGAATTGCAGTTTTATGAAATAGGCCCCTGGTTTTACAAAACTTTTCTGTTGGAAAATATGGGACAGCTACATTTCCAAAAAAAGTGGATAAAGATAGTCATCAGGGGCTGGTTCGTTGCCCATCCTTAGTTAGTTAGACCTGAGATTTCCGCACTTAGCCTCATAGTTGGGCCAAAGCACGTAGCAGGGAGGGTTGTGAGTTCACCCTAGCCAGCCTAGAGCTCTTTCCAGAAGGCCAGCAGTGCTCTTATGTCACTGCAGGCCTCCCGAAGGAATTCCAGCTTCCCAATGACGGCATGCGTTGCTTTTCCACGCCTTCACAGTAAATGGTCACGTGAGCGGGTGTTTCCTCTTCTTTCAGGCGTCCGCGTCCTCGGAAAAGCGGGCTGTCGGTTAGTCCCATGTTGTGGAAGTGTCTATTCAGTGAGCAGTGACCTGTTAGAATCGCTTCAGCTCTGCGCAGATCATCTCTTCTCAGTCGAAGCAGGCTACGTGAAAGACGTTTCGAGATTATTGGTAGAGCCTCTAGGCTTAGGTACCTATCTGCCTTTCGTTTCTGTTCTCCAGAGTTCAGCACGCTGGTTTTCTGTTCGTGACCTCAACCACTTTAACTGGTTGTAAGCGAGTGGGAGCAGTGTTCGAGTTCCTCCGTTGTAGTTTCCGAGCCTCTTCTTGCGAGTTCATCCGGAGCATCATTGCCCATCCTTATCATGTCCCTAACATCTCTCCATTTCCAGCGCCCTGGTTGGACAGTGGGTCGGAGGTGGCCGGCGCGGTCGCCGCGGCAAAGTCGGCCGCCGCTGCTGTCATGGCGGCGCAGCAGCAGGTTCACGCCGCAAAGCACGCCGCAGTTGCGCAGCAAACGGCCGCCAGTGCTAAAGAGGCAGCCGCTGCACATGCCGCTCATAAGAGGTAAGAAGGGAGGTCTGCCCTCTTATCCCGCGTGCGAGAAGTTGCGAAAGAATCGCCCTATCCTGCGATGGCCCACATAGCGGAAAGGGGACGAGAAGGGGATGAGGGATCATGCTAAGGGAGCTGGTCTTGCAGAAGCGCTCATGTAAATATGCGCATCAAGTCCTAAAGGATTGCTTAAGAATATGGGAACCGCTATTGACTTCCATTGCTTCTCGTGTAAATCCTAATAAAACCATAGCAAACGAATACACCAGCTATAAGATCTAGATAGATTTTCAAATCCAGATATCTACCTACCTACTTTTTTATAGATTCATAATTATAACAAAGGAGCAATGGATGGGAACTAATATATGGCAATCACCAATAAATATAGGAAAAAACGTCTTCAATGAATCATTGACGGCTGGCACTTGAATGCGTCTGTCGAACGAGACAAAATGGCTGAGTCTAATTTTAGATAAGTGCTCTAGTGAACGTAGCTACAAGTTTTCATCAAGAGCGCATGCATCGTGTGATTGGCTATCATATTATGAGAGAATACGAGACAATAACTACTGTACAGCCTCTCTACTTTAATACCAATCTAATTCCTACCTAATTTAGCCAAATTTCACATCGCAACGAAAACTGTTTCCCTTTTATGAGTAACAGAGGTCTGATGGAAATTAGGAAATAGGTATAATAGAGGTTTTTCTAACCACTGAACGGCTCTATTCATCTCGCCTCTATTTTTTTGTACATAACTACTCCTAAGATTTTGACGACCTCTGTGGCGCAGCGGTTAGCGCATCTACCTACATTGCAAGAGGTCCCGGGTTCGAACCCCGGCTGGGGACAAAAAAAAAGCCAGGTCTTGGATGTTTACATGTTTGTGATGTCGCTGTTTCTGTTTCCCACGACACAGGGTATCCTAGTGTGGGGCCAGAAGCAATGTATGTCCCTGTATGTAGATGTTTATGTTTAAGGTACAGGCTACAAAGTAAAATAACCTAGTTTAGACGAAATTTGTTAATGCTAGCCTTAAACTGTAGGTATATATTATTTTGTTAAGTTATTTGAATGCAAATAAACAATTTATTCAGAAATCCGATTTGAAATTCGTAAAGAGTTTAAATTATGTTGAATATCAATGTAATATTATAATGTACCTAAGGCCCTTTACACACTGCGACTTTTAGCATCGATGCAGTCGCGCGCGATGCAGCATCGATGCAGTCGCAAATGGTCCACCTTTGCACACTTGCGCTACTGTTGGTGTCGCGATGCTAACGCGTGTTTCATAAACGCGCGACTGTATCGATGCTAATAGTCGCAGTGTGTAAAGGACCTAAGCCGCCGCCTTGCCATTTATTTATCCAATAATTATCAGCGAGGAGGCATCGAATGCAGCCCGGGCGCTGGCCTTGGCCGCGGCGCAGGCGGCCGTGAGCGCGCAAGCCCAGCTGGCCGCGGCGAAGTCGCGCGTGGCCGCCGCCCAAAAGATCGCGGCGGCGAGGGAGGCAGCCGCAGCCCACGCCATCCAGAAGGCCGCACACAACCAGGCCGCGAGGATTCACAATGCTGGTGAGCAATAGGGTTATACGAAGAACAATGCTTATGACAAATTTGCGCTGCTGTGGCTGCGGCGTAGACGTACCTAGCTACACGCCATCCAGAAGACGGCACAAATTCAGGCGGCGAGGACTCACAATGCTGGTGAGCGAGAAATAGGAACAATTTGAACTTGCCACTGATAAGCTGCGGCGACCGTAGCCCAGGGGTGCATTTACGTAAATACTCCACTGTGTGGAGTTGTACAATTTAGATCCTTTGTCCCCAGTATGTCACACCACCTTATGTTAGGTACACTGTTACATTCTGGGACTTTTGCCCAGTAGGTATCTCATACTCCTTCAACTGACTCTCCAGACTCTTTCGAATTGCTTAACCCGATAGATTGAAAAGTTACGGCGGCGGGGGAGGCGGCCGCAGCTCACGCCTTACGGCAGCGGCGAGGATTTACAATCTAGCTTTACACCAGCACTCTCTTACGACAGACACTAAAGTAGTAAGGTTAGGTTAGAATCGCCACTGGGGATGGTAGACCAACGATTCAGTGAGAGAATCCTCCCGTAGTTCCTGGTGATCAACCTTCAACCCTTCGAATGCTAGTTCAGTTGCCGTGGTATGGTCTGGTAGTAGTGGTCTCATTTATCGCCGCCTCATTTTATTACGTCAAAGCAAGGCACCAGAGCAGCTTGTACCGTCTGGTTACCACATCACATGGTATCCAATTTGGGTCCAAGCACAAGTGATAGTTTTGTGTAGACGTTATGAAAAATCTTTAGAATAAGAAGCTAACCTTTGCCTCAATTTCTCCCGTTCAAGATGTGGAATCGGTGAAGCTGTCAGTCCTACAAAGCTCAGGGGCTGCCGGGGCAGCGGGGGCGGCGCACCACGCGGCCACCGCAGCCGCTGCAGCCCTATCTCAGCCCTGGCCCGCCTGGCCCTCGTGGCCTACCCCGGCGCCCGCCTGGCCTGCCTGGAATCCTCACTGGTCTTAAGCTGGCTACGAGGACGAGATAGCATAAGATCGCTTTTCAATTCGTCGACATCTAGCTTTATTTTCAGAAGACTGAAAATATTATTTCTTGATTTTTTACTGACCCGTTGGCCTATTTCTAACGGCTCAGCCTTGACCTCACCCCGCACCCATCTGACCTTCCTGAAACCCTCACTAAAGCTTTATCGCTGCCAATTCACTGATCTCTAGCTTTATTGTCCGAGGACTGAAATCTATTTTATTTTATTATGTAACTACTGACGCGTCGGCTTAACTTTAAGATGTTTAGTTTTTAGTTGCTTTCTATATGTATTAAGAAAATTGTATCTACTTAATTAGGATTCCTTCGATAAAATTAACATTGTAAATCTAGGTTTTATATGAATGACTAATAAATGTAATTTTTAAAGGACTATCAATTTATTTTTAAAAATCCTTTAAAATGGCTATTATGATCATATCGTCCATGCGTGCTCTAGATGAGGTACCTAGAAAAGATAGACTTTGTAACGTGTAAATGTAGGTACCTAACGGAGGTATAATTCTGGGATTCTTCCAGGATGGATAGAGGAAGCGGGTAACCTACATAGGTACCTACTAAAAGAATCAGAGATTGATTAAAATCGGCACCCACCGCGTCTGCGCGGTTGCCATGACGATACGAGATGAGGCTCCATCTGACGAGACTTTCCAGCATCCTTCCCTTCAGCTCATTTTCCTATAGGGGAGAAAACCCAGTCCAATATTACGAGAATACTTTAAAAAGTTCAAGAAACATGATAGTGACATTGAACTTGGATTAGAATCCATTAAAGGTAAGTGCAAACCCTTTTGAAGAAATTACGAGTACTATAAGAAAGTAATAAGTAGGAAAGTATGAGCTAATGGGTGTGTCACTAAAATATCCATGTGTGTGTGTACATAAGGGCTGAAGTTGTGATTAGTTCAGCCCTTACGTAAACATCGTGTGCAAGTGCGCATTAGTGTAGGGTAATTTATTTACCACGGTGGCGGCGGCACAGTAAATTTAGGCCAATTAAGGCCTTTAATAATTCTGTGACCCCTCTTCACAATGCCAGTAGCCTTGTTTAGCAACGACTCAATTTAAATAACAAGTACACCTTCAACGAGCACAATATTTCAAATAAAAATACCTAGGTATACGAGGGCGGTTTGATAAGTCCGTGAGTTTGAGATGAAGAAAAAAGTTTTTAAGGAAATTTTTGATTTATTTTTCTACATAATCTCCTTTCTGCTTTATACACTTCAACCAGCGATATTCCAGCTTCTTTAACCCATCCAAAGAGTAATTTTTATCAAACCCTGAAAAATAGGCTTTTGCTTCAGCTAATACTCCTTCATTGGATGAAAATCTTTGTCCGCCAAGCCATTTCTTCATGTTTGGGAACAGGAAAAAGTCACACGGAGCTAAATCTGGTGTGGCAATATTCGTATCGCAACTCCACTAGTTTTGATGTTGCGATTGCCGACGAGTGGGCAACGAGTCGAGTCGACGCGTCAGCAAACGCGGCACCCATCTTGCGGAAATCTTTTTCATGCCGAGTTTATCGTGCAAAATATTTATTTATTTATTTAAGCCACACCAACAGGTAACATACAAGTATTACAATATAGCTTATAATAGAAACTATTCTAGTATGTTAGCCAATTACAGGTGGGCACAACATTATCTTGCTGTTCTTTTTTAATACTGTTGATAATACATTGGGTTGTGCTGACACTATAGACATAGACATACTTTATTCGTAATATTCATTACAAGTCACATTAAATTTCATTTTCATTAAAATCACATTAAAATTACATTTACATTAAAATTAAAATCACATTAAAATTTCATTTACATTAAAATTAAAATCACATTTAAAATTAAAATTACATTTACATTATTTATTAAAATTTTACAAACAAAGATAAAATCAGATTCATATTAGGTCAAAAAAACTAAATGTCAAAAATATAAAATTAATTAATTAATTAAACTAACACGGCTGCGCAATGACATTATTAATTGAGGAATTCGCCGTAGGTATAGAAACACCTCTCAATAAGCCATTTTTTTAATTTAATTTTAAAAGCAGCCTCACTGCTTGCACTCGTAATATCCTCCGGAAGTTTATTGTAAACTTCCGGTCCCATGACGTGGATAGACTTAGCCGTTTTGGTCAAGTTGCGGGCGACCGTAGCCAGTTTTTGCGCGCCCCGCGTGGCGTAAGCGTGCCGGTCCCCGCGGCGAGGATACTGCTGCAGGCGCTCGCGCGCGTACAGCGCCACCTGCATCACCAGCAGCCCGGGCAGCGTGATGATGCGCTGCTTCACAAAGTGCGGCCGCGCCGACGCGTCCTGCGATACTCGCGCTATGATGCGCACGGCTCGCTTCTGCATTCGGAACACGCGCTCCCAGTCGGCGGCGCGAGCCCACATGTCCACGCCGTACTGCAGCAGCGAGTGCACGGTGGCGAAGTAGCACGTGCGCACTGAGTCTGCCGGCACAGTCGAAGTGAGTCGGCGCAGCGCGAAGCATGCCTTGCCCAGACGAGCGCACAAACTGTCGATGTGTACCCCCCACGTCAACGCCCTATCCAGGTGGAACCCGAGAAACGGTGCTGAGTCAACCTGCCTAATTTGGACTCCTTCAACATCGACTGCTAACAAAGGCTTGCTGCGTGCTGAAAAGTCAAACTCGATATATTGAGTTTTAGTCAGATTGAGCATCAGACCGTTCCCGCGAAACCATGCCCAAAGGCGACCCACAACCGCGTTTAACCGCTTCTCTAAGGCTGCTGCATTAGAGGCAGTCACAACGGCTGCGACATCGTCTGCGAACATAAATATTTCGCCGTCTGGCACCGCGTTCGGTAGGTCATTTAAAAGCAACATGAAAGCTATGTTTGAGAGCGACGAACCTTGCGGCACACCCATGTGCGTCGTCAAGCTGTCTGATCGTAGGCCTCCTCCGTCGCCCACAACAAATTGAGTCCTTCCGCGCATTCTAAAGCTACTAAAGCATCAGACAGTGTTAGATATACTAATAATAATATAAACTAAAACTAAACATAAATTACCAATTTGAATGAATCCGGGAATACTATTTAAAGATATTGGAAATATTACTTTTAAATTTTGACAACGACTCATAAAATATATCAGTGCCATCCAATTTAGCGCAAAGCGAATTGTATTCATCACACATACGTGAGAGCGGTGCGTATTTACCGATATTTGTTCTGCTGAATGGAATGTTCAAGATTTTTGTAATTGGAGTTCTGGGATAGTGGTTTGGTACTGTTAACTTTATATTTTGCAAGACGTCACTACAATCTAAGTAGCCGTTTACAGTTTTATAAAGGAAGACTAGATCTTGTTGTATACCACGTTGACGTAAAGTGGTCATTTTAAAATGTTCTAAGCGCTGCTCGTAAGGACATCTGTGTGATATGCCCGGAGCACCAAAAGCCAAATGCCGCGTAAAAGCCCGCTGTATGCTTTCTATCCTTCGTGAATGCACGATATAGACTGGACTCCAAACAGAACAAGCAAACTCCAAATGGCTTCGAACGAGTGCGTTATACAGCAAAGTTTTGTTGCTGGTTTTTCGAAGCCCCTTAGTATTTCGTTTCAAAAAACCACGCATTTGTGCCGCTTTTTTTACTGCTGATTCTATATGAGATACAAATCTTAATCTTTTGTCTACAATTATACCTAAATCACGTATTTCATTAACTTCTCGTATCACAACATCGTTTAACAAGTATTCAGACGTTAACGGCAATTTTTTATTGGTAAACTTAATATGGAAGCATTTGCTCACGTTCAGCTTCATGTCGTTTAGTTTACACCAATCAACTATCCGGTCAAGATCATTCTGAGTACATCGCACATCTGTCGTAGAGCGCACGGTTTTATAGATTTTTAAATCATCAGGAAATAGAGAGCACTTACAGTTTTTTACCACTGTTATGATGTCGTTAATAAATATTGTGAATAAAATTGGTCCCAGATATGATCCTTGAGGCACACCGGATACAGCATAGTAGGCTCTTGATTCACAACCATTGACCACCACAGTTTGAGGTCTTTGTAACAAGTAGGACTCGAACCAAGATAACATGGAGCCGCAAACACCAAACGAACTTAGTTTCTTAATGAGAAGAGAATGGTTAACTTTGTCGAAAGCACTACTAAAGTCAGTATATATGGCGTCGACTTGCAGACCCCTGTCGACTTCATGGCATAAGTCAAGAGATATAGGATACCATATTGGTTTGGACAGAGCGGCCCTTTCGAAAACCATGTTGTACCGAGTGCTTATACTAAGTTTTTTCCTTCACTTTCGATAGCGAGAGCGTTTGCAATTTGTATAGGAGTGACAAAGCGCGCCACATAGTTTTCTCTTTGTCACTCCTATGCAAACTGCAAACGCTCTCGCTGTCGAAAGTGAATGAAAAAACTCAGTATAAGCACCCGGGTGATATCATGTTATCCGAATGACGAGTTATAATGGGGCACACAAGCTTCTCAAATAACTTCGAGAAACAAGAGAGAATAGAAATTGTACGATAGTTTTTGGCATTATCTACATTATCTTTTTTATGTACCGGAACTATTCTAGCCTTTTTCCATTCAACGGCGAATTGCCCGACGTCCATAGATTTGTTCATAATTAGACACAGAGGCAGAGTCAACCCTGGGGCGCAACGCTTTATAAAAAGCGGGGGTATATTATCAGGGCCCGCACCCTTGTACATGTCGAGCTTTTTTATATTCCTTAGGATCTCACTTTCGCTGAATTTAATCGAACTCAGAGTACTATCGAAATTCATAGTTTGAGTAGAATACGTATCAATGTCGCTAGTCGTATACACTGATGAGAATGGCTCAGCAAAGAGATTTGCAATTTCTGGAGCTGAAATAGCTATCTTGTCGTCAAGGTGCACCTTAGTGGGAAGTGAAGTGTGTCCTTTCCGTTTGAGCTTTACAAAACCCCAGAACGCTTTTGGGTTCTTACTGATGCTGGATTCTATTGTTCCCAAATAATTGACAAAGCACTTTTGGTATAACTAACTTATTGCAACGGTCACGTAGAAGCTCATATTCAATACGGTCAGGGGGTTATTAAACTTTTTGTAACGTCTTCTAGTCTTATCCTTTTCGGACAATAACTTTATAAGCGAATTGTTAAACCATGGCGGATATTTGTTTGGCTTTATTTTCCTTAGAGGAACATATTTTTTAATATAAATATGAAAAACTCGTTCGATAGAGATGTAAACAGCATCAGCTATCTCCCGTATCTTCCTTCGAGGGTCTTCGAGAACAATGTCGTGAATTTTGTTAAGAACATCTTCAGTGGCGACCTCAATCGGCCTTCCTGGGCGGTCGGCGTCATTTGTGGTGGTACGACAGCAACGAAATTCATTAAGCCACTTATGAACCATTCCATGAAACGGAGCAGAGTCCCCATAACATTTTTTCAGTCTATCCTCCGTCTGCTTAATGGTTTTACCACGTAAAAAGTAGTGTTTAATTAATACACGAAATTCATTTTTCTCCATTTTCAAACAATATTCCGACTCCGCTTACACAAAGGCTAATTTTTTTTCTTTCGCGCCAATTTTAATAATGGAATAACATAAACTCGGTAAGGAGTTCCTAATTAAGAAACAAAACTTGAATTTCGAAAAAACAATGTATTCAAGCTTAAAGTCACGAACTTATCAAACCGCCCTCGTATTGATTCAAGAAACTGTGGCTTATTGAACGTTACAATTAAGTGTCTAGGTGAAAGAAAATCTGATTCAAATATAGACAATTTTGGAGAAAAAAACGGACAAATAACACCAAACTTATCTTTTCAAATATAACTAAGGTCCGCTTGCACCACTGACTAAAATCCATTTAACCCCAAGTTAAACAGAATTTTGACAGTTTCGCCATACATTATTTGTCAAAATTCTATTTAACCTAAAGTCAAATGAATTTCAGTCGGTGGTGCAAGCCGGCATAAGCATGTTACTTACCTAATTAAAAGAGTTTACATAGGTAGGTATTTTATTCTTCTAAAACTAATGGATTGAACTGGCCTTAATTTCAGACATCTTTGTCATCTAAATAATCCTTGATGCTATAGTAGGTACCTATCTAGCCCTATTGGCACAGGTAGGTATTACTTAACTGAACCTCCTGTGACTTAACAAAATATAATTTGTACCTACAACAGTGCACATACAATTTCAGAAAATCCATAAAAATGGGTTACGTTCCCCTCTTGCTTCTGGCCATCGGGTGCTGCGGTCACCTCGCCTCAGCAGACATAGACCGCAGGCGGTTTTCCAACCCGACCTACTACAACGTTGGGGGAGTGCTATCCAGCAACGAATCAGTTGCCTTCTTCAAGGATACCATCTCAGTAAGTTATTACTATCAGACATATTTTTTCAGCAAAACGTGGGCCTAGTTCTAGTCAGTAGTGCCTCTGCCTACCCCCTCGGGGATAACGGGCGTGAGAATTTTTTTTTATATTCTATCTCTATCTATCTCTAATCTAATCTTTTAATATATAAAATTCTCATATGTCAATGTTAGTGCGCATACTCCTCCGAAACGGCTTGGCCGATTTTAATGAAATTTTGTAAATATAATCGGTAGGTCTTAGAATAGGTTGTTATCTATTTTTCATAGCCCTAAGTGAAAAAAAAAAAATTATATGGCAAAACAACGTTTGCCGGGGCAGCTAGTACCTACATTTATAAAATTCTCGTGTCTCAATGTTAGTGCGCATGCTCCTCCGAAACGGCTTGGCCGATTTCAATAAAATTTTATATATACAATCGGTAGGTCCGAGAATAGGTTGTTATCTATTTTTTATAGCCCTAAGTGAAGTAAAAAATTACACAGCGAAACAACGTTCGCCGGGGCAGCTAATTTTTTAATATTTTTTGGTTATTAATATTATCACTTAATGTTATATAGCCACCAACCTAATTACTATACACTTAGTTATATCACATCACAAAAAATCTATTTCTATTTCCTCCAGAATCTCAACTTCAAAAACCAGTATGTTCCAAAGGGTGTGACGTATCATGACTACTCCATCCTTATGGACCCGAACCCTATCAAGACAGCTCTGAACGTCTGCAAAGATCTCATCGCTCATCGGGTGGGTAAAACACGACCGAAGTGCAAAAGAATTCGCAAATTTTGCCCGGGATAGGTACCTACTAAAACTCTCTTTCTATTTCCGATGGCAGGTATATGCTGTAGTGGTGTCCCATCCTCTTACTGGTGACCTGTCCCCTGCTGCTGTATCCTACACAAGTGGGTTCTACCATATTCCAGTTATTGGTATTTCGTCTCGGGACTCGGCATTTTCGGACAAGAATATCCACGTGTCGTTCCTCCGAACGGTACCACCTTATTCACATCAGGCTGACGTCTGGGTGGATGTGCTAAAGCATTTCAACTATCTGAAGGTGATCTTTATCCATAGCTCAGACACCGATGGCCGTGCTATCCTGGGAAGGTATGGATTATTTATTCATATTTCTTTTTGATCTGATGTTAGGACTAAAATTTGTTTTATGGGGCAAAACAGTTTCGAGGATAATTACAAATGTTAATTTTTAAGGTTCCAAACAACGTCCCAGAGTCTAGACGAAGATGTGGAGCGCAAAGTGATGGTGGAACAAGTTATCGAGTTTGAACCAGGAATGGAGTCCTTCTCTGACAAACTAGTTGACGTTAAAAGCGCACAAGCCAGGGTGTTCCTTATGTACGCCAGGTACGTCCTGAGCAAATTAGGCTCTGGGGTCATGCCGCCAAACTGAAATGCTAGATTTTAAAGGGGTCTAAAACTATGCAGTCTTTTAAAAAAACACTTTACAGTAAAACAGACGCCGAAGTGATATTCCGCGACGCCAATTCCTTGAACATGACGGCAGCTGGCTACGTTTGGGTGGTAACAGAGCAGGCACTGGACGCGGCAAATGCACCTGAGGGTCTACTGGGGTTACGACTAGTCAACGCAACTAACGAGCACGCACACATACAGGACTCTATGTAAGAACTAGACTTTACAAAGATATTGAAATTTGGATCTATAATATGGCACTGAGCACGTACCTTCAATTAAATCGGTGAATCGGTGGACATTTAACAGTCACCGGGCGTAATGACTGAAACAATTTAATCTCTTTTGGTTTAGTGATGTGGTTAAGTGGCTTTGGTTCTTTTCCAGATACGTGCTGGCTTCCGCAATCCGGGACATGAACACGTCAGAAGAAATTCATGCTCCGCCTTCTGATTGCGACAACTCAGGCTCTATATGGACTACAGGGCGCCTATTATTTGATTACGTGCGGAAGCAAACCTTGGACAGTGGTGCCACGGGCCATGTAGCATTTGATGACCATGGAGATAGAGTTCACGCGGAATATGATATGGTCAATGTAAGGGCACAAGGCGAGCATGTGGCCGTCGGGAAATACTTTTATTCGAAGGTTTGTTTGAAGATAAGACAAAATTACGTATGTTAAAAGGACGTTTACGCCACTTTAATACTAAAACATTTTTCAGGAATTCCAGAAAATGAGATTGGAATTAAAAGAACAAGAGATCATTTGGATGGGACGCAGCCCGTCCAAGCCGGAAGGTTTTATGATACCAACTCATCTCAAAGTAGGTGGATAGTTGTGAAGCAAAGAAAACCGTGTTTTTGACACAGGATCATAAGATAAAAACTACCTATCAATGTACATAGCTAGGTCGAAAGGAATATAAATACTTTTTCTTTTTGGCCAGACGCCTTTTGTTTTTAATACAGATACTTTTTTTATTGTAGTTGTATGCACGGTTTTTCAGGTTTTAACAATCGAAGAGAAACCCTTTGTTTACGCTCGCAAGATTGAATATGGAAGCGAATGTACCAACGATGAAATTCCATGTCCTCATTACGATGCTACTGAAGATTTAGACCAAATGTATTGCTGCAAAGGTTTTTGCATGGATCTCTTGAAACATCTATCCAAGCAAACTAATTTCACATACTCACTGGCTTTGTCACCCGATGGCCAATTTGGAAACTACATCATTAGAAATCTTTCCATGCCGGGAGCTAAGAAAGAGTGGACTGGTCTTATTGGTAAATACCTTCTTGATTCTGACATCCGATACAAAAAGTCTTTAAAAAAAGCAGTGCTATTGTTTGCTTTATTTCACAGGTGAATTGGTCTACGAACGAGCTGACATGATAGTAGCGCCACTGACCATAAATCCGGAGCGAGCGGAATTTATTGAGTTCAGCAAACCTTTCAAGTATCAAGGAATCACAATTTTGGAGAAGAAGGTATGCCATGCCAGCCTACTAGCTAGTCATATTGACAGAAAGCCTCCTGCAAGAAAACTTAAGCAATATTTTTCTTCTTCCAGCCATCCCGCTCATCGACGTTGGTATCGTTTTTGCAACCGTTCTCCAACACTCTCTGGATCCTAGTCATGGTTTCCGTCCACGTGGTGGCTCTTGTACTATATCTCCTTGACAGGTTTTCCCCTTTCGGTCGATTCAAGCTCGCCAATATTGACGGTACTGAGGAAGATGCCTTAAATCTGTCGAGTGCCATTTGGTTCGCTTGGGGTGTGTTGTTAAACAGCGGTATTGGCGAAGGTACGGAACCATCCACCTTTATTTACTTTCCTTTAATAAAGATATCTCCTCCACATACATTCCGGGAAAGTGGTATATTTTATTTACTAAACCTTTTCCCTTTTCCAGGAACTCCACGAAGTTTCTCAGCTCGCGTCCTGGGAATGGTGTGGGCAGGTTTCGCGATGATAATCGTAGCCTCTTACACTGCCAACTTGGCTGCTTTCCTCGTGCTTGAGCGACCAAAGACAAAGCTAACTGGGATTAATGATGCCAGGGTAAGAAATACAGTCAAATATTACACAATATTTAACAAGCAGGACATATTTGGATGTATGGAATTTTTGGTCTGTTCAGTTGCGAAATACAATGGAAAACCTCACCTGTGCCACGGTAAAAGGGTCTGCAGTAGACATGTACTTTAGAAGACAAGTGGAACTGTCCAATATGTACCGAACTATGGAGGCCAACAACTATGACAGCGCTGAGCAGGCCATACAGGATGTTAAGAATGGGTAAGCCAATAGAATTTCTGATTTGGAAGTTGCAATTAGGTAGCAGATTGTTTCATTTTTATAATTCGCAGAAAACTTATGGCATTCATCTGGGATTCATCTCGCTTGGAGTTCGAAGCTGCTCAAGACTGTGAGCTGGTTACAGCGGGAGAACTCTTTGGACGATCTGGTTATGGAATAGGATTGCAAAAAGGCTCACCTTGGGCTGACCTTGTCACTCTTGCTATATTGGATTTTCATGAAAGTAAGGAAGATCTTGATTAGGAAACAAAACTGTCTTTGCTTTACTTAAAATTTTAATGAAACCTAACCCTATCTTCAGGTGGAGTAATGGAACATCTCGACAACCAATGGATACTTCGAAACAACCTACTGAATTGCGAAGAAAACGAAAAGACACCAAACACTTTGGGCCTCAAGAACATGGCTGGAGTATTCATACTAGTATTAGCTGGTATCATAGGCGGGGTATTCCTCATTATTATTGAAGTGGTCTACAAGAGGCACCAGATCAAAAGGCAGAAGAAGATGGAAATTGCCAGACATGCTGCTGACAAATGGCGTGGAACCATAGAGGTGAAAGTCTTTTAGTTCTTCATGCTTAGAGTCAGTTCAACGTTAAAAAAGTACCTAATGGTGCATGCTGATGTCGTACAGGTAAAACTATGTATTATGTGACATTGTTCGTTTTTGTGTAAGGTTGGTATGTAGGTAATCCAGAATCTAATAACAGAAAATACTGGATAACCATATATTTTAGGAAAACGATTCCTCATAGTACCGTAGTCAGTCACTTTACGACTAAGCTGATGTATTTTAGTACTAATCTTGAAAAGAGCCACAAAGGTCCAAGCCGCTTACCTTTGAGTTGCAGAAACGCAAGAGTCTACGCGCAACGATAATGCCATCGCAGAGGCGAGCCAAATCGAATGGAGTCAAGGAGGCAGGCAGCATCAGCCTGGCCGTGGACAGAGGAGTGCGGCGGCGTGATGAGCCAAGAGTTCCCAGATACTTACCGGCTTACACCCCTGACGTTTCGCATCTCGTGGTCTAACGCCTGAATTATTTTTTTGAAATTGAAAATGTTAGTTTTTTTTCAATACAAACATTTGGCTGTTGACGTCATAGTAACTTTTATTCAGCTCGCTGAGACCTATTCAATGATTTATCACACATGGCTATTGGACTGAGGTCCAAAATTGCATTCCTTTGACAGCCATTCGTTTTTTTTTTTTTTTTAGTTCTTCTGAAAGCGGCTCATTTGGAACTACTTTTCTTAGCTGTCAGAAAAATCCCTCATTGAAACGCACATACGGTTGAATACCAAAAAGATCACGCTGTATTTATAAACAGTAGTAAAAGTAAAACTATAACTGTCCCCTTCACACTCATAAGCTAGACCGCGCGCAAGAGAGACGGGCAGACTTTTCATGATGCGCATGCAGTACACGTCACGCCGCGCGCTATTCACAGACACTACACAAGCGCAACGTGTAAATGTGTTGAACGTGCCAGCTTTACTTAACTGACCTATACACCCATGCACACTACTCCGTTGTATTACGGGCGACTTTGCAACTAAAATGTGAAGATTGACGTGCTATCGACTGTACTAAACATGGCAGGTAAAAAGTACCTAAAAGTAGCCCGGTAGATGGCACGCATGTCGATGTGCTCTTGACTGTACAAGAAATACGTTGTACCTAAAATAGTTTGTAAATATTGTTCTATTTAATAAAATGAATGGAACCCGTTTTGAGATATTATTTTTACAGTGACATAATTTACGAAAGAAATGAAACGCCATTTTTAACACATCTATATATTTACATAAGAATTTTAACAGTGCCATAATGGGGGATTACATTTTACCTTACATGTTAATGGAGCTATGTTGCTCTTTTATCTTAAATAAAGCAAGCCAAAATGTTGTATTTGCCAGGACAGGTAGTGAGAATGTAGGATCTGCAAGATTCGCGCGTGACGTCACCCTTTGTGCAGTGAAATCTTTGCTTCGATTTCAGTGGACATAGCGTGAGATGCTGCCGTCGCACGCCAATCTTACAGCCTCCACCATTCCCGGGAAGTCTAGGATTTTACAGAAGTACATATAGACAAGTCCAAACATTCATAGACAACTAGACGACGGAAGGTTAGGTACTCAACATGAACACTTCCACGTATAATATACTAATATTATTATAACGCCGAGCTACTGTTGTGAATGAAGCTGCTAGTGACTTTTGCCGTATCGACGTCGTGATTTTAGGGTGCAGTTACGTCACTACACTCGTCAACAGTGCCGACTATGTTGTAACATCTATGTAATAATATATTGATAACCATCGAAGCACACTGAACAATGAAATGCTTTACGAAAAAACATCTGCATGCATTTGCTCGCAGCTCTTCAAGAAGTGCTGCGAACTATTGATGCAAATATTTCACGGTAGAAGCGTCGGGATAACATTCTTTACCTAAAAACTACATCCTCTAAGATACACGTTATAATATTTTATTGTTACAAGAATGAATTGCAATAATATAACACTTTGATGCGGATTTCACATCGGTAGTTAAGGCGAAACTGACGTACATTTAGAGAGTAAAAATGTAACTACCTAACGGACTGATGCCAGGAATCAGAAACAAGCATGTTCACACAAACACATTTTTTTTCTCAATACAATTTTCTGGCGACTTAGCTGGACCATTCACATAATAATTCTATAAGTTGTACGCATTATTATCTTTCATTAATATATAATTAATTAGGCAAAGAAAAACACTTATAACAATGTTATTTAGTTCTAATAATTACGAAATTTCAAATTGAATGAAGAGTGCAAGCTTAGTCGGTGAACTTGCGGTTGGGGTTGCGGCCGAAGAGGGCGGTACGGATCTCCGGCAGCAGTTGCAGGGCGATCAGCTCCATACGTGACTCCAGGGTGTTCACGATCTGCAAACACCGCGCCAATATGACTATTTTGGTCAAGTAGTAGAAAACAAGTGATAAGGCTGCTTTTTCATCTGGCATCCCTATTGGTTTACTAATGTATTGCCAAAAATCGTTTCCCAAAGTATTACTTCCCAAACTATTTTCCGCAAATTATCACTTGGCAAAAAAACATTTCTCAAAACAACTTAAAGCAAATAAACAGTTAGCAAAAGTTATTATGGCAAGTTATTGTTTACCAAATAAATACTTGGTCAAAATTCATTTAACCAAAGAGGCAACAAGAGGCAAGGTAAGAACGCATCAAAGTCGAGTCTGTTTTCGATCTTACATAGAGAACCTAACGCTCCGACGCGCTCCGCTTCGCTACGCGCGTCGTCGCACCTATATTTCTGTTGTCACGTATTCTTTACATCGCCGACCCCCCGTTCCATTATTTGAAAATAACACTTGCCAAAATAAAACGTAAGCATAATAAACGTTTGTCTTAATAAAACTTGACGCAGTAAAATTATGCGAAATGATAATTTGACCAAATGAATAAAATGCGAAATGAAAACTTGCTAAAGTTTCATTTGGGAAATGAAACTGATGCCATAAGTTTATTGGGAAGTAAAATTTGGCGAAAAATACTTTGGCTAAACGGCGGTATCCCATCCCTATTTTTTATGATTGTTTTTACATTTTTTATGATTGTTATATGCCTATTTTTGACTAATGTGGTCTAAGACGGTGCTAGAGTAAGATCAGGATCCTACGAGTACTTACATTTTGACAAAGAAAATTTACTGCCTACTAAAATTTCGAACTGCTTATGACGTGTTGTTTTTTATTAAAAACTAACAACATTATTTATAAAAACACGATATCTCTAAAAGCTATTTCATACTCTGTTTATTTAATCTATGTCTCATCATCATTTCATAATTTTCATCTATAATCCAATGTACGCAGTTCATGTATTTCAACATCCAAATTAAACAGGATCTATGCCTTGTAGAATCAAAGTTTTTTAGGCAATCGAGTTTTTATAAGAGAATTAGAGTATTTTAAAAAACAATAATGTGTTGTTCCAATATGTAACATACTGTGGGGCAATAAAATTGTTTTCCTTTATCACAGACTTTTAAGGAATCCCAGACAGACAGGATTCCTTAAAATCGTGTTACCACGCAATTTGCCAAGACACGCAAATTAAAACACGTCTAAAATGTCCCTAATTTTAGTGATACATTACATCATATTAGTCAAAATTATAAGAAAAATCTTACACAATAACTAAACATGTTAGAATATGCAAGCAAAAGGGATGCAAGAGAGAAGACCAGTCTGAAGTACTTTTTAAGTCTGTAGACATGCATTAACTTCCACACAGCAGATCAAGTCTGGTGCGAATATAAAAAATAATAGGCTTAAATAGTATAAGTACTATTGCGGGGATCTAACCCACACACAATTATTTTGCCGCGTACACAACTAAGTACGCGCTTTTCAGATTATGGAAGCATGCAATAAAAATTAAAAAATAACATACCGTCCAAACATTATCTTCTCTTCAAAGCAGACATTAATTACAATATCTATCACAGTCGGTTTACTGATAACGAAACCACAACAAATAAAGTTTGCAAAATTGACTTGTATTAGTTAACATGTCAGTTGGCAAAAATAACATAATAAACAACTGACCACTGTTAACAGCAAATTAACAGACCTTTAGTATACGAGAAACACTGGTTAGTGAGCAACACGCTAAACTTCAACTCGTCTGAAGAAAGATAAGGAAGGAAAGAAGAACGATAAGACGGCCGACTTGCACCACTTTCTTAAATGTGGCTTAAACAGCATTTAAATAAAATGCTTCAACAAAAGTCTGTCTGGCTGTGTTAGCTCCGGTATGGGCGTAACCAGTTCGGGAGTGTACCTTAATGCGTCCCCTGGCCGCGTGCAGCTCCACTCCACCACAAGTATCCTGCGGCAAGAATGATTCCTTCTCGACGTTAAGGTGGATGTCCTTCTGGATCTTGCTCTTGTAGTCACTCTGAGCAGTCGGCAGGACAGACTCGATGAGCTCTTTATCAGCCTGGCGTACTTTGAGCGTCACACTCGGCTCCACCAACTAGAAATTCAATAAAATATTATGCTTAACCTCGTGAGGCCCGACCTTGAAAAGAACAATTGATTTTGTGATCACTTGAAGACATTGGGCCTCACGAGGATATAAAAAAAAATATATTATAATAAGTAAAATTTATTATTAAATATTATATTAAATATTCTGATGTTACGATCAGTTTTCGAGTGGAGACTAAAAACAGCAGTAGCAACGTAAAGGTATTCCTTTTAATTTTTAATGATAGTTAGTGAACAGGACAGCTGTGCAGCAGCACAAATTTATAATTATGTAGAAGACGCACCCTGCGACTTCTCTTTGTTTGCAAAAATAAAAGACAAACTTCGAGGCACACGGTTTACGAGCCCTTGATCAGCGGCAAATGAGTTCTATGACGAGGTCCCAAAGGAGGACTGGTCCAACATTGTAAAATATTCCCTTTTGATTTCAGGGAATGCAAAAATGCCTTAATTGCGAGGGAATATAACTTAAAAACCAATAAATGTATTGTTTATAAGTCTTAAATCCAGCCTTATTCTTCAGAATCCTGTAACTTTCAGTATGTTCCACACAAGTTCTGTAATATTGTATTGGCTGCTCTAATATAACTAACCTGGAACAGAGCCTGCACGATGAGCTGTCGTAGAAGCTCGGTGTAAAGCCCCTTGTCATTGGGCACATTGGCCAGGCGCTTGCGTGCCTCGTCCAGTACATTGCGCACGTGATCCTCACGTACTTTGAGCACTTGCAGACGAGCTTGGTTCAGCATGTTCGACGATTGACTGTTAGAAGAGAACCCAAGTTAGTTGCTAACATTACCACTCACACTTAAAAAGTCGCCTAAATTAGGTTTTGAATTAGGCTATTCCTGAAAAATTGCACCTTTTATAAATATATTTTGCACACCTACTAACTTTCTCCTCTTTTCCTTTAGGGTGATATACCACCCTAAAAGTCAAAGTATTTAAGCTGCAGCTATTGAAAAATTAAATTCCATTAAAGCCATTATCAATTTCAAGGTCACATAGTAATTCTAATGTTCATCAATAGAAGTAGGCTTGTGATAATGTTTAATTGAAAAAGTAGTCATTAGTGTAGACTAGTGACTACTTTTTCAAAGGTGAAACAGTTCATAATAATAGCTCACTTCAGTTCAAATACATGATAACAGAACTTATCCCAAATACCATGAATGCAAATAAAAACGATATTTGCATTCAGCAACTTATGCACAAAATTATGTTCACTAATTAAACGTAATTTCCATTTCACTTAACCAAGGAAAACCGTTTTATATAGAGATAATAATCTCATTTTACCTCACAGTTAACAATATGATTGAATTTTGACAACTGACTGTACTTTGCAACAGAGTCACATGATCTGTTAACTAGATTAAACTTATAAAAAAAAATCTTCTCTTTAATCCTGTACTGTGTTGTGTTAGTTACGATTAGCAAATTGCAATGGAGGAAATTCAGCTTTTAGGTTATTGGGTCGGCATACTTAATACCCAGTCAGTAATTTTTATTTTGTACCAGTGGTCATTATTACATACATGCCTGCAGATTACTATAGGCATGTATGTTATGACTACTGATAGAAAAGGTTGGTGCATGTAATCGGGAGAAAGGGAACATCAGAAAGGAGCAGAAGTAAAAAAATGCAATGGGAACATACATCTTCTTTTGAAGTTCAACCTGCTTCTCCTTCTTTTCATAGTACTCCATGATCTTAAGGCGCTGCTGCTGCACCAGACGGCCCTTTTCGATATTGAATTCCTCCTCAGCCTTAGCATCGATTTCTTCGGCTTTTTCGTTAGCCTCTTGTTCGATGAAGGCCATCATATGCTTGATCTGGGAACATGTAACAAATGTTTTCTGCTAAAACCAGATAGTCTGAAGAATAATATTGGCCTCTATCATCCATAGTCACAAGGTGAAGGGCGATAAATACACGAGAACAAGAATTGTTCGTGGATCAATCATTTGGAAATTTCATTTCGATGGACAAAACGTGATACTGGTATTAGCGGTTTCCTTATACGTACCTGTTTCTGAACATCTGCATCGCTAAGCGCCATGGCTGCTGGTTGATATTAAACACTAGTAACACGTAAAACAACCGATATTCAGCCAGAAAATTAAAAACTGGCTCAAGAAGTAAGTCGACGCCTATCAGTCGCACTTCTTCTTTGAACGATCATATGATTTTTAGTGTTGCCATAAAAAAAAGCACCACGTCTCGCTCACCTCGCGAATCATAGACGGCCGGAGATATTTTGTTTCTAGTGATGTTCACATTAACGCTTTTAAACCGTCATTCATTGACGTCATCATTATCCAAACATATTTATTTTTGTCTCTGATTAGGTATTATTTTCCAAAATATGTAACCCTTAACAACGTTATTTTTTATATTTGAGGAGGAGTACGCGTACAGCTTGTCCAAAAAGAGTAGAAATTAAAGAGTACGGTTTTGCTCAGACTTTTTTATGTGTTTGATAATATGTTGCGCTTACAAGCATTATATAAATTAAAAATTTGAGCTATTACATAAAATAAGGTATTGTGCTTCAATAAATATAGTAAATGTTTTGACTTCTCAACAAAACAATTAGTATACTTTCACTTCCGGTTTCTACTCTTTTTGGACAAACTGTAGGTAAGGTACCTACAGATTTTTGCTTAGTTCAGTTGAGAGGGTAGTTTTAAAATGAGACTTCTTAATCAAAGATCTGTGGATCAAAATTCTTTTTTAAATATAACATTCGAGGAAAATGTTGCTTTATGTTGGTAGATAAACTTAAAATAAGTAAAATGAAAAAGCAAAGTGGGAAAGGTCATCTTCCCAAACAAAATCCAAACCAACTGCAATTTCCTCAAGTAAGTATTTATTTTTATTATTAATACGTTTATTGCATTTAGGTAAATTAACTTAGCAAACCTCCGGGTTTTCAAAGGCTAACAGACTGTTATTATATTGTGAACAGCTGTCAGTTTTCAAAAGTGCATACAAAAAAAAAACAATGACAGCTAATAACATTAGAATAACACACTGTAATGTTAGCGTTCGGGAAACCGGGGATTAAAGTCCTAAGGAAGTGAGCAATGGGAGGGGATCTTTACAGGGTTTTTACATATTTTTTCATTCTGAAAAAAACCTGCAGAGTTTATAGGCCGACCGGCTCACCATAACAATGGTTTTTAAATTGCTCTTTTCAATTTCATAATTTGGAGTTATCTTGACACTCAAGCGGGGTTAAAAGTAGCTTGAAATGGTTCGTGTGCCTTGGCATAAGATTTTATTTGCGGGGTAGACAAAGTAAATCTAATGTTGCGTACGTGGCGTACGTGGTCATAGTGTACTTGATTATGACATAATGGGCCTTTTACACAAGGCCAATAGCTGAGACAATCCAGCAAGCCAGGACAATAGGCCAATCCAATATTTCATTGGATTGGCTTCATCCATTGGCTTGGGCCAATCCAATGCATTGTCCTGGCTCTATTCACACGAAGACAATATTGGACTGGCTTACTGGATTGTCTCAGCTATTGGCCTCGTATAAATCGCCCATTACTCAGTTTCTATGTGGTTTTGATTGAATTCAAGTTTTTCAATATGGGAACACTGTTTGTTTCAGCTTCTAGTCTGTCCCCTTGTACTTTTTTATGTGAAGCTAATGACAAGTTTTTTAAACTAATATAAATATGTATCCCAAAAAATTCTTAAAATTAACAAGTATCATTAGATTTTTCATTCTCAGGAATCGGCGTGTCAGTGTTTATTAGTTCATTAATTCAGATCCAAATATCCGCTTTGTATCAATATGGCCGCCATAGTTGTTTAGGGTAATGTGGCGTTCGACAAAACTGAGTGAAATTGCAAAAATAATTACTTGTGACTCAATTATGTATAAAGTTTTCAGTGTTTTATAGCAGTGTTTAATGCGAAGACTATATTACGAATATTTTAAGGTCGTGCGCAAATTTCTGTATGCCTGTAAATTGCCTTGTTTAGTGAACAGTCAACAAACTTTTGTTTATTTTATTGGGTCGATTTATTTTATTTCTGCATTGAATACGTGATTATGAGACACCCATAAATTTATTGAAATAGTGGACTAAGGACTGACGCTCACAGAATAGGTAAATATTCTTCCGCAAGGGAGATACATCCACATCCAGGGTCGCCATTGTTTGACGGAACGAATACCCATTACAAAATGCAATGCTAATTCTTGTTACTCTTGTTGCTACTCTTTACATTACGTGGACGCACAGACCTGAGTATGAGAGAGATGTTTATCTTTTGTTATACAGCTGCGACAAGCCAAGCCATAAGACAGTTAAACTTTCTATTCATTCCATTGATGCATCAAGGTAGTTTTTCTACCACCATCTGGACAATTTTTAATTGTTAGGTATGGCCAAGCATTATTCGACTCAGCCCCTTGCGCCGTAATATTCAGGGGTAATTTTAGAGTGTAGGGGAGTGGGAGAATAATAAATAAAAACAAGTTTTTCACACATGCAAATATTTTGTTTTTATCTGACTGGTTTTGTTATTTTCTTGGTGTTGCTGTGACCCAAGTCGTAATGTGGTTGTTGTTTTACTACAATCAGAAAAAGAATCAGTTTAGGGACAATTTTGTAGGTTGAGGGAAGGTTGAAGACCTACAGAACATTGATCTCGAAACCTTGTTCACTATCAGGATATTTTCATGTCAGGGTATGAAATTTTATGTCATATAACAATGTTTTATTCAGGTTTGGATCACCAGAATAAAGGTTGTGTCCACATACTTGCAAGATATCAATGTTCAGCTCAATTTCAAGATCAATTTCAAATTGTGAAGTCATAAGCAAAATTGTACAAGTATTATTTGGCTGTATGAAATGTTAGTATGTACAGGGAATCAAAAAAGTAGTTTTGCCATAAGTAGAGGTATATAATCATCAGTAGACTGCAATATAATTTACTGTTTATAATTTTATGTTCCATTTTAAAATTTAAACCAAGATAAATTATTAAGATACATGATGCATTTAACAATAATAATAAGCTTAAACATTTACATACAGGAACATACATTGCTTCTGTCCCACACTAAGATATCCTGTGTCGTGAGAACCAGAAACAGTGACATCACAAACATGTAAACATCCAAGAACTGGGGTTTTTTTTTATCCCCAGCCAGGGGTCGAACCCGGGACCTCTCACATGGTGGGCAGATGCTTTAAACGTTGCACCACAGAGGTTGTCATAAAGTCATAATAATAATACAGTGTTAGGTATACACTTTATTTGAAAGTGATGTACCTATTGTGCTATTATTGAAAAAGTAATAAACACACTAATCTATAGTCATTGAACAGTTGTATGTTGCCTTATCAAAATTTGATGTAGTTTAATTAATTCAAAGATAAAGTTGTCCAGAAATAAAATTTGCCCCCATGTTTTGACATTTTCTTACAGTATGATTGAAAATTCCAGGTTATGGCAAACTTGAACTTTCAACAAGCGCCTAGAAGCCTTGCGGGCGGCGGCGTCGGCGGCCGAGTGGGTTCCGGTTTGGTGGGCGGAGTCTCGGGCCATGTGACGCCGACGTTCGGAGGCGCGCTATCGCCAGGCCGCGGGCCCACTGCGATGCCGGGCGGCGCTCCGCCCTCCATGGCCTCGCGGACCACACTTTTCGGGCAGCGCGCCTTTGCCGATCGGAGAGTGCCCAGCATTGCCACGCCTCTCTCGCAAGCCAGCTCGGCTATGGTGAGACACTGCCTTGCTACCAATCTGGTCGTAAAGGTTTATTTTCTTGTACTTGATTGCATTTGATTGCATTTTAAGCTTTCTCTGAATCCCTAGTGGTTTGAAAGAATGATTCGTGTCTAGCCTCAAGCAGCCATCTACCCAGTTGGATGCAATTTTTAATTTTTATTTAAGTATTATTAGTTCATCATCATCAAAGCAGCCAGTACACATTTTGCTCCAGGGCACACAACCCTTCTCTTACATGAGAGAAAGAAAGTCTGTCTATTCTACATTAAAAATTTCTCTGAATAAATACTGAATATTGGTTGTTATTCTTTTGACAAATCTGAGGAGACAGACTAATGCTTAAGTATTGAAATTAGATTCTTATTTTGGAAAGCAACTACTTTAGTTAAAAATAAAAATGAAACAAGCTTCTTCTGTCTTATAACCACTAACCATTTACTAATAACATGCTTCAGCATAAAGCGTTTTGCAAGCATAATAAAATTATAATATTTCCTTGTAAGTGGTTCAAATAGATCATAATAACCTAGTTTGGAGAGTTTTTATTCTCAAAGTATTGTTTGTAAATTCTCTAGAGTGAATTCTATTGTAGTATCGAAATGTTTTCCTTTGCCTACTACATGGAAAAAGTGACTTAATAATGAACTGCCTCGACAAGTTGTTGATTAGACTTTGCCTGATTATAGCTGCACCATGGCATTAATGCTAGATT
This sequence comes from Yponomeuta plumbellus, assembly GCA_947310845.1. NCBI lineage: Eukaryota > Metazoa > Arthropoda > Insecta > Lepidoptera > Yponomeutidae > Yponomeuta > Yponomeuta plumbellus. Next base: position 9,686,797 of record OX371209.1, on the reverse strand, counting down.
TTCGCGTATTTTCCTCGTAATACTTTTGTTCTTGCTATAATCTGTTTAAACAGAAAATATATTGCTTATCTTGTCTGTCTATTAGAGACATATCAATGTGTTTATAAAATTGATATCTTCATTGGCTCAGATTGCATAATGTTCCTACTGAATAGATAAAAATATCCGATCAGGAATCAAATGTCTCTACCTGCGTTGCTACCCACTATTGTCCACTATTATTCATTCAGTTCAATAGTATACAGTTCAATGCTTCATATATTCATCCCAAATGATTGGCTGAAAAACAAAGCATTTCCAAGTTTTTCCAGGTCATGCAAACACAGTTATAGGACAGTATGTATGTCCTACTAGCCATCTTACACTAATAAAACATTCTTGTGCAAAAGAGAGCTATGTATTAGTCTGTGACGCCTAGTTACTAAGAAATAATCAGAAGGACTAGCATCCAGGGCCGTTAAACCTTATATTAAAAAAAACTAAGAAATAATGTACTGGACTGGTAGAATAATAATCTCTGTTCCTAATATAATGCTACAGTAAAAACATAGGCCTTATCATCATCACAGGTGAAAAGTATGATGTCACAATTTCAAGACAAGCAAGCCGTTCATACAATATATTGCCATTATTTACTGAATTAATTTACTTCATGATGTATCTTGAACCTAATGAGTTGTTATTTACTAAAAATTATTTACGAAAAGAAGTACAATTAAATTGGCATAAGTTCTGTCCCAGAACACTATAAAATCTCAGATTTTAATCAATCAATGAGCCAACGAGGAACATCGTCGGCTCCATCTTCACTTACCATCAGGTGAGATCGGGGTCAATCGTTAGTCAGTTTTTAATAAAAAAAAAATCTTGATCTTTCATCTCTTCTGGGTGTTCCTCCCATCTGTCAACAACAACCATCTCAGATCTGACTACAAATTTATTTCCGAAAAACGCAATATATGCCGCCTAAAACTTCGTCCTCTCTCGTCCCTGCCCTCCCTACTGAATGGAGAAGTCTTAACATGAGTCTTGCAACTTCCAGTCGGGAATGGGCAGCGTGTCGCGTTTCAACGCGAGTAGCAGTTACCACTCCGTGTTCGGCGAGGGAGGCGACACGTCGACGCCGCCGCTCCTCGACCTCAGCGAGTTCCCGTCTCTGACGGCGCGGGGCGCCGGCGACCAGGCGCCCGCCGCCGCGCCGCCCCCGCCCGGCTCCAAACCCTATGGTAGGTCGCCGTAAACCCCAAACACACGGCAGCTATAATGTGAAGATGTACATTAAGGCCTTTCTCCACTGCTCCGGTCCGGCAAACGTTAATTACCGATCCGATTTAGAAACACACCAGAATACTAATACGCTTCTCCACTACTCCGGCATCCGGTATTTAACGGTCCGATAATTTGCTAGATCGGAACGGTATTCTACCGGTCCGAAGTAATCGACGTACAAAAACAACACACGTTTTTGCACCGCGCGTACAACCCAAAAATGTTCCCATACTATTTTATTTACATTAATAGAATGTGTGGAAAACGTCCCCTGCCTCGAATAGAAAAACCAAGGAATAGAAAAAGCAATGCGTCACATCCATTGCCGATTATAGTCGGATGAAGTGGAGATCCGAAGCATAATCCGGCATCCGATATTTTTCTCATGACTGATTCCGGTTCCAACGCCAGACCGTAGCAGTGGAGAAACCTAACTCCTCAAGTCCCGAGGTCCGATGTAAACTACGGGGCATTGCGTTAAGCCCCGTATACCTGCCGGTGGGTCGGTCTTGCAACGCCACTTTGAATCGAATTTTGAAGATGATATAGACCACAGTTGTATGAGCATGTTTTATTCTGTGAAAACTGTGATAAATTTCAAATATTACTCTGTGAATAACTAACTTAGCTGTGAAAGAAAAAGTGTTCTAGGCCTAAGGGGCAAAAGCACAATACATTTTATTACATCTTTCCAATAAAATCGTCAGGCGACACAACACAACAGCTATAACGTATATTTTTACATCTTCTTGTAATTCTTCTTCTTCTTTCTTCTTCTTAAAATACAGAGCTATACGAATATATACTTTGTCGAAAGTGAGATGTATGTCAATGGAATTACGGGAAAGATACACTACATTACCTGTTGTGTGATACATTAAGATAATTTAAAGCTATACATCCTGAATTGTAATGTACATTAATATACATTAGAGCTGCCGTGTGTGTAGCCCTTTAGGGGTTTGGACATACAGAACGGAGGTGGGGTAAGGGCGCGGAAAAGAAGCGTGGTCTTTCCAATTTAATTTCATACAACATTTACGAAAATAAATCGTAAATAAAGCGAACGGTCGAGGGCGCGAACTCTATAGAATGTGCCGCGTCTTTTACACGCCGTCGGCTCACGTCCTTCGTAGGTATGTGTCTCATGCACTAGATCGACGAGACCACCGACCTTATTTTCGCCTCAAACAGTCCTCCCAGGGCTGCGTTTCATAAAACTAGAAGTCGTTTATTATGACAATTGTCCCCTAAAGTGAAATTCTAGGCACGCCGAATCTATTCCGTATGCGTCTGTAGAACGCGAACACAAATCTACCAAACGGATAAACTGCACCATAGAGAGCTTTCCAAATTCGTCCATTGTGGCGAGGGTTGGTAAGCGATATTCGAGGGTTTTATCCAAAAAAAAGTTTCATTCGCAGCTGATAGGATAGTCGACCTCTGTGTATGTGCCTGTATACATTGCTTCTGGCCCCACACTAGGATACCCTGTGTCGTGGGAACCAGAAACAGCGACGTCACAAACATGTAAACATCCAAGACCTGGAGTTTTTTTTCCCCCCAGCCGGGGATCGAACCCGGGACCTCTCGCATGGTAAGCAGATGCGCTAACCACTACGCCACAGAGGTCGTCAAACGTATGGTATAGCTAATTCGTCGGTTTCATTTAGTTCCCATTGACGTGAATGAGAGACAACCGGCTTTTGCTAGACAAAATCCTCACTTGTTATGGTCCCAAAATAGGGTCTATGTGGTTCTAGGATTCAGACAAGGGCATCACAAACAGGGAAAAAGTCGCAAATCTAGGCGTATGTTTGTGACCTAAATTTTATGAATTGTTGCAATGCGAAATCTGTTGATAGTCGTAAAGTAACGTAAAGTAAAAAAAGTTTATTCAGGTAAAAGTACATAATATACTTCATAGGTTAAGGTACTGAACTAAAGGTAAACAATCTTGATACGCCTTTTTATTGAAATGTACACTTATTAGACCAAAATCTTTACACATTACCAATTCAATGTGAAGTTAAATGTAATTTCATAAAAATACATTTAATTTGTAAAAATTTTGATTTAAAAAGTGTATATTTCAATAAAAAGACTTAACCAGATTGTTTACCTTTAGTTAAGTACCTAAACCTATGAAGTATAGTTATAAATTTGTGAGACCCAGTGTATCAGTTAAATTTATATTGAAATGTCACAAAGATTTTGAAATTGCGTAAGCGCATCTGCCTACCATGCTAGAGGTCCCAGGTTCGAATCCCAGTTGCGGACAAAAAAAACCCCATGTTTTTGGATGTTTACATTTTTGTGATGTCGCTGTTTCTGGTTCCCACGACAGGGTATCCTAGTGGGAGGCCAGAAGCAATGTATGTGCCTGTATGTGAATGGCTATGCTTATGTTAATTAAATTCTTGCAAATCAAATTAACTTAGGCGCTTGTAGGCATCGAAGGTAATTCATAAAAAGTGTTTGTAGTCGAAGGAATGCCTGATCAGCAAGTAACGGATTTACCCTTGAAAAACGTAGTTTGATCGCGAGTCGCGCGACTGAATACGTGTGTGACCTTGACTCGAGGGCTCTCTATAGAACATATTTCGTGGCATTGAGTGTGAATAAGTAACGTCACATTGAGCACATGGTGTGACAAAATCCTAATAATAAAAAGTACGTGGTAATAATATATGAAAAATGAAAATAGTTGAAAATTGAAGTGCCCCTCGGTGGGGACGTAACGGGTTGATGATGAGAAACCTAAAATCGGTAAATCGCAAAAAATATCAGATGTAATATGTAATCGAACGATGTCCGAACCCAGCCTACGTCACACCAATTACACGTCGCGTATCAATAAATAGATTCTTTTAATGTAAAGAGATGCTATTAATATAATAATATTGTCTATTATAATTTAATTGTTTGTAGAATATTTTAAATAGTACTCAGTTGCTGTTGTTTACCTAATAGTTTATTTCAGTTAAGAGTTTCATTATTTGGGCGCCAGCGAAAGTGGCGCCATCTCAAATTATATTCTTTTTAGTATGGTTTCGTGAATATCCTCCACCAATCCGGAATAATAATAGAACTAATGTAATTAATATCCGATAAATTCTACTATATAAATTTAATTAGACTGTATACAGTTTCAAGTAATGTTCCTCATTTATTTTACTTTAAAGCATCTTTAATCATTTTCATACTTCCTGTTTTGAATTGTTAACGGCTTTTCAACTGTATTTAAGCGACAGGCATTCGGTAGCGAGGATCATTGTAAAACCTACTATTAACTGTAACACTGATACAGCGGAAGCTCTGCCCGAAAATATACCGAAGCACTTACACCTGCGTTTCACTCCGACCATCCCGAACTTGTTAACAAATATTTTTTAATGTAGCAAGTTTTTAATGTGCTTACTTTAGTAGCGAATAGCTGATAATTTATTCGATGCGATTTCGGAGTGAACCCGAAGCAAAAGCTGTCCTATTATTTTCTGATAGATGTGAAGATTTTTTTCACCGTGTACATAGCATGGTGCTGAATGTTTTAGTTCTAAGAGGAACGGAAGGTCAGCTGCAGTTTCATTTTATGTTAGCTTTACCGGTGCTATAGTACAGTCGACATCTGATAAATCTTTATATGTACATAGTATCGTTACAAGGCCACCGAGGCTTGGTCACACCGTATAGCACACACTGGTGACCATACGGTATAAAATATCGATTTGTAAGTGACGTACAAGGTGGTAATTTGAAATGGTGCATAAGGGGAGCTACTGTATTGTGGCTTTTGGAAAATATTCATAAGATAACACAACGAACATAATTATGGATCGAACAAATCGCATTCACAGATCTAAAATTATCAACCTTAGCGAATTCGTAGAAATTGAAAATAGGTTCTTTATTTTCTATGTGACGGTTGGGTCAGTCCATACGGTCTGTTTTGTTGTAGCATGGTTTTAGGCAATTAGGCGTCCAAACAGCGCAGCAAGCGGGCGACATATTAATTATGCATAGAGATAGGTATACAATATTGTTTGCGCAGCGGGGCGGCCGCAAGCCTTATCATTAATATGCAGTTTCAAGTAAACAAGCAACTTGTGTTATAATACCGCCCTTCTTTACATTCTCGATATGTTTTCGATAGACATATTCGGGATTATTAAGCTTAGATAAGGATGTTTACTAAGGAGGTATTTTTACACAATAATGTAATTTAAAAAGTTCACTGCGCGTAAAGTAAATAATTTTACCTTAATTACCTGACTTACTACTACAGGAACCAGTGCTGCATGATAAATTAACCCGCAAAATAAAAACTGCCAAATAACCAATGCTAACAATCAAGTCTTTTCTCAATTTATTTGTAGTTATATGAATCTCTCTCATTAATTCTCACTCATTAATTTTCATTAAATCTTACGGGATTATTCTTATATTCTCGACAGAATATGCTTTGCGATACATTGGCTTGATAAATATATTTCAGCGTTACTGAATCCACTTTTCGAAATCTCGCACCGTTTCGCGGGCCGCCAGCGGCAGCGTTCGCATTCTAAAGCGCCCCTTCACCATTTCAGTGGGCATGGTAAAGCAGCCTACCTCCGAGCAGTCCGAGTTCACGATGTCGTCTGAAGACTTCCCCGCGCTGCCAGGCACTTCGGGCCCGGGTGCCCCCCCCGCGCCCTCCGTCGCCGCCGGGCCCGCGCCCGTCGCCCCGCCGACCCACGTCGACCATACGAACCACGCGAGCGACGCCAAGCCTAGGAAAGGAATACAGACCTCTACTGACGGTAATGAGTTTTGTATTTCACTCCCCTTTGCACTCGGTTAGCTGTAGACTGTAATAGGAACCTCTACTGACGTTAAGGTATTCCACTCCCCTTTGTACTCGCGTTATGACTCGTGGCTATGTTTGTAGATTGTTATACTGACCATTACTGACGGTAATGAGTTTAGTATTTCACTTCCCTTTGTACTCGGTTAGCTGTAGACTGTAATACGAACCTCTACTGACGTTAAGGTATTCCACTCCCCTTTGTACTCGCGTTATGACTCGTGGCTATGTTTGTAGACTGTTATACTGACCATTACTGACGGTAATGAGTTTAGTATTTCACTTCCCTTTGTACTCGGTTAGCTGTAGACTGTAATATGAACCTCGACTGTCGTTAAAGTATTTCACTCCCCTTTGTGCTCGCGTTGCGGCTCAGTTTGTAGACTTTACTGATACTGATCATTACTGATGGTAATGAGTTTTGTATTTCACTCCTCTTTGTACTCGGGTAACATGATTTGTGACTGTCAATTCTCATCTCATTCTAAGCATACGACCATACCCTTTTATTCATTCTCACACAGCTGACTGCAGCCTACCTATCGTAACTGTATGACACGTGCGTCCATTTGATAATAAAGATAGAGCGATGTACATGAAAGCTTTTAAAAAGAAGAGCTGTTACGTGCATGCTAGCTTAAATTAGCAACGTGTTACGAATTAGCTAAGATTGCGTATTTCTATGAAAGAGTCGTAGAATTATTATTGTAAGAAATAAAGAAAGAAGGAAAGCATTTATCTACATTGCCGCAAAAGCACACATAATAAATTACTTAATTCACACAATTCAAAGACTTGTGAATTAAGTGTGTGTTGTTAATAGCACATCACCAGCAAAACTGATTGCGGGTATTTGCGCGTTTAAGGCTAAGGCTTCACTAGAGAGCGACAAAATCTGCGACCCACAAGCTATTAAAACAAATGGTTAATTTTTACTTTTACGGATACGCTGTTCGCAAAATATCGTTAGCAAACTTGGATTCGTCTTCTTCGGATTCGGAACTACATTAGTCTGATCACGGTATCGGCTACACCAACCTATCCGCGAATTTAAAGCTAAGTTTCGAGAAAACTTGTTATTTGCGTCTAGTGAGCCGTGAAGCGTATGTATAATTTAGTCTCGTTATCGCTGAAAGTTCACTGGATTTCCGTTAATAGTGTAGCCATACCAAAATCTCAGTTCACTCTTTCCGCATCACAAATAGCTGTCTAGTGTAGCCTCAGCCTAAATTCGCCCAACATTGGGTCGACTCTCACACATTGTTAGACTTAAGATATCCGCATAACCTCATAGTTGGGCCATTGTATGTAGCAGTTGCTGAGGTATTTGAACACCTCAGACACAGTTTTTCTCAGGATGTTCTCCTTACTCGTTACCGAATGTTACTGCTACTAAATATTCATACCCAACTTATTTTTTCATTCCGGGCTTCGAATCCACGACCGGAATGTGAAGCTACCATTCTACCGACGCGCTACCACCGGCCTGACTCTCACACGTGTCCAACCTGTTCTTTGTTTCATGCTCACAGAGGACACACCACGTAACGCCACACCTTCCTCCGCAGGCAAAGTGACGAACATACCCGAGACAATGATCCCCAACCAGTATGGGATCGTCGGTCTTCTCACGTTCATCCGAGCAGCGGAGTCCGACCCGAGCCTTGTCTCGCTGGCGCTCGGGCAGGATTTGACTGCGTTAGGACTCAACCTCAACTCGCCTGACAACCTTTACCTCACCTTCGCTGGACCTTGGGCGGACGCGCCCTGCAGGTGAGAATTCCTCCTTAGTTTCCCTAACCGATCTCAGTTTTTTTAATAGTATTTTTTACATCTCCATACTTATGTTATGTTTACATGTTTGTGACGTCGCTGTTTCTGGTTCCCACGACACGGGGTATCATAGTGTGGGGCCAGAAGCAATGTATGTGCCTGTTTGTAAATGTTTATGTTTATTCGCATGAAGGTTAGCGATGAATTTGATTTGGATCTCCTTTACATGGCAGCCAGTTCTAGATTTTCAGTGAGTGTTTCACATTGCACGAGTCGTTTGATATCTCTTTCTAGACCAATATGCAATGGTTAATATAATCTTCTGACCTGAACTTGAACAATGTTTTTCAATGGTTATTTTCAATGTCAGGCTTGGGAGGTTAAGAAAAATTAACTGTTAGCCTTTTGCACAATATAGACAGTGGTGTTGTCTGAGCGACAGGCATTTAGTCAATCATTCCCTTTATGGAGGTAAGTGTCAGTTCACCTATTCATTTATAACTCGTTCACAGACCACAGGACATGGACTACCACGTCCCGCCGGAGTATCTGATCAACGGCGCGATTCGAGAGAAGCTCGCGCCGCTTCGACTCAGTCGATATAAAGAGGATCTACTCTTTTACCTTTTCTATTGTTTCGTCGGTGACGTGCTCCAGATAGCCGCCGCAGCTGAACTGTGAGTCTCAAAGCTGTTATTGTTATGCCATGCCCTATTTTCGATTCGAATGTTTTTTCCCAGAAAAAAAAAACAGAACTACAATGTTTTGTGAGCCAAATCAGCATTACACCATTTTTAGTTCAGTACCTACATAAACAGATGTCTTTAGGCATTATAATTACTCGATAGGCTATTTGACAGTGTGAAAAAAACAGTATCATTTATACGTATTCGTATAAATGATGTGTCTAAGAACCGCTTTAAGGCATTTTAATTAAAAAAACAATTATGATTTGTAAAAAAACATAAGGTAACATTTTATAATTTGTATCTGCCGCCATAGTATCGAAAACGGCCTGGATTGGCCGATTCTATGATGACGTCACAATACGCTACTTGCCTCGTATCAAATTTGACGCGATAAATTGATATTTCCTGTAGTATCTAACGTAAGAAACCGAAATATATTGACTTTTCTACATAAATATGCAGGATGGCTGCAAAATTTGCAAATTAAAAAAATATTTTTCGCCTTTAAATCTGAACTGTGAAAACACTATCCGCCATCTTGAAAGCACCTTTGATTGTAAACAAACATCTGTCAGTCGTGCGTGCGTAGGTTCGATTGTGATTTGGATTGGATTTAGTGTTTTTGCAAACACTCTTCTTGTGCAGTTAGTGTATTATCATTTTATTGATAAGCGCAATCATGGACGCTGGATTCGTGGAAGCTGATAGTACCGATTTGCCAAAACCAAACCAAATCAAACCAAGCTTTATTACAGCTAAAAACAGTTTGTGTACATTGATATTACAGGACTTACATTGAAGTGATCTTCACATAAATACACCCAAGTTTCAGTCGATAAAGAATCGGGGTCTCTCTTGGCAAGTTTGGGCCAAGTTTTTCGTATGTTTATTTCGCTGGGTAGTTATCCGCGACTTTCCGGCGGTCTTTATTGACGTGTTTTTGCATTCTCGAATAATGTTAATTGATATATTTTGCATGTAAACTCGATAAAATCATGAATGCGTTGTTGTTATTTCACTATGCTCACAGATCACTAACAGATTTTAGGACTAGGTAAAGATCGTTTCACCAAACAAGTCCCACGGTAAAATCCTTAAGGCCATAACAATAAAATCCATTCATTAACTCCTACTTCTTTCGTGGCACTAACTCTACCTATGTTGAATGTCAAACTTTGCTAGTGATGAGACTCGAATCACCTTTGATTCGAATGATTCGAATCACGACGGTAAAAACTTGATTCGAATGAGAATTTAAGTTGATTCGAATCATAGCTTGATTCGAATGGTCGAGTTGATTCGAATCAGTAGTTGATTCGAATCAGATCGCTGATTCGAGTCAGTTTGTTGATTCAAATCAGATTGTGGATTCGAATCAGTTTTTTTACTCGAATCATTCATTGCGCGGCAATCTTACTTGACCGATGAGACAAGTAGGATTTGTTGAAGTTTTTTTTTAAACAGTTACTGTTTTAGTTTTGTCTTGCTTCTATGTTACTTTTTAACATTAACTTTTTCTTATGTTAAACTATGAAGTTTTTTAGAAAGTGGTTAAAGTGAATTGGTGTTTAAAGGGCTTATTCCACTCTGACCAACCGAACTTGTCAACTGGTTCTTTCCATTCCACATTCCACTGCATTATTGTTACCTACTTTCGATTATAACTTTTTGTTTTGATCGCTTTGAAATGTGTTTGGGATGTATTATTTGTTTTTTTAGGATGTGTTTAGATGGTTTTGAAATGAATTTAGGATGGTTTTGGGATGTGTTTAAGATGGTTTTTGCATGTGTTTGGGACGGTTTTGATATGTGTTTAGAATGTTTGGGGGTATAATTGGGATAGTTTTAGGATGTTTGTGTTTAACCTCTAGTATGCAGTATTAGAAAAACAATAGAAAATCTATTGTTTTGTGCAAATATGGACATAGCCGCAGACGACCGCTTAAGGCGTTTTAGTATGTATTTGGAATGGTTTTGAAATGTGTTAGCAATTATTTGGGGGTATGTTTAGGATGGTTTTGGTATGTTTTAGGATGGTTTTGGGATGCGTTTGGGATGTTTTTTTATCGATGATTTCTAAATAATACCAAATACAGTCCAAAACCTTGCTAAACATTATCTCAAATCAAATAATGTGCAAGGATAAATTATGGTTTAAGAATATTCCAATACCATCTTAAACACATTTCAAAACCATTCAACACAAATACTTCCCAAAACTACCTCATATCTCTGTTAGAAATAAAAATAGTAGTAGAGTTTTAGTTTATAGTTCAGTTGGTCAGAGTGGAATAAGTGAAAGATTTGTGTTGGATAAGTTTTTTCAGAAGACATTTTAACACTGTGATAACGAAAAAGCGTAGAAAAAAAAATTACATTACATGCTTCAAGTATCAAAAATTTGTGAACTTAAGTACTGTAGGTGTGTGAGTTTATGCGTGTAAGTGAAAATCAGTGTTGAATAAATAAATATATAAATAAATTTCATATAACGGACACATACCTTTACTTATTAAAATAATAACTAAATTTTGATGAAAACATGGAAAATAATTGGGTGTATTGAAAAATTTACATTGAAAATTATTATTTTTATAGGTACATTTTATCAGTATTTTCAATGCATATGATGTCTCCGTATTGATTCGAATCATCGTATCGATTCGAATCATAATAATGATTTGAATCAACATATTGATTCAAATCAACATATTGATTCGAATCAGCATATTGATTCAAATCAACATATTGATTCGAATCAGCATATTGATTCGAATCGAGGGTCGATTCGAATCATGATTCGAATCATCTTCCGGGTGATTTGAGTCGATTCGAATCGTCATTTTTGATTCGAGTTCCATCACTAACTTTGTTTACAACGATTTGGACTTCAAACCATAGACAAAAATGGCGGACCGCGTTTTTGGCTGTTTAGCAAAACGTTCATTGGTTGGTTTATTGGGAAGTGACGTCATAATACCAGTGCGGCGCCATACTGCCCAAGATAGCGTTTTGGCGGCTTATTTACAAAGTAAATTTTCGTTTGCCTTTTTTAGAAGAAATACACGAAAGAATTTAAAATGACCACTTTCTGAGGACTCCATGAACACCAACAAACAATATGATATGGCTTTCAGAAATCCGTCAAATAGCCTATTACACGTTGAAACGAGTGTCGCTGGCCTTTCTCTTTGTAGAAAGTTCTTCAAACTGTTTTAAAGTAAGCTATTAAAAAACTGACCATTTGCGAGTGTGAATCGCGCCCTGGGTTTTCCACCGATTGTCTTGATTTGTCATAAATGGGGTGGTTAAAACAAAATGGTTTTTAAATCATTTGGGAACCTTAAGAGTCCTATTATTATATTAAATTAGTCTTATGTATATTACAAGGGTCTAATCACGATCATTACACACAGTCATTAAAAATACTTAAGCCATACACACCCTTACTGGTTTTTTTATTCATGGTTCTACTATAGAGGCTGCGCTAAATTCATAACATATAGTGTAGGCTAAATAGTGTATGGTACAAACCCTATAAAGTATCTAATATACCTTGCATACACTTATCATCTGATATTGCGTCCCCGCGAATCAATGGCTATACACAATTGTGAATGGGAATTTCCTTTTACCTCAACCAGCGCTCAACTTGCCAAATGAATCTCCTAACGCGATCACGTGCGGTTGCAGTTACAACCGCGAATGGCGGTATCACATGGAGGAGAAGGTGTGGATCTCTCAAGCGCCCGGTATGCCGATGGTCGAGAAGACATCGACGTACGAGCGTGGCACATACTACTTCTTTGACGCGCACAACTGGCGCAAGGTACGTGGGCTTTTATTTAAAGTGGATTCGTCGATAACAGAACGTCTCGAAGGGCTCTGAGTGGTTATACTGAGTGCGTATACTGAGTTTTGTCATTCACTTTCGATAGCGAGAGCGTTTGCGATTTGTATAGGAGTGACAAAGCGCGCCATCTAGTTGTCTCTTTGTCACTCCTATGCAAATCGTTCTCGCTATCGAAAGTGAATGAAAAAACCCCTCCGGCCGTTTTCGCAACTGCGTTTCGTAACTGGTTGCGAGACAAGAATGTTTATTCCCTGTTCGCAACCAGTTGCGAATCAAGAAAACTTTTTCCTCCCTCCGGCCGTTTTCGCAACCACGTTTCGTAACTGGTTGCGAAACAAGAATGTTTATTCCTTGTTCGCAACCAGTTGCGAATCAAGAAAACTTTGTCCTTAGCCGCAACTAGGCATCCTAATGGTTATGTTTCAACCAGTTGCGGCAAAATATTATTTTTTCCTTATTCGCAACCGTCTTTGTCTGTTCCATGACACTTTATTTTGTTGATTCGTATTACAAACTTTTCAAAAAGACACTAACCTCTACAATCATATCAATAAACAATATCTAGTCTTGACAATACACTCTCGTTGACGCACCGTTGACGTGCTCCCAAAGTCATTTGGGAGCACGTCAGGCCAAGTCCGAATTGGTAACCTTACTCTGACTTGGCTTAACGACTGCCATCTATCGACGGCAGCCGGCACCAACTGCTTAACGTGCCTTGCGAAGCACGGAACCGCTCGGAAAAATGCCACTAGCGTTAGTCATAGACGGTGACCCATCCATGGACTGAACGCGCCGTATGTTGCTTAACCTTAGTGTTCGTTTTAAGATCACTCAGGCAGCCCAGGCTACGAGCGATTCTCCGAAAGGCCTCCCATAAAATGTTTATTTTATTTTAGTTTATTTAATCAGGTTAAGAGAACTACATAAGATTACTTTGTTGCATTACAAAATATATATATAATTGTGTTAAGTAATTAAAATTTCTTAAGATTTAATTTCCTTTCTTTTTGAATTATTATATTAGCCTTTGGTTGCGAATAAGGAAATTAATTTCTCCCATCGCAACTCTGTAAGTTTGGGAAGAACGTATTCTTCGTTCGCAACCAAGTTGCGGCTAAGGAAAAAGTTTTCTTGATTCGCAACTGGTTGCGAACAAGGAATAAACATTCTTGTTTCGCAACCAGTTACGAAACGCAGTTGCGAAAACGGCCGGAGGGGTAAGTAGGTCCTTATTACCCCCAAATGGGGCTTGTAGGTGACCAATTAGCGCTCTAGGGTAATAATGTAGCTAGAAAAGCCCTAGGGCGGTAAGTAATTAAAAAAAAAACTCTTCACTCTTTCAAAAAGTTCGCGTACATCGGTACAACATCTAACCATCATACTGGCAATAGACATCATGCATTCAGCCCAATGACAAAAGAGGTCGCTTTGCTATTCAGCCTTGTCTTCGTAAAAGTATAATAGTCATCAATTTTAAATATCGAACGGCAAAGCTCCATTTCGTTCAAAACAATAAAAAAAAAGATGAAAAAAGGCGGGAATAGAAAACTTTTACTTTAAATATTGTTTGTTTTTGGGATTTTTTTTAATAATTACGTGCTAATTAGGAAAAAAACATTAGTTCTGCAAGTGATGAACGTATAAGCTGCACTCCCGATTCAATGAAAATGGAAGCTGAAGCAGTAATTAACAATATTTTGCCTGACGAGTTCATGAAGTGGCGACAAGAAAAACGAGTAGTTAATGTTTTATTCTTGTAATGCCGGTTTTCCTCTACTTACCTCACAATCGAGATGTAAAGCAGAGTAGTTAGCTCGGGTGTAAGCATCAATTGCACCCTCGAAATATCTCGGGCTGCAATTGATGCCTTACAGCCCTTGGCTACTAATCTACTATTAGTAATAAGGCCGCCAATTGTAATGTTATTGTCAAATTTCATGTGTAATTCCTGGTGTACATACAATTAAGAATATTAAAACAAAAATTACAAAATGATTCGGAAAATGTATTTCTTTGAATCATTTACTGGTTATTACGATTTTTAAATAGATGAAACATAAAAAGAGTGCACTGAAATGTGACGTCACAAGCAAGTATTTTCATACAAAATTCCGTTTTAAAAGTAACTCATTTGACATCCTGTCAAATACCCAATTACGGTGGCAGGGGTCGCTGGACGCGGGCGGCATAGCTTGAGAAACCACGAGGAAGGCCTATGTCCTGCAGTGGGCGTCAAATAACTGATGATGATGATGACTTGCTTGTCTCCAGGTGGCCAAGGAATTCCATCTCGACTACAGCAAACTGGAGGGACGACCGCAGCTCCCCCCGCACGTGTTGACGTAGCGTCGGTGCGCCTCACTCACACCTATTGTAGTTTTGTTATATAAAAGTACAAGTTTATCACGGACCTTTTATTTCTTAGTTTTCACTCGGAGGCACATTGACTGCTAGAAGATGTACAACCATTCTTACATGTTCCTGACAATAAAAGTGCCTCTGGTCAACCCTAATTTAGTTTTAGTTTAGACCTGAGATTTCCGCGTTTCAGTACAAGGTACGAGGCGTATAATTAAATTAAATGCGATTAGAATAGATATAGAATAGAACTTTAATAAAAATAAAATAAAAAAGAGACATGATTTGTATGCAGCTGGGTATAGAACAGAAGTGAGCTTATTGCCATAACTAAAAAACATTAAAAACTTATTAATGTTACTATCTACAATAAAAACATAAATACTTCATGTTTATTTATTAAACATGAGGTAAGTGAACAACTCAGACAAGGGTTTCTTCACAATGTTTTCTTACACTGTTAGCGAGTAGTGGTATTCTCAAACAACAACTCTTGTATGTCTCAACTTCTACTCTCAACCAACAGCTAGTGTATGTAACTTGAAAAAAAAGACATTGTTTAAATACCGGGTATCGAACTCGCGTTCTAATCAAACAGGGTTGAACATTTAGAGCGGTGGTAACGCATCGTTTCTGTCTATTGCAACTACAGGAACGACGCGCTACCACCGCTCCAAAGGTTCAAGCCTGTTCGAATTTAATTCTCCTCGAAAAGCACAGTAAAGTTGAGGATGACATGTCCCTTGTCTTAGCAAGATGTTAGTGACCAGACTAGTGAGATATCCATCGCATCGTGATGTTATATACAACAGATTGTATGAAGTTGATTGTATGATGTGAAGTCAGAACTTGTTAAATCTGCTAATTCGGTTGTACCAAATTTTTGATAGTCAGGTTGTGTTCATCATCACTGACAAAAAAAAATTGTTTCAGCACTATAAGCAACTGAACTATTGAGATCCCTTGGCTGTACGTGAGTGATTCATTTCTTATGATTATTATGGGATTCTGTGTGACTATAGAGTTTCATTGGATGTAGCAATGAGAAAGATTAGTTTGAAGAATCAAAATATTTAATCGACACAATAACTACAAATGTATTGTAAAGAAATATTTCCATGACGACGGGCAGTTAGTTCATTAACTTACGTAAATTAGAAAGAAAGGAAACTGAATACATAATGCGAAAAAATAATACAGAAAGTAACGTCTTTGCGGAAGATCTCTAACTTATTCAACTAAATTAATACGCTACAAACATGTTCAGTTCCATTGGCATTACGGTTTGCGACGATACACTGGGGATTACAAATGCTGCCCGAAATTAGTCAGTCTACATCCTCCGTGCTGGCGGAGGGCGAAGGTTCCGACTTCGTATTATCCTTCATGGTGGGTTCCTCGTCATTCTTACCGGGAACCCAAAGCCCAGCGTCGACGCACCGCTTCATGTAGTAGATTGCCTCTTGCTCGGGCATCTTGGCTATAGTCGCTTGCAGCAATGGGACGTCTTGGGAGTCGAAGCATTTTTTGAGTTCCTAGAACAATTAAAAAAATATTGTACACAGATATAATTTTCTTGATATTTAATCTGTTTTTCAATTTTAATTTTAACTAAAGAAGCATGCTAGTATTTCAAACAAAACAGACAAGGGTTTCACCACAGATATCTCAATATAGGGAGATGGGACAAATTGTCTAATCTATATGGAGTTCGACTGTCACAAGTTAATTTCAAGCATCATTAACAAACACAAAAACTTGCACAAATTTCGCAAGCTTAATGGAACATTGACTCATTAGTAGATAGGTAAAAATCCATACGTAACTCAAATGACCGCTATCTACTACTAATGGGTCAATGTTCCATTAAGCGTGCAATTTGTCCATTCACTCTAAGTGGTTACAGATGCCAACCAGTTACATGTCCAAAACCAATGAAAAAAGTATACTACCCATTAAGGGTTATGCAAAAAGCCAAAATGTATACTATCCATGCCCATTAAGGGTTATGCAGCAATCAAAAATGTATACTACCCAACCCATGGCCATTAAGGGTTATGCAGCAACCATGCACACAACTGCAGTGTATGCCCGGTAGGCCTTCAGCGGATGACTGCTACGCGTAGACTCTCTAATGTTCTAAGGTTTCACCGGTCCCACCACTGAACAATAGACATGACAAACAACGTACATCAGGCAGCTCTTCGTAGACCTCGACAGGGTCCAACCCGCCGGGTCCAAGCCGGGCTTTTCTCTCTTCTTCTTCAGCTTCCTTGATCGCCTCCTGAACCTTCTCAGCGGCTCGTTTTTTGATGCGCGCCTTGAACTGCTCTAGCTCATCATCGAATGAGTCCTTGTATGTCTTCTCCGCTACTTGGATCCTGTCAAAGGATTTATGAATATGAACAAGAAAGAAAAAAGTTTAATATTAGCAAACACAATATGATGGGTGATTAATTTTCTAATCTATATATCTGAATAAATAATTATATTTCAATTACTCATTCTTTTTAAATAAACATAAGACATAATAGAATAAATTCAAACAATATAATTTAATGCATGTTAATAAATATAATATAATATTTTAAGATTATTGGCAAATAAAGGCTATTTTAAAAGATTTCACGTCCCCCACCGAAAGGACCCAAAAAATAACTTTGCCCATTCAAGGTCAGGGCTCATAGCTTTGCGTAGGGCCAGTTTCTGAATTGAGAATTTCACTATATTATACTTAAGTAACATTCTGTCATGCTCTTCTCTGAGAAATTTGTCAAGACAGCACGTAGCATACTTATTGTTAGGAAAATAATCTCTGATTGATTTGATAAATAACCTCTCCACATGCAATTGAAACCTTTTTTTTTCAGTACTAAAGTCAATGTTGATACTTACTCCGCATTAGAGGTATTTATTTTATTCCAGCTTTACTCTAGTCGTGAACTAAGTTATAATTTTTCTTACTGAAATTGTTAATAATAGTATGTTAAAATCAAACCTTGAAAAGAAGGAGCTGATGCATGCCCTGGGGTCAACATCTAGTTGTTTAGAGAGTTCCAGCATGTACTGCATGCATATTGTTTGATGCGCGACATGGGCCATCAGGTCGTGTTTCTGTTGCAAGAAATACGAATGTGTTAGTCCTATGGTTTTCATACTTAGCCTAATAAATGGGCCATTGTAAGATCACTCCAATCAGCCTATCTCATTCCAGAAAGCCATCAATGTTATCCTGGGTTTTCGATAATATTGATAACATGGATAGCTTTCCGATGGGAGGCATCCTGTTGCACTTCCAGTCTCAGTGCCACAATAGTCACATAAGCGGGTACAAGTTGAGTTTGGTTGTGTTGAATTTATTATTTTCTCGTAAATATTATGGGATGATGGAATGTTTGGATGTATATTTAATGTAAATTTTCTCCCACGGTTTCTTCATACTTTATAGTACACAAAAGAAATATTTACAAATAAAAAATAAGCGAGTACATATCCAAACTTATTACTACAGAAATTTCTTCCAGCCAAGCATAACTTGTGACAGTACGTTAGCTGATTCATCAAGTTACGATTGTCTAAGAAACTGACCGTTAATCTTGAAATATTAGGAGTGTCAATGCTTATCTTCTATATAATGATAAGTTCCCTAGTTATAGTCTACAAATTAGCTACTTCTAAAGGGGTCACTTGGTTAGACCTTTAAGTTTACTATCAACAGCAGCTAAACTACTTTGATGTCTTATAGACAGCTGCTTATAAAGTGGTCACTTACTTCTTCCATTTCGAGGTTGATACACCAGATGACAAGGTAGTTTGCTGTCTCCTCACAGACCAGTTGGTTATGCTGTTGCAAGAACTGCCGTGAGTCGTCATACCTCCGCAGCATGCCAAACTGCTTCAGCAACTTCTCATTCTCTTTTATAAAAGTCCTCATTTTTTCTTCCTTCTCCTCTTCAGTTAGGTTTTCATCCTTCGAACGTGGAGCTTTAGTGTTGATAACAGTCTTTGTGAAGCCGGGCTCACTGATTGTGTCCACATTCCAGGGCGTCTGCTTTTCCTTCTTCTTGATGTCGTCCTCCTTTTTCCTGATCTCAGCCTCCTCTTTCTCGAGATCCGCCAAGGCTTTCTTTAGTGAAGCAAAGTCGGGGCAGCCGGAGTCTGCTGTGGATAGCTTTTGCCTCGTTTCTGAGAGTTTCTTGATGTTATCGGACTTTCTGCGCTCATGCTCTTCTTGCTCGCGCTTTCGCTCCTCCATACGTTCGACGCGAGCCTGATGCCGCCATCGGAACAGTGATGGGGTGTCTATGTTGGGATGGGTCTCGTCTTCGTCATCAGAAATCTGAAATATTGCAAGAAAATGATTACTTATAGGAGCGTTTTAGGTTGGGTATCATTTAGAAGTGTCCAGAATGAGGTGTTTATGGCAAGAAAAAAGGTAATTAGTCTAAAAAATAACATTAAAGCAGAATCGTGTTACCAACCTCAATGTCTTTCCAGCGGCTGTAGTCGACCATGATTGCGTCTTAGGTTCAGCGGAAATCACAGATCGGATGTTTTATTGTAATGGACACGATATAACTTGTTGTTTAAATGAGCAATTTGATGAAAAAGGCTTTAGAGGCTCTTTCCAGACAATTCTATAATTTTCAGACACAATAAAAATGACAGTTTTTTTTTTCATTACGGCTTCATTTTTTTTCTATGATAGTGTTGCCATTCTTAAGTACTTTTGTATATGGTAAGTTTATTGTTCAGACACACACGATTACGCGACGATTACGCCGTTCCTCCGTGCGTGGTTAAGCGCGCTCCGGTGCTGTTGTGTACTTCAAGCAAAGTCAAACCGTTGTGGAATATTCATTAAGGCTGTAACAAGGGCGAATGACTTTGAGCATTTGACCTCTGAGTTATAAAATAATAAACTAGCGCAATCTCTTGAATGTTTGTTGTACTTCTTCGGCGAATACTTTAGAGGCTAATCCATAATCCAAAGATTACACAGATAAGAGATGTGGCGGATTGTGCGCTAATTAAGAAATCGTACAATTTTGTACTAATCACGCTTAATATTAACATTAAAAAATATATGATCAGATAGGATTGATGTGACCGATATTTGCATGAAAGATTTAAATGAAAAGCTACTATCGTTTTCCAGCGAAATTAGATTCTGTGGAAAATAAAGCTTTTGGAAAAAAATTTTTTTTTGCCATCTAGACAGGTTAAATGCAATTTTTTTTCCGTACCAATTAGTCACTGATATATCCTTTATTACCAATGATTTTATTCAGAATTTTTTAGTGCGTAGTTTTGCCTAACATTTCAGTTAAAGCTAGCCAATTTTGCAACATTTACCCTTGTTACACCCATAGGTACCGGCGTCTGCGACGCGAAGAAAGCTCAAAAATCCAAACAATCTGGGTATATAAATCGAGTTTGTGGCTAAGGCAATCGGTTTTCGAGATACTGAGGTGCAGTCGACAGGTGCCTAACCTTTCCCTATATTTTTGTTGCAAAGGTGCCTTTAACGTAATTGATTAGAGTGCGCTTAAGGCGAAATCTTGGACAGGTCGAAAATCCGAGTCCGAGAATTTTATACTCTAATCACGTCTGTTGTGAATCTACGAAAACCCCTGGCTGTGTGTAACACAACAATAAAACTTGAGTGCAGCTCACGAAGTGAGTCAGCCTTTTTGTAAGTCAGGCTCTGAAGAAGGTGCCTGTTATCTATCTCTAAAGGCGTCATTCACTGCACATCAGGCCGATGCACGACGAATGTGACTGCCTTGTTGGTCTAGCCGTTAAAGGGCTTACTTACCAAGACAGAGGTTGTGGGTTCGATTTCTACTGGGGGCCGTCGTACGTTTGTACAAATGGCATCAGTCTGGGTGTCTTTCCATGTTCGTAGCGTCCTTGCCTGGTTACCATAATACAGGGTATCCTAGTTTGGGACTAGGTCAAGTGATTGTGTTGTGTGGAAGTTATTATTATTATTATAATCTATCATGAGGTAGAAAATTTTATAGATAATAGAGAACACTTCCGTGCATGGCGTGAAGAACTTGATAACTCGACTTACATGGTTTTTTTATCGTCGCAATGGGTTCCAACGGTATTGGTTTTATAGGAAAAAAATTGACAACTCGATATCTACGTTACTTTTAGAGATATTGCCTGTGACAGTATATGAATATTTCCATAATTTACGTATTTTATTTAATAAAACGAGATATCTACGCGATTAGTCACAACAAAATTTATAATATCGTAATATTTCCTTATATCAACTTACACTCAAAAACCCACCTAGCGTACGTAAATTGACAAATCGAGATTATCAAAGCGACTGAACGAATATATCGTTTTATCTACGTATATTCAACTACCGATAAAACGAACGTAACTTTATATGTCAATTTATACCTACTTTAACACTACAACGTTAGTAATTAATATATTGTTTTATCTACTTATACTCAAAGTTAAAAACTAAAAAAAGGCCCTTTTCTCTGAAAATGAGCAGGGAGAAGCTTTCTTCTGGCAACCTAAAGGTCATAGCCCACTTACACGACTCTGCTCCCACCCGGCAAAAATAATATAATTCAAATATGGACTTTAAATTTTACCTTAACGGTTACATACAATATACCTAATAAGGACAGTATCGGAAAAAGAGTGTCATTTTGAACTACGACATTCTCCAACTTCGACAAAGCGATTACTTCGACAAGACTCTGGTTCGACTATTACAATGCCTAGACAGAACACACGTTCGACAAGACTTAGTTCCACAAAACAATAGTTTGTTGTTAGAGAATTTCGAAGTTCAATATGGCACTCAGAACAAAAGTCGTTCTAATTTTTCATTTACTCTTATAATTAGGTATAACAAAAAATGCGCTTGCATTCCCGAATGATTAAAATTTGATTATAAAAATTTTTATTACATTTTTTTAGTAAAAACGATAAATGTGTATTATTGATCCCCAACTCTATAATGAATACAACTGGTGCAACCGATGACTTATCAACATAAATCGTCGGTGAACATTTTGATAAGTCAATTATTATGAATAATAAGATACTAAGAAAGAAAAGCATAAATACATTTGAAAAAACATCTAAAGTTACTCATAAAGCAATTTAGACATTTCAATTACACTGAAAAACTGATTTTAGGAATTAAATTAAACAATGTTATCACTGGTTTGAGCACTAATGTATGGGGAATAAGTTGATAAGTCTCTGGGCAGTATGTTGATAAGTCTAATATCTTTAAAAATAAGCAGATTTCACGAGAATACGTAAAATAATTAGAAAGATCACGTAAAATTATCCATTAATCAAGCTATAAAGATAAGTTCAAGATGAAAACGGATTTTGGAGAAAATTTCAAACTTTAAAATCGCTGCCCTGTAAAATTGCCATTTTGGACTTATCAAGTTCTTCACGCCATGCACGGACTTTATTGTACATAAAAAAGGAAATTACACAGGTATGTATTTCTTATAGTTAAGATTACTTTTGGGGCATTTGGAAACGTTGGATTTTCATGGTTATTTCTATAGTGATCTTTTTTTCATTCTACAGGTATTAGTAGTTAAACTAATTGGACATACTTTAGCAAAAAGGTTCCAACCCACAACATGGTCATTTTTGAGTTAAATATACCTACCAAAATGATCACTATGCTCTAGTGCTCTATACTTTAACCCCCTTATTCATAAAAAATTTTAAGCATTGGTTAAGTAAACAACTGATTAAATGTCATGCTGTCCTTTATATTTCAATGACATCTGTCAAGGACAGCATGACATTTAATCAGTTGTTTACTTAACCAACGCTTAAATTTTTTTATGAATAAGGGGGTAAGAATCAAAGACTTGCATAGCAATCCGATGAGTATGTGCAAAGTTAAGGCACATGGTAGTCAGCATGGAGAGCGTAAATCAGCTTAAATCTAAAAACTCAAATATCTCAAAACTCATTTTGTGTGAGTTGGAACCTTTTTGCTAAACTACGTCCAATTTATTATCTTAGGTCGTAAAGAAAATAGCATGCCTTCCTCGTGCCTTCAAATCCCTTGGTAAAACGTTCTTGAAGCACCATTTTCGCTCGAGTAAGATTACCGCGAGGTATGGAGGTAGAGACAGTGATAAAATGGACGAGCAGGAACAGAAGGAACAAAATCAAGCGAGGTAAGATCATCGGACTGTATTCTGTAGAACTACCGCGGTGACTGAGTTGGCAAGCATGTACAGTCGACAGCACGTCAACCTTCACATTTTAGTTGCAAAGTCGCCCGTAATGAAACGGGGTAGAGTGCATGGGTGTATAGGATGATGTGCTGTCGACTGTACAATGTTAGTAGTTGATACCTATAAGGTTTAACATAACATTAACATTTACATTCAGGCACATACATTGCTTCTGGCCCCAGACTAGGATACCCTGTGTCGTGGGAACCAGAAACAGCGACGTCACAAACATGTAAACATCCAAGACCTGGGTTTCTTTTTGTTTCTGTCCCCAGCAGGGATTCGAACCCGGGACCTCTCACATGGTTTGTTAATACTATTTAATGCTTCTTCTTTTTCTTTGCCAAAGTTGTAAGAATAGTGGTCATTGTAGTGGTAATAGTGGTCATGGGCTCTGTGACTTCGTCCGTGTAGTCGGCAGCAGTGGCGTTGGTGATAATCCTTTGTTCCACCACATTGCTCTGGCTATCATCAGGGATGCTGATTTGGAACTGCAGCAGGACCACTAGATATGTCACCATCGTTGCCAATAGCTGGAATAAGGATGTGAGATTACCAAGCAGGCTTATCTATCTATTCAGCCCTTACGTGTTTTCGGGTTTCATGTACAAATCGATGTTTGCCTTATTCAATGTATGCCTTAATCAACTTTGCAATGTACATCGAATTGTAATAAAAGACATAAAGTTGAAGGAGACTATGGCTATGTCAAGAAAGAGTTGGATGGATTGGACATATAAACATAAACATTTACATACAGGCATTGCCTCTGGCCCCACATAGGGTACCATGTGACATGAGAACCAGAAACAGCGACATCACAAGCATGTTAACATCCAAGACCTGGGGTTTTTTGGTTCCCAGCCGGGGTTCGAACCCGGGACCTTTCGCATGGTAGGCAGATGCGCTAACCGCTGCACCACCGACCTCTGTAGCGGCAATCATAACCCTTTCATGGACATGGCCACAGGCTCCTTCCCGCCAATCATCTCGAGTTTTTACATGAACAAATTGAACAGTCGCCAGTACCTGCAACGTAACTTAGTAGAGTGCAAGCATACGGAGGTTGTCTTGCTGTGTACTTTACAAAGGGGTAAAGACATTCCTAACCTCAGCTGAAGTCAGTTGAAGAAGTTTTTAGGTTATATCAACATTTCGCCTCAAAAGCCGTCGTTATATAAAATCATGGACTTAGAGAAGAGAAGAAGAAGACTAAGAGAAAGGTCTTTTGTAGCCTCCACACTGCTCACGAAGTTGACTGAGGTTAGCTGAATACGGTAGATGTGGAGAGGCACTTCGTCTTACTTCGTCCAACCTCGAGTGTGTAGCTACGTACTTCGGTCATCTGTACCGAGTACTTTGTCGAGGGACTTCGCGAGTAGTCTAGAGGAGGCATTAGAGTGTCCAGATGAAAAAGGAAACAAAACCTTACAGATTTGAAAAGATGCCTGTTGACGTCAAAGAATCCTCCAAGGCTGATCTGTGAGGGATTCATCTCCGTAGCCCGCAGAAACATGTTCACTTCTGTCTGTGCGTCCGCGTTCATCCACGATAGCTCTACCATGAGCAGCTTCTTTTGGAAGTTCGTGCGGACCTTTAAAAAAATTGCGAATTGAAATCATACTGTGCACGGAGACTTTCTTTGTTGTTAACCGAATTGTGAGATGATTACTTTTTGCAACTGGGTCCAGTCACGGCGACTGTTACGGCTGGGTGAGCGTCGGTCAAGAGAGCAAAGCTACGGAATTTGCTAGTTATGGTAGATTATAAAAAAAAGGTATGGTTATATCCATGGTTTTTTTCTATAGTACCTATACAAGAAAGTTCTAAGTATTAAGACTATAATTCGGGGTTACATAAGCATTGGGTACCGTAACCTTTTTTTTAAATCTACCATATTGTTTAGGACATAGCAAAGTAAGCTTTGCCAGACTCTATTTACATGGGTAAATAGAGTCTGTGGTTTAATTAACATTGTAATGTAGGTAAAACTCGTGCTACAAAGGAAGTCCCATGAGTTAATGAATTTTCGCTCTTATTTTAATGTTATTAAGGGCCTTACCGTGGGACTTACCGTTTTATAAAAAGGGGCTGATTGTGACTGATGTACCTGCCTATCTTGGCTTTATTATATAACATTGGCACCGACTTATCACTTTTTTTCCTGTATCCTGAACTGTCTTCATTAAGTAAGCACATCAAGAAGATATCTACGATTTTTTTTTGAAAAGCCTATAATTTACTTACTTAACGTTGACGAGTAAAGTTCATAATGTAAATCGACGGTAGTTTTTTCTAGAGCCTAAAAGGTGCTGGAGACAGGACAGGACAGGAGACAGGTGCAGGTAAATACTCGTATACCTACTAACATTTTGCGAAGCGTAATGCGCCTCATCGCAAATGAAGAACAGCAACAAAATGCTGCAGCAAGCCGTCAGCGCCAGCCCAATATCTTTGATGCCGAATCCCTCAGATATCTGACTGAGGAGTCCGTAGATAGACAGTGTGATGATAAGAAAGAGGTATAAGCTCACGAAGGTAAACGTGTAGCAGTTGGCGATGCCGGTGTCGCGGGCCAACTTGCTCAGACGTAACCAAAGAGCGCGGTACTTTGCCACTCTTCCGGCTGGCCCGACATGGCGAAGAGCCTGTTGAACATTTGTATAGATGTCAAAGAACGTTTAAAGCTTGGTAAAGCTTAGGTCAGGTAAAGAGGGGGCCAGAGCGACAAATTCACAAAAGAATTTTCGCAAAACTGTAGACTTACCTGTTGAAAGTCATCTGCCACAATGTTCGCCGAGTCACTCAGGGTCTCGCAAAGAAGATACCAGTAACCTCCTAGAATATAAGTGAGGATTTCCAGGAAAACGTAAGGGATGATCTGCATTAGTCTGAAGTGAACCATAGTGAGATGTGTTATGATGACAGAGGCGGTCGAGAGGAGAGGTATAACCACAGCGATTATTAAGGCTTTTTTGTAGAGTTTTATTGGGAGGACTCGCCCGGAGAGCAGTTTATATGCAACCTGTGAAACAATGTTTTTATTATTCTTCAATCCAATCCTCAAAAAGCTTCAGAAAGATCCCAAGTCGATGAAAAAACCATACCTCAAAGTCCACCCATCCATTAAGAATGCCAGCTATTTTCCTCGTCTCATACCACAGTATTGGAACCACAGTTAGCGGGAACAGATACACAGTAAAAAGATATTCAATCACAGCTTCTTCAAACTTCCCTTCAGCCGTTCTCAAGATCTGAACTTTGTTGAGACATAGGTACATTACGTAGCTAACAAGAGAAAAGAAGACCATGAGAGAATAAACCATGGAAGGTGAAGCTAAGACGAATAAATTTACTCCTGGGTTGGGTCTGGTCAAAGGGAGTACGCCAAGAAGGCGCAATATTGTGAACACTGGCTTAATATTCTCGTAAATTATGTCTCTTTTGATCTGCGTGGACAGCAAATTGTTCTTGAGTGGTGCGACGACGTTCGGAGATAAGGCTTTCATATGCGCCGATCTGTTCGGGCTCACATCGAGAAATACGACTTTGTTCCTTTGCTTCTCTTCCATTTGCGCTACGTATCCATTCGGGATTGAGAGAGTGGTATTCGGGAAGACACTATTACTTGTGTATAGCGACATGGTCTTATTTTGCAGGTTTTCAGTTCTAAGAAAATATTTCACATCGATCGTCTAAACTTTTGGGGTGTTTTAGGGCGACTAATCGAACTTGAGCGCTGGAAGTGAGGCAGATGACGTCGGTGGGGGCCGGCGCCGATAATATTTTACCCCGTGACAAGTTGATTGCACCCATGTAGCTGCTCTTGGCCGCGTTAAACTTTCATCGCGTTCTTCACCTAAGACCTTGGACTGTCAAAAGTTTGCCCGTTCAATTGTTTACGTTTTCCTTGCGCGTTTACCATCCTACAATCATTTATCGTTTCTATTATGTACTGGTTAGTACATAGACCGTGCTACTGTGTTCCATGTACTATTTGTCAGAGCGGCACTATTGTATACCTATAGAAAATACAAACCGAATTAAACCTTTGAAGCACTGATTATGAGAGGGGATTATAATACGGACCCAATCCTTACTGTTTGTATGTATGGATATTTATTACTCTTTCACGCAAAAAACACTAAATGGATTTTAATGAAACTTAATAATAAGATAGCTTATACATCAGAACAACACGTAGTCTATAATTTATTAGGATACTGTGTGAATGATCCAAAATATGACGATAAGTGTCAAGTTAATAGGGAAAATATATGTCATCTGCGAGCTATTCTGGCATGCGCTGCAACAGCTGCACTCGAAGTACTAATCCTGCGCAGACGAAGTCGCGGGCACCAGCTAGTATGATATAATTACGCTTAGTCGGCAAATGAGGAATAGTTTTGGTTCCGTTAAACTAAGTTCTAATTATGTACTTCTTCCACTCCCTTCTTCCAAAATATGACACGAATCTATGCCCCGTCTGTCTGTCCTATTTTTGTAACATTTTAAAATTTTTAGAGAGATGTACGGTCAAAAGGAAAAGCGGTTCCGTACCCTTATATGACCACTTTTTTGTTCGTCCGTTTGTCTGTCAATACGTTTTATCACGGATACATACGCGTAGAGGTATCGAGGTAAAATTAAAACCATATAGATACTCAGATCTACAGTTCCTGAAGCTGTAAGAAAATCAAACTTCTAAATTAACGCAAAAAAAAAGATTCAGCGTCGTGCCGCATAAAACGTATATCTAGGTATTTCAACACGCAAGAGAATCAACACAAGAAATTTATTGGTAGTTTCCGATGACTTACAACTATGAAACTTAGCAAGTATTGTCTTGTATACATATAGGGTGAAAAATCTGAAAACAACATTTATAATAAATTCATCATTCGCAACTTGTCCTGTTTTTATTTACTGATTTAACTCAAAAGACCTAAGTATAATCAAGTATTAATCACTATCAGTGCTAAAAATATGAAGGTATGGTCGTCGCAAGTCACTTAAATTCAGTAAATGTCTCGAAGATGAAGGTCAATCGATAGATAGATAGATAGAGATAGAGAAAACTTTATTGTACATAAAAAAGGAAATTACACAGGTATTTCTTAATCTAAGAGTACAGATGGCGGCCTGTTACGGCCTCAATACTGTTTGTCCTGAAACTCATTAGTAGGTAGGTATTGGTATGTTTCAGTTTTTTATCTTGGCTACATGACTGGATACGCGGGCTGAAGCTAGTTCTTCTATACGACGGGGGCAAGGTAAGGGTGTAAGCGGGTATAATCAACAGCCTCGAGACTGCTTAGTAGGATCATGAATTACAAAGTGATAGAAGGTCGGAAGTAAAATAAGCTCTAACACACCATATTTAACAACTTATGCTTGCAACCTTGTCTGGGGTCAGTTTCATAAAAAATAATTCGTAAGATAAGAAAATATAGGAATATTCTTTATTGCACACAAGAAACAAGAGACATAATTAATTATAAAATAATTATAAGTCATGAATTATTCGTAGTTTGTTATGACAATTTGAAGTATCGAAATTGAAAATAGTTTAGTTTTATCATCGAAATAGATTAAATTACATAAGAAACTATTACATTGGTTTATAAATTACTAGTATTAATAAATAATATAAATAATAATAAAATAACAAATTAAAAATGTCAAAAAAGGAGTATGCTTAGCCTAAATGTTGAGTGTGAGTGATCAACACAACGGTGATTTTTAGCAACCCCTACAATGCGTACACCTACTAAGTACAATGCGTAGCCGCGCCAATCCGTGGGTTAATTAGACTTTGCAATTTACTTCGATTTGTCCTAATAAACCACAAATTTTAGATCCGTGAAACAGCCCCTCTCTGGTGTATCTGTAGACATACACGTGGCGACGTAAGCGGTGTTAGCGTATCGCTAGAATGCTTCCATCATATTCAATGGATTTTGGGTTCGATACTACCATAATTGTTCCAAGTTCCAAACCGGTGTTCACTCACATCATCACATAGAATCTCTGTCTCTGAGAGAATGACTGTGCTTTTAACGCGTTCTACTAATTATATATTTTCTTATCATAGCAGAAGCTACAAAGTCCAGCTGTTCTTCTGCCCTGTCTACTTTGTTCTCTCAGGAAGTAATATTTAGATGTAATGACGCTGCAGAACAGCCCCGAGCTGCGCGGAGGCTCGATGGGTTCCGACGCGGCTAATTGAAGCGATAAGCGAGATATTATGCAAATTATGCCGACTAATGCAATCAGTACTATCCAAATAGTTTGCCATAAGCAAACAAATTACATTGAAATCATACTAAGCTTAGCATCGACGCCATCACCAATCTGCACCGGGCACGTGTAAACTGTCTAAAGCTGTCTTCCCACGGTCCACGATATTGCGGACGGACGCGGACGGCCGACGACCACGGACAGCCACGCACCACGAGATGCTCTTCCAACTGACCTGTGTCGTCTGTCTGTGCTACCGCGGACCGAGATCCTTCCCATAGTGTGTCGTGAGATTAGGTCCACGTCCGTCCGCGATATCGCCGACCGTGGGACCCAGCTTTACGCGTATCTTCTATGAGAGAAGGCCTTTACCTATGTGCATCAGGATGGCGGGTGTATAATCATCTATAGACATGCTCTATGCATGAGATGTACGGAATCTACGTAGAGTAGGAAGCAACGTACTCTTTTAAGGCCATAAATATTACAGTAAGTATGTAAGCCGCCAGCCTGATATCAGAATGGCGGGTGTATTGTAAATATCAAGAAACAAATCGTTACTTTCTCACATTTAAAATATGCTACACTTAATTGCGATGTCGTTTTTTTGTTAAATATTTAATTACCTAATATCTTTTTGATTATGCTCCATGATTGGTTATATACCTACTAGAGTCACAAAATATAACATGAGAGTTACTGTTGGCACTCAAGGTAAGGCTGAAAATGGAGATCAATATTAATGCAACGTTCTAACGACCAAAGACGGGCAGACTGGTCGTAAAACATTCCACCTGGAACATGTAGCGCGTGAATACAATTTGAATGTCATCAGTTACAGTTAAATTGACTATGAGCCTCCTTTTAAATGTGTTATTTAAGACCTTCTCCCATAGTATCTCTCTGAGAGAAGGCGTGTCTGCTCTGCAGTGTGACGGTACATAGGCTGCAGGGAGACCTAGGTTTATAGGTTACTAAAATAATGTTTTTTTAAGCATAGAACCTACCACCGTGAGAAAAGTTAGACGATCTATTATTTAGAATTACCTTTTCTCCTACAAAAGATAAAAGAACATTAGATCTTGTCACAACAAATGAAGGCGGAAAATATCGCTTTATGGGCCGTAAAACTTTACCTAAGCAATAAATTACTGAAGTGTACCTGGCTTTGGCAGTCATGGCCTGAGCTATAACGTGGACACCTGTAACAATTTCTGGACCAAATTTACTGTATTTTTTATACAATGTTGTTTGTTATTTCGTGTAGCACTGTTGTTTTTTAATAGTAGTTTATGATACTGTTGCATAATAAGGGTTCTTATAACAAGAGTCTGTTTTAAAAAAAAGTTTTTTTTATAGTATCACACGAGTGTTATAAGACCAAGTTATGAACAGTGTCATACACTACTTTATCTACTCTCATACTATAATACATAAAATAATATTGCAAATAAAACGCTGAATATCAACAAATTTATTTTTCCATTCCATGAACTTCTGGTAACATTTACGAGTATTATAGTTGCTCCTAGATTTCGCCGGCAACAGGTTCATAGTCAAGTTGTTTGACGCAGCTTCCGGAATTCATTGAAACCTTTTTTTTTAAGTAGAGGTTCAACCTTCTTCGTCCAGCTGGAGGTTGTATAGGTGTATGGTTATGATCAAAAAGTTATATTATGATACAGGTGTCCATACAAGACCTGTATCGTAATAAAACTTTTTATTTTCGGCCTATGCGTAATGCTCAGGCGTAATGTTTGTCTTATGAGTTTTGTTTTCAGTTTTATAATCTTTGTATTATAGTATCAGAGCAGATAAACGTTTTTATTACTTGCGTGGTGGCCTCACATCCATTTCTTTAAACTAATGTGGAGTATAGAGAGGGTGAATGCCAGCATAAACAAGCTAATAAATAAAACAGGAAAATATTTCTTAACAACTACATGCCAACTACAGCTTCATAGGAAAGTAAATATATAAGTTTAAGAGGAACACTTAGATAATTGCTACTTAGAATTGTAGTGGGCAAGGCTTTCTGACATAAACTATATTTATTGCTCTAACTTTTATTTATGTATTTTGTTCTGAGAGCTCGCAGCTTGCCCATAAAATGCGGTAAATACTTATTTGTATATTTCGTACTTGTAATGTATTGTTTCGCGTTCAAAATCTCTGTGTCTCAAACAAAGGTGCCAATGTGTGTTGCCAGTTATGACTTATGGATGTGTGATCTGGGGTGCAATTACGTAAGACTCCACTGTATGGAGTTGTCTGATTTAGCCCCTTTGTTCCTGGTATTGGTGTGACACCACCTTATGTCACACTGTTACATTCTGGGACTTTTTTTTCCAGTAGGTATCTCATACTCCTGCTCACTGTCATATACATACATTCTTATTTTGACTCTTTCGGATTATCTAAATGCTTGACCCGATAGAGTGGAAAGTTACGTAAGATAAGATAAGAATATTCTTTATTGTACCAGAGAAACAAAGACACTTTACAAAGATACAGGACAATTGGCGGCCTTATTGTTTACAGCTATTTCTTCCAGACAACCGACGATGGAGAGTAAAAGGGCTGGTCGCTGACTATAGGCGTCATAAGAAGGTCGCCCAACGAACAGCCATGTTAGAAGTTTTACAGAAGAAAGTTAGTTACAGTTTTTAGAAGAAACAGGAATGAGGAGATCCACAATAGAACTGGGTTACTAATATAGTTCAAAGAATTGATGAGTTGAAGTGGCAGTGGGTGGGGCGCATAGATCGGAGAACTGATGGCCATTGGGGTGTGAATTTCTGACCTGGCGACCACCGGGCGACACGCCAGGCCCCCTTACAGATGGTCTGGCGATACATGGTAACGGTAACAGAGGAGGACTCTTTGAGGAGGACTGTGAAAGTAAAATAGTTTTATTTATAAATTGAAATTAAGAGAATCGATTGAGAGAGTTTTACTATGTAATTTAAGTGATTCGTAAAAGAACGTGACAGAGTTCAGTATCTGTTTTCTACCTATTGTTTGTGAGCCTGCCCCCTGCCTGTGGCACTGTTCCGATCCCAAGCCGCGAGCGTAGGGCAGGCAGGGGAGAAGATAGAGTTAAGTGCGCTTTAAGAGCCATCGCAAACATGGCGACTTGTCGCCGCGTCAAGTCCCCGCGTCAGACGCGACGTTGTCATTTGCTTCTGGAGACTTGTCGTTGCGACTCCGCGACTCTGACGCCAAGTGTGCGGAGATACGAACAAAATATATGAAATTTGAAGGCCGTAGCCTGTCGCCGCGTCCAGTCGCCGAGCTGTAGCCTGTCGCGTGTCGCTAGTGTGCGCCTAGGCTTATTCGCCAACAATGATTTGTTACTTGAAGCTATGTATAAATTCTGATAAAAAAAAAAAAGATAGTTGCTGGAAGCATAAAATTCGTAATCTTGGGAGACCAGGAGCGAAGGCTTTGTCCTGAAGTGGGCATCAAATGGCTGATGATGATGATATTTCGTGGTGATATGCTAAAATGAACTCGTCGATCGAACTCAAACTGAAATTACACAGCCCAAGCAACGATTCCGATGATAATCGAGTTAAATCAGCTAGTTTCTTACGAAAGTTTATTCTCGTTAGTGTAACCGGGCCAATTTAATCCTTGATTAACTCCGTCGCGCCGTGTAGTTAAATCTAATTGTTAGAGGGCGGAAAGTCGAAAACACGTTTCAGTTTCAAGCGAGCGAGCGTGCGAACAATGCTCACTTATAAAGTTTTACTTTTCATAGAGAATAATATTGGAATGACATAGACACAGTTATGCAGACTATGACTACCGAAATAAATAGCTGAATAGAAACAAAAAAAAACCACATACATAAATGAGCAGCAAAACATAAAATTGATTGAAACCAAAATCAGTAAATTAATTACATTATACAATTCTTATGCAATATAATTTGAAGCTGAATGTACATATTTCCATTTTCCACCGACCAATGATATTTTCATTTGCTGCTCAAAAGATTTTAATTGCTGAGAAAACATTTTATTGCTGATTATATATCATATTATTTGGCAATTTATTATTCAGATGCCATTAGTCTATGCGTGGCATATACATATACAATACAATATACTGCAAACCGCTACGGGTCTGCTACGCCGTAGCAAAGCGTAGCACATTCGCTACGAGCATAAAAACTCTCGAGACAAAAATTAAATAAACATAATTTTAAACTGAATCGACTTTCATGAATGGAACGTTTAAAAACTATATGGTAAATATGGTCTGATGGAGTCTCCATCTAGTTAGATAGTTTGATTAGGTGGAGACTTGGTGTAAACAAGCTTCCGCTTGTGCTTGACGCCCGACCCAACTTCGCGCCCTTCCTGATTGCTTTTTGAATAAACGATTACAACCAGATTTACGATAATTCACAACACTTCCAAGGGACCCGTGGCTTAGTTTGACTGCGGCCAATATCAACAGTTTTAAGTGATTATCAATAGGTTCCCAACCAGGCAGACGATGAATTGGCATTTCGGAATTCCAGCAAATGATTTGTTTATTCAATTCGTAGATCTAACTAATCGGCGTCGCTTTTACTTCAAATGATTACTTGTAATTTGCTCGGTTCTTTCATTACAGATCTGCCACTTCGGAATCTCTGAGAGTGATTTCATAGGTTTTTGTAATTAAAACAGGCAAAGATTTCGGTCTATTTTCTACGTTCCAGATTTTTTTTTATTCTAGTGAGCCCTTCTATAATGGTGCTACTTCGTTTCATGCCACTAAAATATAAGAAAATATAAAATATACAACGGACTATAAGCTATTTGTAGGTACTTTGAACTTCAAATCGATAAGTTACTGTTATGTTCCCAGAATTGAACGCGACCCATACTTTACATGTTTAAATAGATAAACGTCGTGCGTCATCCGCGTGCGTGACCATAGAAGAAACATGTCTATGACATACTAAGTGTGTATAAATGTGTATTAGTCACTAGTCACTGCATGCAAAACTTGTTAATAATTAATCTAACGGAGACGGGAACAGCAGACACAGTCGTCTCTTCCATTTTCCGTCTCGCAAGACGCACCTAAGAATAAAAATACCGGCCTCAAAGCCACTAGAGTGGCAATTGAAAGCAGAGATCCGGGATTATGGACGTAATCAAATCTCGACGAGTGGCCTTAGAGGACAGGCGGCGCACGTGTCAAACACACCCCGGCCTGGATCATGTTGATGGGCCGCCATAGATCTTGTATCTTCGACTGCGGCTAGAGGGCCGGCGGAGGGCGGAAGCGTACAACCTACACTTGCGTCAAGCGCTTCATTGAAAAGAAAAGTATGATTTAGTAATTTTCCTTCGAGAACGTTCGTAGTTCAAGTTTCAAACCATAAATGAGTGTCGTTAGTAATTGATTTGACAGCCCATTCATTGATTCATGTATTGTTCCAGCTCTACTCTAAATAGTATCCTCCAGCACTTTTTACGATAATGACCATGAGGGAATCAGATGTGAAAAAAAAATTGATTTCAATAACTTCACGGTGGCGGTGGCGGGGAGTCGCTGAATGCGGGCGACTTAGCACCGGGAAGCTTGGAAAACCATAAAATGGGTGATCGACGGGCGGGTTAGACCGCGGTTTTATAGCTCGTCGGTAAAGCTCGCCGGTGTATCATTGAAAAACCGCGGTGTTAAATATCGCCGTGCCTGGCTCGGGGCTTGTCGTCATGCTATATTTTTTACTCGGCTCGCCATGCAAAACCTGTTTCAGACTCGGACCAAGACATGTTTGCAACTGTTTTGCTCGCTAGTCGATCAGCGCCAACGAGCCTCAAGCTAAGTTCGTCGGTATTTAAAACCGCGGTCTTACTCGCCCGTCGATTAAGGGAGGCCAATGTCCTGCAGTAGGCATTAAATGGCTGATGATGACGATGATGATTAGAGGTGGATCGTGTTATTTTATCAACTGCATATGGTAAGGCCTTCAACGGTAGTGACATCTATAAGTTGAAATGTCCGTACGTTCTGGCAGCCCTATCACACTGGCGAATCGCGAGGCGATCACTGCACAATCACATCGCTTTGAAACCGCTAGCTTGATATGGCTTAAGATAGCTTTGAAGTCACAGCTTTACATTACCTAAGATTTCACAGAGATCAGATAAGGTACACTTTATTCTTTTATTGGTGGTAGCGGGGTAGTAGAACGCCGGATTTTGAATTCAAAGAGGAAACCAAAAGTGTTTGAGGTGTTCACGAAGCTTAGCGCTTGAAATAGCCAATACGTACATATAATTTCACGTAATTTCAGAGATTTAGAAAAATCCCACTTTTAAATTTTGTCGGATAACGGCGACAGGCTTGCCACTTGTCACGTTGACCTAATAAACTCGGCAAAACGTGGGCCCTGTTCTAGTGATTGGCCCCTCTGCCTACCCCTCGGGGATAACGGGCGTGAGTTTATTTATTTATAAATTTTGTCAAAGATGTAAAATATATCCGGTGAGTGAAGTCTATTTACAATTTATGTGAACCGACAGTGGGAGAAAAGTCGTTAGCGAGCAAAAGCGATTTATGTCGTTTACTATGAGCATGTGAATTAAACAAGTGAATGTCTTCTGCTCATAATCTTGATGTCAAAAAATTGGAAACCACCCATAGTTACAACCTCTCTAAAGCGCTATTGAAAATACTGATATCTGATGAAAATATATTACCTTACTCAAACAAGTCCTAAGTAAAACGATGAGAATTCATTATAACATCGTCTTTATTATAAGACTCACTTAGAAAATCGTCTTGCAAACCTCGAGCTCTCCCCATCAGGGCCAGCATTTTGCTCGAATTGCCTCAATTACTTTGATCCCTCTATCATTGGATATATATTTTAACCTGTCTCGGCGCTTTACGCTTGCGTTTGTTATCGTGAAAGTGACTTGCCGTGTACTCTATTATTTAAGATGTCCCGCGTGCAGTATTGGTACTTTCTTTTGTTAAAACTTCAAAAAGATATATCCTAGAGATAAAACCTTTGACCAAGACCAGCCACTAGTCTTACAAGCCTCCCCAATCCGAACTTGGCCCCCGTCGTGGAGTATGGCCTATACCTTCCTCAGGGAAGAGACCCGTGCCCCTCGGTGGGGACATAATGGGTTGATGATGATGATGATGAAAACCTTCGAATCCATTAGGTAGATAGATAGAGAATACTTTAATGTACATAAAGAAGGAGATTACACAGGTATTTCATAATCTAAGAGTACAGACGGCGGCCTCATCACTAAAAGTGATGTCTTCCAGACAACTTTTGGATGGACTGGAGCTACACATTGGAGAAGGAAGTAGATGTACAAAATAAGTAATATAACAATTTCTAGGTACTTAATTTCTAGGCACAAAAATATTACGATATCGGTATCCTTGCAAAAGTTCTGTCAATGTTCCTCCTAATAAATCTATAACCAATTTTGGGGCAAGTATAAATAGGACTTCACTGCGTAGAGTAAGAGCAACGTTTGTTATCGTGGAAACTGTTTATTTTCTTGTACCTACATGTAAAGATGATGACGAAAATTGGGGAGAGGCTGTGCCAGATTCATAATATATTGTTATTGATTTTATTGCGAACACAATATGTTTATGAAGACGAATATGTAAGTCTGTGTTTGGAACATACATATGAAATTATACAGAGGTAGTGAGGTGAAACAAACCCACTTTGATACGAATCTAGTTTGACTTTAACGTAGGTAATTTAAGAAAGGGACTGAATAGGTATTTGCATCTTGCTTACGCAGTACAGGGTCTGTCGAAATTCTCGTCTTCCAAATTTTTAAAAGCCGTATTACAAAATTGCGCGTTGCGGCGCAGGTCGGTGAGGCCCATAGGATTTATTATAATGAATTCTAAAATTAGTTCCTTCGTTAACAGGATTTATTATGAAGAATTAATTCTATTGGATTTATCTTAAAAAATTCTGTAATGAATTCTTCTGCTCGTTTGACGCATCCGGCTCAGTTTAGTTCATCTTTAATAGAAATTTGCGTAGGTTTAATTTTTTTAAGGCCGCTTTCATATTTGGCATCCATTCTGTTGACTGGATGAGGTTGGCTGAGGACAGGAGGAAGTGGCGTGCCTTGGGAGGAGGCTGTACGGGATGATTGATTAATTGATTCATTGGTTTTGTTCGCCCATTCTTACCTTTTTAATGATTGTGGTTTGAGGCGTTCCTAAGAAGTTAAACAAGCATACTACTTATTATAAACCGTATATTACGGATACACTTACTTGATTGTTTGTCGGAAGACTGCGACCAGGTTTCGCTCTGATTCGTAGAGCTTAATCATGGTGAGCAGAGACGGAGCTCGCAACGTCCACGAAAGTTTTTGTTCAGGCATATTATGTTAAGTAAAAAACTATTTTTAGTTAAGTAAAAATTTTAATTAAATTTTCACGAAGAACTTAGGAAAATGTAATGAATGTTAAAAGTCAGCCTAGGTATAATAAGAATGATTAAATAATGTCTAAAATGTCCATAATTTTATTAACTAGTGGTACCGACGTCCTAAACCACATATAAAAGATTCAAAAGAATACTTACAATTTTTCTATTCTACTTATATTATAAATTTAATGTGAAAGTTTGTGATGATGTTAGGTCGTTTGTTACCTAATAACGCAGTAACATCTGGACAGATTTACATAAAACTTTGTATACAGATAGAAGAAATGTGAATTCAGACACTAATCGGATACTAATGAAATCCCGGTAATCTTGGGCAAACGAAGTCGCGGGCACCAGCTAGTATTTGAATACTTTTGATATAAAACTGTCGTAAGCACTACATACACGCTTGGTAGGACTTTACTGACAAACATTAAGTATATGATTCCGGAATAGGTTATTTGACAGATTTTTGAAAACCATGTCATATGTTTTGTTGGTGTTCATAGAGTCCTCAGAAAGTGGTCATTTAAAATTATTATTTCGTGTATTTGTTGGAAAAAAGGCAAACGAAAATTTACGTTTGAAATAAGCCGCCAAAACGCTATCTTCGGTAATATGGCGTTATGGCGCACAGGAATTATGACGTCACTTCCGAATAAAACAACCAATGAACGTAAGAACGAATGAATATCAGACGCCATTTTTACTGACATGTGACGTCATCATAGAATCGGCCAACCCAGGCCGTTTTCGATGCCATGGCGGCGATAAAAAACTATGAAATTATATCTTGTGTTTATTTACAAATAATAATTGTTTTTTAGTTAAAATGACTTAAAGCGGTTTTAAGACTCACAATTTATAGGAATACGTATAATTAATACTGTTTTTTTCACACTGTCAATAGCCAATTAAGTTAATAATATGATTTGATATGAATTGAATGTGCGACCGAGATGGATGGCAGACGTAACAGCAGCCTTAAACATTTGCGTAGGTTTCCAATTTACAAAGACAGGTTATCAGAGAGGGTATTTTTTAAGCCAGGTGTATTAAAAGCTTCAGTAACTACAGTCTGTTAGCTTTTAGAATATACCTCGTGCTCTAGAATAAGATTCGGTTTTCGCCGAAACCACACGAGTGTAATACTACTTCCTGCTCTGTATAAGTGAAAATAAGTGTCATATTAGTTCCGATTTCGAAATTATGTGTCATATTAGTTTTGATATTTCTATTAGACGAATTTATTCGATTCTATCCGATAGTAGCCGAGGTATATTCTAAAAGCTAACAGACTGTATGTTTGTAGAACAAGCACCAACGACGACGACGGGCTTAGTTCACTAGCCCAGAGAAAGCAGCTAGGAATTATCTTTACTTTGTTAATTTAAAGTAAATGAGTAATGTTCTTTTCTCTGGTGTGTACCTGCAATAAAAAGTTCCAATCTAATCTACTCTATTGGCCATCTAGGCCGTTTGGGACTAGTCAGCTTTAGTACTAGTGGCGGTATTTTTTAATGTACTAGACGAAAACCCGGCTTCGCTCGGGTAAAATGTAGACGCAAAATAATATTCCACTATGTTTTTTTATATGGTGACGCCTCTGTGTTTATCAACCACCAGTAGATATAAATATCTTAATACATTCAGATACATAAGCTCACACCTGTATCCCAGAGGGGTAGACAGAGACCACGGACTGTCACCTGCCACTATCCGGACAAATCACTTTCGCTTCATCGACATCCATTAGTCGTTGCATGTACCCACATCGGTTTCGGGTACTTTTCATCTTGCCCTTTGCTAATGCATCCCCTATTTGGTCGAAGTATGTCCAACTTACCGGCCCTTCCACTCACATTCGCCCGATATATTTGCTTTGTCAGTCTTTCTTCGTTCATCCTCTCCACATCTCCAAACCAACGCAACATTCCTTTTTTCAATTCTAGTCACTCACTACATCCTCTTTCTCTACATCCTCGGTCTCTGATCATACTATTGCGTATTCTGTCATTCAAAGTAAAACCACACATATTTCTTAAGGATCTCATTTGTACTGCACTAATCCTACTTTCATGATTCTTCTGACTTCTGCCATACCCAAATCTCGCTACCATGCTTACATCAGTATTGGAACCAGCACACTATTACGGATAGCCAATCTTGCTCTTTTGGACATGTTCTGGCTACTCACGAAGGAATGCAAGGTGAAAATCGGATACTTATCATAACTTTGTCATGGGTACCTCATCACAAATTACTAAATGAGCTTCCTTCATAAACTTAACAGCATTGAATTTAGTTAACAGCTAGTGAATCTAATGACGTATGAGACGTAGAATCCACTTGGCTAATAAACTAAAAACAGCTCCCTCTCTTTGGCTTTACAGCTTTTAGTTTTGTATTCACCACATGTTTTTCTTCATCATTTTAATTTTTGTCATTTTTCTTATCTAGTGGCTTTTTCATTTCAATAAGTTTATTGGTACCTAACTAAACAAAACAATAAAGATCAATTTATGACTTTGATTACCTTTTTCAATTATTTTTCAGACCCTTCCAAAACTCAATGTCAAATTATTGTCTTCCCTCCCGCCCTCAGAAGAAGGTCCTTCTTGGTGAATCGGGCCCATTTTGGGGGCTCAACCTTTAACGACCTCTGTGGCGTAGTGGTTAGCGCATCTGACTACCATGCGAGAGGTCCCGGGTTCGAATCCCGGCTGGGGACGAAAAAAAATCCCATGTCTTGGATGTTTACATGTTTGTGACGTCGCTGTTTCTGGTTCCCACGACACAGGGTATCCTAGTGTGGGGCCAGACGCAATGTATGTGCCTGTATGTAAATGTAAATATGTAAATGTAAATTATTATTTTCATGTTGTAAAGTTTATTTTTTTTACGCTTTTTATGCTTTCTGTGTTATTTTTTTATTATTGTACGCATTCTGTGTGTGTGTGTTTTTTTGTTTTGTTTTGAGTATCAAATACATCAATTTTCTTTCTTTCTTTCTTTCTTTCTTTCTTAAGGAGAGTGCTTTTGTAGAAACGTGTAAGCGCCACTTGCTTTAGTACGTTTTACGGTATAGTACGGTTCTAGTTGCCTTTCAATTAGAATCAAAATAGAATTGGTTTCTATTGTTCTATCCAGTAACACCTGAGCGCGTTACTATCCTCGTTACTTATCTGTGTATAAACTAAAAATTTAGTGAGAATTTTAGGAGAGTGCGCAAGTGACTCGTGACGGGTGCGTGTTGTTTTCATTAACTAGAATTATCAAACTTACTTATGTGTTCCATTAAAACTCATAGTATTTTGAGTAGGATAGCGCATATTTCGCGACGTCGACGAAGTGACACTTACTGGAAGAAATATAAACGTTCACTCGAACGTCTAGTAATGTACTAATGCACTTGCCTCTCTAATTGTATTATAGCACTCTCCTAAACACTAAAATAATGTAAACCGGCCATAACAGTTCACAATGAAAACTTGTGACACTA
The DNA here is from genome assembly GCA_947310845.1 of Yponomeuta plumbellus. NCBI lineage: Eukaryota > Metazoa > Arthropoda > Insecta > Lepidoptera > Yponomeutidae > Yponomeuta > Yponomeuta plumbellus. The sequence continues at coordinate 9,645,572 of OX371209.1, read as the reverse complement.
ACACAACAATGATGACATTGACATGTTTACTTAGCAACGCCATTGTTGAATTTAATAATTTTTATATTGATGCTGCTCGATAATACGAATTTTCCGCCCATATGTTGTCGACTCAGATCAACTATTTTTTTACGCTCTTTCATTTGGTGTGCATATCGTTCGAGTCTACCGTAGACCCGAACGAAATTATTAATATTTTTTAATGTATTTTAAACTAAATGTTACTAATACATGATCCGATTAATAAAAACATCTTTAATCGTGCAGATAGTAACTATAAAAGTCATCTATAAAATAACTACTTTTAAGTACCATTTTTACTACTTCTACTTTTAATATTAATTACGAATGCTTTTTAGCTATATTGAGGGTTATCATTACTATTTATTTGTTATTATTATTAGAAATCCGTTGGAAAAAATTCAAGGGTATGGAGCGAGCCATTTTAGGCATCACACTTAAGTCTTCTAATGGCGGTAATTAGCATAACAATAGTTAAACGATGGCCGCTTGCCCACAGCGGGCGAACGCCACGGGAAGGGTTAAGGGTCGTGTGCGGAATGTCGATATTTAACAAAAAACCAAAGTCGAAGAAGTACATACTTTTATTGCGAGTATTTTTATAAGCATGCAATCTTAAGAAGTTAAACAATACGGTTAAATATGAGACATTTCAACTTAATTGTACTTAAGCAGTAGGCTTTTATACTTACTTACTGCGCTGGCTCAGCCACCCGAAGTGGGTCTTGGCCTCCGACACAAGAAGTTGCCCCTTGTCTCTGTCCTGCGCGGTCTCCTGCCAGTCATTCGCCTGGAACTCATGCAGGTCCTTGGCCACTTTGTCCTTCCAACGATGTCTGGGGCGGCCCACCGGTCTTTGGCCGCTTGGAAGCCCCAAGTATACTATCTTAATGGCCCTTTTACACGAGGCCAATAGCTGAGACAATCCAGTAAGCCAGGACAATAGGACAATATTCGAAATCGTTCTATTTCATTGGATTGGCTTCATCCATTGGCTTGGGCCAATCCAATGCATTGTCCTGGCTCTATTCACACGAAGACAATAGTGGACTGGCTTACTGGATTGTCTCAGCTATTGGCCTCGTGTAAAAGGCCCATAACTGCTCGGTCCTCTTCCATTCCTTCCACGTGACCAAGCCAGCGGATTTTGTGGGATTTGGTTTCTCCGATGATGTGGGGTTCGGATTTTTTTTATAGGGCAGATTCTTTGTTTTTTGGCGTTCCGTACCCAAAGGGTAAAACGGACCCTATGAGATCCTACTATTGACGTTTTTACAATATGATTGCTAAATGTTGATAAGATATATAAATTCCTATGTCATTTAATCAGTGGATTTTTTGGTGGGCCGATCCGCTCACTATAACAATGCTTTTTTTATTGTTATTTTCAAGGTCATAATGCAACTGATTAAAAATTACTTTTAATGAAATTATGTTGAGTATGTTTTAGCAATGTATGTATGTCACAAAAAATAACATCTCAACACATTTGCCAAATGAATTATGTTACATGCATGTGGATAAAGTTAATACGTCCTTTATTGGGCACTGTATAAGGTTCTACAACGAAATTTATTAATGTTTACCAAAACATAGTCATACAGAAAATTCACAAAAGTTTCGTCCAAAGTGTCAAAGTAAAATGGACACAAAATAAATTCGACGAAAATCATAGTCACGACACACTTCATCGTATTCATCATCATCATTATGAACCCATTTTGTCCCCACTGAGGGGCTTCTCTGAGGAATGTATAGGCCATACTCCACCACGAAGGCCAAGTCCGGATTGCTGGATACATATATATATCTCATTGAAAATCGTAGGTTTTTTTTGTGTTCGTCGTTGAAATTCAATGTACAAAAAATATTTAAACGTATTTTAGGCACGCTCATTTTGTCAAACTGAGCTTGTTCAGAGCTACCATTTTCCGCAGTGCCCTTCGTAAGATGCCCCTTTGATCAATCTTTTCCATTATTAGCTTCATTGGTACTCCCACGCCTGTACTGGGAATAACATAATTGTATTTGCCTTAGGCTGGGTACGAAATAAGAATGTATTTTTAACAATTTCTTATTCATGTTTGTAAGACCCTTTTCAGGGGCTTTTAATCATTCTCTTCATCTTTTTACCGCCTTTGTACATGCTATTTCTGTATGGTTACTTTAATTGTAAGAATATTCTTTGTTATTTTACTCACTCTCGCATGAGTTGGCAAAATGGCAAGATAATGTTTAGGATTAGGCATGCAGCGTCAGATCTAGGGGTGGAGAAAAACAGCTGTGCCCCGCCTGCTGTGAAAAATCATATTTGCACCGACTACCCGTGTCATTTTTCTTTCACAGCTAAATTAGTTATTCACAGAGTAATATTTGAAATTTAGCACAGTTTTCAAAGAATAAAACATGCTCTAAATAAAACAACTGTGATAGATTCCATGGCATGGTCATTATCACGCCGCCGTTGTGGTAGAGTCCTACTGGCGGCAGAGAATGGGCCGACGCGCTCCCATCACCTGGAGGCACCAGGCAAGCATGATTAGTTAAGAAATACATTTGGAGCGACATGTTGCGGAGGCGTACAAAGTTTAAATCGCGCGGCAGACGAATGTGCCTCGTCAAATATGAAATGTATTTGAAAACTTTGCCCGTATGCTCACCAAATGCGGTTTTATCTTTTACGGGTACCGGGAAATATTTGCGGTGCGACGGCCAGTATGCCAATAGCCTGTATATTAGTCACATATGTGATTTATCGCAAAGCAATGGTCGCTTCGCTCGCAAATGGAATCGCTCGTAGCCCCGGCTGCCTGAGTGATCTCAAACGATCACGAAGGTTAAGCAACATTGGACATTCAACATTCCAGAATTCTTACTCGAAACAAAGTACAACTTACGTTCACTCGAGTTGAATGAATGAATAAAATTACCTTGTGATTCCTTCCAGTACCTTCAGAGTTAGACAGATGCTGTAATATAGACATGTCTTTAGGACAAAAAGTATTTTTCATATTTTGAAAAGAACGCAAAAATTTTTTTTATTGAAAATGTTTGGGACTTAATTATTTATTTATTGGTAGGTATGTGTTTTTTTAATAATTAGGATGAATGTATTATGTTGGACAAGCAGACAAATTAGTACCTACTTATTCAACTAATAAGTCAATAATTGTAATAAAAAAGTTCAGTACATTTTGACAAATGTCGGAATCTACTGAAATTTCATCTAGTACAGAGTATAGGTGTATCAATTTATTTCTTATCATATTGCTTCGTCTGTCGGAGGTCAGAACAAACAATATTTCCGCCGCGTCGAGTTGGTATCGACGCGGAATACTAAACAGTCTCTTATTAGATCCTATCGACAAAGTTTCTACCAAAAATACTTTTTGCTGGACAAAATATTCGGAGTATTATTTTACTACGAAAACCCTGTCCTAGATGATTGTACATTTACACATTCTCTGAAGGTCAGGTCGATGCGGAAGCTATTTTCGGTTCAGCAAAATCGGTTTAATATTTTTTGACGTTTTTGTTTTTATAATAATAATAATTACCTACTTCCACACAACACAAACGCTTCACTTGGCCACAAACTAGGATACCTTGTGCTATGGTAACCAGGCAAGGACATTACAAGCATCGAAAAACACACGAACTGAGGCCATTTGTACAAATGTACGGCTGCCCCCAAAGGGAATTGAACCCACGACCTCTTTCTTGGCAGCTGAACGCCTTAACGACTAGATCAACGAGTCAGTTATGCATGATGATGATGATAATGGTTCCGACCGATTTCGGCCATGGCGACCACTTTGACCCTTAATCAGAGATGTGGCGCTGGTGCGCTCGAAGATGGCTTATGTAGCCTATCTTCACGGCGAAACTCCGTGCACACTGAGGGCACGTGAGAATGCCGTTCTCATAATTATATGTTATGGCAGCAGGTGGGCGAGCCTTTAACTAGTCGCGTTTGGTATCCAGGTCAGCTATGCATACATAGTGCAAGTATAGGGCCGATTGGTCACTGTGTTCATGGGGTAGAGTACGCGGGGATTATTCGCTATAACTCAGTTTATGTGATGTTTACGCACACAAGCAAATGCGTGGTTACCGCTAGTACATACATGCTATGTACAGTCACGAGCAATAATATATTACAATAAACTGTCACATTTTATAAAAATCTTAACTTAAAACAATCTAGAAAGAAGTGTACTATAATTTGTCCTAATTTACGTAACCAATAGTTAGATAATTTAGGACAAATCGTCGCAAGCAAAATGTGACAGTGTATATTATATTATTGCTCGTGACTGTACACGTCACCCTTCACATTCAAAGTCACCCGTAATTCAACGGAGTCGAGTGCATGGGTGTTGACAACACGCGTGCTCTCTAGTCTACATGACGGGCGTATTAGCAACAGAAATCTTAATGTTATTTATTGTTATTATGATAAGGTCGCCAATTGTAATGTACTATGTTAGTGTCAAATCTCATGTGTAATTCCTGGTGTACAGTCAACAGCACATCATGGTATACACCCATGCACTCTACTCCGTTGCATTACGGGCGACTTTGCAACTAAAATGTGAAGATTGACGTGCTGTCGACTGTACATACAATACACACCAACACCAACTTTAGTCGGTGCCTGCCGTTATTCTCATGTGTAATTCCTGGTGTACAGTCAACAGCACATCATGGTATACACCCATGCACTCTACTCCGTTGCATTACGGGCGACTTTGCAACTAAAATGTGAAGATTGACGTGCTGTCGACTGTACATACAATAAAGAATATTCATTCATTTATTCATTCACTAAGCACAAGTACCACCAACTTTAGTCGGTGCCTGCCGTTATTTTTTTTTGCTATAAGTACTTTGTAAAATAAATAAATAATTAGTGCCTATAACTACATTTATTTTATTTATTAAAATCTATGGATAACCAACAGCTGCTAAACAATTATATGAGGCTTATAAAACTGAATAGTGAGCCAATTACAGGTTTTCGTCTAAAGCTACAGAATAGCAGATTCCTGAAAAATACAAAACACAGAGTTAATACAAAACATAGCACAGCGCATGAAGCATGCATCGCACTATAAAAAATTGATGCCTTGAACTAGAATATTCAATAAACAACCAGCTGATCTCGCAAAGTTGTTTTGAGAGATAGGGATATGAAAAATAGATAACAACCTATTCTCAGACCTACTGACTGTAAATATAAAAAACAAAATCGGCCAAGCCGTTTCGGAGGAGTGTGCGCACTAACACGGCGACACGAGAATCTATTCTATATAAATACATTTCTGTGTTTAATTAATCTATATAAACAAAAGTCCTGACTGACTCACTCACTCATCAACGCCCAGCCCAAGCCGTTGGACCTCGGAAGCTGAAATTTTACACAAAGGGTCTATATATAATGTAGGTAAGGAATAAGACCCGATTTTTTGAAATTCAACCCCTAAGGGGGCGAAAAGAGTTGCCAAAAGTTGTATGTCAAGAAAATTAGACAATATTCTTTATACCTCATAAAGAATATTGTCTAATTTTCTTGAAACTTAAATACTCTTCAACACAATTGATTAAACACGTATTTCACCGTTTTTCTAAATATAGCCCTTAAGGGAGTGAACGGGGTTGCAAAATTTTGAACTAAAGTCCACGCGACGGAGTCGAGGGCGAAAGCTAGTTTTCTATATTAGAAGAATAAAAGAAAGATAGAAGAAAATAAGATATGCATGTCAAAACAAACTAAAATCAATATGAAATGGAATAAAATGTTATGGTTGACCTGTCGTAGATTGTACGTACACGAATCCATATAAGTGCACGTAGTTCCCCACTCACGAAACTCACAATGCACGCTACTCGGTCTCTAAAGAGATTAAAATGTCGAACACATCTCCATTCACTCGCTCAGCGTCCTTGCGCTATCTTTTGTGTCTTCACTATAATTCCTTCCAACCCTTGGTTTGCTGTACCATTTACCCCCGGTTTTTCATAGACTTAATCTAATTATTTATTATCTACTCATAAAGAATTTGTCTTATTTCTAATACTAGTAAAAGTCTAGAATGTTTATAAATGTTAAGCCTAGGCGCACACTAGCGACACGCGACAGCGACATCTCGGCGACTAGACGCGACGACAGGCTACGGCCGACAATTTTCATTCATTTTGTTCGAAGCTCCGCACACTTGGCGTCAGAGTCGCGGAGTCGCGACGACAAGCTAAGAGCCATCGCAAACAGGGCGACTTATCGCCGCGTCTAGTCGCGGCGACAAGACACCAGATACAAACGACAACTGACGCGACGACTAGACGCGGCGATAAGTCGCCCTGTTTGCGATGGCTCGTAATCTAGGGGGTTAATCTCCGAAAGTATTGTTGTTTGTTGAAAGTTGTCAGTTGGTTTTTTGTATCTGTGTTCTTTGGCTATCTGAGAAGTATACACAGAAGATAATATCGGGATAATGAATAAATTCAATGCAAGGGGTTAATTTTTTAGGGTATCGTACCCAAAGGGGAAGGGACCCTAGTACTAAAAATCCACTGTCCGTCTGTCCGTTCGCCCTAATGCCCGACTACCCGATTGGGACGCCTGCCCGAAGTAGCTCGCGCGAAACAAGTATCAAAGTATAATTGTCAGAACTAACTTTATCCTGACCTTAAAACTAAACAGAAAGAATAAAACTATACCTAATAAAAACACAAGAAAAATATAATACAAAAGAGACAAGCCAATGAGGCAGGACACGCCGTGAAGCTAGGTACGCAGGCCGTACAGATGAGTATAGTTACGTTGGGCTAAACATAAATATTTACATACAAGCACATACTTGCTTCTGGCCCCACACTAGGATACCTTGTGTCGTAGGAACCAGAAACAGCGACGTCACAAAGCGATTTGAGTTTTGATGAGATATTATTAGAAAGTATCTTATACATTGTAAAGAAGGGCATGGACTCAAACGACAAAGTTAATCAAATAGAAATTTATTTGGGCAGAGCTTCGCCCTATTAAATAATTACAACAGGAAAAAAGAGCCGATCCCTTTTTTTTTTTTTTTTTTTTAGCCCTATAAAGGGCACCCTCCGGAGGACACGGGGGAGGGAGGTGGTGAATGCTCATGCATGCACAGCACGGGCCCGGCCGTGCTGCCAATGTGGGACTCGCAGAGTGCGCCTACCCACTAAACACCACCTTGGTGCTGGTTTGGTCCTAAGGACCCCTAAACCTACATCATGAGCGACCCCCCTCGAGGCCGAGGAGGGCGCACAGCGGAGCTCACTAGAGCTACCGCTTAGGGGGATTCGTCACATGGTGACAGAAACAGAAAGAAAGAAAAATTTTAAGTGAGAGTAGTGTCCCCGGGGACACTGTTGGGAGCGGGGGCTACATCTGACTGGGCCTGGGCCTCCAGGAGGAGGTCGAGGTCGGATGAGAGCTTATCGGGTGGGTCGACTAGAACGTTCCTGGGCCTGCGCACCAGGTAACGAGGATTAGTCGTGGGGGGAGGGTAAACTGCTGATTCGCGGATCAGGGGGTTAGAGTGTTCTTCAGCGCGGCTGAAGAACGACTCTGAGAGGGATCTAATAAACTGTTGGATAGTTGGAATCTCCATATCCCGATGGAGATCGGCATTTCTGACGCACCAGTGTGCGTTCAGAGCCCTACGTAAGAAATTATTCTGGATTATCTGAAGTTGATACATGAGATTGGGGGCCGCGTGTGCGAAAACGGTAGCCGCGTAGGTCATCACGGGACGAATGCAAACTTTAAAGAGCGTGCGCTTGTTTCTGGCTGTCATTTTACTTTGTCTGCCTACCATGGAAGATAGGCGGCCAAGGTAAAAACGAGCGGTCCGGGGAGCCGATCCCACATTTGCAACGGCTTAAATAGGCAGGCGTTGTTTCTCCCACCCTCGCAACCGGCCGGTGCGAGCGAGGTGGGGCAAACGGGCGGCGCGTGGCGCGCGGCGCGCGGCGGTGACGTATGCCGACGTCACGGCGGTGACGTATGCCGACGTCACGGCGGTGACGTATGCCGACGTCACGGCTACTCTGGCTTGGCTATGGCTGGCTTGGCTATGGCTGGCTTGGCTATGGCTGGCTTGGCTATGGCTGGCTTGGCTATGGCTGGCTTGACATGGCACTGGACTGGGCTGAGCGTTACAGTCGGCCATCCTGTAACAATTGCTCCCGCAATGGGAACAGAGAAAAATACTCGTATTAGCTCTCTAGTAAGTCTATTAGGTCTTCAGTTTCTACCGGTTCGTCTGAACTACTGGCACTATCTGTCATCGGGGCAATAACTACTTCTGTACTGTCTAATTGCATCAGATGAAACTAATCCCTGAAAGCTCTTACAACCACGCATACCTTCAATGCTACAAATTTGATACATGTCATTAGGTATAGTACCATAGTTATTACGTAAGGTCCTGAGTAAATATCGTCCAACTTTGTGTTTCTACTTAAAGCATCCACGTGCTTCATGCGCTCACCGGGTCTGCATTCTATACTTATGCCATAATCTTGAATTAACATCCACCATCTTGCTATACGTGGTACTAAGTCGCGGTTTAATCAAAGTCGCACGTACCGCGGTGCAATCTGTAACTACCTTCACATTTAGACCTACAATGTAAGTAAACACGGAACCTGCGCAGCGACTCTCATGGACGTAATAATTTATAACGTCCTTGGCGAGTCAACAACCGCGAGTGTTTCTAACTCGAAGCTATGATAGACACTTTCCTATCTACTGGTAACCCGGCTAAAGTACATTACGGGTCTCAATGTACCGTCAGGTTGTTTTTGCAATAAAATTCCGGCTGTCCCTAACATGCACGCATCCGTGTGAATCTTGGTGGGCAACGATCGATCGTACAATGCTAACACGGGTTTACTACACAATTGTTTTTTTTTAATTCCTCAAAACTCAAGCAACTGCTCATAACTCCATACCCAAGTAGCATTTTTTTTGTCAAATCTGTGAGTGGGCGAGCTATTACTGCAAAATTAAAGATAGGCTTTGTGAAATAGCTGCATAGTCCGATAAACTGCCGTACTTCCTGTAGGTACATTTTGTGGAACTGGGAATTTGGAAACAGCTGCCAACTTAGATTCAACCGGCTGTATGCCCTCCGCTGATATTTCATGACCTAAATACGAAATGTTTTCTTGCAGAAACGAACATGTTCAGTCTTAAGTTTTCTGTGTTAAATTTTTGTAGAACCTTTGTTAGCAATAGTAGGTAAGCCACCCTGTACATCGTACGAGGGAAGAATTATATCGTCTAGAAATGAAAGTATTTCAGGGTTGTGTAAGCTGCCAACGATTTTATTTATCAATCTCATGAAAACCGCCGGCGCATTTGCTAGACAGAATGGTACGCGTAAAAATTAATTATGACCTTGTGGGGTAATAAATGCGGTCTTGTGTGTATCAGTAGGACAGATTTTTGCTTGGTGGTGGCTTTTTACCTGCCAATTTAGACACTTTGTCATCAATGTTTGTTAATGGGTACCTATCTCGCACTGTAATCGATGCATAACAGACTATCACGGTTGGTGGGTAAAGTTATCACCGTTTTTATTTTTAACTAGAATGACTGGGGAAGCATAGCTGGACTCAGATTCTTTAATTATACCCGCAGCTAATAAATCTTGAACTTTTGATTTCACTGTAGCCTGTTCGCTATGTGATAATCTATAAGGGCGATGATATACAGGCTCATTGCTAGTGACATTTATTTTCATCTGTAGCAAATCTGTGCATCCTAACTCATTAGTATCGCTGGCAAAAACAGTTCCTAATTTCAAACAAAATTTCAATCAAGGTTTTTTTTTCTCAATTTCATTTAAGGGTCCTACAAAAATATTTTCTATATCTACCCCCCCAATGGCAGAGTGTTTATCAAGGCAAGTTGTTAGTACACTTTTGGCTAAGCACGAGCAATCGGAATGGCTAGTAATGGCAATTGGGCTAACCTGCGTATGAAGCGGCGTGTTCTCGCAGGTCTCGGCGCTTACTAGCAGCTCTCCCAGCCGGCTCCGACACGATGTCCGTGGTCCCGATGTTGATCACCTTCATGTAGCCTTGATTGCCTCGTAGGATGGTTGCAGGCAGCGAGTAGGCCAACTCTTCCATCTCGTGATGGCACACAGGTGTGATCACGTCGTTATTGTCCTTGTTTCTTAGTATTTCGACTTTTGTAATAGATGTTCCGGGCGGCAAGCATTCTTTAGAAGTTCTTGAACCAGAAGATTTTTCAGTAGTTTTCTAGCAGGCGGTGAAGGATCTTCTTCGATTTCGGTGAGCGAGACTTGGATCCACGTGGCGGACACGAAGATGTAGACTGCTCGATTTCAGGAGACCGAGGCCTTTTTCTTCTGTTTTTAGCACGAGCACTCTTCGTGTGTAATCCCACTTCTGAATGTAAAGAAGGGCATGGACTCAAGCGACAAAGTTAATCAAATAGAAATTTATTTGGGCAGAGCTTCGCCCTATTAAATAATTACAACAGGAAAAAAGAGCCGATCCCACATTTGCAACGGCTTAAATAGGCAGGCGTTGTTTCTCCCACCCTCGCAACCGGGGGATACCGCCGTATAGCCAAAGTATTTTTCGCCAAATTTTACTTCCCAATAAACTTATGGCATCAGTTTCATTTCCCAAATGAAACTTTAGCAAGTTTTCATTTCGCATTTTATTCATTTGGTCAAATTATCATTTCGCATAATTTTACTGCGTCAAGTTTTATTAAGACAAACGTTTATTATGCTAACGTTTTATTTTGGCTTTTATTCATTTGGTCAAATTATTATTTGGCATAAATATAGTTGACGATTAGGTACTAATTATTATTGAACGTATTATTGAACGGCGATGTAAAGAATACGTGGCAACAGAAATATAGGTGCGACGACGCGCGTAGCGAAGCGGAGCGCGTCGGAGCGTTAGGTTCTCTATGTAAGATCGAAAACAGACTCGACTTTGTTGTGTCATTTACACACATTGCCGGCAGCGTATTCGGTATTGTATGGAAAGGTACTTTTTGCCAAACGATACTTTTGACTGAATAATGCTTGGTAAAATGAATTTTGACCAAGTATTTATTTGGTAAACAATAACTTGCCATAATAACTTTTGCTAACTGTTTATTTGCTTTAAGTTGTTTTGAGAAATGTTTTTTTGCCAAGTGATAATTTGCGGAAAATAGTTTGGGAAGTAATACTTTGGGAAACGATTTTTGGCAATACATTAGTAAACCCGCAACCGGCCGGTGCGAGCGAGGTGGGACAAACGGGCGGCGCGTGGCGCGGCGCGAGACGCGGCGCGCGGCGGTGACGTGTGCCGACGTCACAGCGGTGACGTATGCCGACGTCACGGCTACTCTGGCTTGGCTATGGCTGGCTTGGCTATGGCTGGCTTGGCTATGGCTGGCTTGACATGGCACTGGACTGGGCTGAGCGTTACAACATATAAAAAAAACAAACTAACGTATTCGATAGCAAATGTTACGGCACGTTCATTTTGTTATGGCTTTCGATCAAGAGCGGTGGTGGTGTAGTAGGGTTGACCCATGCTTCTCGATCATGAGGGACTGGGTTCGAATCCCGCATGTAAGTAATTGACTTTTAGTTACGTACATTTGTTGTTTGTACAGCAACACCATTCGCTGATAAATTGTGCCCGGATAACGGCGATAGGCAAACTCGGCAAAACGTGGGCCCAGTTCTAGTGATTGGTGCCTCTACCTACCCCCTTAGGGATAACGGGCGTGAGTTTATTTATTTTGTTATTTTATTTTTCGATCTACCTAAAATTCATGGTGTATCAAAAATGGGTGTAAATTTAATTCTGAGATCTTTCTGTTCTGCGGCGGAGTGCCACTTTGCTGGCACTTCTCGGACCACTGTCCCCTGGGCCTCGAGAGCCCCCGGGCCTCTAACGGAGATCGATGCCTTTTAGAGCTGATTGCATCGCAGAGCCTTAATCACACGATCCGGTTTGCCTTTTGACAAGCGATCTCCAAAGGGATTGAAGATTTATTTATTAGTTGCGTGTCAGTTGCATTTAATGACATTTTACGATGTTGTGTTTCCAGTCACAGTTAATTTTTACTCAAGTGGTTAGCCACACTAATTAGGCAAAAATATTACAACCGTGGAAATACACCCAGACTAAGGCCTTGTGCACAAATGTATGGCGGCTCTCAGTAGAAATTAAACCCACGATCTCCGGGATGGAAATCCGACTTGATATCGCTAGACCAACGAGGTAGAGGCAACGGGGCAAAAAATCGCTACTTATTTATGTTCCATTTTTGCTTGACAGGAATCGCAAAATATGAGATTATTTGAAGGGTGCAGGGAAAGAATAACGGGACGTCACTTTTTTTTCAAATTTGTTTTTTATACAACAACACATTCGTTGTCTATGGTAGCGTTGTTTACAATCTCAGAATACTGAAATATAACAAGGAATGTCGCAAAAAAGTACGTGTTTTGATTGGTCGGAATGGATTTCTCAATACAAAATGTCCGTTCTTTCAAACTTTAGAAAGCGTTTTTCTCGCAATTAACTCAGGTGAATTGGGTAATGGGCATACCTTGTTCTTTCCCTGCACCCTTCATTTGCAAAAGTAGCGCCTTAGTTAAATTATGTACAATTATTCAATAAAGTCGATGAAGCGAAAGTGATTTGTCAGGATCGTGGCAGGTGGTAGTTCCTGGTCTCTGCCTACTCTTCTGGGATATCGGCGTGAGCTTTTGTATATGTACATCATCATCATCATTATCACCAACCCATTATATCCCCACCGAGGGGCACGGGTATATGTACGTATGTTAATAATCTATGGAATTAAAAAGCTAATAAAAACGTCAGAGTGACTTTTTTTTTTAATTTTGACTTATCAGTGAAAATTCAACAAATTTAAATATTTTCAAACAATTTTTCGAATAAGTGTTTCATATATATTATGTAACATTGCAGATCTCGTTTGATCTTTATCTTTTGATTGGTTAATTAAAAATTCATGACAGAGAAGAGGCGGGGGCGAAGTTTCGCTGAACATAATTTTTTCGTCACAAGTTTCCGTGTTTCGTTTATAGCAGAAAGAATATTTAAAACAAGCTTCATGTAAGAAATATAGGTCACTTCTGTTTACTTTGGAGATCAATTATTGTCTGCCAATAATTATTATTCCGTATTCTACGGAATGAAGTTCCATTTATTGTTTTTAAATGAATGTTTGGACAATGTAATTGAAACTTTCAACGGCACAAGCTAACCGCATCAAAATGATATTTCGCAGTCGAACAACGAATTGTATTGAATTGAGTACTAAAGTATGTTTATTTAAACAACAAGCAATATATTGTAGATAATTAATAGATAGATAACTGACAAGCAACCGACGACGACGCGAGCTTCGTCTCTGCTCACCATGATTAGCTCTGCAAATTAAAGCAAAATCTGACTCCTTGACTTTTTGTCGGTAGAGTCCGAGAAGATTTCGCTCTGATCCGCAGAGACGAGGAACAGACGACGCAAGCTTCGTCTCTGCTCACCTTGGTTAAGCTCTGCGTATTAGAGCGAAACCTGCTCGGACTCTTCCGACAAAAAGTCAAGTAAGCGTATCCGTAAAGTTAACGATGTCTAGTGCTTACGAAAGCTTTAGTTCAAAAATATATTGTAGTAGCAAATCCACTCGCTGACGGTAGAGGAACAACAGCGTTTGGAAAAATATTTTTTAATTATTGCCTATGCGCGAGTGGCCACGGGTCGCAATTATGTTAAGAGCACGCACTCTCTCTGAGAGAAGGCCTGTGCCCTATATATTCTACATAAAAAAGGCGTAAATAACACGACGTACGAGATCTTGTTTACGCTGCAAAATAAAATGCCTACGTAAAGCTTCGGGAATCCTTATGAATCGCACTCGTGAATAAATAATGATTTATTGACTTATTATGTTATTGCTGGGATTAGCCTTTCATGTGACTTAACTGATTTTATTTGGAATATTGGAAAATAAATTTATTGAATTCGTTTCCCTGTCATCGTATGAGCTTGCTACGAGCAAATCAATTTGAGTTAAAATAAGTTCTTTTTCCGATAAGATTGCCGGCGGCTTAGTGTGTAGGAGCCATAATATTTGTGGAGCGAAAGAGGTTTGTCAGAGTCTTGGTAATTAGGAAAAAATCTTGTTTTGTAATCATTGAAAGCCCTGGTCTCTACATACCCTCCGGGATATATGCGTGAGCTTATGTAATGTTAAAATAAGTAATTGTTTCAAACATACCGAATAATAAACTATAGAACAAAAATACACACAGAAAATATATAAAAAGTTTAGCCAACAATGTCTTTAGTAAAAAATATATTAATAATAAACAAAAACAGAAACAATGTCATATAGCTAGTCAATCACATAAACCGCCCGAGACACAGCCGACTCAACTGGCAACATAAAAAAATAAAATAAAAATAGTTAGGGCGGATTTCTGAATTGAGAATTAACAGTGAGCAAATACTTAAGTAACATGCTATTATCTAAAGAAATTTGACGAGACAGCACTACAGTTAAGTAATTACTTAGCGAAATCCTCAATTCAGAAATCGGCCGTTAGAGTCACAAGGCTTAATAACGGCTCAAATATAAAAGCAACTGAGTCGTAGTTCCAATGTTTATCATGCAACCGAGCGGAACGAGTTGTACTGAACCTAGACGTTGAATGCAGGGGAAGTTAAATTACTTATTCAAGGAAGAAAAATTACTTTCATGCTGCCTTGCTGTACAGAGTTCTTACTTCTATGTAGACAACTTGAAGTAAATTACGGGAGCCTGAATATTTTTTTAATAGAAAAGTAATAAAAAAATAATTCTCAACATCTTTCGTTTCATCCAGTTCTGCTTGGATAGTACGCGTAAAATCCTGAAAAATTCCAATCGTCTAAAGTTCAAATTCCGTACTAATTACTCTTGCAAACATCAGAATGGGGACTTGCTCCCATTTAGAGGTGAATGGAGTGGCATTGCTTTTTTAACACAGAAGATATAAAAAAAATACAAAAATAAAGTAAATATAAAGATAAACTTATTAGCTTTAGGTTTTTCACAAAAAATTTGACGTTTTATTGTAAGAGCGCAGATGTATACAAATAGAAAGACATAAAAATAGGTAGACTTGTCAGGACTGAATTCATGCGCTGCATTTGCATTGTTCAGCGATATTACGTCCTAAACTTCACATGCCATCGAAATTGTATGCGAGTCTAATTGAATGCTCTATTGAAAGCTGAAGAAATGAATGACCAGAATTCTTGGTCTGCTCCGCATTACCGACAACATTGATATTGAATTTGACTGATAGGAACATGTCTCTATGCAGATTTAATTTGCTCAGCTCCGCTCCGCTTCGCTACACTTCACCACGCTTCAATGGAAACACTTTTCGTTGCTCTTCTCCGCCCTATACTGCCCAAGATACTGTAAGATAATAGGATTAAGAGTTGAAAAGTTGTGAGTTTAATTAGGCACTCCAGTAAAAATAGAAAGATGAACACGAATGACCGTTGATAATGTTACGCACAAACGGAAATTATAAAAATAGTAAAAAGTGAACGGTTGCAAGGCAGGCAATGACATCAATATCTCAACGAAGATATTTAATTTAAATACCTACTTAATTTTATATAAAAAATCCCGTCTGTGAGCAATGCCACCGGGCGCCGGAAAATAGTTCCGCGGAGCGATTAGGTTTAAAGACTTTCCACGAGGAAAAATAAAAATACAGTCCGTCTTTAATGAAGTCTACGGAAATTGCAATGTGGCCGCTGTATTGGCAGGAAACGAGGCAATATGGAAAGGAGACGACTTGCTTGCCTAGCAGCGTGAAATGTTCGCTTTAGGGCTGGTGTGAGTGTGGTGCCATACAGGCGTTGTTCGTGCCTTGTGTTAGCGCTGTTTTGACTGAGCGGTGACGCTTCATCGTTCTACATATAAATCTGAACATGTCACACGATGCGTTGATGAATAAATAAATGGCATTCAATAAAAAAAACCGCCCGTGTGGCATCGCTCTTACGTACACGTTAGAGCGATGCCACCGATGCATCCGAAAGAGTACAATTTTACATTTTAAATTATTGCAATAAAATGAGTAAACTTTTCGTAAACTTGGTCTAAGGGTTTGATGGATATGTCGCAGTAAAGTAGTTAAATCGGAGAGTCAATTGAATCTCTAGACAGTCAATCAAAGATCGATATTCAATCAAGTCACTAGCATTTTGATTTAAATAAAGCAGCGTCGAAAACGTTTAACTATCTGACTGACCGAAAGCCAGCA
This sequence comes from Yponomeuta plumbellus, assembly GCA_947310845.1. Lineage (NCBI taxonomy): Eukaryota > Metazoa > Arthropoda > Insecta > Lepidoptera > Yponomeutidae > Yponomeuta > Yponomeuta plumbellus. Next base: position 9,629,166 of record OX371209.1, on the reverse strand, counting down.
TGTTGGTTAATAATGTAAAACAAGATGGCGGTCACGACAACAGCTGATTACTTTTAGAGTCTTTCTTTTGGCAAACGTTGTGCAACGTTGGTTTGTTGTGTGAGTGGTTTTTTGTTTCAAATTGTGGTCTTTGGTGAAATTGTAATCATGTTGTCGACTCCGCCACGATTATTTCATTTGTTATTGTTATTTCGGTGTCATCGTGAAGAACTGAGAGCTTGGAAATTCTGTGTCTTGTTATAATATAATAAAAGAAGAGTCTTGTTTTTGTAGTGAGTTCTTTTGCAAAGATGGCTTTAGAAGAGTTGACACGTACGTTCAAAGAAATATTTTACCAAAGTTGAAATACCTAGGAACGTTTAGGAAACTCGTTAAACGTTTCGTTCACTCACTTGTCTGACGGAACTTTAGCGACTTGATTGAATATCGATCTTTGATTGACTGTCTAGAGATTCAACTGACTCTCTAATTTAACTACTTTACTGCGACAGATATATAAACTGCGGACATTTTAAATATTTTTTTTTGTTTTACATTTCTGGAATTAAAAATTTACATAGATAGCCCAAGATGAGCAAAGAACTAGATATACATTATTTTCTTCAATATTTTAATGTAATTTATCAATGGTTTGTTTATAATATGTCCGATTGACTGAACTTTGCCTTAACGCCTGAAATCTGGAGGGTAATCATGCCGAGCCCGAAGACCGAGAAAGTATAAATTATTATGTGCCAAGTAATTATATGTTATCTTATTTGTCTCACGGAATGAAATAAAACTTAAGATTATTTGGTGCCGAAAAAACAGACTTAAACCTACCTGGGAAGAGTTGGCAGGGAACATGGAGGAGTGAATATCTACAGGAGAGGCTTTTGCCCAATGTGGGACACAGAAATGGAAATTTAAATATAAAAACATACATGGAAATAAAATAACGAAGAAAATGCTCGTTTCGGCTCGTTTTAAAACCGCACCTCACCGCTCACCGGTCTGACCCGGATAATTAAGACGTTAACTCGGACATGCGGTATTCAAACACCTTGGGGGCGTCTCTAATAAGCATAGTCGTTTCATCATTCAGCCACAAGAAGTCCACTGCTGGACATAGGCCTCCTCCATGGATTTCCAAAAAGACCGGTCGGAAGCGGCTTGCATCTAGCGTCTTCCCGCCACTTGGATGAGATCGTCTGTCCATCTTGTGGCTGGTCGTCCTACGCTGCGCTTGCCGATATGTGGTCTCCATTCGAGAACTTTTCGGCCCCATCGGCCATCAGTTCTGCGGCCATAGTGGTTTAATATGGTCATATTACTAATGGTTGTTTCATTGACGATATTGGTGTTCTAGTAAGCAATTACGAGTATATTGTTAAGTTATTAAGAGGTATAATCGTGCAACTTAACTGCGCAATCAATTTGATCATCTTCGCGAGAGATACCATCTCGGCTTATCAATATGACTTGCCTTTTCACCCGATTCCGGCTTGACGTCGAGTTTTGGGACACCCTGTATAGATAGATATAGATGAACAAAGTCGGGTTTGTTCGAACGATCGATCTTATAACTCGAGATAGGCTGAACCGATTACCTAATCTTGGTTTTTGATTTGCTGTATTTGTCTTCGTCCCGAACAGCAGAATAACTAATACAAGATTGGAAAATGGATGTAAAAAAAATCCGATACAAAACGTTCATGGATTTCGTAACTGTCAAACATATTCGTTTCTAATTGAGCAATATTTAACCTATCTGTCATTCTTTCTCCTGGTTGAAAGTATTCTCTATGTATCTATATATATTTTCTCCCACCGTTTGGCGAAGGCCTTCGGGCCTTCGTACAGTATGGCTAACTGATCCCAACTGCTCCAGTTTTTGCTCTAGTCGTCTGCCAGGCATTATCCTCCACAATTTCCATACTACACGCGAGCTGGTAACAAGACTTTGAAACACTATAATAAATATGTTAGCTTGTAACTTTTTACGGTTATGTATTTCGCCAACGCTGGTAAGTACTCTCAACGGGACCTACGCAAACACTCCGCCACCCACACGCAATGGAAACAAAAGCATAGAATGTTAAATCAGAACCCACTGTGGTTCTAGCTACAAAATAATATTTATGCAGCTACTTTACAATCATATGTAATTCCAAAGATTCCGTCGATAATTTCTCGAAATTCGGGAAAGGCAAATACATTTTCGCTCGTAGCCTGGGCTGCCTGAGTGATCTTAAACGATCACTACGGTTAAGCAACATACGGCGCGTTCAGTCCATGGATAGGTCACCGTCTATGACTAACGTTAGTGGCATTTTTCCGAGCGGTTCCGTGCTTCGCAAGGCACGTTAAGCAGTTAGATTAGTAGTTGAATAGTAAAAAACACCACGAAATATAACAAAAATCTGACTAAAGTCATTTGACAAAATTGCAAGTAAACAGCTTATACAAAACAGCTTATAGGTACATTGACGAGGAATATGAGTCTCGTGTTTTTTCAGTACGTAGTTTAATTTTTTCCTGAATCTGTTGAAAAGCCGTTAAAACGTGGATTAGGTTTCTGGAGGGCGGCCAAGTGCTCCCAAGTAGCAAACCTAATTGGCATCACATCTTAAGTATATGTATATTATAAAGAGGAAAAGTTTCTGTTTGTAAGTTTGTGTGCAAACACAAAGTAAAATAATTTGTAAATTTCTATGTTGTAAGTTTGTGTCTGAGTTAACTTCGAAAGTACTTATTAAATCCGATTCCAAAAAATATTTTACCAGTATTTAGAATAGACTTTCAAGGTCGACCTAGACTATAGGCAAATCCGTTGACGTGAACGTAGTCGCGTGCACAGCTAGTCACAAATAATGGCATGGAGGACAGAGATAAAGATAATCGGCCATCACCTGAATAATTCTCAGTGAAAATTTAAATGGGAATCATTCAAGACGATGAGCTACTCGTAGATGAAACGATCCGAAATTGCGCACCATTAAACACCCCGAACGATTTAAGACATCGACCGTTCATTTGAATACCTTATGTAGCTTTTATCGAGATGCGAGCTTTGTCACATTTTCTAAAAATCTTAACTTAATACAGAAAGAAGTATACGACAATTTGCCCTCAATTATGTAACCAATGGTTAGATAATTAAGGACAAATTGTCGTACACATGTGCAGTACAAAACAAACTGTGTACGTCGTACTAAATGTGACAGTGTATACATATTATTGCTCGTGACTGTACGCGGATGTACGTTTTGGGAAAGCTGGGCTTAGGAACAAAAGTTCACTTGTCATCAGTGATAGCGCTCGGTTTTATGAACTGTGAAGGGTTTCATGTGCTAATTTTAGTAGTTTATAATTACTTACTTCACATTTTTGACGACCTCGCAGCGGTAGCGCATCTGCCTACCATGCGAGAGGTCCCGGGTTCGAATACCGGCTTGGGAAAAAAATCCGCTATGTCGCTCTTTCTGGTTCCCGCGACACAGGGTATCCTAGTTGGGACCAGGGCCTCGATTCTGCTAATGAATTGTAGTACAATGACAAATGCATGATCATGGCGGTTTAGTTTCGTTGCCGCTTTAAGTCTATATGCGCACACAATCAATGGAATTAAAAAACATAACACGTGACCGGACTGTACCTGTAATTGTACTATGTACCTGTAATTGTACTATAATGCACTAACAGAATCGAGGTCTAGATGCAAAATGTATGTGCGTGTCTGTAAGTGTTTGTTTGTTTTTTTAGAGTTCCGTATTCAAAGGCTCTAAACGGAACGGGAGGGCAATCTTATGTTTATAAGCGAACTGAAAAAAATCTTATGATTTCATTCCGGATTCAATTACTTGATAATTAATAAATAATAATTAAGTGGTGCTTACGAAAGTCTTAGTTCGATGTAATGTTATTTAGAATGTACATTTCTATGTCTGTCCGTCTGATATGCGAACCATAATAGGTAGCCAGTTGAAATTTTTATGTATTACGAAAGAAAGCCGAACAATCCGAAAGAAAAAAGTAGACATTCTCCATACCTTCAAAGTTTTTCTTGCTTTTTCCCTATCTTATAAAGAGTAACACATGTCCGGTGTAATTATAGTGCGGATGCCTGGGACGGCCACAATTTTCACTTGACCGGAATCGGCTTGAGATTCTATTTGATAGATTAGATTAATACTCAACATTGCATTCAACGGAAAGAGTTGCTTTCCCAACGACTCGACGTGGACACCTCGTACATAGGCGCCTTTGATTAGGATATATTGAGCTCCCGCCCTAAATGAGGTAAAACTTAGTGGAGAAAAAACCGTGAGAAAAAGGGTCCGGTGAGCTCTGTGCGAATCAATCAGTATTTCCAATACACTGGGCAAAGGCAAAACTCAGAAGCTTCCAAACTTTTCATCGGATTTTCCAAATTGTGTAAGCGGACTGTGAGTTATTCAAGGATAACTACAGTGAAAAAAAAGACTGTTTCGAATTTTTCGATTTAAACCGAAAAAAGTGTTTTTTGCTAAAGTTACTTTATCTACCTCTAATATTTTGACCAAGGTTTGGTTAAAAGTTTTTGGTATTTTTTTTTTCTTTGAACATAAACAAAAAATAAATACCTAAAACTTTTTTCGTGATAGTGCAGGAAATCTAGCAAAACAAGATGAAAGTCACAAGTTGTAAAACATATTTTTGTAATAGAAAAATAAGGTTTAGTCCAATAAATCATCATCGTTAGTCCACCGTTCACTGGTGCTGTGTATAGGCAAATTCAAAATGCCATCTCATACGGTCCCTCGCCATCCGCATCCAAGGACCTTCCGCCGACACAAGGACATCGTCCGACGTCGCTGATGCATTCGAATAATTCGATTGCGACCTTATAAACAAATAGAATGAAAATTAGTTTCGTTGAAATAAATACGTGAATCTGTACCTGAATAAGTTTGAGAGTGTCTGGCGTAGGGCGAAGGTAACACATTACCCAATGACCCGTCCACTCCGGTGCCTCATGGCTATGGCCGAGGGAAATTTACAGAGAAACCCTCACTTAAGCGTCAGGCTTTCGCTTTGTTGTGGCAAAGGAGACACTAACCATTATGAACGGGAAGATAACGTACAAAAAGTAAGGGAACCTTCAATGGAGTAATTGTATTTATTTCTTCTATTTCTTACTTCTTGTTTTGCTATGTCGCTGTTTTGGAACTTGATTGAAACTCAAAAAATTGAAGATATTCGATATAATCAGCCAAAAGTTATTACAACGACGCGGACGCAGTCCCGCTATTTTTGTACTTACTCCCATTGCAAGGACCTCGATTCCTCAAAATTAATAATAATATGTAATCTTCACTTTTATTTGGACAATTTTTCGCTATAGAGCGCAATTCGGACATGGATCGAAACGAGATGACTTGAGTAACTATTATCGAATTCTAACTGCCGTGGCCTCAGCCGAAATAATTTTAGTTTGTTTAGAGATAATTTAAGCGAGTCCTTTGAATATGATGCCACGACAACCACTTCAAAGGTGCTTGTAATTTATCGTTATGTACATTTTAACCTCAAGTCTATAAAAGTGCTCTTGCTTTCATACTAAAATTATGGAATGTGCCACATACTCGTATACCTACCTAAAGAAAAGTTTGTAAAATAATATTCTTTAGCTTAGATCAATACACAATCCATTGTGATCTAATGGATAAAATATAGATACTACTGAAAATGTATTGCTTCAACTAAAACCAGAATTCGATTTCAGTTACAGCTCCCGTTAGGTTTATCCATTACAATCATTTCTCGCTTCCGCACATACTGACACCGAGTGACGATGACGCCACAAACGTCCGTTCTCGCTAACATTCGCCACGTCATCATTCCACATAGCCCAGTTTTTCTACGGCTGCGCTTTATATTGTATTTACTACAATAAAATACCTGTCTTTACGACTTATTTATTTAACGACCTCTGTGGCGCAGCCGTTTGCGCATCTGACTGTTCGAATCCCGGCTGGGGACAAAAAAGAAACCCAGGTCTTGAATGTTTACATGTTTGTGACGTCACTGTTTCATAAAAATTGCTTAAAATAGTCTAAAACAACACTTTTCTATACTCCAATACTGGCAAACAACGTTTGCGGGGTCAGCTAGTACCTTAATATATTATAAGAGAAACCTCTCTGGAAGCACTATAATCTCACATCGAAGATTTAGCTTCCAGAGCTAGAAAATAAGATTGTATTACTTTTTTTCTGAAATAAATAATAATAATAATAATAAACTTTATTTGCTCAAGTAAGTAACACTCATTTTAGTTAGTAGGCTTAACAACTATATACGTTAGTACTTATAGCTAAAGACACAATATATTATAAATTACTCTCATCAGTACACATTAACGGGCACATGCATGCCGGCACAGTGCCGCATGTAGGGCGAATCTAGGCGGTCCGCTATCATGCTCAGGATGCTGTTGGAGCTGGCCCGCACCCTGCTAAGCATCGATGCGCACCGCTTACGCATAGTAGCGTAGAAGCAGTCTACCCGGGCCTCTGTAAACATGCCAGATGCACTACAGAAGCGGGGCAGCCCCAACAGCACCCTGAAGGCATCATTGTACTGCACACGTAAAATGTTGTACTGTTTTTGCGTATATCTCTCCCACAGGCTGCTCGTATAAAATGATGTACAGTATGCTCTGAAAAGTGTGATTTTTACATCATTGGAGCATCGAGCAAACCTGCGGGCGATCATATTAGCCCTTACAGCCAATGCGCGTCGCTCCCTCTCGATGTCTGCATCGTCTTTGAGGTCAGAAGTGACTATGTGCCCGAGATATTTAAATTGCTTTACCTGCTTAAGAGCAATGCCATTCAAGCGAACAGGAGGCACCGTATCCGAGCACGCTACCCTGGCCTCAAATACCATACATTCACTTTTTACTGCGTTATACTTCAACCCATGTGAAGCAGCGTATCTCTCACAGATAGTAAGCATTGTACGAAGCCCGCCGATCGAGGCGCTCAGCAGCACCATGTCGTCTGCGTAGCTTATGTTATTGACGCCAACTCCGTCTATATGGCAGCCGACCCTGGAGCCGCTGAGCTCCACGACCAGCGCGTTCACGTATAGGTTGAATAGACTTGGAGACGTCAGACCCCCCTGTCTTACTCCGCACTCCATCCTATAAGTCTCCGAGAAAGTGCCCATCCACCTTACATTGTTAGTTTGGTTATTGTACCAATGTCTCAGGATGTTAGTTATTGCGGTGGGAACATTAGCCTTTCTCAATTTTTCCCATAGGATGTCGTAACAGACCAAGTCAAACGCTTTCGACAAATCCAAGAAGCACGCATACACGGCTGTTTTACGGCTTGTATAGTATCTAACGGCTTGCTTTAGGCACAAAACTGCACTCTCAGTAGATAATCTCGGGCGAAAGCCAAATTGATTATCGTGAACACACAAATGCTTATCGAGTTGCGCGTTAAGCAAGCCGTCAAAAACTTTCGCTATTATGGTTGGTAGTTATTTTTATCGGAAACATCACCTGTTTTATTTTTAACAATAGGCACCACCACAGTCCTCATAAGATTAGCCGGCAGGTGAGCGTGCGACAAGGCAAATGTGTAAAACATAGCTAGAACCCTGGCCAGGTGCGGGCCCGCATGTTGGAGATGTTCAATGCTTAGGCTATCGTGACCTGGTGACTTACCTCTAGTCATGTTAAAAATTACATTTCTAACGTCCTTTGCTAGTATGCCTATATGTTCACCTTGACAACTTTGTCCTTCTGAAGAACGTGATGGCCCCAATGGAGATTCAACAGTAAATTGAGACTTAAATAAATCTGCAATACATTTAGGGTCACTAACGCCATCAACACTGACAGGGAAGCCAGGTCTGTCGTTTAGTTTATTCGTAGATTTCCAGAAATTACGAAAATCATTCTTGGCGTGATGCGCGGCAATAATATCCATCTTAATTTTATCTTCATTTACCTGACACCACTTTAAACGTGATTTAAAAACTTTTCTACTGATACACATGTCCTTGTATATGTTCCCAGACATGGGTTTGCCATGCATTAACCATGTCTGAAACCTTAGCTTAGCTTCCCTGTTAGCGTCGCCCACATGCCTGTTCCAGCCCACAACATGCCTTTTTTCATTCTGCGACTTCCCTTCAAAACTATCTATCGCCGCAGAACACAACACAGAAACTATGTCACTATACATTTCATCAATAATTCGCTTATGTTGTTCGTTGTTACAGGATTGACCAGAACATTTTCGAAATTCAGCAGGAAAATCAATATGCTTCAATTTATTATGACATTCATTGAAATATTTGTTTGTTTGTTCTAAAGACCTATTTCCCCAGATTATTTTATTCTTAGCCTGAGTTGACACATTATTAAATATTTTAGGCTTAATTGTTTTAAGGTTACATTCTACAATTAGAGGAAAATGGTCTGACCACAAAACATCGTACTTTACATAAATATTACGAATAGTTGAGAAGGCCGATTCAGAGGCCAAACAGTGGTCGAGCCATCTACTCGAGCCGTGCGCGTCACTTATAAATGTGTACGTACCAGAACTTAAACCTAATATACTAGCATCCGCACACGTCCATATTTGTTCACTACAAAAATTTAAAAGTTCACTGTAGAACAATTCAGACGGGTGAGCGTTAAAATCGCCCAGAAAATAAAGACACTCAATTAGTTAATTTTCAGTAATCGCACTTACCGCTCCGAGGCAATCCGTAAACAAAGGCAGATTTTCAATTTGATCAGTTGGCATGTATACATTAATAACTAGAAAATATCTATCACAAACCTCCACTTTTATTGCACATAAGCGCGGGTTACCGTTACAATTTACCACCGTCACGTTGTTAAACACACCCTTCCTCCAGAGTAGCGCCACTCCCCCGTGCGGCCGACCTCGCAGTATCCCAGCGCCCGTGTCCACAGCAGACGTGCCTGTGCAGTTAAACTCGCTGTCTATACTATTCAAAAACGGCAATTCGTTCGGTAGAAGCCAGGTTTCTTGTAAAGCGATTATGTCACAGGATCGACAAAGGTCTCGTATGTGTTGAGCCGAGCGTTTCACGTTTTTACAGTTAAAACTCGCTATACGACATGTACTTGTGGTTGTATCCATGTCTATGTATTGATAACGCCGCTAACAGTATTAGTACTATTTCCACTCATACGACTCATACGATTAAAATTCAGAAAGCGTCTGAAAATTATTCCTTTCGGCCAAAGATTACAATCCAGGAACATAGGTGCTTTCTCTTCCGGCACGAAAAACTTGTAGGCATCGTGCTCCGTTTCCTTTTTGGTTTTTATTTTCTCCAGAGTAATGTTTTCTTTTGTAGCTCTTAATATGTAGTTTGTAATATCTGTGTCTTTGGTTTCCTTGCTAACATTTGTTATGAAGATAGGAACTTTAAAAGCCGCCGCCATAAACTTTCCTTCGCTGTCACTTGCCAAACCTTTTTGGCCTAAAATACGACGTTTTGGTCGCCGTCGTTTTTTCTCCACTGTCTGCCACTCACAGTTATTTTCATTGACGCTTATGCTACTTGGCAATTGAGTTGACTTTACAACGTCCGCATGTGACTTTTTCGTACTGGCATTAGGTAGGCATCTTTGATTAATGCAGTCCAAAGACTCTGATGTCAGCTGTTTCTGTTCTGCCGCCATTGCCGTGTTTACCGCTGCGGGCTGACCAGTTTCTTGCGCTTGCCCCGTGTTCGAAGGCAGTCCCGCCTCTGACGTCACAACAGCTGTAGTTATAGGTGCATTTTGGTTCGAAGAACCGTTGCAGAGTTTTTCACACCCACCCTCCACATACTGAGATTGGGACTCAGTGTAATTATTATCACAATTTGGCGAGGAGGTGCTGACGTTCTCATTACCATCCACAATCGTCGTATCCAGGGTCAGCATACCAAAAGGTCCACTGTCTAAGTCAGTACCTTGGTCCAAGTAGCCACCTCGCCGGGCATTTATGTTAATGCTTCGATATTTGTTGCGACTCGGTGAAACCGATGATTTCATGCTGGCAAGATCAGTTTTCAGAGCACGTAGTTGATCCGAAGTGACGTACGTTGACTTCATTTCAGCAATTTCTGATTTCAATACGAGTATATCCTTCAGAAGCTTCGTTGCATCCAGATGGTCAAAGGTGATGGGTGGTAGCTTCTCTAGGTCACGAGCAACAAAAACTGGAATTAGGTCTGGATCTGTCGATTTTAGCAGAGACACAATATCTTGCAAGTCCCGACTTTCTTTTCCTTCATTTTTGCGTATAATTTTACGTTTATTAGTTGGCAGCGAATCAAAAAGCAATGATTTTGACCTTTTTATTTCAACCGTTGAGAACGACGTCACACAAATTTTCAGTAATGTTTCTTCATCAATCACTGATAATTTATTATGCACATAAGCCAGAAGTTCGTCGATTACGACATTACAATTTGAACACTTGACTATTCGCGACATTATTCGTGCGAACGAGCGCGCGTGTGTTATCGTGTGCGCGAGAGGGTTTATTTTTATAAAGAGTTTTTTTTTTAAGAAAATTAAAAAAAAAAATTGTGGAAAGAAAACTGAAATAGGTGAAAATTTGATATCCTACTCGTATCAGCTGCGAATTCGTAAACAATAGGTTGACCCTCAGGGAATCGGTTAGAAACACACGAAAGTTAAATTGAAATCCCTTCTATTCATCAGCATATTCACATTTACAATGATTTTGATAATTAACTTTATTTGTATTTAGAAAATCTTGTGGAACACCTAACTTTTCTAATCCACCTCAATCTGCCCTACAACTATCTACAAATCGAATCCCTTATTTAGTTAAGGGATTCGATTTCTTTTGTCTCCTATAACACAGTATCTCAAAATATTGCCAGTGTAGGAAAATCATTCTTTCAAGTAGGGATCCGCTTGCGAAATATTCCCACGGTGCACGATTCTGTCGACGATGCCGACGCCGACCGACGAACACGAACAGCCATGCACTTCCCACGATGCGCGATTCTGCGGATATCGATACGACCACGTATGTACCTACCCACGACGCACCGAAGACGGACCGACGACGTTTGTGGCGGTGCGCCGTACCGGTCGTGATTTTCCTATGAAAGAATGATTTTCCTACACTAGCAATATTTTGGCTACCGCGGACCGAGACCCTTCCCACGGTGTGTCGTGCGAGCTGGTCCGCGTCCGCCCGCGATATCGCGGACCGTGAGAAGCCGAATTAAGCGTATTTTTTTCTTTGGGCAGAGCGTCACACCCTCTCACGGCTAAACGGTGGATGAAAACGTAAAAAAAATAGGGCTGTAGCATACTCGTATAACATAATAATCGTAAACGTCAAAGAAAAACTATCACTCCCACGTAAGTAAGGTTGTCTGGTAGAGATCGCTCTAAGCAATTAATATGCGACCAACTAATAAAAATTACAACTTCGTCCATATCAATTGAGAAATATTAGTTCTATTAGTTAAGTATTATTTATATAATTTAGTTTATAGTAGATTAGTTACATATATTGTTAATTAAGTTTTTATGTAAAGTTATTAAGTTATATTATTTATTGTTTATTGAATTGAGAAATTACTTCGATGAAGTTGTAAGTTCTGTAAAGATGGTAAAAAAACTTCTCCTTCAAAGAACCCTAGGTACACTGCACGTAGCCCGATACGTATTTTCACGCTTTTTAGTTTTTAAGATCAAGTTGGCTGAGCTCGGATTTAAAAAACTTAATCCAATAGACTAATCACGAAGGTACGGGGTCTTATGTATACAGTTCTTTTATTAAGTTTCATTCACAAACTAGATTAAGTAACATCCCCTCTACGGCTGATTACAGTTGAGTAAGCATTCAATGAATCCAATCAGAATGTATTTTACGTAGGTACCTATATCTAGAATTAGTAGACTTAGTGATTGTGTTGTGAGGATGTTATTTTTATTGGTTATCGAACTTTTAGACTTTTTTGTTCTAGAGACTGGTGCCTCTGCCTACCCCTTCGGGGATAACGGGCGTGAGTTTATTTTTATTTTTTTTATTTTATCGAACTTTTCCGTAACGCTTCACCGATTTGTACGAATAACTTGTGTGTCTATATTTGGTAAGTCTAAAAATAGGTAGCAAAAATGTACTTAATCTTACAAGACTCAGTCATGAAACAAAAACACATTATCGCATATACCATCGTGTTTAAGAGAGACAGAGAAAGAAAATGATTAACCTGACCTATTGACTCCATAGTACTAAAATAACTCACCCACCAAATGTCCCGACTTCGCAGTACATTAATGGTCAATTTCTGATGTTTTTGCGCCACAAAACCGCATAACAAACGCCATCATACTACCCATGCCGGTATTGTCTTTGAAGCAACTTAGAGATATTTTTGCACCTGAAAGTTTTAACTGACACTGTTATACTACTTATTTATAACTTTTAGTTACAAGATAAGCTGCAAAATTCACTAATGTGCTAGTTGGGTTGCATCGGTTGGCAGTACAAGATTTTCTTAAATTGGTCTCCGTCATTGTCTGTCGTATCTAACTAGCAATAAAACAAGAAAGAATCCTTCCAGACGTAGAACTCCTGCTCTTGAGTAGATCTTTAGTCAAGGAGTCAGCTTGGCGACATTACAAAGCTTGATTATCCCGAAAAATTACAAAATAACTTCAAATACTTAAGGTGAGTGAATTTACGTGATGCGATAACAAGAATACGGTTAATACTACGTTTATTACGAGTATTATTAAAAAGCGTCGTGGGGTTGACCCTTGCTTCTCGATCATGAGGGTCTAGGTTTGAACCACGTATGTACCAATGACTTTTAGTTACGTACATTTGTTTGTTTGTACAGCAACATCATTCGCTGATTAATTGTGCCCGGATAACGGCGACAGGCTTGCCACTTGTCACGTTTGGGACCTAATAAACTCGGGCGTGGGCCCAGTTCTATTGATTGGTGCCTCTGCCTACCTTTTCTTTTAATTTATATTATTATTATTAAAATTCTTTATTGCATCAATATTTGTACAAGGGCGAGCTTAATGCAGGAAGCATACTCTTCCAGGAAACCTCTGGTTTTGAAGAGACTGGTGTCGTTTGTGAGCGTTAGCGAAGAATTAGGGTTTCAAAACATAGTATTTTGTTCGCAGTTAACGACACACTCGCTGAATGTAAAAAAAAAAAGGGAAACAAGGCAATCCACCAACCCACAATCATCAACGAATAGACAGAAAAGGCATCGTCACTTCTTTTCATGCTCGACAAATTGCCGCCTCGTGGTTTCAGCTTGAGAACCTTATTATTTTACCCTATCGGCACTTACGACCAGGGCCCCAATTCTGCTAGTGCATTACAGTTCAATGATAGATACTCGGTTGGGTCACGTGACATGATTTTGTATACCATTGACGCCTAGAAGGATGGTACGTGCGCGCGCGTGGATAAAAAGCGGCAATGAATTGAAATCGCCGCGTTCATGCAGTTGTCATTGTATTACAATACATTAGCAGAATCTACGACCAGCATTACGATGACGCGAGTCACGCCTTTTGTGCCGCAAAAATATCAGAATTTGACAGTTAATGTACTGGAAAGTCTCGCATTGTCATACTACCTATGCTGCCCATTGTCAGTTGAGGTTGTGTCATTAACCGCCGGTTTCTCAAACGCGAACAGTTTGTTAATCTATCGTTAAGAGCTGCGAGTTATCAAAAGTGCGTACAAAAAAAATCAGCTTCCAGCTGTTAACAGTAGATTAGCAGACTGTTATAGTTGCTACACACTATGCCTACACTCAGTGGCGGATTTGGCCGCTCTAGGCCCCAAGCCATGTGCCGCCCCTTTCTCAGCACAGCACGCAGCACCTATCATATAGACTAGGTACATAATGAATTTAGTGGCGCATACCTATAAATATTTAAATATTTAGGTACTTTGCATTTCAGTTATTTCTTGCTATCATCAGCGATTTTTTTGTCACGATTTGCCGCCCCTAATATCTGCCGCTCTAGGCTCGGGCCTACTGGGCCTTAGGGTAAATCCGCCACTGCCTACACTACGCACTACACTATGTTCAGGCCGCCGGCACTTGCCGCTGGTGCCGCAGAGCAACATTGGCATGCCGGCGGCTCGGCTTGTGCGGCATTGCCGGCGGCATTCTACCCTTTCTACCCTCCGGCAGTGCCTCCGTTAATGGCTCATACAACATAGTTTGTAGGAGCCATTATCGTTCGAGAAACCGGGGATAAGTACGTTTTTTAATTCGATGAAAAAAAAATTACGACCGCTATAAAACATGTAGGTTTACTCGGTAGTTATTTTTACCGTGAATAGAAGACTCATGTGACCAAAATCCTTATCAAATCAAAAAAATTAAAGTGGCTGATCGACGGGCGAGTAAGACCGCGGTTTTATGGCTCGTCGGTAAAGCTCGCCGGTGTATCATTGCAAAACCGCCGTGTCAAATACCGCCGAGTCTGGCTCGAGGCTCGTCATCATCCTATATTTTTTACTCGGCTCGCCATGCAAAACCTGCTTCATACTCGGAACAAGACATGTTCACGATTGTTTTGCTCGCTAGTCGATCAGCGCCAACGAGCCGCGAGCGACTTAAAACCGCGGTCTTACTCGCCCGTCGATCACCCACTTAATATTTAATTACTCATGAGAGCAAAGTCTAAAAAAACACCTATGTAGCACACACAGTTTTTACTTGGAAGTAAAATGAGGTTATTTGGTTTTTACGTCAGACATTGACAGCCTTTGGCTTAGTATTGATACGACAATGTGACAGTTTTTTTGCATTGAATTAAAAACATGCTTAGGTCACCGTAAATTGTCTCAATTCTGTTAATAGCTCACACATAGGCATGAGAATTATACCTTAACGGTTTTGCCGTGCACATTGCTGAGACTTGACTCAAACAGAGAGTTAGTGAGGCGCACTCCTTTTGTGAGACGCCCAGTGCAGGGCGGTACCATCGCGTAGAAAAAGAAATCATTACCAAGGAGAATTAATCTCCTTGTCATTACGGTGAAATATTAAAAAAGAAAATACATTTATACGATTCCTTCAAATCTGTGTGCGCTGATAAAAGTTAAACTTTATTGGCATGGTATTTTGTTGACATGGTCAACGCTATGTCAACATGTAGCTAGGACGAATAAAGTTCTGACATTTCCGAAGACTGCTTAACACAGAGTCGCAACCTTTGGGAGAATCTGTCAAATTGTGAATTTACACTTTAGAGGAATTTAGCACTCGTTCGTAACCCATTTAATATAGCAATGACTTTATTGCTTCACGGTACAAAATGAATCCACCATCCAATCATCATCAACCCATTATGTCCCTACCGAGGGGCACGGGTCTCTTCCCCGAGGAAGGTATGAGAACGTATGAGAATGAGAGGTCAAATTCGATGTTCTCAATTTAACCCTTTGCAGACTGCGTGGTTCGAGGACTAAAGCCACAAGTATTAAAAAATGTTAAAGTAAGAGAGCTCGTAACAATCTGAGACTTTTTTTAAGAATAAGAATACTTTATTTAAAAAAAATACAATCGGGAAAATATTGCCACATTTGCGATTGTATTATTTACGTTCAACCGACTATATTCTTTCTGCAATCCATTTATTCAAGGAAAGAGATCGCTCTACGTGATGAGACCGTCAATTACATAACATTATTTAGATTTAAGAAATCACTTGGAATATTTTTTTGTGATAATAAAGTGTCCTCTGTATATTTATTACAATTTTGCAACTGAGTGTACCACATCGTGCAAGCCCGCGTGGCGGGTTGCAGCCAATTAGCGGGAGAAGAGTTTTTGAAGCCATTTGGTGAATGCGCCGCGGCTCCGCGTTATAGGCTTAACACTTTGACAGCGGATCACGTATTACGCACGTGACGCTTATTTTATCCTAATTAGCCGCATACATAATTAGGGTACCATTCTGGGCGCGCCGGCACTTTTTGACCATTTTGTTACTTTTATAGAAAAAAGACTATAATAGTTGCGGCCATGATTTTATTTTCATTGTATTGAGGGTATCTTATATTATTATATAAAATAAGAAAAACATGTATAATTGTTTTTTTTTTATTATAAAATCAACTTAGAATAAGGCACGTTTACAAAAAAAAAAAAAAAACTCTTACATCTACATTTTTCAAATTTTATGCCGTGTAGTCTTTCCTGGTGTGGTATTTTTTGAAGCACGGGTCATAACACAAGGGTACGTTGCAATCTGGGCAAAAAAATATCGTTTCCTTGCGACCTCGCTTACCCGTTTCCTTCTTTGTAGTATCAGCGCAGACTTTGCAAACTCTTGCCACTTTCGTTTTCGAACCTGTCGCTGGTATCCTTTCCATTAAGTGTCTCCCTGTTAATCTGGACGTCATACCAGTATGATGTGGACCACGAGATGGGCCTGCATCATCGAAGGATGCATGCTGCACCAGTTCTTCACCACAAGTCATCAAAAACTGCGAAAATCGCAATTTATGACGCGTGTTGTTCCTACTTTTGTTAAAGATTACGAAAGAATTGACTAAAGCCCTCGCAACCAGATTGTCAAAAAATTGTCACACGTCTCGATCGCTTAGCTACGCTGGGGCAACTGGCGCGCGAGAGTCGACCCGGCTCGGGCGATCCTTTGTTCCCCGCACCCCACACACCGCAAGTATTTGAAGTGCGTTTGTGTGTGTAGCCTAAATATTCATCTAAGCATTGACGTGACGCGGATCACGCCTACAGGCCGTTGTTTTAAAGTAAACAGTATTGAAACTCACACACGTACGCAGTACGTGATCAGCGTCTCTAACAAAAAAAACTGTCACGGACAGGGGACGTGATCGGCTGCCAGAGATTGGAAAAAAATTAAATGCTCGGCTGTCAAAGTGTTAATAGTCCGTGGGGCGGTATAGATCAGATGAATTTAAAATTGTATATTTAAAAAATATTTGTAATAGGTAGGTATATTTAAAGACTCCTTAAATGGATGCAAATCAATATATAAATAGTGGCAATCTAATATGATTAAGTTACACACAAATTATTTTGTAGTTAGACGAATTTGTTTAGATTTATTTTATTGCAGAATAACCATTTTTGCACTACTTACAATAAAATAAGCCTCAACAAATTCTTCGAACTACAAAAGAATATCAGTCGCTATACATTAATAAACACCTCTAAAATAGACGGTTTAGACTTTCTATTTGCGGCAGACACGATTTATATGAATTAGATTATTTTGTTTCAATGTTTTTGTTCCGACGACGTATAAACCCTTTAACGGGCAGAGCTAATTTTGTTTTTATTGCCTTCGGACTATTTGAATGTGATAAGGTTAAATTTATGGAAATATTGAGCCACTGCCTAGTAAATGGGCTTATTCATAGTGTTTAAAAATATATAAAATGTCGTTTCTTGTATGAGAGCCTTAAATATTTATTTTATTCTATTCTTAGTATTTCTTGTTATAGCGACAAATATACATACATCAACTGTGAAAATTTCAACTGACTAGCTATCATCGTTCACATGATATACAGCTTGGTGATAGACAGACAGACGGACAATGGAGTCTTATACTTGAGCCATTACAAACGTGCGAACCGAGTCATAAAAGTGCGAGCGAGAGTTCCGATATGACTGATAGAGTCTGACAAGCGAGTCCTGGGACGCGATTTATTTCGAATTCTTCATATGGCCACACTCTGACTGTCAAACTTAGGTATTTCAGCTGCAAGTAGTACAGCCCAAACATTTTGATACTCGTCCCAGATTTAAACAAGAAAAAAACTTTTGTTTCTCTTCAACATAATTTTACCTATGTTTTAGTAGGTACATACGAGTAATAATGTTTTAAAGCAAACATGAATTATTTCTTGTTGTAAGGTCTGTCGGATGACGAAAATGTTAAACGTCAGATCGAAGACTTAGTCAAAGAACTCAAAGATGTTGAGAAAAAAGATATGGATCAGATTTTGATTATGGTTCAGCATTAATAAATGTTTATAAGTTTATATGGTGCATCTTTATTATCCCTGTTTTTGGTGGAGTGGAAATGTTGGTTTTAATGTAGTTAATGTTTTCGTTTTGTTTATATTTATTTATGTTTGGACAAAATTCATTGGAGACTCCAAACTAATTAAACAAATAATCAAGTTAAGCAAAAGTATCAAGATGGTTTATTCAGACGATATGCAGGGTTACCAACTAAAAGATTTTTAAATTTCCCGCCAAAAGCTTGAGCCACGACTCACTTGTCGCACTCTATGCCTCCTATATGTGTGAGAGAGAGGTCTGATACAAATGTTTATGACTCAGTTCGCACGTATGTTAGCTCTCGTTTGATAGCTCAAGTATAGTAATAGAAATCTTAGGGTAAGGGGAACCTAAGTCATAAAAATCGGTGAAGCCATGTCGGAGGATAGATAGATAGATAGATAACACTTTATTGCTCAACCAGGATTTTACTTATGTCTAAGTAATGGTAAAGAATTGGCGGTCTCATCGCTTAGAGCGATCTCTTCCAGACAACCTTTGGATGGAGAGAATTGCAGGAAGAACATAGTTAGTCGGTAGGTAGGAGGAGTTCGATAGCAAACACTGTGACACGAGATTTTTATGTATTAGATAGGATTTGTATATAAAAGGGTTTTGTAGGCACCCTTCGTCCCCGGAACCATAAAAAATATCGCTCTATAGTACAACACTTCCTTTTCAGAGTATCTGTTAACGAGAAAGGAGCAGAGAGAGTTAATTGAGTATTTTAATGGGTACTTCAATGAGTTGTAATGACGGGGGTCTGTTCGTTTTTCAATAATGGAGGATCATAGGAAGGGATCTTCAATAAACTTCAGTGATGGAATTGAGTTGACTTTACAACGTCCGCATGTGACTTTTTCGTACTGGCATTAGGTAGGCATCTTTGATTAATGCAGTCCAAAGACTCTGATGTCAGCTGTTTCTGTTCTGCCGCCATTGCCGTGTTTACCGCTGCGGGCTGACCAGTTTCTTGCGCTTGCCCCGTGTTCGCAGGCAGTCCCGCCTCTGACGTCACAACAGCTGTAGTTATAGGTGCATTTTGGTTCGAAGAACCGTTGCAGAGTTTTTCACACCCACCCTCCACATACTGAGATTGGGACTCAGTGTAATTATTATCACAATTTGGCGAGGAGGTGCTGACGTTCTCATTACCATCCACAATCGTCGTATCCAGGGTCAGCATACCAAAAGGTCCACTGTCTAAGTCAGTACCTTGGTCCAAGTAGCCACCTCGCCGGGCATTTATGTTAATGCTTCGATATTTGTTGCGACTCGGTGAAACCGATGATTTCATGCTGGCAAGATCAGTTTTCAGAGCACGTAGTTGATCCGAAGTGACGTACGTTGACTTCATTTCAGCAATTTCTGATTTCAATACGAGTATATCCTTCAGAAGCTTCGTTGCATCCAGATGGTCAAAGGTGATGGGTGGTAGCTTCTCTAGGTCACGAGCAACAAAAACTGGAATTAGGTCTGGATCTGTCGATTTTAGCAGAGACACAATATCTTGCAAGTCCCGACTTTCTTTTCCTTCATTTTTGCGTATAATTTTACGTTTATTAGTTGGCAGCGAATCAAAAAGCAATGATTTTGACCTTTTTATTTCAACCGTTGAGAACGACGTCACACAAATTTTCAGTAATGTTTCTTCATCAATCACTGATAATTTATTATGCACATAAGCCAGAAGTTCGTCGATTACGACATTACAATTTGAACACTTGACTATTCGCGACATTATTCGTGCGAACGAGCGCGCGTGTGTTATCGATCGCTGGATGCGCGAGAGGGTTTATTTTTATAAAGAGTTTATTTTTTTAAGAAAATAAAAAAAAAAATTGTGGAAAGAAAACTGAAATAGGTGAAAATTTGATATCCTACTCGTATCAGCTGCGAATTCGTAAACAATAGGTTGACCCTCAGGGAATCGGTTAGAAACACACGAAAGTTAAATTGAAATCCCTTCTATTCATCAGCATTATATATTACAATGATTTTGATAATTAACTTTATTTGTATTTAGAAAATCTTGTGGAACACCTAACTTTTCTAATCCACCTCAATCTGCCCTACAACTATCTACAAATCGAATCCCTTGTTTAGTTAAGGGATTCGATTTCTTTTGTCTCCTATAACACAGTATCTCAAAATATTGCCAGTGTAGGAAAATCATTCTTTCAAGTAGGGATCCGCTTGCGAAATATTCCCACGGTGCACGATTCTGTCGACGATGCCGACGCCGACCGACGAACACGAACAGCCATGCACTTCCCACGATGCGCGATTCTGCGGATATCGATACGACCACGTATGTACCTACCCACGACGCACCGAAGACGGACCGACGACGTTTGTGGCGGTGCGCCGTACCGGTCGTGATTTTCCTATGAAAGAATGATTTTCCTACACTAGCAATATTTTGGCTACCGCGGACCGAGACCCTTCCCACGGTGTGTCGTGCGAGCTGGTCCGCGTCCGCCCGCGATATCGCGGACCGTGAGAAGCCGAATTAAGCGTATTTTTTTCTTTGGGCAGAGCGTCACACCCTCTCACGGCTAAACGGTGGATGAAAACGTAAAAAAAATAGGGCAGTAGCATACTCGTATAACATAATAATCGTAAACGTCAAAGAAAAACTATCACTCCCACGTAAGTAAGGTTGTCTGGTAGAGATCGCTCTAAGCAATTAATATGCGACCAACTAATAAAAATTACAACTTCGTCCATATCAATTGAGAAATATTAGTTCTATTAGTTAAGTATTATTTATATAATTTAGTTTATAGTAGATTAGTTACATATATTGTTAATTAAGTTTTTATGTAAAGTTATTAAGTTATATTATTTATTGTTTATTGAATTGAGAAATTACTTCGATGAAGTTGTAAGTTCTGTAAAGATGGTAAAAAAACTTCTCCTTCAAAGAACCCTAGGTACACTGCACGTAGCCCGATACGTATTTTCACGCTTTTTAGTTTTTAAGATCAAGTTGGCTGAGCTCGGATTTAAAAAACTTAATCCAATAGACTAATCACGAAGGTAGGGGGTCTTATGTATACAGTTCTTTTATTAAGTTTCATTCACAAACTAGATTAAGTAACATCCCCTCTACGGCTGATTACGGTTGAGTAAGCATTCAATGAATCCAATCAGAATGTATTTTACGTAGGTACCTATATCTAGAATTAGTAGACTTAGTGATTGTGTTGTGAAGATGTTATTTTTATTGGTTATCGAGCTTTTCCGTAACGCTTCACCAATTTGTACGAATAACTTGTGTGTCTATATTTGGTAAGTCTAAAAATAGGTAGCAAAAATGTACTTAATCTTACAAGACTCAGTCATGAAACAAAAACACATTATCGCATATACCATCGTGTTTAAGAGAGACAGAGAAAGAAAATGATTAACCTGACCTATTGACTCCATAGTACTAAAATAACTCACCCACCAAATGTCCCGACTTCGCAGTACATTAATGGTCAATTTCTGATATTTTTGCGCCACAAAACCGCATAACAAACGCCATCATACTACCCATGCCGGTATTGTCTTTGAAGCAACTTAGAGATATTTTTGCACCTGAAAGTTTTAACTGACACTGTTATACTACTTATTTATAACTTTTAGTTACAAGATAAGCTGCAAAATTCACTAATGTGCTAGTTGGGTTGCATCGGTTGGCAGTACAAGATTTTCTTAAATTGGTCTCCGTCATTGTCTGTCGTATCTAACTAGCAATAAAACAAGAAAGAATCCTTCCAGACGTAGAACTCCTGCTCTTGAGTAGATCTTTAGTCAAGGAGTCAGCTTGGCGACATTACAAAGCTTGATTATCCCGAAAAATTACAAAATAACTTCAAATACTTAAGGTGAGTGAATTTACGTGATGCGATAACAAGAATACGGTTAATACTACGTTTATTACGAGTATTATTAAAAAGCGGTGGTGGCGTCGTGGGGTTGACCCTTGCTTCTCGATCATGAGGGTCTAGGTTTGAACCACGTATGTACCAATGACTTTTAGTTACGTACATTTGTTTGTTTGTACAGCAACATCATTCGCTGATTAATTGTGCCCGGATAACGGCGACAGGCTTGCCACTTGTCACGTTTGGGACCTAATAAACTCGGGCGTGGGCCCAGTTCTATTGATTGGTGCCTCTGCCTACCTTTTCTTTTAATTTATATTATTATTATTAAAATTCTTTATTGCATCAATATTTGTACAAGGGCGAGCTTAATGCAGGAAGCATTCTCTTCCAGGAAACCTCTGGTTTTGAAGAGACTGGTGTCGTTTGTGAGCGTTAGCGAAGAATTAGGGTTTCAAAACATAGTATTTTGTTCGCAGTTAACGACACACTCGCTGAATGTAAAAAAAAAAAGGGAAACAAGGCAATCCACCAACCCACAATCATCAACGAATAGACAGAAAAGGCATCGTCACTTCTTTTCATGCTCGACAAATTGCCGCCTCGTGGTTTCAGCTTGAGAACCTTATTATTTTACCCTATCGGCACTTACGACCAGGGCCCCAATTCTGCTAGTGCATTACAGTTCAATGATAGATACTCGGTCGGGTCACGTGACATGATTTTGTATACCATTGACGCCTAGAAGGATGGTACGTGCGCGCGCGTGGATAAAAAGCGGCAATGAATTGAAATCGCCGCGTTCATGCAGTTGTCATTGTATTACAATACATTAGCAGAATCTACGACCAGCATTACGATGACGCGAGTCACGCCTTTTGTGCCGCAAAAATATCAGAATTTGACAGTTAATGTACTGGAAAGTCTCGCATTGTCATACTACCTATGCTGCCCATTGTCAGTTGAGGTTGTGTCATTAACCGCCGGTTTCTCAAACGCGAACAGTTTGTTAATCTATCGTTAAGAGCTGCGAGTTATCAAAAGTGCGTACAAAAAAAATCAGCTTCCAGCTGTTAACAGTAGATTAGCAGACTGTTATAGTTGCTACACACTATGCCTACACTCAGTGGCGGATTTGGCCGCTCTAGGCCCCAAGCCATGTGCCGCCCCTTTCTCAGCACAGCACGCAGCACCTATCATATAGACTAGGTACATAATGAATTTAGTGGCGCATACCTATAAATATTTAAATATTTAGGTACTTTGCATTTCAGTTATTTCTTGCTATCATCAGCGATTTTTTTGTCACGATTTGCCGCCCCTAATATCTGCCGCTCTAGGCTCGGGCCTACTGGGCCTTAGGGTAAATCCGCCACTGCCTACACTACGCACTACACTATGTTCAGGCCGCCGGCACTTGCCGCTGGTGCCGCAGAGCAACATTGGCATGCCGGCGGCTCGGCTTGTGCGGCATTGCCGGCGGCATTCTACCCTTTCTACCCTCCGGCAGTGCCTCCGTTAATGGCTCATACAACATAGTTTGTAGGAGCCATTATCGTTCGAGAAACCGGGGATAAGTACGTTTTTTAATTCGATGAAAAAAAAATTACGACCGCTATAAAACATGTAGGTTTACTCGGTAGTTATTTTTACCGTGAATAGAAGACTCATGTGACCAAAATCCTTATCAAATCAAAAAAATTAAAGTGGCTGATCGACGGGCGAGTAAGACCGCGGTTTTATGGCTCGTCGGTAAAGCTCGCCGGTGTATCATTGCAAAACCGCCGTGTCAAATACCGCCGAGTCTGGCTCGAGGCTCGTCATCATCCTATATTTTTTACTCGGCTCGCCATGCAAAACCTGCTTCATACTCGGAACAAGACATGTTCACGATTGTTTTGCTCGCTAGTCGATCAGCGCCAACGAGCCGCGAGCGACTTAAAACCGCGGTCTTACTCGCCCGTCGATCACCCACTTAATATTTAATTACTCATGAGAGCAAAGTCTAAAAAAACACCTATGTAGCACACACAGTTTTTACTTGGAAGTAAAATGAGGTTATTTGGTTTTTACGTCAGACATTGACAGCCTTTGGCTTAGTATTGATACGACAATGTGACAGTTTTTTTGCATTGAATTAAAAACATGCTTAGGTCACCGTAAATTGTCTCAATTCTGTTAATAGCTCACACATAGGCATGAGAATTATACCTTAACGGTTTTGCCGTGCACATTGCTGAGACTTGACTCAAACAGAGAGTTAGTGAGGCGCACTCCTTTTGTGAGACGCCCAGTGCAGGGCGGTACCATCGCGTAGAAAAAGAAATCATTACCAAGGAGAATTAATCTCCTTGTCATTACGGTGAAATATTAAAAAAGAAAATACATTTATACGATTCCTTCAAATCTGTGTGCGCTGATAAAAGTTAAACTTTATTGGCATGGTATTTTGTTGACATGGTCAACGCTATGTCAACATGTAGCTAGGACGAATAAAGTTCTGACATTTCCGAAGACTGCTTAACACAGAGTCGCAACCTTTGGGAGAATCTGTCAAATTGTGAATTTACACTTTAGAGGAATTTAGCACTCGTTCGTAACCCATTTAATATAGCAATGACTTTATTGCTTCACGGTACAAAATGAATCCACCATCCAATCATCATCAACCCATTATGTCCCTACCGAGGGGCACGGGTCTCTTCCCCGAGGAAGGTATGAGAACGTATGAGAATGAGAGGTCAAATTCGATGTTCTCAATTTAACCCTTTGCAGACTGCGTGGTTCGAGGACTAAAGCCACAAGTATTAAAAAATGTTAAAGTAAGAGAGCTCGTAACAATCTGAGACTTTTTTTAAGAATAAGAATACTTTATTTAAAAAAAATACAATCGGGAAAATATTGCCACATTTGCGATTGTATTATTTACGTTCAACCGACTATATTCTTTCTGCAATCCATTTATTCAAGGAAAGAGATCGCTCTACGTGATGAGACCGTCAATTACATAACATTATTTAGATTTAAGAAATCACTTGGAATATTTTTTTGTGATAATAAAGTGTCCTCTGTATATTTATTACAATTTTGCAACTGAGTGTACCACATCGTGCAAGCCCGCGTGGCGGGTTGCAGCCAATTAGCGGGAGAAGAGTTTTTGAAGCCATTTGGTGAATGCGCCGCGGCTCCGCGTTATAGGCTTAATAGTCCGTGGGGCGGTATAGATCAGATGAATTTAAAATTGTATATTTAAAAAATATTTGTAATAGGTAGGTATATTTAAAGACTCCTTAAATGGATGCAAATCAATATATAAATAGTGGCAATCTAATATGATTAAGTTACACACAAATTATTTTGTAGTTAGACGTATTTGTTTAGATTTATTTTATTGCAGAATAACCATTTTTGCACTACTTACAATAAAAGTAGCCTCAACAAATTCTTCGAACTACAAAAGAATATCAGTCGCTATACATTAATAAACACCTCTAAAATAGACGGTTTAGACTTTCTACTTGCGGCACACACGATTTATATGAATTAGATTATTTTGTTTCAATGTTTTTGTTCCGACGACGTATAAACCCTTTAACGGGCAGAGCTAATTTTGTTTTTATTTCCTTCGGACTATTTGAATGTGATAAGGTTAAATTTATGGAAATATTGAGCCACTGCCTAGTAAATGGGCTTATTCATAGTGTTTAAAAATATATAAAATGTCGTTTCTTGTATGAGAGCCTTAAATATTTATTTTATTCTATTCTTAGTATTTCTTGTAATAGCGACAAATATACATACATCAACTGTGAAAATTTCAACTGACTAGCTATCATCGTTCACATGATATACAGCTTGGTGATAGACAGACAGACGGACAATGGAGTCTTATACTTGAGCCATTACAAACGTGCGAACCGAGTCATAAAAGTGCGAGCGAGAGTTCCGATATGACTGATAGAGTCTGACAAGCGAGTCCTGGGACGCGATTTATTTCGAATTCTTCATATGGCCACACTCTGACTGTCAAACTTAGGTATTTCAGCTGCAAGTAGTACAGCCCAAACATTTTGATACTCGTCCCAGATTTAAACAAGAAAAAAACTTTTGTTTCTCTTCAACATAATTTTACCTATGTTTTAGTAGGTACATACGAGTAATAATGTTTTAAAGCAAACATGAATTATTTCTTGTTGTAAGGTCTGTCGGATGACGAAAATGTTAAACGTCAGATCGAAGACTTAGTCAAAGAACTCAAAGATGTTGAGAAAAAAGATATGGATCAGATTTTGATTATGGTTCAGCATTAATAAATGTTTATAAGTTTATATGGTGCATCTTTATTATCCCTGTTTTTGGTGGAGTGGAAATGTTGGTTTTAATGTAGTTAATGTTTTCGTTTTGTTTATATTTATTTATGTTTGGACAAAATTCATTGGAGACTCCAAACTAATTAAACAAATAATCAAGTTAAGCAAAAGTATCAAGATGGTTTATTCAGACGATATGCAGGGTTACCAACTAAAAGATTTTTAAATTTCCCGCCAAAAGCTTGAGCCACGACTCACTTGTCGCACTCTATGCCTCCTATATGTGTGAGAGAGAGGTCTGATACAAATGTTTATGACTCAGTTCGCACGTATGTTAGCTCTCGTTTGATAGCTCAAGTATAGTAATAGAAATCTTAGGGTAAGGGGAACCTAAGTCATAAAAATCGGTGAAGCCATGTCGGAGGATAGATAGATAGATAGATAACACTTTATTGCTCAACCAGGATTTTACTTATGTCTAAGTAATGGTAAAGAATTGGCGGTCTCATCGCTTAGAGCGATCTCTTCCAGACAACCTTTGGATGGAGAGAATTGCAGGAAGAACATAGTTAGTCGGTAGGTAGGAGGAGTTCGATAGCAAACACTGTGACACGAGATTTTTATGTATTAGATAGGATTTGTATATAAAAGGGTTTTGTAGGCACCCTTCGTCCCCGGAACCATAAAAAATATCGCTCTATAGTACAACACTTCCTTTTCAGAGTATCTGTTAACGAGAAAGGAGCAGAGAGAGTTAACTGAGTATTTTAATGGGTACTTCAATGAGTTGTAATGACGGGGGTCTGTTCGTTTTTCAATAATGGAGGATCATAGGAAGGGATCTTCAATAAACTTCAGTGATGGAATTGAGTTGACTTTACAACGTCCGCATGTGACTTTTTCGTACTGGCATTAGGTAGGCATCTTTGATTAATGCAGTCCAAAGACTCTGATGTCAGCTGTTTCTGTTCTGCCGCCATTGCCGTGTTTACCGCTGCGGGCTGACCAGTTTCTTGCGCTTGCCCCGTGTTCGCAGGCAGTCCCGCCTCTGACGTCACAACAGCTGTAGTTATAGGTGCATTTTGGTTCGAAGAACCGTTGCAGAGTTTTTCACACCCACCCTCCACATACTGAGATTGGGACTCAGTGTAATTATTATCACAATTTGGCGAGGAGGTGCTGACGTTCTCATTACCATCCACAATCGTCGTATCCAGGGTCAGCATACCAAAAGGTCCACTGTCTAAGTCAGTACCTTGGTCCAAGTAGCCACCTCGCCGGGCATTTATGTTAATGCTTCGATATTTGTTGCGACTCGGTGAAACCGATGATTTCATGCTGGCAAGATCAGTTTTCAGAGCACGTAGTTGATCCGAAGTGACGTACGTTGACTTCATTTCAGCAATTTCTGATTTCAATACGAGTATATCCTTCAGAAGCTTCGTTGCATCCAGATGGTCAAAGGTGATGGGTGGTAGCTTCTCTAGGTCACGAGCAACAAAAACTGGAATTAGGTCTGGATCTGTCGATTTTAGCAGAGACACAATATCTTGCAAGTCCCGACTTTCTTTTCCTTCATTTTTGCGTATAATTTTACGTTTATTAGTTGGCAGCGAATCAAAAAGCAATGATTTTGACCTTTTTATTTCAACCGTTGAGAACGACGTCACACAAATTTTCAGTAATGTTTCTTCATCAATCACTGATAATTTATTATGCACATAAGCCAGAAGTTCGTCGATTACGACATTACAATTTGAACACTTGACTATTCGCGACATTATTCGTGCGAACGAGCGCGCGTGTGTTATCGATCGCTGGATGCGCGAGAGGGTTTATTTTTATAAAGAGTTTATTTTTTTTAAGAAAATAAAAAAAAAAATTGTGGAAAGAAAACTGAAATAGGTGAAAATTTGATATCCTACTCGTATCAGCTGCGAATTCGTAAACAATAGGTTGACCCTCAGGGAATCGGTTAGAAACACACGAAAGTTAAATTGAAATCCCTTCTATTCATCAGCATTATATATTACAATGATTTTGATAATTAACTTTATTTGTATTTAGAAAATCTTGTGGAACACCTAACTTTTCTAATCCACCTCAATCTGCCCTACAACTATCTACAAATCGAATCCCTTATTTAGTTAAGGGATTCGATTTCTTTTGTCTCCTATAACACAGTATCTCAAAATATTGCCAGTGTAGGAAAATCATTCTTTCAAGTAGGGATCCGCTTGCGAAATATTCCCACGGTGCACGATTCTGTCGACGATGCCGACGCCGACCGACGAACACGAACAGCCATGCACTTCCCACGATGCGCGATTCTGCGGATATCGATACGACCACGTATGTACCTACCCACGACGCACCGAAGACGGACCGACGACGTTTGTGGCGGTGCGCCGTACCGGTCGTGATTTTCCTATGAAAGAATGATTTTCCTACACTAGCAATATTTTGGCTACCGCGGACCGAGACCCTTCCCACGGTGTGTCGTGCGAGCTGGTCCGCGTCCGCCCGCGATATCGCGGACCGTGAGAAGCCGAATTAAGCGTATTTTTTTCTTTGGGCAGAGCGTCACACCCTCTCACGGCTAAACGGTGGATGAAAACGTAAAAAAAATAGGGCTGTAGCATACTCGTATAACATAATAATCGTAAACGTCAAAGAAAAACTATCACTCCCACGTAAGTAAGGTTGTCTGGTAGAGATCGCTCTAAGCAATTAATATGCGACCAACTAATAAAAATTACAACTTCGTCCATATCAATTGAGAAATATTAGTTCTATTAGTTAAGTATTATTTATATAATTTAGTTTATAGTAGATTAGTTACATATATTGTTAATTAAGTTTTTATGTAAAGTTATTAAGTTATATTATTTATTGTTTATTGAATTGAGAAATTACTTCGATGAAGTTGTAAGTTCTGTAAAGATGGTAAAAAAACTTCTCCTTCAAAGAACCCTAGGTACACTGCACGTAGCCCGATACGTATTTTCACGCTTTTTAGTTTTTAAGATCAAGTTGGCTGAGCTCGGATTTAAAAAACTTAATCCAATAGACTAATCACGAAGGTAGGGGGTCTTATGTATACAGTTCTTTTATTAAGTTTCATTCACAAACTAGATTAAGTAACATCCCCTCTACGGCTGATTACGGTTGAGTAAGCATTCAATGAATCCAATCAGAATGTATTTTACGTAGGTACCTATATCTAGAATTAGTAGACTTAGTGATTGTGTTGTGAGGATGTTATTTTTATTGGTTATCGAGCTTTTCCGTAACGCTTCACCGATTTGTACGAATAACTTGTGTGTCTATATTTGGTAAGTCTAAAAATAGGTAGCAAAAATGTACTTAATCTTACAAGACTCAGTCATGAAACAAAAACACATTATCGCATATACCATCGTGTTTAAGAGAGACAGAGAAAGAAAATGATTAACCTGACCTATTGACTCCATAGTACTAAAATAACTCACCCACCAAATGTCCCGACTTCGCAGTACATAAATGGTCAATTTCTGATATTTTTGCGCCACAAAACCGCATAACAAACGCCATCATACTACCCATGCCGGTATTGTCTTTGAAGCAACTTAGAGATATTTTTGCACCTGAAAGTTTTAACTGACACTGTTATACTACTTATTTATAACTTTTAGTTACAAGATAAGCTGCAAAATTCACTAATGTGCTAGTTGGGTTGCATCGGTTGGCAGTACAAGATTTTCTTAAATTGGTCTCCGTCATTGTCTGTCGTATCTAACTAGCAATAAAACAAGAAAGAATCCTTCCAGACGTAGAACTCCTGCTCTTGAGTAGATCTTTAGTCAAGGAGTCAGCTTGGCGACATTACAAAGCTTGATTATCCCGAAAAATTACAAAATAACTTCAAATACTTAAGGTGAGTGAATTTACGTGATGCGATAACAAGAATACGGTTAATACTACGTTTATTACGAGTATTATTAAAAAGCGGTGGTGGCGTCGTGGGGTTGACCCTTGCTTCTCGATCATGAGGGTCTAGGTTTGAACCACGTATGTACCAATGACTTTTAGTTACGTACATTTGTTTGTTTGTACAGCAACATCATTCGCTGATTAATTGTGCCCGGATAACGGCGACAGGCTTGCCACTTGTCACGTTTGGGACCTAATAAACTCGGGCGTGGGCCCAGTTCTATTGATTGGTGCCTCTGCCTACCTTTTCTTTTAATTTATATTATTATTATTAAAATTCTTTATTGCATCAATATTTGTACAAGGGCGAGCTTAATGCAGGAAGCATACTCTTCCAGGAAACCTCTGGTTTTGAAGAGACTGGTGTCGTTTGTGAGCGTTAGCGAAGAATTAGGGTTTCAAAACATAGTATTTTGTTCGCAGTTAACGACACACTCGCTGAATGTAAAAAAAAAAAGGGAAACAAGGCAATCCACCAACCCACAATCATCAACGAATAGACAGAAAAGGCATCGTCACTTCTTTTCATGCTCGACAAATTGCCGCCTCGTGGTTTCAGCTTGAGAACCTTATTATTTTACCCTATCGGCACTTACGACCAGGGCCCCAATTCTGCTAGTGCATTACAGTTCAATGATAGATACTCGGTCGGGTCACGTGACATGATTTTGTATACCATTGACGCCTAGAAGGATGGTACGTGCGCGCGCGTGGATAAAAAGCGGCAATGAATTGAAATCGCCGCGTTCATGCAGTTGTCATTGTATTACAATACATTAGCAGAATCTACGACCAGCATTACGATGACGCGAGTCACGCCTTTTGTGCCGCAAAAATATCAGAATTTGACAGTTAATGTACTGGAAAGTCTCGCATTGTCATACTACCTATGCTGCCCATTGTCAGTTGAGGTTGTGTCATTAACCGCCGGTTTCTCAAACGCGAACAGTTTGTTAATCTATCGTTAAGAGCTGCGAGTTATCAAAAGTGCGTACAAAAAAAATCAGCTTCCAGCTGTTAACAGTAGATTAGCAGACTGTTATAGTTGCTACACACTATGCCTACACTCAGTGGCGGATTTGGCCGCTCTAGGCCCCAAGCCATGTGCCGCCCCTTTCTCAGCACAGCACGCAGCACCTATCATATAGACTAGGTACATAATGAATTTAGTGGCGCATACCTATAAATATTTAAATATTTAGGTACTTTGCATTTCAGTTATTTCTTGCTATCATCAGCGATTTTTTTGTCACGATTTGCCGCCCCTAATATCTGCCGCTCTAGGCTCGGGCCTACTGGGCCTTAGGGTAAATCCGCCACTGCCTACACTACGCACTACACTATGTTCAGGCCGCCGGCACTTGCCGCTGGTACCGCAGAGCAACATTGGCATGCCGGCGGCTCGGCTTGTGCGGCATTGCCGGCGGCATTCTACCCTTTCTACCCTCCGGCAGTGCCTCCGTTAATGGCTCATACAACATAGTGTGTAGGAGCCATTATCGTTCGAGAAACCGGGGATAAGTACGTTTTTTAATTCGATGAAAAAAAAATTACGACCGCTATAAAACATGTAGGTTTACTCGGTAGTTATTTTTACCGTGAATAGAAGACTCATGTGACCAAAATCCTTATCAAATCAAAAAAATTAAAGTGGCTGATCGACGGGCGAGTAAGACCGCGGTTTTATGGCTCGTCGGTAAAGCTCGCCGGTGTATCATTGCAAAACCGCCGTGTCAAATACCGCCGAGTCTGGCTCGAGGCTCGTCATCATGCTATATTTTTTACTCGGCTCGCCATGCAAAACCTGCTTCATACTCGGAACAAGACATGTTTACGACTGTTTTGCTCGCTAGTCGATCAGCGCCAACGAGCCGCGAGCGACTTAAAACCGCGGTCTTACTCGCCCGTCGATCACCCACTTAATATTTAATTACTCATGAGAGCAAAGTTTAAAAAAACACCTATGTAGCACACACAGTTTTTACTTGGAAGTAAAATGAGGTTATTTGGTTTTTACGTCAGACATTGACAGCCTTTGGCTTAGTATTGATACGACAATGTGACAGTTTTTTTGCATTGAATTAAAAACATGCTTAGGTCACCGTAAATTGTCTCAATTCTGTTAATAGCTCACACATAGGCATGAGAATTATACCTTAACGGTTTTGCCGTGCACATTGCTGAGACTTGACTCAAACAGAGAGTTAGTGAGGCGCACTCCTTTTGTGAGACGCCTAGTGCAGGGCGGTACCATCGCGTAGAAAAAGAAATCATTAGGAGTTCGATAGCAAACACTGTGACACGAGATTTTTATGTATTAGATAGGATTTGTATATAAAAGGGTTTTGTAGGCACCCTTCGTCCCCGGAACCATAAAAAATATCTCTTTATAGTACAACACTTCCTTTTCAGAGTATCTGTTAACGAGAAAGGAGCAGAGAGAGTTAATTGAGTATTTTAATGGGTACTTCAATGAGTTGTAATGACGGGGGTCTGTTCGTTTTCCAATAATGGAGGATCATAGGAAGGGATCTTCAATAAACTTCAGTGATGGAAGCTCCGATTAATAGAATATTTTTTCCTTAATCTGAGGACGGAAGCCTGTAGACGGTACCGACCTTCACTTTCACGAAGGCCTCCACTTATGTATTGAAGATTCACATCAGTTCACTGTCAAAGCAAAAACGTCGAAATATATAAACTGAAAAGTTTTATTTACTTGCTCAGGTACTTACAATAAACAAAGCGTCCCATAGTAGCACGATAAACTTAAGGAAAACAGGTTTAGCTGTAACTTTTTCTTCAAGAACATATTGGATGTTTACATGTTTGTGACGTCGCTGTTTCTGGTTCCCACGACACAGGGGCTAGTGTGGGGCCAGAAGCAATGTATGTGCCTGTATGTAAATGTTATGCTATGTTATATTTTTTACATTCACTTTTTAAGTAACGTTAAAGCTGTTCGTTTCACAATTATTACATTATGTGGATAAAAAGCTTCAAAGAAAAAACAAAGAACTTCACTTTTTTTTTCTTAACTGTTTTAACTGAATTAACAAACTTTTAAACTCAAAAATTATTCCCTATGGATGTGTGGAACACTAGACACAATTAAGGGTCGATAAAGATTCATGCAATTTTTTATCATTGAAACGTATGTAGTTATTTCTGATATATAGTGCGATTTGGAACACTATTACTTCGAGTGCATATGGGACGGCTTTTTTCCACTTGGAATTTATGATGTTGTACATACTTATATTATATTGAGTCATTACTTGAGAATGTGAGGTCACAAGTAATTTTGCCTTAACTTCTTATAATTTAGAAACAACTGCGCGAGTGGAAAGTTTTTTCATAACTCCAAAGAACTCTTTCTCACAAGTTTAAGTAATTTCATCTCATAAATCAAGTTGATGAAATACTCAGAATTTTCAAGTTTGTCCCTCATAAAATTACTGTTTGTTGTTCACGTAGTGACGAAAGCAGTCCCATCGTGCCAGTACTAATTACAATCTATTAATAGCAATCTATTAATAGCAGTGATATAAAAATACACGTGTATAGAAGTTGGCTCAAATATCATGATCTGATGCAGGTACATTATCTTCTCTATTTGAAGAGTGCTTAAAAATAATGTTTTAATAAGCAAGCACCGGTACAATGCAGGTCACGCATTCTAAAGATTGTGGGAACTATTCTGGTATGTAGCAATTACTTTTTTGGTAGTAGCAATAGTTTATTTTATTTTTAAGTACCTAACTTAAACGTGAAACAAAACGTTATTTATGAGGAAACATAAGCATCTGACACATACATACTGGCTTTCGAAATCGCCAACTGACAGTGGCCACAAGTAGTGATTTTATACCCATTTCCAGACCCATTTTTTCAATTCGACAATTCAATATACTTTGCAAAGTATAGTTTTATCAAACAAGTAGAACAACTCGGCTACAAAATGAAAATCTAAAAATGTACTAAATTCTATGCTTGAAAGAACGGCTATACAAATTTTGTATGTAAGTAATTCCGGCTGAATAGAACTTCAACAGCTACCTACCATTTCCACTTAATCATTGTCTCTGGTTCTACGAAATTCCCCAAGTTTTGGTATCAAATAGAAACTGTAAGACCAGTCTTGAGCATAATGAGCATGCTCCATTTACTTGTTGGGGCTGCAAGGAAACCTATAAGAAAATGTTCATGGGGCTTTCTTTTGTGCAATAATGAATTAATAGTCATAGGAGACTGTAACTACTAGAAAGTGTTCATAGCGGATTATAGGGGTATTAAAAAATATTCTGTGAATATTTATACCGTCAAACTGTAGCCCTTATCAATATCAAGCAAAAACGAGCTCCATACAACATTGAAATTGAAATTGAAATTGGTTTATTGATAATAAGATTAATTCACAATTACATTACATCATTAATAGCATTAATAATTAAAATTGATACTGTACATAATATAATAGTACAGTATCAATTTAACATCAGTTTTCAGTAATTAAGTAATTAAACATTTGACAATAGTGAATTTAAATAATTGATTAGACTCTGAAGCCTGTGGTAGATAAAAATCTGTGATACAGGCGTCAGTGCCCTATGTAGATGTTTAAAAAAAAAAAAGTCATTATAATACATTTATTTTATACTGTTTTTTTAGTATTTTTTGCTATAGCGGCAACAGAAATACATGATTTGTGAAAAGGAGGACCAGACAAAATGGTCCTTGACACCAATAACCTTTCTAATGACATATATCACGTCGTTGGTTCTTGGACCAGCCTCCGTACATTTTTGCCGATCATCCTTTCAACTGTCTAACTATCACGGTTCATGAGATACAGCCTGGTGACAGTCTGATATCTATCCGCGTACATCTGTACGGACGAACGGGTGGACGGACGAACGGGTGGACGGGCGGACGAATGGACAGCGGAGTCTCAGTAATAGTATCCATTTTATCCATTGGGTACCGAACCTTAAAAAAGTACATTCAGCAAGAAACTCCGTATGTACGGTAAGCATGCTATTTATTATAAAAAAATATTATCCACGATCTGATAATGCAGTTCTCCTTTTTGCCCCATCTCAAATAATCACCCTGTATAGTTTATCAACTTTACCAATACGAAACTTCACATAATAATTCTTATTCACGTGCGGGTTCTTTAAAGGTTCTAATAACTTTCAAAACCACCATACTTTAAAGTCAGTGAGAACGAGCGTTCACGTAACTGTCATGTTCCCATTAATTCGTTTCACACTTCCCT
Organism: Yponomeuta plumbellus; assembly: GCA_947310845.1. Lineage (NCBI taxonomy): Eukaryota > Metazoa > Arthropoda > Insecta > Lepidoptera > Yponomeutidae > Yponomeuta > Yponomeuta plumbellus. The sequence continues at coordinate 9,593,626 of OX371209.1, read as the reverse complement.
GTTTACTCTACGTGCACTTTGAGTACCTAACGCTGCGATAAGTATTGGACGTACATTGATGGACGTCATGGGCAGCACGTTTCTCACATTTCATTCATGTGGCTTTTAACGTGACGTGACCCAACCTCTGGGTAGAAGTAACGAACAACAAACAAGAAAAGGATATCAGGGTCGATGGCTATTGATATAGGTGGACGGGTCTCGCAAGGTTTCGTCTCGGACAAGGGATAACTTCAAATATTGTTAAAAAAATATTTGTATGGACCTTTTTGGTACGGAAACTTTTTGGACAATCATACTGCACTGTAGGGTTCATAACCGATAGCTTTTTAAAAACAAATTACTTGTTGGGAAACATTTAATCGACGAACTTTCACAATATGAGTTTTTCGGTCTATTTTATTTAAAGCGGTGATATTAAAGAAGGAAAAAGCCCGCTATGAGTAATAGATATTTACACGAATTTAATACATAAGTTAGTTACTACATTATTTAAATGTTCTCATTGAAGTTTTTATTCATGTACTAGCTTTCGCCCGCGACTCCGTCCGCGTGGACTTTAGTTCAAAATTTTGCAACCCTGTTCACTCCCTTAAGGGTTAAATTAAGAAAACGGCGAAACAGAACGTGTTCAATCAATTTGTGTTGAAGAGTAATTATTTTAAGTTTCAAGAAAATTAGACAACATTATTTATCACGTTACAAGTTTGTCTGGAAGAAATTGCTGTTAGCAATTAGACCGCCTATTGTATATATTTCTTTAATTGTAACTTTTATTTGTCTCTTGTTTCTTATGTGCAATCGGAACGTGCGGATTGCGTGGAAGGGATAAATAAAACGATCGCAGCGCTCGTCGCGGCAGAAATGTGCAACAAAATGGGCACAGCTCTTTAACATCTGTGACAGTCAGTACAAACTTTGGCAATGTTGTTATGAAATTTTAGAAAATATTGTAACAAATTGATGAATACTAGGTTTTCCCCATTGTTGTTCGCTGCTCGTTTTTTAATTACTAGCTTTGTTGTTAATGTAACATTATTCAAGCAGCAACATGTTTGCACTTGCCGCTTTGGTTATAAACCCTCCAATTATTATACCTACATACATAGTTATAATATAACTACTCCAGTGACAACCCGAGCATTATCGATTTGTAATAAATGAATAAAAATGTTTGACATAGGTAGATTATCTAAATGTTTAGGTATGTTTTAGGCTAGGAGAGTACTACGTTTAAACTTGTTTTATAGGGTGTTGAGGTCACCGATGTTTGACGAATGATGGTGGCTCATATTAAATAACTATTGCCATTAGTTCTCAGTTGTTCTACATTCCTTACATGTTCTGCTAAAACCAATTTATTTCCCTTTGGCATAGTTTGGGGCTGAAAACTTATTGTGTGTTTTACACTCTCAAAACCAGTTTTTATAGTAACATCAATTTTTCCGCTAACAGTTTTTGACAAATTCCTTTAAAAATACCATTTATTGCCTTCCTAATATATTTTATTTACTTTAATCAATACAAAATAAACAAGCTCTTGTTATTATTTTATTGACATATGCCCCTAAAACTGCGTTGGCAAGATGGCGCTACTGTCGTGCACGGTCCGAATACCTCCCATACAAATTTTGGCAACTCTTTTCACCCCCTTAGGGGTTGAATTAAAAAAAAAACCGGTCTTATTCCTTGCCCAAATTATATAATAGACCCTCTGTGCAAAATTTCAGCTTCCTAGGTCCAACGGCTTGGGCTGGGCGTTGATGAGGGAATGAATCAGTCAGTCAGGACTTTGAATTTTATTTATATAGATAGATGAACGTATAATGCTCAAAGAAACTTCAGAACTTGAAAAACGACTATAGTATGATTTCTCCATCACATTAAGACTGATTTTTTTACGTTTTTTCCGTTCATAATTATATTAGATAAGTCATCATGTACCTAACTTTTAGAATCAGAAAACGCTCTAAAATTTAATATAAAACAGCTTCGCTTGGAATCAATCTAGGAGGTTAAGGTCTAGGATGAAAATACCTCAAAGTCCCCGCACAAATCGCAAGCTTTCGCTATCGATAGTTTAGGTAAGGATGTAGGTTATGTCATAATTCTTTTGAACCGTGCAGGTAATTGATGAATGGAATTGCTAAAAATCAAGAAAGAAGCGCTCACATGAGTGGTACCTAGATAAATACAAACAAAAAACAATTTTCCTGTATTACGTCAATTTCATGTCCGTTGAACGTTTGACATGCTCGATGGCTTTGTTCTGTAAGAAACGTACATTTATAATATTTTAAAGACAATATCACTCATTACTGCGAAGGAAACATTCGTGAAGAAACCTGTGCCTGCGTTGTTTACGATGTAGTGTTTGAAATCGCCAATCCCCGGTGGGCACGCGTGACGATCATGCCCTATACCTACTGTTTCTGAGAGAACACATATACAGGCGCTATATGCTACCCTACAGGCGGTTTCATTATACGTTTTTGTGCCATCATCGGAAAAAATAGGTAAATGTCGCTTTTAATTCGTGACTGAAACACTTTTCAGACCCGGACCACATGTACCCTGAGGCTCCTTTAAAAAGATACCCGCAATATCGTTGTGGGCGAAGCCTCGCGCTCGCCAATATTCCATTCGCCGCAGCACAATAGAGTTTTTCAAATTTCAATTCGGTTTAACACATTCACGAGGAATTCTCCAAGTTTTGCGGGGCGCCAGATAAAACCGGAGTAAATGGCAGTGGGTGATTCGAGCCAACTCCTTATCTCTACTTTGCGTTATGAATTTTAATATTCGCTTCCATTTGTTTCCGTTTTCAATATGCAGTCAATTGAAAATGCAATTTTGTTATTTTTTTTATTATTTTCATCAGTGGCCTCTTAGAAAGGTTTTAGACTTTTTGTGGATTTGTGCTGTATTGTGCGTTATGTGCAAACACTATGTATAACACAGTTAATTAGAGACAGGCGTGAATGAAATAGTGTTCCACTCAGATTTTTAAATTAAAAGTATTAATTATACTTGGATGTAGATACTGGGTGCATACTCGCAAATAGTTGCGCTTGCTATTTTATTTAAGTAGGCTTTGAAAGAGTCCTATTATTTTATATTTTATTACTGACTATATTTGATATTATCATGGTAATGCTACTGTGTTGATGGACACCTAAAGTCTGATTTTTATTAAATTAAAAAAAAACTGTCTCGTTTGACTATGACTTGATATTCATATTATTATGTACATCAACATAGTAGCATTACCATGATAATATCGAATATGGTCAGTAATAAAATATAGAATAATAGGACTCTTTCAAAGCCTACTTAAATAAAATAGCAAGCGCATCTATTTTAATCAATTTCTGTGTGTAATTCAAATAAAATCATTAAAAAGGCATCAAGTACCCTTGTAGAGTATTGCCGTAACTGATAATTATTATTTTACCTTTTTTAAATTGTTACCGACTAACTTTTAGCGATTTCACAATTCGCAAAAATAGCAGTATTTCTTAAAAAGTTCTAAGTTGTTAACTTAAATATAGGAATAAAAGTAAGAAGCCAGTTTGGAAAAATACATTTGGTTAATGTGGATTAGATATTTTTTACTGTGAAAAATATATTTGGTCCCTAGATACCACCTTTGATGTGTGTAAATGAATGCAGCCATTAATTATGTGTGATTGGGCGGCAAACACATGAACTATCGAGTTTAAATATTAATAGGGTCTGCCAGGTTCATCCCATTCTATTTCGTTTTGTGAAAGGTAGATTTTTACCACTTGAAGAGACAGAGGGTGGAGTGATGTGCAAATACTCATTAGCTGGTCTAATACAGGGGCAAGGCAGAGGTCAGGCGGGCCCGCAATTTAAAATGCAGATGCAATCTACAGCCCGTCCCGCCCGACGCTTATCCCCCATTTACATTTGCTCTCAATGTACCCCCAGTTTCTCGTACAGTGACGAGCAATAATATAATAATATGTATATACACTGTCACATTTTGTATGACGTACACATTTTGTTTTGTACTGCACGTGTGAATGACAATTTATCCTAAATTATTTAACCAATTGGTTACATACTTTAGGACAAATTGTCGTAGACTTCTTTCTAGATTGTTTTAAGTTAAGATTTTTGCTCGTGACTGTACACAAACAATCTGTTGGTCTTTTGTTGACAGCTGTCTGGCGTTCAGTACATTCAGAAAAAAACTGGCCGACACAGCCGTCCGGATTGGTTTTGAATTGAAGGGAAATCGTTCTATTTTATTAGAGGTGTCAGTCGATGACTTCCTGGAAAATTTATGGGATGTGAAAAAAAAATACCTCGATCTAGATTCTGTTAAAGCATTGTAGTACAGCTGTATGATCATGGCGATTTAGTTTCGTTGCTGCTTCAAGTCTCAAACAACAAACGATATTTATTTGCCTCTTTTTGCTCTAACTTAAGAATTGCACCTTCGTTTACTCTTTAACTAACCGCAGGTCAGCTCTGCGCTTCCGGCGCCAGATATTAGCTGCACCCTCAAAGACAGTTCTACAACTGACAGCTGCTGTACAATTATGAAGAGGGAAAAAGGAAACTCAGTGACGTCAGGCCTGTTTCACTACGCGTGTCGGTATCGAACGCGTAAGTACATGCGGCGACCACTCCGGAGTGGCAAATACGTAGGAATTCAGGCGCCAGAAGAGGCAAGAGTTACGCGGTAGAAAGAGAGACAACATGTAGGTGAATGTAACGTTGCTTTTTTAGCTCCGTGCGATCTGAATTGCACCTAATTGTATCGCTGGTAGAGTCCCTTTTTCTTTATTTGATTTTGCGCAGTGAATCTTCTGTACCTGTACTATTACGTATTCTGTGGTGACGTCTTATAAGTATTGGTTGCGCTAGAGCTATGTTTTAACTACGGACACTAAAATATAACTTAGATTAGTTTTAAAAACTAACCTTAGCTCTAAGTTAGTTCTCTCGGAAATTTCTATGTTGACGTTCAGCGTTCTTTTAAGTCCATTCTTAAGAAACATATCGATTCGCAAGAGTGATTTCTTTGTATTCTTCATAAGATTTCTTCCTTTTTTTTTTAAATACGATATGTTACAAGTGTTTCTTATTATCTAGCCGCTCTCGGAAACCTGTTCGGTTTATCTGTTAGGGGCGGCTTAGAAATCTGATTTATCTCCTTGTGTTCCTACTGTCTGCCACGGGTCAGGGTGAAGGACCTTTTAGAATGTAAGTGAAGTAAACAAAGTACGTATCATTTATAGCTTCCTGTAGAGCCGAATACTTTGTCACCATGTCATGACAAGCGGGTACAGAAGTCGTATATCGTATATTTTACCTATAATTTAGACTTTTTGATTTGATTTTAGTTAATTCGTCAATTTCTATTGAGTGTAGAGAGGTATCATAAAAAAAATATACATTTTATCATTACGTTGTACGTCGGCGTAAATAATACAAAGATTATAAAACTGAAAACAAAACTCTTAATGACAAACATTACGCATAGGCAAAAAATAAAATTTAAAAAGTTTTATCACGATAGGTACAGGTCTTGTAAGGACACCTGTACCTATTGTAATCTGTGCCTGTACCTATCCGTGGAGGGAGTAACTACTCAATCAACGCCTGTATACAGGGTAACAGGGAAAGTCGTACACAATATTGAAGGAGGTCATTATTTAGGTCATTTCTGATGGATTTTATTCTATTATATAGGGTCCGAAAATTTACCGTTATGGAAATATTGACTGTTAAAGATTTAAAAAAAATATCAATCCTTTTTGGCTTTTTGATTGATTTTTTCTCAGAATATTTAGTTAAAAGGCATGTCAATTGATAAAAAAAATATCAGCAAAAGCTGCACCTACTACTAACAGCTTTAAAAAACTGCTCGGCAACGGTTAGAATTAAATATTTTTTCTATAAATATTTTTCACATTGAAGCTCTTAAAAAAAAATTACGTATGGAACTTATTCTGCAAATAATTTTAAAAACTTCTACGACTCTTTAACTATTCAAAAAGGCATAACATTTAATAAGTATGTGCATGAAATTTTAAAATAATGTTATTTGAGTAGGTTCTCGTGGTAGTACCGACATAACTGAACTTCGATACAAAAAAAATATTTTTACTTCCTGGCACCTATAAACTATGTAAAAAGGTCAGATAGGCTTTTTTGTGCTCTGGAGACATGCTGTTTCAGGTGTTCAGGTACTATTTCAGTATTTCTTTTTTAGAATATTCTATCTATCTTTTTAGAAACTTCTACGTCTCTTTAGGTATTAAAAAACGTATATCACTTGCTATTACATCGAAAAAACTTTAGCCAAGTGTCACTTAAGATGGCAAACGGTAAATTTTTAGTTGAGGTAAATACGTGCTCTTTGATAATTTCCCGTAAAACGCGATTTAGTTTGGATTTTTCAGTGCAGCTTTTGCTGATATTTTTTTATTAATTGACATGCCTTTTAACTAATTACATTTAAAAAAAAACACTTTATGAGCTCTATTCTGAGAAAAAATCAATCAGATAGCAAAAAAAAATTGATATTTTTTTAAAATCTTTAACAGTCAATATCTCCATAACGGTAAATTTTCGGACCCTATATAATAGAATAAAATCCATCAGAAATGACTTAAATAATGACCTCCTTAATATTGTGTACGACTTTCCCTGTAACCCTGTATAACTTTTTAATCATAACGATACACCTATACAACCTCTAGCTGAACCAAAAAGGTTGAATCTCTACTTAAAAAAAAGGTTTTAATGAACGAGTCCGCGGCGACGCAACACGCATGCGCAATCGATGTTTGCGCCTTGTCGTCAACATTTTACATTTAAAAAAACTTTTCAATATAAACAAAGTTTGGTTCTGTTTGAAAAATAAATTATGTAGTTTTTGTGTAAAAACATGTCTGAAAGCGAGGATAGTGGTAATTGTACACCACCAGACATTCTGGAAGCTGCGTCAAACATGACTATGAACCTGTTACCGGCGAAATCTAGGAGCAACTACGAGTATAGTAAATCCCATCAAAAACATAAATGTGAATAATATGAGAGCCAAGTTCAGTAGGTATTAAGAACAGACGTCGTTATCGACTTCGCCGACAAAAGAATTGAGATCTATATGGGTGCTGCCAAGACTTTTCAGAAACTGATTAACAATTCAAAGAACAGTACATAGGAAGTCGTTTACTTATATAGAATCGGTTGAGACAAAACCGTATCGCGATATAGAATTAAAAAGCTATTGGCAGAATTTGGAACTAAATAATATAAGGATATTAATATCAATAATTTTCAGTTTTTAGGTTTTTTCCTTTGTATATGCCTAATAGTCTACCTTGATGCCAAATATCAAGTTTCTAGGTCATCTAGAAGTGGGTTAGGTTTTTGATCTATAAGTGACTCAGTCAGTCAGTCATAAAAATTGCGGTTTTTAAACGTTAATATAATATATTAACGTTAATAAGATATTATCTATAGCTATTATCTTGAGCAACATTGATGAAACTTCGGAGTCTAGGCAAGCTAATGGACTTTAAGAAATGTGCCAAATTTCATATACGTAGGTTAAATAGTTGTAGAGTTGTGAATGGGTCAAAAGTAGCTCAAAGTGATTCCTGTAATATTACACACGGCTGCTGCGTCGCCATCGCCAGTTCCTTTTTCCTCGAACTTAGCTGGACTAGCTGTCGCGAGTCTAGATGTTACCGCGAGTTCATGGAATGGAAAAATAAATTTGTTGATATTCAGCGTTGAATTTGCAATATTATTTTATGTCTTATAGAATGAGAGTAGATAAAGTAGTATAGGACACTGTACATAACTAGGTCTTATAACACTCGTGTGATACTATAAAAAAACTCGCCTACGGCTCGTTTTTTTTTAAACACACTCATGTCATAAGAACCCTTATTATGCAACAGTATCATAAACTACTAATTACGAATGGAAATTAAATGAAAAAACTTTAAAACGTTACATACAAAAATAATTGTTACTGGCCCCCAAACTAGGGTTCCTTGAGCTATGGGTAGCCAGCAATTTGGCTATGCCAAAGTTCCGCATTATACTACTTATCGTCTCTGTGCTAAGTTAATCATCGCGTTGGCCCATTGCCGATTATCGATTAGATACTCGGCTTTATTCACGATGATTTCATTAACAGTTAGGAGTTAGCCGATTTATCTTATTGTTTTATCTAGAAGGAGTGATAGTCTAGTGGGTAGAACAATGGACTCTGAAGCGGAAGACCCAGGTTCAATTCCCAGCCCGGACAATGTACCTATGACTTTGTTTCATGGTTTCCTAGTGTTGGGTCACAAGCAATGTATAATCCATTTAGCATCCACTTGGCATTTTTTCAGACTTTAAACGACACTAAATCAAAAACCTTTAGCGGTAGCAAACTCGAAACAGTTTACAAATTTAGTGCTAGGTAGTACTAAATTAAAATTTGCAACGGTATCGAATTTTCTACCGCTAAAGGTTTTTAATTCAGTGTCGTTTAAAGTCCAAAAAAAAAATGCCATGAATAGATAAATGGATTATATGTCCCTGTACAAATGTTTGTTTACCGTCTAGTGTGGGGACCAACGGTGAACTTTTGATTGTCAATATTAATCATTATCTATACCAACACTTAAGCTAATCATCATCATCAACCCATTATGTCCCCACCGAGGGGCACGGGTCTCTTCCCTGAGGAAGGAAGGACTTAAGCTAATCATACTTTTATGTAATGGGATTTTTTTTAAATTTATTATTTAGGGGTTTAATTTTTTTATCTTTCGTTTGTTTTCTAAGCTGTGTACTTGTAAATTTAAAGTAGTAATGCCAATCGTTAACGATGAAGGAAGAGTATCGTCTGAGCTTTTTAAGCTATTTGAGCTTTTAGTGATAAGGCCGCCGGTAGTAAGCAGCTCGGCGCTCGTGTAGTGTATGGACGATGACGGATTTGTCCACGAATGGGTACGACTTGAGGCTCGGATCGCGGTGCGTGTAGTGAATGGCGGGCTTTACTTTATTCCAGGTTTCGGTTATGTTCAAATCAAATCAAATATGTCATTTGTTGATTTGATTGTGTCAATCAATCATTGATTTGTAATAAGCATAGGTGTTGAGTACAGAGTATTGTTGAGTAGGGCATACAAATATGTTCCGAAGTTATTAATGTCTTTATTAGTGGTTTGTCAGTATCGTGGCAGGTGGCAGTCCCTGGTCTCTGCCTACCCCTCTGGGATACAGGCGTGAGCTTATGTATGTATGTATGTATGTAATGTCTTTATCACCGGTCGTTCAACATAATTTTTTTCGAACACATGGCTCTTAACAGTTCTGTAGTTGGGAACAATTTTCCAAGCAAAAGACTATATCATTCCAGGAGTATAATTAATATTACTCGTTTTAGAACTACTAAAGTCTACCTCCTACCATGAACACCGGAGGCAAGAGTTTTCAGAATTCACTGCATTGTGCCAACAACTACACAAACTGTTCTCGTGAATTATATGACACCCGTGCGCTTTGTAGCCGCATGAATTATTGTCTTGCATTTAAATTTTACCTATTACAATTTCTGCTCTTTCGACCAGCGCGTTTACACAAATTGGAACGTTTTGCGCTTTTTGTCTGCAAAGCTTTGTCATCTGGCTATGTTACCTGATATACGGGAAAGAAAGTTGGCGGTCCGGTAGGTAGCTTTCTCCATTGAAACGTTTTGGTTTAAACAAATCGCAGGTGGAGCGTAAGTGCGTCGCCGTGTCGGGGCTAAATAATTCTGCATTTCAAAGCGGCGAGGGAAAACCTATTAACCATATGATAGTTGGCTTACTCAGTACTTACGTAACTATGAGGTACGCAGCAGATTGAGGAGTATCATACATAACGTATAAATGCGACTTATCATGTCGTCATGTGGGGTGCCAAATCCTTTATGTGAAAAAGTGCAACTTTTCAGTAGAGCGTTAAAACTGTATTTTGTCCGTGTTGAAGCTGATACGAAAAAAATAATAATGTAGAAAATTGAATAATATAATTTTGCATAGGTTTTTAAAAAAGTTATCACATACAAAATAATAAATAAAGCACCATAATTTTTTTTTGTTTCAAATGTGTACATAACGGATTTTTTGGGCTCAATAATGTCCAGCATGTAATAGAATGCACATCATGGATTTGCACGTGTTGAAACAAACTGATGCACCCGACCGTTAAGTGTTTGTAGTAACCTGAAAATTTCCTTATAATGGAAGGATTTAGCCACATAGTCGACAGGAGCATAAAAATTTGCTCTATTTCGACATTTTTGTGTCTTCGAAATGCTCGCCAAAGCAGACGCCAAGACTTTATTCATATTTTGATAGGAACATCCGTCTGAGATTACTATGAACTCCTTATCAAGGTTTGTTTTTTCAAGAAACCTATAATGCAGCTTGTGAATTCGTAAGAAGTCACACCACCATTAGCCTCATGCCATACGCATAAGTGTACGTCTTGGGTATTATTCAAATTATATGTATTATACGTAGCAAGGCTGTGAGCTTACTCCAGCCAGCCTATCTCTTTCCAGAAGGCCTGCAATGCTCTGATATCACTGCAGGCCTCCTGAAGGGATCCCAGCTATAGCAGGTTGGCGGTCCGTTGTTTTTCCACGCCTTCACAGTAGATGGTCACGTGGGTGGATGTTTCCTCTCTTTCAGGCATCCCCGGCAAAGCGGGCTGTCGGTTAGTCCCATGTTGTGGAAATGTCTATTCAGTGAGCAGTGGCCTGTCAGTATTGCCACAGCTCTGCGCAGATCATCTCTTCTCGGACGAAGCAGAAAGACGTGAAAGACGTTTCGAGACTGTTGCTAGAGCCTCCTTGGCTTATCTGCATTTAGTTTCTGTTTTCCAGAGTTCAGCTTGCTGATTTTCTGTTCGTGTCCTCAACCATTTCCTACACTGGTTGTAAGGGAGTGGGAGCAGGGGTTCGGGCCCTTCCACTCTATTTTCCGAGCCTCTTCTGGTGATTTCATCCGCAGCATTATTGCCCAAGGAGTCGCAATGAACCTTCATCCGTTGTAATATGACTCGGTTGTTTATCGAGAGCTTATCCAACTCGTAGTAACACTCTAGTATCAGGCTGTTGTTTGTGACATTGCTATTAAGTGCTTTTGGGACTGAAGTGCTGTTCGACACTATGCGTGTGGCATAGTCTTGTACATATTGCTCTTGTTATACCGATGCATTCTGCCTGAAAAATTGTATTCAGGGTGCCAAGGGCTGTAGAAATTTTTGGTTTATTTCATTGGAAAAGGCCCCCACGCCCGCTCCTGATTCGGTTTTGGAGCCGTCCGTATACACTATGACTTTATTTATACCCAAATAGTCGGGTGGTTCCTCTTGTAGTTGTACCTTGTATTTCTTGTGGAAAGTAAAGGTTTGAGATATCCTGTCGCACACCGCTTCCATCATAGGCTGGTCGGAAACATCAGGTGACAAGATTTGTGAGTGTAATAAATCTGTTTTGTTTCTATAGCTATTATATAGCTATGCTAATATATTCTTCTTTCTTCTTGTATCCTGGACACATTATTAAATTGAACCCGCAGAGCGTTGCAGGCTTTTTGAGTGTACGTAAACCACAAGCCCCCCGAGGAGAGTGACGTACAAAATATTTTGAACAGAGTATTCACTGTATCGGTACATACATCGAGAGACTCTGCGATATAGTATGTTAGCTCTGACCGACAACGCCCTGCTTTCTCTCTCCATTTCTGCTTCGTCCTTCAGGTCCTCAGTTATCAAGTGGCCAAGATACTTGAACTGTAGAGCCCTTTTGAGTGGAGCCCCATTTAGCAAAACCTATTTTGCTGTGGGTATCAAGGATGAACATTTACCACGCGAATTAAAAACCATAAATTCAGAGTTCTTAGTATTATACATGAAGCCATGCGACCCATAGTAGGACTCAGAAACTGTAATAAGTTTCCGAAGTGCGCAGACCGAAGGAGCCAGCAGCACCATGTCGTCTGCATAACTTAAATTGTAAACACAGATTCCGTCTACAAAGCAGCCGACATGACCACTGAGCTGCTCGATCAGCGCATTCACGTACAGATTCACAGAATTTGAGTCTGCTTCTCTTCTACCAACTGCTAGGTCTCAAACTAACAGTTTACCTAAGTTCTGGGTTAAGCTTGTTTATTACCTATTTTGGTAGTACAAACCATTCCAGAGCCATGTTTTCTCAGCAAAAGAATAATATTGTACTCACCATTGTATTATTACACTGCTTTAAGTAAAAAAAAAAAAACTAGTCCGGATACGTTATTACGGGATTCTTCAGCACATTTTTCGCGTCGTGTACGCAAGTTCTGATGAACTGTCAAATCCGTCATGTGTTCATTCAAACTCATAGCGAGTTTTCGCAACGGCCGTAACACATACAGGATAAGGCAAGTTAATGTTCCAAGTCGATTTTTACAAAACGGGTAATGGGGGGTTTACACGGGTGACTAAAGCCGCACGATTTTTGCCGCGCGGCGTAAATCGACCATCTAAATGGCAATTCGGCTAAGTTGCAAGTGACTAAAGCCGCAAGCCCCAAAGTTGGGTAGCATCCGACTTTGGCCGCGCGGCAACCGGCCGAATGCGACTGGTGACTAAAATCGACCGTGTAAACGATCAGTTGCAGGCGATCGCCCGCCGCATGAAGGTGTTTCGCGCACGCACGTGTATTTATTTACTACAGCGTTTCTGTGTACATGTATCGTAACAACCATGAATAAAAATAACACCATACAGTTTTTGGAATGCTATGAAATGCATCCATGCTCATGGAACCCAAGAGAACAAGATTACAGGAACAATAATGTACGTTTAGCGGCTCTTAAATCTATTATTCAAGAAATGCGTTTGTCCATAACAGTTGAAGAGCTTAAATTGAAGATAAAAAATATACGAACCACGTATAATAGAGAGGCCAGTAAGGTAGCAAAGTCAAAGAAGAGTGGCGTGGGAAAGGATGATATATACAGACCTCAATTAATTTGGTTTTCTGTAGCTGACCGCTTTTTAAAGCCAGTGATAGAAGGAAGAAACAGTAAAGATATCATGGTAAGTCTTATTATTATTTATTAAATAGTTATTCTTGTTCGCATATTATAAATTATAATAGGTAAATCGTGAACAGAACCATTTTTATAATATTACTTAAATAAACATACAATATTTACGCAATCATTCTATCTTGCCATGAAACTTTTCCTGGTCCGACAAAATAGTCAGCATATCTATCGCGCAGATCTTTTGCATTTCGTGAATAGTTGTTAGAAGATAGCGGTGTCATTAATTCGTCTACTCCTGCCGTAGGAACGCTTCTCCAACTTCCGTTTCTGATTGTCCCTGAACTGAAGTCTTCTCCGTCTACTAATTCGGGAGTATTCATGTATATGAGATTAGTCCGAAGCCAGTTATGCAGCGCACAGGTCGCTTTAATAATAGAATCAGTTTTATCCAATGAAACAGATATAGGTTTTCTGTATACTCTGAATCGTGAAGCCATTATGCCAAAGGCATTCTCTACGATTCGGCGTGCTCTTGATAGTCTGTAATTAAAGGTTTTTGTTTGTGTTCCAAACCTTCATGTCTTGAATACGGTTTCATTAAATAGGTTGCCAAAGGGAAAGCATCATCACCAACGAAAACTGCCTTATTAGGTAGTTTTAAATTATTTCTTTCAAGAGCACTATAGAACTTTGTTTTTTTCCAAATATGCGAATCATTCATGCGTCCATTAGTTCCGAAATCTATAGATATGAAACGGTAATGTGCATCCACTATAGCAAACAACACCACACTATAAGTGCCTTTGTAATTATAATAGTCTGATGCTCCGTGTGGTGGATTTTCGATTAATACGTGTTTCCCGTCAATAGCCCCACAGCAAAAAGGAAATTGCCAGCGATCTAAAAAATCCTTTTGTATTTTCTTCCATTGATCTGTGGTGGATGGCACCTAAAAGAAATAAACTTATATTAGTGTATGGTTACAGGGAAAAGATTCAGCGGTGAACACAAACAGCGACGCGTCTTCATATTTTGATGAATTGGAACAAGAAGATAATATTGCGCCCTTACAAAAGAAAAAAAAATTGTCTCCAAAGAAAAAGGCGGAGCGTGCTCTAATGGACGCACCTAAAATGGACCCACCTGTTTTACAAGCAGTCAATAGATTATAAACTTTGGCTCAAACTATCCGTCAAGATGAATTTGATACATTCGGAGTACATGTGGCAAGCCAATTACGTAGTTTGCCATTAAGAAATGCTATTGTTTGTCAAAATTTCATTAATAATTATTTGTCACAAGAAAGACTGAAAACCTTAAATACACAACATTTTCCAATTGCTAGACCTACGAGTTCACTCTTAGAGTATACACGCTATACTTTTACTCCAGAAGCCGAAGCTACTACTTCCCGAAACCAAGCTTTTCAAAACCAGCGTGAAACTTCGACTCCCGAAGCTTCCACTTCTAGAAGGCACCTCGATTATAAAGAAGACTATTTTGCCAGCTGTTTACTTACACAAGAAAATACTGGGCAACAATACGGAGTGAACGACGGAAAATTTATAAATAAATCGTTTATAATTAATTACTAGTTTCACTTACCATAATGAACTCCTGTAAAACATTGTATATAGCATCCAAAACATCCTTCAAAAACAAGGAAATTGTGCATTCTGGAACTCTAAATGACTCTGCAAGACTTGAATAGTTATCACCGGTAGCCAAGAACTTCAGGGTTATTTCTAATTTAATTTTCGGAGAAAGTGCTACTCGCATATTGGTATCGCATTTTTGTATAAGCGGAGTAACCTTATGTAGTAAAGTATTAAACTGATCAGTAGTCATTCTTAATCGTTTTTTAAAATAATCAGTATCTTCTAAACTCCACTCAACCAATAAAGTATCCGAAGCACCCAAGTCCTTACGTCGAGAAATCCATCCACGTACCCAAACATTACGTTTTCTTCTTTCCTTTTGTTTTTTCTTCACTCTTTGTTCTTTAAGCAATTGTTGAATAATTGAATAATTAATTATTTCAATTCCGGCACAAACGGCTATTCTGCTCAACATTTTCGATGGAAATGACAGAACCGCATGCGATTTTAGTAACCAGTGTAAATGGGCTAGCGATGCGGCTTGGTGAGGCAATTAGTGAAGCGACTCGCCGCACGGCGAAAATCGACCCGTGTAAACCCCCCTTAAGACGAATCCATAGAGCAGGAAAAAGTAAGAAGAACTGGCCAATAAAAAAAAAATTAGGAAAATGCACATAACGGATTTGACACCCCACATGACGATGTATGATCATGCCGATACAGTGAAAAACATTCTTCAACTTACAATTCTAATATTTCTCCTACAGAGATTTCATGTAAGCTTCTTGTTTTTTTCATAACTTAAGTATTTTGTCTTAAGATGTATTGTTTTTCGTTTTTTCTCTATATTTGTGGTATAACACGGTATCAATTGCCGAATTTTGATAGTTCTAGATCAACGAAAAGTACGCTATAAACTTTGATTCCCTTTTGTATTGATATATTCTTTTTTTGCGGCATAACGGCTGTATGTTTTTTTATATAACTAAAAGTATGATTTTTTAACAAGTAACCAGATTAATATGTAGAGAATCTTCAAATCAATATGCAGGTCAAATCATTCGATAGAGATAAGATAAGAATATTACGCCCTTTCAATCGTACAATTATTGTCGTGCTTGATTAAAATACTGCAATCAAGCACGAGTACATAAATACATACACAACTAACACCGCTAAACACTAAAACACCGACCAAGTGTGAGTCTCACACTTAGGATTCTTTAATCACCATAATTAAAATATTACGTATTTACCAAAGAGGTATTTTATCTGATTAAGCTCGGGACCCTGAGCGGAAGTACGGTTCACACTTGACTGGTTATTATTCTTGTTTACTATAGGGTGGCCTATAACCATACTAACTGCAATTTTGACACTCAGTTTTACGACGCGGGCATGTAAATAATAAAACACGTTTCTTGTCTCCTTATTTTTAAATATTTTATTATTGGTTCATCATTCTGCCATAATAACAACTTAACCTTGTGCATTGATATTAAGATGTGTTGCAAAGTAGCGAGTTAACCTGCTGGTATGGCTCGTGGCCGCGGAGTGAAACAAATCCGATCTACCTCGAGCTCCCGTTGCCTCCGTGTTTGTCTTAGGCTAATCTTGTGTTAAAAACCTGCTCTCATACTTTTTATTGATACTCATTGCAAGTGGTTTTGACTTTACAACATTGCAAAAAGAAAAGTGGGAAAGGAGCTAGGCACTCATGGTGATTGATTCATGTAAGATTTCGATTAAAAGATACATTTAATTTTATTTTATCCGTCTTACGATTGGTTCGTTTTTAACTAACTTATGAGAATAATGTGCTATAATGACTTATTGTTTTCTATGTCTACGGTACATAAAAACCCATAGACTTTATAATCGTCGATATTATTCTTTACAATAGTTTTGTAATTTTCGGTAAATTCGGCTTTCTCTTCGGGCGTGGTGTAAACCCTCTTGCTGCGAACATGCCCTTCCGTTTGTAATCCATTAGCAAGCCACAATGCCGTATTAGCTATGATTAGACACGCGGGGCCGATCACTTTTAGGTCATGCTCAAAGTTATCTCTCGAATACACCTCGTTGGTTAGTCTAGCTTCTCTGAGAAACTTCTCGAATGTCTCATAGTAGATGGCAAGAAGGCTCCAGAAGTCACTTTTTCGCAGCTCTGTGTTGGAGCTGGTAGTAATGAGGTAGAGAACGTCGTAAGCTGGGCTGCTTATTCGCGCTGTCTGGTAGTCAATAAGGCAAGCTGTTGTAGGTTTTTCGCCCTGCGAAATAAAGAAAGATTGAGTGAGAAATCTAGTATGAGGGATTCAAGGGACAGGGAGTCGTGATAATAACGATCTCATGCAATTGAAAGAGAGTGAATAAAGTTTCCTTCATTCCCACTAGTTCTACTTATTGAAGAAAGAGAATACTTACTCTTAAAATTTCCGATTTTAGTACCGATTTTTTTATAGTATTATAAATAGCTAAATAGTTTACTAATTTAGCTAATCTTAATTTTATACTATTGTATATTGTAATATTTGTCTATTACAAATACCACACAAAGTTTTACGAACATTAACGGTCTTATTTATAAAAAGAAGATTCCACTAAAACGGCACATATCCCTGGTTTCTCGTACGATAACAATCTGTTAATCTACTGTTAGCAGCTGTCAAATGTTTTTTAGTAGTTAAGCACTTTGGCCAACTGACAGCTGTTAACGTGTCTTTGTCTTACGAGGTCCAATATCGATTCTATCGTGTTATTAAGTTTTTTCAATTTAACATAAAAAAAGTTTAAAAAAAAGAGTAAAATTATGTAATTTCCATTTTAGGAATTAAAAAAATTGTTTTGACACAACCACAGACTAGATAATAATGAATGAAATTCGTGATACATTAAAAAAATGTTAAAAAAAGAGGCAAATATGACCGTCACTTTTTATTTATGTTTTTTTTCTTGTGCAATAAGTTTTACAAACAAACATTTTCTCAAAGAAAAAACCTTTGTTTATTCCACTGATTAACCTACAAATGTGTTAACAACATGGCGCTCTGTGGTTACGTATATTACGACTGTGAAAGTTAAACTCGTTCATAGTTTGTATACTAACCACACAAAAAACCTAATGAGCCTAGCTACAAATGGGAAACTGCAGTCCAAAGAGCAAAACAACAACAATTTCAATTCCCCACCTCATATTTGAAGAGAATGTTCTCCTTCCATATGTCACCGTGACAAATGGCAAGGCCTTTCACACCGACGGCAGTAGCTTCAACGAATTTAACACAATTCTCTTTAAGCCTCTGCAATAACGGAATGTATTCCGTACCAGAGAATGTCTCCAGCGCCCTCGAAAGCCTGTCTTTTAATATCTCCATGAATCTTTTGTTTGTTGTCTCATTCAGCGGCTCGCATTTTTCGCGAACTTTCTTGTGCAAATTCTCATCTCGGTTCTGAAGGATGAACGACAGTGCATGAAACTTAGCGAGGGATTTCAGTGATACAATCAAATGGTCATGATCGAGGAAGGGTACATCGCAGTAAGGTCCGTACCCACTAGCGCACATGTTTTCCATGACAATGGCTTCTTTGCAGTATTCTTCGCGCACATAAAAGCATTTAGGCACGATAAACGGCGATGTCAAAAAGCAACTTTGAATTTCTTCGTACATTCTCAGCACAGTCAAGTATACAAATACTTCTTTGGCAAAAAAGAGCGTCAGAGCCCCACTAACACGGAACCGCTCGTCTGTGGGCGCTAATTTCAAAACTAAATCGAAACTGAC
Source organism: Yponomeuta plumbellus (assembly GCA_947310845.1). Taxonomy (NCBI): domain Eukaryota; kingdom Metazoa; phylum Arthropoda; class Insecta; order Lepidoptera; family Yponomeutidae; genus Yponomeuta; species Yponomeuta plumbellus. The sequence goes on along the minus strand of OX371209.1, from coordinate 9,575,173 downwards.
AGCTGTTTCATTTGTTTTTCCATTTAGAACTACAGGGACGAGAACACCAAAGTAGTTTTGGGTGATCGCCTCAAAGTAGCGACGTGTTATCTTCCACTCCGTCAAACTATATTTAGCTGCCACGAGACTTAATATCTCGTTAATATATTCTTCACTCACTGTACCCATTATTGCGCCGCTATTTAACAGAAACACTTTAATTTACACAATTTTGATAAGAGAAGATACGCACTGAAGGTTAGAGCATGTGTTTGTGACAGTTAATTAAACTGTCACTTTTGACAGTGACACTAACGACAACGTTTGCTTGGAGAAATTTTTACTATGATATAATTATAGACAATCATCTACATTATGATAATCTAAGAGTCTAGAGTAATACAGCCGTAGAATAAACAAATACCATCAGACAAAACAAACTTGACTCAACAATGATCGTGTCCCAACTATGATAACTTCGAGAAAGAGATAATAATACAAACCTCTCATTCTCTCATATCTACGAGTTTAAAATAATTCCGTACCGGTTTACGGTAGACTCGAACGAAATACAGTCATATAATTGAAGAGCGTATAAAAATAGTCGATCCGAGTCGACAACTTACAGGTGTAAAGTTCGTATTATCGAGTATATTCAATATAAAAATTTATAAACTTCTGAACTATGTTGTTGCGAAGTAAACATGTTTATATCACCGATGTTGAGTTGGTGTTACGTCACCACGTGTTACAGGTGTCATTGTGAGCTCTAAGCTCTTTATTGTACATAAAAAAGGAAATTACACACATTACAATGAGCGTTTTTCCTTATGTCAAATTTAGTTTTTAAAGGATCCCTAGGTGGCGCTGCCGATGCCGTACCGTAATAATAAACGTCAAAGAAAAAAATAATTCTATGGTTCTGTGGAATTTGTGATGGTTGATTACCGAAAAAAAATGCTGTTGTCGTTTGGTGATAAGTGCGCTTTTGGATACTTTGGAGTCTTTGCTGTGGATTGCGGGTTTGCATTCTATTTTTTATTACGAGAAACCTCGTCCGAATAGCAACCCGGCTCCTTCTTTGGTTTAGTAATCTGTGGACTAACTTTGACATTGATTGCTACGAATCACAAATATGTAAGTAGAAACGAATAGCGCCATCTAGATTATCTCAAGGAACTAAGAAAAAAAAGAATGGAAAAACGCTCATTGCAATTAAAAATATGTGGTCGATAGAATACTTAAAGCTGTAATTCTCATCTTAAGTATACACTTTGGCAGTTTTATTTTATTAAAATTTAATGCATCCGTTAAAATATGGTATATGAATCTGTGCCTAGCCAAAATATTATTCGTTGAGAATCGATAACCACAAATGTATCATCTACTTTTATAAAAATAATGTGGAATATTATTATGAGCACTAGCACAGGATCTGTTTAAGGTCTGAACAGATAAGTTTATTACGACTTTAGTCTACATTTTACCCGAGCGGAGCTGGGTTTTCATCTAGTTTGAATATAATTCGTGACTTTCGCTGGAAATTCAGATAGAGCTACATTATTCACCATTATTGGCCAATTTTATTATACCAAATCCTATGAATGCTTATCAGAATCCTACGCGAAATAAAACTTTACTATCAGGCATTTTTGTGCGTTGTGAGTGGCAAATGGGATCTTATTATGATGTTATTTATTTAAATGAATCCACTTTTTCACATATAAAGACACACCTTGCGTCTATAAAGTACGGGACGATACGTACATACACTTTGAATAACATATTTTTATTACGAACGAAAATGCTCGCCATTTTTCATACGGTTGTATAAATAGAAAATTCATGGTTAAACACAGTCTTCAAACCTCAAAGAATTACATATATTTATAGAGACGCACAAAATTTTTAGTACTAATCACAACCACCACTTTCATTGATTGGTATAAATTCTAAATGTATTTTTTCTTAATACTGTGTTTATGTTTGTTAAGTTTTGATTTCTTATTTTAATAAATTTTCTTAAGTGGCAATATTTGCTCAAATACATTATTACCAACAATACAAGAGCGAATGTGGTAAAAATGTCCGGAAGAACTTTCTTTTGAAATAAGCCCACTTTTGCACGTAATTTTTATCACAAACATGTTATTTAAGTTTTATTTTATTAAATTTTCAGTTGTGCAATATAGTGTGACAACAACAACAATGTGAAACAGAATGTGCCTGTCTCTGTTTACTAAACTAATAATAATACTCGTAGTATTTGACATGCTTTCAAACTTCCCCGGCTAGTTCTCAGGTGGTTGCGGTCCCAAACAAAAACTAAACTACCCTTTCATGAGAAAAGATGAGATGAGATAATAATTTCCCCTTCCACACAAATGAATAATTTGTATTCGTCCAATTTAAAATACTATGTAATATGTAACCATGCAAGATCATTACAAACATGGAAATCGTCTGGAATCTATTAGACCTCTGTTTTGTATATATGTTTGAATATACGGTATTTGATTTTTTTGTGTCCCAGAAGAAAATGTAATCTGTTCCATTCAATATTGATAATTTCTCTATTTGACACAATTTTTTAATGTTTAATGATGAGGGCCAGAAGATTTTTCCATTTTTTTTAATTTCATAAGCACGAGAGGAAAATGTGTTACCAGAGGACTGACACTATTGGCAGAGTAGTCACAAACTAAAGCAGGGAAGTGACAGGCCATTGATTATAGCTAAGAAAGGGGACACGTATTAAATAAAATATGAAATATGCCAGAGGAGTGACGCCAGAGGAGTAACGCCAGAGGAGTGACAAAATCGCACAAAACCTACAAAAACATATCACTCGCTTTTCTGATCACCGTTTAACGTAATACATGACATCTAGACACAAATAAACATTGCATTGTGCAAATATACAATTTCGTAACTATAAAATACAAAAACATAGACTTGCCAGAGGAAATACACCAACGACTGGCACAAACACGCTTTCCTACAGTGAATTGCAAATTGACGCTATATTATAGGAATTTTGCTCAACGTCATTAGCTTGTTTCTAACTTAACACCATTGTATGCGCGTAGTTCATGGACAAAAACATAACTTTGCGGTTTTAAGTCAAACTTTACTTCTTTGAGTTTCGCCAGATGAAGTGACATTATTGTAACGTGACATGACAGTAAGTTATTTTTCTTTATGTTAATAAAATTTTTTACTGCATATTTTGATGAAATATGTTTCGATGTTTATAAAAGCATATGATCATATTTAAAGAAACATACGTATTTAAAAATATCTCGCCATAAAATCATTATAATCTAGAAATGGGGAGGCCAGAGGAGTATTCATTTACAAGTATTTTTAACGATTAAAGTCTTAAATTAAACAATTATCGTGAATAGACTATGTGGGCCAAATAAAAGACCATATTCTTTAATGCTTAAGCATACGGACGCAATAATATAATAAGTTTAACATAATATTTGTTCATGGACCATAGAAATTCAAATAGCGTATATTGACCCATATACATTATGTTTTTAATTATCTATTCAAGAAATTTCACAAAACACATATTACATGCAAAAACCGGTTAGTTTATTTTTTAATATAACTCAATATTCTGTGAATATTTCAAGCGCTTACCTGTTGCTGTTATCAACACCGAGCGAAAAAATCACGATTGTTGTAATTAAAATAAAGCAAATATTTAAGGGGGGCTCCTTAAATATTTGTTTTATTTTAATTAAATTTTTAGTTTTAAATAGATACCCCTTCAATATTTATTTTATTCTGTTCTTAAGTATTTGTTGTTATAGCGGCAACAGAAATACATCATCTGTGAAAATTTCAACTGTCTAACTATCACGGTTCATGAGGTACAGTCTGGTGACAGACGGACCGACGGACGGGTCTCAAGTAATTGGGTCTGTTTTACCCTTTGGGTACGGATACCAAAAAGCGCTGAAGCCTGTGTCATACGTATATCCAAACACGTTTACCACCACACTGACGAGGTCAATTAACAAAGAGTTAAGCAACTCAGAAGGTATCGTTGAAAAAGATGAAGTAGGTACTTTATGCACTAAATATACGTTGTAACTAAGTACTTACAACGTATATTTAGTGCATAAAGGAGCCCGTTTCTATTGTAACTAGACAAACGTCGGGCCACACACAGCTGGCAGCTTTGCATAAGTCACAAGTCTCGCTGGAGGAACTTTAGTATGGCGAGTCCACTAACTCAACATCGGTGCTGTTGCAGAAGTAAACACTAGCAATGATGTCTATTCAGATAGAACTAACATTGTAAGGGGGCTTCAAGGGACCGACCAGAGTTTATTGAGGTTAATTAAGTTGTTTTTAAAATACGTAAATGGACATGTCAAACATGAATCTTATCATATAGGCTGCGAAGTTTTGATGATTTTAGAAAAGCTAGTGAAAGTGGATTTTCTTCCCGCTGCCTTTTTCTCCACTACGAATTGGCGTTACGAATGTTAGTGAACTTAGCAGATCATTGTCCAGCAGATCACAAATAAATGAGAGTTCTTGTCGCATGCAGCAGAGTTCTAAAGTTCCTGATACTTTTTGGAAATAGTTCTGGCCATTTGACCTTGAACAACTCAATTGAAAAAATGACCTGCTAACGTCCCGTGGAGTGCCACCATCTTATCTGTTCAGTTGATAGCAGCGCTAATGGAGAATTTAGTAGTAACATGTAAGAAATTTACCTAGAAAAATGAGAATATTTAAACCAGTCTTTCAATTTTAATGAACATATATCTATAAGTCTTAGTAAATAAATAAATAAATAAAACAAAAATGGGGAACAGGACTTACAATTAATTAGTTAGTCACAATTTTGCCCACCTGAACATATAACTTGGTGGCGCTGTAACATGGTGCATTGACATACGGTAAACAGAATGTAGATTTTTTAAGTTGAAAAAAAAATTATTTCGTATTTCTGTCTGATAGTGTTTGTCAATTAGACTTGAATACAGAATACAATAATTTATTTTTAAATTTTCGCGTTTTTCTGTTTTTGGCGCTGTTTAATAGATAATGTTTATAATTATTTGCAAGACAATGATGTACTGCAGGCTACTACATTAGTTCATCGTATAAAGCGTGAATTTATAAATTACTAGCTAACCTGAGAAACGTTTTTTTGCCCTATTAATTGGCATAGGACCAGTTTTCAGACCTAACAAATACGTAACACAAAACATTTCACAACAATTCACTTCAGCAAGAAGTTTGATAACAAACATTGGACCACGAGATTTTTATTTATTAGAAGACAATAAATCTAGGGAAAAATTTTGCTTGTGATATTTTAGTTATTATAACTACAATTGTGGTGTTTCAGGAATTGCGCAGTAATTTTCTTTTCTCTCTGTTACATCGTAGTGCTTTTAAAAAATATGGTCTCTTGGTCGGCGAACTATTAGCTTGAAACCTGAGACCACCAGAATCGACATCGCTAGCAAAGTAAGGCAAGATGAATTGGTAGTGCGTTCATCTTCTTTTATCTTTGCTACGTTCTAGCTCGCTTAGTGTGTATTTTGTATGGAGAAAAATCGCTGTAAAGATAGTTTTGTTCTTCGAATTTCTATTGGGAACTGGAAAGAGTGTTTAAGTAAGCTTAATACTCTCCAGGAAGTAAATCTAGCGTCACCGAGGAAGGAATAAATTCAATCTGTAAAAAAGATAAAAGTAAGAATTTTCTATAATATCAATCATGATAACAGTTATTTTAAGGACCCATGGCGGTAAAAGTAAGGCCTAAAAATGTATGCAAAAACGGCCGTTTAAAAACTATTACCTAAGTTTCAGGTTCCTGGACCTAGATTCTGTTAATGTATTGTATTGTACTGCATGAACATGGCGATCTAGTTTCATTGCTGCTTCAAGTCTACGCGCGCACGCATATCGAACAATCTAGGCGTCAACGGTATGAAAAAACACGTCACGTGACCCGGCCGTGTATCGGCCATCGTACAACGATGCACTAGTCAAGATATTAAATAGTGTATTTAATTTAATTTGTTATTGTATTCACTGGTATTATTGACCCTAGTATTTAAAGTGTATTTAATGTGTATTAGTTATTAGAATATAGTATATTATATTATGTACGTATAGTATGTATAAGCGTGTGTTTCTATATTTTGTATATAAGTATGAGTGCGTATTTGTTCCGTTCTGATGTTCCGTGAGTCACCGGAAGGCCCTAGCTGAAAATCAGTGCTTTGGGTGCAAACCCTCAGCAAATACTGAGCTAGAGACCTTTTTTCTGCTGCATCGACATACAGCGCAAATCAACTGTAAACACTTTGTTTTTTTTTTCTTCTCTTACTGTAGCTTCATGTTTCTTGTACTTTTGTCAAATATTTACCTTATTTTTCTGTATTTACTTACTTGTGTTGTTATGTATGTCCATGTGGCGTAAAATAAACCTTTTTTTTTCTTTCTTTCTTTTTTTTCTAAGAGAATCGAGGCTTTGATCTTAGGCTCTTTGTCGTTTTTTTAGAGTTAATAATGGCTCTGAACTTTTGTGCCTACGCCAGTGTCAGAGTAGTTATCGTTTATAGTTATTTTTCTTTGACGTTCATAAAGTAAACATTTCGTTTGTACTATGAATAAAATATTTTACTTTGACTTTAAAACAAGACTCCTTAAAAATTACTCAAAGAGAGTTATATAATCCGTAAAAAATGAAAATAAAAACGTAACCGCAGATTGAATAAACTGCCTCTGGGGTGTGTTTCAAACGAATTGTGTTTTTAAAAATAAGACCGATTTTGTGTACAATTTTCTCTATGCGAGCCAAGGAAATAAACCACTTAAACAAAAACTGTACCTAGTTCGCAATTATTGTGAAGTTGTTTTTGCAAACTCTGAGTCGGAATTTCATTTGATCGGTAAACAATGATCGATTATTTTTCACATCAACTTTTAATGTGAACTAACAACAGTTTTAAAACTGTAACTCGATAGCAGAAAATAGTTCTCTATAGGTACAAGGTTGATATAAAGAACCGCTTCAAAACTTCGACAGTTCGGTGCTTTACATCAACCGAACTACTGCTACTTAAAAGTTTTTTTTTTTTGACGCGGGGAATGCTTTTCCGCACTTCGCCACCCTGCTGCCGGGGGACAGTAGAGCGGCTTCGAGTGAGACTCCCAGCCCGTTAGGGCTGGACTACTCACTAAACCCCGCGGTGTTTCTCCTCTCTCCCTACCGGGTCACAGGATAGGCCATAGGATAAGTCACTGTGACCCGGCAAGGGGGGCGTCCCTATGCGGACTCTACTCGTGGGGGGGCCACATGGCCCCCCTGCGCTCCAGACGTCTTCTTGCCCGCGTCACGTCGCTCTCCGCGACTCCTCTGGAAGCAGAGAAGTCGGAGAGCGAGCGCGCACTCTATGTCTTTGCCAGAAGGCACCCCCGGAACACATGGGGGTGCCTTCCAGCTCGCCGCAAATGCAGGTGGGGGTCCCCCGACCCTCCGCCCGCGGCCACTCTAGTCGGGGGCGCATACTCCGCGCGACGGCGCCCCCTAATTGGGCGGTGAGGCGGGAGCGTCAGACCTGCACGCTCCCGCTCTCGTAGCTCCTCTCTCTTGGCCGCCATCACCTCGCCAGCGAACGTGGCGACGGCGGCCCAGCTCTCCTGGCTGCCGGCCATCTTAGAGATGACGGCCGGCAGTGACAGATCGCCCCCCACTGCTACTGAAAAGTTGCATTAGTTCTGTTAACCGAACTAACAACCGAACTACTGCTACTAAAGGCTTTTTTCAAACTAAAACTTTCGTAGGCACTAGACATTATTAACTTTTTTCCGGATACACTTAATTGACTTTTTGTTGGAAGAGTCCGACCAGGTTTCGCTCTGATTCGCAGATCTTAATCAGTCAGAGACGAGCCACCGACGACGCGAGCTCCGTCTCTGCTCACCACGATTAAGCTCTGCAAATCGGAGCGAAACCTGGTCGGACTCTTCCGACAAAAAGCCTAGTAAGTGTATCCGGAATAAAGTTATTAAATAAACAAAAATATAAATAAACTCACGCCCGTTATCCCCTAGGGAGTAGGCAGAGGCACCAATCACTAGAACTGAACCCACGTTTTGCCGAGTTTATTAGGTCCCAAACGTGACAAGGTGGCACAATTTATCAGCGAATGGTGTTGCTGTACAAACAAACAAATGTACGTAACTAAAAGTCATTGGTACATGCGTGGTTCGAACCCAGACCCTCATGATCGAAGCAAAGGTCAACCCTACAATGCCACCACCGCATAAAGTTAATAATATACAGGGTGGAATTTTGTAATGCCACCTGAAGGGGAATCACTCTTTATACTGTGGATAGAAAATTGTACCTACTCAAAGAAAACATTCCTTTAATTTTGAAAAGAAAGAAAACTGCATTCAAAGATTTTTATAAATTCGCTTGCCACACCCGGTAATCGAACCGACTAAAATCTGTGAAAGTTGCACCCTGTACTGTTATTGCATCGATCGTTAGGGTTAATTATAAGGATGAAATCTCTCTAACAAACGTCATAAATTAAATGAAAGGAAAACAATGAAATCTTAAATTATTAAAGAAATAAGAAGAGATTTATTAATTTATACCTTCCTCAGGGAAGAGACCCGTGCCGCTCAGTGGGACATAATGGGTTGATGATGAAGATGAATTCATTGGCAAAGGGCAAGATAAAAGTACCCGAAACCGGCGTGCGTACATGCAGCGACTAATGAATGTCGATGAAGCGAAAGTGATTTGTCAGGATCGTAGTAGGTGGCAGTCTCTGTTCTCTGCCTACCCCTCTGGGATACAGGCGTGTGCTTATGTAAGTATGTATGTATTTATTATGTGTAGATCTTTTAGACTTTTTAAATATTACAAAACTTGGTACGACCATCTGTATCATCTGATATGAAGGAACAGTTTTCAACAACACATTGTATAAAGTCTGTTAGCTTTTAGAATATACCTCGGGCTCTAGAGTGGGCTTCGGTTTTCGCCGAAAGCACACAAGTGTAATACTACTTCCTGTTCTGTATAAAACTTTTCTTCACTATTTTAAAAAGTTACGTAAAGTTGTGTCATATTAGTTCCGATATTTCTATTACACGAATATATCCGATTCTATCCGATAGTAGCCGAGGTATATTCTAGAAGCTAACAGACTATATTTGGTTTTCCTTATATAATCACTGTACAAAAACTGGGTGCCATTCGACCCAAAAGTTTGCCAAAAGTAGAAAAGTTTATTCATAAGACGATACGTCGCAACATTGGTAGGGTTATTGATTTTCCCGTACTAATGGCCTAACAATACTTTGGTCCATATTTGGCAGACTAATCCAAAGCGGATTGATGCAATATTTGTACGAGGAGTTTCTTTATTTTTACTTTATTTATTCATGTGAAATTCTGTGTTAACGGAGAAATCTAAAAATATCTCAATAAAAATGAAATTAAAATTTAATGATAATTTATTGAAAATTGAATGTTGTCATAAATTGAAATAAATTGAAGAGGTATGAAACCGAAATCGTGGCCAGAGTCATCTGATAAATTATACAGGGTGTCATAGTGTTAAACGAAAATCCAGAAATAGAGCACCCCTAGGGGTTCCAGAATCACCCCCATGTATGTTCCGTGATTTTTTATAGTTTTCGCGTCCTCAAACATTAAAAATTTACAAATTTTAACTCTGCGGTTCTTTTTTTTATGACGCTATTGTATCAGATAGACCTACAATTGAATTAGAGAAAAAAATTGAGTAAAAAATTTAAGCATGTATCTTAATAATTCATGGCTCTGTGGCCAATAATGTTTTTTAGGTCAATAAAACTATAACTCAAAAATGACATCTTGGAACATACATGGGGGTGATTCGGGTACCCCTAGAAGTGCTCTACTATCAATGGACTTCCGCTTGATACTATTTTTGGGACGCCCTGTATAGTTACATTAAGGCATAGACGTCAATAAATAAATCTCTATTATGTGCACACTGATCAGTTAAATTAACTGACTGGGTGACTTTGTAACGAAAATATTAAAGAAGACCTGCTGAATACCTCGTCTCGTCCAAGATTTTAATTTTTGCGATCATTCAGTTTACCCTTTGAAATACCAATATTTATGTTATTTTACTTTATTAAATGAATATGAAGAGAGACGCTTTACAGTATTCAAATACGGATTAGTTTGTATCCGTTCGGTAGATTGCTATTTTGCGATCAAAATATGCTAAGCCTCTGGAAGGTTAACCCGTGGAGAGATTAAAATAATATGCAAAGTGAAAATGAGCGAAGTGAGTCCAATCCCATAACAGCCTATTTCTCTTCACAATTTTGCACCTTATGCCTTTAACAATAATATCGTCCATAAGCATGACGGTCACGCATCAGAACTACCTGATTAAGTATTTGTGTATTTCCCGAACGGGCGATGTTATTTAATTTATTTATTTGGAGATAATACAGTTACAGACAGTTTTAAAATTGATATCGACATATCCTTACAACTTTTTATATACATAAATGATGTTTCTTCTCATTGTAATCTATTAATTGTGAAACTAACAACTTTGACGTTCATAAAGTAAATATTCTATTTGTACTATGAATAAAATATTTGACTTTGACGTTAAACCCTGAAAACGATTTGTTTGTATCGAATGTTAAACCATATCCAATAGGTAAACGATTAAAATTTTTAATTTTATGTGCGATCATTTTAATTAATAAACTCGATGTAATAAGTATTTATTAATATAAATACATACTTGATATATCGCATTTTTTAGAATCAAAAACACAAAAAAAAAATAGTTTGTTTTTTTTTTCTGAGTCTATGTCCTATATGGTAAAAATATGATATAACTCCTATCTAACTTTGAAGCAAGTTTCCTGTTGGGTCTTATCGATAAGAATATCGTGTTTTGATCATATGCAGTCCTAAACAATTTCTACACAACACAATTAATAATAGGCCTGGTCCCAAAATACCTGGTTACAATATACCCTGTCCCCAAAGTAACCAGGCCAAAGTGACCAGGCAAGGACATCACAAACATGGACGTACACTCAGAGTGAGGTCAGAACTATAGTGACTGAACTCAAAATTTTCAACTTGTGGGAAATGAAGAAAATATATTCGGCGGCGGATCGATTTTTATCTATAAATTTAATCAAATATCTTTTTAATCTTCAATAGAAAGTAAATGATTTTTTTTGTAGCCTGTAGATTAACTTTACTGCTTTATGCAGAAGAATGAAAGAAAGAAGAAACACTACTCTCAAAGTTAAAACATTACGGAATAAAAAAATTAATGCAGGATTAGATCTTTTAAAATCGTATTTTTAGAAGGAAGGGTTCAAAAAGCAGACATAAATCGTATTAAATCGTCGGGTTCACTTGTAAAAATCGGAGTCCCACAGGGATCTATCCTAGGGCCGTTCCTTTTCCTGGTATATGTAAATGATTTACCGTTTATGGTACAAAAAATGTGCGAGATAGTGCCATTTGCTGATGACACGTCACTTATTTTTAAAATAAGGAGACAGGAAAATTATCTTGACGAAGCAAATAATGCTCTCTCGCACGTTCTAGATTGGTTTACTGCAAATAATCTATTGTTAAATTTAAAAAAGACAAACTGTATGAAGTTTACCCTACCTAACGTAAAATTAGTTGAAAATAACATTGTGATTGGAAATGAAAAACTAGAATTTGTTTAAGATACTGTATTTTTGGGTATCACAATCGATGCCAAACTACAATGGGGTCCACATATTGTAAAATTAGCACTTAGACTTAGCTCCGCAACATATGCTGTGAAAAGAATTCGAGAACTTACTGACGTTACAACTGCCAGGCTTGTTTATTTTAGTTACTTCCATAGTATTATGTCCTATGGTATACTACTGTGGGGCCGGGCAGCAGACATTGAGACTATCTTCATCTTGCAGAAGAGAGCGATCCGATTTATTTACAAGCTAGGTAGTAGGGACTCGCTAAGAGACTTTTTCAAAGAAACTAACATCCTAACAGTTGCAAGCCAATACATATGAAAATATTATGTACGTTAGGAAAAATATTACAGACTTCGAAACACTTGGTAGCCATCATAACGTTAATACTAGGAATAAACATAAATTGTCATTTCCACGATTTAGACTTGCAAAAGTTAATACTTCCTTTATGGGGCACTGTATAAGGTTCTACAACAAGATACCCCAAGATATATTAGAGTTACCTCCAACGCGATTTAAGAATTGTGTTAAGCACACTCTTTGCAGAAAAGCTTATTATAAAATCAACGATTGTTTAGAAGACAAGGACGTATGGCATTAAATAGTATTTTAATATTAAATTTAATCAGAGGATAAATGTGTCTAGTGTTCAACACATCCAAGATATTATTTTGTAGGTTTGATTTGTATTAGCTTTAAGGTGATTTGAGAAAAGATGGTCAGAGTGGAGTTTTTTTTTCGCTGCCTTTTTCTCCAGTGCTACAGACGGCCCCAAGGCAGCGGCTAACATTATACATAACTATATGTACATTGACATTCAACAAGCAGAATGTAAATTCTTTACGTTGAAATAAATTATTTGAATTTTGAATTTGAATTTGAATTTGAATATTTTCTAATTATGACTACTAATTACGTCAGCTTCGCTCGAGCGCGCTCTGAGCGAGTTGCTCAAGAAAAAACAGACCGAAATATTCCTCCATCTCTCTCTGAACAAATAAAGTCGGTTTTTTAATAAAGGCATGAAAGAGTATGCCTTTTTGTATCATTCTGAGTACTTAACTCATTATACCCAAATTTTGAGTTAGGTCACTTTAGTTCTGGAGGTGCGTACAAACGTACGGTAGCCCCCAGTGGGAATCGAACCCACGGCCTCTGGCATGGTAACCAGAAGTGACACCGCTAGACCAACGAGGCACTTGAAACCTCTGCAGCACTGATACACGCATGCATATTCAGAAGTTGGGTCGTTTCGAGCCGAAATTGTTTCGATTACATGTCATTAAAGTTTGTTGAGAAACCAATAGGGAATGGATGAAAATATCAGAAGTGCTTGATATTTTTTTTGGTGATAGGAATAACCTTCCTTAACGCGGGAAAAAAGTTAAAATTTTTTTGGCCCCGTAGTTAGTTTTTAAATATACTTAATATTTTTCCATTCGTCGTTCTGGGCTTAGTACGGCATATCAGACATATTCCTTAGCCGCTACGTATGAAAAAAAAATCCACCTTGAAAAGCTGTCAATGTCACCACAGATTTTTTTTTAATACGTAGCGGACCAAGGAATATGTCTGTTAAGCCGTACTGAGCCCAGAACTACGAATGGAAAAATATTAAGATTATTTAAAAATTAACTACGAAGCCAAAAAAATTGAAATTTTTTTCTCGCGTTGAGGAAGGTTATTCCTATCACCTAAAAAAATATCAAGCACTTCTGATATTTTCATCCATTCCCTATTCGCCGCTGAGCCCAACCCGATCGAGATGTACGTCATCTGCTTTGAGACTCTTGACAGGGAACTACTATTCTGCCTACTATAGTCCGTTTTTTAATTCGATGCAAAAAAAAATGACGCGGTGTTACCGTTATAAAATATATAGGTTTACTCAGTAGATTTTTTTTACCGTGAATAGAAGACTTGCGTGACCAAAATCCTTATCACATCAAAAGACATTAATGTTTAATTCCTCATAAGAGCAAATTCAAAAAAAAAAAACACCTACGTAGGACAAAAAATGTTTACTTGGAAGTAAAGTGGGATAATTTGGTTTTTGCGTACTAGCAACATTCAGACATTGGATTGTACCGAGATGTCAACGTGACTGTTTTAATTTTTTGCATTGAACTAAAAAACAGACTAATTATTATCTTAGTGGAGTTTACCAGGGCCTAGATTCTGCTAATGTAAACTGATTTCATTTTTTTCGTGATTAATCGAGTTTATCATTGTTAATTAATTAAAGTAAATATTATTCGGCGTGACGTCATATGCTACTTACTGTGTGTGTAGGTGAGTTCGCGATTGCATTTGCGTGTGAATGGGCCAAACCATCTAGATTGTCTGTGGTTTAGTGTAAAAAAAAATCGTGTTTACGGCGCGACCAAGTTATATGTTCAGGTGGGCAAAATTGTAACTAACTAATTAATTGTAAATCCGGTTCCCCATTTTTTGTGTTATTTATTCACTTACTAAGATTTATAGATATAATTTTCATTAAAATTGAAAGACGGGTTAAAATTTTCTCATTTTTCTAGGTAAATTTCTTAAATGTTACGTTATTACTAAATTCTCCACTAGCGCCGCTATCAACTGAACAGATAATATGGTGGCACTATAATATCGATGTGTTTGACAAAGAAGTTGACAGACCATTGGTAGATTTTCACAGAATAACCTACTACAGACGATTTAACATGTGACGTCACCATAGAGGTCAAATGAAGGGCATTTGAATATTATTATTTACTCAAAATAAGGCTCATCTTTTAAGATAAAAATCTCTTACACAAAAAATACTGTAGTTTGGATGCTAAGCTCGAAATGGTTTTCGATTCAGGCAGTTCACTTTTTTTTTGCATCCCGAATTCTAGGCGTCAACGCAATCAAAAGACATGTCACGTGACCCGACAATGTAACTGTAATTAAACTTTAATGCACTAACAGAATCGAGGCCCAGGGTCGCAGGTAATTCTAACTCGAGCTCTATTTTGAGCACCGGGTATGCTATTATATAGAATAGTGATTAAATTATCAGTAATGATCGGGATAGGTCGAGTCAAAATGTTTAAAATTGGCGAGGAGACGTCATGTAGCTTATAGGCTCGAAAATATCTAGATTCGCGCCAGCGAGTCCAGCCAAGTTCGGGAAAAAAGGAACTGGCGACGCAGCAGCCGTGTGTAATATTACAGGAATCACTTCGAGCTACTTTTGACCCCTTCACAACTCTACAACTATTTAACCTACGTATATGAAATTTGGACATTTCTTAAAGTCCATTAGCTTGCCTAGAATCCAAAGTTTCATCAATGTTGCTCAAACAGTTATAGATATATTAACTTTTAAAAACCGGCATTTTTATGACTGACTGACTGACTCACTTATAGATCAAAAACCTAACCCACTTCTAGATGACCTAGAAACTTGATATTTGGCATCAAGGTAGACCATTGGGCATATACAAAGGAAAAAATCTAAAAACTGAAAACTATTGATATTAATATCCGCATAGTATTTAGTTCCAAATTCTGCCAATAGATGGCGCTTTTTAATTCTATATCGCGGTATGGTTTGGTCTCAACCGATACTATATAATATCTGTAAACAACTTTATGTGCACGTTTCATTGAAATGTAAATGAGTATCTGAAAAGTCGTATGTTCGTAGCTAGACTTGCGCAAAGTGTGTCCTTAGAGGGAGTTGTTATATCTCATATCTTTGATCACCGGGACACATTATATCCCAATCATATCTTACTCACCGTTGTATCCTAGCTCATACGACGTACAACAGAGTGTGAGTGGAGTTAAGAGCCGTGCGACACAAGTGATGAGTCTAGTCTACCTATTTCCTACTATATCCAGCTCACAATTTCTTTCATAATCACAACAGATTGTACCTACTATATTTTCAAATTTTCTTCATACTTTACAGACTTAGGACTGACAACCTGAACAGAGTTAATATAAATGTATCACTTTAGTAGCAAATATACGAACAAATTAGACTGTGAAACATGTTGAGGTGGGCATATTTAAAAGTTGAAAATATACAATGATTAAAAATATTTAAAATCACGTCAAATCAGATCGCTTGATGACCTTCAATCGCAAACTAACTCAAAACAAGTATTTACGTAAACAATGCATTCGCATTTGTGCCTAATTTTAATTGCTTTTTTTAACTTTACCGTCTGTGACCTACATAAAGAAAGACTAGTTTTGACTTTCCCGTGCTATGCACCAAAGTAAGATATCGAAAAGATCACCAAAACGATATATTTAGTATGAATCTGGTGACCTCCGTTTCACAAATCGGTAATTAAAGCGTGACAAACATTTATGATTATCTTCTTAACCGTTCATCTCATTAATACGAGTATTGCGCCCGAATGCACGATGTTAGCCGAACAAGCCAGGCGTACCAATAGCGATCAAAAAGGTCACCAAGTCAATACATTCTTAAGAATCTGGTGATCTTTCTCTCGTCGCTCGTTTGTTACTACGACGAGAAATGCGGCCGAATGTATCCGATGACAGCCGATCTCGATCTCGCTCTCGCGCACTGTGTATGAGCTGGATAAAGTAGCAGGAGCTTAGAAGGAGAGGGAGCCAGATATAATTGAAATCTCCGAGATATAACAGGGACACACTTGACGACTGGGGAGATATGTGTCCTATCATATCTGGCTCCTGAGTTACCCAAGGCTATTCGTAGCTGATTTCTAATTCATCGGTTATCGGTTCCCTGGCATGGCAATAAATACAGCGCCACCAAGTTATCTGTCTGTTCAGGTGGCCAAAATTGTAACTAACTAACTAATAGTAAGTCCAGTTCCCCATTTTTTGTTTCATTTATTCACTTACTGAGATTTATAGATACATTTTCGTTAAAATTTTAAGACGAGTTAAAATAATCTCATTTTTCTGAGTAAATTTCATAAATGTTATTACTAAATTCTCCACTAGCGCCGCTATCAACTGAACAGATAAGATGGTGGCACTGTAACGATGTATTTATTAGTGATCAATACCAATAATCTCTGTACAAAAAGCAGTGATATCCCATCAAAAACATAAATGTGAATGATAGAAGAGCCAAGTTCGATAGGTATTAAGAACAGACGTCGTTATCGACTTCGCCAACAAAATAATTGAGATCTATATGGGTGCTGCCAAGTTCTCTGAAGAAAATCATGAAATTTTAGTTACAAGATCACTAGAGATGTAAATTGTTATTCAGGTTTAAGATTTGACTTGGCTAGTTTTCACACGTACAGGCTAAATAATATTTATTTAATGAACTCTACTTCGTTTAGTCATACGGGGGTTAGTGTACTTTCTGTTTGTATTGTACTTATGCTGTTAGGTTGATATAATACCTATGTGACTTTTCTGAAATTTGGTTTGTGGGTAAAAACTAGCAGTCAAATCTTGAGCTTGAATTGCAATTTACATCTCAGTGATCTTGTAACTAAAATTTCATGATTTTCTTCAGAGAACTTGGCAGCACCCATATAGATCTCAATTCTTTTGTTGGCGAAGTCGATAACGACGTTTGTTCTTAAAACCTATCGAACTTGGCTCTTCTATCATTCACATTTATGTTTTTGATGGGATTTATATTATAGCATAGTTTTATAAGCTATCATCAACCCATTATGCCCCCATCGAGGGGCACAGGTCTCTTCTCTGAGAAAGGTATAGGCCATAATCCACCACAGGGGCCAAGTCCGAATTGGTGGAGGCTTATAAGATTAGTGGCTGGTCTTACCGTCAGAAGTTTTCAAGCCGCCCTCAGCCCTCTGACTGGCTTAACGACTGCCATCTATCGATGGCAGGCGGCACCAACTACTTGACGTGCCTTGCGAAGCACGGAATCGCTCGGAAAAATGCCACTAGTGTTAGTCATAGAACGGTTACCCATCCATGCACTGAACGCACCCTATGTTGCTTAACCTTCGTGATCGTTTAATATCACTCAGGCAGCCGGGGCTACGAGGGATTCGATAATAAGCTATCATCATCAACCCATCATGTCTCCACCGAGGGGCACGGGTCTCTTCCCTGAGGAAGGTATAGGCCATACTCCACCACGGGGGCCAAGTCCGGATTGGTGGAGGCTTGTAAGACTAGTGGCTGGTCTTACTGTCAGAAGTTTTCCAGCCGCCCTAAGGCCTCTGAAATGGCTTAACGACTGCCATCTATCGACGGCAGCCGGCACCAACTGCTTAACGTGCCTTGCGAAGCACGGAATTGCTCGGAAAAATGTCGCTAGCGTTAGTCATAGACGGTGACCCATCCATGAACTGAACAAGATCAGTTTAAGATCACTCAGGCAGCCCAGGCTACGAGCGATTCATTCAGCCGATAATAAGCTATATTTATTTTTATTTCTGGTAACTTAATTTATAGTTTCTCCATTATTAATATTATATTCATAGACCTGTAGCTAATAATATTAACGAAATCTTTATTCTACCGTAGCCATAGTTTTGAATGGTTTATTTAAGCGGCAAAACTTAAATACAGCATGAGCCTTGGAGACATTATTTCACTCTGTTTCCTTAGGCGGTCGCGTAATAAAATCAAATATATTTTTTTATCTCAAGTAAATCTCTACGTCGATCAATTCGACTATTTTACATTACGGCTAAATCGACATGGCGCAGTGCAGTCCAATGCAATATCAAGCAACGCGCAGCGTGGGACTCGTTTGAATGAGCTTGAATCTCGTTTAAAAGTCGTTCAGTTTTTTTTAAACTCTTTTTACGGACGCCACCACCGGTGTCTTTTGTGTAGCCAGATTTCGAAGCGATGCGATGCGTTTGAGCAAAAATATGAGAGTTTCTAAGTTTGATTTGTTTTTACGGGATCATTTACTCTACTTACAACTCTCTCCTTACTTACTACTTACTCTACTGTACAGTCGACAGCGCACCATGGTATACACCAGTGGTTCTTAAACTATTTGCAGTCACGGACCACTTTAAGAATTCTTAAAATGCCACGGACCCCCTGTCAATATATGAATATTTACCTCTTGTGAAAAAAAAAACAAGATTAAAGAATCACTTTTATTGCTCTCGCCTCTCGCCTCGCACCGCTTGACAATAACCAGCGAGAGTGGTCAAGAAAATTAGGATTTAGTTAACTTTCATTTTTTTTTTTTCATATATTTTAAGAGTTAATTGAGCTGCTGCGGACCCTTAGCGCGCATATTACGGACCCCTTAGGGGTCCGTGGACCCCACTTTAAGAAACCCTGGTATACACCCATGCACTCTACTCCGTTGCATTACAGGCGACTTTGCAACTAAAATGTGAAGATTGACGTGCTGTCGACTGTACAAGGTGCAAAAAATAAATAGAAACCCAGGTCTTGGATGTTTACATGTTTGTGACGTCGCTGTTTCTGGTTCCCACGACACAAGGTATCCTAGTGTGGGGCCAGAAGCAATGTATGTGCCTGTATGTAAATGTTATTTATTATATAAGATTGTATAACAAGGTTCCCCAAAATATATTAGAGTTGCCTCCAACGCGGCTTAAGACATGTGTTAAGCACACTCTGTTCAAAAAAGCCCATTATATCGTAAAATCGATTATCTAGAGGATAAAGATGTCTGGTGTAAAACAGTAGCTTAATATTAAATTTAACCAGAGGATAATTATTGTGTTCAACACATCCAGGAGTAACAATATTTTTTTAAGTTTTGGAAGTTTGTTAATTAGTCTAAAACTTTTTTTAAAGGATTACATGTGGAGTTTCTTTGTTAGTTTCCTCTCCATGTAATCTATTAATTGTGAAACTTACAACTTTGACATTTTCCTGTACCTACTATGAATAAAATAAGAATGATTCTCTCCCTACAAATTTTCGATCGGTGTTACCCCTTGTATTTACGCCCTTTATTAAAGTTTTACCTGATTTTATTAAAAGTAACAACATAAAATTATAATTTTAGAATATTTTATGTACTATTTTGTTTTATTTATTTGCAATTTTATTAAAAGTTTCTCAACTATCGCGTTTTTAGTTTTAGATTGTAGGGAAAAAAAAAAGTTGCCATCCCCACAACAAACCTGACATTGGCAGAATCCTTAGGGGTGCCATTTTATAGAATTGAATTGAATTTGAAAAAAATTGAAAAAATCTTGATTTGACGACTTGAAACCCTCTTTTCGAGGTGATAATGAAATTTTGATACACTGCAGTGGATGGGTATACCACGAACAATAAGGGCGGTGAGTACCTACAAAGTAACAAAATTAAGTAGGAACATAAAGTAATACGACAAAAGGAGCCAAGACGCTACTCACAGAGATGCCCAATAGAATTACGAACGAATGGAAGTCGGCGCAAATGTGCCGTATTCCCGTGGGATGTGACTTTATTTAACCTCAGCCTCACAGCTTCGCGGTTGTTTATAGCAGTTCCTATTGCGTAGGGAATAAGAGTGGATGTCGAACCAACTTCCGCCGATTGTACTACCCACGTCGTTTTCTTTACCGCCGTTTGTGCCGCGGTTCTAATTATATTGTACCGACTAATGAAAACAGAAACTTACAGAAGCGCCAATGCTCTTCAGAAAGGCCCAGTCAACTATCAAGCTCTTTTTGCCCGACTGCGGTGACCAAAATGAGGGTAATGTGTTTTGCTCGTGTGTAAGATTGTATTGTAAACTCGGTATGTCGGATTTGTGTTTCTTCTTATCTCCTTAAACAATTGTTAGTTTTGACAGTTTATATCTCAATCGTTTCGTTGTATTTTTACGAGTGTCATTAAGGTCAGCATAAATAACAAAATGTGTAAAAACACTAGAAAGATAAAAATAAAAATATGAAATAAAAAAATATCAACAATTCGACTAGTGAGAGTTAACTACTAAGCCAGAGGGATCAAAATTCAACAACGTAACTCAATGTGACGTATCTAGGTTGGTCTCGCCTGCAAACAATACCTATTTTACATACGGCATCATATGGTAATTTAAGAAGATAAAGTGAACCTCGTACCACTCGTAGTACCGGCTGCCTGAGTGAACTTAAATGATCACGAAGGTTAAGCAACATAGGGCGCGTTCAGTGCATGGATGGGTGACCGTTCTATGACTAACGTTAGTGGCATTTTTTCGAGCGGTTTCGTGCTTCGCAAGGCTCGTCAAGCCGTTGGTGCCGGTTGCCGTCGATATGGCAGTCGTTAAATCAAGTCAGAGGCCTTAGGGTGGCTTGAAAACTTCTGACAGTAAGACCAGCCGGACTAGGCCCCCGTGGTGGAGTATGGCCTATACCTTCTTCAGGGAAGAGACCCGTGCCTCTCGGTGGGGACATAATAGGTTGATAATGAAAGTGAACCTTTCGTGATAATCCTTAGTTGACAATTATATCGTCCTATATTAGCTTCCCGCGACAACTCTGCCCCTTTAATAACTCTACTTGGTGGGTGATTCTATTAATTTCTTCTTATACCAAGATATATTAATAAGAGATACACGCCTCGAACTTTGAAAACAGGGAAAGAGTGAACAGAAATTAATATGCCTTGTCTATTACAGTCTGTTAGCTTTTAGAATATACCTCAACTGAACAATCAAAAACCGATTATATTGCAATAAATACAAAAATACAAAATGGTTTATTTTAACCACAAAAACACATCACTCTTACACATTACTGAATATATAAGCAAAAGGTATATTATTAGGGTATTACAGTTTTTATGGCAGAGTTTAATCCAAGTATTTATCCAATAAGTATCCAGAAAATATTTATCCAGTAATCCAAGATTTACCACTAATAACTTGGTCTCCACACTGCGGTCTCACCGCTAGGTTATACCTGTGTCGTGGAGGCCGATTGCCTTACCATTGGTTTTATTTGGTTGTAGAAGGTTCATACTCATTATTCTAAAAACATTGCCAGATCTTAATACACATTATATTTGACAATCAATTATATTGTGCTTACAGTAATAAGGTAAGGTCTATTTTGTATTGTTATTTATAACTTTCCATAACTTTTCAAAATAGTGAAGAAAAGTTTTATACAGAGCGAGGAAGTAGTAGGTATTACACTCGTGTGCTTTCGGCGAAAAGCGAAGCCTACTCTAGAGCCCAAGGTATATTCTAAAAGCTGACAGACTATACTCGTAATATATTTGATTACCTCGTTGGTCTAACGGTATCGCATCTGATTACCATCGCGGAGGTCGTGGGCTCGATTCTTACTGAGGATCACCCCACAAATGGCCTCAGTCTGGGGGTGGTCGCGTCTGGTCTGGCATATTTCTACGTTTTTTATGTTCTTGCCCGGCCACCAGAGCACGGGGTATCCTAATTTGGGAATAAGTCAACGACTTTGTAATTCTGTTGTATGAAAGATGTAACTAATATGCTATTTGACAGTGTGAACAAAAACAGTAATATTTATACATATTCGTATAAATTATGTGTCTCAAAACTGCTTTAAGGCATTTTAACTAAAAAAATAATTATTCATTCTTTGGGCCAGGACACATAATATTGCCCAAGATAGTGTTTGGGCGGCTTATTTTAAAAGTAAATTTTCGTTTGCCTTTTTTAGAAGAAATACACGTAGGAATTAAAATGACCACTTTCTGTGGACTCCATGAACACCAACAAAAGAAATGAGATGGTTTTTAGAAAACGGTCAAGTAGCCTATCGTAAATTATCCATTCCGACCCAATCATAAATATGAAGGGATTTCAAGGGGAAAGGAACTTCAACTTAGCTTCGCTGATTTGTTGACTTTCTTAATGAGAGAGTTGCGATTGAAATGGATGTCGAGTTCCTCTAATACTAAAACTTCCGGAAACTTAATTTGTTTTAAAAGCATGGTGCTATTAAAACAAATTACTGCTTGGCTATCAAGTTACTTGCAAGTGATGTATGTATGTATTTAAGAGTAATAAGTAAGCATCCTATACGATATAATCGCGGCCCCCACAGGACAGGCTCGGCCTAGTGTGGGGACCACTGCTTATTGTAAGTCTTATGTTAAAGAATTAATAATAATAATATCTGTCCGTCAGGCCACTTTGACCAGACGAGGCTTTTACCTTTTCTTTTTCTGCAAAATAATCGAACTGTATACAATAGGGTAGTTTCCAGGGTCAAAATAATTAAATTATATTTAGTCCGTATTTTAGAATATAAAAAATATTGGACACGTATTTTTTCTTCTTTCGATTGAACAAAAAATAACAAAGATGTAGCCCATTAATGTTACGTGTGACGTCACTCCGTGTTAAAAAATGCAGCACGGCGTGACGTCACAGGTAACTTTAATGGGCTATATCTTTGTCATTTTTGGTCTAACTTACAAATAAAAAAATACGTGTCCCTTATTTTTGAATAATCTAAAAGACGGACTAATTACCTTTTTTAGGGCAACTAGCCCATTATACTAATTTTAAAGATAATGTATGTAACAGATTTTTTGGGATACAAATAAATTTTATTTCGTTTCATTTCATTTCATTGTTTCATTGTTCTACCGGCTGGGCTACCGCTTGCACAAGTGAACACTTTTAAATATAAGTGTTTAAGCACAGTTCCCGCAGTTATTACTAAATTATCAAATCCTACCTCTTAAGTCCCCGAGTACTACAAAAAGGACCAAAACCATTGTTATTTTCAATGTCAGGACTTAGAAGGGTATAATTATATTGGCTAAAAATCCTTTCTTCATAAACTTTTCCCAAATCAAATTTATGTTTGGTGGTAGGATGTGATTAATTTTTGTTAAGTTATACCTCTATATCCTTGAAGGATATAGAGGTATAACTGTATTCTTTCCGAACTAAAATTTTCACTACACATAATAATTTTAATTCCGGATTCACTTACCTACTTGCTTTTTTGTCGTAAGAGTCCGACCGGTCGGACCCTTCCAACAAAAAGCAGGTAAGTGAGTCCCAAAGTTAGTGAACAACACATTTCTTCATTTTGATATTGAAATGTTCTTGTGGCCGTCACATATCTATATTATTATTATTATACGTAAATCAAAATTAATCGTGTATCGATTTATAACTAAGAAATTATTGATGCAGCTGCGCTCGCTTCACGACTTCGTTAATATTCGAAATAAAGCACTTTATGGTTCGCTTTGTTATTTTAAACTATCTATCTCTGTCGCTATTCGAAATCCTGAATGCGTCCGTCCTAAAATTCTCAAACTATGTTCTAGCCAGCTGTGCCAAACAGATTCTCCTAAGTGCAGTTACGTAAGGCACGACAAGTGATGGATTATCGTTTGTAATTGCCACCTGTGAGCCGTCACCTGAGCAAACCGTCTGCAGACGCTTGGGGACTTTCAGATCTCTATTGCAGTGAACTACAATTCAATTTTTTTGGTTTAGAGTCGATTAGATTAGAACTCTTATTGTACACACTAGAAATAAAAATACGTTAGGAACCTTACATATTATCTACTCGTAAGTTTTGTCGTTTCCAATGGGCAATTGTTTACTATGACATTTCCATGCGCATTGCAAAGTCGATTCATCCACAACATAAGAACTATCAACTAGAATCGAATTGTCATAATGAACTATGAATTGTATTTTATGAAGGCGCTGGCAATTTATGTACAAGAGAGAGATTCTCAGAATGCGGCACAAATAGAGTTAGAGTAGACATTCTTTCAAACCAAGCCTTGTCAAGTTAACTATACTTAATAGTCAGAGAGAATAAAGGTCGTAGCCCACTTACACGACTCTGCTACCACCCGGCAAAAATAATATAATTCAAATAAGGGCTTTAAATATTGCTCTTTAGATATATTTTACATTGGCATCATAAATTAGCTGATAGCTGACAGCGAGCTGATTTTTGCCAGGTGGGAGCAGAGTCGTGTAAGTGGGCTACGACCTTAAGGGCCGATGTAATTAGATCATCGTGCACTAAAGGTAGGTATGCCATGCTGTTGCATGAATACGCGGGAGAAATATTCATTGAAAATAATACATAGCAGGTAGTGTTTTTTTTTCGTCAGTAAAAGTATTTCTACATTTGTAAATGTTGTAACATTGCTTTTTACTGATAGGTATCTACCTACCTATTTTTTTTTTGAATCATCATTTGAGTTTTTGGCTCATGTGTGGAATTCTTTCTCAAAAAGCGAACAATGGTTTCCATCACGTCAGTAAGGTGCGATACACGAATATTTTTCATTTTCCTGATTCTCCGTTCGGGCTATCCGCTTGCACTGTAGCAGTACCGTAATGGAATCACCGTGCGAATACTGAATGGCCAATATCGCTGTGCCGAGGTAGTTTTACAGCGGAATTGCACACAAATAAGGCCTTCGAGGGAGTAACGCGCTTAAAACCGATTTTAGGGTTCCGCACAGCCTATAAAAATGAAACCCTTAGATCTCTTGGCTGTCTATCTGTCAAGAATCAAAGTTCTTTGAATTTACGGGACAATGGTTCTGTATTCCATGACCCTATCACTAAGCCTACATGCGTAGTCTCTGCGTCCATTCATTCAAACGTTTGATCTAGGCTCTATTTTTAAACCTAATGGGTGCCAGATGGCCAGTTGATGTCTTTTTAAATCCATGATATAAAATATGCGACAGGTTTCATGACATTAAATCTATAAAATTCGTCTGTAATACATTTTGCGATTCTACTTTTGAGTGATGCTCATTATTGAACATTTAACGCGTGTAATTGCGATTTTAAACATCTAAAACTAATTATTATAATTTCCAATCTTTGACCACTTTGCAAAGTTCCTCTATTCCCACCTTTTCTGTTGAGTAGTTCTGTTGGCAGAACTACTGGGATTTTTTACCATTAGTTCTGTGATTGATAAGACTATGTTTTACACCCTGCTTCAATGTCAGATATTCCCAACTACTCAACAGAACAGGTGGGAATAGAGATTCCTATTTGTTCCTTGAATAGAACTAATGGTAAAAAAAATCTCAGTAGTTCTGCCGACATAACTACTCAGCAGAACAGGTGGGAATAGAGGATACAGGTCGGGTAGTTTAGTTTAATAGGAAGCGTCCCAGGCCTATTGATATGAGAGCCAGCTAGCGTATTCAGCCTTTTTCTAAGCGCATGGCAGACGTTAGTATTTTAGAATAAAAACAAAAGAAAAGTCAAGAAAGCTAATTGTCCTAAAGTGTTTCTCTGTCACTGAAAGTCTTAGTGGAGTCCCATTGGCAGCGGGTGCTGAAAACAGATTGCAACTGCGGATTTGTCGCTGAACTTGATTAAGTTTCGTGCTGGCGTCAAATTGTAATTACAGATGTTCCGCCCGATATGCAGTGCTTTGAACTTGGAACGTTCAAGCTAGTTGAATGATTTAAAATCAAACTAAGATGTACTTGGAGAAGAAGGAAGTCGTGAATCAGAAACATTAGAGAATAGTCTGCTGTGGCCAGCGTAGGAACAGTCTTGCGCTTGGCAAGAGAAACGGAAAATTTAGGAAGACTGCCAACCAAGGCACAAGATAGAAAAGAAAATTAAATTGATTTGAAAAAAAAAGAGTGGCGGGAGGCTTACGTCCAGCAGTGAGCATATTGTGTGTTAATAATTTGGATTAATTTTGTGAAATTTCAATTTTGAAAATAAATCTGATCTAATACCATAAAGATTCAGTTTATTTTAATTGAGTAAGTTCTATTCACGATTATTCTTATTTATTCTTACGATGTCAGCGCTCTTACGAAGGACAAGCCACGGAAAGCCTGCTGATTTATTCCCAAGGTACAATTGGTTAAGTGATTCATAATTTAGTATTTTTCTAGAGGGATTAATCATCATCATCATCATCATCATCAGGCTATATTAGTCCACTGCTGGACATAGCCCTCCCCTAATGAGCGCCATAGCGCCCTGTCTTCAGCTTGCCGCATCCAGCATCTGCCTGCAGTCCTTCGCAGATCGTCATCCCACCTGGTTAGAGGGCGTCCTACACTACGTTTGCCGAGTCGCGGTCTCCACTCAAGAACACGTTTACCCCAGCGGTTGTCGGTTCTTCGCGAAATATGGCCAGCCCACTGCCACTTCAGCTTGCTAATTCTCTGAGCTATGTCGATAACTTTGGTTCTCTGTCGGATGTATTCGTTACGAATCTTATCCTTCAAAGAAACTCCGAGCATAGCTCTCTCCATAGCTCGCTGAGCGACTTTAAACTGGTGGACCAACCCTTTCGTGAGTGTCCATGTCTCGGCTCCGTAGGTCATAACAGGTAGGACACACTGATTGAAAACTTTCGTTTTCAAGCATTGCGGTATGGATGACGAGAAGACTCGACGTAGTTTCCCAAACGCTGCCCAGCCCAGCTGGATCCTCCTCTTGGCCTCCTTCTCGAAATTGTTTTTACCTAACTGCAGAATCTGCCCGAGGTAAGTGTATTCGGAAACGATTTCGAGAAGGTGACCTTCTACGACGACCGGTATTGGATCAATACATATAGAGGGATTAATACATATAGATTTTAATACGTATAGTAGATTTTTACATTTTTTTTTAATGCGAAAAGAGGTGGCATTTCATGTTTAGTATTATATTATTATGTATATAGGGATTGATTCGATCATGCAGAGAAATTCCCAACGTAGCCAAAGAGCAAAGGATAGTATTTGCTCTCCGAGCGACCTTGAGGCATCTTATAAAGTATTTTAGACGCGAAAATGTGTCTTCGTGTTAATGTTTGAAAATGTGTTAATGTTTAATAACAATGTCATAGGTGTCAGTATTAAATTAATTCAATGGTGTCAGGTAAAAACATTTGAATTGATTTTAAATCGGATGAGATTGACCTTGGGCGGCTTCTTATTCAATAACTCTAGAGAGCCGGCATGACTTTATTGGCCATTGTTGGACACTTTGACAAGCGGATTGTCCAGCGTGCCTCCGGGGAATGCACCGAGGTACGGAATTGTTTTGTTTTCTTCCTCTTAAAACTTCGCTCCTAATGCGTTTCAGCAGACAAATGCATGTGCAGAAACTTGGGCTTTATATGTGTGTAGGTGGGACGTTACTTGGTGTTATGAGAGAACTAGCCCAATATTCTGTTAATAAATTTAAGTACAGTGACAATTACATGGAATTTATTCCATTGTACCCATTAGGGTACAATCCACAGGGTGAATTGAACTCACATTTGGGAACAATTAATGAAACATCGAACTGAAACATAAATAAAGTACTTAGTTTTAGTTTTGTAAATACTATGTACAGACATTACTTTTCTGTTATATTTTAAGTTATACAAACTAACTATGACCATCGCGAGAGAGATTAGTTTGTAAATAACTGAAAAAATATTACTGCGAGATTTGTCCCAAATCTATCTTATCTATTTTTCAGTACTTAATGTTACAGGGGACAACACATCAACCACTCTAATCAGTTACGTTAAAAACGACTATTAAACAAAAATGTAAGGTTTGAACAGCTGTCGACTGTACCAACATAATGTACACGCGAGTGATAATTACTCATAATTATTATGGAAATACCTATTAAGCAAAATAACGGGGGAAATGTTCACTTTTTAATATTTTTTTCAAACTGAACCTGGTTTATTTACAACTGATGGGTAAAGGGAGGACCTCATGGCTCATGCGCCAAAAACAAATAGTCAGAGTATCGTAGTGTGGGGCCAGAAGCAATGTGAATAATGTTTTTTATAGTGGAACGTGGATACGTTCACGGATCGGATCAGCTGATGCTTTGCCTGTGCTGTTCGCTTGCAGAATACAAGCTTTGTTAGGTACTTACAATTATTGCAAAGCTCATTTCTGGAAAAATAACCGGGGTTCACCACAGTTGCAAACTCTGTTCAGTGATAAAATTTATTAGGATTTTTCAAAGGTGCTTTAATTACGCAGGGCACTCAAAGTGCTGTTGCAATACGTCGAGAAAAAGAAAACTCTAGAAAGTCACTGTAAGTGTATTAGAACTCTTTGTTTTTTTAAGTTCCGTCGTAGCTATCTTTCAGGACCACCTTCAACGTCTGCATATTGGAAGAGTATATCTCCCAATATGCAGGCGTTGAAGGTGTATTAAAGGTATTGTGTTAAGTTCAAAGAAACGTCCGCCAATTTCTAAAAAGGTGGCCTACGTCGATAGTGACTGATAGGTAATTTGTACTATCGACTCATCATCAACCCATTATGTCCCCACCGAGGGGCACGGGTCTCTTCCCTGAGGAAGGTTTAGGCCGTACTATCGACTGTTTGCTTGTAAACTTTCGTAATGGCACTGAGCGCTGGTTTCGCCTCCATTGTATTCATTCCTATGAGGACCAGCAAATATTCCGTCTAGAAGTAGCTAGGCAAATAAAACAACAGAACTTCTCTTTAATGAATGCCTAATAGTAATTGCAGTTCACTATTTCGGATAAATTCTAGTGCACGAACAAACTGAGCTGACTTTACGCGGGTAATTACATAAAGTGCGAAGTAATTTCGGCAGTTGTTTCTTATTCAAATAACATTGCAGACGTAAACACGCTAATACCGCGTCGCGTATCTCCGATACTGCGTATTCCCGACAAACAAATCCTTGTTCGTATAGTAGTAAAAAAAGTTTGGTGTCGTATAAGCTAGTCGTGTTGACAACGTTTACCGGACGCGAAAGTAGGCCCCAATTATCGGACAATTTTCACAATTACGTGACTTTTTTAAGACATATAAATGTAAATTGGGTGTAGTTACCTTTAGGCTTTTTATGGTGGCCATTTCGGCGTTCATTGAAATGAAGTTTAATGGGAGAGCCTAAATCCTACTTTGAACTCCGTGAAGTTTAAAGTAGAATGGCATATTTTTTTCGTAAATTGGACGTAGTTTAGCAAAAAGGTTCCAACACACACAAAGTGATTTTTGAGATATTTGAGTTTTTAGGTTTAAGCTGATTTACGCTCTCCATACACATGTGGGTTGACTAGCATAATATGCCATAACTTTGCACATAAGTACTCATCGGATGGCTATCCAAGTCTTTGATTCTTAAAGTATAGATCATAGTGATCATTTTGGTATATTTAACTCAAAAATTACCATGTTGTGTGTTGGAACATTTTTGCTAAACTAAGCCCAATTATTCTTAAAAAAACACTAAATAAAGTTCATTATTGTGAATAGAAATATTTTGCAAACTTTCCTTTTCGGTACCTACACAGAGAAGGTGGGCGCTTAAATTTTCGTTTTGCGACGGATAATAAGGGGACGGACGTTGTGGCGTTTTAATTAATTTTTATCCACAATTAATTACGCCCGTCTGAGGCCGTCCCACCCTTTGTTCATTATCATATCCCCGTTGTTGTACGACTGACAGTTTCGCGGGAGACTACACACTTTGAATAAAGAATGTGATTGCAGCCAGCATGAGCCGCTTGGAAAAAACATTGTAATATTCCCTTTTCAAATCCGCACCGGATATTTTTCTTTTTTAATAGGTACGCTATAGTTATGAGCTTTATTTGTTGTATACGTATGTAATGTGTAACAAATGTAGGGATTCTATATATTTCCAACTATCCTATAGATTCGAAACTTTGCATTTATGTATTCTATTATTTCTATTCTATTATTCTTTATTTGGAAATCCAAAAGCACAAAATTACATAAATATCTGCAATCAAGTATCGTAACAATAAAGCCAAAAATAGATCTCACTTATAATTATTACTTTACAACATATCAAGCAGTACAAATGAATAAACAATAATGTGTTTTAATTAAATTGAATTGGATAGTGGACGGAACGAAGAGAGGGAGGGGAGATGTATGTGTGTAATAACATGATAGATAGATAGAATATTCTTTATTGTGTGTACTCCAGAAATTACACGCGAAATTTGACAATAACATAGTACAGTACCTACAATTATGATAAATTTATAATCTGGTCCTAGATCTAATTTAATAATGCGTCATCTAATCTTAATCTGATAATTTATAGGTACCTACTCTTTAATCATAAAACAAAATTCAACAGCAGTGACAACTCGTACTTCAGGTATTGTTTGTAGGTGGAAGTGCCGTTTCAGTATAATTACGCTCCGTGATAAAAGATAGCTGAAAGTAACAAATAATATTTTTATATTAGTACGAAAATTATTTCGGAAATAATTTGATTTCTAAGGTTTGTTTGGGTTTATCCAAAGTTTTCAGCTCGGGCCGTCGCATCAGTATTTTAACACTCTTCTTCCACTAGAGAGTTATTATAAGAGCGCCGGCCATCATTCGCTGAGAGTGCTATGCAGCAGTTCGCATTGTCCATTCGCTGCATATTCATAGCTGTGCAATCCTGATGGGACTGTTTTCCTACATAAAATACCTATTATTCTTGACCCGCTGAAACCGGATTATGCCACGGTCCACGGAACTCTTGTGCATCTACTCGCTTTTTCTGATTAAGAAGGCTGCATATAAGGTTTTTAACAATATTCTAACAAATAAATAAGTACCTAAAATTGGTTTACTTATTTGTACACAATATTCTGTTTGCCTCAATGGCAGTTCCTACTACCTACTGCAGAGTGACTTAGAATTTGTTCGACG
Organism: Yponomeuta plumbellus; assembly: GCA_947310845.1. NCBI lineage: Eukaryota > Metazoa > Arthropoda > Insecta > Lepidoptera > Yponomeutidae > Yponomeuta > Yponomeuta plumbellus. The sequence goes on along the minus strand of OX371209.1, from coordinate 9,543,847 downwards.
CTTTTTATGGCGACCTATGGTATTGTACTGCATGGTATTGTTCGATGCGTGTTGATTATTTGTTTGATTGTTTGTTTGTGTTTTTTGTCCGATTTACATGAAAATCTTTATAAATGATCTTCGACACTAGGCTTTTGTTACTGCTTCACGTCTAAACGGCTGGAACGATTTTAACGATATTTGCTATGGAGTTAGCTGACACCTTGGATTAACACATAGGCTATGTTTTACTGCGGGAAAATAATCTTATTCCCATGGGAAGTTCGATGAAAATAAAATTTTGTAAATTGATCTCTCCGATGCTCAAATTTAAAGTATTTTGCTTCTTAAACTGTGAATAGTTATATTTTTTTCTGTTAGTACACAATTTATTTTCCCTAATAAACCGCGGGTAACACCGCGGGGCACAGCTAGTACAAAATGTAAAAATGAATCGCTGAAAGTGTTGCTAAGCGCAAATCTCGAGAACAGCTGAACCGATTTCGCTAATTATTTTTTTAGAATATTCCTTGAAGTACGAAGATGGTTCTTACGCAGAGAAAAATTGGGAAAATTGCCTAAAAAAGGGGAGGATTTAAATGGTGAGAAAGTATGAAAAAAAAAACGAAAACTTTGGCGGTGCGAAGTTTGCCGGGGCAGCTAGTTATTAATGAAATTATAGAAGGCATGCACAACAGAGAGCTCTTTTATCCGCTTTAAAAAATCAATTAAGAGCCAAATACACTTGACGGCTGTGGAGATGGACTGTTTTCCGTTTAGTCTGCGCTGTGGGACGCTGACATTTTATTTTCACTTACTTTATGATTTACGATCTTCCAGCCACCGGTGTCAGCTTTTGGATTTTTATAATGCCTTCTCTTATATTTTTGGCTTTAACTTTTCTATTTGCTTGCAAATGTTAACATGATAACAAAATTTTCGGTTTCGATTCCCGCTTTGCCTGTACGTTTATAGCGGTTATTAATTTATAGAGGTTTTAAAGACATCGCATACCTAGTAACATGTTAATAAAATTTATAATAAATATAAGGTAGAAGTTTTAGGATTGTTTGGTATGCAAGCCTCCACCGATCCGGACTTTGCCCCCGTGGTGGAGTATGGCCTGTACCTTCCTCAGGGAAGAGACCCGTGCCTCTCGGTGGAGATATAATCGGTTGATGATGATTATACAGCAAAGGTTTGACGACGACAAAAAACCACCTGTCCACCCATATAACTCAGCTTCAAAAGTTGCTATTAAAAGCCAATATGGACTGCTATAAAAGCTGCTTTCACAGCACAACACATTGGCAAATAGGAATGTGTTCCGACTCAACAGATATGTGAAACTTCTACGCTTATTTACCCGCTCTCCGAGTTTGCAGTCCGTAGCGGTAGATTGAAAAGTAAACTGATTCGTTCGCGTATGCGGTCGTATTTGAGTTGCACTAGAAAAATAGATAAAAATAGTCTATAGGGGCAAGGTGACAATATGTCTCCGCAATTTATATGCGGAATTACTAGGGTTATCTCTGAAATGCATATTTCTGAAATAAGTCTGTTTGTTTTTTACACAAACTCTGCGTTTGAATCGGATGAACAAGTTTTGTTTATTCAATTGTTTTGTATAGTAATTTCAAATTGAAGATGGTAATGATAGGCGTAAAGATACCTACTTCTATCAATAAAAATAATCATCTTTGCTGGCGTTATTATTATTATCAATTCTTTTGCACAAATAACGACAGTGTACAAAAGGTGGACATTATGCTAATGGTATTTTCTACCAGTCAAGCCACGGGAGGCCCAGGAGAGGCAAAATTGAGGTAGGCGTGCAAAAAAGAACGATAAAATAGATACTTGAAAGTAAGGTGCGAGCACATACATACATTATCAATAATGTACAATACACACTATTACTTAATATTAAATGGCGCGGTAAACGTTCGTCTGTCATAGACACAAAGTGGCAGCGTCTTGTGACATATGCTGAGTCAGAAACCTTTCCAGTTTTCTATTACCATGATACATAGTGTCTTCACCATGTTGGCGGTGATAGACCAGCTCCTATAAACACGCACCAAAAACCTGAAAAGTTCCAATCGTCTAACTGTCCAAAATTCTACATTCTATACAAATGTCTCTGGCAACATGATGGCGCTGGCCTTTCTCTCAGAGATTGTATGGGCTTAATCACCCCAAGTGCCCACCGCTGATTGGTGATTTTAAGTGCTGAAGGTATGCGAATAAATAGCTCAGATACTCAGGTTTCCTCACGATATGAGGCCATGAGAGCCAGAGTGGCCTGTCATTTTTTCAACACCTATCCGAAAACAAATTAATGAATAAGATGCTTAGGGTTAAGAAAATCACTTATCACTTATCGTCCCCTAGCTTACAACACCGCTTAAGTCATTTTTACCAACTTTATAGGTGTGTCCAATTGTTAGACGCGCAATGAGCAGCTCCATCTAATGGCATTCAAATGTGAAAACCGCCAATTTTCGACTTGAGCGGTGTTGTAAGCTAAGGTACGTTATGTCACATTAAATGTGCAAAAAATTATGAAATAAATTGATTTACTTATGTTACAATTTAAATTAGAGCTCAATTTTTTCTCGTTGACTTTTAGGCCGTTACTATAAACAGATAGGCCGCTCTGGCTCTCATGACCTCATATATTCCTTGATGGTTAGCGAGTGCTATTGCTACTATTTTCAAAAATGTATATACTCGTAATTTAGGAAAAAAGTAAAGATAGATGTCTGCGTGGGTAATCGAACCTGGGTCTTAGTGCGCATAATTAGACCTTTGAACCTTTAACCTGAGGTTGTTACCACTATGATTGTTTCCAATTTTCTTAATTTCTGTAATTTTTTACTATACGTGTGTTCTCAGGTTTTTAATGTTGTTTTAATTATTTTCAAGAATGTGCGTGTATTTTACCATTTGAATATATGTTTTCCAATTTCAATGTCTCAAGCCAAGCAGTAATAACAAATACTAGTATAAACACCATAATATAAAATTACTAGTAATAAAAATAGACTGACAACAACAAATTAATTCCATATTGTGTTTTGTTGTAACACCTGCAACATCTCGCCTCTGAAAGTGATACAATTCTAACATAAATAAATGGCAATTTCATTTAAAGTACATTATTAATTTAATAAATAGCTTTACCAAATAACAAAAAAAGGCTTAAAAACAAATATAATGGAATTTTAACAAATATAAATAAAAGCACTCAAAAGAAGAATTAGAAAATCTAATTGAGTTGCAACAGGAAGGATACATTTTATAGGGAATTTTGTATTGAACTAATTCATCATGGTCACGCCATTCAAATTAAATCTCAACTCAGTTGAAACGGAGTTGAAACTCCTTGGAGATTCGTAGAGAGTTTACTGTTGAACCTGAAATGATGAAACTGGCACTCACTATTTACCTTCCACACTTTGTCCGTACCGAGGTACAGACAGAAATTTTAGTGCTGTCGAGACTGCATTTTGCTAAATAATACTCGTAATATTATACCTCACAATAATACCAATACCTTAGAAATACTCGGCTGCATAGTACAACTATGCAGAAATCCAATATAATATAAGTAAATAAATAAATACATAATTCAGGAATTAATCATTATGTAATACAGCCTGATTTTTTCACCGGTACAATAAATTTTACCATATCATTGGTATCGATAATAGATTACATTTATCGAATAAAATTACCATATATTTTCATCATTCATCCAATTTGTAACTCATGGACACCCATTACAGGCGGCGGGGTGGGGTGAGTGAGCGGGCGGCGGGCTGGCCGGCGCACGATTTGGCCGGTCATTCATTCAGTCGGCGCGCATTGACCTAGGTGAGTGCACGTGAGCCGTTTCCGCACTTCCTGCAGTCGAAAATTACGAGTATTACAAAATGATTCGTAGTTACTTTCTCAGTGGGGAAAATACAGTGCAGCTCGGCAGGTATACGCTGAAGAAAGTTTGCCCCGCCTGATAAATGCCGGTTTTATTTAACCTCAAATACTCAACACCAGGACATTCATGAGAGTGACGCAGCATTTGCTAGACTACGGACAGTTCACTGCACCAGCGCACGCTCAAGGCCGAGGAGGGAGACCTCCCTTGGCCGTGGAGATCGAGGAACAGATATTCGCGTTCTTCTAGGAAGACCCCAGAAGGAGCACCAACGACGCGGTACGCACGGCGCACTTCGGTGTTAGCCAGTACGTGGTGTGGAAATTCATACCACTACCAACCAGTGCAAGCATTCCACGCCGGTGACGGTCCTAAGCTCGTGCAAGTATGAAGGAAGAATTGAAATCAAGTAAGATTTTTTTTGCTACGTCATACATAAGTCATACCTACTGGCTGCGCCGCCGCCGCCGCTTCTTTTCCTTCCCGCAAGCCGCGCGCAGTTGCCAGTTCGGGCGTTTATTTGTGCTCATGCGTAATGAGTCCATATTTCTTTTTGATTTGCGGATAAGATATTCAGACATTGGTATTTTTGTTTTTTTGTACCAACGGGGTAGTAACAAAAAATGTTGGTATTTGTATTTTGGACTTAGTATTACGTATGTTGATTTTGAAAATATCACCCTGTATATAAACATGTAAAGAAATATATAGCTGTGGAATTAATAATCTGGCTTAACGACTGCCATCTATCGACGGGAGCCGGCATCAACTGCTTAACGTGCCTTGCGAAGCACGAAAGTACTCGGAAAAGTGCCACTAGCATTAGTCACAGACGGTCACCCATTCATACACTCACTCAGGCAGCCTAGCGATTCTAATCCTATCACTAGATAAATATTTACATTTTTTCATATAGGACAATTTAGCCAATTGCTTTGTTTTCTGTAATAAATAAATTGCAAATTTGCTACTCCATCGCTTTTTGTTTGCACTCTGAAGTTCGAGTTCATAGATTGAAACTCCGTATTTAAATAGCAAAATTTGACCGCACCAGAGCAAAAAGCGACGACGAGTCGTGGCAATCATTGATAAAACAAAGTTGGAGCCTCAAGTTAGTTTTCCGTGTGAATGGACTTTATCTGCGCGAATCACGGCGTGTGTACAGTCAGGACTACCGAACAAAATTAACCTAATTCAGATTTCATGTGTCTGAAAACGACTTACTCGTTCGTGAATGGGTGCCGTGTCTGTCCGCAGCATTGGTGTTTTCATACTCGTTTAAGAATATCAAAATATGTGAGTGGTTGACCAAAAAGGGACCTGGAGGGATTGGAAACCGTTATTTTTTTATTTGAATTTTTTAATTTGTGGTACTTTAGCTTTGTTTTGGTCTAACCAGAATATTTTTAGGTGCCGTAGTTATTTTTTTAAGATTTTTTTTGTGAGCCGAGCCGAGTCGGAACCTGTCTATACACGAACGCGATTTTCTCGAAATCAATAATTTTCTCTTGAGGTCCCTTTTTGGTCAACCACTCACATATAATGTTTGACATTGCAAGTATTGCAATGTATTGCAAAGTAATGTTTGACATTGACATGGGTCTTGAATTTTGTCTTTCTTAAGTAGATGGATATTAGTACCAAACTTTGTATTAGATTTAAGATGATTTGAGAAAAGATGGCTAGAGTTGAGTTTTTTTTGCTGCCTTCTTCTTCACTACATTCGGCCCCAAGGCAGCGGCTAACATTACCGTTTTATGTACATTGACATTCAACAAGCAGAATGTAAATTCTTTACGTTGAAATAAATTTCTCATTTCTGATTACTCGAAGAGCGTTGGAGTGCTCTGGAATGATGACAGAGCTTAATAATTAGCTTATAAGGATTTCAATTTTAAATTGTCATATATTATCATACGGCTGCCTGAGTGGTCTTAAACGATCGCGAAGGTTAAGCAACATAAGGCGCGTTCAGTGCGTGGATGGGTGACCGTTTTATGACTGACGCTAGTGGCATTTTTGCGGTTCCGTGGTTCGCAGAAGGGTGATTTTATTATATGATTTTAAGTTAACTATCCTCGGTGAAATTTATACTGAAATAGCATAAAAGTACGAAGCTTTGCAATGGCTTAGGTAAACAATTCTGCGAAGTAAACAACTTCTCTATGAAACTCTGTATAAAGTTAATATTCTAAATGTTGATCCACACCTACGTTCAAAAAGTGCTAAAGTAATTCAAAGGGCAACGTCTTTGTAATTTATTTAATCAAAAGTTGTCACAAAACTAATAATACTTGGTTCTGTTTTATCTGCAGATAAAGTTCCGGATAAGGTATCCGTAACAAGGGCTGCCGTTTGTTTTAAATTTGAAGCCATAAACGAACACACACAATATAGGAAAAACTATTTAAATTTTGAACAAACGGCAGCCCTGGTCGCGGATAGCTTATATGGAACTTTATTTGAACATTGTGAAACAGAGGCTTAAAGTAATAATAATTCACCACGGGCTTCATGAAGAAAATTAAATAAATAGGTCACATTACATTCAATGGGTGAATTCGGATTAGGACACTAAGGCCCCACTCTATGTAACTTAGTAGTCTTTCTAAATTTTCTTAATATATAAAAAGTTCGAGCTAAAGCTTTGTTTTTAGGGTTACGCACCCAAAGGGTAAAACGGACCCTATTACTGAAACTCCGCTGTCCATCCGTCCGTCCATCCGTCCGTCTGTCACCAGGCTGTATCTCATGAACCGTTATAAGTAATTAGACAGTTGAAATTTTCACAGATGATGATGATGGTGATGATCATGATGTTGCCATTACAAATACAAAAAAATAGGATAAAATAATATTTAAAGGACTCCCTTACAAGAAACGCGATTGTTTTGCTCGTTATTGATAAAGGCAACAAGTAGACGCTTGAAATATTCATAGAATATAGAGTTACATTATTCACTTTAAAACTAAATAATTAAATTAAAAATATTTAAGTGGGACTCCCATACAACAGGCATGTTTTTTTTTGCCGTTTTTATAGATACGGAACCCTTCATGCGCAAGTCCGACTGCACTTCGCTGGTTTTTGTTTAATTACATTTTACGCATTTCATTCATTATTACCTATGTAGTCTGTGGTTGTGTCAACATAGGGCTCGTTCAGTGCATGGATGGGTGAGCGTTCTATGACTAACGCTTGTGGGCTTTTCCGAACGATTCCGTGCTTCGCAAGGCACAGTAGTTGGTGCCGGCTGCCTTCGATAGATGCCAGTCGTTAAGCCAAGTCAGAGGCCTTAAGGTCATAGCCCACTCATGCCCGGTTCCAATATCCACAAAACGCTTCGTTTTTGCTTACGATCGGTTACAATTTCTACTAAATTCCTACGAACCGTCAATAAATTGTAGGGAAAACGGATCGTAGCCGGTAGGCGTATATTATAGGAACCGGGCATAACACGATTCTGCTCCCACCCGGCAAAAATAATATCATTCAAATATGGGCTTTAAATATTGCTCTTTAGATATATTTTACGAGCTGTTATCAAAAGCCAGCTCGCTGTCAGCTGTCAGCTAATTTCACTTTCAAGTGTATGAACTTTCGAATTGTAGATGTTCCCGCGTTTCGTATATCGGACGCTCGGGTTTAATTGCTTATGGAAACTTTTGTTTTACAGGACGCGAAGCAACGAAGTATACGGAAAGCTCATAGATACAATAAACATAGCAAACTTAGGTGCAAAGCACAATGATCTGGCGCGCGGGCACGGACATGGCACAGACATTTATTTTTCTATTCGAATACCGTATTAAATGTTCGGTAATAAAGTCGTTATTTGAACACACATCAAAGCGGGCGCCGAAATGGCAAGCTATAGCGCGTCCGATGACTCCCGTTTATGTGTGTTCAAATAACGACTTTCTTACCGAACATTCAATACGGTATTCGAATAGAATTAAGTAAATATCCGTGCCCGCGCGCCAGATCAATGTGCTTTGCGCCTTAGGTGCATACACAATAGGGCTAGTCAGAAATCAGACATTTCAATGTAAATAATTTTTATGTTTGTTGAATGTCAATGTACTTGGCCAAGCTTACAAGGCGCTGCCTTGGGGCCGAATGTAGCGGAGAAAAAGGCTTAAAAAAAAAAACTCCACTGACGTTCTTTTCTCAAATCACCTTCTCTATATCTACTTATCTATACTTATTTTTATTTACTCAAATTTATATTTTATAATATTATAAAGAGGAAAAAAATATATTTTTGTGTGTGTGTATGTTTTTAATAAATAGACTCAGAAACTACTGGGCCGATTTTAAAAATTCTTTTACCGTTAGAAAGCTACACTCTTCGTGAGTAACATAGACTATATTGGATTTTTAAAAAGTTTAGGGTTCCGTACGAGGACTCGAATAATGTAACCCAAGGTGTAAAAAATACTACCCCGGAATATTTCCACGGAACTAATATAGCTATTTCCACGGAAACGTTTCTGCGACCCGTACGAAGCTAGTCTAATAGTAGTAATAATAGTAGTCATTGGCTGTTAATATTTACGTTTAATTACGGATAGGCTGCAAATGTCATGGTGCACGAAGTTCTTGAACTTATTCACTGGATAGAGAAACAGATAGCTAGTACAGTCGACAGCACGTCAATCTTCACATTTTAGTTGAAAAGTCGCCCGTAATGCAACGGAGTAGAGTGCATGAGTGTATACCATGATGTGCTATCGACTGTAGGTACTATCTGACAGTAGTCAGACAGTGTTGTCAAAAGCCAGCCTAAGATATGAATCTGGTGTCGACTGTATATGTATGCCCTTTTATCTGAAAGAAGCACTGAACTTGGCAAGGTAAACACGCCAATCTAGCGGAGGGTCGTTAAGGGAGCGCGGCTCAGCTGAGCGAATTAGACGCCGCGGGCTCGTGCCTCAGCCCCTTTTATCGCGCGATTGTCACCGGCACACTATTCTAAGCTGGAGAGCAGTCAGTGGCCTCAAACCTACAGGTCCTTTGGTATTACCACCGAAATGACGTCTCTGTATGAATTCATACGCGCCGCCCAAAGTGGATAGAAGATGGAATGAACTATTGTAAGTTTAAGAGCTTTTATATTTTTACCTATGTTCTGTGCGTGAAAAAAAAAAAAACTATTCTGATTCTGCAACCGATTTTGCAAAGGATTTTTTCGACTTAACTTCTCTAAGCTGGCAACCCTTTTCGTTTCGTATGTAAAGAAGGGCAGGAACTCAAACGACAAAGTTAATCAAATATAAATGTATTTGGGCAGAGCTTCGCCCTATTAAATAATTACAACAGGAAAAGTCCCAATCCAACATTTGCAACGGCTTAAATAGGCAGGCGCCCACCCTCCCACCCTCGCAACCGGCCGGTGCGAGCAAGGCGGGGCAAGCGGGCGGCGGCGCGCGGCGGCGACGTATGCTGACGTCACGGCTACTCTGGCTTGGCTATGGCTGACTTGGCTATGGCTGGCTTGGCTATGGCTGGCTTGGCTATGGCTGGCTTGGCTATGGCTGGCTTGGCTATGGCTGGCTTGGCACTGGACTGGGCTGAGCGTTACAGTCGGCCATCCTGTAACAATTGCTCCCGCAATGGGAACAGAGAAAAATATTAGCTCTCTAGTAAGTCTACTAGGTCTTCAGTTTCTACCTGTTCGTCTGAACTACAGGCACTATCTGTCATCGGGGCAATACCTCTGTACTGTCAAATTGCATCAGATGAAATTAATCCCTGAAAGCTCTTATAACCACGAATACCTTTAATGCTACAAATCTGATACCTGTCATTAGGTAGTACCATAGTTATTATGTAAGGTCTTGTCTAGTAGGGGCTTGTCTCCACAGTACATAATCCCTCTTATATACTGTGCTGTCTTTACGCCGTTTGTCGAAATAACGTGTGAAAGAAAGAAAGAAAGTGTTAATTGAATTTCTCGTCCTGAATCTGAATCGTAGAAAACCAATCTGAAATTTCTAGTCGATTTACGTTTACAGCGTCTATTGTGATTCTACTTAAAGCATCCACATGCTTCATGCGCTCACCGGGTCTGTATTCAATACTTATGCCATAATCTTGAATTAACATCCACCATTTTGCTATGCGTGGTACTAAGTCGCGTTTAATCAAAGTCGCACGTACCGCGGTGCAATCTCTAACTACCTTCAAATTTAGACCTACAATGTAAGTAAACACGGAACCTGCGCAGCGACTCTCATGGACGTAATAATTTATAACGTCCTTGCCGAGTCAACAACCGCCAGTGTTTCTAACTCGTAGCTATGATAGACACTTTCCTCTCTACTGGTAACCCGGCTAAAGTACATTACGGGTCTCAATGTACCGTCAGGTTGTTTTTGCAATAAAATTCCGGCTGTCCCTAACTTGCACGCATCCGTGTGAATCTTGGTGGGCAACGATCGATCGTACAATGCTAACACGGGCTTGCTACACAATATTTTTTTTTTAATTCCTCAAAACTCAGCAACTGCTCATGCTCATTTTCTCTCGCCACATGCGCTCCGCGCGCACTCCTACTGAAATATTTTCTATATCTACCCCCCAATGGCAGAGTTTTTATCAAGGCAAGTTGTTAGTACACTTTTGGCTGACCACGAGCAATCGGAATGGCTAGTAATGGCAATTGGGCTAACCAGCGTATGAAGCGGCGTGTTCTCGCAGGTCTAATTACAAGTCAAATAATTTTATTTGTATTTCTAATGTTTATTGTGTCATTTAAAACGTAGTTATTGCTAATAATAAAGTGTATATTGAAATAAAACAGTGAAAACATACAAATTCAAGGAGAACTTGATAATTTGTACTGGACTATCGAACTGTCAAACAGTTCGAATTGCAACGGCATAATCGGGGAAGTATTGTTTTAACATTGTATATTTCACCTAATACCGCACTTCATACTCCATAAAGTCACTGTACATAACCTCACATACGTGAGATACGTCCTATACATACACTCAGGCACTGTTTTGACTCTCTTTACTTGACGAAAAGTGGAAGAAAAGTTGACGACAAAACCAAGCCTCAGCCATCAAAAACTCACACTGCACATCTACAAACGTGTTGTCAAGTCACTATCGGCAAATACCTACTATTTCAACGATCAGACACTGACACCGATTCCCGGTTTTCCAGGCTAGTAACATGCTGACCCGGGGCAAGATGACTGCGCGTGACATGGAGCTGAGATTAAAGGCGACCCTGCTAGAGCTCAAGAAAAGTAAAGAGCTTTGCGATACACTGCTTCTAGAACGATCAGACAGTGAAGAAGAGATTGAAAAACAAATAAAAACAAACAAGGCACTCAAAGAAGAGCTAAGCGAGTTGGACATCCAATGCCAAGACCTTACTGCCCAGCGAGACGAGCTACAACATCAACTCGACTCATTTAACAAGTGCCATGATGTCCATGATATGGCACTACAGCGCATAAAATCGCTTGAACACCAGCTTGCTGAGGCACACCACGAGATCCAGCAAATCAATAAGCGAGAAGAACAAAAGGAAACATCTAAAACCTTGTCTTTGTACAATGAAATGATGAGTGAAGCTGGGATACCAACTATTGACTTAACTACAACCAGCGATAAGGCCTTCACTAACGAGAACAACAGCGGTATGAAAATGAACAGTGCAAATAAAATCAGAAAGTATATAAAAACCAAGAAATACATTCAGAAGGTGCAAAAACTGATAAAACAAAGCCGGAAAAGTATAGAACGTGTACCTCTTTACCGCCAAAAGATGCAACTAGAAAAAGAAATGGCTGAGTGTCAAAAGGAACTATTTGACAACAAAGTGGACCATGAGCTAGCGATTGCTGAGCTACAATTGCAAGTGGAAGATCTGAGATTTCAATTACTGGACATCACTTGTAAGTACTCAGTCTCACAGACCCAGAACATTGACTGCATTTCATCTGTAAATGGGTTGATTGCTTTAAGCAAGGACAATCTGGAACGCATTGAGTCGAACATGGTCCACATTTCGGATGACTCTGAGGAAGAACTAACCTTGTCACCTCTGCCACCACCGTCTAACCTGCCTGGAGACCCAGCCCTTCTACATCCGAGCTCCAACCAGCAGCTGATCTGTGAAAAAGTTAGTCCACAGCCAAGTCTACAGCCGTGCATTGTGCCAGACATACCAGCCTTTATACAGCTAGATTGTGCACAACGGCATGGAGGAAAGCCAAGCGGACGACTTGAAAGCGGGGGCAGAGCTACAGCAACCAGACACCAAAATGACATCACCACAGTCGGGCCTCACAAGCAGCTTGGTTGAAGACAACAACACATCCTTTAGAACTCTAATTTACTCTGATAAAATAGGTGTAGGTTTAGGAAATAGGCTTCAGAACAACTTAAAACAGCATGTAGAAAATGTATGTATGCCAAATGCATCTTATATTCAAATAGTGAATGTTTTACTTAACAAAAAATATGATAGAAACACAACTATTGTACTATTAATGGGGAACAGCACAGGAATAAAAGAAAGGGACTTAATAAATTATTATGAGTCCATAGTAGCTCTGCACATAAGGAAAATTATCATCTGTGCTTTTCCCTATTCAAAAACTCTTTCAGAAGTGCAAAATTACCGGATATACAAATTAAACCGGCTATTACATAATTTGACCTTTGGTCATAGAGACCAAGTCCATTTCTTTGATACGAATAAATTTATTCAAGACTTTATTTTAGCCCGGGACACAATGAGTGTGCCCCTCTCTTCTAAGCGACTAATTGCCAAAATGTTGGCATTCAATGTTTATGACCCTATTATTGTTAATACAATAGCACAGGGACCTCCAGGTCATACAAATTGTAAGACAAGTGACACTTGCCAACCTCTGTACTCAGAGGTTGTGAAAAGAACTAGTAGTAGGTTAAATTTGACCGCTGATTTAAACTGCCAGCGCAGACAAAGGAAAAGCCCTCCTTAAAAAAACTTATTTTAGCTAATCAGAATATACAGGGTGGCTTTTCTGGAAAATTATTAGAACTAGAGTTGTTTTTAGAACAACACAGAGTGGATATACTTTGTGTCACAGAGCACTGGCTACTAGAGACTCAAATGAATTTTTCTGTGAATAATTATCAAATAGCCAGTTGCTTCAATAGAAAGTCTGCAAGGCGTGGGGGGTCCTTGATACTAGCAAAAAATAATTTGAAATTTAAAGAACGGAATGATATTTGCAGACTTTCTGTTGAAAAAGTAATTGAAATATCGTGTGTTGAACTGTCTGGACACATTGTAGTAGCCTTGTACAGGCCCCCTACCAGTAATTACAGTTTATTTGAAACCATATTAGAGGATGTTTTAAAGGTAGCTTCTAGCAGCAATAAGAAAGTCATAGTCTGTGGTGACTTCAACATTGACTTGATGGCAGACACCACTTTAAATACAAAATTGACAATTATTTTCAAGTCGTTTAATCTAGCAAATATTTTTTTGGAGCCTTCCAGGATAACTGAAACTACTGCCACCTGCCTAGATAATGTTTACTGCGATTGCGATTTTTCCGATTATTCTACAGTAAATTGTCTAAAGTCAGACCACAGCGGTCAAGTTGTGCATTTTGAAATAGATACAAAAAAGGCCGAACCTGTTATCCTCTGCCGGCCCGTAACAAGTAAAAAATTAGTTTCATTTAAATCAGACCTAGAAAGTAGTATAAGGACTCAAGAAAATTATGAAAATGCTAATGATCATTACAAAGAGTTATTCGAAGTGGTGTCGGGTAGTTTTAAAAAGATTTTTAAATTGCGCCATCTAAAAAGCAAGGACAATAGAGTAGGATTCAGTGAATGGGCTACGTCAGGTATTCGAAAGAGCAGAGACACACTTTATGAATTATATGACAAAAAGACTTATACATATTATGACGCCAACTTCATACAGTACGTAAAAAAATATTCAAAATTATTTAAGGCCGTCTGCTATAAAGCTAAATGCGATCATATAAAAGGTAAAATCCTACAATCACCGAATAAAGTAAAAACAATTTGGACCATAATAAATAGAGAAACGGGTAAAGCAAAGTTAGGAGATCGAGATATTTCACTTAAGATTGATGACAAAATAATAACATCAAATGAAGGTATCGCTGCAGCTTTCGAACAGTTCTTCATTAATGTCCCAATCATAACTACAGCTCCGTTAGACTCGTCACCTGATCGTGCGGCGACATTATTAAGGGACAATGTCCCCGCATGCGAACACGATTTTACGTTTAATTACATTGAGCCCCATGACATTGTTAAGAATTTTAAATTATTAAATCTTAAAAAAACCGAGGACTTATGGGGTATGTCAGTAACAATAGTTAGTTCAGTGATAAATATCCTAGCTTTGCCGTTAGCACAGATTTTCAATAAATGCGTAGATGAAGGAGTATTTCCAGACCTCATGAAATATAGTAGGTTAGTACCCTTATTTAAAAGCGGTGATAAACAAGATCCAACAAATTTTAGACCCGTTTCAGTCCTACCAGTATTAAGTAAAATATTTGAAAGAATTATCTTAGATCAATTACTTACTCATTTCAATAATTACGAACTCCTCCATAGTCAGCAGTTCGGTTTCATTAAAGGGCGGAATACAACAGACGCTGGAGTCATGTTAGTTAAACATATTTTCAGTGCGTGGGAGGATCATAATGATGCGATAGGAGTATTTTGTGATCTGTCAAAGGCATTCGATTGTGTAGACCACAAAACATTACTCTCAAAGTTAAAACACTATGGAATAAAAAAATTAAGTCTAGATCTTTTAAAATCATATTTAGAAGGAAGGGTTCAAAAAGCAGAAATAAATCGTATTAAATCGTCAGGCTCACTTGTAAAAATGGGAGTCCCGCAGGGATCTATCTTAGGGCCGTTCCTTTTCCTAGTCTATGTAAATGATTTACCGTTTTTGGTACAAAAAATGTGTGAGATAGTGCTATATGCTGATGACACGTCACTTGTTTTTAAAATAAAGAGACAGGAAAATAATCTTGCCGAAGCAAATAATGCTCTCTCGCACGTTCTAGATTGGTTTACAGTAAATAATCTATTGTTAAATTCAAAAAAGACAAAATGTATGAAATTTACCCTACCTAACGTAAAATTAGTTGAAAAGAACATTGTAATTGAAAATAATAAACTAGAATTTGTTGAAGATACTGTATTTTTGGGCATCACAATCGATGCCAAACTACAATGGGGTCCACATATTATAAAATTGGCACATAGACTAAGCTCCGCAGCATATGCCGTGAAAAGAATCCGAGAACTTACTGACGTTGCAACTGCTAGGCTTGTTTATTTTAGTTACTTCCATAGTATTATGTCCTATGGTATAATACTATGGGGCCGGGCAGCAGACATTGAGACTATCTTCATCTTGCAGAAGAGAGCGATCCGATTTATTTACAAGCTAGGTAGTAGGGACTCGCTAAGAGATTTTTTCAAAGAAACTAACATCTTAACAGTTGCAAGCCAATACATTTATGAAAATATTATGTACGTTCGGAAAAATATTAAGGACTTCGAAACTCTTGGTAGCCATCATAACGTTAATACTAGGAATAAACATAAATTGTCATTTCCACGATTTAGACTTGCAAAAGTTAATACTTCCTTTATGGGGCACTGTATAAGGTTCTACAACAAGATACCCCAAGATATATTAGAGTTACCCCCAACGCGATTTAAGAATTGTGTTAAGCACACTCTTTGCAAAAAATCTTATTATAAAATCAACGATTATTTAGAAGACAAGGACATATGGCATTAAATAGTAGTTTAATATTAAATTAAATCAGAGGATAAATGTGTCTAGTGTTCAACACATCCAAGATATTATTTTGTATGTTTTATTTGTATTAGCTTTAAGGTGATTTGAGATAAGATGGTCAGAGTGGAGTTTTTTTTTCGCTGCCTTCTTCTCCACTACAGACGGCCCCAAGGCAGCGGCTAACGTTATACATAACTGTATGTACATTGACATTCAACAAGCAGAATGTAAATTCTTTACGTTGAAATAAATTCTTGATTCTTGATTCTCGGCGCGTACTAGCAGCTCGCCCAGCCGGCTCCGACACGATGTCCGTGGTCCCGATGTTGATCACCTTAATGTAGCCTTGATTGCCTCGTAGGATGGTTGCAGGCAGCGAGTAGGCCAACTCTTTCATCTCGTGATGGCGCACAGGCGTGATCACGTCGTTATTGTCCTTGTTTCTTAGTATTTCGACTTTTGTAATAGATGTTCCGGGCGGCAAGCATTCTTTAGAAGTTCTTGAACCAAAAGATTTTTCAGTAGTTTTCTAGCAGCCGGTGAAGGATCTTCTTCGATTTCGGTGAGCGAGACTTGGATCCACGTGGCGGACACGAAGATTGCTCGATTGCTCGATTTCAGGAGACCGAGGCCTTTTTCTTCTGTTTTTAGCACGAGCACTCTTCGTGAGTAATACCTCCCACCCACTTCTGAATATAAAGAAGGGCAGGAACTGAAACGACAAAGTTAATCAAATAGAAATTTATTTGGGCAGAGCTTCGCCCTATTAAATAATTACAACAGGAAAAGTCCCGATCCAACATTTGCAACGGCTTAAATAGGCAGGCGTTGTTTCTCCCACCCTCGCAACCGGCCGGTGCGAGCGAGGCGGGGCAAGCGGGCGGCGCGCGGCGGCGCGCGGCGGTGACGTATGCTGACGTCACGGCTACTTTGGCTTGGCTATGGCTGACTTGGCTATGGCTGGCTTGGCTATGGCTGGCTTGGCTATGGCTGGCTTGGCTATGGCTGGCTTGACATGGCACTGGACTGGGCTGAGCGTTACACGTATGTTTTTTCTTACCAAAGAATGAATAATTAATCAATTGATTTATGGCCTTGAAAAGTTAAATTAAAAACCATTGTTATGGAGTGTGGCCTATACCTTCCTCAGGGAAGAGACCCGTGACCCTCGGTGGGGACCTAATGGGTTGATGATGATATGATGAATTATGGCGAGCCGTTCGGCCCGCCAAAAATTCTACAGGTTAATCTACTTTTCGGGGAATTTATTTGTGCCTTACATTTTAGGAGCTCCTTGTATTGAGGTTGTCGAAACGTCGAGAATTAAGGTAAGGAAATGAATAATCGCGATTAGACGTTTATTTAAAAAATAAATAACTCCGAGACATGGACAATTTACTTTGGATAAGTTAACGTTGGTTACTGTCTATATCTTTGACGATCAGTAATGAGCTTATAAATTTGCAAATCACCTACCTCTGGTCAAACAAATAAACAAAATAGGGGGTACATGGGGGTACTGAGTATCAGGTTGATAATTTTGCGGACACCAACAACCACGTAGCGTCTCTATCGCTTTTGAGAATCGTAGTTTCTAACTGTATCCACAATACGGTTGAGATGGTATAGACAGACAACGTATATTAGGTTATTTCGGGCTGAAATAGTTGGTTAGACAAGTGGGTGTTCCCCGAAATGTTATAAACTCTTACGGCTTAGGTCTGGAATTGCTGGAAAATGGAAATGGAAATGTTTATTTGACCGGTTCACGGTACAGTCGGTGATACATCAAGGTGTAATATTAAAAAATATATTCTATGGTAACAATTTATTATATTGACATTCTTAGTAAGGGACATTGAAAGCCTAGTCTGTGGGTATTAGTAGTTGTTCATTGGTCCAAACTGTTTGATATTCTCATGTTGATGTGCGTTAAAGTAAATGCAGATATGTCGAAAATACGTGTTAAATATACTGTATTGTAACGAGGTTGTGATACCTCGTCTACAAACCTGTTTATTAGTTTTATATTTAGGCTATTTACTTTTAAATCTTTCGATTCCGTTTTCAATTTTCAAATTCATATTATTTGTCTTTTGTTCGTAGTTCACTTTATTTGTCATGGCGTCGCCTGGGTCATTTCGATCTCAAGTCTTAGAAGAGACAGCACGCCCAGTGCCTTGAGTTTTACTACATATTTTTATTGATTATTTAAAGTGAATTAGTGAACCAGTGCAAGTTAAATTCAGTATTCAGTGAATGTTATCTAATCCTGATAGTTCTGTACTCCAAAACCTTATCTTCAAAGAGGCACAATCGTAAGTGTTGCGTGTTATTTTTTACGTAGCTCTCTGTATGCGTTGTGTTAAGTTTAGTTTTAAAAATGTACCTTTAGTCATCAGGTGCCTGCTTTTCAGGCCTGCTTTTTCCTGCTTTTTTCAGCCTCTACTTCTCTAGTCCTAACACCCAACGAAGTATCCTTATTCCTCCATCTTCTGAGCTTCCTGGGCTTGTTACGTAACAGTATACCTACTAATATTGCAGTGTGACAAAAAAATACAACTAACTGTAGCAAAAACCACATTTTACCCTTTAACGCTATTCCACATAGGCGTGTTATTATCGGTCGATAACACCGGATACGTTATTGTGATATATGTTTTTAGTACATTATGTATTATTACGGCCACGAAGTTCCACACTGCTGCAATAATAAGGTCGCAGTAGAAGTAGGACGCTTGCATTCCTCCGTCCTGCTATGTACCGATACGAGTTCTTAGAACATTTGTATTGGGTCGCAAGCAATTCCACAAACAGCTGCTACAAAAGGCAAAGGGGCATTTTGTTCGGACCTGTGACCCACCAGCGACCACTAACGAAACTACTCCAGAGTATGTTAAAGACCATAAATGCAACCCAATGAGGTCTGTCACATTCCTCAAAACTATGGGAGAAAAAATATTTTGCAAAATAATAATTAATAATAAAAAAATCGAATTTTCATAAAATACATTAAGATCTTCCTAAAAAGGTACAAGAACGTTTAGAAGCTGAAGTTAACACAGTTAAAGTAGCATTTTTACCACAGTTGCTTGATACCAGATCTAGCTATAAAAATGCTAAGTTGTACTTGGCGTCACTGCTTGGCGACCCAACGCGCAGTCGGTATTGGACTTATTGTGTGAAAGAGAGGGTTGCTAAACTTTGTACTGTAATGTGTATTGCACCTAACGAGGGCCAGAAAACCTAACACAGTTAGTAGTAGTGATTGAAAATCAATATTGGTTGAACCACATAACTTTTTTCCCCAATACAGTTGGGTTAAAATAAAACCATTCCGTGAAATGTTAACCCTAACCCTTCAAAACGAACCACATTTGAATAATGGACGTGAACTTCGAGGTACCGGGTCAAAAATGCCCGGTTACCTTTGGTTTTACCAACGGTTGACCCGTCAAGCCCCGAGGAACCGCCGCCGGCGGGTCCGATGTAAACTATGGCGCATCCCGTCAGGCCCCGTAGACCCGCCGCAGGTAGGTCTAGCAACGGCACTTTGAATCGAATTTTGAAGATGCAGACCACAGTTGTATGAGCATGTTTTATATTTTGGAAATTCTGATAAATTTCAAATATTAAACTGATAGCGTGCACAGAGTCAAAAAAATGATGAAGTCTGACAATGATGCCACGAACTATACGTTGATTTACAAATTGAGTTTTTTATAATGAAATTATCAATGATTATATGGTTTTTGAAAATTATATATGCTGTGGTTGTTCTAGTTGACACTTTTAACTTTTTCCGAGTTTTGTTCATCCTAAAGCTTTTCAATCGGAGTATTATTCGAATCAGGACATGCGCATAATGCGCAATGATTGAAGCACAATAATGGCCTGAACTAATCGGTTAACTGTGTTGTAAAAATCTATAATACCTATGGATATTGATTTATCATCAGACGAAGATTATTGTACAGTATAGATCTCCTACCGGCCTCCGCCAGAGGATTGAGGCTTTATGCTGTACAGTGTGACCATCACAAAAATGGCCAATCTGCCCAACATTAGAAAAAACCCTGCCAAAAACTCGAATACGAATATATATCGGGTTGCAATATCACAAAAACGCATCTGGTATTAGCAACCAATAATAACGCGCCTATGTGGAAAAGCCTTTAGACCTACTCCTGTGTCAATTTGGTATAAAATCTTGAATATAATAAACTGCATCCCTAGAGCCAGTGATATCCTCAAATAGAAAGACAGAAACCGTAAGAAAAAAAGTGTACAATTTTCTGTAAGATTTTTAGTCTTTTGCCGGGAAGAAAACTTCGCGTTTCCATCAGTAAATAAACGTATATCATACCGTTGAGGCTGTGGGTATTCAAAAGTAACATTAAGTTCCGCAAATATTAGGTAGCAACTTAGCTCAAACACAACATGATTGAAAAATTACGACCATTGACTAAAACTATTCTCTTTTTTGTGACTCGTTAAATACGAACGATGAAAATAGAACGACGAGTTAACAAATTGCGGCACCCGAAACATTACTTACTTTACGGTTACTGATATGAATTTATACTCGTATTAAATTTCATGATTTTGCAAAAGGCCGTAGCTGAAGAGGTTTGGCACATGAATAACGACGTGGTGGGCTAGCGAACCGATTAGTCGATGATACCACTTATCCCATTGGAAAGAAATAGTCGGGGTTAGCAGAGGACCGAGGGGATTGACGTGAAAGAAACAGTTGGCGAAAAAGAGGCCTATGCCTAGCATTGAGTTCTGTTCATTGGCGGTGTAGATACTCGTAGATACATTTACACTTGATTTATCTCGAGTCTCACTCACCAGATTCCAGTCTCACCTCTCAACAAAAGACCTATGTTGGGCTGGCGGCGGCCTTTCTTATCGCCGTGAGCCAGAGGATTTGCGGCATATCCAATTTATACCCGGGATCGTACCCGGGGCACGTACTGCACGGGAAAAACCAGTCAAGAGCGCCTCGGAGACGGTTAGAGGTCTGAAGTTCCGTATGTACGTAGACATAGGACTGGGACTGATAAGTTGTATTATAATGCAACTTATGTACATACGTCAACAGTGTAGGGCATAGAACTACTCTCACAAAAGTGTATGGGTTTAATTACCAAGGGTGCGGATTGGCAGCTTAAATCGCTGGGGTATGTGAACACCTGATGCTCAAATTGAATCGCGATGGTTTCCTTGCTAATTAGCAGGTAGGTATTGCTACTATATCTTCACAAATGTAGGTAGCTTAGAAGACAGTCATTATGCCACGCCAGGAAACCCGATAAATCGACCTCCAGGATATGAGGGTGGTGGTCAACCGCTACATTGTATAATAAGTAATAGTAGATTAGTAGCCAAGGGCTGTAAGGCATCAATTGCAGCCCGAGATATTTATACGCACGAGCGCAGCGAGGGCGCCTATAGTTCGAGGGTGCAATTGATGCTTACACCCGAGCTAACTACTCTGCTTTACATCTCGATTGTGAGGTAAGTAGAAAAAAATTAGGTACCCGTTTTTCTTTTCGCCACTTCATGAACTCGTCGTAAGTTTTCAAATATCTCTCTGTAGAACTTTCACGCAAAAAATTGTTAATTGATGCTTGAGTTTCCATTTTCATTGAATCGGGATTGCAGCTTATATAAGCTTAAATATCTTCATCACTTGCATGCTGAAGATATTTAAGCTTATTTTTTTTATAATTAGCACGTAATTATAAAAAAAATCCCAAAACAAACAATAGGTACTTTAAAGTAAAAGTTTTCTATTCCAGCCTTTTTTAATCTTTTTTTTTTGTATTTTAATGTATTTACATCTCTCATATTCGGTAAGTAGGTCCTTATTACCCCCAAATGGGGCTTGTGGGTGACCAATTAGCGCTCTAGAGTAATAATGCAGCTAGAAAAGCCCTAGGGCGGTAAGTAATTAAAAAAAAACTCTTCACTCTTTCAAAAAGTTCGCGTACATCTAACCATCATACTGGCAATAGACATCATCCATTCAGCCCAATGACAAAAGAGGTCGCTTCGCTATTCAGCCTTGTCTTCGTATAAGTGTAATAGTCATCAATTTTAAATATCGAACGGCGAAGCTCAAATTCGTTCTTAAAAAAAAATAAAAAAAAAATAAAAAAGGCGGGAATAGAAAACTTTTACTTTAGATATTGTTTGTTTTTTGGATTTTTTTTATATTCCGTGCTAATTAGGAAAAAACATGACTTCTGCAAGTGATGAAGATATAAGCTGCACTCCCGATTCAATGAAAATGGAAGCTGAAGCAGCAATTAACAATATTTTGCCTGAAAGTTCTAAAGAGAGATATTTGAAAACTTACGACGAGTCATGAAGTAGAGAAAAGAAAAACGAGTAAATGTTTTATTCTTGTAATGTCGGTTTTCTTCTACTTACCTCACAATCGAGATGTAAAGCAGAGTAGTTAGCTCGGGTGTATTCATCAATTGCACCCTCGAACTATAGGCGCCCTCGCTGCGCTCGTGCGCCTAAATATCTCGGGCTGCAATTGATGCCTTACAGCCCTTGGCTACTAATCTACTATTATTGTTATTACAACTTTAAATATTATCTAGGCCTCCACAACACAGATCAAAATCTAGCGTGGATACTAACAATACTACTGCTCTGTTCTGTACTTATAAGCTCAAATTGTAGGTCATCATCATCATCAACCCATTATGTCCCCACCGAGGGGCACGGGTCTCTTCATGAGGAAGGTATAGGCCATACTCCATCACGGAGGCCTAGTCCGGATTGGTATTATGGGTAATAAAATAAATACTTCTTACCTTATTCAGAAAAAATAAAGTTGATGTAGCGAAAGTGATAAATGTGGCAAGAGGTTGACTCTGGACTCTGTCTACCTGTCTGGGGTACAAACGTGAGTTTAACCTCCTCAGTCCCTTGTCAACAAAATAACGATAGAAAATTATTGTTATTTTCAAGGTCAGGAGAGAAGAGGTTAAGTTATATGTGTTCTCTTAAGAGTGTTATGGAGGCTAATTCGATGTGATGGACTAAACATTGCAGTTGACGGTCGTACATACGGAAAATAGATAGATAGAATATTATTTATTGTACACATAATTTACATTTACAAATAAATACAAAATACATCACCACGTAGCGGGCGAGACCCTTATTATAAGTTTTTTAATATTCTCGCATTCTTCACTTCGGATTTTTTCCCAAAAAGTTGCATGAATGAATCTTAAAAATGTGTTAGGAGAGGACAGAACTTTGGACGCGTACCGATTTCCGTACGCGAAAATATTAATCACCGTTGTCTAGTGAATACAGAGCTTAAGTCAATTGAATTCCATTAACGCTTATTGGACATTATTTTAAACGAGCCACGAAAAAGAGCATTTTAAAGGACTTTGGAGGATTATTAACTTTATTTATTCCGGATACACTTACTTGACTTTTCGTTGGAAGAGTCAGTCAGAGACGAGCAACCGACGACGCGAGCTCCGTCTCTGCTCACCATGATTAAGCTCAGTGAATCAGAGCGAAACCTGGTCGGACTCTTCCGAAAACAAGTCAAGTAAGTGTATCCGGAATAAAGTTAATAATGTGTAGAGCTTACCAAAGCTTTAGTTAAAAAACAAGACTTTGGAGGAGGCTAACATTCACAGTCAACGTGTGAGCAGAGGTCTAATTATGCGCTCAAAAGCTTGTTGGAATCCTGAAATTTGTAACTATAGACTTTAAGCTAAGATAAGAATATTCTTTATTGTACCAGGAAAAACAAATATAAAACATTTACAAAGATACAGTATGATGGGCGGCCTTATTGCTTAAAGCAATTTCTTCCAGACAACTGACGATTGAGAGATGCTGAAGGAAAAGTGAGACGGGTAGTCGGTGCAAATAAGAACATTGATATACCTATACTTATACTTAATAATAATATACATACATAAACATTTACATACTATACGTATAATAATTTTAAACATACATAACGTTACATATTATACCATAAAGTTCTATCAGAAGATAAAAGAAAAGACATAACTACATTTTGGAAAACAATAATAAAAATTGTTTAATAAATTAGAAAATCATAAACCTTGCTTTTAAAGATAGCTGGGGAAGAAGAGCACCTTATCGATACCGGCAGATCGTTCCACAGACGGGGCCGGCCGTGCCGTGCTAACAGCGAGTTGCCAAATAACTTGTTCTATCAAATGACTTGATATCTTCAGCATCAGATTCTTGTCAGACCGAAGTGCC
This sequence comes from Yponomeuta plumbellus, assembly GCA_947310845.1. Classification (NCBI taxonomy): domain Eukaryota; kingdom Metazoa; phylum Arthropoda; class Insecta; order Lepidoptera; family Yponomeutidae; genus Yponomeuta; species Yponomeuta plumbellus. The sequence goes on along the minus strand of OX371209.1, from coordinate 9,519,815 downwards.
CGGCTGTGCGAGGCACTGTGGTAGACAAAGCACCTTTTAAGATACAGAGGGGGTGGTTGGATTGAACAGATGACAGTCAATGACAGTCAAAGATGACAATCGGACGGATTGACTTTAGGTTGGTGTAATTCAGAATTTAGTGCGCGTAATACCACAGAATACATAATAGTACAGGTGCAGAAGATTCATTCTGCAAAATCAATTAAAGAAAAAGGGACTCTAGCAGCAATACAATTAGGTGCAATTCAGGTCGCACGGCGCTAAAAAAGCTACGTTATATTCACCTTGTTGTCTCTCTTTCTACCGCGTAACTCTTACCTTTTCTGGCGCCTGAATTCCTACCTGTTTGCCACTCCGGAGTGGTCGCCGCATGTACTTACGTGATCGATACCGACACGCGTAGTGAAACAGGCCTGGTAATACCTATAATGGATGGGCCCTATTTCATACAATTAAATTCATGGTTTATTATGACAATTCGATGTATTCATTCCATAGCCGATAAACCCACATCAGTGGGTTAATTAATCATAGTAAGCACGCAGGATTGATATCTTGCTTACTTACTTGTGATTGGTGCAATTGCACTTTTATTGCTAAGATGGTCTACATCAGTCACATGACAGCAAATGACCGACGCTCTCTCTAGCCGCAACAGTCGGCGGGACTGAACCCGGTCGGAAAGAACCATCATCATCATCATCAATAGGTAAGTAGTTAGACTTGAATCCGCTACTCAAAAACAATGAATGAATGAATATTAAACTGTTCACTGTGGTGTGGGTTAACAGTTATTTGTAACTTAATAGAAGCTTCACTAACATATTCCTCGTTAAAGAAGAGATGGCGTGGGCGAATCAAATTTTCTGCAAACACGTTTATTTATCCTATGTTAACATACCAACAGCGAGCCTGAATCTCACAAAAGCAAAACTTTTTGCTGTCAATATTATGTGATACATAATAAAAACCGGCTAAGTGCGAGTCTATTTGAATACTTCAAACCAGATGCCCTTATCAATATCGATCCAAAAACGTCAAAAAAGTGACGTTTGTTGTATGCGAGCCTTGCATATTCATTTAATTTTAATGTAATCCATTTTAATGTTTTGTCCAATAAGTGCCTTATTTTTCTGTATTTACTATCCTTGTATAATATAATTATGTATGTCTATGTGGCGTAAAATAAATGTTTTTTATTCTTTCTTTCCCTCTAATTATTTATTTTTTAAGTGAATACATTTACATTTTATTTATTTATTATTGGAACATTCTGTGAGTATTTCCAGCGTTTACCTGTAGCCGTTATTAATATGTAGTAAAAAATTGCCAAAATCACGTTTGTTGTAGTGGAGCCCCATTTAAATATTCATTTTATTCTATTTTTTTATTAGTATTTGTTGTTATAGGTGTTATGAGATCAACATAATCGAGGATTTAAAAAAAATACTGCACTATTATCAAACAAAGTTCGATACTCTTGTAGACAGAGGATATACTCTTGGCCGTATAAGGCTTTGGTGAATGCTATCTGGCTCTCGGTATGGTTGGTGACGGTTTCACTTAGGTGACTTACGTAGCCTTTCTATGAAGTCCATCCAAGATTGATGCTTATGTATTCAACATAGAGAAAAAAAAAACCACATGAAATAGTCGCACACACGCATAAACGTGATTTTTTTGTACTTTTTTAATGTTTATTATTTATTGTCAATCTGCCTTAATCTATCCATAGTAATAGTAATAAATAACCTTTCGGCTACGGAACCCTAAAAGGAGGCCAATTTATCGTTTGCGTAAAATAAACTAACATGTGGAAATCATGCTAAGTTTGACTATTCGATTAGCATTTCGAAATGTATAGAAACTTAGTATAACTGACGATTTAGTTTAATATTTAGTTTATTATAGTTTAGTTTAGTTTTAGTTTAATAATTAATTTTAAGATATTTATTTATAAAAATGTATGATTGTAAATTAAATTACTGACGATACTTTGAAAGTTTTTTAATCTTTGATGGTCTTGATATATAGAATAGTCCAATAATAATAATAACTTCCACATAATGCAATCGCTTGACCTGGTCCCGAATTAGGATACCCTGTGCTATGGTAACCAGGCAAGGAAATTACAAACATAGGAAAACACCTAAATTAAGGTCATTTATACAAATGTACGGCGGCCACCGTTGGAATTCGAACCCACGACCTCTTTCTTGGTAGCTAAGGACCTTAAAGGCTCGACCAAATACGTATGTAAAGCACACTTGTCAAAGTCATCATCAACCCATTATGTCCCACCGAAGAGCACGGGTCTCTTCACTGAGGAAGGTATAGGCCATACTCCACCATGGGACAAGTCCGGATTGGAGGAGGCTTGTAAGACTAATGGCTAGTGTTACTGTCAGAAGTTTACTTGTCATAGTGTGATACCCAAATTAAAATTACCGGTTTGAACTAAAAGCTTGGCTAAGCGCTCTCTCTCTCTCTCTCTCTTAGGGGCCGTCCATTAATCACGTGATCTTTTTTTAGGCATTTTTTAACCCCCCCTCCCCCTTGGTGATACATGGTGAGGTTTAAGACTACCCCCCACCCCCCACCCAACATCACGACTGTATTTTTCGTCTCTACAATTTTTTTTAAATTTTTTAGAACTATAATTATCATGCGCGCGCAAGAGGACCAGATGAAAAGTGCAAACTGATCGCCGCGCATTTTTATCTTACTTTTGGCACGTCTCCGTGTGTTGTTCAAGGTTTTAGAGGCATTTTTAGAATTTATGTATCAGTAAAACGGCGGATAGTAACAACAAGAACATTGGACGGACGAACTGACATCTTTGTCTCGAGTAAAAATAAACAAATTAGATCATCCGTCACGTGTCACGGTTAAGTAGTTTCTGAAGACAAAGAAAAGAACGAGCGAGAAAAAATCACCAAGCAATGATCATTAACTGTCACCTGTATAAAGCGGCGAGAAGTATTGGCTCAAAAAGACTCCATGACTGATTGAAGTAACCTTCACAGTAGTTAGGTCATAAAAAGGTGTCCGTATAGTTGGCTTTCACATGCTTGATTTCAGTAATTTCGAATATACCACATAACTGTGTATTAATAGTGCTACAAGGCACAATTAGCTAGGACAAGAATTTCCGGAGATATTAAGGCGACTCACTGAGGCAGCCAACTAGACGTCTACTTAGCAGACACATCACGAACGGCTGTATATAGAGTTATGATTTGTATGCCAGATAATTATGCGCTAATAGTGCTCCCTACATGCCAAGTTTCCAGAATAGTGCTTCAATACAAGCTGAGAAAACATACCCTATTGTTGCGGCAGCCAACTAGACGCTTTTTCTTACCATGATTTCTTCGTAATGGCGTAGAGTTTTAAAACAAAACCTATACCAAAAAACTGTGCGTTAATAGTGCCTCTTAATGAAACACAAATGCCCCCGAATCACGTATGCGTTTAGCCAAGAAATTAATGTGAACTTTTACATACATTGAGGTTTTGGTACATATAAGAACAAAAGTGAAAAAATAATATCAATCAGCAAATATGGCAGGGACTAAAGTATCCGGAGTCTCTATATTAATTTAACTACTAAAGTAAACTACTATTAAACCTTTCCGAATACTAGTTACCGAATCACTATTAATAACTACTCTGTACTATTTCTTTTTTTTATCTTTCCCACTTCCAAAAATATGGAATTAATCACTATTATTAATCTATTGGTGAAATTAATAATGTACTATTTTTGTAATTAATGTACCCGGCTGGGGACAAAAAAAATCCCAGGTCTTGGATGTTTACACGTTTGTGATGTCGCTGTTTCCCACGAAACCAAGTTTTCCTAGTGTGGGGCCAGAAGCAATGTATGTGCCTGTGTGTAAATGTTATGTTATGTTATGTTATGTTATGTTATGTTATGTTATGTTATGTTATGTTATGTTATGTTATGTTATGTTATGTTATGTTATGTTATGTTATGTTATGTTACGTTACGTTACGTTACGTTACGTTACGTTACGTTACGTTACGTTACGTTACGTTACGTTACGTTACGTTACGTTACGTTACGTTACGGTACGTTACGTTACGTTACGTTACGTTACGTTACGTTACGTTACGTTATGTTACGTTACGTTATGTTATGTTATGTTATGTTATGTTATGTTTTAAGATAGTGAGACGCTGTAGGTAGAATCTTCTCTCAGAAAGCGGTGACATAATTAGAGAAATGACGAACGAAGCCTTCGACATTACAACTAGTACAATATTTTTTTCTATGAACATGAATTTAGTTAGCGCTAACCAGAGATCAGTTTTTTTCGGTCATGTGACAACATGGCTAACTGATTTGACTCTTCCAGCGCAACACATCGGCAAGGGTTTTCGTCATGCGTCGACTTATTATGAGTAAGTATGTACTGTGTGCAGTAATATACATCAAAATTATCTTTCCAAAAAATATTAAAAAAAAATTATATCTCAGAAACTATACGATATAAAAAAATCTTCATCTTCAAATCAAAAATCTCTGTTTTAATTTTTTAGGTAATCTGCCTTAGCATAGCATATTCTGTGAAAATTTCGACTGGTTACTGCTAAGACACAGCCCTTAGAAGGTTGAACAAGGAAGGACAGATAGTGAACGCAGAGTAGGTAAAAGAGTCTCGTTTGGCACCCTGGGTGCGATACCCTAAAACGGGAACATCCCACTAAAGCGGGGCATCTGGACATACGGTACTTACGACATTTGAAATTTAATCCTCTTTTTGGGCTTCGCCGCCGCATTTGTACTCAACATCACCAGCCCACTATTGACCAACAATGCCCAAGACGCACAGTGTACTAAACCAACTAGCCATTAGATGGCCGTGAGTGACACTCATCTAGTGTTATAATCACTTCTCTGCTTGTCGGTATCAAATAATTGTTGCAAACAATTTTCAGCCTAATTGCGTTTTCTTAAGAGTTAATTTTAATTTATTGCAAAATTATTGTTTAGTACGTAGAAGTTTGCATACATTTCTTAGCTAAACGCATAGGTGATTCGGGGGCATTTGTGTTTCATTAAGAGGCACTACTAACGCACAGTTTTTTGGTATAGGTTTTGTTTTAAAACTCTACGCCGTTACGAAGAAATCATCTTAAAAAAAAGCGTCTAGTTGGCTGCCTCAACAATAGGGTATGTTTTCTCAGCTTGTATTGAAGCACTATTCTGGAAACTTGGCATGTAGGCAACACTATTAGCGCACAATTATCTGGCATACAAATCATAACTCTATATACAGCCGTTCATGATGTGTCTGCTAAATAGACGTCTAGTTGGCTGCCTCAGTGAGTCGCCTTAATATCTCCGGAAATACTTGTCCTAGCTAATTGTGCCTTGTAGCACTATTAGGTACTATTAATACACAGTTCGGTGGCATAGTTGAAATTACTGAAATCGACCACGTGAAAGCCGACTATACGGACACATAAAAAGAGACAATAACAAATGATGATGACAAAAAGCTAAAGTCTGATTTTTAATCCCGTAGAATTCTGACAGTTATCATTTTTTGACATGTCACAGATTAGAAACCTTTTTTGTCCGGGCACATTTTTCAATTTCAATACGAGTGTAAATATCTGAGTCTACACATTTAATTTGTTAGTGAATGTATCCATTTTATAAAGTGTGGAGCTCCAAATTAAAAGAGAATTTAAGGCAAGTGACAATTGTATACCTTTTCATCACACAAACAGTAAAAAAGTACAAGTAAAGAAAACATATTTTTATTAAAATATCTACACATCATTAATACTAATATCATCTAATATCACTATCTTCATCAAGATCATCATCGCTGACATGAATTATTAAGAGAGCTAACAGCGGCATACTTCACTTTTCTAAAAAGGTTTACGAAACCTTGAATTAGTAGGCAGTGATGCCAGCTAAAGAATAAAAATAAAGTAATTAAATTTAACGATACATTGTTCGTGATATTGAAATATTTGTCATTTTTGTATTAGATCACTTGAGTAAGTAAATATTAAGATTAACCTTTTGTAGGTAAAACATAAAAAGTACTTAGTATTTTATTTTTTTGTTGCCCTCAAATGGGTCAAATTTGTCCCTTTTTCAGTGGAGAACTTTTTCAGTAGCAACACTTATGAAATGTCAGAATTCTACGGAATAAAAATTAGACTATAGGTGAAGATATCAACGAACAAAGAAAAGTTCACATCTTTTTTTCTTCACGCTATGTCTATAACTAAAGGAAATAAAGGCGCTTTCAAGAAAACTGTTAATGTGTGCAGATTTTGCAAAAATATATCTGACAAAACAGTCTGTACAAAAAAGAAGACACTAATGAGACATCATTGTGGATACACAGTAAAATTAGACTGAAATGACTGCTATAACAGAGAAGATGAATAGATTTATGGAAAGATACCGCGCGCCGTAACTTTCCATAAACCGCGCGTTTGAAAGTATAATGAAAAAATAAATACACGTGATATCTTACTACACCCCCCCTCCCCCTTGTGACATTTCGTGATTTTTGTCAAACCCCTCCCCCCCTTTCAAGCCTCACGTGATTAATGGACGGCCCCTTAGCTGGTAAGGAAGGAACAAGTCGGGCGATACAGTAAGCAAAGTAATGGTAAAGTTGTGTAGCTCGATGACATAAGCCGGGATATTTTGTCAACCCTTGTTATGAGCGGGTTTATTTTGTCTCCCTAACATAGGGCGTGGTATTATTATATTTTTTTATATTTAACATGTTATAACATTAAATAACTTCGCAAGGCACGTTAATCAGTTGGTGCTGGCTGCCGTCGACAGATGGCAGTCGTTAAGCAAAGTCAGAGGCCTTATCTACGTACTACCCGACTCGATCTACGTATATTGTAAAAGTACACAATGTACAAAGTTCCATATTATTATGTTTGATGAAAATCACTTAAATATGCTTTCAATTGATTTTTATCTGAAAGTCGCAGTTAAAAAACGTGGTAATTGCGCAGCGGCATGACCTCGGGCTCACACTCGAGAGGTCATGAGTTCGAATCCCGGAATGTGTCAATGATTCTATTTTCCAACTTATAAATATACATTTGTGTTTTAGTTGCGATACCATCCGCTAACCATGAAGGAAAATATCATAAGGAACCTCTATTATCTGACGTATTTACATAGCTCAGTAATTGCTATAAACATAGAACAAACTGTAGAAATGTGAAAGTGAAACTGAAAGTGAAAAACATTTATTTGTATTAAAAAAAAAAACTCACGCCCGTTATCCCCGAAGGGGTAGGCAGGGTACAATAGAGAACAAATAAAAATAGTGTTGTGACAAAGTGAATGAATGAAACAATGACATCAATCTTTTACTAGCTGGCGCCCGCGACTTCGTCTGCGAAGCGTCTGCACAATAAAAATAGTGTTGTGACAAAGTGAATGAATGAAACAATGACATCAATCTTTTACTAGCTGGCGCCCGCGACTTCGTCTGCGAAGGATAAGTATTTCGAGTAGCTCGTTAGCGTAGCGTAGAAAAGAAACATTATGACATTAAAATTATCACATAAATATTTTTTGGGTCGCATTTAAAAAATATAACAGGCTGACAATGTTGAGATGTTACAGTGTAAGGTAACAATATTGTCAACATAAGAAATACGGTAACTAAGCAGAGCCTTAATCATAGACCTATAGGTAGCTACTGCAGTATGCTCCTATAAACTATATTATAATGGTTCACTGTTTTGGCTATAACTGCTTACACATAAGATAATAGACAAACACTCTGATGGGCTTTTTTGTAGGACTATTTACGAAAAACATTTTAATTAAATTCAATAAACTCTGTCTTAAATTCAACGTCTGATGAAATCAAACCAGTTTTTTCTTGTCCAAACTGTAAAATTGTCAAATTAGAGATAGGACTTTACCCAGAATTATAAAAAAATAGTAATAAAATTAGCCAAGCCAGAGACAAGTGGTGACTTCTTGTATCAGAGGCCAAGATCCACTTCGGGTAATTACCGGAATTAGAAGGGATATTAGATATAAGATAGATTACAAAGAGGAAAAGTTTGTATGAAAAGGGTAATATCCGAAAGTCTATATCAAATTTCAAATATGTTTTCACGAGTGTTTAGGATGAACCTTCAGGGCGGACATAGGCTAATCCTGTGGCTCGAACAAAGTCGCGGGCACTGCTAGCATAACATATAAATATCGAATAAAAAGATACCGGAAGCGGTGGATGATGTTCTTAGGCCACTTCATTGTGTATCATCAACCTATTATGTCCCCACCGAGGGGCACGGGTCTCTTCACTGAGGAAGGTATAGGCCATACTCCACCACGGGGGTCAAGTCAGGATTGGTGTAGGCTTGTAAGACTAGTGGCTGGTCTAACTGTCAGAAGTTTTCAAGCTTAGGCCGCTGACTTGGCTTTAAAACTGTCATCTATCGACGGCAACCGCCACCAACTGCTTAGCGTGCCTTGGGAAGCACGGTACCGCTAGGAAAAATGCCACTAGCGTTAGTCATAGAACAGTCACCCATCCATAAACTGTATGCGCCCCTTATGTTGCTTAACCTTCGTGATCGTTTAAGATCACTTAGGCGGCGCCGGGGCTACGAGCGATTTTTGTTTCAAGAAGGGGAGGCCTTTGCCCAGCAGTGGGACACACGAGAGGCTACGTAAAAAAAAAGGTAATGTTAACGAAGTATTCATTCATTCCTGTGATTGAACAAAACTGAACGCATCATAATGTTGCCATGTTCAATGTAATGTTCATTACATTGAACATGGCAACATTATTTTTCAAGCTACTGTCAGTTTACTCCGTTTAATAAAAAATACGACTGTAGTCAAAAGCGACTAGCGCTGGTATTCTGCTGCATCTAACTTCAACTAGAATTCGTTCTTATGTAGCGATTGTAGCGTGTTGGTATTTTGCGTAGTGCCTTGCAAGTTGGAATCCTCAAGGCTTCTTAATTAGAAGAGCCCCGACACTTGTAGATGCTATCTCCATAATTTATGGAGACAGAATATCTTGAAGAAAATATTAAGAAAAACGTTTACTTTTTTAATATACAGACTCGCAATTTCGAGACACTTCAGTGTATGAGATTAGAGCCTATAAATTATAGGTTCAGTATAAAAGTTTTTGCATTCATCTTTGAAAGAATTTAATAAATCTCTTCAACATGTTCTGGAAAGAGAACAAGTTGTATAGAATTAAAGCAATTTCGTATTAATTCGTAGCAATTTTATAGCAGACGTGTATTATGGGTGTGATTTACAGCAGAATATTTCCCAACAAAAGCTGTAGAGTTTTCGGAAACTTTCGGAATGTGCACAATTGTGTATTTGACAAAATGTCGAATGAGTTACTTTTAAAACGGAATTTTGTAGGAAAATACTGGCTTATGACGTCACATTTCAGAGCACTCTTTTTAAGTTTCAACTGTTTAAAAATTGTAATAAATAATAAATAATTAAAAGAGTAATTAAAAGAGAGAAATACATTTTCCGAAACTGTTCGTATATTTTTGTTTTAATTGAGCATATCAAATAATTTATTGCTGATAGTGTCAAATACCGCATTCAAATTAGTTTGTAATTAGTGTGTCAAACACTTTGTCCATCACAAATAGATGTTTCCAGAATAAGTTTTTTGTACCAGACGTACGTGCGTACGAAAGAGTACACTTATCACACGTTTCCACAGTGGATTGGCAATTTCAAGCGATGACACCAAGGCTTTGATTCTGTTAGCGCATTATAGTTCAATTACAGTTACATGGTTGGGTCACATGACATGTCTTTTAATTCCATTGACTCGAAGAATTACGAATACGCGTGCGCGCATTGATTTGAAGCGGCAATGAAATGAAATCGACGCAGTTGGGTAACGTTCATTGTACTACAATTCATTAGCAGAATCTAGGCCTTGAAGTTTCCATACGGTGTCTTCCATCACAGCTAAAGAGTGATATTGTTCTTTTCAAGGTCATTGGCTTACTAGTTATTGCAGTGGCTAAAGGTTGGGTATTTTTTTACAATACGGACTAATATTTTTCAGTTTGACGTTTCTCTTGGTGGCAAGTATGACGCGGAGTTCCAAATTGTAGACATTTTGAGACATCGCAAACAGGCGACTTGTCGCCGCGTCTAGTCGCCGTGTCAGACGCGATGTTGTCATTTGCTTCTGGAGTCTTGTCGTCGCGACTCCGCGACTCTAACGCCAAGTGTGCGGAGATTCGAACAAAAGATATGAAAATTGACGTGTCCGTATAGTTGGCTTTCACGTGGTCGAATTTAGTAATTTCAAGTATGCCACCGAACTGTGTATTAATAGTGCTTAATAGTGCTACAAGGCACAATTAGCTAGGACAAGTATTTCCGGAGATATTCAGGCGACTCACTGAGGCAGCCAACTAGACGTCTACTTAGCAGACACATCACGAACGGCTGTGTATAGAGTTATGGTTTGTATGCCAGATAATTGAGCGCTAATAGTGCTCCCTACATGCCAAGTTTCCAGAATAGTGCTTCAATACAAGCTGAAAAAACATACCCTATTGTTGAGGCAGCCAACTAGACGCTTTTTCTTACCATGATTTCTTCGTAACGGCGTAGAGTTTTAAAACAAAAACTATACCAAATAACTGTGCGTTAATAGTGCCTCTTAGTGAAACACAAATGTCCCCGAAACACCTATGCGTTTCGCCAAGAAATTAATGCGAACTGCTACGTACTAAACAACAATTTTTGAATCAATTAAAATGAAGTCTTATGAAAACGCAATTAGGGTGAAAATTGTTTGCAACAATTATATGATACCGTCAAGCAGAAAAGTTATTATTACACTCACTGCCATCCACTTAGTGGCTAGTTGCTCCAAAGCAGGCTGCGCTGCGTACACTGCGTGTCTTGGGCATTGGTGGTCAATAGTGGGCTAATGATGAACAAGACACGGTATTCGTTTACGTTCTCCCTCACAAATTGTGTACGACTGCGGTGGCGAAACTCAAAAGGAGAATAATATTTCAAATGTTGTACCGTATGTCCAGATGACCCGCTTTGGTGGGATGTTCTTGGTTTACCTACTAGGTTTTACCTACTCTGCCTTCACTGTCTGTCTTTCCCTATCCAACCTTTGAAGGGCTGTAACTTAGCAGTAACCAGTCGAAATTTTCACAGAATAGGTATGTTATATTATGGCTGATTACTTAAAAAAGTAAAAAAAAAATTTTTGATTTGAATATTAAGGTCTTTTAGGTATATCTTGTAGTTTCTGAGATATAATACTTTTTTAACTAGGCGTGCGATGGCGCGAGCTCTTCGGCGTAATGTTGTACTAGTTAGTGTCGAAGGCTTCGTTCGTTCGTTTTTCTGTAATTCTAACTCTAATTTCGAAGAGTCTACCCACAGCGTCCTACACTCTTAAATGCTTAGTTTTAAAGATTTTCCATAAAAGTAGAGATGGGAAAAATTGACTAACCGACAAGCTTTGATTAAGGAAGGTATCGTAAAAATATAATACATATCTTTTTTTTAGAATTTATATTAGAATAAAATTTGCCTTAACAAAATAAAAAACATGTGGAAGTTGAGGCAAAACCAACTAAATATTAATTTTTTTTCTGTAACTTTGACCTAAATTAAATTTTTATTGAAAATTGGATTAATATTTCATTAAAGAATGTAAATAAAATGCACTTAAACTGTCTTGAGTTTTATTAATTTTAACAAAGCAACAGGTACACAATATTATCGAGCCAGAAGCAATGTATTTGCGTGTATGTAAATAAAAAAATAAAAAATCTGAGTGGAAGGCGCTGTTTCTGGTTCCCACGACACAGGGTATCCTAGTGTGGGGCCAGAAGAAATGTATACTGTGCCTGTAGTGTATGTAAAAATGTAAATGTAAAAAAAAGGGACGCCCCAGGCATACAGTGAATTTTACCTTTGAGCCGACAATTTTTTTCTATAGATACCTAACGCTAATCTAAACTCCTTCGAAAGCAGCCAGCCGTAATTTTCTTTATTTGTAATTTCAATTCCTGAGACTAATTGATAACCAGCCAGCAGCGACGAAGTAGTTTTTTTAAAGATATTTAAGATATTTATTGATCCAATTTAACAAGATACATGTTACATTAATAGGTCGGTACATAGTTATTATTAGTTCATAGGTAGTTAGTGTAGAATGGTATTCACGGTAGGCAGTAAACCTGTGTTGTGAATACCAGCCTCACTCCCGAGTGTACAATTAATATAGGAAACAAAATGTGGGTAGGTATCTTAACGCGTTACGCGATGAGCGCATTAACAAGATACGTTTAAAACAACCACTAAACTTTCGAACTTCGCCTAAGTGTTCAGTGTTGCATTGCAGTTAAATCACTCAATCAATATTTACTTAGAAAGTAAGGCTGATTAAGCGATCCAGCCGACGCAACAAGTTGACACCTTAAGGTGTGAACCTAATACAAATTGAGGTTTTAGATTTTTATAATTATGTTGTCTTTAAATTAATTTTCTTGCTTAAGTACTGTCTTATACATGGATGAGTGTCGCTATGTATGTGTGTGTGTATGAGTATGAGTATCTGAATATGCGAGTGTGTGCCTGTCTGTGTGTGTGTGTGTGTGTGTGTGTGTAAAGCAATGCGTAAAGTTGAGATAACTCGAGGTGTGTCAAGCGTGTATGTGAATAAATATGGAGCTTAGCCCTACGATAGGTATCTTGGGATCGGCTTGTGAGGCCACTAAGCTAATAATACCTACACACAAAAGTTAGTAAAGGTTCGTATTTTGATAGTTATTATTGTTGTAATTACTTACCAGTTATGCAACCTGCTTAGCCCTACGATAGTTAGGTGTATCTTGGGATCGGGTTGCGAGGCCACTAAGTAAGTTAAATAGGTAAACGGGTATATCGATGGTACGTTATTATATAGTTCCTATAAATTATGCGTGAACTTAATACGGGTAGATTTAAGTTACTAGTAATTGTACTAAGCTAATACTCTCATAATTGACTCAGTCTCGTGATAGTTTAGCCCAGACAGGTACATTCGCAACGCATTTTTACATTTAAATTTATTCATAGGGTACAGTGTTAGAATGCGGTTAAGTTTGTTGTAGAGGTAAGGACCCAAGAAGTATTGCTGTTTTTGAATAAATGTAGTGCTGCTTCTGGGAATCTTGCATACAATGTCATGCCGACGTTTAGTCAACGATAGGTTAGGATCAAACGTTAGAGATGAGTGGTGACGTAAGACTATGCGGAGAATATAACTTTGTCTGACGGAGAGGAGATTACAAGTACTATATAATATTGTTGTACTGAATCTGTACGGCTTAAAGGTCATAACCTTTAACACTGACCGCAGTGCCCTTTCTAGATGTATAATAAATGTTTTACATGCACCTCCCCATGTAGGGATACAATACGTAGTTATTGAATGGCACAAAGCATAGTAGACTTTTTTTAATACTTTTAGGTCGGCTATATGTCGCAATCGCTTAAAAACCCATATAAGTTTTCGGACTCGCATAGTAACTAAGTCAATATGTGGCTTCCAAGTCAATTTGTCGTCAATTAATACCCCTAGATATTTAATTTTGTCTGTTCGTTGAATAGTTGAGCAGTTACAGTGCTTGTAATTTTCATTGCATGTGTGTAGCTTTATTGTAAGGCTACTCGGTGGTTCAGAGGCCTTCCTCAAAGAAAATGCAAGATATTTGGTTTTTTCCAAGTTTAAGGACAGAAGGTTAGAATCAAGCCAATGTGCTACTTTATGGAGACCCTTTTCAGCTATAGTATACGTCTCATTCCAGGTATTAGGATAAGTTAGGTATTATAAATCTACTCGTATATCACAATATAGTATATACTATGTGTTTTAAGAACATTGAGATCACAAATTTAAGTATTTAGTACTATTCATTATTATAATAATATTATATTAATAATTTATTATTATAATCAATACAAAATGTGAATATGTTTAGAAAACTAGTAACATCAGTCACAACACGATGCTCAGTAACAATTAAAATAAAATGTACCTCATAGGCACTTTAACTAAACGCCACGTAGGAAAAAAAGCAAATAAGCCAAAATTACTTAAGTGATAAAAGAACAAATCCTTTCTGAGGAAAAAATATATGCGCCTAACACTATATTGCCAGATATTGGAAAAAATTACTAAGTGGAGTAGTTACCGTTCGAACAGAAATTAATCTTATATTTATGTGGATTATACACAAATCGCACTAATCCTGCCAAAGTCACGTTTCGATATGACATGAGTTTAAAAAAAAAACAATAAAAGAGAGTAAGTAAAGAGGAAACTTCCTTTTTGTGGACTTTGCATGCAAGACGTACACAAGATGTGTGAAGAATACAATAAAGTATGATTAGGTATTTTCAGTAACATACTAAATTTTACAAGGTATTTACAGGATGGCAGATGGCCACGCTATATTTTTGAAAATGAACGGAAATCTCAAAAAACCGGGTGTGCAGTGTCCTAATACGCAACAGGCAAATTACCGAGACCACCCTCTTGCTAACTTTTTTAAATGCGTTGAACCAACTCCAGATACTTTAGTCCTTGCCATATTTGCTCATTGATACTATTTTTTCACTATTGTCCTTACATGTACCAGAACCGTAATGTATGTAAAAGTTTGCATTAATTTCTTGGCTAAACGCATAGGTGATTCGGGGGCATTTGTATTTCATTAAGAGGCACTATTAACGCACAGTTATTTGGTATAGTTTTTGTTTTAAAACTCTACGCCGTTACGAAGAAATCACTATTCTGGAAACTTGGCATGTAGGGAGCACTATTAGCGCACAATTATCTGGCATACAAACCATAACTCTATATACAGCCGTTCGTGATGTGTCTGCTAACTAGACGTCTAGTTGGCTGCCTCAGTGAGTGGCCTTAATATCTCGGGAAATATTTTTCCTAGCTAATTGTGCCATGTAGCACTATTAGGCACTATTAATACACAGTTCTGTGACATACTAGAAATTACTGAAATCGACCATGTGAAAGCCAACTATACGGACACAAATTGACGGCCGTAGCCTGTCGTCGCGTCTAGTCGCGGAACTGTCGCTGTCGCGTGTCGCCTAGTGTGCGCATAGGCTTTAAGATCACTTTTGAGTCCTCTATTTCCGAAACTTCTGTATTGTGTCCCGTATTAAATTACTAATTAATTTTTATTGTTATTTTTTATGTATGGATTTTAATGATGGCTTAAAAATATTTACATTAGATAGTTAGATAGATAACTAGATAGAATATTCTTTATAGTATGTACACCACGAATTGCACATGATATTTGACAATAACATAGTACAGCAAAATTGGCTGCCTTATTACTAAAAGTAATTTATTTCAGACAACCATTGAAGGAAAAAAAAGAAAAGCTGTAATTAGTATCTTTATTTCCGCATATAAATAGTTAAAGAAAACAGTAATAAATGACTTATTTCTTCAGACGGTTCTCCACAATGTCGAAGGAAATATAGTATGACAAAAAACATATCAACTAACTACCTATGTTACCTAAAAAATAAAAAATAAACTTCAACTTTTTGGTTGCTTAAGTCCCATTATAAATATAAATCGGTGTGCTCGAAGAATCCAGCCAGAAGCAAACATTGTATCTTTTTAATAAAATATTATAAGAAATACATTAAAATTTTGCTTGTCTTCCTGATGTGGCAAACTCGCTGATTTTATTTTTTTGTACTTTTCTGTATTGTATTCTAAGGTAATTGTTAGCTGTCTTACTGTCCTTATTACAGATAATCATAACTTAGATATGTAAGGTTCCTAATGTATTTGTTTGTTTTCTGGTGTGTACAATAAGTAAAGTTCTAATCTAATCTAACGTTCTATCACGCTCTTTTCTAAGAAATTTGACGAGGCAGCATTTACTTACCGGAGCGGCAGCACTTTCTAAGAAATTTGACGAGGCAGCATTACAATGAGCCGTTTTCAGAAGAAAAAAAAAGAATGGCTGTCAAAGGAATGCAATTTTGAACCTCAGCCCAATAGCCATGTCAAATGTTTGTCCTTTGATTAGTTATATTGTATTAAAAAAAAACTAATATTTTCAATAGGTACAATATAACTTTACTATCCATCACCTATTCGATGATGTATCACACATGGCTATTAGGCTGAGGTCCAAAATTGCATTCCGTTGACAGCCATTCGTTTTTTTTTTAGTTCTTCTGAAAACGGCTCATTAAGCAGTTACTTAGCCGAATTCTCAATTCAGAAATTGACCCAAAGGAAGCTAAAGTATTGTGTTAATTTGGTTTCACACTTTCGTAATCGGATATTGTTTAGTAACAATATCCGATTACTTAAATGGGGTCGATATGTCTTTGACTCTTATTCCAGTCATTTTATCGTTCCGTTTTGCTCACCATAGTAGCGCCAGCTGTTCTAAGCAGTCTTTGATTTGTAATTGATTGCTTTATCCATATTCATTTGCAAGGTAACGGGAGGGATTTGGTAGGACTAAGCTAAGGCTCTTCGTCGGAACTCAAATAGGGTTCCGATGTTGCTCTTATTCAGCGTAAAACAATGTTGTTTGACCGTTTTCGGGCAGAATTAGGTGGCATTAAAAACCTTTTAGCGCTTAGCTGTACGCAAATGTCGTTATTTTGCAGCAAAGCGTCTTCTTTCAATTTTGTATCGACGTTTATGGACATGGTATTTTTGGTCGATCATTTTATTTATGGCACATATTTCTCGTTTAAAAAAAATTTCGCGTTTTACTGAATTTTTTAATTTACTAGCTGACCCGGAAAACATTGTTTTGCCATAATATTAGTCTACGATCAATTTTTAGAGCTACCAAACAAAACAAAAAAAAAATCGTCATCATCATCAACGGGGCACGGGTCTCTTCCCTGAATTGTCAGAACTTGCAAAGCCCAAAACCGGTCGGAAAAATGCCACTAGCATTAGTCATAGAACGGTCGCCCATCCATGTACTGAACGCGTCCTATGTTGCTTAACCTTCGTGATTGTTTATGATCACTCAGGCGTCCAGGGCTACGAGCGGTTCAAGTGAAACATATCAATCAGTAAAGCTTTCTCTAAGAAGTTCGATAACAAACACTGACTCTAATAATCTTATTAGATAATTGCAGATTTAAAATTACATTATAATTAAGTATAAGTTAATAACCTACTTGTTGCACGTAGCCAAAAAATCGTCTCTAAAAATAGACGTAGCGGACAGACGCAGACCGCTACACAACATTGCATCACACTACATCCTCAGATAATATTATTTTAACACAGCCTATATATATATATATATATATATATATATATATATATATATATATATATATATATATATCCCACTGCAGGGCACTAGTCTTTTCTCTTGAGGCAGTGTGGGCTTAGTCATCAACCGTCTCGACGTAGATTGGCAATTTCATGTGCTGAGGTATGTGAGAAACTCAGGTATTCAGTTTTCCTCCCGGACACCAGAAACAGAAACAAAATTGCCTCATTATACATTGTTATACGGTGAATCCGTACAATCAAACTAATTAAAACAATCTATAATGTGTAGTGCTTACGAATGTTTTAGTTCAAAATTACGTCATCTATAAATTCAGATTAGCCAAGGTACTCGTAAATACATCATCTGTGGGGTATAGTGTACGTTTTTATTTTGTATAAATATACACACAAAATCCATACTTCGTGGTGGAGTATGGCCTATACCCTCCTCAGAGAAGAGACCCGTGCCCCTCAGTGGGGACATAATGGGTTGATGATGATGATGATGATACACACAAAACCAATCCGGGCTTGGCCCCAGTGGTGGTGTATAGCCTATACCTTCTTCAGGGAAGATACCCATGCTCCTCGGTAGGGACATAATGGGTTAGTGATATGATATATGATATACGTACATACAAAATTTCAACAAAACCAGTCAAGCCGTTTCGCACTTGTGCGTGACAGGAGAATTTTTATATTAGAAGAAAGATTACAGAAAATATTCTGTCCCTGCCAGTAGATTCTCAATTTTTTTAAATATTTAAGGTTATTTGAGAAAATATGGTCAGAGTGGAGTTTTTTCTCTCTGCCCTTTTTCCGCTGCATTCGGCCACAAGGCAGCGCCTAACGTTCTAAGTACATTTGACATTCAACAAACTGAGTGTAAATTCATTACGTTGAAATAAATTTCTGAAATGAGAAGCTGGCATTCTGTCGCTCCTTTACCATCGCTCTAGTCACTTCTCGGAAAGGTCTGATGGAATTAGACCGTCACATAAATAACAGATTCCCGCATTTAGAATGTACGAACAAGTACTGAACGTAGCTTGTGGCGGGACGTACTACTCCTGTTAAGGTTTAAAGATGACAGCCAGCGAAACCCCTCTCCCCACTTTCCCCCCTTCTCCACAAACGCGATAAACAATCAAATAGTGTACTGTGATGAACAGTGCGTAAAACTGTGTTGCCGACGCGAGTTAAAAAAAAAAAAAAAAATTTTGTAGAAATTGGGAGATCTGGAAAAGAAAAATCGGTAAAGTCTGTTCGCTATCATAGTGTCACTTTGATATTTACCGCCTCGGCACATGGCGGCTTTTGACAGAAGAAATTAAAGGAACCCGACGCGGCGCAAACAGGCCAGTGAATTTGGCTCGCAGCTCGTCTCATTCTACTATTATGTAGATCACGCAATTAAAGAATTCAATCAATCAGTATTTTAGAATGGATTTATAACGAAACGATCCTGCATCACATAGGTAGATACCTATTCTAAATTCCGGGGGAGATGAATATTCTGTGGATACTTCGAGTGATGAAGAATAGTGTTTTATTTTGTGCTTCATTAAGTATATTGTGTACCATGTTTTTTTTTCTATTTAAAGTGTTTTGGCCGTCTAAGTTGTATTATTGACATAAATGTTCTTTTACTAAAACCAAGATTGCCTTCGTGTGTACTGACACTATCTAAGCGAACGAACTTTACTCTATTCCTGTAGTTATACAAATCTATTTCTGAGGATTTGTAACACTTACAACAAAAAATAAAAGTCCGTTTGAAAATAATGTCAAGTACCTATATAATGTTCTTTGCCTGGTTACTATAGAACAGACCAGAATAAGTGATTATGTTTTGGGTAATTTGTTGTTATTATGAGGCAATAGTAAAAGGTTATTGGGTCGAGAGAAAGTAACGTTGAAAGGAGAGGAGCATGTGACATCCGTTGGAACAACGACAAAACCTCAGATCTTGTTAATGGAAATTGATGGATGTCTATATTTGAAACTTAAAAAAAGCTTTTGTCGTTTCAAGGTCGCTCACGCAAACGCGAAGAAACTTTGTGGCGTATGTATTGTAAACTTCCATCAAAGTCAGTGGCTTTCGTAAATATCGTCTTATCAGATCAGAAAAAAGTGGCGTGTCTTTGGAAGAGGACAATGAATAGCAAGTAGTGGCCGAATACAATAATAATGACTTCTACATATCACAATCACTTGACATGGATACAAACTAGGATACCCTGTGCTATGTTAACTAGGCAAGGATATCACAAACATCGAAACCACGTAGACTGAGGCTATTTCTACAAATGTACGGCGGCCCTCAATGGGAATGGAATTTAAGACCTTTTTTGGATGATATTTTTAGTAAATCATCAACAACCTGTTGTGTCCCCACCGAGGGGCACGGGTCTCTTCCATGAGAAAGGTCTAGGCCATACTCCACCTCGGGGGCCAAGTCCGAATTGGTGGAGGCTTGTAAGACTAGTGGCTGGTCTCACTGTCAGAAGTTTTCAAGCCGCCCTAAGGCCTCTGACTTGGCTTGAAGACTGCCATCTATCGACGGCAGCCGGCACCAATTGCTTAACGTGCCTTGCGAAGCACGAAATCGCTCGGAAAAATGCCACTAGCGAACGCGCCGTATGTTGTTTAACCTTAGTGATTGTTTAAGATCATTCAGGCAGCCCGGGCTACGAGCGATTTTAGTAAATACGGTCTGATGATATTTAGTAAGATAGTTTTTTGAACAAAATGTATCTGAAGTGACTATCTAAGACAGCTCATCGGCCAGTAATATTAAAGTAACTTTCACACAACAAAAACACTTTTCCTGGTCCCAAACTAGGATATCCTGGTGGAACCAGGAAAGGACATCACTACCATAGAAATATACCCAGACGGTAGCCATTTGTACCAATTCACGGTGAGTAGTAATAGGAATCGAACCTTACTCCGGCATTTCGATCAGACCAATACGACGCTAAACTCAGTAAACCTTAGGAATTGGATATACATAGATACTGTCGAATTAAACAATATCTTTTTGGCAATGGCCTAGGAACAATAGGATTCTGTTTCAATTTTTAACTTTGACAGACGGGGTCCTTTCATTACGTTTCTTGTAGGTAAGTTAATCTGGTCCCCCTAACTTAGGTTCGAAAATTCTCGAGTAGGGCCAACGTAGCCGGGGCGTCGCTGTAGCGTTCGCAGTGTGGCAATTAAACCACAAGTGAGATCCAGCGGCGCCCCATTGCACAAGCCAAATGACGGATTCCGGGGTGTTTTAGTCGGTAGGCCTTCGGGAGAGTCCGATACATGGCCGTCACCCTCCCCCAAGGGTGGCGGTTAGGTATATAAAATATTTCACCCCGTCAAAAAATAAAAGTTCGAAAATTCTAAAAATTATCTTTATACAACCGGTTTATTTTACATGAACTCGAATAATAAAATTATTATAGCTGTAATTTGTTCATCAAATAAAATGTTTGTTATTAACCACTTAACTAATCACATTTTCATAGCACTCTTATTACATTGTCGTTTCTGAAAATTCATCTATAAACCTCTGGTAATTACAACTATAAAGATAGTACTTAACTCGGCAGATATCCATGGGTGTTATGAACGCTACGGGGCGACCAGATGATCAAGGTCCCTAATCTGCGACTCGCTGATCTGAAACCTATCACAAACACGATAGGAGAGAGGCCATTTTACGCTGGCTGCTTACAGCTGCTCCCAAAAGCAATCTAAGTAGATCTGGCTCATGATTAGGAGTAGGAAAGTTACTGAAGTGCTTCACATTGTCTTAATTTGAATTACCTAAAAGACTTTGCAGAAATAAATTGTCGGCCATGTAACACAGGCAACATTATGATCGTTACAAAGTTGACTGTATTTTATTACACTAGCAGTGCCCGCGACTACGCTCGCTTCAAAGTATTAGCCATTCCAAATACTGGTGAATTTATTTTTTAAATCGGATGAGCAGCTTCGGGAATTACCCCCGACGTACAAAGGTACTCATATACATACCAATTTTCCCTTCAGACCCATGGTTACAAAGTAATAAAATTTTAAAGTTCCGTAGAGTAGGTAACAAAAAGGTTTAGAGAGAACTTTTGAAAATAAAATAAAAACATATCTTACTTCAATAGATGGTAGCATCACCAAAACAATAGAAAGAAAGAAAAGAAAGAATTTTAATTAATTTAGAAATAAAGAAAAATAAAAAGAAATTAATCATTTATTTTTTTTATTTATTTTTTTTCCATTTTTTTGTAACCAACGGTGTTATCACCGGTAATGGGTATGATCGGTGGTTACATCAGTGTGACCATATGTCATGGGTATGCTCAGTAGTTACACTGGTGTGACAAAGCAGTGTAACAATGGGTCTGAAGGGGACATTTTACCTCTTTATAATATTAGTGAAGATGTCGACTAAGCAAAAAGCAGCGCTATTTTTGGCAAGCAAAGCTGTTCATCATCATCAACCATTATGTCCTCACCGAGGGTCACGGGTATCTTCCCCAAGGAAGGATAGGCCATATTCTACTACGGTGGTCAAGTCCGGATAGCAGAGTTGTTGAAAGTCTTGTTTATATGATCTAGTTTAGATGTATATTGTTCAAGTTATCCTAGTGTGGGGCCAGAAGCAATGTATGTGCCTGTATGTAAATGTTATGTTATGTTATATAAATCCAATATCATAGTACATACATTGCTATTATAATTTAGATATATTATTCTAATTACAGATATACGTGCGGCGTGCCTGTATGCAACGACTAACGAATGTCGATGAACGAAAGTGATCTATCAGGTTCGTGGCAGTCCCTGGTGTCTACTCCTCTGGGATACAGGCGTGAGATTGTGTATGTATGTGTGTATACTGTTTGTGATGTCGCTGTTTCTGATTTCCACAATACAGGGTATCCTAGTGTGGGGCCAGAAGCAGCGTATGTGCCTGTATGTAAATGTTTATGTTTATATATCTATCAATTATAATAATATTTTCGAGATATAATAATATACCTAATACGGGACTCGCCCAAATTTAAGTTACCTTAATTAAATTGATGTACAACGAAATTTTTTATGTAACATAATGTATTTCTACATGTCGTACATAATAATTTCGTATAATAACTTAATTCTTTATTTAAAGTCACAGGCTGTGTATTTATTTGTCTTTACTTAAAAAAAAACCTCCTCGTTATACACGTGTACACGTAAAGAAAGGTTTTGATTCCAATACTAACACGTTTAAGGATAAATAAATAATTTGTAGTTGAAATTTAGTGCTTACTATTCGCTTACGATTTTTTTTGTCGGAAGTGTCTGACCTAGTTCTGCCCTAATTCGCTGAGCTTATTCGTTTCAGGACTTTCATTCGAGTAAATCCGGAGTCAATTTAAAAGTAATTTTAAATTTGAACATTTTTAAATTCATGTTGAATTTGGTCTTGTATAAATATAGCCTCTGTTAAAAATGCTGTTGGATAGCCACTTCATAAATATCTTCTGCTCTGATTGCAGCGCGACTACCCCGTTGACCTGCAAAATTAAATGTCAAAATCAATTCTGGCCCAGCCGATGCCGACTGGAGCTAAGTTTATCGATAAAAGTTTGCCTAAAATGTTTCAAGCAATCTCATTTTATTGAACAAGAAACCTGGGCGTGCCTTAAGTCTACGACTATTTAGAACTTGAAAAAGAATATCCAGATTACTTTGGCAATGAAATTGTTAGTATACTTTATTGATAAAATTAAACCTGTTCCAGGCGCTGGTAACAAAGTGACATGTAATATGAAGCACCAGAAGAACTCTATGTTTATGACCCCAAGCACGCCCTACGATATTTATAAAATCATAAATAATCTTAAAAACACAAATAGTGTAGGTGTGGATGACATTTCAACAAGAATAATTAAGGTTGTAAGTAAATATATATGCCACCCACTAAGCCATATAGTCAACCAAAGTATATCAATTGGCATTTTCCCAAAAGCTTTGAAACTTACGCCCCCTATTCAAAAAAGAAAACAAAGAACTAATGGAGTACTATAGGCCAATTGCTCCAATATCAATATTTTCTAAAATATTTGAAAAATATTACTATAAGGAAATAAACACATATCTAGAAAAAAAAACTATATTTTATGCAACGAACAAAAAGGCTTTCGTCAAAATAAAACAATAAATATGGCAGTGTACGACTTTAAAAAAAATGTAATGTGTCAAATGGACAAGACGGCTCCAGTTTGTGCGATTTATTGTGACATGACACAAGCATTTGATTACGTGGATCACAATATCTTAGCTAGAAAACTTGAGGCATACGGAATTAGAGGTAATGTTTTAAATTTAATACAATCGTACCTGACAGATATATATCAAATAACGGAGATATCAAGGCTGAACTACAAAACGAAATGCGAAATGACATACAGGTCCAAATCACGTAAAATAACTCACGGTGTGCCACAACGGAGTGTACTGGGCCCCTATTATTTATTTTGTATATAAATGACATACCAAAAGCGACTAATAATCCAATATCCCTATTTGCCGATGACAGCACACTGACCATTAAATATAAAGATAACAATTATGAATCTGACATAAACAATTCCTTGAGTTCCATAATAAAATGGCTTGACAACAATAATTTAAAAATTTATTTTAAGACAACTAACATTATGCACTTCAGCCAAAGAACTAACAAAAATGACATTAATTTAATTTTCTAAAACAACACTATAAATCAAGTTGAAACTGCAAAATTTTTGGGATTAACAATTGATAATAAATTAAACTGGAAAGAACACAAATCAATTAACTAAAAAAACTAGCACGTCAGCATATACTTTATATAAACTATCCCCAATTGTCAGTACAGAAACTTTACTCGCGGCTTATTATGGGCTTGTAGAATCTGCTCTGAGATTTGGTATTATATTTTGGGGTAATTCGACTAATAAAGAAGTAGTGTTTAAAATGCAGAAACAGTGCATACGTGCTATGTTCCATATTAGAACAATCGAAACATGCAATGCTTTTGTTTACCAAACACCGAATTCTGACACTTCCGTCATTATATATAATAGAAGTTGCTACTTTTGTGAAGACCAACCCGCATTTATTTCCACGACTATCTGAAACAGTAATTCGTAACCGACGCGACAAGGAAAAACTGCGCTTTTTTTCTTGCAAAACGGCTTTAGTGAGTAAAGGCGTCCTATGTATGGTGCCTATCATATTTAATAAGATACCAAAATGTTATAAACAATTAAATACTTCCCAATTTAAAAATAGACTTAAGTCATTATTAATTGACAAATGTTATTATACTATAAATGACTTTCTTAATGATAAATTATAATTATATTGACCATTGCTATTATTAAAATGTTAAATGATATGCTCAATGACAAATTCTTATTATATTGACAACCATTCTTGGTAAAATACTGAAATATTATAAATGAAATATGGATATGACAAATGTTATTATACTATAAATGACTTTCTTAATCATAAATTATAATTATATTGACCATTGCTATTGTTAAAATGTTAAGTGATATGCTCAATAACAAATTCTATTATATTGACAACCATTCTTGGTAAAATACTGTAATATTATAAATGAAATATGCATATGAATTTCTATTTTGAATGTAAATATCTGAATTTCTGAATTGTCACTTTTATGATATTTTGTAAAATGTTTGAAACCGTGTCCAGACTTACTGCCACTCTAATTTGTACACTGATAATAGTAGAACATGTTGATTCCAAATTCACTCTATTTAATATCCAAAATGCATGATTATGTATATTGACCGACACATGTTTTAGCAAATAAATAAATCTTTATCTTTATCTTTATGACATAAATAGACGAAGATAAAAAACTGAAACAACAATAAAGCTTGACTGCTGAACATTAATTAATAAGCGTGTGGGACGAACCTGGTAGTAACCTTACGTACCAGTGTTGAATAAGTGTTCCTCCAGATTATAACGTTTTTGTTTTTTATTTGCCAGATTTGCTGATTTAACAAAACTTACGCCACTTACGCCAATTACAAATAATTATAACTCATTTGTCAAAATCTGTCGGTTAATAAAAAAGTCGCAAAGGACTAGGAATTAGACATACATACGAGTCAAATAATATTACTCGCATTTTGGTTTAGATACCATATTTATCATTATCATATTATCATTACCGAATGTACGCCAATTCAAACCACAAATCTTTTTAAGCCCCATGAACGTTTAGTTCACCATCACGTGAGGTAAAGGTCAAAGTAAACCCGTCGTAGTATAAAAATAACTCCTTCCCTTTGTCGGTATGAGTTTAAATTTAGTGTGAAGCGGAGACTCTCGAAATATCCCCATTTACTGGCACCTGCCTCGGATTTATCTTCACGCTCTATTAACTGCGTATGAAACCAAATGATTCTGCATAGTTTGGTTTCTGTCTAAGGCAAGTCGGTAGACTATGGGCTTGAAACTAACCAATCGTGGTACTAGTCTTACTTCAAAAACTGTGCTACGTGACTACGAGGACGTGCTACGATCTCGTAGCTCGTAGCCACGAATCTGTAGCATTTCATCGTAGCATAAGAGCTTGTTCAGTCAACGGGATTGGAATGAATACTTTAATTTCTTAGAAGAGATAAGTTTCTGATTTGTGGATTGAGAGTTTCACGTAATAAATACTTAAATGTGATTCTAAATCTTCAGATCTCTCAAAAAGCGATACAGTCGGGTACTGACGTTTAACACAGCAAAGTCGGAAAAAGTAGGTAAAACGTAACAAGATCGCTTGTTGTATACTTTTCATTTTTCCTCATTATGGCAGACTAGTATTCCCTATTACTATCCATACATTCATCTGACTATATTAAGTATGTCCATTGTCCAGCAACGCACATTGGTCAAAAATGTCCATGCACTTTACAAGATGGCGGTTTAACGGTTAAATAACCACGGTCTTCTTTATAAAATTTTGATTCGTCTAATTATTCCTCGAAGGAAGGGGAAACCGTATAGTTATTGCCCGGTTAACGGATTGAAACACTTATGCTTATATAAAATAAAAACTTTTTTACCAATAGTAATAATTTGGTTTTTAATAGAAAATACATACATACATACATAAGCTCACGCCTGTATCCCAGAGGGGTAGGCTGAGACCAGAGACAGAAAATAAGGTAGTGTATTCTTATTTTAATTAAATCTTAATTAGCAGAAATCAACATTAACACCTATTAAAAAAATTAAAATAAAAACACATCGAAAAACATAGTTATTGCCCACCCATTACAGCTATTGCCATTCTGAATGACAGTCGTTGCCCACGACACTAATTATTTTATCACGTCAAAAAAACCTTAAATAATGATTATGCTTAAGCCGTTTATATTTAATTTCGCTTTATGAATGTAATTTAATTATTCTGAAGTATCAGAGTTTTAATTATCTGAACCACAAGAGCCTGAATAAATTTGAAAATAAATGTGACATAAAAGCAAATTTATGTAATCACAATCATCGGAGATATTATCCTTGTTTCTTTTTGCACGTAATTGCATTTTTTTTAGTAATTGCTCGACCTTCACTGCACCTGTCCACAGATCTTTTCACCACATAACTCAAAAGTTAGCCTCCGGTAATTCAGACTTTGTGTTTTCAGCTCGTTAGCTTCCTTAGTTTTTGTTTCCTTATTTTGTTATGTATTTTTCTTCTCTCTTTCCAATTTCTTTTCCTCTTCTTATTTTAATGTATCCTGCTTTACTTGTTGCTTCCTTTCTAATGCCACTTAAAAAATACACCTTACACCTTCTCCAGTTCTTATACCTTACAGGGGCTACAGGATATAAGAACATAGGCCTATGGTTAGTTTTTAGGCTGGTTTTTCAAAATGGATTTCCACAATCCATCCCAAGGCGTGTTACTAGAGAATGCATTTGGTCGAGAGTTATTTATATCAGAATCAGAATCAAAAATTTATTTCAACGTAAAGAATTTACATTCTGCTTGTTGAATGTCAATGTACATACAGTTATGTATAATGCTAGCCGCTGCCTTAGGGCCGTCTGTAGTGGAGAAAAAGGCAGCGAAAAAAAAAACTCCACTCTGACCATCTTTTCTCAAATCAACTTAAAGCTAATACAAATAAAACTTACAAAACAATATCTTGGATGTGTTGAACACTAGACACATTTATCCTCTGATATCCTTGTCTTCTAAATAATCGTTGATTTTATAATAAGCTTTTTTGCAAGGAGTGTTAACTTAACACAATTCTTAAATCGCGTTGGAGGTAACTCTAATATATCTTGGGGTATCTTGTTGTAGAACCTTATACAGTGCCCCATAAAGGAAGTATTAAATTTTGCAAGTCTAAATCGTGGAAATGACAATTTATGTTTATTCCTAGTATTAACGGTATGATGGCTACCAAGAGTTTCGAAGTCTTTAATATTTTTCCGAACGTACATAATATTTTCATAAATGTATTGGCTTGCAACTGTTAAGATGTTAGTTTCTTTGAAAAAATCTCTTAGCGAGTCCCTACTACCTAGCTTGTAAATAAATCGGATCGCTCTCTTCTGTAAGAAAACTTTTAAGAAACTTTTTGACAATATTATCTTTGTTTTCAAGGGAAACTTTGCTGCTGAAATGATTATCTAGTCTTTTAGTAAACATTTTTCATAATTTTGAAC
This sequence comes from Yponomeuta plumbellus, assembly GCA_947310845.1. Lineage (NCBI taxonomy): Eukaryota > Metazoa > Arthropoda > Insecta > Lepidoptera > Yponomeutidae > Yponomeuta > Yponomeuta plumbellus. Next base: position 9,491,701 of record OX371209.1, on the reverse strand, counting down.
ATATGAACATGAAGAGCGTTAGGTGCAAGGTGTATACAATGCCACCGTGTTTAAAATAATGGAAGAACGTGGCATAAATCGGCAACAAATCGTTCCTTTTTCTTAAAATGGGCAATCACTCCCGGTGGGCAATAATAGTCGGAAACCAGACTATCTTAAATTATCTGTGGTTTCGTCTTATTTTTCACCAAAGCCTATTTAAACTGCATTTAACGAGTATTTTAAGGAGTCGTGGTAATATGAACACTATTGATATAGTTTTCATCATTCCTGTGAGCCACACAGTTGTTATGTAGAGTTTGAAACATGAAACAGCGAGGGGTTCTGTACGTACTTTAGTCAAGTTGCAAACAGGTTTGGGGGCAAATTTGTATTTACTGGCCCAATCATCCGGCACGATGTACTTACCGAAGAGAGCATAGTTTAGTAATAGCATTGCTGATTATGTCAAAAAGCTATAAATCACCTTGCGGATCGCTCTATAGTTACGCAGCTAATTAAATTGGTTAAAAGTCATCGTGTCGTGTTTCGAATTTGTTACCAATGACTGATAAACTCATTAAACAAGCCTGAGTTAGTTAAAAAGTCCCTTAAACTCTATATACTGTTACCTATCTCCGCTGACGACAATGGCGCGTTCCATTAAGTCTACCCGATCTATTTCATATTCGTCCAAGATTTAGATTCAATGTCTCACCAATAATCCTCACCAATAATCCTTTCTAACAGACCATTCTGCAACACTTCGTAAGTGTTGCAGAATGGTCTGTTAGAAAGGATTTAATCTGCAACTTTTTTTATTCTGAGTATTAGGTACAGCAATTTCGCATCATAATAATATATCTATCAATGTCTCTGCTTCCTGAAGTTTGGAAAAAAGGAATAGTTATTTTTAGTCTTACAATTATTTGTTATAATTTACTAAAATTCATTTAGTAAAAATAGTTTTCTTAAACTAAGACTGACCCAGAAAAATGTAATAAACATGTAATAATAAGATCTGAAATTGCTAAAAAATATCAGCTGTCCGTACCATACCTTGATCCAGCTTTGCTGTGGTCAAGAGTTATTTAGTTTCGTATCATGACAGACGGTTTGTTTTTTTTTTTGCAAAAAACAAAGATTGACATCTCTGAGTGAGTAAGGAGCAAGCTTACGTCACGATGGATGCGACTTTGAAACAACAAGTTGCTGCCATCAATAACGGTAATGTATCATTGTTGCGCGAAGATTTCGGTTTAAATTGATTCTCTTGCCTTTATAAATAGCCAATTTTGTGAAATACCATCCTCCGTTCGGCGGCTTTATAGCCGAACGCCTACTTTTTATTATGAAAAACAGTAGACTTAACTCTAAAGCCCGATCCCAAAGCCTGTAACTTGTAATAACTTTCCTTTCCTGTGTGCCTGTATGTAGATTTATGTAAATTTATATAGATGTATGTAAATGTAAATGTAAATGTAAATGTAAATGTAAATGTAAATGTAAATGTAAATGTAAATGTAAATGTAAATGTAAATGTAAATGTAAATGTAAATGTAAATGTAAATGTAAATGTAAATGTAAATGTAAATGTAAATGTAAATGTAAATGTAAATGTAAATGTAAATGTAAATGTAAATGTAAATGTAAATGTAAATGTAAATGTAAATGTAAATGTAAATGTAAATAATATTAATATTATTAATAGTAATAATGATATTATAACTAGTAATAATATTGTTCAAACATTTATCATTGTATATTATTATTGTATCTAAGTATTACGAGTGTATTAGAAATTAAGGAGTGTTGTACAGAAGTGGCTCAGGCTTCACGCAAAAACCTAATAAGGTTTACGTGATGCTTTATAACAATGTAAAATTTAAATGTGTTATCAATAAATTATTTATTTATCTACCTACCCCCTCGGGGATAACGGGCGTGAGTTTTTTTTATTTATTTTTTTATTGAAAAAAAAAAGAAGATGTTTATCTTTTATAACGACTTGCAATCTAATGACTAATCCAACGCGAATGGTCTGTTGTACCAGTTTTACGTCCATGGTTGGACTAAAAGCCGTCTGGATCCGGCTTAAGAGCATTCTCCTCTTTCAGAAGGCTCTTCTTTCGAACGAACTGAAACTCGGAGTATAATCGTTCCTGGCGTACCTAATAACGACCGATTTACTATCAATACCGCCCTTTTTCATACAGGAAGTTTTTATTGACGGAATGATTCGCGCTTGGCTTCTTGGCACCTCAATCAACCTTCGATCCACAGTACATAGAAAGAGTTGGAATATGGGAAAGGACCGTAGTGGATAAATAATAATAAGTTATATGAGTAATTAATCACTTTTTAAACTTTCTATAATTTAATCTTTGTGAATTATGGATAGGCTATTCTCCACTACCGGGGCCAAGTCCGGATCAATCAACCTTCGATCACAGTACATAGAAAGAGTCGGAATATGGGAAAGGACCGCAGCGCATAAATAATAAGTTATATGAGTAATTAATCCACCTTTTAAACTTTCTATAATTTAATCTTTGTGAATTAAGGATAGGCCATACTGCACTACGGGGGCCAAGTCCGGATTGGTAGAGGCTTGTAAAACTAGTGGCTGGTCTTTCTGTCAGAAGTTTTCAAGCCGCCCTAACGGCCTAGCCACGGAGATCGGCGGTGCGAACGGCGGTGCGGCGGGCGGGGCGGCAAACTGAAACAAACTCATAGAAATGTACGGATCAAGCCACGCGGAGCGGCGAACGGCGACGCGACTGGCGAAATGTACCGAGCGGCGACTGGCGGCGACTGACGGCGCGGCCGGCGAGTGAAACAAACACATGAACAAGTACGGCGCAAGCCACGGCGTCGAGCGGCAGTCGCGGCGACTAGTGCAGAGATCAAACGAGTTTAGTTGTTTTCGCCGCGAATAATAAATACCGAGACTGTTATTGCTGAAATACTAAAAAAATGGGGTATATTTGTTACTTTGATAAAGAGCATAATTACCTAAAAGTTATTTAATTTCATGAAACATTAATATACAGAGTAACATTTAATTAACTGACCATATTTTAGCAGCGATATTTCTGAAAAAATGTAGTTATGAAAAAAATTCATTGATATCTACTATCTTTCTCCAAAATATGGTCAGCTGAATTAAATGGCACCTATGTATTAGATCAATTTTTCAGCGGCACTTAAAACTCTAGCTGCATTGACTTTTTTTCCAATCCTGAAGAATATAATTCGACAATAATTCTAGTAGACTCGAAAAATGTTTCGGTGGAAAAATGTGGAATTCTCCATAGTATACCTCGATTCCTATTCAAATCTATGGAGTAGATTACGCTCTTCCAAATATTATGTATTGAACAAAAAAAAATATTACTTTGAGATAAAGACATTTCGCTCTTGACCGGCCTGCCCTACTCAGCCCTACTAGTCACGGCGGCAAACGCGCCTGCCCGTGGCCGGCAAACCGCGCCGCGCGAATTTTCGTCCCTCTTGCCGCACCGCCGTTACCCGTGGCTAGGCCGTAAGGCCGTCGACTTGGCTTAACGACTGCCATCTATCGCGGGCAGCCGGCACCAACTGATTAACGTCCCTTGCGAAGCACGGAACCGCTCGGAAAAATGCCACTAGCGTTAGTCATAAAACGGTCACCCATCCATGCACTGAACGCGCCCTATGCTGTTTAACCTTCGTGATTGTTTAAGATCACTTAGGCGGGCAGGGCTATGACCGATTCTGGCCTATGCCTTCCTCAGTGAAGAGACCCGTGCCCCTCGGTGTGGACATAATGGGGTTGATGATGAATTAAGGATGGAAAATGGTGGGTTGAAACGTTGTTTTAAATACATTTCTACTTATTCTGATTAACTCACTTCTTCTACCCGTAGCATACATACACCCACATACACTCACGCAAACACACACACGCAAGTAAACACACACACACAGACACCTAATTTTAGTATTCTGTTTGCTTGATTTTTGTATTTCAATGTTACCTAGTTTGTTTGATTTCATTTCCTTTTACCTATTTTTCTCTTTAGACTTTGTGCCTGTCTTCAAGTCACGTTAGCATAAAATAAGCCCGTAATTGGCCTATGATAAATTATATTCATAACTGTCTATATTATTTAACTAGTGCTGTTGGCTTTGTAAACAAATAAAAAAAAAGGCAACAAACTAGTATTTAAACCTTGATAAATTGAAAATTTGAGGTAACTTTGTATTTTTCGTGTTCCCTAGAACACTTATGAAGTATGTGCCCCGTCCGTCTGTCTGTAAATCCCTCCGTCCGTTTTTCATTGTCTTTAATCTATAATAATTATATTAGTGATTAATCAAGTAAGATAGTGTGAATTAGTTGATTGAAGTGGTGAACAGCTGGCTGGAACATTAAGATGAGCTTTACTATTAGTAATATACTAATTTACTAGACAAAAACTTAACTTTGCTCGGGTAAAATGTAGGAAAGATAGAAAATTTTGACGTATATTCCCAACCTTAATATCAAAAATGCACTTTCAGAGCTAACCTACCTATTTTTGGTATTTCAGCAGTACGTATCTATCTATCTAATCTCTTTAAACGAGCAATTCTTGTATATACAATATTTATATACAGGGTGGAATTTTGTAATGCCCCCTGAAGGGGAAGTACTCTTAATACTGTAGATAGAAAATTCAAAGAAAACATTCCTTCATTTTTGAAAAGAAAGAAAACTGCGTTCAAAGATTTTTAAAAATTCGCTTGCCTCACCCGGTAATAGAACCTACTAAAATCTGTGAAAGTTGCACCCTGTACTTTTATTGCATCGATCGTTAGGGTCAATTATAAGGATGAAATCTCTCTAACAAACTTCATAAATTAAATGAAAGGAAAACAATGAAATCTTAAATTATTTACTGGTAAACTAACTACGCTCGAAATGGGCTCGAAATGGGCTCCATTTTCTTGGATACACAAATTTATTCTTCTAACGAATTCATTTCTAGTAACCTTTAATAACGTGTTGTGGTGAATATTATAAATCGTATTCTGAACTTCAACTCTCAACTCGTTTACATTCTCATGAGATTTAATGTAAATTTGATTTTTTACATATCTAAGTTATGTCGCATCTAAGAAAGGAGTCTACATTACAAACACGTGCAAATTGCAATCGTCTTATATAAATAGTAGTTCGTTATTTTAATGGATAAATGACATCAATGATAATTATTAATTAATAACATAAGTAAACATAAAGAAACGGATCTTTCAGTAAAAGTGCTTTAACTTGACCCATTGAATTAATAATTTAAGATTTCATTGTTTTCCTTTCATTTAATTTATGAAGTTTGTTAGAGAGATTTCATCCTTATAATTGACCCTAACGATCGATGCAATAAAAGTACAGGGTGCAACTTTCACAGATTTTAGTAGGTTCAATCACCGGGTGAGGCAAGCGAAATTTTAAAAATCTTTGAATGCAGTTTTCTTTCTTTTCAAAAATAAAGGAATGTTTTCTTTGAGTAAAATTTTCTATCTACAGTATTAAGAGTACTTCCCCTTCAGTGGCATTACAAAATTCCACCCTGTATAATCAGAATCTCGGAAACGGCTCCAACGATTTTCACGAAATTTTGTAGGCAGATGCTTTCGGGGGCGTTTAATTGATCTAACTAGGTTACATTTTTAGAAAACGTTGTTTTATCCGTGTTTTAAGCCAATTGAAATTTGCTATGATAACATACAGAGGTAAATTTTGCGTCTATCTGCAAGGTTGGGATAGTTCCGACGGGAAAACGGGCGACCCGTTTCTGGGCGATTTCAAGAGACCCGGTTCGAGTCATTATGTTTTTTTTCCAAGTTCTTCTTTTGTTGAAAAAGGATTATTACATATTTTATATTACAAAAAAAGTACCGAGCAAAGCTCAGTCACCCAGGTACTTTCTCTTAAATCTTATTTACCCAATTAACTATCACGTCTCTGTCTATCCCAATATCAAAGAACTTTAGACCAAAGGGCACAATGGATAACAGAATACAAACCTGTGTCACCTGTGACGCGTGATGACGTGACACCAACGTGACATAGTCATTTTTACATAGCAGCCCCTTTATATAGCATTAATTAACTAATTAATTTTTATACTGAAGATACTCGATAATCCGAATTTTCCACCTGTAAGTTGTCGACTCGGATCGACTATTTTTTACGCTCTTCAATTTGATGTACATTTCGTTCGAGCCTACTGTAGTGTAGACCGATACGAAATCTATGTATCTATATTACTTCTTTATTATTATTATTATTAATACTTTTATTGCACTCACGTTTACTTACTAATATATAAACCTACAATCCGGTATACTCACTGACTGACTGATTAATCATCTATATGTTTTCTCAGAAACGGTGGGTTTTAGAGAAAAAAAATTGTATGAGAAAGTTGTAGGGAAGGTGCGATATACAGCCATTCTGTGAAGCCGATTTTTGAATTTCGAACGCCTTCTCTCATACAAATATGCTAACTCTGTTGTTTACCGGCCGATTTTGATCAAATTTTAATAAAATGTTTTTTGTGTGATCCGATTGAGAAAAATAAATTTGTTTTTCGAAATTCAAAATGGCGGCCGAGCTATAGCCTCCCCAAAAAAAGGCCATTTTTTAGACCTCTGCGCAAAAAAGTCGGCAGCCAACTGGGCGCATGCTGGAGACATGTTCTCAACGGCATCCGGTTGTCGAAGGACCCAGGTATACCAGAAAAATCCGACATCTTGAGATTTCAAGATGGCGGCCGAGATATCGATGACTGAAGCTGACCAATTTTCTATGGAGATTTTTCACTGAAAATCCACTTTCAGTACTGATTTCAGTACAAAAAATGGGACAAATTTGCGAGGCCGGAGGCCGAGCTCCGCAAAGCGGGCACGAGAGACCCCGCCGTGGCGAGGCCGAAGGCCGAGCTCCGTCCAGGCCGAGGCCGAAGGCCGAGACGTTGCGTGTTCCGGCGTCAAAGTGACAACGCAAAAGCCAGACGGGAGAAACTTGCGAGGCCGAAGGCCGAGCCCCACGAAGTGGGCACGAGAGCCCCGTCCAGCCCGAGGCCGAAGGCCGAGACGTTCCATGCTCCGGCGGAAAACTAACAACCCAAAAGCCAAAGTGGACAAACTTGCGAGGCCGAAGGCCGAGCTCCGCGAAGCGGGCACGAGGGACCCCGCCGCGGCGAGGCCGAAGACCGAGCTCCGTTCTGGCCGAGGCCGAAGGCCGAGACCACACGTGTTCCCACGCGTCAAATCCCAACCAATAGTGTCAAGCGAGGCCCTAGGCCGCGCGCCGCGGAGAGCGAAGCTTGCAGCGGCTGGGGGTTGGCGCGCGTAAGCGCGCAGGGGGCTCGCCCCCTAGTTATACTAATATAAAGCTACAACACGGTATACTCACTCACTGACTGACTGACTGACTGATTAATCACCTATATGTTTTCTCGGAAACGGTGGGTTCTAGAGAAAAATGTTGTATGAGAAAATTGTAGAGAAGGTACGAATTACAGCCATCCTATGAAGCCGATTTTTGAATTTCGAACGCGTTCTCTCATACAAATATCAAATTTTGATAGAATTTTTTTTGGGTGATCCGATCAAGAAAAAAAATTTTGCATGTTCGAAATTCAAAATGGCGGCTGAGCTATAGCCTCCCGAAAATCGGCCATTTTTCGACCTCTGCGCAAAAAAGTCGGCAGCCAACTGGGCGCATGCTGGAGACACGTTATTAACGGCATCGGGTTGTCGAAGGACCCAGGTATACCAGAAAAATCCAACGTTTCGAGATTTCAAGATGGCGGCCGAGATATTGATGGTTGAAGTTGACGAATTTTCTATGGAGATTTTTCACTGAAAATCCACTTTCAGTACTAAATTCAGTACAGGCCGAAGGCCGAGCTCCGTCCAGGCCGAGGCCGAAGGTCGAGACGTTCCATGCTCCGGCAGAAAAGTAACAACGCAAAAGCCAAAGTGGACAAACTTGCGAGGCCGGAGGCCGAGCTCCGCGAAGCGGGCACGAGAGACCCCGCCGCGGCGTGGCCGTAGGCCGAGCTCCGTTTAGGCCGAGGCCGAAGGCCGAGACCACACGTGTTCCCACGCGTTAAATCCCAACCAATAGTGTCTAGCGAGATATATATATATACATATATATATATAATTCATAGTCCTGACTGACTGACTCACTCATCAACGCCCAGCCCAAGCCGTCTAAACCTAGGAAGCTGAAATTTTGCACAGAGGATTTATATACAATGTAGGCCAGGAATATGAACGGATTTTTTGAAATTCAACCCCTAAGGGGACGAAAAGGGTTGCCAAAATTTGTATGGGAGGTATAAAACATGTTGTCTGATTTTCTTCAAACTTGAAATAAACTACTCTATTAATAAACTATTAATAAACTACTTGAAATACTCTTCAACACAATTGATTGAACATTTGTCTCACCGTTAATTCTAAATTTAACCCTTAAGGGAGTGAACGGGGTTGCAAAATTTTGAACTAAAGTCCACGCGGACGGAGTCGCGGGCGAAAGCTAGTTATTAATATAGATGTGTAGTGGATCATCTATACGTACTTGTTTTGTGCCAGAATCCACATGTGCAGTGAAGCCGTTGAATAAGCTTCGCAAATAGAAAGGAGCGGTAAAGGGAATCAGACTGAAGTGGTTTCTTTTATAGCCGTTCCTGTTACGGACAGCCCGTGTTATTGGGATAAAATTACACATTATTCGTTACACATTACACAATCTCGGTTTCAATACGGAGGCCATGCGGGGTGTGAAGTTAACTTGACGAATGGAATGTGGGCAAATCATTAAATAGACGTAATTGATTTTTTGTTGGTCAATCACCACGAATTATGGTCTTAGTGTTTAAATAATCTAACACAATAATAAGATAACTATACTAATTGATCCAGTTAATGTTGTTTTCCGTATCGATTAGCCTACGACCTAATCTCAGACCAACGACATGGATAAAAAAAATGTATATCGTAGGTCTGAGATAGTTCGTGTAAAAATGGTGCATCCGTTTCGTAGTAGTTCGATAACAAACACTTGGATACAAGATTTTATACACACATTGACGACCTCCGTGGCGCAGCGGTTAGCGCATCTGACTACCATGCGAGAGGACCCGGGTTCAAATCCCGGCTGAGGTCAAAAAAAATAAACCCAGGTCTTGGATTTTTTGGATTGGACTGTTTCTGGTTCCCACGACACAGGGTATCCTATCGTGGGGCCAGAAGCAATGTATGTGCCTGTATGTAAATGTTAAATGTTATAAATGCATTTTATCCGTATTATACATACACACCTGTATCCCAGAGGGATAGGCAGAGACCGCCAATTGCCTGACAGATCGGTTTCGCTTCATCGACATTATTTGGTCGTTGCATGCACGCACGCCGCTTTTGGGTACTTTTTAATTTGCCTTTGCTAAAGCATCCTCTTATTCGTGATTCCCTTATTAATGATTCTGATATATTAGATTAAGATCTCTTAGTATTCAGGCCAGTATAGTTCTTTTTCTTCTTATAATGCCTCTAAGGCCGGCGAAGATTTGCAATTTATCTCCCGGTAGGCGGCAGAGCTCGGCAGCACTTGAGATTCCACTTCACTCAGGATTTCAATCTTCAACCTACGCGTCTCTTGCCTCGCTGGCAAAAGAAAAAGAAAAAGCCGCTCTTTTTCTACGATTTGGTTACATTAATTACTTCTTTATCCTCTTAAAATTGCTTCTTTATCGTGGGTGCTGGCAGCCTTCGATAGATGGCAGTCATTAAGCCAAGTCAGAGGCCTTAGGCCAGCTTGAAATTTTTCGACAGTAAGACCAGCCACTACTCTTGCAAGCCTCCACCAGACCGGACTAGGCCCCCGTAGTGGAGTATGGCCTATACCTTACGCAGAAAAGAGACTCGTGCCCCTCGGTAGGGACATAATGGGTTGATGATGATATCGTCTCAAACACAATCACGAAAATGAACTATTGAAATAGCGTACCGTGCGATCAAACTCAAACCGGCTTAAGCAGATAAGCACCTTTTGTTAATAAGCTTAGCTGCTCATTATTACCTTGATCTCCTTATTACCTTCACAAAACTCGAACAAATCCCAGTTACTCCAAAATTACTAAGCAATCCCTTTTGCGATATATTTCTGCGAGTATGCTTTCTACAGGAGAGGGATTAAGCCCGTTCCGGGATGTAGAGCAACATGGAATCCATACTTGTGAGGAGAATTGATTGTCAGCACAAAGCTGTGCTTTAGTTTCAGTGGCATCTACGAACCTGAAGTATGTATCGATCGCTTGATACATTGTCTCGTGATACCTTTGACGATGCATTGTCAAATGATATCTATACATAAGTGGGCTTTACACGTTGACGTCTGGGTTTGAAAGCGGAGGTTGGGTAATTTGTAAAAGTACATGTCATCTATTCAGACAATTACTTTTAAGTAGATTTTTTTTATTTCCATTGAGGATACTGATTTTGAGTTGAGATCTTTTCTATAAAAAAATAGCCCGAAATTAGTACCTCTTCCTCGTCTATCAGAGCATTAACTAAAAACAATTTTGCCTACGATACAGGTTATGCTTAGTGTGAGGATTGGCGATAAGTACAATAAAGCTTCTGAGTATAATTATGTTGTACAGTTTATGCCTAGTTTAAGTGTGTTTACTACTCTTTTGTCACTTTGTTACCTAGTTGTATTTGTGTTTTTGGGTTTTAAATCGCGATCTCACGTTTCGTAAAGTCTATCTACTGCTATGCTTTCACCGTTCGTGATTAGCTTCATATCCTTACAAATACTGCAGGTTAGGTAGAGAATCTTTGCATGAGCTTTCGCTAGTGAAGTTAGCATTTCAGATCACAGTATGCTCTCGACCTTGCTGTGATGGTAGAAAGCGGAAAACGTCTTATCAATTGTTGTGTGTGAGTAGTAAGCTTGGCGCCGCATAGTCGCTTGGCATACCGTACGCTGGATCCCGATGCTCGAAGCCAATCGCGATACGAAATCCTCCATCCGATACGATAGCCCGAAAATGTACCGCACTACTTTGTCAGTCCTTTCCGGTTATCGGTGTTATATTGGCCCTTCGACGAATAATTCGCTCCAGTTGATTCATGGGTTATTTTCGTAGAAGAAAAATATTTAAGCAGCCAGCATTTATTGCATAATCCAGTGATGGGCAAAAACGGCCCGAGGGCCAACTCCGGCCCGCGAAAGTATTTAATCCGGCCCGCCGAGGGTCCATCGGCATGGATAGTATATGGCTATAAGTTCTACGTTTTGACGGTCGAGAAGTATAAAGTAGATTCTACTTAGTAGAAAAATAGATGCATAACCTATAAGTGAAGCTAAGCTAGCCGCTATCTTTCTATAATTCTCGCCCTCCTCTAGAATTTCTTAAACTTTGTGGCCCCCTATTAAAAAAGTTTGCCCACCACTGTATAATCATATTGTACAAGTCTCGTCCCCAGATTATTATTCTGAGGTCTCGTCATTGACTTTTTTTTATAAGAAACTGAATGAACTAGCGAACGCTTGCCAGCAAAAAAATGTTCTACACAATAACAGCATCTAATTTGTTATCCATTTTTTTTTATCATTCGGTGTATCATTGTGCTGAAACTGCGAATTAATGAACTTTACAAATTATATCTATACAGGTGTGAATCGCTCGTAGCCCCGGCCACCTGAGTAATCTTAAACGATCACGAATGTTAAGCAACATATGGCGCGTAACGTGCATGGATGGGTGACCGTTCTATGACTAACGCTAGTGGCATTTTTCCGAGCGGTTCCGTGCTTCGCAGGGTACGTTAAGCAGTTGGTGCCGGCTGGCGTCGATAAATGACAGACGTTAAGTCAGAGGGCTTAGGGCGGCTTAAAAACTTCTGTCAGTAAGGCCAGCCACTAGTCTTACAAGCCTCCACCAATCCGGGCTTGCCCCCATGTATGGCCTACACCTTCTTCAGGGAAGAGACACGTGCCTCTCGGTGGGGAAATAATAGGTTGATTGTGTCAACTTCAAGCAAGATCTTATTGTTGTAATGGTTTCAAATGGCTTTTGCAAATAAGCCATTCTAATAGTCCTCAGCAAGTGTTACTAAACTATGGTAGCATAGTTCAGTATCCGTCTTCCCATAAGATGCTTTCGCTTCAGGTCTATAATATTTTTACTGACACCGCAGTATATGTTCGCCCCATCTGTGGTTTTGAGAATAGGGTCCCTATATAGAAACCCACTACCCTTGCGTTTGCGGCCGACGACTGACCTCAGACAGTGCCTTTTATTTATATCGCGGATCGGCTTCAAGGGCGGCCTTGCTTCCGCTACATATCTCGCTGAGCAGCACTGCGAGATGTACCTACATAATTATAGCCTTGAACCACTCAACACACAACTTTTTGAGGTATCAATGTCCAAATGTATGTCCAAAACTCGGTTTGACAAGTATACTGTCTTTTACTGCGTTCATCATCAACCCATTATGTCCCCACCAATGGGCACGGGTCTCTTCCCTGAGGAAGGTATAGGCCATACTCCACCACGGGGGCCAAGTCCGGATTTGTGGAGGTTTCTAAGACTAGTGGCTGGTCTTACTGTCAGAAGTTTTCAAGCCGCCCTGAGGCCTCTGACTTGGCTTAACGACTGCCATCTATCGACGGCAGCCGGCACCAACTGCTTAACGTGCCTTGCGAAGCACGGAACCGCTCGGAAAAATGCCACCAGCGTTAGTCATAGACGGTGACCCATCCATGGACTGAACGCACCGTATGTTGCTTAACCGTAGTGATCGTTTAAGATCACTCAGGCAGCCCAGACTACGAACGATTCTACTGTGTTGATAACTTTAAAATAACAAAAAAATACTGCGAAAATAAATAAAAAAGCCGTTAGTTTTGTCAATATTTCGAAGTTTTCTCCGTAGTGAAGTTTGTTTATTTATTTTATTTTATTTTATTTTATTAGGGACATCAACAGCGAAAACAAATAATTTTAACACAATAATAAAGATACAATTCACAAGGCCAATAACAGACATCCACAAATAGACATTTCATAATAGGGAATGGATGAAAACACCAGAAGTGCCCGATATTTTTTCCGGTGATAGGAATAACCTTCCTTAACGCGGGAAAAAAGTTTCAATTTTTTTGGCCCCGTAGTCAACCTTCAAACATACCTAACATTTTTCCATTCGTATCTCCGGGCCCAGGACGGCACCCCAGACACATTCCCCAGTCCGCCACGTATAAAAAAAAATCCACCTTGAAAAGCTGTCATTGTCACCAGTTTTTTTTTTCATACGTAGCGGACCAAGGAACATGTCCGAGACGCCGTCCCAAGCCCAGAACTACGAATGGAAAAATATTAGGTATATCCAAAAATCAACTACGGGGCCAAAAAAATTGAAACCCCCCTCCCGCGCCAAGGAAGGCCATTCCCATCACAAAAAAAAATACCAAGCACCTCTGATACTTTCATCCATTCCCTATTACAGAAAATAAACCACAATAACGCTCAGCAATATAAAATACATGCATTTTCATTGAAATAAAATATTATTTACAATAATATAAACCATTCAAACAAGCAAGAATTGTCACCTTATGTGTGTGTGTGTGTGTGTGTGTGTGTGTGTGTGTGTGTGTGTGTGTGTGTGTGTGTGTGAGTGTGTGTGTGTGTGTGTGTGTGTGTGTGCGTGTGTGTATGTGGGTGTGTATGTGAAAAGGGAAGGGGGGGTTTCTTCAAGAAATTACGAATAATCGTTGAGTATAGTTAAAATACTGTGCTTAAAAGAAGCCTTGGAACCCAGAAATGGGTCGGCCGAACAAAAACTTTTGTTGTAAAGGCGAGCTAGACGTATCAGGGTCGAGTTTTGGGCATAGTTTGTATTCACAGACGAAGCATGAAACATCTTGTTACAAGTATGGCGAGTTCGACGAGAAGGTACAGATAGGGACAATTCCGAAACTAACTCGGAACAGTCAAGTTTACCTGACAAGAGGTCATGCAGTAGGGACATGTCTAGTAGCTTGCGGCGATTTTCGAGGCTCATTAAACTATGATATCTGCAAGACGATTCGTAATCGTAATTATAGCATTTACTTCTAAATATTAAATGTTTTACAAACTTGGACTGTATGCGTTCTATTCGATGAACGTGTGTAATGTATTGTGGTGACCAAACACAACTGGCATATTCCAGTAGACTTCTTACATAGGCAAAGTATACCATTTTGACGCAAGTAATATCTTTGAAGGGCTGGCATACGCGAAGAACAAATCCAAGATTGCGATAAGCACGCTGAACGACATTGTCTACGTGCTTTTCAAATGTTAATTTAGTATCCAGAATCACTCCTAGATCGCGTACAGTGTCAACGCGCTGTAATGAGGACCCACCGATATCATAGGTATAAAGGATGGGCTTAGGACTTCTGGTAAAAGAGATTTGTTGGCATTTATCAATATTCACATTAATTCTGTTATTTTCATAGTATAAATTCAGGCGATCTAGATCATTTTGTACTTTCAAGCAGTCATCTACATTAGAAATATCAAAAAATATCTTCTTGTCATCAGCATAAAGTAAGAACTTGCAATTTTTAAAAACAGCGTAGATATCATATAAATATGCATTATTCAGCAATGGACCAAGATGCAAACCCTGCGGAACACCAGATGGTATGTTTACGTAGTCAGATTTGTGTCCACCTATTACCACCGCTTGCTGTCTATTCGAGACGTAAGATGTGATCCACCGATACAGATCGCCTCGAATCCCAAGATGGTAAAGCTTACGAAGAAGAATGACATGATCAACCCTATCAAAAGCCTTTTCAAAATCGGTATAGATCACATCAACCTGTCTCCTCTTGTCCATATGCCGCAACACGAAGTTTAAAAATACGGACAGATTGGAAACAGTAGAGCGACCTTTCAGAAAGCCGTGTTGCTGCGGTGGAATGCTTTTTGAAATTAGGGGATAAATGTAGTCGTAAACTGCACGCTCAAAAACTTTACCAAAGACATTCAATATAGAGATTGGTTGATAGTTTGGTATTTTGTTTTTAGGACGTTTCTTGTGAATAGGTACAATGTTTGCAACCTTCCAAGCAGCGGGGAAGATGCCAGTAGATAAAGATCGGTTGAAAATTATGCTCAGAGGCAAGCAGAGTTCTTTAGCGCATTTCACTATGAAAAAAGGAGCTATACCATCGCTACCCGCACCTCCATTGATATTCAGACAGTCGAGAGACTTAAAGACTGCATCCGGCGCAACCTTCAATGAGCTGACAGTGCTTCCATCGTCAGAATAAGGTGGAGCTAATGTATAGTCATTGTAATAGTTGGCAGGTGGACTGAATACAGAATGGAAGAAGTTGTTAAATCCACCACAAATGGCAGGTCCATCTGAAAATATAACACCGTTGTTTTCCAGAGACCGAGGATAAGACGAGCCACCTCGACGTGCCTAAATGACGATAAAAACGACGTGCCGTGATAAAGGACCAGAGGACTTTTGGATTGGTTTTCAAGTTAGCTTGCACAGAATTTACGTAGCTCCGAAAACACTCATCTTGAACCGATTTAAGTCGCTTTCGCAGGAGTGAAAATTCCCCGTAGTCACGTGGGTTATTGAATCGCTTCCACCTTCTATGAGCAGCCTCTTTTTCCTTCATTATCTTGAGTAAGGTGTCACTGAACCACACTGGGTAGGATGATTTCTTGCTACGTGTGTCTAGAGGAACATAACTGTCAATAACAGAATTAAGAATATCATAAAATCTAGACACATCATCATCCACTAAACCGGTGTTGAGTTGGGTCTCCCAATCGGTATTATTTAAACAATGCTGGATTGCTTCATAGTTGCCTTTACGGAATCTTCGTCTAGGTACTGGGGCCTCAGGTAAGGGAACCGAAAAAATATCAGTAAAATTCATCTCAAGAGACGGGTGGTAAATATCCTCTTTGACGAGTGGGATAGGAGCGCGACGTAGATCCAAAGGAAAGTTACAAAAAATTAAGTCTAAAGTATTACCAGTTTCATTGACGATAGTATTGAATTGTTGAAGCTCCAAAACTGAAAACTGCTCTAGTAGATTGATCCCAGCATTCTGCACCTGCACTGCGCCCTTGCGTTGGTGAATGGGTCCATTAGAAGTCCATTTAATGCAACGCAGATTGAAATCACCGGCAATCAAAAAGTGACCATCAGGATTTGCCGATGTAGCAAGTGTGACAGACGAAATTACGTTATTAATATGAAGAGGTAAATAATTATCTGGAGCACCGTAAAAGGCGCATATGTGTATGTCTTTGGAGACCCCACATAAAGCCCGGGCAGGTACAGTTACCCACAAACATTCGGTATTGGGGACAGACCACTCTAAACGCACGCGAGCATCGAGTGATCGACGCGTCATTATCATAACACCGCCGCCATCAGATTTTCCGGATTTGACCCGGTGACGATCCAGCCTGAAGACATCAAATCTCTGGTCACTTAGCTCCGAATCAAGAATGCTATCTATTAGCCATGTTTCAGTAATCACGATGACGTCGTAATTACAGATTAATACACTGTTAAATAAAGATGTCGTTTTTGTACGCAAGCCTCTAGTGTTTTGATAAAAAAGCTTTAGATGTGTATTATTCATACTCTTTAAAGTGTATTTTAAAAAGTGTATAAAGAAAATAAAACAGGATATTCGGCAAGTTAATTGTAACAGGCACAGTATTAATTAAAAACTTTTTATTGTTCATATAAAGACCGGAAAACCCCGCTGGGTAGATGATGGACGGTGGCTGGGAATAAATATAAAATAAAATCATCAGTGACATGATAGGCAAAAGAGGTAAGGAGTTGGTGTGTGTATTGTGTGTTTTTATGTGTAGATCTGTGTGTGGCATAGTGCAAATGTCAGGAATGGCGTGACTAAATTTAACCAATATCAATTCTATACAATTCTCTTGAGATCGGCTACCGATTTTATTTGTAAAAAATTACACTTTTCTTCCTTACGTACATAGATATTACAGTTTTTAACCCAATTTGTATTGATAACATAACATAACATTTACATACAGGCACATACATTGCTCCTGACCCCACATTAGGATACCCTGTGTCGTGGGAACCAGAAACAGCGACGTCACAAACATGTAAACACCCAAGACCTGAATTTTTTTTCACTCCAGCCGGGGATCGAACCCGGGACCTCTCGCATGGTAAGCAGATGCGCTAACCACTGCGCCACAGAGGTCGTAAAAGTTGGTCGTCTTTGTTGCAAGTAGGACATCCATTTTTGGACGTGTACTCCTCCTATCTCTCAAACATATTATTATTATGTATGACCTTATTCCAGTAACATATTGGTGCCTAGTTTACCGTGCTCTAGTACAAGCTCAAGAGAAAGTGAAAAGTGACTTTATCGATGGTTTTTTCTTCATTATTTATTATTTTGCTGTTTTTCGTGTATTTAGTTTGTTTACTTATCAACTATGTATTTTGGTGGCAATATCAATAAATCTCTTCTTCATTTTTGTTTTTTTTATTATTGACACATTTTCATTAAACATATTAATTAAATTCATTCATTTCATAAATATTTTACTAGGCACATTTTAATAAAGCCATCACGATTCCAGATGTCAAGGAAAAAGTTTGTGAATAAAGTTCAGTGTTTTTGTTACAGTCCTCATAAAGTATCAAGATAAATCAGTACCCTTACCGCCTGTAAGACCAGTTGACAAATTGTAAGATTCCCGACTAGCCTAAGTAAGGATTAGCTCTGTCGGACATTCATAACCTACTCTGACACACACCCCATGGATTTATCGACATCAACCCCTAACTGGAGTATATAAAGTCGGGTTTCCCTTGACGAGTACAGGCTGAACTTTGCCGTCTGGATTAGTGGGTCTAGTTTGTACTAAGACAGTTGTTTCGGCCATGTAAGTAACACATTAAGTTTGCTGGCTATAGTTTGTATTGGGATTAAGACCGAGTATTTAATAGAATGATAAATAGGCATTGATTGACAATAGAATTACAAATGATATTAACATACAGTTACATAGATTAATACATTATTTATATTATATTATTTCATACATTAATAATAATAACATCCACACAACACAATCACTTGATCTGGTCCCATACTAGGATACCGTGCGTTATGGTAACCAGATAAGGACATCACATACATCGAAAAACACCCAGACTGAGACCATTTGTACAAATGTACGGCGCCCCCAGTGAACAAAAGTACTTTGAATATTTTGAATGAATAAATTATTAATATCTCAGTTTTCCGTAAAGCAACAAATATTATACATATATCTTTTACGTTTGCCCAAATTAGGAGTCTTCTTAGTTTTGTTTTTTAAAAGAGTTTTCTTGCCAAAAAACTTAAAGGTAAATTACAGGATATTTCCATTGCGTTGACAAGTTGTAGAATTCAAATAAACCTTAATCTAACTTAATACATCTACGTATACTTCCTTCTCCAAATAACCAATGTTGGTAACCAAGGGTCTATCCTTTCATAAAAATCTATTTTATAAGAGAGTTTCCACTAGTTGACATTATGGTTATTGATAAATTGACGATTTGGGTTTGTCTGGAAGAAGGTTGTCTGGAAGATATCATTTTTAGTGATAAGGCCGCCGTCTGTACAGTTACATTAAGAAATATCGGTGTAATCTCCTTTTTTATGTACAATAAAGTGTTTTCTATCTATCTATAGGTATTAATCTATTCACAATTGATATTAATTAATACACCAAATTTTAACACTACCTACTTGAACACAACCTAAAAGACTGACTTTTGTTAAACACTACTTACTAATTCAAACACAAAAAAATAATCTTTTGTCAATTAATTCAGAGAACACACAAATATAATCTGTAATGTATATCTGTTTTATTTTTGTCTGTTGCGTTACATGACATGTATTATGTTACTTGTCCGTTTATTTTGTTTCTGTGATGTGTCTCGTTGGTATAATAGACGTTTTTCTTCTTCTTAACCTCAGCGACGCGGTTCAAAGTGTTTGAAACCCGCGTGAGGCGCGTTCTGCAGCAGACAGGAGTACGCCCGCAGCACGGCGAGCAGCGGCGCCACACGCAGCGCTCCGGCACACACAGCTCTACCGTCTGCAGCACTGCTGGGTTGCACACCACCCCACGCAGCAACTTCTTTATGTAGGTAGCCGGAGCTAAATCCCATCTCACCTCCAATTTATTGTAGCCCACCATATTTAGTATAAGGTGGGGTACATTAATGGGTAGAGGGATATACCCCATACAGCTTGAGATAGAGTAGCGTATTCTATAGAATCAGGCGTTACTTTGCGGAAATCCATAATAGCATTAAATTGAGTAAATTACTTTGCTAAGTTCCGCCAATATCCCATAAGCACCATGCGATTAGTTAATGCACCGCCCTCCCTCCCACTTTTTCAAGCAGAAGCGAGACACGAACACACCACCACCGACAACAATACTTGTGTGAGACAATGCGCGACGCGTTTCGACTCTAATACGAGGCATCCTCAGGCTCACAAGCACATCACTCGTGCTTGTGGGTTATTGGCAGAATTTAGCAAAGTAATTTACTCAATTTAATGATAGAGTAGTGTTCTGAATTGTATCAAGCCATGGTATAGCTGTAACGAGGTTGTGATACCTCGTCTACAAACCTGTTTATTAGTTTTATATTTAGGCTATTTACTTTTAAATCTTTCAATTCCGTTTTCAATTTTCAAATTCAAATTATTTGTCTTTTGTTCGTAGTTCACTTTATTTGTCATGGCATCGCCTGGGTCATTTCGATTTCAATTCTTAGAAGAGACAGCACGCCCAGTGCCTTCAGTTTCACTACATATTTTTATTGATTATTTAAAGTGAATTGGTGAACCAGTGCAAGTTAAATTCAGTATTCAGTGAATGTTATCTAATCCTGATGGTTCTGTACTCCAAAACCTTATCTACAACGAGGCACAATCGTAAGTGTTGCGTGTTATTTTTTACGTAGCTCTCTGTAAGCGTTGTGTTAAGTTTAGTTTTAAAAATGTACCTTTTGTCATCAGGTGCCTCTACTTTTTAACAATAAAAGAAGTCCTAACACCCAACGAAGTCTCCTTATTTCTCCATCCGCTGAGCTTCCTGGGCTTGTTACGTGACATAGCTATAACCTGAAGGCTCGTGGGAGATACGTTTTAAAATTAATTAAAGCAGTCAAAATGGAAATATTCAGAACCGGGTCTCGAAATTACCTATTTTTCTCGATTTTTTTTTTACAAAAACTATATTTTTAGGGCAATGCCAATTAGTTAAGTATGACGTCATCTATATTTCCAACGATAAGGGCTACGAGTTATATGTCTTATTGATTCTTACAACTATAATTTTGTTCTCGTGGGCTAGGAGCGGTCTTAAATATGCACTGTTCTTTCAATTCTTTTTTTTTATCAACTATAAATATTATAAATTCTTCATAGAAAATATCATAGTTAGGTATGTGAAATTAGCTGAGTGGTAATCATAACGGAGTGGCTATTTTATATCTATCTACGAATAGTAAATATAGAAGTTGCTAGTAGATGTAGTATAAATTATCGAGCACAGATGTAAATAACTTAACCCTACTTTGGGCGCCAGTCTTACAACCCAATGAAACGACCATTACCCGTAGAACAAACAGAAGACTCTACAATTAAATGTTTGTTTGATATTTTAATACATTAATGAATAAATAATATTGTTGTATTGCAGTCGTTGTTCAAGCTGAACGCGATGAGATGTTCAGTTATCGTTCGTTCAAAATCTCAAAGTCAAAGACTTCAGAATTAATTTTGAAATTACAAAAATTTGAAAGCCAAATATCAAAGCAAAACATCGAAAATAAAGAATAAACAGAGGATGGCAGTGAGGTCTTGCAAAAGTCTCGAGACGAGAGCGTTGCAAAATAATAAAATATTTTATTCCTATCTTGTTTCTACAAATTTCTGAGCTCCTCAGTATTCAACAGTAGCTCGCTTCAAAGTGGGTAGCTCAATAAATATTGTACCAATTAGGAAGAGTCTAGAGAGCAAACTGAAGTAGGGAACCGATAAGAGAGCGAACGTTTTGATTGATCGTCGAGCACAGGTCCACTTCAAGTAAGTAATTAGCTGTACCTGACTGTCGCGGCACTTGGGACATCTAATAAATGGTTCTCGTAATGAGCGAGTGACAAAAGTGATAAATCGACCTGAAAGAGGTAATAATGTTTGTGTACTATTGCTCTACAAAGGAATTAAATAACGTCATACAATGTGCTGCACAAAGGTCCGTAAGAAATGAATGGATGGGTGTCTATGACTGTCTATGACTAACGCTAGTGGCATTTTTCCGAGCGGTTCCGTGTTTCACAAGGCATGTTAAGCAGTTGGTGCCGGCTGCCGTCGATGGATGGCAGTCGTTAAGCTAAGTCAGAGGCCTTAGGGTGACTTGAAAACTTCTGACAGTAAGACCAGCCACTAGTCTTACAAGCCTCGGTCAATCCGGACTTGGCCCCCGTGGTGCCAAGTCCGGATTACCTTCCTCAGGGAAGAGACTCGTGCCTCTCGGTGGGGACATAATCGGTTGATGATGATGATAATAACATTATTCTGCATGGTAAAAACGTCTCATTAGTGTTAAGTTCATAATTGATGAATTAATGATTTATGTATGACTTTTAAATGTTGTTATTGTGAAACCCGGGGTCTACCTGCTCTGAATATTTCAAAAACTAACTGAAATGACACATAACAGTGCAATATAACAGAATATGTCAATTTAATGGACGTTAAGTTTCGTAACCATTAAGTCCGCCGCGCTTTTTTAAATGTAAGTGTAATAAACGTATTTTTCTTCAAGTATAGAAAAAATTTTTCATTGTAGTTTCAGTAGTATTAAGTTTTTTTTATCATGTAAAGCAAAATATAAATGGAACAAAACTGTAGGTATATAAAAGTTTTGTTTTCAATTCATGACTATCTTTCAAAGGTGTTGACGACTTATATACAAAGATTTACCAAGCCCTTTAATGTACTACTGTGTAAATGGTGTGTAATTACATTCGATCATTAAAGTAGATACATTAAAATGTGCCGAACTGTACCGATCAATGGTAATAAGCGTGAACTAACAGGCTTACAAGTACAAACATATTTACGTACATGTTATGCAATTTAATGCACACGTAATGTAAATATTCCCATCGGCAGAGCCGCAACAATAGGCTTATTGACTGAACAGCGGCGCTGCTCTCAATACTGTAATCAAATGCGGTAGTTAGCGCGTGAATGTTAAATTGGACATTACCTACATTGAATAACGACGGCGGTAATAGGCAGGATAGCAGTTATCCCATGATTAACTTATGAAAAGGAATGTAAAACTATTATTAGCCTCATGCTAGTCTATACTAATATTATAAAGAGGAAAGATTTGTATTTTTGTGTGTGTGTATGTTTGTAATGAATAGGCTCAGAACCTAATGGGCCGATTTTAAAAATTCTTTCACATCAGTCGCAGGCACTGCTAGTAAGCAGTTGGTGCCGGCTCCGGTCGATAGATGGCAGTCGTAAGTCAAGTCAGAGGCCTTAGAGCGGCTTGAAAGCCTCCACCAATCCGGACTTGGTCCCCATGGTTGGAGTATGGCCTATACCTTTCTAAGGGAAGAGGCCAATGCCCTTCTATGGGGACATAATGGGTTGATGATGATTTTCTCAGATGGTTAGAGAAAGCAGGACGAGCTGAGATTGAAATTACACAGAAGTCATCTACGTTGGAATCGAACATATGACCATACTAGCTGTGCCCCGCGGTGTTACCCGCGGTTCATCGATTTTCCCGTAGGAATAAGATATTTCCCCGCGGTAAAACGTAGCCTATGTTTTAATCCAGGGTATCGGCTAACTCCATACCAAATTTTATTAAAATCCGTCTAGCCGTTTCAGCGCTAAAGACTGACAAACATATAAACACACACACAAACTTTCACGTTTATAATATTAGTGTGATGTGATTATGCTTCTGGCATCGAGAAATAACTTCCACTAGCGACCCGCCCCGGCTTCGCACGGGTGGCAAAAACGTTTCAGTGTAAGTAGATAGATAGATAGAATATTCTTTATTGTACTCATAAATAACATTTACAAATTTTTATAAATCTAAGTACAATTGGCGGCCTTATTACTATAAGCAATTTCTTCCAGGCAACCACAGACGGAGACAAGAAAGAAATTAGAGACGGGTAGTCGTGCAACTGAGAAACAGAAATATTTATATTAGCTATATTAGTTCCGTGGAAAATTCCCGGGGTAGTAATTTTTTTACATCTTGGGTTACATTATTTGAAAATTTTGACATTGAAAAAATATCAGTTGTTTTATACTACATAAAGTTGCGGAATTAAATTATGAAACAGGGGACATTTATTTCTCAATTTCGAAGTTTTTACGAAAGACACCCTCAATTTCGGAAGTGTCTATTTTGATATAACTGATGTCTATATCCTGATTTGTGTTTGAAGATAAGAATTATGTTTTTATCATCGAGGGGTCCCATCGTCGAAGAGGTTGAGAGGTCGTTATTTACTGTGTTTAATGTAACAAGGGTTAATGCTGATTCCGGATTAAATCATCGAATGAACGCGGCTTCGTTATCCCCCTTCGGGCACAGATTGGGGTCGTATCAAGGGCTTACTTGTGCAGATCCCTGACATAGAGAGAATACAGAAGCTTTATACCTGTGAGCACCCATTTACAAGGGTCAATGACTTGAAGAGGATATTGGCGTTGACAAGCAAATATTCCCATATTTATCTTAGTAATGAGATGATTGCTTCGTTGGACGAGCGGTTAGCATGGTTGACTGCCGAAATAGAGGTCCTGGGTACGATTTCCACTGGAGGCCGCGGTATTTGATTTCTACAAAATGTATTCAATCTGAGTGTATTTCTTATGTTTGTTTTGTCTTTGGGAGGTTACCTTAGCACAGGGGGTTTTCAAGTGAGGGACCAGGACATTAGTTATTATTTAATTATGCACCTATTCCGTGGTAACGTCCCTGATTAAAGTCTGTTAGCTTTTAGAATATACCTCGGGCTCTAGAGTAGGCTTCGGTTTTCGCCGAGAGCACACGAGTGTACTTCCTGCCCGGTATAAAACTTTTCTTCACTATTTTGAAAAGTTATGTAATTTAAGTGTCATATTAGTTCTGATATTTCTATTACACGAACATATCCGATTCTATCCGATAGTAGCCGAGGTATATTCTAAAAGCTAACAGACTATACGGTGACAGAGATCAGCTGGATGCGGGCGGGGGAAACTTGGAAAACCAAGGAGGGAGCCATGTCATGCAGTGGACATGGCAGATGATGATAATGTATTCATATAGATGCAGATGATGATAATGTATGTATTCAATGTACACATAAGAAACGTAGTCACCAATTGTTTCTATCGCCTTAATATTCTTTATAATATACGCAATTACCTCAGCACTGATTTGCGTGTCAGGCTGAGTGACTCACTGATATTATCCAGATTAAAGGGTTTACTAATGTATTGCCAAAAATCGTTTCCCAAAGTATTACTTCCAAAACTATTTTCCGCAAATTATCACTTGGCAAAAAAACATTTCTCAAAACAACTTAAAGCAAATAAACAGTTAGCAAAAGTTATTATGGCAAGTTATTGTTTACCAAATAAATACTTGGTCAAAATTCATTTTACCAAAGAGGCAACAAGAGGCAAGGTAAGAACGCATCAAAGTCGAGTCTGTTTTCGATCTTACATGGAGAACCTAACGCTCCGACGCGCTCCGCTTCGCTACGCGCGTCGTCGCACCTATATTTCTGTTGTCACGTATTCTTTACATCGCCGACCCCCCGTTCCATTATTTGAAAATAACACTTGCCAAAATAAAACGTTAGCATAATAAACGTTTGTCTTAATAAAACTTGACGCAGTAAAATTATGCGAAATGATAATTTGACCAAATGAATAAAATGCGAAATGAAAACTTGCTAAAGTTTCATTTGGGAAATGAAACTGATGCCATAAGTTTATTGGGAAGTAAAATTTGGCGAAAAATACTTTGGCTAAACGGCGCTATCCCAGATTAAAGTACTGTGACGTCGTCGTAAACTTTTAGTCCAATCCACTTACGGGTGTTGATTTATCGGACGAGTCCGACCGGGTTTCGCTCCGATTCGCAGAGCTTAATCATGGTGAGCAGAGACGGAGCTCGCGTCGTCGGTTGCTCGTCTCACACGTCGTCGTCGTCGTCGTCTCAGTTTACAATGTGTTGTGCTTACGAAAGTTTTAGTTCAACCAGCCTATGTTCGTCAACTGCTGGATATGGGCCCCCAAAATCTTTCATTTCTGTCTTAAGCCATCTTCATGGAGCCGCTTGCAACCATTTGCCTCAGCATCGTTCCAGCGAGCTGATGCTTCACGTCACGTCACGTCAGCGTCACGCGCTGCTTTTGCCAGTTCAATGTCTCCACCCCGGACGCATTTTAGGGTATTAAGTTTAAAAAATTATCACAACCGACGTGGCGAGCTCTATCTCTACTCACCATGATTAAGCTCTACGAATCAGAGCGAAAGCTGGTCGGACTCTTCCGACCAAAAAACAAGTCAGTGTATCCGGAATAAAGTTAATAGTTCAATTTAATTCGTTCAATGGAGATCTGAGACGAAAAAAAGTTTTGATGACGTGAAGAGGTCATGTCAAAACAACAATATACAGTCTGTTAGCTTTTAGAATATACCTCAACTGAGCAATCAGAAACCGATTATATTGCAATAAGGTAAGGTTTATTTTGTATTGTTATTTATAACTTTATATAACTTTTCAAAATAGTGAAGAAAAGTTTTATACAGAGCAGGAAGTAGTATTACACTCGTGTGCATTCGGCGAAAACCGAAGCCTACTCTAGAGCCCAAGGTATATTCTAAAAGCTAACAGACCTGTACGTGTTTTTTTTTTGTCTTTACGTAGTAGTTTTGTCTTTATTTTTCATAATGTTATCTGTCAAAGAGTCGTTGCACCGATCACATTACAACTCGGACTCAAACTGTGACATCACAACTTACATCACAACACGTAAGCTCATATTATTTATGTAACGTTTATCAATAAACTAGTTATTTAATTAAATAATGTTTGTATGCATTTGATCTACACTATTTTAGAAAATGTTTCGAAAATGTTTTATTTTAGAATGAAAAAAATGAATATTTTCGGAGTTTTTCTATATCTCTAATGGTCTTGTAAAATAAATGCCACTTTAAGTTTGACGCAAGGTCCCCATTGGTAAAAAAGAATAATTACACATATCTTTTTTCTGACACCGGAAAAAAGCGTCTGGAAGTCAATAGCACCATTTTAGTGGTCATTCTGTACGTTTTTCTGCTGTATCTAAAGCGTCTGGCGGTTGGCAGCTTGAGCTGGGATTTATTACGAACTAGGAGACTTGTAATTAGTGGCACACGGTGTTGTTCAATAATCACGAAACAATGCCAACTTCAAATCAACATTACAATACTTCCTTAATCCTAGTCACCCCAATCCTACACACCCTTTTGAATGAAAAGTTAGTGAATAAGGCCTAAAGCTGGCTTCCAACAGTCCGCGATATCGCGGACGGACGCGGACGGCCGACGACCATGGATACCACGGTGCGCGATTCTGCGGATATCGATACGACGTACCGCCACAGACGTCTGTGGTACCGCGGACCAAGACCCTTCCCACGGTGTGTCGTCCGAGCTGGTCCGCGTCCGTCCGCCATATCGTGGACGGACGCGGACGGCCGACGACCACGGACAGCCACGTACCAACTGACCTGTGTCGTCTGTCTGTGCTACCGCGGACTGAGACCCTTCCCACGGTGTGTCGTGAGAGCTGGTCCGCGTCCGTCCGAAATTTATTTTTCTAAAAATATAGAGTTGATTTTTTCTGTAGTGTGTAATAAAATCATTATGATTTTGTCATTTAACGATGAAATAATTCAGCACATTAACATTGATAACCTTAATGGGGAACTTGCGTCTGATAAAGATTAGAATAACATTGCATTTACATATATCATGGAAGGCTGAAAAATAAGAGAGAAAAAAATGGGGGTTTCGATACAAAAAAAAATATGTGAAAAATAAAATTACTATAATAATAATAACCTTAGTAGGATTAATTTTAGGTGCAGATTCAAAAAAACATATTGATAAAGTTCCATACAAGGTGTGAGCTTGAGGCCGATTTGTATGCCGCGTTTTTGTACCACGTGACAAAATTGACTTTTCGACTGGTTACAATTATGAAAAGTATTAGTCGTAGAGAGAAAAAAATTCTACGTTTATTCATGTCTTACATACGTTACCAGATCTTCTACTATTCCATTAAAATATTTTTTGTACAAGTTCATCATCATGCCATTGAAAATATGAACTATCGGATAGAGGTATTCCACCACCGTAGCCGGGCGGGCATTTGGCTGATATTTTGTTTCGCACACAATGAGGAAAAAAACTCACATTTTCAATAAAATATAACTCCGAAAGGACACACATTTGGCTGTTGGCGTCATAGTAACTTTTGTTCAGCTCGCTGAGACCTATTTTATGGTGTATCAGATATGGCTATTGGGCTGAGGTCCAAAATTGCATTCCTTTGACAGCCGTTAGATTTTTTTTTAGTTCTTCTGAAAACGGCTCATTGTATCACAATCTTTCTATCACAATAAAAGAAAAGAGAAAAAATACTGAAAGCTTTTTGTTTCATTCTCCTTTCCTAATATAGTTGAAGAACTATAGAACTGGAAATGTAGTATTTCCAGTTCTATAGTTCGTTTCATTTATTTACTAGTTTTGTGGGCGGAAATAAAGACAAATTTTTTTTGGAAAAAAAATATGTTTTTATAAACGTTTTACGACAACCTTTTACAAATTAGCCACTCATATATTACATTTTTAATCTTTCAAACTATAAAATAACTAACGGTGTGAATATACTTTTAGATAGTCAATATGTTTTATATACTTTTTACAATGTCTTTGTTTTTAAGGGTAGGTAGCAAAAAGGATTGCACAATGTACTACTTATTTACAGTAACATACGTTTAAGTAGGTACAGATAGGCACACCGGCATCTTGTTGATATTAAGGAAGGTTATGTACTTTGTACAGATTCTAATTCAGTTTAGAGTTCTACAACCTTTACAAACGCTTTATTGTAAGCCGTTAAACATAAGCTGAGAAGCTGGTGAGACGCACCAGCCTTTTACTTCATAAATATGTCTACTTTACATATATTATAGACTCATCTTAATATTCAATAAATAAAACTTAAATGAACAACACTGAGATCGTATATTGCACGTTTGGTAAAACTGACTAGTACTCAATGATTTATTATTACCGTATTTATACCTAATGTAGAAACAAAATCACAGCAAATGAACACAGTGAACGAAAAATCTATAAATTATACTTCAAATAAATGCATAAGACTATTTTGTGGTTTCAACTACCGTAATGACTACCTTAGGAATAACATTAATACAATTTGAAATATACAATGTAACTATACAATTAACTCACTAATATCACACAAATATAAAATTTATGATACTCATATGGAAGGATTTAAGATTTTGGATAATTAACCCTGTAACGTATAACAAATATACAATAATTATTTTATAGTAAGTAAACAATAAGATATACAAATTATGCCTAACTTGAGTATTTGAAATAGTTGAACAGATACAAAGATATTTATTTACAAATTGTACAACAAATGAAGCGCATTGACTACCGAAATAATGAGAAGGGTGTGAATGACATTTCTATACAATGAATTATACTATATTTACATAGCTAATCAGTAAATCACAGCGCCCGATTGAATGATGCCTAAAATTTTCGGCAGAATTTTCACCACGAACCAAAATCTATAAACTAAATGCCGGCTTGCGCCAACGCTATCAGAATATACCTATGAGTTTTTCAGGGATAAGCTCTATCCAGTGATAAATCCAGAAACGACTTGACACCATGACGTTTATGGAGCTATCAATAGATAAATTAGTAGGTACTGACAACCCCGATAATCAGCTATTTATACATTCATCCCTGGATACGAGTTAAATGTATCTATTACTTAATTATACAGCGACATTGCGCAAATCACCCTTACGCGCCTAAAACACACACAGGACACGACACAAAACTAACTCGCGATGACTTCAGCGCTAGTCTGATAGGTCACTTTTTTGCCACTGTTCTTTTTGAAGGAGTGAGGCCGGCTGTCGCACTCGATGCTGACGTCGATGTCTGACTCCGAATCGGGGCAGTACGGCGGAACGCTGCGAGCGTCTGGGCAGATGTGGCGGTCGATACAGTGGACTGGCTCCTCGCACTCCCTTAGCCGGCGGGGCTGCCGCTCGGCGCGGCGGTTGGGCCGACCCCGGCCCAACGGCTCGCGGCATCAGGAGCAGCGGGTGCGCGCGCGGCACGAGCCGGCGCGGGCCTGCCGTCACAACCGGCACATCTCGTGCTGCGATACCGACGAGTACATCATCGTCGCCACCGGATACTGGAAACAAGCGCTCGGTTATGGCAGTCTTCTTCAAGACGGGTCCAGTCCAGTATAGGTAGTACGACGACGCGAGTCGCGCGGAATAACGTCAAAAGTCGCGACTTTCAATACTTTTGAAACAATACTTTTCGCGAAAAGTCGCCAATTCTGACGTTTTAGCGCCACAAAACGCGTGACTCGCATCATCATACTATACTACCTATGTAGATGAGTAATTTAATTAAATGTGAACATTACACTCATAGTGCCGTCCGCACACAAATTTAGTATTACCAAGAAGAATTAATCTTGGTATTACCATCTGGAGTCGACTTGACATGAGTTGTATGGGAGAGCTGTCAATAAGATTATTTATGGACGAGTGGTGTAAGAATGACTGTTAGTTCCGGTTTAACACTCTTTTAATTTATTATTAACAACTGACATTTAAATCAAATCAACTGATTTTTAATGTAGGATACAATGAGAGCTAAGTAATGGTGATTTTGGATTAGGGAGGCAGTTATCGTTGCTAAGATAAGGAGAGTTAAGTATACCGTTACTATAAGTACAGTCGACAGATAATGAAAAATTTCAGATCGTTCTTGTCGTTTTATCGCTGTAATGTAAATTAAAAAGTGGAGGTACGATGTAATGTCGAGTTTACCAGCAAATATTGTAGAGAATCGTATTACGTAAGTCGATTTAAAGGGCGGTGTCTTATATTTTCTTACAAGGGTGTGGGAGGGAGTCTTGGCAGTTCCCAAAAATGAGCCACGATAACAATTTTATTTTGAAAAAACGCGGGCATCGATTTTCAGGGCAACGGATCCGTGTTAATTTTTAAGTTTTTTTACTTTAGATTCATAGTAATAAATGTTAAGCAAGTGAACGGGGTCAACTTACTCTTATTTTTAATTATATATGGGTGGGTGAGCACAAATACTTACGTTATGAATGAATGGCTGTTAAATAGTTATTAGACGGGAGTAATGCTGATGAGGTTATTGATAAAGAAATATAAGTCGACGTAGGTTGAGCACAACTTAAGGCTACTTAGAAAATGTAACTATTACTTTGGGAGCAGGTCTGAGTTACAGAATTTTTCCAATCCTAGGAAATATTTAAGAGAGATAATGAGTTCGAAAAGTGATAAGTATTCTTTTGTGTGTGAAACTCTTATTTATATTTAGATTTCTAAGTATCCCTCAAACCACGAGTTACGATTCGGAACAGATGGAATTGATCAAAACGTATTAAGAACGGAGCATTATGTATCTACATAAATCAAAATTCAGCACATGCGAAACGAACACAAACATAAATGGAATGGTAAGTAGGCACGCAACGCGGGGTACATCATAGCGGAAAGTCATAAAATTGACATCAAATACCAATCAGAAAAATTGTTAGTCCTGTCACATTTTACAGGATTCTAAAATACATGATTGCCTCGGATTTTTTCCAAGCATGCGTTCGGGAGTGATTTTACGCGACAAGTCAAATACTATTTTACGGAGGTTGGTAAAAAATGTAAGTAGGTATAACAACTTTGGATACCGGAAGTGCAAAATACACACAAAGATAAAAAAAATACGTGGGCGGAGCGATAGATAAGGATCACATTGGAAAAGTTAGTGCAACGTTAGAGGTGATTGAAGCTTCAAACATACCTCTAAAATGAGTGCGATTGCCCACTTTTCAGGGTCTAAAGGCGTCCACACATTTTAGCATTACAGTTAATTGGCTTGTTATTTTTACCAGCAAACGGAAGTCTTGTCGTGGCAATTTGAACTCTCTAATTATTTTGACAAGGCACATGTGGAATAGCAAGTATCGTTTGGAGGACACTGATGGCAAAAGTGAGCCGCTATATGTAAGTCTGTTCGCAGGAGTTTTGTCTGATCTGCTGTATGCCCTGCAGTTCGCTGGATGAATAATATCGACGCGTTGTACGGAACTGCAAGTAAGAGAATAAATTCTTAAACTAATGGAAAAAAACACTTGATAAAAGGCAACGGAACGATAACATATAATAGCCATGTTTGTGAGGCGCTGTATACAGTTTTCGAATGTAAACTCTTGCTCTTGAGTCGTTTCAAGATTTTACGTCTTTTTGTAGACATACCTGTCACACACTTTCTTTTACGCAATAGATAAATTAATAGTAACATTAATAATATTTTCTATACATTTATAACTGGGTAATAAGAAGCGAACACAATGTAAGAAAATTGCTGAAATGTATGTGCTTGGAAAAGCATTTTTCTGTTCAACTGTGAAAACCGCTTAAATCTATAGTTATTTGTTATGTAAGGCTGTAAAGTGGTTATTTGGCGCTAGTGTTGAAATTGAAAGCTGAGCAAGTGAAGGAATCTAAGATTCAACCATGAGCGAAGCGAATCTAAAATAACTGATTTCATTTGACGTAACTGATTTCAAGGCAACATTTTTACAAGAAGTAGAAAGATATACTATTCTTTATTGCATGTACTGTACTGATTCTTAAACAATAATACAGTACAATACAATTTGCGGCATTATAAAGCGGCCTTAAGCGGTATAAAGTAGTTTGTTTTTGTGACCGGTATACGTATCTTTCGGGTAAAAGGTCAGTATCTAGGTATTATAATTCTAAGGCTCTGTTTCACAATGTTCAAATAAAGTTCCAAATAAGCTATCTGCAATCAGGGCTGCCGCATGCCGTTTGTTCTAAATTTAAATAAATTTTCATATATTGCGTGTGTTCGCTTATGGCTTCAAGAACAAACGGCAGCCTTGGTTGCGGATAGCTTAACCGGAACTTTATCTGCAGATTGTGAAACAGACCCTTATTCTGTTAATATTCTATGAATATCATATTATTACCTTGTTAGTATAATTTTAAACTACTTGTATACGAAGAAGAACTAGCGGAAAAGCTTATCTTTTTATTAGAACTTATTCGTTTGTAATTAAAATGTCGGGTTATGTAGTAACTTACTTGTGATTGTTTAGAGCGAAGCTGCGGCTGGTATTTTCTACGCAGCTTCCGTGGACAGCAAACGCAGAGTATTCGCAGAAAGGCTCTGGAACAATACAAATAATTATAAACTTCACAAAGTTCTATCCGAGATTTTACTTCTTCTTATTCGTGATTGCGGGAAAGTTATAAATGGTTTATTAAAATCGTGTTCAGTCTGCGTCTGGTATATTTATCGATCGCACAATCTAAATGACAGATCGTGACATTCTAAGAGATCTCGTATTCAGTATACAGCGCCACCAAGTTATCTGTTCAGGTGAGCAAAATTGTAACTAACTAATAAATTGTAAATGCTGTTTCCTCATTTTTTGTTTTATTTATTCACTTACTAAGATTTATAGATATATTTTCATCAAAATTGAAAGACGGGTTAAAATGTTCTCATTTTTCTAGGTAAATTTCTTAAATGTTACTACTAAATTCTCCATTAGCACCGCTATCAACAGAACATATAAGCTGGTGGCACTGTAATTGGCAACGGTGTCATCTTTACAGCATTTTTGATATTCTTTTCACTCACGTCACTTTTGAACGCAAAATTTAATACAAGTATGACGTCACGAGTATGTCCACCTGGGATGTTTCTTACCGCCCTTTCTACCCACATTTACTCGATATATTAGACCTTATATATAAAAAAACTTAATCTAGAAATTTTTTCAAATGATTCATCTTCTTTTCTATTATAGGTATTTAAAATCACTCTAGTTCGATTTTAATCGTTTTTAATTAATAGTTTTGTTGCAATGATCAACTACCGTCCCGCCGCTGGGAGTATACGATCCTGACAGGTCATAGTAGAACGGACGACGTAACCTTGAAGTGGCGTTAAATTTTCGATTCATTGTGTAAACTTACAATCCATGTTATATTTTGCACAGTGATTTAAATGTTAAATAAGAAGAAATCAATATTTAATGTTCGTGCGTAAAATCCTTACTACGTTGTCACAAGGTTATGTCAACCGTATTTTTTTGTAGTGACGTACCAAAAATAACGAAAATAATAACGGTCCCTGATTAACAGGCATTAGAAAAAGATCATCGCGTTCTCAGAATCTCTCCACACCACTGCCGTACAAAGCGATTGAGCTGATCTGAGCTCAAATAAAAGGTCGCACAGCTCGCCACAACACTTCACCGTCATTCGGCACAAAAAAGATGATGACCCTTCTAAAATGCCTGCAAAAATGGCACAAGACATGACTGAGTGAAGATCGTCTAAAAAACAAAACTACTTAATCGTGAGGCAGTTGCAAAAGCTAGTTAAGAATAACGTAAGGAATGATAACGTTGATTTTCTCCCATCACTAGTCATATGAAACAGACAGGTGTCAGGATCGTATTCTCCCAGCGGCCAGACTATAGCATGAATGTGGTACCTCAACTTGACGAAAAGCCTTCATTTTAGGTGGAATATCTTAACATGAAAACATCTACGCGATATGACGAAGAGCTGGGTTAAACGGATTATTTTCCAGCAATTAAATTTCCACGTAGACCGATATAGATGTAGGGAAGAGTGTAATAGATATAGGCGTTCGGCGGTTTGGTTGATGAACTCGATTATTTGTGATATTAAACCGAGGAGAAACGTTCCTTAGGTTCCCTTTCTTTATCAAGAGCAAAATGGTAAAATATTCGATACTAAAAAAATCATAGTTCAAGTTTTTGCACAAAATTTTCTAAATTATAATTTTAACTAACTTTGCATGCTTATAGTTATACTTTGCAACTTAGAATGATAAATCATACGCCACAGCAAAATTATACCTGTTTTTCTTTCATTAAGTCGCCACAATACAGGTTTTGGCCTAGTGTGGAGACCACTGAAATAATTGTATGTGTATTTCTTTTGGAATAAATTTCATTTCATTTCATTTCAACCTCCGCAAAACACAGTTGTTTGTATTGGTTCCATACTGTGCTATGATGGCCGGGCAAAGACAGCACAAACAGAAATAAACCCAAGCTTAGGCCATGTGTAAGTCCCGCTGTAGGGCACAGGCCTTCTCTCAGAGACAACCTCTGTGGCGTTGTGGTTAGCGCATTTGCTTACCATGCGAGGGGTCCCGGGTTCGAGCCCCGGCTGTGGAGAAAAAAACCCAGGTCTTGGATGTTTACGTGTTTGTGACGTCGCTGTTTCTGGTTCCCACGACACAGGGTACCCTAGTGTGGGGCCAGAAGCAATGTATGTGCCTGTATGTAAATGTTTGTTGTTTGTTTGTATGCCTAGCTCAAATTGGTAATGTAATGAGGTTACATATTTTATTGTAACACCAACATTGGGAACTCATCGTGTTAAAAAAGTAAAGATAATAATCTGACGCGTGCTATGTTTGCAACAAACTTTTATCCGATTAGATTTTTTTCAATCAACATTCAGTTTGCACGGGCAATAAAGGCCCAAAAAGGTTCTTCATTAGCATTGTCATTCCTTTCCCTCTCATTGTTAGGAAGATTCGATAAAAGTTTAATTAAGTGGTGGACTGCGAGCCAGTGATGAGAGGGGAAACAACTTTTACCCTATTTAATTCTCCACTTATCTCTTTCTTTGGGCTCGTTTATACCAAGCCCACAGGGGAGCCTTGTAATTAACAATAATTGGAATAGGTAGAGTGTGAATACCTACAGACATAAATGGAGGTCTTAAGTATATGTTTCGGTTGATAAGCAAATCTCAGATATAATTTTGTTCTTAGATTTATAAAACACTACAATCTTAAAAAAAGGGTTTTTTGACCTCAAAATCTAATATATAAAATGCTCGTGTCACATTGTTAGTGCGCTCATCCGAAACGGCTTAACCGATTTTGATGAAATTTTATATGCATATTCGGTAGGTCTGAGAATAGGTTTTTATCTATTTTTCATACCCCTATCTGGCAAAACTACGTTTGCGGGGTCAGCTAGTATTACTCGTAATATTTTCATCGTCGCTAGCAAACTACACTTAAAGATAATAATAATCGCCTCTCTCCCCCTTTCCGCTCTTTTTCCTGTAGAAATGTCTATCGAATATAGTTTACACATGAATATATTTGCTCGCACTCATACATACATAATTATTAAACTTTCTTAGTAATATTAATAACCTCTTCAATCCTGACCTTGAAAGGAACTATAAAAAAACCATTGTTATTTCCAAGGTCAAGACTGAGGAAGATAAGTGCCAGCGGCACAAGATCGGGAAATGGCAAAACATGAGGTCTTTAAATATTGCTCTATAGATTTATTTTACATTGGCATCATAAATTAGCTGCCAGCTGACAGCGGGCTGTCTGCTAATTTAGGATGCCAATGTAAAATAATGGGCGTCCCCATCAGCTATTTGACGCCCACTGTAGGACCTAAGGTCATAGCCCACTTACACGACTCTGCTCCCAACCGGCAAAAATAATATATTTCAAATATGGGCTTTAAATATTGCTCTTTAGATTTATTTTACATTGGCATCATAAATTAGCAGACAGCCCGCTGTCATGCCCGCGGCTATGATGCCGAGAGTACCATTACTCTCCTTAGATACAAGTTGTTGTACTAAAGTATTTTGACTCGCGAGATATTTATATTAAAGGGATCTAATCGCGATGAATCGCTCGTAGTCCCGGCTGCCTTAGTGATCTTAAAGTATCACGAAGGTTAAGCAACATAGGGCGCGTTCAGTGCATGGATCGGTGACCGTTCTATGACTAGCGCTAGTGGCATTTTTTCGAGCGATTCCGTGCTTCACAATGCTCATCAAGCAGTTGGTGCTGGCTGCCGCCGACAGATGGCAGTCGTTAAGCCAAGTCAGAATCGTTAGGGCGGCTTGAAAACTTCTGATAGTAAGACCAGCCACTAGTCTTACAAGCCTCCAACAATCCGGTCTTGGCCCCCGTGGTAGTATATGACCTATACCAACGTCAGGGAAGAGACCCCTGCCCCTCGGTGGGGATTTAATGGGTTGATGATGATAATCGCGATTAGCCGTCTACCCGTGATCATGGCAGCTGCAATGCATCCATGCAAGAGGTTCCGGTTTCGAACCCCGGCAAACAAAAAACCCTCAGGTCGTGAATGTTTACATGTTTGTAATGTCGATTTTTCTGGTTCGCACGACATAGGGTACCCTAGTGTGGGGTCAAAAGTAATTATGTGCACAACAAGTATGTGTCTGTATGTAAATGTAAATTTTGCCAAAACGTCGGAATTTAGGTAACTAAATTATACCGTAAATAACCATGATTTGACTAGTTAAATACATAACTAATATTCCTAGCTTCAGGTGATATACGCAATCCATATGCATAGCAAGCGTGAAGATTAAAATGTCCAGCGTCAGATGTAAGAGAATACTCACAAAAGGAATTTATAAAAGTTCGGACGATCTCTCCCAACACAAAAGGACATTTAGCTGCAACACAACGAAAGCTTAATGAAATCTGAATGTATCTCGTTGTAAAGCCTGGGCGCACACTAGGCGACACGAGACATAGACACTTCGGCGACTAGACGCGACGACAGGCTACGGTCGACAATTTCGATATATTTTGTTCGAAGCTCCGCACACTTGGCGTCAGAGTCGCGGAGCTAAGAGCCATCGCAAACAGGGTGACTTGCCGCCGCGATTAGACGCCAGATGCAAACGACAACGCCGCGTCTGACGCGGCGACTAGACGCGGCGACAAGTCGCTCTGTTTGCAATGGCTCTTAGTCAGTTATTATGCTACTTTCCAAGTTTTCAAGTCGAAACAGTCTTCATAAATATGTACAACAGATTTTTTGCAAAATATGCATCTTCTGTAAGTAAATAAATGTGACAGTTATTCTCTATGGCTTCTTAGAGAGGCTGCTCCCGGGGTGCTCAATGCTCATATCTTTGGCCAGCTGCCAACATCGATGTAAGGTCATCTTATAAACAAAAAGTTTTTGAATAAGAAACACAACATAATTTCGAATTCAACTGGACGCGGCTTGATTTATTCACTGCTGAAAATATACATATAGCTTATTCACGCGTATAACTTTGTGATTATTGCAAGGCCATTTCACAATATCTCAGTATCTAATTCGTTTTATGGTAGATGATTTTATCTCATTTCTGTTCTCTTCTTAGTTATTTCTTTATTTTAGATCTGGAAGTCAACTATATTATTACGTTTGTATTTTGGTACCACAACTCATATCAGCAGATTTTTTCAATATGATGGCGTTTAGGTTCGCGTCACATCCTTTTAGAATTTGCTTTAGTTTGATAGAGAACATCAAACGAGAATATATTTGTAGCCGGCTAATATCGGCTAGACCTAGTATCAGCCACTAGGGTTTGGTTGGACCTAGTTCTAGGCGAAATGATACCGGCTAGACCTAGTTTTACCCGAAAACAATCGGCTATTACTATATTTAACCAATAGTAAGTGGCTACACCTAGTTCTAACCGGCTAAAACTAGGTGTAGCCGCACTTCGGGTTTTAGCCGTAACATATATAATCAGCATATTTTCCTTGATCAGAACTGATCTCATAACAACAGCAGTTGAGTGGAATAACCCACTTAAATAAGATTCACGAGGCCTTTCTTCGTGCATGACTTGCATGACCATTTTCTGATTGCAAACCTCGAAGCTTAATGTTAAGTACGTCCGACTCATGTAATACAACGGAAAAACGCTACCAGCTCGGCAAATATCCGCCACGCCGCATGCAAACGGCCAATTACTTATGCCATTAATTGAATTCCCTAAAATTGATGTCGACACGAATGATTTACTGCTGCCCCGCTCGCGCTCGTACATTCACGCTCGTTAATTAGACCAAAAGATTCTTACAAACTACCACAATGTAGAAAGTTAGAAAAAAAAATGCCTGTTGTAAAGGTTTTAGTTTTTTTGTAGTGCAATAAACTGTACAGAATTACCGAAGGATCGAAGGAACAAAGTTGCAAGACCATCAGACCTTGAAAGTAGTATAAATACTCATTACAAATAGTTATTCGAAGTGGTGTCGAGTAGTTTTAAAAAGATTTTAAATTGCGTCGTCCAAAAAGCAAGGACAATATAGTAGAATTTAGTGAATGGGCAACGTCAGGTATTCGAAAGAGCAGAGACACATTTTATGAATAACGAATGATTTACAGCTGCTCCGCTTGTACATTCACGCTCGTTAATTAGACCAAAAGATTCTTACAAACTACCACAATGTAGAAAATTAGAAAAAAAAATGACTGCTGTAAAGGTTTTAGTTTTTATAGTGCAATAAATGACCGAACGATCGCATAAACAAAGTTGCAAGAGTTATCTACATTGTTGTGATTAAAATCCCCATATCAATCTAAAAAAGCGGTGGACAGATTCTATTCGTTAATATGAACTACCACTAA
The DNA here is from genome assembly GCA_947310845.1 of Yponomeuta plumbellus. Taxonomy (NCBI): domain Eukaryota; kingdom Metazoa; phylum Arthropoda; class Insecta; order Lepidoptera; family Yponomeutidae; genus Yponomeuta; species Yponomeuta plumbellus. The sequence goes on along the minus strand of OX371209.1, from coordinate 9,452,639 downwards.
GCTTTCTAAACCTTATGGGTATGTTTATAAGGCTAGTGGACTCACTAGGTCTATAAGTCACGTAGCATAGGTATACAGATTTCATTGTTTTCCTTTCATTTAATTTATGAAGATTGTTAGAGAGATTTCATCCTTATAATTGACCCTAACAATCGATGCAAAAGTACAGAGTGTAACTTTCACAGATTTTAGTAGGTTCGATTACCGGGTGAGGCAAACGAAGTTTTAAAAAATTTGAATGCAGTTTTCTTTCGTTTCAAAAATAAAGGAATGTTTTCTTTGAGTAAAATGTTCTATCTACAGTATTAAGAGTACTTCCCCTCCAGGTGGCATTACAAAATTCCACCCTGTATAGGGGTTGCAGAGGGCCTGTTTACCGCTCTCTGACGCAAACAGAAGTTAAAAGTCCGGTACAATGTAAAAACAGAGAAAATTAAAGCTACACCTGTAAACTTATAGTTTAAGCAAAAACTTAAAATTTAAGTTTATTTCACACGTATTGATGCATTTGAATCATCATCATCGTCATCATCAGCTTACCGCTGCCTACTGCTGAGTATTGGCCTTTACCCCCAAATGCCATTTCACACGGTCTCTCGCCATTCGCATCCACGGACCATTTGCATTTGAATACTCAAAAAATATTAACAATAAATGAATAAAAAATATTTATACTATTATGAAAAGTATAATCAAAAAGAAATACAGTAAAATATTAACTAGAAATCATGTGGATAAAAAGCACATAAAATTAGGATTTTAAAAATGGTATTTAATTTTGTTTCATTACGTCATCGATTAAACCCGACAGCGAAAACCCAGGAGGGTTGTCTCCCCTGCGAATGTACGAGTATGTTTAATTGGCCACTGACGAAAAATACTTTGAATGGCGGTCCGAACTATTTGGGTATAAAGAGGTGGCATTTTATTACATAATATGCTTAGAGACGATTTTCGTATATGCTGCGTTTCATTATGTAGCGATCCAATTCAATATTGGTTAAATTAATTCGACAGAAAACGGCGCTGCCGCCCTTCCCCGTAAAATGGGCTGTTAAAAGTTAATGAAAAATATATTACAATTTCAACGGGGAAAATATAAGTCGCGTACCTTATGCTGATTGTTTGGGAGTAGCAAACATTACATTATTAACTCGCGATATTTGTATGGTTATTATTTGTGCGGGTAATTCTATACGAAGTTGAACGATAAAAAAAACCTAAAAAGTTAATTATAATGTAAGCCAATATGATTTTTCTCAAATAATGTCCGGGAATTAAAACTATGAACTCATTCTGTTAAATTCAATAAACTTTCTAAATCAGACGAACCACGAACAAACAACAATAATTTTTGCCGCGTTAAAGTGTTCTTTCTTTTTTCAATAGGTATCTCCAGCTTTCTATCGCAAGCCAGTTCGAAATTTATAGTAGACTAGCTGTTGCCTTAAGGGATGATTTTCGAAAAACTACTTTACACGTCTTTCATGACTTTCAAAGAAAGACCTTCATACTGAATTTCATTCGAATAACTTCAAAAATGGCAAAGTTTCATACTAACTTTGCACCTCCCTTTTATCCCCTTAAGAGATTATTTTCGATAAACTATTTTACATGCGTTTCAAGACACTCAATGAAGGAACTTCACTCTGAATTTCATTCGAATAACCTCATAACGGGCAAAGTTTCATACTAACTTTGCACCCCCCTTTTAGCACCTTAAGGGATGATTTTCGAAAAACAATTTTACATGTATTTCATGACTTTCAATGAAGGACCTTCATACTGAATTTCATTCGAATAACTTCAAAAACGGCAAAGTTTCATACTAAGTTTGAACCACCCTTTTTCCCCTTTAAAGGAAGATTAAAAAAAAACTATTTTACACGTGTTTCATAATTTTAAATGAAGAACCTTCGTACCAAATTTCATTTGAATAACTTCAAAAACGGCAAAGTTTCATACTAACTTTGAACCCCCATTTTAGCCCCTTAGGGGATGAATTTTCAAAAATCCTTTCTTAGTGCTCCCCTACGTTATGCAAAATTTCAAGTTTCTAACCCTTATAGTTTAGGCCCTGCGTTTGATGGTTACACCCGAGGTAAACACTCTTATTTACATATCGATTGTGAGGTAAGTAAAAGAACAAGAAAGCAGGTTTAATAGTTTAAACCAGTTTTTAAAACACGAAAAAAAATTACTTTCGCGCCTAGCTAGTCGACTGACTTTTTTACTCTTCATGATTTTATGCACGCAAGCGCGTCAAATCGTGCTGGCTAGTTAAATTTTTAAATCGATTTCAATTAACATACGATGTGACTGCGAAACAAATAGTTCGATACTTAAAATAAAATCTTATAAATTGTCTCGATTCCGATTCGAGTAAATAATCGATACCGAGAAAAAAATATTAACTTTTAAAAAATATTCTTCTTGCAGTATGAGTATGACAGTTCTTTTTTCAAATTCCAAAACCTATGCTGTAATGTTAACATTACATGGTATGTTTTGAAACCTATGCTGTAATGATATCCATACACCCCGGCATTCAGGGAAGTAAGTGACTACTTACAGAGCAAGAGATATGTAAAATAAAATACCTCCTTGGTTGTCATTGTTTGGATTAAAAGGTCGTTCCATTTTTAAATAACACGACAGATATGAGTTTAGTATGTAATTTATTTGGCCACAAAACACGACAGTTATGAATTTTCATAGAACTTTTTCCGGCCGCTGCTCGCGTCGCGTGTAATTGGCCAGTACAGCAATTTCGATTTTCTCGAAGAAGGTTGTCGAAATAATGCTCAAATTTCCATGCATGTTTGAGAAAAATATTTATTTTCATCCCATCTATACGAAAAAGATAACATAACATTTACATACAGGCACATACATTGTTTCTGGCCCCACACTAGGATTCCCTGTGTCGTGGGAACCAGAAACAGCGACGTCACAAACATGTAAACATCCAAGACCTGGGTTTCTTTTTTTTGTCCCCAGCCGGGATTCGAACCCGGGACCTCTCGCAGGGTAGGCAGATGCACTAGCCACTGCGCCACGGAGGTCGTCGATGATTTGGTTCGCCTCTATGTGAATCGGAAGGTGGTGTTTTCTATAAGAAACTTTTAGCGGGCAGTAATGAATTTTTAATCCTCTTTATAAGTGGGCTGCAATTGTCTTTGCCGCGCACTTTTTGAATTTGGAACATCTTAGTGTTCAAACACAAAATATTGTTTGTATAAAGACTAGCTGGTACGACGGCCTATAGTCACGCCGCCCCCGGCTCGGCTGAATAATAAAAAAAAGAAAACAATTTATAATGCGCGAACTACTCGCGTTTTCGACAATTTTCACGAATTGTTAGAAATTCATGGTTATGTTTTAAAAATGAGTTCTTTAAGTGACAGTAGTGAAAGTATTAGAATTGACGTAAGAAATGTGATGGATAATCTGTTACCTGCAAAATCCCGGGAGAATAAAATATTATGAGGCGCCTTTTATTTTCTCATAATGGGTGATGAAAAGTAGAGTATATCACTTGCGCGCAAAATATATTTTTGGCTTCGGCGACGTACTTTGAATCCGATTCTACTCTAGAATCCCTCGCACTTCACCTTGAATTCAAAAAAGCGCCCTCGCCGTAAAAATATTGTTTTGCTGCCTTGTGTTATGATACAATCTACTATTATTTAATAGAGTAACAGAATATTACGTATTATTTTATAGGCTTATTACCTTGATTTCAATGATTAAAATCTTATTATATAACAATATTTAATATACAGTTTTATCTATGTGACATCATAGGTCAAATTGATCGTAATAATTATTAATGAATAATAATACTGTGCTCTATTGTATTTTTTTAGAATATAACTATGGAAGAAACACTGGTGTTCTATACAACACGCCCTGCCTAGTTTAGACATCAGGAATTCATTATTTGCTTATAAGCCTTGCATCCTAATGTCGAAAATGTACTCTACATAATGTTAATGTACCATAATTGTGTATCTCTGTTTTTGATGAAATACAATCTTATCTTTTCTATATCAAGATCCTTATTATCAGTTACTTTCGCCTATCGGACCAATCGTTAGGCCAGGTTGGGCGAAAATTTAAACTTTATTTCTAATAGTAGCTTTATGAAATAGGACCCACCTACACTTATTATTTACTACACTTACTTTGCTACTGTTGAACTCTGACTGACGTCTAGCACACTATTGCAACAATCGTGTATCATAATATAGATTTAGCAGTACATCGATAGTGTTAGAATGCAAATGGGACACACATTGAAAGCTAACAGCTCTCGCTAACGTACTGTGTGCGTTTCAACTGCTCGGCCACGGCGTATTTTCAAAAAAAGTTTTAAGCCAAGTTTTTGTAAAAAATTGTAAAAGTCGATTCCCAAAACCGTGAATTTGTCAAAGCAATGGTTCAAAAGATATAAGGGTTTGAACGAAATGCAGCTTCCGCATTTCGATGGCACGGCCACGGAGATCTTTAAAACTAAGCGTTGCAGAGACTTGAAATTTAGGTGAGCAACAGATTGAATTTGTAAAAAATTTGTAAAAATATAGAAAAAAATTCCACCATTATACTTCAAGAGTTATGAGACAAAAACCACGTAGCCGCGCAGTCGTTACATTGGAAAGCACGCAATCGCCTATATCTCGCTGAAAAAGCGTCGTAGAGGTCTGAAATAACTTTTAAAAGCTAGAGCTGAATTTGTCAAAGAAATTACATTAAACGAAACGAGTCTTAGATCTACATTTTAGGCGCTATGCGACTTTAACCCCATGGCCGCGCAGACGAAACGGTGAAAAATACGTGATCGGCGATATCTCACTAAGAATGCGTCGTAGAGGTCTGAAATAACTTGTAAAAGCTAGAGCTGAATTTGTCAAAGAAATTGCACTAAACGAAACGAGTCTTAGATCTACACTTTAGGCGCTATGTGACTTTAACCCCATGGCCGCGCAGACGAAACGGTGAAAAATACGCGATCGGCGATATCTCGCTAAGAATGCGTCGTAGAGGTCTGAAATAACTTGTAAAACCTAGAGCTGAATTTGTTAAAGAGATTACACTACACCAAACCATTCTTAGATTTACGTTTTAGGCGCTATGAGACTAAAACCCCATGGCCGCGCAGCCACCAATATCTCGCTTAAAAAGCATTGCAGAGCACTGAGATAGTTTATAAAATACAAATTTGAATTTGTCAAAGACACTACACATACTAAAAGACCTCTAGTTATATATTTCACGGGCTGTGAGATAAAAATGATATGGCCGCGCTGTCATCGTCACGTTTTGAATGTTTCGATAGGGTGACCATGACACCAGGTTTCGCGGTTTATGTCACCTGCAAAGGCAGCCGAGGCGGAATGTCATCGCAGTATAGAATATTACCTACAGTATTACAGTCTGTTAGCTTTTAGACTATACCTCGGCTACTATCGGATAGAATCGGACAAATTATTCGTGTACTAATAGAAATATCGAAACTAGTATTGACTTAATTTCGAAATCGGAACTAATATAATATGACACTTAATTCACTTATACAGAGCAGGAAGTAGTATTACACTCGTATGCTTTCGGCGAAAACCGAAGCCTACTCTAGAGCCCGAGGTATATTCTAAAAGCTAACAGACAGTGTTAGACTACTTACACATCAATAAAAAAAATATTCGTTGCTATTTATCACTCATCTCTTGATCACTCTGGGATGCGCGGTATAAGAACATTGTCTCCCTTGGCTTCTCCAGTTAAAATTGTGGCCTTCAAAATGTGCCTAGTTCAGTAACTCGTAACCGAGTACCGTTGCATAATCTTGGCGCGCGTCCAGATTACGCATTAACAAAACGGGTACACCTACCTTTAATTCCAACTTGTGTGATGGCACCCCGGACAACTCTAAGAGTTAAGGAACTGGCGCCCGCCGTGTCGCTGGACCGCACCGTCGACCGCACTCGGTTTTTCATCGTTGTAAGTTGTAACTATTAGCCCCTGTATCACAATGTTCAAATAAAGTTCCAGATAAGCTATCCGCAACCAGGGCTGCCGTTTGTTCTAAATTTAAATACATTTTCCTATATTGCTTGTGTTCGTTTATGGCTTCAAATTTAGAACAAACGGCAGCCCTTGTTTCGGATAGCTTATCCGGAACTTTATCTGCAGATTGTGAAACAGACCCTTAAAGTATTTGTCCAAATGATGTAGAGTGAAAGACATATTTTATCTACTTTAAGTAGCAGAAGCGATAAAAGTATATATTTTCATTTAGGAATCAATTTATTATTACCAAATGTGCATTTGAAATAAATTGTCAATTTTTATTGTAGTTATGTTTCACTATTTTGGCTATAATGGCTTACACATAAGATATGTACTGTGGCGGGCTTTTTTGTAGGACTATTTAAGATAAACATTTCCATCATACATTACATGTGTAACTCTAGCGGTTTTGGCAGCGCACGCTAGAATAGCTCGCAGATGGTAGATTTTTTCCTACTTACTCATATTTTGGACAATTCAAACAATATCATTATAAATTGTAGCCTAGGTGTTATTCTGATATATCTTCTCTCTAATACATAAAATTCTCGTGTAACAGATGTTGGTGCGTATACTACTCGAGAACGGCTTGGCCGACTTTGATGAAATTTTATATGTATATTCGGTAGGTCCGAGAATAGGTTGTTAACTATTTTTCATTACCCTAAGTGAAAAAAAATGGCGAAACAACGTTTGCTGGGTCAGCTAGTACTATTGTAAACTTTGTGATTAAGTGATGAACGAATGAAGTGGTGAACTAAGTACTAATACTTAAAAAATAATCGAAAAGCCGCGCAAGCGAAACTGTGAAAAACACGCAATTATTCCGACATTCCGCCTCGGCTGCCTTTGCAGGTCACCCTATCGAAACATTCAGAACGTGACGATGACAGCGTGGCCATATCATTCCCGTGAAATATATAACTATATTCTATTTACTGAAGCGAACGACTAAAGGTAAACAAAGACACAGCATCTCTCAAACTTGGATCTCACTCAAAATAGCTCATGCACGCAGCTTTGCTTGCATCGTTGTACTATTATGTATTCTGTGGCATGGTATACATCGGTTTGGCAGAATCAGCGTTGGGTCCGGCTCGCTCGCCCATATTTTCCGTTTCGTAATAACAAACACAAAAGTATAAAACAACTGGACGATGGACCAAAAAACTTTACCAATACCTTATTTACAATGATGAACAGACCAAAGATAAGTTATCTATTTTATTTTCTTTAGTCGCACTCCCATCAACAACAACGTCAATCTTACTTTTTTTTGTCTTTAACTAAAAAAAAGGTTCGTAGTCAGCTCTCCATACTTCTTCCTACACTTCGCGTAGCCCATTAGCATAAAATAGTCGATCATAATCAGCCTTTAAACAAAAGTCCGTCATCTTTCCTAGTTGCGAACATATTTGACAGTAGTAGGATCGCTGTTATTTGAGGACCACTGAAATTTTAGGTATTTTTGGGGCATAGATCTCTTAAGCAAATGGTATTTTCATGATAAAATAAAATATTAGTTAAATAAACTGCAAGTGGGGGATAAATCAGGTAATAACAGTGTTATTGCGTTAATTGCTTAATGGTATTTATTAGGCATATCGTTTTGTATAACTTTGCTAAATATTAGGCAATGTTATAAATGCGGCATATTGAAAAACCAAATTTTTGACATGTTGACACTTAGTCGTTCGCTTCAAAACATAGACTGTAGAGGTCTTTTAGTATGTGTAGTGTCTTTGACAAATACAAATTTGTATTTTATAAACTATCTCAGAGCTCTGCAATGCTTTTTAAGCGAGATATTGGTGGCTGCGCGGCCATGGGGTTTTAGTCTCATAGCGCCTAAAACGTAAATCTAAGAATGGTTTGGTGTAGTGTAATCTCTTTGACAAATTCAGCTCTAGGTTTTACAAGTTATTTCAGACCTCTACGACGCATTCTGAGCGAGATATCGCCGATCGCGTATTTTTCACCGTTTCGTCTGCGCGGCCATGGGGTTAAGGTCGCATAGCGCCTAAAATGTAGATCTAAGACTCATTTCGTTTAGTGTAATTTCTTTGACAAATTCAGCTCTAGCTTTTACAAGTTATTTCAGACCTCTACGACGCATTCTTAGCGAGATATCACCGATCGGGTATTTTTCACCGTTTCGACTGCGCGGCCATGGGGTTAAAGTCGCATAGCGCCTAAAATGTAGATCTAAGACTCGTTTCGTGTAGTGTAATCTCTTTGACAAATTCAGATCTAGGTTTTACAAGTTATTTTAGACCTCTACGACGCTTTTTCAGCGAGATATAGGCGATTGCGTGCTTTTCAATGTAACGACTGCGCGGTCACGTGGTTTTTGTCTCATAACTTCTGAAGTATAATGGTGGGATTTTTTTCTATATTTTTAAAAAATTTTTACAAATTCAATCTGTTGCTCACCTAAATTTCAAGTCTCGGCAACGCTTTGTTTTAAAGATCTCCGTGGTCGCGCAGTTCTCCGCGTTTCGATGGCGCGGCCACGTTCAAACCTTTATATCTTTTGAACCATTGCTTTGACAAATTCACGGTTTTGGGAATCGACTTTTACAATTTTTTACAAAAACTTGGCATATAACTTTTTTTGAAAATACGCCGTGGCCGAGCAGTTGAAACGCACACAACGTACTGGCCGGTTATTCGGTTGACAAAATACCGACATTGCATTTCTGTTGTTTTGATTGCATTCCTGTTGCTCTTTATTCTGTATCGATAATTTTTAGGTATTGTTTTACCTCAATCCTATTCAAAAGCGCATCATGTTACCGTGACAAGGCTATTCAGAAATAGTTTTAATTTGTGGGTTTAACTTACTGTAGCGTAGATTGAATATTCGTCAAAGTATTACTGTCGCTTAGATTGAATGAATAGTGATCAAAGTATTTTTTAATGTCTTGCGGTACTCTTACATGGTTGAATATTTAACGGATAGGTCTAATTATGTGATGATCATTACTAATGACCTAAGATTAGAATAATGATTAATTAGGACGGAATTTGACAGTTAGGATTGGTATGGTTTAGGATTTAGTGCGCGTAATGTTGGAACCGATCGTGATTGATTATTAGATAAGCTTAACATCAGTAACTAAAGTGTTAGTTGACCTAATAAACTATAGCGATTACAGCGTGACCAACTTTAATACGCATTAAAGTAGGTCAATTTATACATTATTATGTTAGATATAAAAGTTTGTTAAGAAACTTAAATGTTTGTTACTCGAGTTAGAATTAAATTTGATAAACAAACATAAACATTTACATACAGGCACATGCATTGCTTCTAGCACAAGGATACCCTGTATCGAGGGAACCAGAAACAATGACCTCACAAACATGTAAACATAGAAGATCTGAGGTTTCTTTTGTCCCCAGCCAGGATTTGAACCCAGGACCTCTCGCTTGGTAGGCCGATGCGCTAACTACTGCGCCACAGAGGTCATCAAATAAGGTAAATGCAATCGTATTGCTAATTTTTGAACCACGTGACTGGATTGACTTTTCGACAGCTTTTATTATTACATAAAAAAGTATTCATTGTGGATAAAAAATAACCTTTATCTTCTAACTTGACCGTTGGTATAGATTTTTTTTTATACAAGCTCTCTATTGAAGTTACTATAATACTATTGTTATGTTCAAGGTCACTACTAAGGACGTTAACATCGTCTACCGCGTGGAGGTAATCCGCATTGAGCACCCGCCTAAATAGCACCTGCACAAATAGCACCTGGCCTAGTCCTTATTCAGCACCTACTGATATTTTTGGCAGGTGCTGTTAGTGAATTCAAATGTATTTATTCTGCCAAAAATATCAATAGGTGCTGAATCTGGACTAGGCCAGGTGCTATTTGTGCAGGTGCTACTTAGGCGGGATCACCTCACCGCGTGGCCAAGGCATTTGGAGTAGCATTTCACCTGCTCCTGGCCACCGCTGGATATGGATAATTTTCCGCGACACTTGCCGCGGTAATTACGGGGCTATGTTCGCCTAATCGGACGCTCGCCATGGTTCCCTCTCTGCCGTCATCAAAATTACACACGCGGCCACAAAAATATATTTATTTTTTTCGTTTTTGGGACAGTATTTTTAGGGCTATTTGCGTAGTGGACATTTGGGTTAGAGTGTTAGGTTCTCGATGGTATATGTATATTAGATGGTTGACATAAAATTTGGTTTCAAATTAGGTTAGATTAGAAAATTACCAACATAAGGTTAAGTTAAGGGGTTAAGAATAAATTAAATGCGATATATTTTAAAGATCTTAACAGAAAAATAATTAAAAAAAACTCACGCCCGTTATCCCCGAGGGGGTAGGCAGATGCACCAATCACTAGAACTGGGCCCACAGAAAACTTAACAGAAAATAAGTAGATAAATGGAAGAAGAAGAATAATAATCATTAATGTATCCCATTCCCATCAATAATCGTTATAAATGGGGAATACTTTATAAGTTTTGTGTTGATAGCTTAAAAGAAAATTCAGTAGGTAGATTTATCTGCAGATGAGGCAGCTACCACAACTTTAATTTTTAATTAAATACAAAGTTGAAAATCGCTCGCAGCCCCGGCTGCCTTAGTGATCTTCAACGATCACAAAGGTTAAATAACTTACGGCGCGTTCAGTACATGGATGGGTGACCGTTATATGACTAACGCTAGTGGCATTTTTTCGAGCGGCTCCGTGCTTCGCAAGGCACGTTAAGTAGTCGTTTCGTCGGTTTCGGGTACTTTTTATCTTGCCCTTTGAGTAAAGTTAGTAATTTATAAATTATTACGATTTAGTTCATGCCTGTCTTAAGACCGCCATAACTCTAACAAGAGTATTTTCTGTCTCCTTCTTGAACTAAACATAACGTGCTTTGAAGGCAGAAAGGATGCAAAGGGGCTTTGTAATGAAGCACACCTTTGAGTAATTATACTGTACGAGGTTCGCGGTACTAAAAATAGTTGGAATGTTCGGTACTGGATAACGTAAGAAATATATTATTTCGAAATAAGAATTTCGTAAGCTCGGTTTGCTCAATTGTAACTCCGGAAATTTTAAGGAAGTAGGTACCTAAATTATGAATTATGTTTAGAACAAAAATTTTAATTAACAGACTCGCATACATAACACACACTCGAACTCGTACGCACACACATACACACACACACACACACACACACACAGACAATCTTTCTCTCTCTTTCTCTCTCTCTCTCTCACACACACACACACACACACACACACACACACACACACACACACACACACACACACACACACACACCCACAAACATAGTTGGCCAAGTTTATTTTATATTTGTCCGTTGTAATAACATTTTAAACTAAACTTTATTAATGCTATGGAAGAGCGGAGTCATCTAGTACAGGCATTCTAGCTTAAAAGGTGACCCAGTAAAAGGTGAGAAGAGAATAAATAATTTTGTATTTTTGTTCTATTGGGGCCTCCTAGTGTGGGGCCAGAAGCAATGTATGCGCCTGTATGTAAATGTTGTTATGTTATTCTATTGTATGCTGACACTTGTCCTCAGTCATGCCTGATGGTAAGCGAAGACGGGGTGGGTAAGTATAAGGTGTTATATGTTTACGTGTTAAATGCCGATAGACTCTATTTTAAAATACACCCAGACTATTTGTCTCTGAAAAACAGACGACGGACAACGCGTTCCACATCTATTCTCATAATTGCATATTTGCATATTACAGACAAAAAAAAGTTGTCGACATAGCCCACCGGATGAGTTGAGTAAGTTGAAGTGGCAGTGGGCGGGGCACATAGCACGTAGAACTGATGGCCGATGGGGTCGAAAAGTTCTTGAATGGAGACCAAACATCGGCAAGCGCAGAGCGTAGGACTATCAGCCACAAGAGGGACAGACGATCTCATCCAAGTGGTAGGAAAAGCAATGAAATGCAAGGCGCTTCCAACCGGTCTTTTTGGAAATCTATGGAGGAGGCCTATGTCCAGCAGTGAAGTTCTTGTGGCTGAATGATGATGATGAGAATTTGCATATTTGCATTTCGAACTAAACGAAAAGCGAATGATAATAACTTCCACTTAGAATAATCACTTGTTTTGGTCCCAAACTACGTTACTCTGTACTGTGGTAACTGGGCAAGGACAACACAAACATGAAATACCTACACTCATAATGAGGCCCCATGTACCAGTGTACAAATTGGACCATTACATTATGATACCACTTGACCGAGGAAACGGTGGAATAATTTTATTGTGAGTGCCGATATTGACTTGGTTATGAAGACAGCTTTTTGCCAACAAAATTATATTAAGAGAAGGGGAATATTTAATCCGTTGCGTTATGATTGTTTTTTCGTAGGTCTAAGAATGGGTCTTGGATAGTTGATACGGCAAAATAAATTTTGCTGGATCATCTAGTATAAAACTATAGTGCCTACATCAATATCAATAATCTACATAGGACAATAACTTTTTATTCATTAAAGATAATACAAAAGCGGACAAAACTAATAAAACCGACTCAGAAAACAAGAACATACAATTTTGCCATACAAAGTACAGCAAGTGCCATTGAAAAGATCAATTAAAAGCCATTGTTATAGTGACATTTATTTATCGATAGTCGATAAAACAATTTGGTCATTCAATATGCGCCAGTGTGATTTTTGCTATGAAGAATTCCGGTCTTTGGTCATCGTACTATAATGCACTAACAGAATATATTAATATGTTTCAGACTTTGCCATTTTATATTTTAGTTTATCGTAGCAAAGACGGGTAAGGCTTTGTTGTTCAAGTGCACCCATCACCGCCATACAGAGATTTGGATCAAGGCTACTCGGGTAGAGAGTACTTGTATAGTAGTGGCGCCACGAAGTTTCTTTCACAGTACTGGTGTAAGAAAGCATGATTTCTTTCTTTGCGGCGGTTATTTTACTCAACGGTTACGCACACAACTTAATTATGAAAACTACTTAGAAAAAGCGAAACAATTTTTATTGTATTTTTTGGATTGGTTGGTCTCATAATAAAAATAGTTTATGCTGCTGAGTAGAATAACCCCTTTAAGTTGCATCGGATCTTTTCGAAACTGAAAGATAACTCCTGGTTTCTTATAAACTGTTAGTTTGTTAACCTACTAAGCAACGATCTAGGGCCTAATTATGGCCACCAACTCCTGTCGGAAAATTCGTATTGAATGTTATAGTTTTAGAACGATACCACACGGGCGTTGCGGCTGCGCTGCGTCGTCGTCGCAACGCAATTATTTCACCTCAATGAATGCCACAAGAGCGCTGAGTCGGCGCTGCGTCAACGCAGGTATCTTCACATATATATGTTGAACGACGGAACGTTACCGCTCAGTCGACGCAGCGCTAACTCAACGCACAGGAAACGACCGTGTGGTACCTCTCTTATGAATAGAATCATTCAGGATTTGGTGCGCTTGGAATAGTTTCTTGTATGTACTTTTGTCAATTGACAGCAGTTAACACTAGAAAGATTGTTAGTGTTCGGGAAACAGGGTTACATTTATAACTTTTATAATTGGTGAATTTATTTTTATGGTATAATATTATTAATGTCAATAGAAATTCGGAACACGGAAATCTTTAAAGGGAATCATGTGGTTCACAAGTTAAACACTAAAAAAACACAATATCTTCTTTTTTTAAAGTAACAAATCCATCTCTCAATCATATTAATAGTGATTTTTAAGGCCAAAGGCAGAAAACCCTATGGAAACAATAATAGGTCCATGGATGAGGACAAGGGTCCTAAAAAAATAGAATGATAATAAATAAAAAATATTAACATGATTGAGGGATTGATCTGACACTCTTCTATCTGCAAAAACTATTTTTAATTAAAGGTACTATTTTTTTCCATTGGTGGTGCTGTATAGCTTTGCTTCCATGAAGCTGCTGCGAAGAATGAGTGTGTTTTCAGCAGAATTAAAAAATGATTGAAGCTGCAAATACTAAATTGTTAAACGTAAATTGTTCAATATCAGCAAACGGCGCGAGCTGTAACACGACTGTGGTTCATAAAGTAGTAAGCCGGTTTTATGGCACAGCGTTGCCTGGAAGCGGATTTATTTCGTGCCATTTTACACAATTCCGTGCAAAATACTTCAGTGAGTACGTGACTGTGCAAAATACGGATTAAAGAAGATTAACTGAGCACTGCAACTCTACTAAGATTGAATTCACGCACGTTGACGTGTTGCCAGCAACAGCTGGACAAAGCAGGAGACTCCATGATAACCGACAAAATGAACAAATTACTTTTCAAATCAAACTAATCAGGCGCCGATCATCATATTTGCACCGACTACCTGTCTCACTTATCCTCAAGCAACTTTCCAACGCCAATTGGAAAAAAAAATCGCGAGATGATTGGTAATTTTTCGATTTGGGCTTTTATTAATTTTAAAGCGATATTAAAAATCCAGAGTCTATGAAACCGAAAGTACGTCGTGCACAGAAAAACTTCATCAACTGAGATAATCCGAGCAGCAGGTTTCTTTTGACATACAGGTTCAATACAAGATAACTTTAAATAAAGTTAAATTATATTAGTTTTCTTTGCGCAATACCGACGTAATACCGAAAATTCAATATCGTGGCGTTTTAAAAAATATTAAAGGTACATTAACAAGGTAGACGTACGTTAGAAGCTCTAATTAGATTTAAGACTTATTGACAAAAATACAAAAAAAAATCTGTGAATATTATTAATTAATAATTACAGCGTTATGGTTATCCAAGGTTTTACCTTTAAAATGAAGTATAATTTATAACTATTGTCAATATTTAGGACAACGGCCGTTGTACTGTATCATTTTAAGTATTTTAAGTTTGTTTTTTTCCTGGAGTACAATAAAGAATATTCTTATCTTTATATTTATTCTAGGACAGCTACAGAAATTACTTCACTTATGTAGGATAGCATATTAAGTGCATTTAATGCTAACAACAGAGTTGTCATTCTGTCAATACGTATTTCATGTAGCCGCTGCGTAGGTTAGGCATAAGTATATTAGGCGCTTGCTGGCGGAAATAGAAATATGAGAAATGGGGGTGTACGGAGATCTTATGTTTACCTAACCCGAATACATTGCAGCTTTTGAGAAAATGCAAAAACACATTGAAGTAGGTGCTGGTAGGTCCAGTACATAGCGTTGGCCTAATAATTGACACCAAACGCCAACTTTATTTTATCAAAATATACTGTATTTTTTTTAACACGAGTCAAAAAATTATTCTAAATCGAATTCTTTCTACAAAAGATTTTAAGTATGAACTCAGCATTTAAGCTAATGCTGAATACGTATTCACCTATTATTTTTGTTCGTTTTGTGCTCTTTAAAGGCTCTTTGTGCGACGATGAATCGTAACAATAATCTCAACTTTTTGTAGTTACTAAATAACCTCTTCTACATTCATTTTGCGACACTTTGTGTAGCTGCGGTACACATGCTTTTAGACCTGTTGGATTTACTTCATTCCCCCTCATTTAATTTTTTTTGGCAATCCTATAGTTTTTTTTTAGGTAATTTCGATTGGCCCTGATCTTTTATCTTACCTTCACATTACAGTTTATCAAAAAATACAAGAAAACGGAAGTGAAAGTTTACTAATTTTTTATTGAAAAATCTAAACCTTTTCTATATTATTGAAACACACTATCTAAATTTATGTAAAAGCTCAAGTTTTTAATTTATACAATGCTTGTAAGTGCAATCTATTAACAAACACAGACAAAAAGTCCGAGCAACACCGTACTTCATTATATAAATTGTTACATTTTTTCGGCCTTACTAATAAAGGTTATAAGCTGTATATACAGCCGTTATGCGAGGTCTAACAAACTGGTTATTTGTACCCTAAATGCGATTAAACCAGTATAAATTGATATACGTCATATAGTTATTCAGTGTGTTTAACTTATTAGTAAGGCCGTAGTAGTGTATTGGAAGCTCACGCGAAACGTTTCAGTATCCGGTGCGCAAACTCGCTATGCCAGCGAATTGGACACTTAAGAAAAAAACAAATATGTACTCGTAGTTATCATCAATCCATAAAATATAACCTGTCGGCTACTGAAGATAAAGGCCATAATGCTTCATACACGCGAGGACAGGCCCGGCTGCACATTGGAAGCGCACGTGAAACGTTTCCTTATCCGGTGCGCTAACTCGCTATGTCAGCGAATTGGGAACTTTAGAAAAACAACTTTATTATTTAGTTATCATCATTCCATAAAATAATAATATAATCTGTCGGCGACTGAAGATAAAGATCATAATACTTCATACACGCGAGGACAGACCCGGCTGCATATTGGAAGCGCACGTGAAACGTTTCCTTATCCGGTGCGCGAACTTGCCATGCCAGCGAATTGGAAATTGAAGAAAAAAAAAACTTTAGGCAATACCTATTTAGTTATCATCAAGCTCGTAGCCCCGGCTACCTGAGTGATCTTACACGATCACGAAGGCTAAGCAACATAGGGCTCGTTCAGATGGATGGGTGACCGTCTATGACTAACACTAGTGGCATTTTTCCGAGCGGTTTCGTGCTTCGCAAGGCACGTTAAGCAGTTGGTGCCGGCTGCTGTCGATAGTTGGCAGTCGTTAAGCCAAGTCAGAGGCCTTAGGGCGGCTTGGAAACCTCTGACAGTAAGACCAGCCACTAGTCTTACAAGCCTCCACCAATCCGGACTTGGCCCCCGTGGTGGAGTATGGCCTATACCTTCCTCAGGGAAGAGACCCGTGCCCCTCGGTGAGGACATAATGGGTTGATGATGATGAATCCATAAAATAATAATATAATCGGTAGGCGACAGAAGATAAAGGCCATAATACTTCATACACGCGAGGACAGACCCGGCTGCACATAGGCAGCGTACGTGAAACGTTTCCTTATCCGGTGCGCGAACTTGCTATGCCAGCGAATTGGAAACTAAAAAAAAAATTACTATCATCAATTCATAAAATATAACCTTTACGCGACTGAAGACAAGGGCCATAATACTTCATACACGCGAGGACAGGCCTGGCTGCACATTGGAAGCGCACGTGAAACGTTTCCGTATCCGGTGCGCGAACTCGCGATGATGCCGCTGCCGGCGGAATTGGAAACTTTGCGTAGGTGTTGTCGCCTCCACCTGCCTTTGTCCGCCCCTGTGCTTATTATGGCAACGCAAGAGGATGTCGGCTGACACAAAATTGCTACTTACACTTCTTTGAATAAGGCTGAGGTTGAATTCCACTTTGGCGCGCATTTAAGAGTTGATTAAGTCTTAATTTTGGATACTACTGACTATCATGACACACTGCTCACATACGATGAATCTAATAATGTAGGTAATACTTATACGACATTTATATTTATGGTTTATAAATTGTAATGACAATTACACTGCGTACATATCTGCACTAGTATTAAGAAGAGGTAGTAAAATGAAATAAAAAAATAATGTAGCCTTTAAATTCAATGTAAGTATTGTAGAAATATAGTTTGTAGCCGGTGCCAAGTTACAGAACTCATGTTACAGAACGCACATGCATTTTGAGCGCCGACTCCAAAACGTATTCCTACAATCGCTTTGGTAGTGAAGAGAGGTAACCTCACCAACCCTCACCTTTAACTTAGATAATAGTATTCAGTGAGATATGTTCTGGATGCATGCCTGCCTAGTACATAATGTTAGCACTTAAGTTTAATATAAGTGGCATGTCAGAAATAAATAAATAAATAAATAAACCTACAATCTTACGTTTTGAGATAATGAGCAATTACGTTACTCTTGTCAGTGCAAAAACACTCACCTGGTCATATGTAGCCAGTTCCTTTGACCCTCTTAACCACTGTTATTATTATTGATTAAAATACTTTAGTGGGTTGTCTCTCTTCACCAGCAGTAACAATATTTTATTCTCATTCTAAGTGCTATTAACTCATTTTGCATAAAACGTGGGTTGACTGTCTTCACTACCAAAGCGACGTGCCTACATTGAATTTAAAGATCATATTCGTTTAATTTTTTTTTTAGTGCTGTATTGTTTTGAACTCGGTAGTAAACTTTTGTTATATATTTTTTTAAGTCCGTTAAAAAGTTTGTAATTTTGTGTGTAGGATAAATCTTAGAAATCACTTATTCAATTTCAATAATATTTAACGAGATTACCTCCTATGTTATTTTATACTGCTATTTTAATTCAGATTATAATTCAGGAACAACGGTACAAAATATATATTAATTATTATTTATTACCATTACATACACTACCATCACAGACGATCCCAAATCGATCAGCATTAGTTTCCAATGTTACCAGGATACCTCTGAACTTTAAATAGAACTGGCAGTGGAGTGCTCTGTCAAGAAGTGGCAGTATTATCACTTGAGTTATATTTTCGTAGTTTTTTTCCTAAGAGAAGATATGCGGTTAGTAGTAGCGTGGTTCTCCCATTGCTTAATAAATGAGAATGACCAAAACCAGTCTATGTTGCTTTTGCGTTGCGCTTTAAGCATTTATACCTCAAAATGTTTCTTTTGAAAAATGATTTCATAGTTCTATTTGATAAAATAAAAAAATCAGGGGTTGAAAAGTAAAAATTAAAAATTAGTATTGATTGTATAACTTCAGTGGGAGATGATAATGCACGTACCGCACATCCTGAGAACGTACGCCCTGGTAATGTACAGCCATTGAATCCGTGTACATGTACATGGATTCCCGTCCGTACGTTCTCGGGTCGTGCGTTATCAGCGTTTCTAAACGAATCCCAAAAGAAATACCTCACACACTCCAGTAAAACGCGCAAAACCTATGATGTGAACAACGTAGTTGATTGTATTCTCTGTGATGTGAACGAGGCACCGAATGGTCACCGATTCCAGGGCTGTACGTTCCGCGTTCGTGCATTCCCGGTACGGACTGGGAATGCACGGACGGGAATGTACAGGCAGGAATGCACATCCCGATAATTGGTGTCATTTGGGCACGAATTCCCGGGCTGTACATTGTCATGCCGTACATTCTCGGTCCGTGCAATAGTAACCCACTTCAGTCACTCAATACAGATTACAAACACAGATTAGATTAAATTATTGCAAAAATCGCAAAAGGTGTACTGTGTACTACATTGCGAAAGTGCAATGTAGTACACAGTACGGTTTTATTACGGTTTTATTTTTGCAAATTGATCCTAGTGGATAGATCCTTGTTTAGTTAATGTAGTTTATTGTTAAAATGACCATGTGTAATGTGTATGAACAATCCAACCGGCCCTTTTGGAAATCGTTGGGAGATTCTTATGTCCAGCAGTGGACGTCCAATGGCTGAAACGATGATGATGATGATGATGTATGAACAATATGTGGAATAAATAACTAAAATAAACCACCATTGTGGGCTTAGGATAGTCTTGTCTCAATTGTGCGCAGGACCTAAGACTGTTTATGCTTATCAGCAAAGGTAGTACGAGGACGCGAGTCACCCGCGACAACGTCAAAAGTCGCGACTTTCCAGTACATTAACTGTCGAATTCTGACGACTTTTGACGTTGTCGTTACATAACGTAACGTTATGTAACACGTAAGGTAACGTTATGTAACACGTAACGTGTTAAACAACGCCCCATTTTTATTATATTTACGTGTTACGTTTTTTGTAACACGCGTAACATGGCGCAGCGGACCCGGCTTAACACACATACGCTATCTGCAAAAAGTCGCAGTATTTAGCTAAAAAGCATAAATAATCTGTGGCATAAAGCACAAACTTCTTCCGTAGGAACGAACCTCAGAATAAGGGAGGAACGAACTGATAATGACCTATGCTTATAATTAAAACTAAAAGGTGTCAATGCCAATCCAAAATAACACCAAACCACCAAAGTTGTCATAACCTCAAAACATGGGCTCAAAATTAAGATTTCTCGAAACTCCCATCTAATATTTTCATAATATTTTTCCTGCATAATCCAGCGCTAATTTCTTATAGTTTACCGTTGGTTTCATCAGTGTGCAAGAAGACGCAAAAATAGACGAACTCCTATAGTAAATTGATAATTCTCCTTTATACTTTACTTCGGCTGAGTTTTGCGTTCACTTAGCAATACCTTACGACAATCCCCACTACTACATAAAGTTACGGCGACAAACAGTATAAGCCAAACACCTCCAAAAACTCAATAAACAAAATATGCAATAATGCAAAACACTCCACAATAAAAACAATTTGTTAGCGTAATATTGTTTCGAGGAAGTCGCCCCAAATGGCGGTCATCCAAGCCATTTAACATCCAGGTCAGGCTGAGCGAAAATCGAGTAATAAGTAACCATATGCATTTATTATTCAAATATGGCTAGGGTGTGATTTTACACACGCAACACGTCTGCCGTAGTGAACATTTGCGACAAGGGTGATATTTAACAGTAACGTGCATTACTTGTAATTGCCTCAGCATTTTTATACCCTTAGAATATTGTACCAAACAGCCCATAAGTGCAGGTGGGCAAGTAATAAAATGTGGATTTTCTACCATAAAACGTCATGTGGTTTTGTACACGGACTTGTGGCTCGTGGTGATTTTTAATTGTGACTGCTTTCGCCAGTGATACTAAAAGCTTTATTCGTTTGCTCAGTTAACGTATCGTAACGTAACGTAATGTATCATACATTAGATCCGAAATCTTGCTAGGATTTTTGAACTAAAACTTTCGTAAGCACAACACATTATGTTGTTCTGCCAGCATTGTAAATATTCTTGATTGTAACGCACATAGGTACATGGTCGTGAAAAGCAATCCTCCAGAAAACGGAGGACTCGTCAATACAAACAATACTTAAAATTTCGATATCGCAGAGAAAACCCGGAACTGGAAAAAGCTAAATTTTTTGCTGTTGCGATTGTTGAAAGTAGTTCTTTATTTATTTAGCCCACAGAATGGAACCCATAGACAGGCTATACTTTATTTATTGATGAACTTAATTTGTCTTTCTATTATCCAATAGTGGGTTCCATCCTATGGGCATAAGTAAATAAATCAAGAATTATTTTTTCTATGCTGCACTACACTTTTGCAATACGCTTTACAGAGAGACCACAGACTGACGTCGCACGAACGAAGTAATAACGAAAACAAACCGTATCACTTAAGCGGGACATCGCGCAAAAAGACAAAATGAATTAAGAGCATTTCCCTGTTTCGTCCAACTTACTTGAATCGAGCCGTGTGGGCATCTGTTTCACTGACCCGCGCAGTTATTGTAACGGAGTAGAACTGACCAAGAGGGAGTTCATTGGTAGTCCCCTTGTTTATTGTTGACTAGGTGTCCCGGCAAACTTCGTACCGCAAAAGTTTTCGCAATTTTTCCATATTTTCTCACCGTTTAAACCTTCCCTGGAATTTCACAAGTATACAAAAAACTATAAGATAAGATAAGATAAGAATATTCTTTATTTCACATAAGAAACAAGAGATAAATAAAAGTTACAATTAAAGAAATATATACAATAGGCGGTCCTATTGCTAACAGCAATTTCTTCCAGACAACCTTGAGACGGAGAGGTTGCCGAAGGAAAAAGAGATGGGCAGTCTATGCAAATACGAACAATACATACTTATACTATACCTATACCTCTCTGATCCTGTGGGACAGTCATAACCAGCCTAATTAGATCTGCGTAAGCTTGGCGGTCACAACACCAACATGTAGTAAAATCAATACGGTAGTTCTTGCGGAGTCTTACCTTTCCAACAAAAAAAAGAATCCGATCGGTGTAGGCGTCTTCGAGTAATTGCGGACCATACATAAAACAAAAAGATCCCGATAAACATAGAACATCCTTCTTTTTTTAGGTCGGTTAAAAACAAAGACCTTTTTTTAATTTCACTTTACGAACTTGGAACCTAAATAGCGGTATTACAACCCAGACGTATAGATAAATGACGTAATTTTTCGACGATATCTAAACGACTGATAATATTATTCAGTATGGTCTTGAAGCTTAAGTAGGTAGGACTTACTTACTCAAGTGCTTGAGGTTGATAAGCCCCTAGCTAGATACGAAGGTATTCAGCAAAAGGTCTTACGAAGTAAGGTTAGCAATATACCAGGGCCAAGGCAAAACTTCTGTAACTTCCTCAAATTATCGTAGTAAATATATAGTAAAATAAAGTGCGCATATTGGAACGACATTTCAACAAACAGCACTATTCAAAAGTATTACCACAGAATACGTAATAGTACAGGTACAGAAGATTCACTCCGCAAAATCAATTAAAGAAAAAGAGACTCTATCAGCGATACAATTAGGTGCAATTCAGATCGCACGGCGCTAAAAAAGCTACAGTTATATTCATCTACATGTTTGCACATGCGTCTCTTTTTACCGCGTAACTCGCGCGTGCGTCCACTGCTCGCTCCTGCGTGAGTTCAATATCTACACGCGGAGTGCGACAGGCCTGGTATTACTGACTTCTTTGTAGATTGTACGTTACGAAGAGTATTAAAGCTTACTTAATTTGCTTAATTGGCAAAAAAGTTCATAAAATTGGGAAGGCCGGTGGGCCGCCCCAGACATCGTTGGAAGGACGAAGTGGCCAAGGACCTGCATGAGTTCCAGGCAAGTGACTGGCAGAAAGCCGCTCAGGACAGAGACAAGTGGCGACTTCTTGAGTCGGCCAAGACCCACTTTAGGTGGGTTATTCACCAACTGGACACACATGACTGGACACACCTTTTTTTTTTTTTGTTTTTTTTTTTTTTGTTAACGGGGTGAAATGCTTTGTGCACCATAACCGCCACCCTTGGGGGAGGGTGACGCCCGTGTGTCGGACTCTCCTCTCCTAATAATAGGAGAGGCATACCTCCTAAAACACCCCGGGGGCCGTCCTGTCGCTCGTGCAATGGGGCGCCGCCGGATCTCGCAAGTGGTAGACCACAGTGCGAATGCTACAGCGGCGCCCCGGCGACGTCGACCCGACTCGCAAGGAGTCGGGCCCACCCTCACTGGAGAAGGGGCATGGCCCCCCATCCCCTTCTCCCGTCACGATGTCGGACGGCAGGTCCCCCAACCTGCCGTCTGTGACCCTCCCTCAACCTCCTCTATGCCCTCTGCTGAACAGAGGGACATAGAGGAGGGCCTCCACCGTGTGTTTTTTATAGAGGTTGTCTCCTCGCGGCCCGAAGGCCCCCGGCCCCACTCAGTGTGGGGTTACGGGTGCGGGGCCCATAGTGGACCCCGCGGGACATCCAGCAGCGCAAGCCACTGGACGTCCCCCTCCCTCTGGTTTTGGTCCGCGCCGGCCGAAGCCGGTACCCCCATATCTGGAGGGCGTTCCCCTATCCGCCACCCGGGGGACGCGTCCGATGGAAGACCAGAAACTCCACACGGATGACTGGACACACCTGTGTCGAGTTGGTTAAACTCAAATTAGTATCATTTATTCTTTCGTCATCTGGAAACACACACAGATTTTTATGTGTGTCCAGATGGTGAAAGATAAAATAATAACTTTTATGTTTTCACCAACTGGACACACTCTGTTTTTTTTTTGCAGAAAAGGGTACAGTCAGGTTAACAATCGTCTCGGTCATGGAACAGTGGTCGCAATCATAGTGTTCATGCTGATAGTTTCAATTTTTTTTCTTGCTATAGGATCTTTATCATAAGTTCTATTACCTGAATCTCGATTCCCACAATGTAAATTTGCGTTTTACTTCAATTCCCAGTACTTCGTTCCTTGCTTCACAGTGGTTTCCAGTACGCCCTGTCGCAATTATGGTATAGTCCAGAGCGGTTAAAAGTACTAGGGTAACAAAGTTAGTAGGTAGTAATAGTAGTAAACAAGCCTGTTTAATACTGCGCACTATTAAGCAACACCATGAACTAAGCTGCATGTTTTTCATGAGATTTTATTTTAGCCGCAATCTCTTACATACTTCTGCTACCCTAGTTTTTTTGTACTATTTACTGTAAAATTATTGTAAAAGTATTGTAAAATTACCCGTTTCCAGTGGTGGAACGTTTGATGGAGGATGATCATTGTGACAGAAAACATTCTGCGCATAACTGTACCTACTTCGTCATAAATTCGGGTAAAATTCGAATGTGTGTCCAGTTGACGAAAGCATAAAAATGATTTAAATACGTTTCACCATCTGGACACGCGTAAAAATCTTGGTGTATCCAGATGACGAAAGAATAAATGGTACTAATTTGAGATTAACCAACTCGACACAGGTGTGTCCAGTCATGTGTGTCCAGTTGGTGAATAAGCCCTTTAGGTCGCTGAGCCAGCGCAGTAAGTAATCATGAAATTGGAAAATTAATACAAAAAACTCACAAAAGAAAACAGAGAACTCAAGACTAGAAAAATAAGCGGCCTCGAGACTCTTCAGACGCTAAGGTTCCCAATACGCTGGCTGCATTACCTCCGCACAACAAGGAAGACAGGCCCCAGAGCGCCAGACATAGCCACCGTCCCTCAAGCGGTGACCTACTTATCTCTCTAACAAAGGCCTTCTCCTGCACTCCCCAAGCCCCAGTGGTTTCGATTTCTAGTGATAGTGACACAAAAAATATATGCCATCCAAAAATAAGATGCCAATCACTTTTCCTATGAGGAAAACTTATTAGTTACTTGAGGCAGAATTAATTGAGGCAGCAAACATAAGAGCCGTTGCGTTGGTGTGTCGCTACATTTATACAGAAGTAGACATATAAATGTCTGTGGGTCGGGTCTTGGGGTTAATCCGGCAGCGCATTTGGACGCGCGCAGTTGGCGGTTGACAAAAAGCAGTCATTTGCCCGACGAGTATATTCACCCCTCGCCCCCCTACCCCGAGGGCGACGTAAGACGATTTTTATTTCACAGATTACGAGACTCGGTAAAATGTTGAAGTACCCCACGAGATTTCGCCCTCTCATCTTCCTCAATTGTTTTGGAACAAATATAAAAGTCTTGACGGCCCCTTTGGAAATTAGAAAATCGTGGGCAATGAATATTTTAGTCGCGTTCTAGATTTTTTTGTTTTTTTACACAGACAATCTTACACAATAGCAGCCGTTTTACTGGTATAACAGTAAATAGGGAACTCGATGATGTGCTGTGGACTTCTAGTTTTATTAATTAGTTGTAACGTGACACGAACTGGCTGAGGCGCTGTGGCTATTGTCAAGGATTAAGTCAACAGTTTTGGTTTTTTTTTACTTTGAACTCTTCCGACAAAATTAAAAGTGATCTTAACTTAATTAATTATGCTTGGGAAAGTTTTAATTAGAAAAAAAATGTGCTGTCTTAATGTTTACGGCTTTATCATAATAGCAATAATTTCAGTGTAATTGAAGTAAATGAATTCTTTTCATTAATTTGATGAAATTAAATGAACCTACGTTGCTATGCCATATTGATTAGCCTACGATCTATTTTTAGACATAAAAAGGTACTAAAAGAATAAGATTTGTTAAAGCCGTTACTGGGTAGATCGATAATAAACATCGTGACATGAGATTTTTATAAATTAGAAGTATTTCATTCATCAACATTTGTCTCCTTATGAAGTGATTACTATTGCGCGCCTAAGAAACAGATACGCATAAAATATGCTCGCTCTGTTCTTCACTTTATAATCATGTGAAAGCATTTTTGTTGGTTTGTCCTCCTTTTACAGAGCTACTCATAAACGTGATTGTTTTACGAAAGTATAGATACGGAGAGAAACCATAGCTACTATTTATAAGAATTCCACTTAACGAATCCGCGGGTACAAATAGCATACTACAAATTGAATAATACTGATTTATGATGTCCTTGCCTAGCTACCATAGCACAGAGTATCCTTCTTTGGGGTCAGAATTGATGACTGTATTGTGTGGATGTTATTTGACCAATCAATAGAGTCCTCTGTGGCGCATCGGTTAGCGCACCTGCCTACCATGACGACGAGAGGTCCCGGGTTCGGATCCCAGCTGGGAACAAAAAAAACCCAGGTCTTGGATGTTTACATGTTTGTAATGTCGCTGTTTCTGGTTCCCACGACACACGGTATCCTAGTGTGGGGCCAGAACCAATGTATGTACCTGTATGTAAATGACTTTTTGTCTTTACGTCTTTTTTAAATATTGACAGGCAACGGCAGCGCATTGATTGCATGCTTATAATTGACAGGTCGGTGGGTGTAAATCTCGGGATGTATCAATCAATGGCTATGTTTTCAGTAAACATAAAACAAACATTTACATACAGGTACATGGTACAGGTATATTGCCAGCAATAAAAGGTCTGGTAGAAAATGCTATTTAGTATCAGGTGCGCCTTCGTACCAGACATATGTTTTGTGCAATAAAGAATAGAATAATACATAGGCTGCTACTTATGTATCGAAATCTGGGATTCCAATGGTCGAGACCTCCATGGTCAAATTCGTTCTTTTTTTAAATACTGGCCGCTAATATTTTTCTTTTATATACGGTAGTGTTTTGTTTTTGTTGGGTTAAAAATGTCATATCGCTGAAAAAATGGAACTCACTCGTGAAAATATTCGTGCTATGATTTATTACGATTTTCGGCGTGGTTTAACGCAACAACAGTGCGTAGATCAATTAACTTCGACTTTTGGTGGTGAAGCTCCATCAAAAACGACTGTGGTTGTGCCACAAAATATTGAAGCTGTGCGAAAACTAATAATGCAAGACCGCCATGTTACGTATCGCGAGATAGAGGCTATTCTGGACATATGTATGACGAGCATTCATAGGATATTACATGAACATTTGTCTGTAACAAAAATTTGTTCGCGTTGGATCCCGCACAACTTAACTCAGGATCAAAAAGATGCTCGCGTCGAATGATGCTAGAAAACCTTAAAAAAATTCAACGGAGGCGACTCAAAATCTGTTTATAATATCTACACAGGTGACGAATCCTGGATCTACGCGTACGATCCCGAAACTAAACAACAATCAACAGTTTGGGTGTTTCAAAATGAGCTGAACCCTGCGAAAGTGGCTCGTGCAAAAAGCACTGTAAAGCAAATGGTGGCCTGCTTTTTTGGTATTAATGGCCATGTGGCTACAATACCACTGGAGAATCGCAGAACGGTTAATTCGGAGTGGTACACGACCATTTGTTTGCCGGAAGTATTTGAAGAAATACGCAAAAACAACCAGCGACGCAGAATCATACTTCACCATGACAATGCCAGCTGTCATACATCTCAGGAAACAACTACATTTTTGGATGGTCAAAAAATAGAATTGATGGGTCATCCACCGTACAGCCCTGATTTGGCTCCCAATGATTTCTATTTATTCCCAAATGTAAAGAATAAATTACGTGGTCAACGATTTTCGACCCGTGAAGATGCCGTAGATGCGTTTAAACAGCACGTTTTGGAGATACCTCAATCAGAGTGGAAAAAGTGTTTTACAAATTGGTTTCATCGAATGCAAAAGTGCATCGATCATAGTGGAGAATACTTTGAAAAACAATAAAAGCAAATTTAGCCATATACATATGTTTATTTTTTCTATTCCGCATACATAAGTAGCAGCCCTCGTAATAATACTACTCGCTAACCGTAAAGTAAAACCCCTTAAGGAAACCTGATTATTTAAGGTGTTTTAAGGCTTGACCGTGGTGGAGTATGGCCTATACCTTCCTCAGGGAGAGCCCCGTGCCCCTCGGTGGGGACATAATGGGTTGGTGATGTAAGGCTTGACATTCCCAATCATTCTCTGAGGGTGCGAAATTAATATTTTTTCTCAAACATGCTTGGAAATTTGAGCATTATTTCGACAACTTTCTTCGAGATAAATCGTAATTGCTGTACTGGCCAACTACACGCGAGCAGCGGCCAGAAAAAGTTCTATGAAAATTCATAACTGTCGTGTTTTGCGGCCAAATACCTAAATTACATACTAAACTCATATCTGTCGTGTTATAAAAAAATGGAAAGATCTTTTACTCCGAACAATGACAACCAAGGAGGTAACTTATCAGACGTTTTATTTAAATTTCGAACTGGCTTGCGATGGAAAGCTGGATATACCTATTGAAAAAAAAGAGCACTAACGCGGCAAAAAATATTGTTGTTCGTTCGTGGTTCGTCTGATTTTGAAAGTTTATTGAATTTACCAGAATGAGTTCATAGTTTTAATTTCCGCGCATTATTTGAGAAAAATCGTATACATGCCTTGGCCACAACTAGGCATTGATGGACTCACGTATGTGTGCCTCGGCTTCGCCTCGGCCCACATTTCCACGTTCGTCCATCTATGCCTCTTTTGCTGGCCGCTGCAGTAATGTACTATTACACATTAAGGGCCGGTTTCTGAGTTGAGAATATTCACTGAGTAATTACTTAGGCAACGTTCAGTCATGCTCTTTTCTGAGAAATTTGACAAAACAGCACTACAGTTAAGTATTTGCTTAGTGAAAAATCTCAACTCAGAAACTGGGCCATAGCAATTTAACATATATATTACTTACCTAGTCAATGAATTTTAATCGTAATGTTATACCATTGTACGTATGCCTTTGTGCTTCCTATACTCCCAGCTTCCCTGACTCAGCATCCGAAGCCTCAGACCTAGCTCGCTATCCAGTCAGTCTCTTTCCAAACTCCG
Source organism: Yponomeuta plumbellus (assembly GCA_947310845.1). NCBI lineage: Eukaryota > Metazoa > Arthropoda > Insecta > Lepidoptera > Yponomeutidae > Yponomeuta > Yponomeuta plumbellus. The sequence goes on along the minus strand of OX371209.1, from coordinate 9,423,896 downwards.
ATGCGACCAGATCTAACCATCGGGTCATATTGTTCTATATCCTAATACATTTTATTTTCAGTGTTTTTTTTTAATTAAAACCTAAAATGAAAACTTTAATTAAGCCTAATTCCAAAACCCGTTATAACAGTACCATAAAAAACATATGGGTTTGTCTTAAACAAATAACAGTAGGTAAGTCTGATAAAAACAGGACGACTGTCCGCCCTTTCGTTTTTAATAATGGGCAACATTAAAGACAGTAAAACCGTTTGGTTGCGCTGATCATTCATCACAGATGCGCGGAAGCACTCACATGGGCGTTTTATCGTTCGCCCCGGTCTCTTAATGTCACGTATAATGGGACCAGGAATTAACATAATGCCTCTTCAATGGGGAACTCGCAAAAAAAAAGATTCAATTAGAGAAGCTATGTTTTAAAGTAGCCTATGTACTGTAACGCACTACTTGATTGAAATACGCTGATTTAGCAATAATACTTTTATTTTATATTTTTATCGGGAAGACGCCTAGCCTAGCTACACTCCGACTGACATCTCTACAAAAACGTGGCGATTCTCTTTCAAAATATTTAAATTCGTACTAGACGGCTGTGCCGGCCGGTTACTATAAAGAGGAATCGCTACATTACGTTCCATTGATTGTGCCCTGGCACATGCCTTCTCTCAGGGAGAGAGAGAGTATGGGCTTAATTAAGTTATTAAGGTGGATAACTACACGATAGAAGTCGTGAGTAAGGGCCGGTTTCTGAATTGAGAATTTCACTAAGTAAATACTTAAGTTACGTTCTGTCACGCTCTTTTCTGAGAAATTGGACAGTAATATAGTTAAGTAGATACTTAGCGAAATTCTTTATTCAGGAACTGCCCTTGGCTTCAGAAACTGCTTAGATCTCACTGGGGGCCGCAGTACATTATTTTATACAAAAGCCTTCGGTCTGGGTGTGTTTCAGTATTTGTAATATCCTTGCCTAGTTAGGTACCGTAGTACAGGTATCTAGTTTGGGACCAGGTCAAGAATTTAAGTGATTGTGTGGTTATAATTATAATATGTATTATTATAATTACCACGCGGGCCCATCATGGATGTTATGCATCTTCAAGCGGTGCCATTCTATTCATATACAACCTGAGGCTAAACATATCAATAATCCTCAGAAAGATTTTTTCTACAACTAATACTTTTCAAAATATCACACACACACACACACACACATGACACAAGTTATCCTAGTGTGGGGCTAGAAGCGATGTATGTGCCTGTATGTAAATGTTATGTTATGTTATATGACCAATCGGAAAAAAACGCTTCACAGAAATTGGGTGCAAACTGTGGCGTCGCAAGGTGAGAGTGGCGCTATAGAATGTTTGTTATGTTTTTGTGCGTCTAACGTTTTCTTATATTAATAAGAGCAAGACTGAGAAATTTTCTGCAATTTGATGGAACTTTTTTAAAATGAAAGTACTTTGATTTTTCGATTTTTTAAATGTCGAAGAAAACCCTTTTCTATAAGTCTTCTTTGTGACATAAATACAATGCCACTCCAATTTAACTTCGAAGCAAGTTCCCCTTTGTCTCTTAGTTCACGGTCCTATATCAAGACAGGTTCATGGTGGCGTGGAAAGCTTTTGCAATAAAGATGTTCAAAATGAGCTCTGAATTTGAAGGTACATTACCATCGATAGATACTTATGCTTATCGACCAGTTATTTGACATAAGTTTTACCGAATGACTGTCAAATTGCTTAACTATCAATGAATGTACACTTATATTATAAAGAGGACAATAAAGAATAAAGAATTTTTATTTACTATAAAGAAATTTTCGTCGTTACAATGCTTGCGGTATCTGCACTAGTCTTTAAGTCTATATCGCAGACACCTGGTGAGCCTTACAAAAAATAATTTGCGACAGGTTCGGTAACACAGTAAGTAAAAGCTAAAGCTACAAAAAAGGAAACATTTTCTTTTTATAAAAAAATACAATTAAGTATGTTTGTAAGCTTGTGTGCAGCGGGTAATCTTCGAAAGTACTGAACCGATCCAAAAAAATCTTTTTTTGTACATATTTACAAAAAAAGATTTTTTTGGATCGGATATAATTAGAAATAAGTTTATGTAAATTTTATTAAGTATTATTTACATTAATTAGTTTATAGATTAGTTAAATAGTGTCCGTTAAGTTTTAAACATATTATATTCATGAAATTAAGTTATTATAAGCTTCAGAAGTATATATTTTAGAAATTAAAACTAAACTTAGTCTGGGTGTTTTTCGAGGTTTGTGAAGTTCTTGCCTGGTTACTATAGCACAGAGTATCCTAGTTTGGGACCAGGTCAAGTTACGTATGAAAGTTACCTATTGTTGTTTTTGTCACAATTTTTATCAGTATTTAGAAAAAACCTTCAGAGACGTACACTCTGTTAGCTTTTAGAATATACCTCGGGCTCTAAAGTAGGCTTCGGTTTTCGCCGAAAGCACACGAGTGTAATACTACTTCCTACTCTGTATAAAACTTTTCTTCGCTATTGTGAAAAGTTATGTAAAGTTATAAATAACAATACAAAATAAACCTTACCTTATTACAATATAATCGGTTTTTGATTGCTCAGTTGAGGTATATTTTTAAAGCTAACACAGACTATATACGGGTTAATCCGTCAACCACGCAAACGAGGTCGCGGGCACTACTAGTTGTTAATAATACCTACTAAGAATACACTTTTAAGAGCCATTAAGACTGAATTTTATTTGTAATTACATTGTAACATATTTGCTATTAAGAATCAATCAACATAATAATATGTACATACATATATAAGCTCACGCCTGTATCCCAGAGGGGTAGGCAGAGACCAGGGACTGCCACCTACCACGATCCTGACAAATCACTTTCGCTTCATCAACATTAATTAGTCGTTGAATCAATCAACAAATTTAGTAATTGACATAGCTTTATTTGCTAAGTTTGTTTCCAATAGCTTATCTAATACTACCCTCCATTTTTTTTCTGACGAAACTCAGTTTGTCTATGAGCAAGGCAGTGAGTGGGGGTGCGAGTAGAACAGACCGTGTCCACAACAGCAAACTACGCACAAAAACCAGCATAATCGCCTTAGGGCGGCATCGCCATCAAGACTCTTTATCAAAGATGCCGATAAATAGACGTTTAGGGCTTCTTCACACGTACAACAACCACACCACGTCACAACGACAAAATGCGGTCAAGCAGTGGTTACGTGTGAATAGTGTCGCTGCAGCTTTTCGTAGTTGCGTTGTAGTATCGGCAAAATAACGATGTGGTTGAGTTGTCGCCAGTAGTTGCATTATGGTACTGACAAAATGTTGATGTGGTTGCGTTGTCGCCAATAGTTGCGATGCGGTTACATCGTGTGCAGATACAGTAGGATCCCGGCATTAAACGTTTGCGTTGTGGTTGGGATGTGGTTTCGATGTGGTTGCGATGTGGTCGCGATGTGGCCGGTATGACACACATGGTAGATAACGACTGCAAAATGTGGTTCGTGTGAATAGTCCTATTCATTTTCCATGCAAAATATAATACGCCCGGCCACGTGGTGTGGTTGACGTGTAGTTGTGGTGTGGTTGTGGTACGTGTGAAAAGGCCCTTAGGAGGCGGGAAGGCGGAAGAGAACTATTGGTCACGGTTCCCCAAGACCGAACACTCTGAACTTAGGGGAAGGTATGTGCCCAAAGCGGTGGTAGCGTGGTAGCGGTAGAACGCTGGCCTCGCATTCGAGAGGTCGAGGGTTCGAATCCCGGCATGTAAATAGATAGATATTAAGCCAAATTTGTATTAGATTTAAGGTGATTTGAGAAAAGGTGGTCAGGTCAGGTCTATCGTCCGCGCTACCATCACTTATAGCAGTGTAGGTTCATGTTTCGCCTCTATTCCATTGAAAACTTGATTGAAAACGCGACACGACGGTCGTGTCGTTTACCATGCAACATTGTGACGTCACACGACTCGCAAATTCGAATTTGCATCGCAAAATAGTAGTCTATTGTAAAATATCCGACGGCAGCGTTGTCTCCCGCATACGTACGTTTGATTGCTGGTTTGTCAAAGGCACGTGCACCTTAGTTGTAACCAGGGTCGTCGCTGTTTCTGATTCCCAGGGTACGACACAGGGAATCCTAGTGCGGGGCCAGAAGCAATATAAGTGCCTGTATGTAAATGTTTATGTTTAACTATATGGAAAAAAAACCAATTGCCATATTTATTCGTAATGCAATAATAATGGCACGCACCCCGCGTGCGTGCCTAAGGCGATTAATTACTGTTGATGGAGCAAAAACGTTTTTCAGGATCATGGCAGGTGGCAAACACATGGTTTCTATTTCAATGTAACTGTCCCAAAACAATATAACGTATCTTTAAACCTTAAAAATAAGGCTGTGAGAACTACCACAATACGTGCTATTTCTATAAGCTTAAAGAAATTATATATTATAAAAATCATATTATTTAAGAAAATATGGCTCACTTGGACCACTTTCGCCATTCGAATCGACTTTTGAAGAATCATACAAAAAATTCTTCGTACAAAAATCGATTTAAATGACATTTATTAAGTGGTGCAAGTCGACCGAAGTGTTGATGTAACTTAATTATTATTTACTAGAGCATGAAAATTTCACGAAAGTTACTTTATTCATTACTTGCTTATAGCTGACAATAATAAGTCTACAGTTATAATATTGAGTACTTGTTGAGGAAAATAAATCGAAAATGAGAGCAAATAACTCCAATCAATAAAGTTACGGCATCAAAATCCAATCACAACAAAACGCCAATATCGTTTTATAACGCAATCAGCCCTAAAATACTTCGGGCATTAAATATTTTACTTTAAATTGTTCTTCGCGGGGAAAATCCAATAATTCCGCGTCGACGTCGTCATCGTCCCCGAGGACAGATGAGTTTCGTCCGACAAACTAACTATAAACGGATTATATCAGAGGCGTTGGAAATCGCTCGCAGCCTTCGCGCCCCCAATGAGGCCGCATAACAGAATTTACTCGTTAGTGAATTAATCAAGAAAATAGCGACGCGTTTTAGCTTCTCGACGGCGTAAATGATGGAATTATTGAATGATTAAAATATTAATAACATTCGTAAGTTCCACAATAAGAAGTTCCACACCACACAATCGTTTGTCTGGTCCCAAACTGCTATGGTAACCGGGCAAGGAACTCCAAAACATTCAAATGTACCAATACTGAAGCTATATGTTATACCAATCAAGTAGCTTTTCTCGATTGGTACTAGTATTAACATAGACATAAATATTTACATACAGCCACATACATTGCTTCTGGCCCACACATAGATATCTGATTTACTTCAGATGTCTGTGAGCCCACACTAGGATACCCTGTATCGTGGGACCCAGAAACAGTAACATCACAGATATGTAAACATCCAAGAAAAACAGTATGCCGTATGCCGTATGCAGTATCATGTACCTATGTATGTATACGGTGTTTTTAAATGCTTGCAAATGGTAGCAAAATCTAATTTTGAGAAAACTTGTCACTTTACCTGTGAAAGTGTGAACCGACGGTTTGTTTTTATTCAATTGGTGTTGCTAGTTAGTAGCGGGTAGCGCATTAAATTAAGTTATCAAATAATTTGTAAAATTGGAAGGTGTCCCGCTGTCACGTCGGCCCCTACCGGTCGCGGCGATGACCCTGTTTTCGCATTATCACAACAATCTCATTACCTTGTTTGCGGGTTCCTCCCCAGTTTCCTTTGGAGCAAATTATAAGGACTGATGTGAAGTTTTCAACGTAAAATTCTCCCTTTCCAAAGTCGGCCGTCAAGCCTTTGCGGGAACAATAAACTTTCCCTTTCGAAGGAATTTAATATAGTCGCCGGGCATCAACCCACTTTGGGGGCTAGTGAAAAATAAAATTAGTTAATACAGATGGTCTCCAAATAAAACGAAGATATGTAAGACGCTGTTTAACTTTAGTGAGCGTTTTAACTTGTTATGTATGGTTTATAAAAAATGTATGATAATGCTACTTATACTTGAGCCATTACAAACGTGCGAACCGAGTCATAAAAGTGCGAGCGAGAGTTCCGTTATGCCTGATATGCCTCCTACATGTGTGAGAGAAAGGTCTGATACAAATGTTTATGCCTAGTTCGCCCGTTTGGAATAGCTCAAGAAGTATAATTATAATATTGCTACAACGCTTTATTATATTACAAGCTGACCGGGCAAGCGTTGTTTTGCCAGATAGGGCTATAATAAAGACTCTCAGACCTACCGATCATCCATATAAAATTTCACCAAAATCGGCCTTCCCGTTTCGGAGGAGTATGCGCACTGTCACGGTGGCACGGTGGATAAGATAAGATAAGAAGAAGATCATGGTGGCACGAGAATTTTATATATTAGACTAGCTGACCCGCCAAACGTTGTTTTGCCAGATAAAATGTTTCTATTGGACCACCCTTATTATTTAGGGTTATGCAAAATAGGTAACAACCTATTCTCAGACCCACCGAATATACAAGGAATACCTGACAGTTATTTCATCAACGTCTTGTCAGTAAGAATATTTGTTGTCAAAAAACGCCGTTTTAAGCGAAAATTTATTAGTGCTACTATTTTAGTTCTAACATCTATGTTCTGTAAATTGCTATTAATATTGAAATAATAATAATAATTATCGGGTCCAGTTCTAGTGATTGGTGCCTCTGCCTACCCCCTCGGGGATAACGGGCGTGAGTTTATTTACTTATTTATTTTATTTTATTTAATAATCATAATATCCTTTTATTTCAGAATACACAGTTCCAGCTTATAAAATACAAAATAAAATAAAATTGAAATTAAATTAACATTACATAAATTAAAATTACAGTTAATTTTAAAAGACGGTATACCTATATTGTTTTTTTATCATTGGCGCTAATTAATACTGAACGGAGGGTTTCCCAGACAGATGGAGTCATTAAAGTTTAGTAGGTGCCAACGGTCATTGCTCTATTATTTTGATTGTTTCTATTCACCGGGCGGTGGCGGTTGCGTGTCCAAAACAGCCAGTGACTACTGAAATATGTTCTGGAATAAAATTCAATTAAATGTCTCTGACACGGCCAGCACGCGATGGGGCGCCCGCTGCTCGTTCGGGAGCGATGAAAGAAATAAAAGTCAACATTCAATCTGTTCTACATAATTTTGTACACCGGCGCTTTATTTTACTGCGAATATGTTTATTCCGGGTTACTTAAATTGTTGGTTTGGACATAAAATATGGAGAAATGGAAGGATTGACGAAATGTGGGTGAAGGATCCGCTAAGGGACGTCCCAGGCGTATTACTTCAACCAAACATTTATAGGACGTAGTAATTAATGAATGAATATACATATGAACGAAAATAAATCAATGAATTAAAAAAATAAACTAATAAATTAACTATTTATTGAATCAGTCGTAGCCCCGGCTGCCTGAGTGATTTTAAACGATCACGAAGGTTATGCAATATAGGGCGCGTTCAGAGCATGGATAGTTGACCGTCTATGACTAACGCTAGTGCAATTTTTCCGAGCGTTTCCGTGCTTCGCCAGGCACGTTAAGCAGTTGGTGCCGGCTGCCGTCGATAGATGGCAGTCGTTAAGCCAAGTCAGAGGCCTTAGAGCGGCTTGAAAACTTCTGACTTTCTGACTAGTCTTACAGGCCTCCACCAATCCGGACTAGGATCCCGTGGTGGAGTATGGCCTATACCTTCCTCAGGGAAGAGGCCCGTGCCCCTCGGTGGGGACATAATGATGATGATGATGATTCTCAGTTTGGTACCGTTGGATAGTGATAATATTTTTTTAAAATAAAAATTAAATTAATAAATAAATAAATTGCGGGGTAAACTAGTTGACCCCGCAAACATTGTTTTGCCATATTAATTAGTCTACGACCTAATTCTGAGACGTACCAAATAGACACAAAAAAATAAAATGGATGTAGCCATTTTGGAGGAGTTTGATTTTAAAAACTGTGACACGAGCTTTTTATATATTAGTTTAAAAAGAAACAATTTACAGCTGAAGTGTTGAAGATTGTTAGGCTAGACTCCAATCCCTCCTGGCGTGCCATTATAAGCCATATCGTTAGTTTTCATAAAGTCGTAAAACTTTGTTAGGACCGTTCAAAGGCTTTTAAGTACATAATATTACATTGTGTCAGTCACTTGCGTGAATTGTAATTTCACAAAGTGAATAATTTACCTAAGGAATTCACTATAAAATGTTGCTTACGATAGAATGTAAGAAATAACTTTGTCGGCCAAAGGTCGAAGTATATAGCCTGAAACTATAATAATCTTAATTTAATTTATCAATTCAGGATACAGACGTTAGTTTATGCATGTATGGACGATTTTGTTGCGCTCTGCTATTATCAAACTACCTAACACATAAAAATATAATATTTTGTTGTACCTGTGTTGTCGTTGAAATAATATTTGGTTGGATTTTGTGCATAAGTAGGTGTGTTAATGATTTGATTGAATAAATAAACAAAACACAAAAAAAATCTTATGATCCCACTTTTTACTTACGTTTAAGAATTATTAGCGAATTGAATGAAACGTTATATAACACCTATTAACATATTTAAAACCATTGTTCCCACGTACCCACGTGAATCGATGTATTATTATTGAGAAATAAATTTCTTAAATCACAAATTAAATGCACGTAATTAATCAAAATGTACACTTTTACTTTGAGTTACACATAGGATTAGTTTTTGCCTGATTTTGAGTCTTTACTGTATTTATCTACTGCCACTTTTTGTCCGCAGGTATTACGTGGCGTAACGTAATAACGTAATAAATAAAGTATCTGGTAAGCTTATTATGAAAACCAAAAGCTTCAGCAGTCTTTTTTTTCGCATGTTCATTCATATCATGGCGTGTCGAGGCCTTTTATCTAATCTTGAGCTCCATCTTGATACAGTAAAAATAGAAAACAAAAGAACCAACGTTTTGGGATATAAATATGTACATCGTGGCTAAGGCCCGCCACACATTACGCGACTTCGCAAGCGAAAGCAACTGTGATGATAATAATATGTTGTCTAAAACAAAGCCGGACTGATACATTTAATGTATCAATGTATGTACCTGTATGTAAAAAAAAGAAATATTAATTTACTATTTGATATCTGAGTTAAATAAAGCATAATATTAGTCTTTATGCAATGTTGGCTATTGGGCATCGAGAAACTCATGCTTTATTTGTAATATATGTGTAATATTTACATTCCATAACATTTACATACAGGTACATACATTGCTTCTGGCCCCACACTAGAATACCCTGTGTCGTGGGAACCAGAAACAGCGACGTCACAAACATATAAACATCCAAGACCTGGGTTTCTTTTTTTTTTCCCCAGCCGGGATTCGAACCCGGGACCTCTCGCGTGGTAGTCAGATGCGCTAACCGCTGCGCCACAGAGGCCGTAACATAATAATGTTAATAAGCGGTGACGTCACACGGAAAGTCGTGTTCCTTTTTTAAATAATTTATGAGTATTCTGTCACCGCAAACCAACGGCCGAGCCATCGGGGATGGTCGGGAAAAAATATCCGGTCGTCAAAGTGAAATGATTTAGTGGAAGCTTTTACGAACCATAGCTGGTGTAATTTGATTTATTGCAAGCAGACGCTGGGTCACGATCCGATTACATTCAACTGTGGCGGTGGCGGTGTATTCACACATTGGCATTGCCAGTTTTTCGCTGCCCAGAGTGCGTATACTGAGTTTTTTCATTCACTCTCGATAGTGAGAGCGTTTGCGATTTGCATAGGAGTGACAAAGAGACAACTAGATGGCGCGCTTTGTCACTCCTATGCAAATCGCAAACGCTCTCGCTATCGAAAGTGAATGACAAAACTCAGTATAAGCACTCTCGTCTCAGCCGTGGGCCGTGGCACACTGACGGGATTGATTTTTCTCTACTGTCAATATTTAGCTCAACAGTTACAAAGGATATTTATTTTAATGTACATTGACATTCAACAAACCAAATGTAAATTCTTTATATAGAAATAAATTTTGATTTCTGATTTGTTATAATTTTATTGTTATACTTTTTGTAGCTTTGAAAAAGGTCGTAGGCTAATTTAGTATGGCAAAATAACGTTTCCTAGGTCAGCTAGAAATAAATATAATTTATTTTACGCATTCGCACAAATAAGAAATGTTTTTGTGTTATTTATTTAAAGAGTTCTTGTATCCATGGGATCACAAGAAAATGAGAGCTCGTAGGAGGAACACGTGCATGACGTACTTCCGGTCTGGCTTTGGTTTTTTTGCCTTAAAAACTAACTGAAGCAGCCTTAAAATGGTATTTCAATTGTAAAACAGGTGTAGTGATGAATAAAGCCCGATTTATTTATTTATTTTTTAATCGAAATACTCATCGCAGGCTCCCAAAATTACTTTTTTTTTTCGAATAATGTATATTAAAACTGAATTTAATTTTATAAGGACAATGCCAATTGCATGATGGACAAATCAATCAGAAATGAGAAATCAAAAACTAGAAAACAAAAAGAATTTACATTCTGTTTGTTGAATGTCAATGTACATACACTTATGTTTAATGTTAGCCGCTGCCTTGGGGCCGTCTGTAGTCGAGAAAAAGGCAGCGAAAAATAAGGTGACAGCATCGGTCTTTAAAATTAAGTACTATAGTCTCGCGTAACGAAACTGAGTGGAGAACATCCGTTGTACCTATTGTTGACTGCACATTACACAAGGCGTAGCGGCAACCCAAGAAACCGCCATGACTGCTTGCAGAAATTGTTGATGCAAACAACCTAACTACACTTCTCAACTATTCGTGCTAATGACGTACCCTGCCTAGGAATATTGCCAGAGGACCGGAGTCTAGTTGGGACACTTGTTTCATTTTGGCCTGGGCAAATTGGCAAAATTGCTGGGTGCGGCACCAAATTGTGACCGTAATTTGGGACTGCAACTGCTTTTCATAAAACTACAGTCGTTCAATTCGTGGCAAGAGTATCCTCGCTATGTTTTGACGCACAAAATCTTGTTGCATTTTTTTCTGCCATTGTCTGGTACACCCATCACTCGTTGTTAGGAGCCATTTTTGCTCAAAGCCAAAGCCGGTTAAAGTTACCGGGCGGTTTTGATTGTGTTATACAATGCACCCGCCAGAGTGCTCCGTTGTTTTGTTTGCGGTTAGTTATAACACGCGTCTGAAAACTTGAACCAAAATCCGAGCAATTAGAATAAATTTTCTACAAAAAAAAAACGTTTTGTTTGTTATTTGTCAATTTGACTATGTAACTTAGATATTTGAGAAATGTTGTGTACTTTTATCATGTATGATGTGTACTGACGAGTTTAAATCTAATTTACGAACTAATTAAGTCCGAAGAATTCTAAGTCACATACCTACCGCGTCTCCTATCAATGAAACCCGAAATTGGTCAATAATGCGAAGAAAGGCAAAGATAAAGGAAGTAGGGCACAGGAATTCTCTCAGAGAGAGAAAGATAGAGAACAACTTCTCAAAATTTTATATTACTTCTCACTTCAATATCTCCAATGTAATATCATAAGCATGACACCACCAAATCTATGTCTTAGCATAACCTCGCCAGAGGCACGGGCCTGCTCGCCATAAACACAGGCTACATGTGAGCCTAGCTATGGCAGCAGACATGTACCCAAGTACATTTTATGTTATGTCTTTTTCGTTTTAGAATAACGTAATGTAGATGTATATCCTTGTAACCATTACTTTTGAATAAACAATTTATTATTATTTTTATTATTATCTGAACTTTATACTTTTATTGGAAATATTAACTGTCCAATCTCATTTCAGTAGCTACAGGAGTCACCCAGCACGTCAATACTGTAGACGCTTTTCGGTATATAATGACTACCTAAGTTATGTATATTTGTGATGTTGCAGTACTTAGCAATACCACTCTTAACTGTGAGGGAAAACAATGTGAAGAAATCTGTGTATCTGAGGTGTTTGCATACTTTAGCGCTTGAAATTGTCCATCACCGCCCACCGGTATAGCGTGGAAATTAAGCTCACACTGTCTCTAAGGGGCCTGTGCCCTGCAGATAGGTTACACAAAAATAAATAGTAGTGGCTATAAATGCCACCTTACCGTACGGTTGTTCAAAGCACACTACTTTCCTTTCTCATTTCTTTTTCTTTGTGTGCTTAGAAAATTCAGCTACTCAGCTTTTAGTAGCGCTATTTGTTGTTTTCTGTTTAGTCTCTAACACTGGCACGTGCCGTATTAGCTGATGCTGAAACTATTGATTCTGTTCGGGAAAATATAACTTCAATGTATGTAGGTATTGAAATAACAACCCAGCAAGTTACAGATTTAATGTGTTTAACTACGATTAGGGATCTAGTATGATATCTAAATAAGCGGCCGAGCCGGATAGGACAGGCAGGCAGTCAAGCAGGCCTCCTGTAAGCAGGGTCCTTTGGGGTACGGAATCCTAAAAAGCAGCAGAAGAAGCGCGGAAAACCATAATTTCTAATTCAACACAGTCGGTTCACAAAATTGTTATTGATATAATTGGATTAAAACAAGGTTGTAACAAGGGGTGTTGCCCAAAGCACCAAGTTTTAAACGTTAGAAATGTGTGACAGTTTGAGACTTTAGTGTAACCTTTACACAGAATAAAATACAGAGGACAGCACAGAAACCTTTATATGCGCGAGCTTTCAAGGTTGCTTAGCTGTTGTCTGTATAGGTTAATGAAAGTTGAACTTATAGATAATTTTACCTTCTAAAATCTCTGCTCCAACAGGCGTAGATGACAGGATTCATGGAAGAGTTGACCCAGCCGAGCCACGTGACCACCACGTTGACAATCTCCTCGTGCGCTATACACGATGAACATATCCCCGAGAGCAGGTTCACTACAAAGAAAGGCAACCAGCACACTATAAACACACCCATCACTATCCCCAGCGTCTTTGCCGCTTTCTTTTCTTTGGCGAATTTCGCCAGTTTGCGCGATAGCGAAAAGTTTTTGGGCAAATGTTTGGGATGCGCCACGTTGGTAAGCCGCGTGGAGGAGCGCGACATTCCGTTGTTTTGCAGAGCAGTTAGAGGCTCTTGGTCGGGCTCGTCCGGCGTGCAACCCCCGTGGCACGCATCACTGCGCTGCCGCATCGTCCCGCCACGGTGAATCCGCAAAGTCAACTCAAGCTCACCACTCGGCCGCATCACTTGCTTAGTCCCTATTTTTAGCGAACGAGTCTGTATAGTCGCCGCCCGATAAATCCGGTAGTAAGTAAACACCATCACGAACAGCGGCAAGTAAAACGATATTGTCGACGAGAATATTATGTACTCGAGGTTTTCCGTGAACGGACACTTGTAGTCGGGCACTTCCTCAACCCTAACCGCGCGCCACCACGCGATAGCAGGAAACGATATCGCACCGGAGCATACCCACACTGCCGCGATAAGAATCGCGGCTTTTCGACCACTCATCTTCATTGGATACGTGATTGGGTCCGTTATGGCCCAGTAGCGGTCCAGTGAGATCACACACAGGTTTAGTATCGACGCAGTACTGAACAGCACATCGAGGGACCGCCACACATCACACCAGTCCACGCCAAAAAACCAGGTGTGCTCGAGAATCTCGTATAAGGCGGAGAACGGCATCACGACCAGGCCGACAAGACAGTCAGCCACGGCGAGTGACGTCACGAAGTAGTTGGTGGAGGTGTGGAGGTAGCGCTCGCGCACTACTGCCAGAATCACTAACATATTGCCGAAGACCGTGGTCAGGGAAAACAGAAGCAGAAAGGAGACCAAAACTGCTCGGTCCTGCAGCAGCTTGATGTACTCAAGCCAGTGTTCGGCGGACCCGTCGCTTATGTTGAAGTCGGTTTGGTTGTCGAAGCTGATGTTAAAGTCGAGTAGAGCTGTGAAGACGCTGGCGGTCGCGGTCTCTGTCTTGTAGTCTTCCGTTTGGCCGTTTGCCACCGCGACGTCGGGTCCGGTGGCGTTCATATTTTTCTGCTTGCTATTTGCTCGCTAGCATGTTTGGTGTTTACGTTTCCCCTGTTTCGCCCGCAGCCATTTCGAGATTACATTCTTGGCAGGCATTGTGTTCCCGTATTCGAATTTCAGGCTCATCTTTTTTTACTTGCATTGTTTTCGCGCCGCCAGCAGTTATGTGGGCCCAGAGCCTGTAACAAATAAAAAAAACCTTATTAGATTCAGTACAATCCATTGTATCCATTAATGAAAAAAAAATTAATCTTTTCAAGTATTTGCGCGTACATAATTGAGGTCCAACCTAATAGGAATTGAAAGATTCAGAGGACAGCGAGCAGTGGCCTTGCCCTTTGGTTCCCGGGGCTGAGCGTAGCATTCATTCGCGTTGTATGGATGTGATGGGAGCCGGCAAGGTACCTACCGCGTCCTCAGTGGGACGCAAATAGCGCGGGACGGTGTGCAGGCGGCGAGATCAAACGAATTGAGTTCCATGGCCCGTGAGCGCCTCGTCCACATGACGGCGCCTGAACCGAGCCGCCCGCCCCGCCCGCCCGCGCAAAACTACGTGAGCACGGCCTTAAAGGTCTATTCACATTACAAACGATGACGTGCGGCCGTCACGACAAATGAGTCTAAAATAATCCCTATGCTTGTAAGGTTAGAGACTACCCCGTGAACCTCGGCTACGTCCGGCGGGCCGACGGACGTCATGCGTGTGTTATTTTGTTTGCATCTTCTTCTCGTGTTTTAGTCTGCATAAGGATAATTTTAACGTCGACCAAGTATGTAAAGATAATTTTAGCATCCCCGGCTCGTTGTAACTTGGATAAACCCTTAACAGCCGCGCCCGTCGGTACAAAATATACACTATGAATTTGTGTGTTCATGTTATGCTTCTATTCGCCATTAGTCGCGTAGAACATAAAAGAAATGACTAATGCTGCTTTTATTTTTCCCTAAAATCTCAAGGTTTTCATTAGGAAACATTAATTCTGTCGACAGGTATGTTTATGATTATTAAAAACCCCTTCATTTTATTGACTTGATATTCAGACGCGATAACACAGCGGTCACAAAATATGACAAGTTGACCTTTTATGGGGATGGATTACTGTCGGATAATAAATCATGTGCCGATAAGGTCAACCCTACTTCGTGGATTATATTTTTCATTTTTACCGACAGCCGATGTCGATGAAATTAGAAATGTCACACGCACGGCCACCGCTTCCTTTTCAAATGCGCAAAGTTCCTTGCTAAGCTTATAAGACCTTATCACCGTGTATTAAAACTTAATTTTCTGCGACGGAATTGACCGCTTTCGTCTGTCGAACCCGACCAAGTTCTGACGTTAAGATCAAAACATTCGAGCTTGTGAAATTTCGTCTTCGCTATTCGCGTTCACAACTTTGAAGAAAAAAATATATGCAAATAAGGATGAAACTTCTAATTGACAAATTATGAATTTCCTCTCCTTAAAACTCTTGGATTTATTCCGCGCTCCTTTGAGATCTTATTAATTACAAACTCCATTATTAAAAATAGTCGGAACGAGTTGCGGGGCTCGAGGAAGTTTTATTTTTGTCAGCAATTACCCGTGGAGGCTCTTAGTACTTGCTCCTTGCTTTGCGAAAATTATATTTTATGCTACAAGATCATGTAATATTCCCCAACGCCATTGCACGTCGTTTGCCTGTACTTTATCTCCTGCATTAGTTACAGATAAGACCAGCCTGTAGTCTTCTAAGCCTCCACCAATCCGGACTTGGCCCCCGTGGTGGAGTATGGCCTATACCTTCCTCAGGGAAGAGACCCGTGCCCCTCGGTGGGGACATGATGGGTTGATGATGATGATTAGTTACAGATACTGCCCCATTTTAGAATAAATCCATTTAAAGTATTGGTTAAAGTTTGAGCTTTAAAATCGCGAAAATGCGTTAGCTGTTTTAATACTATACTCATGTCATTAAAATGTGTCGAATACCAGATATTACTTCGCGATTTCAAAGTTTTACACGCAGTAAAGTTGTCCTTATTTTATGATTAGGATATCCCATTTCCCATGGCCTCAGTCTGGGTATATTTCTGTTTATCGGGATATTCCTATCTGTTACCCTAAAGAGTTCACTCTAGGATGAATTCTGGGAAACGTATGTCCGAGAATTCACCCTAAGCTAGGTAAATAATAGGAATCTTTATTTATACTCACTTCCAATTTATCACCCCGAAAATGTACAGTTGACTAGTAGTCACTAGTAATGTACTTTTACGAAACACTTGTTATGAAGAGCATATAAATCAATAATTGTTTAGATATTAATCTCTTCTGATAACTTATGCATAGGCATTATTACTTATTATACTTATTAAAAAAGCTGTTCTATGATTCCATTGTACTTACCTATTACATTTTCTTTGTTGTTTGTTTTTGTTGACTATCTTCTTTGACACATACTCAAATCAATTCGTATAAAAATCATACAAATATAAGGTACTGTACTTAGGGTGAAAAATCGGAATAAGAATCTAAAATAAATTCCATTTTTTAACCTAGCATAGAGTAAATTCTTGGACATACGTTTCCCAGAATTCTCCCTGGGAGAATTTTCTATGGTAACAGATCGGAATAACCATGTTTATCATGTCTTTCCTAGTAGCACAGGGAATCCTAGTATGGGGCCAGGATAAATAATTGTGTTGTGTGGAAGCTATTATTATTCTCCTCGGATGTATTTCGGATTGTATTTAGTTACGCCCTGTTTACAAATTTCATCGAACGCTTTGAACACCGGGCGCATATTACTTCTTCCCACATGAAGATTCGAATCACACGTCTCACCAAAACGTCAACGCAACACCGACCAACACAAATGCCCGAAACAGCTGGCGAGAAACAAAAGAAAGGCGGCGGAAATTTATTTTGCCCAATCTTGCAAACAAACATCAGCTGCGTCATTAATTTTGCATACGGAGTGTCTCGCGCAGGGAAGTGTCCCAATTTGAACCGTCACGGCACCCGCTATCAATCAGTGGCCGGTGGGACTCTCCCAACCGATAAACCTTGTCTTATATCTTGAGACTAAAGGTACAAGTTGGTAGCTGACTGCACGCAGCAGCGGCAGACGACGTGTCGCAGCAACACTACTGGTTTCTCTGTATTTCTATGAAATTCCCTCCGTACTTAGCGACACGAAGCTAGCGACGCGTCGTCGAGCGGCAGACGACGCATGTCGCTCGACCGCAGATCAGTAGTGCCGCTGACTGGTAGTAAATACTTATCTATGCCGCTGATGCTGGAGCAATGCCACATCGAGCGAGTTTTCAAAATGGATTTTTCCAATTCTGAAGAATTGTATTTAGTAATTGTAGTCATATTATAGTCAATATATAATTGAGATAAATCAATTCAGATAAATTCGGATATGTTTTTAGTTACTTTCGCCATCTGCTGTTGCCGTCTGCAGTCGGGTTCGAAATCATGACTGCAGCGACATGACGCAACGACGTGTCGCGACGACATAAAGCGACGGTATGTCGTCTGCTGCTGCGTGCAGTCGGCTACCAACTTGCACCTTGATGCACAGAAAACTGCCGCCCCTACAAGCATTTACTGTGAGAGAATGGAAAAGCAACGGACCGATACAACGGAGCTGGGATTTCTTATGGAGGCCTATAGACATCTGAGCTTTCTGAAAGATATGGCTATTGCAGAGCGGTCCAATGAAATATTATGTACGGGGATTATTACCCTACGTATCAATAGATTCCTCCGTTATAGAAATTGCTTTTGCCGAAATATAGTGTATTGAAAGTATAATAAAATCATATTGTTTTTCATCAAAAATAAAATGTTTTGCTTGTTTTATTTTTGTTGTGATTCACCAACCAACAAGAATTTAATAGTTTGATAAATTTTTACTTCAATAACGTCGAGAGTTCAATCAATCAATCATTTATTGCTTATCACGAAAATGTTGAATCGCTCGTAGCCGGGGCTGCCTGTGTGATCTTAAACGATCACTAAGGTTAAGCAACATACGGCGTGTACAGTCCATGGATGGGTCACTGTCTATGACTAACGCAAGTGGCATTTTTCCGAGCGGTTCCGTGCTTCGCAAGGCACGTTAAGCAGTTGGTGCCGGCTGCCGTCGATAGATGGCAGTCGTTAAGCCAAGTCAGAGGCCTTAGGGGCGGCTTGAAAACTTCTGACAGTAAGACCAGCCACTAGTCTTACAAGCCTCCACCAATCCGGACTTGGCCCCCGTGGTGGAGTATGGCCTATACCTTCCTCAGGGAAGAGACCCGTGCCCCTCGGTGGGGACATAATGGGTTGATGATGACGAGAATGTTACAACAGGTCAATGTAATTTTATAAGCCACATGATGTGATGTAAGGGTAGTTCTAGACAGCGCCTGTTTGTCGCTTCTACTTGTCTTTTTTTCCTTTTTATAAAAATATTGCAGAAGATACAAAGTACTTCAGATCTAAATAGTACTTGGTCCTTTGAAACGTTTGTAGGCTTCATCACGAAGACGCATCTAAAACGCATAATAATATTGTTCGTAAGCTACGGCGTAGGAGATTCCCTCACGTCTTAACAGGACTTAACATAAGTAAATTAATTTATGTACAATTATTTCTACAATACAACATAGCGGAAAACATGACATAACATAACAGTTACATACAGGCACATACATTGCTTCTGGCTTCACACTAGGATACCCTGTAAAAAAGCCAGACATTGCACAAAAATATACTTGAAGCTGAGCTTTGCATGAAAATAATTTGTTTAAATGTTTTTATTTCACTATCCCAATCTACAATCACCCTTAAGCAACATTGAAAAAAGTGACGCAAGTTGGCCTTAGAGAACGAGGAAATCTTTCTTCGTAACACGTCCCGATAAATTCTTATTTCTCATTGACGTCGCCGGTGAACGATTGAGCTAATCCAGTACCGTTTAATTTATTCTAAGACTTACTGCAATTCAGTTCAGTCTGTACAAATTATAGTCGTTGTGGAAGAGACCAGGAGTCCTACGTGATTAATGTTTCAAGTGTATCCCCCGCCCAAAGCCGGATCGGGATCGGCCGCTGTCGCCCGTCTTTCTCCTGAAATCAGTAAGTAGACTTCCGCTGCCTATCGATGACCTCGGTGACACGCGATATACATAAGCAAGGGGAGCATTCGTCATTCACTGGTACGATCATAATTCACAGGATAAGTCCATAATAAAGCGCATAAATACGTCTTACTGTAGAGAACAGGCTCTCAATCAAAGAGAGTATAGGCTTCATCCCTGCGTGTGCACACCGCGATTTCAAGCGCTGAGGTATGTGTAAGCCTTAGAGCCAAAGCCTTAGGTTTCCTTCAAAGTAATCGATTGGTATTGCTACTATGTACAGTATAAATTGTCTCATTGGATGCAAAGGCCAAAGATTTTTTTTTGTAAGCATAGCGAATAAAAACCATGACTTGTTGGTTGAAGTAGGTATACCATAATAATACCAACAATCAACATGCATCAACGTAGGCAAATAACTTCCGGATTGCGTCTGAAACTAATTTCCTTATACACCTACGTACTGAAACAGTAGATTGCATGCAAATTTGTGCACTTGAATATCTGTATTGTATACATCGTATCGATTTGTAAAGTAACGCCCGACTCAGGGTATTTTCTTTACTCATTAGGACGAAGAACTTTTACTATGGCGTCGACCTCAAAATCGTGAAAAAACACAGCTGTTCCATACTAAAATGAAATACCTACTGAACAAAATATATGGAACGCTTTTTGATTTGAATAGTACATTACTGCAGCGGCCAGCAAAAGAGGCATTGATGGACGAACGTGCAATGGAAATGTGGGCCGAGGCGAAGCCGAGGCACACATACGTGAGTCCATCAATGCCTAGTTGTGGCCAAGGCTTGTATATGATTTTTCTCAAACAATGCGCGGAAATTAAAACAAGCAGAATGTAAATTGTTCACGTTGAAATAAATTTCTGATTTCTGATAAGTAGTACCTACCTACTAAGGCAGAACTTTTTCCTTTCGATTTTGGCGGTAACAAGTTTCCTATTACGGCTCTTGCCGCCTCTTGAATTTCAGGTGGCGTTAAAATAAGTTCATCGCAGTCATTTTCATAACTTCACATGTTCATAACTTCATTTTGTTAAATAATAAACTTTCAAAATCAGACGAACCACGAACGATCAACAATATTTTTTGCCGCATTAAAGTGTTTTTTTTTTCAATAGTTCGAAATTAAAAAAAACCTCTCTTAATTAAACTTAAATTAAACTTACCTCCTTGGTCATTGTTCAGAGTAAAGGATCGTTCCATTTATAAATAACACGACAGATATGAGTTTAGTATGTAATCTATTTGGTCGCAAAACACGACAGTTATGAATTTTCATAGAACTTTTGCCGGACGCTACTCGCGTGTAATTGGCCAGTACGGCAATGTCGATTTATCTCGAAGAAGGTTGTCGAAATAATGCTCACATTTCCGAGCATGTTTGAGAAAATGATTTTTTTTTAGATTTTGCAGTTCATCCATCCATCCATCAGTAAAAGCTGTAAGTTGATGAGCAAGAAAGTACCCGGGTTGGGCTAAAGATATTTAGAAAATCTTCAATATCAATATTCTATTATACAAGACTGCGCAATAGTGTGATCAGAGAACGTTATGGACTGAAAAAGGATGTAGTGACTAGAATTGAGAAAGGTATATATTTCGTTGGTTTGGACATGTGGAGAGCATGAAGGAAGAAAGACTGACGAAGCAAATATATCGAGCGAATGTGAGTGGAAGGGCCGGTAAGTGACGCCCAAGGCGGACGTACTTCGATCATATAGGAAATGTATTATTAGCAAAGGGCAAGATAAAAAGTAACCAAAACCGACGTGCGTGCATGCGCACTTGTATCCCAGAGGGGTAGGCAGAGACCAGGGACTGCCACTTGCCACGATCCTGACAAATCACTTTCGCTTCATCGACATTCATTAGTCGTAGCATGCGTGCGCGTCGGTTTCGGGTACTTTTTATCTTCCCCTTTGCTAATACATCCCCCAGTTGGTCGAAGTAAGTCCGCCTGGGGCCTCCTTCACACAAAAGTCAATTTAAGTGGTGACTTAAGTAACATTTAAGATATGGTGCAAGTTGGCCTTAGTATATTTTATCTGATTTTCTTAACAAACAAAGTGAGTTAAGATTAACAAAGTCTTTATCAAAGTATCTTAGGAATTGAGATACTCAGCTACAAAGTCTTTAGTACACTCCGCTTGGGGCAAATCGAGACGAAATAAGCGGCTGTAGTTTGTCATGAGTTATTAGACCCATTTATATCACTTGGACGGGGCGCTTATCACTGACTTTTCATTCACTAAGCCCGACAGTGACGGATTCAGCTTAACGTGGGATGATACAGAAGAATTACTTCTAAATAAAGTTATCAGAAGTGTGTCGTTCAGTAATACTGCGGGTAGTTCGAATTTTTACGGTTCTTAGGGTTCCGTACCCAAAGGCTAAAAACGGAACCATCTGTCTGTCAGAGTGCCTATACTGAGTTTTTCATTTCACTTTCGATAGCGAGAGCGTTTGCAATTTGTATAGGAGTGACAAAGAGACAACTGGCGCGCTTTGTCACTCCTATACAAATTGCAAACGCTCTCGCTATCGAAAGTGAATGAAAAAACTCAGTATAAGAACTCTGTTTGTCCGTCCGTCCGTCCGTATTACTACTATAATTTCGTACGTAAGTCACCAAAAATATTTAGTAGATGGCGCTTGTTATTTACAACAACCATTGTTTTACGACTTTATTTATTTATTTATTTATTTATTTATTTATTTATTTATTAGACACAACCAGCAGATGTTAGATACATCGCTTAAAATAAAATTGTGTAGATATGTTCTAGTCTAACTTTGAATAAGTGTTTAGACTTTACAAAAAAAAGTATGTGTTGTTATAGTTTTACTGCTTTAATTGACATTTAATGCAAGTAAGAGTTTTAACGGATATGCCTCTATGTAGCACAATTATTTACCGCAATTATTTGCTTCGTCATACATTGATAGCGCGTAAAGCGTGAATTTAATAAAATTTTAAACCCTGCTAGAAAGTATCAATGTGAGAAAAAACATAAATAAACGTTACTGCAACTACAGTCTGTAAAACATAGCTTGAGCTCCACGACAGCTGTCACACTGACAGGGCTAGGTTACGATATTGCTAAGACATCGAATAGTGTGCAGTAAGTACGGAGTTTTCACAGTACAATGTTCTGTGAAAAAATTCAAAACTTCATGGACGCAATTTCGATGACAGCTGTCGCGGAGCTCAAGCTATGTTTTACAGAGTATAGTGATTTTCACCCTTTGGGTAGGGAGCCCCAACAACCTATGAGAAACGAGTTTCAGAAAATTGAATTTTTAGTGATAGTATTATAAATAAAATGTAGAGAGAATATTTTAGTTTACGATGCCAAGAGAAACAAACTGACGTAGATATTATTGTTCCTCGCATCTCGTACATGGAAAAACTCACTTTATACAAATTAACACAAACACCTTGTGTTGCTTTTAAAACACAAAGGGAAGTAAATTAAACCACAATAAACGTCAGAGTTTAGCGACGACGCGTAGGTAGATAGATATACATTGACAGCAAACATTATGCAAAGTACAAAATCCCATTTACCACATGCTCCACTGTTGGGGAGTATAGCAGAGGGCCAATATCTGAGTTCTTTATTCCCTGATAACAAACTTAAACATTATATACTGGGTGTTGATTTGTACAGTTTAATCTGACTTAGGGGTGGTTATTTACATGATACTAAAGCAAAAAAAATATTTTTTTTCGTAGCCTCCATTTTTGTGTCCCACTGCTGGGCAAAGGCCTCCTCCAGTTCAGTCCAAATTTTTTGGTCTTGGGCCACCTCAGAAATAAATATATATAAAAAAATAATTTTTTAGTGTAAATCACCTAAAAACCATCAAAAGTTATGGCTTAGCTCCAATCGTTAGCACTTGACGGGTCCGGCGGGGGTTTCGCGGGGCGGGGCGGGAGAGTGCGCCCCCGCGCGCCGGCGCCGTATAACCTGGGATTTTAGGTGATTATCACTAAAATATTTTTTTTTATATTTTTTTTGCTTCAGTATCATGTAAATAACCACCCCTGAGTCGGATTAAACTGTACAAATCAACAACCTGTATATATAAATTTCATCCAAATCGGCCAAGCCGTTTCGGAGGAGTACGCGCACTAACACGGTAACACGAGAATTTAATGTATTAGATACCTTAGAATAACCATAAATGAAAATATAAGAAACCAATTAAGTTAATACGGGCCATATTTTATCAGGTATGAAGATTTAATAATAAGAAATAACTGTGTAATGCAAGAAACGTTTAATGCAGTAGAAATGAGGTCCTTGAGAAATATGTGTTACTTTAAATGACAGGATACGCAATACATCGGAGAACGTTGTGGACAAAAAGAGGATGTAAAGGGTCCGCCCAATTACTTTTTTTTTTAAAAATGCTATAAAAAAAACTACTGAATATTTTTTCAAATTTCTTTTTTTATTTGAAAGTACAATCCCTCCAGTTAATGATGGAAAATAATTTCATTCAAATAGCTGCCTCGGCTGGCCATGCAGTAGCCTACACGACGGCGCTACGTGCCACACAGCCAACGCTACACTTGATGTTTTGCGCCCTGTTTTTGAAAATCGCATTATCAGCCGCAGAGCTGATGTCGTTTGGCCACCTCGGAGCTGCGATTTGACACCGTTGGACTACTTTTTGTGGGGTGCCGTCAAAGATAAGTGTTACGCCGACAAACCAGAGACAATTGACGCTTTAAAGGACAATATTCGTGAAGCCATTGGTGAAATACAGCTGCACACAATCGATAATTACTTAAAAATTGGACCCATCGTGTAGGCTACTGCATGGCCAGCCAAGGCAGCCATTTCAATGAAATTATTTTCCATCATTAACCGGAGGGATTGTACTTTCAAATAAAAAAAGAAATTTGAAAAAATATTCAGTAGTTTTTTTTTTATAGCATTTTCAAAAAAAAAAGTTATTTGGCGGACCCTGTATAATCCATTTATCTATACTTGACTTTTTTTCCAAACTTTAAACGACACTAAATCAAAGACCTTTAGCGGTAGAAAACTCGAAACAGTTTACAAATTTAGTGCTAGCTAGTATGTCGTTTAAAGTTTGGAAAAAAAGTCGTAGTGGAGTGTAGTGACTAGAATTTTATTGAGAAAGGAATGTTGCGTTGGTTTGGACATGTGGAGAGGACGAAGGAAGAAAGAATGACGAAGCAAATATATCGAGCAAATGTGAGTGGAAGGGCTGGTAAGGCACACCCCCGGTGGACATACTTCCACCAAATAGGCCAAAAACATTAGCAAAGGGGAAGATAAAAAGTACCCGAAACTGACATGCGTGCATGCAATGATGCAACGACTAATGAATGTCAATGAAACGAAAGTGATTTGTCAGGATCGTAGCAGGTGGCAGTCCCTGGTCTGCCTACCCCTCTGTATGTTATGTATGTATGTCAAGAAAGTTTAACTTCCAAAATATATACATAGATAGATAGAATATTTTTTTATTGTACTCATAAATTACATTTTGCACCCTTGCAAGAACAACGTGATATTTCGAAGAAAACCATTTTTTATTCATAGATATACTTTTTTAATGCGATTTTATTTACACAGAAAACGCCGGAATAATGAGCAAAAGAGACATTGCATCACGTTATAGCGCTATCTATTTCGGCCATTACTTTAAAACCTTAAAAAAATGCTCTCATGTAACGTAAGGGTTCCGAAATAACACGTTGTTCTTGCAAGTGTGCGATTTACAGATTAGTAAAGATTAGATTATTATTATTATTTACTTTAGGAAATTAGTTTATATTAGTTTTATTAAGTAATTACTTATTTCAATTAGTTTATAGATTAGTTTAATAGAGTATGTTATTTAAGTTTTGTCCATATGTTGATATTTGATTATTATTTACAAAATAGTATTTGGTTTCTACTGTATGTTCTCTATACGTCAACTGTGCCGTGTAGCCTGTCGGCAAAGGCCCAAAACAATGTATTAGAAGGGGTTTATAGGAGGGAAATGAACGTACTGGGCTCACGCCTCCTGTAGAACGTTTTCGATAAAGATTTTTCACAGAAACACGTTGAATAGAATTCTCTGATGTTGTGCGTTTCGGCCCTGAAGTTCTAATCTAGATTGATGTAAATAAAACCGGCAAAGTCCGAGTCAGACTCACGCAGGAAGGGTTCCGTGCCATTATAAAATTATAAAAATCACGTGTGGGAGCTCAGCTTAAATATTTATTTTATTTTAATTTAATAATTTATTTTTAAAGTGAATAATATAACTCGATATTCTGCGAATATTTCAAGCCTCTATTGCCGTTATCAATGTCCAGCAAAAACGAGCAAAAACATGACTTTTTTGTACCGGAGCCCCTTAAATATTCACTTGACTCTATTTTTAGTACTATTTGTTGTTATAGCGGCTACAGAAATACATCATCTGTGAAAACATCAAAATCGGAGTATGCGCACTAACACGGTGACACGAGAATTTTATATATTAGAAGAAAGATTAGAAGAAAAAGAAAGAAGAAGAAGAAGATTGATTTTATCAAATAACAAAATTTAAAGAAAGTTATTTGATAGGCCAAAACGATAATTATTACCTATTGCAGTGTTCTACAAACACCTGACAATTTCAACTGCATTAAAATTATGTTTAAAATAATAATTGTAGGTATAATCACAGTGAGAGTAAAACGTAATAAGTAAGTAAAGTGCAGCTCATTTTGCGGCTCCAACTGAAAATTAAGGCACGAAAATTTTAACAGGCCAGCGCCCAGAATTTTACACAATAGAAATAATTTAATAAGACTTTGATCAGCGGACTTTAATTTAAATAATAACAATTATGCTATTGTAAATATTGTTCGTTAAAAATCAATGCAAGAAAATGGTGTTTGTACATTACGTGGGTTGTAATTTGTGAAAATTACATAACTTTTGATTACAGTAGGCATAGAATCTCCAGGCCCTATCGCAACAATTCACATCTACAGTGACAAAAGCGCTGTGGAAAACACGTCAGCATGCCAATTGCCAAATTACTCTTTCATCGCTTTTCAATACTGACACAGTGATGGAAAAGGAATTGTAAGCTAAAGGTAAATAATGGCTGAAATGAAAAACTTCTATGTATAAAAAAGTGGTGAGAAAAAAAACAAGATAAATCATAGTATCATCTTCTTACGATACGGTACTATACGGTACGATACGATACGATACGATACGGTACGGTACGGAACGATACGATACGATACGATACGATACGATACGATGAAATGCAATAAAAATCAATGTCTTTGAAAATTCAAAGTTTCATCAGCAATATTTTGCGTTGCGGTGTACAAATATTCACGCTCCTAAATCTAGATTCATACCTAAGTACTATGAACATTTCAAGTAATTTAAATAGCATTTCAATGTCAGTTTTATTACAGTTTTAGCTGAATGAAGTCTTTCTAGATAATAATTAATTTCATCGATGTTAATAATTAGTATGTACTTACTTAGTCAGTAAAGTGTTTGGTCATGTTTATGCAAAAAATGTTTCATCATTTTAATCAAAATCTTATTATGTAATAATAATATCATCTATAGCATAACAGATTATTCAGATTTCGTTTGAGTTCAATTTAGTATTTTTAGTTATTTTGGGATATATTTAAATATCTTTGGCACCATGATGAAAACGCTTTTTGTCATAAGCGTAGTTTTTTCATTACTTAGTCTTAACCTAGTTGGGTTACGTTGATAATTATTTAATTATCTGCCACGCGTTCAAATTATAATTCAAATACAAATTTATTTTGTAGAGAGCCGGAATCGTCAAAACTGTTAACAAAAATAACGCTTAACCTCCTCAGTCCCTGACCTTGAAAAAAAAACAATGGTTTTCTATTATTATTTCCAAGGTTAGCACTAAAGAGATGGTCGGCAAGATTTTTAAGGCCAAACATTGCTCTTATGCATTGCTCTTGACTTGACGTTTAAATGTCAATTAAATCATTGTCAGTGGAGAAGCCCCAAAAGATTTCACCATCGCGCGTACCTATCATCCCTTCGACTGACTCGAAGACATTTCTCTATATACCAAGGTACAAAAAATATCTCTCAGCTGGATAAATTATCGATAACAGTAGATAGACAACGATGAGCTCGTAAAGAAATTAAATATGTATTGAGGAAAATCACCCGCTAAAGCGGAAAAGCCAAGTCGAGCGTCTAAGTTAAGCTTGCTCAAGGAAGTGAGACGATAATGCTGAGCTAAGACAAAAAATATACGATAAGTACAGAAGGTTAAATAAAAAAAATAAAAAAAAATCAAAAAAGTTATTTCAACGTAAAGAATTTACATTCTGCTTGCTGAATGTCAATGTACATACAGTTATGTATAATGTTAGCCGCTGCCTAGGGGCCGTCTGTAGTGGAGAAAAAGGCAGCGAAAAAAAAACTCCACTCTGACCATCTTTTCTCAAACAAATCAAACTTACAAAATAATATCTTGGATGTGTTGAACACTACACACATTTATCCTCTGATTAAATTTAATATTAAACTACTATTTAATACCATACGTCCTTGTCTTCTAAATAATCGTTGATTTTATAATAAGCTTTTTTGCAAAGAGTGTGCTTAGCACAATTCGGTATGTAAAGTATTTTTCAGGTATTATTTTTATATTTTTATTTCATAAAACATTTAATTTTAAGCCACTAATTTGAAGCTTTTTATTTTCCAAGTAACGGTTTTTTTTAATTATTTTTTAAAGTATTATTCGTGATGACGTCATTTCGTAGCCTGAATAGCTTTAAGTCTTTGCCACGTTTTCAGTACATACAAAAACACTAATAGATAACTTCAAACTTGACATTGACAACATAGTGTTTTTGTATGTACTGAAAACGTGGCAAAGACTTAAAGCTATTCAGGCTACGAAATGACGTCATCACGAATAATACTTTAAAAAATAATAAAAAAAAAACCGTTACTTGGAAAATAAAAAGCTTCAAATTAGTGGCTTAAAATTAAATGTTTTATGAAATAAAAATATAAAAATAATACCTGAAAAATACTTTACATACCGAATTCTTAAATCGCGTTGGAGGTAACTCTAATATAAGATATATTGTTGGGGTATCTTGTTGTAGAACCTTATACAGTGCCCCATAAAGGAAGTATTAACTTTTGCAAGTCTAAATCGTGGAAATGACAATTTATGTTTATGTTATGATGGCTACCAAGAGTTTCGAAGTCTTTGATGTTTTTCCGAACGTACATGATATTTTCATAAATGTATTGGCTTGCAACTCTTAAGATGTTAGTTTCTTTCAAAAAATCTCTTAGCGAGTCCCTACTACCTAGCTTGTAAATAAATCGGATCGCTCTCTTCTGCAAGATGAAGATAGTTTCAATGTCTGCTGCCCGGCCCCATAGTATTATACCATAGGACATAATACTATGGAAGTTACTAAAATAAACAAGCCTAGCAGTTGCAACGTCAGTAAGTTCTCGAATTCTATAATATGTGGACCCCATTGTAGTTTTGCATCGATTGTGATGCCCAAAAATACACTATCTTCAACAAATTCTAGTTTATTATTTTCAATTACAATGTTGTTTTCAACTAATTTTACGTTAGGTAGGGTAAATTTCATACATTTTGTCTTTTTTGAATTTAACAATAGATTATTTACTGTAAACCAATCTAGAACGTGCGAGAGAGCATTATTTGCTTCGTCAAGATTATTTTCCTGTCTCTTTATTTTAAAAACAAGTGACGTGTCATCAGCAAATAGCACTATCTCACACATTTTTTGTACCAAAAACGGTAAATCATTTACATAGACTAGGAAAAGGAACGGCCCTAAGATAGATCCCTGCGGGACTCACATTTTCACAAGTGAACCTAACAACTTAATACGATTTATTTCTGCTTTTTGAACCCTTCCTTCTAAATATGATTTTAAAAGATCTAGACTTAATTTTTTTATTCCATAGTGTTTTAACTTTGAGAGTAATGTTTTGTGGTCTACACAATCGAATGCCTTTGACAGATCACAAAATACTCCTATAGCATCATTATGATCCTACCACGCACTGAAAATATGTTGAAGTAACATGACTCTAGCGTCTGTTGTATGACCTTTAGTGAAACCGAACTGCTGACTATGGAGGAGTTGGTAATTATTGAAATGAATAAGTAATTGATCTAAGATAATTCTTTCAAATATTTTACTTAATACTGGTAGGACTGAAACGGGTCTAAAATTTGTTGGATCTTGTTTATCACCGCTTTTAAATAAGGGTACTAACCTACTATATTTCATGAGGTCTGAAAATACTCCTTCATCTACGCATTTATTGAAAATCTGTGCTAACGGCAAAGCTAGGATATTTATCACTGAACTAACTATTGTTACTGACATACCCCATAAGTCCTCGGTTTTTTTAAGATTTAATAATTTAAAATTCTTAACAATGTCATGGGGCTCAATGTAATTAAACGTAAAATCGTGTTCGCATGCAGGGACATTGTCCCTTAATAATGTCGCCGCACGATCAGGTGACGAGTCTAACGGAGCTGTTGTTACGATTGGGAATATGACCGTTGTGCAGGAGTGTGTTCGTGTTATTTTTACGTAATATCAGTGTCTAAAGGTTGATAGCATAAAAACAGTGGATAGTTACATTATTAGATAAATCATATTTAGATTATTGAATAAATAATATTATAAATGTATATTATACATTTGGCTGGGTTGTCAGTCATACATACAATTTATCTATGGATTGGTCTGAATACTCCGTTCTTGTTTATGCAATAAGTACGAGCGCCATCACTTCCGGACACTTAGCAGTCGACGTGAACTCATTGATGTCATATGTATATCAATTTGAACAATTTGAATAATCTAGACTTAATCCTATGTGAGAGGCTGGAGAAAGATCCTGTGTGACAGATCTCCAGGCCCTTACTAAACTTACAGTTTATTGCTTCTCATTTGTATAATTTTTTTTTAATTATATCTAAAATGTAGGTCTTATGGGTTTTAAGTAAGTAAATTAATAGAATAAATAAATAAGCAAGAAATATGCATGCGTACTTGATGAGTGTGTGTGTGTGTGTGTGTGTGTGTGTGTGTGTGTGTGAACGTCGAAGCACCTCGTGCAAAAATAGTTTTATTTTATTGTGTTTAAGTTACGATAATATTTCTAAGAGATCTTCAGTTGAATCATAATTAAGTATTAATAACCAGTCTGTTACTTTTTTCTTGCAACTGAACTTAGTAAGCGGGTGTATTGATAAAATAATATTTGCTTTGTTATACAAATGGCTACCCAAAAAACAGTAGAACTTGTCGGAAAATTTGGTTTTTAGTGATATTGTTGTACAGACTGCATGTTTTCTTCATTATTTTTCAAGCCGGGGATCATAGCTTAGTTGGGAGTGTTTAAACAAAATTGTCAAGAGAATAAATAGCTGCCTTACTGATAGAACCGAGCAATGCTAATATATTTTCACCGTTGGATACAGGCGTGGCAGAAAATGACTAAGCTTCAGAAATGCCCTCAACGCTCTCTCTAGAGGTAGCAAGGTAGTTTTGGGTGCTCCACCCCATGTAGTGATGCAATAGGTTAGCTGTGACTGATAGAGTGCCAGATATACCATTTTAATAATATTGCGATCACGTTCGCAAGTTCTTCAAGATATAAATCAGTTTACGTATCCTCTTGGTCAATTAATCAATATGGGGCTTAAAACTTAGTGTGCTGTCTATTACGACACCTAGGTATTTTATTTGACTCGTTTTGAGGACAGGAGTACATGCGCAGGTATTGACATTGCCTGGGTTGGGACAGGTATGTGCTATAATAGTTAATTTGTCAAGTTCAGGGTTTGAGCGGTTTGTTATAGAAAATGTCATGAATTTTGTCTTATCTACATTAAGGGTTAGCTTGTTCTGTCTTAACCAGTCACACACCTTATTAAAGCAATCTTGTGCTTTTGCAATTGTCTCGCTCCACGTCTCGCCTTTAAAAAGTAAAGCCGTGTCATCTGCAAAGGCGATGATTCTCCCATCCCCCATGTCGAGGTCGCAGAGGTGGTTTGAGTATGTCAAGAAAAGTGTCGGACCTAGAATGCTGCCCTGCGGCACTGGAAATGCATGGGAAATGGGTAGATCCTCACTACTATAATTTCCGATTTTAACCCTCTGAAATCGGTCTGAGAGATAATCTGCAAATAGTTTGTGTTGAGTATGTCTGATTCCCATTCCTTCCAGTTTGGACAGCAAGAGTGGGACAGAGACCGTGTCGAATGCCTTTGCTAGGTTCAGGAATATACCGATTACTTTCTGTTTTGCATCAAGATTAATTACAATGTAGTTTGTCAATTCATGAACAGCTTGATTTGTAGATCGATTTGCACGAAAACCATATTGAGAGTGCGACAACAGGTTATTTCGTTCTAGGTATTTTGTTAGTTGAATGTTCATGACTTTTTTAAGTACTTTAGAGATAGTTGGTAGTATTGAAATTGATCTATATTTATTGACACAGTCTTTCTCGCCACTCTTGTGTATTGGATGGACTTCGGCCAATTTAAGGTCTTTTGGAAATACACCTGAGTTGAGGGCTAAGTTGCAGATGTGTGCAATAGGAGGAGCAAGGATTTTAGAATATCGTTTAAGGTGGGTACCTGAAATATTATCTCTGCCAACAGAACAGTCAGATTTTAGGTTAAGTATAAGAGTTTCAATTTCTTTTTGATCATTTAGTAGTACAAAAGAGTGGAGATGCAAATTAGTTTGATTAGTTACGGACGTTATTCCGGTTGGTGTGCTAATATTTTCTGCGAGATTTTTACCTATATTTATAGAAAATAAAAAAATGATCGTAAACTACATATTACCTATCTTATGTATTTGTTAATATGATTTTTCCGTTGGTCCTGGAGGTCCCTCAAGTAAACAAAATACCACCAGGTTAATTTTAGGATACATATACATTTTTATTTTTTTGTATGATTGTGTCCTCAAAAACTAAATGTCACAATGCAAGATGTTATTTGACATGTTCACTGTATAAAGCTTACCCCTGGATAAATAGATAGATAGTGCTGTTATATAGCGTTGGCGCATGTTAGTCTCAAGAAATTTAGGGCCCCATGTGGGTCCCAATGGCACTTGTTGGCTTAAATGCTTCAATCTAGTCTCAAGTCCGTGTTCGTTGCTTCTCGGTTCTACTAAAATTGATTATCCATTTTGTGCCTACTCTACAAAAAAACAAACTGTTAAGTACTTCATGTTAGAGGTAATTTTAGTAATTTTTTCGTGCGTGAGAGAATAAATTGTTGGGTATACTGGGACGACCACCTGTTATGAACATTATTAGCTATGCAGTATCGATGGCGGTTCAGCAGTTTAATTGATGCCTTGACAGCGCTAAGAGGCAACTTATTTAGCAACTTCGCCCACCCAGATGCCGAGTTTTATGCGATAAGTTTTTAATGTCTCATCGGAGAAGCGGGAGACGAACACCGCCTTAAGAACTTAGTTCTATTCAGAGGTCATCTGATCTGTAACGTCAAGGAAAAATGTCATGTCTTTTACATAAACTGGAATAGCTTTCGGAATCAATATTTACCACGATATGACCATGTTACGCAGAACCATTGAAAAACCACAATATGTTTCTAGCGAGAGGAACACCATTTTATGAATTAGATTTTTTTTTTCAATTTTTGTTCAGACGGTTTATTGTGATCTGTATATATTTATTTTATTTTATTAAGGATCACCACTACGTAAAAGGCAACCGTTACTGATTGATAAACCATCAAACGGATTGCGCTGAAAATTCACAAGCAGATTGTTAATATAACGTAAGCAAACGCTAAGAAAATATGTGTTGTGTAAGATTTACCCCGTAAAGGGACGACAGACCGTGCAAAATTTTTTGACAACAATTTTAGATAAACTTTTATTCCTCACTTTTCAAAAGTACGCAATATTTCTGTAAATAAAAAAAGGTAATGCAAATTATTGAAAATAAAAAAAAATGTACTTCAATATAACTATTAAATAAGACAATATAACTATTAAATAAGATATTTAAACATTTTTAGAAATTCAAGCTAAAAGGGTGCAATTTTTTTTAATGTTTGTTATTTTCTTGAAAATTAATTTAATCATACTTCATTATTTTATTTTAATTAAATCGCTAAAATAATGCTTAAGTTGTTAAAGTCGGATATTTGACGTCAAATATTTTAGTTCGAAATTTGACGTATTTTATGTCAATACAATGGGTTAGTTGCCTTAAAAAATTTAATTAGTCCGTCTTTTAGATTATTCAAAAATAAGGGACACGTATTTTTTTATTTGTAAATTAGACCAAAAATGACAAAGATATAGCTCATTAAGGTTAGTGTGACGTCACGCCGTGCTGCATTTTTTAGCACGGAGTGACGTCACACGTAATTTTAATGGGCTATATCTTTGTTATTTTTTGTTTAATCGAAAAAAGAAAAAATGCGTGTCCAATATTTTTTTATAATCTAAAATACGGACTAAATAGAATTTAATTATTTTGACCCTGGAAAAGTTACCCTACCCCAAAGAGAGTAAAATGGGGTAACAAGTTTTGTTTGTGGAGTAAAATGCTTTTAATAGAAAAATAATAATATGAATAAAAATATAAAATTACTTTTGCGCCGAGATTTTTGCAGAGAGAATAGGGAATAATTAGAATACTCTTTGTTGACAAAAAGATTGCCCCAGTACCTATGGCTGAATTTTAAATGTTTTGTAAATTAAAGTAATTAAGATGTAAATTTCACGAAGAACAGTGAGGAATACAAATGCGAGTGCGTCAACGAAACTGCCCTCTT
Organism: Yponomeuta plumbellus; assembly: GCA_947310845.1. Lineage (NCBI taxonomy): Eukaryota > Metazoa > Arthropoda > Insecta > Lepidoptera > Yponomeutidae > Yponomeuta > Yponomeuta plumbellus. Next base: position 9,389,770 of record OX371209.1, on the reverse strand, counting down.
TATAAAGCCCTCCCTCATGTTATTATCATTTGCGCCCTCAAAAAGTAACAAATTCCCTTTATCAGATTAAACAATTGCGTGAAAAGGACATAGCTGAAGACTCACCTACGATAACAAAGGTTGTCTGGAAGAGATCACTTTTAGTGATAAGGCCGTCGTCTGTACTCTTAGATGAATAAATACTTGTGTGATTTCCTTTTTATGTAAATGTTCTGTGTATATCTATCTATAACATGTTTCTGTTTCAACAATTTGGATGTAATTGGTGACAGCCAAAATAGCTGGAACAAAAATAGATAATTTTGAATTCATCATCATCATCATCGGCCTACGGCTGCTGGACATAGGCCTCTCCCATTGCGCGCCACTGAGCACGGTCCTCGGCTACTCTCATCCAGCTCTTGCCAGCCGCCCTGCGAAGATCATCGCTCCACCGAGTCTGAGGACGTCCTACACTACGTTTACCGATCCGCGGTCTCCACTCAAGAACTCTTCTACCCCATCGGTTATCAGTTCTTCGGGTGATATGGCCGGCCACTTCAGCATGCTAATTCGGTGGGCTATGTCGGTGACTTTGGTTCTCAATTTTGAATCAAAACTATCGTAAGCTTGCACGACACATTCTAAAATATGGTCCGGATATATGGCTCGGCTGAGACGGGCAACCGACGACGCGAGCTCCGTCTCTGCTCACCATGATTAAGCTCTGCGAACCGGAGCGAAACCTGGGCCCCGATTCTGTTCGTACATTACAGTTCAATTACAGTTACATATTCGGGTCACGTGACATGCTTTTTAATTCCATTGACGCCTGGAATTACGGATACGCGAGCGCGCGTTGACTTGACGCGGCAATGAAATTAAATCGACGCAGCCATGCAATTTTATTGTCATTGTACATTAAAAGAATTGAGGCCCTGGTCGGACTCGTCCGATAAAAAAACCAAGTAAGTTACATACTTGGCGGGCCATATTTTACAAAAATTTGTAGATATTTTGCGTGGTCCCATTTACATAGAATAAGAATAGAATACTATATGTAAGAACATACTGTATGTAAATGTTATGTTATACATACCAGGGTGTCTTTTTTGTCCCCATCCGGGATTCGAACCCGGGACTTCTGGCATGGTAGGAGATGCATTAACCACTGCGCCACAGACGTCGTCCATCGACATTAACCCCAGACATTGTAATCCAAGCTCAAACAATATTAGATAATACCCGTCATGAACGGATTTCTATTAAGGTTAGTAGAGCCGACACTATAATAGTTTTCCTCGACTGTTTTCATTTGGCACAAAGACCATGAAACGCGAAACAATATACACAATGATTGGAGTTGGTGGGGCCGTCGCCAATTACTATTTTCTGAAGTCGCAATCGCAACAATAGAAATAAACGGTTCTGCCTCGCCACTATTACAGTTTGTTAGCTTTTAGATTATAGCTCGGATAGAATCGATTACATTGCAATATTTAAGGTAAGGTAAATCGCTCGTAGCCTGGGCAGCCTGAGTGATCTCAAACGATCACTAAGGTTAAGCAACATACGGCGCGTTCAGTCCATGAATGGGTCACCGTCTATGACTAATGCTAGTGACATTTTTCCGAGCGGTTCCGTGCTTCGCAACGCACGTTAAGCAGTTGGTGCCGGCTGCCGATGCGGTGGACGCTTAGCTTTAGTGATCGTTTAAGATCACTCAGGCAGATCAGGCTACGAGCGATACTTCTATACTAATATTATAAAGAGGAAAGATTTGTATTTTTGTGTGTGTTTGTATTGAAAAGGCTCAGTTCAGAAACGACTGGGCCGATTTTAAAAAATCTTTCACAATTAGAAAGCTACAATCTTCGTAAGGGATTTTCAAAAAGTTTAGGGTTCCGTACGAAATCTCGAATAATGTAACCCAAGGTGTAAAAAAAATACTACCCCGGGAATTTTCCACGGAACTAATATAGCTATTTCCACGGAAACTTTTTGCCACCCGTGCGAAGCCGGGGTGGGTCACTAGTTTTTTATAAAGTTATATGCTCATAAAATTTCTCTCTATAACATTGAGAAAAATTGTTTAATTGACAGGTAAATTGAAAGTGAAGCCTGGTAGTATCCGACCTCACGTTTTCAGACACGAACAAACAAGATAATATGGAACAGTTTTTCAAATCTGGGACTCCATTTTGTTTGTAAATTATAGTACAAAATGTATAGCACCTGCCAAGATGACATTACTAACCGGTAGACCTAAGAAATTTATTATGCAGAAGCGACATGAATTTGACTGATCTGAGGTCGTTTTCCTTCAAAATTTTCAACACACTGCTTTTCGAAACGCCGGTTGCTTCACAAACCCTGACCAAAATTTTTTGATGATATTTACTTTCCTCTTTTTTAAATAAATTAGCTTCTTTTCTAAAATAGTTATATACATTATTTACAATTTCACGAGATTGAGCAACAATTTTTTTACCACGCTTTAAATTTGTTGAAGTCATGATAAATACATAACTATTGTAAGTTAATTGTGATAAAATTTGATAGAATCGAATATTTTCACGAATCAAATTAGCGTTCATAAACATAAATGTATCATATACGTCAAACTGTTTTTATTGCCACTAAGAAGGCAGACTGTCAAAATAGTCAATAATTTTTTTTCTTTCAATATAAAAGTTGTGTTAGTTTTGAGCTACATAGGAGGTTTTGTTGAAATGGAAATTGAAATTGGTTTATTCATATAAGTCCGTTTTGTTGCTCATATCGTTCTTTTTGTGTATTGAGTAAGACAATGAGTAATATAATTAAAGGTCATGTCTGTAAATTGATAACTCTATGTGAGAGACGAGGGGTTCACGACAATTACCGAGGTTGGCCGAATTGTTAACTGATTTTAATCGTATTGTACAATGACAGGTCGGGTCTACGATTTCGAATGTTTTTTTTTTTGTCCTTTCATTTCCATTGACGCCTACAATTTTTTTTAATTTTTTTTATATGAATGGAAATGACACTATTTTTTTATACGAAATATGAAATGAACAAAATATTTATTTTATTCTATTATCTGCATTTTACATCTAAAGTGAATCTGAATCTATCCCAATATTGTTTCAAAACATACGTGGTTTTACCCATAAAAAGGAATGCCTGTTTGTAGAAAAATGAATTAGGACTTAAAAGCTAAAAAAAGTAGTGAAAACTCCTCCTCCACTTTAGATTTTTGGTTTTACTGTTTGACATATGTAGCTGATTGATTATTCTTCATATGTTACAACATCCAGTATTCATACTTTGGTTACTTAACTAATACGACTGATAGTCTGTTATCAAAACCATATCGCGGCATCTGCGGCGATGGAGTTTGACCATGGTTAGGCAGAAAATGATGATTCAGCCCGCTTTTGATGGATGCTCTACGGCTCATAGTTACAAGGTCACAGTGCCAACGCATAATAACCTCTATCTGGAAAATAAGTCATTAATCAGCGCGGATGCCGCAGTTTGCAAGCCACACACAACATTGATAATAAAGGAGAGTGTAACGCTACGACAATAGATGCTTTTGTTGCTTGACGTGGCGGCAAAAAATGGGTTATTAGGGAGAAGTTGCAACGGGATGATTTATGCTTGAGACAGCCAGTGTATGGTTTCGGAAAAATACGTCGCGCTTGCATTTTTTATTGTGTGATCAGGTTACCCCTTAACTCGTTACGTATTAACAATGGCTTTGCGGAGGTCTTCGCTTCAATTTGTGCAGACTTTTTAAATCAACGTAGTCTTACAATCACTTTTCCGTGCCTAAAGAAGAACAACCAAGGCCAAATAAAAAAAAAATTGATGGCATTAATGAAATTACTGTTAATATTAAATGCGTTATGTAGGTAATAGACGGTGAATGATTAAATTTAGAATGCAGTGTATTTGACTCTTTTATTTGACTTGTTTTTCGTGAATTAAGGAATAAATAAACCAGAAAATACAGTCATTATAAAATGCCTGGTTTAAAATTTTAAGCTGAATTATAACAAACATACTGGGCGATTTATATACAAATCTTAGGCTTGTGCTGAATATTAAAAAAAACGAGCCTACAACCAAATTCAGATGTAATATAAGAAGCCCTGTACTTGCCTCTGCTCATGAAAAAACATTATTAAAACAGGACCTTGACGGCGCAATATTACAAAAACGTGACCACTCACCAAAATTGTATTAAATTATACTCAGCGACCCTGGTCTTATGAACTAGAGAACAAGAGACGGCCTCTATAAAAAACTTGGCAATAAGAAAATAGCTTGAAACTGCCAAGAGTGTGTCGAGCGATGCAATCGCCACACTCTTGACCAGTTACGTAGTTCAGAGAAGGAAACAAGTTTTTATAGTATCAGTTCTCTATGATTCTATAAGTAGTTAATTGTGTGACTGTGGGATTCAGAAAAATGGAAAAATCATGGCGTCACAGCAATATCCTATATTACTAGGATTACCCATAACAGACACACTAGTTGACATGATAGATGTAAAAAGTTACCCTGGTGTTAAATATGCTTACAGATAAAGCTAAAGCGATATACTTTACTAAAATATAAGGGTTTGTTCTTGACAACGAAACTCCAAAATAAATTTATTTTAAGATAGGCAGCCTCGTTCAACTAAGAAAATGTCTCTCCAGCTTAGCTCGGAATATAATATTCTTTACGTTTTATTTTTCCCTCGGATTCTTTTGGGACTGATACTTAGACCTTGTAATTTTTAAAAAAATAAAGCTGACAGTTTGAAATTGGAACCAAAACGGATTTTACGATAGAAGTGTGTGACTCTTATAGGTGTTATACGAGATCGTAACGATGTTTTTTTCCGGAAACGAGCTGGTTCTCGTTTACGGTTTAGGTTAATTTCCTCGGGGAGTGTTAATATACAGGGTGGAATTTCGTAATGCCACCTGAAGGGGAAGTACTCTTAATACTGTAGATAGAAAATTTTACTCAAAGAAAACATTCCTTTATTTTTGAAAAGAAAGAAAACTGCATTCAAAGATTTTTAAAATTTCGCTTGCCTCACCCGGTAATCGAACCTACTAAAATCTGTGAAAGTTGCACCCTGTACTTTTATTACATCGATCGTTAGGGTCAATTATAAGGATCAAATCTCTCTAACAAACTTCATAAATTAAATGAAAGGAAAAGAATGAAATCTTAAATTATTAATTCAATGGGTCAGCACTTTTACTCAAAGATCCGTTTCTTTATGTTTTATTAATTAATAATTATAATTGACGTTATTTATCCATTAAAATGACGAATTACTATTTGTAATGTAGACTCTTGTAGAGATTTATCTCTTCTGCAAATCCTCGCAATAAAATACGACGACTTTTATAATAGAAACATTTTAATGACAAAGCGTGCTGCTTGCGCAAATAAGAAATAAGAGATAAATCTCTACACCTTCCTTTGATGAGACATAACTTAGATATGTAAAAAATCAAATTTACATTAAATCTTATGAGAATCTAAACGAGTTGAGAGTTGAAGTTCAGAATACGATTTATTACATTCACCACAACACGTTATTAAAGATTACTAGAAATGAATTCGTTAGAAGAATAAATGTGTTTATCCAAGAAAATGGAGCCCATTTCGAGCAATTAATTAGTTACTTTACCAGTAAATAATTATAACAATTTAAGATTTCATTGTTTTCCTTTCATTTAATTTATGAAGTTTGTTAGAGAGATTTCATCCTTATAATTGACCCTAACGATCGATGCAATAAAAGAACACACGCAGCTAGCTACCGTCAGTGTGCTGCTCAAGACTACCTAAAACATATCCAGCGCCAACGAGATAACCTCAACCAAAAGACAGTCAAGACCTTTCCAGTCCCCAGCCAGCTTACAACTTCATCTGACGGACGTCTTTGGTCTCAAGTGACAAAGTCTACTGCTGAATTGAAGGTACCCAACTACGTTCCATTTCTACTCAACTGTCCTGCTGAAAACGAACCTTACGATTCAACAGTGTCCGAGATGCTCCAGATCTTGAGTATTTTAAAATCAATTAAAGCCCAATACTTATCCTGCACCTCAATGCTCGATAAAGTTACACTCGTTCTGACACATCTTGGTCGCTATGTCTGAACCTGGTGATCTTAACATTATTTCTTGGAATGCAGATGGCATCCGCACAAAAATTCATGAACTGCTTGACTTAGCTAGGGATCTCCGTATCGATATTATAGCTCTATGTGAAACGAGACTATCGCCTAAAACTCTCATATCTACACCGGGCTTCATATGCCATAGACTGGATCGACATCCTAATGGCCATGGCCAAGGCGTAGCTATCCTAGTCAATGAAAATATTGTGCATAAGCCAATTACTATTCCAGCTACTCGACATATGGAAGTCGTTGGCATTGAACTCGAAGTATCAGGCATTAATCATCACATACTCTCAATTTACCAGTCCCCCAATCTTCCTCTTGATCCGAGCGATCTGGACACAATATTTAGCATTGGCAGTAGCATACTTGTGATGGGTGATTTTAACTCTAAGCATCCTCACTGGAACTGCTCTGATAAAAATTCTAGAGGAAATACGCTATTTAACCACATCGCACCCCCCATGTAAAAGTCGCGTAACTCAACTTGCGCCATTTTTTTTTTATTATTGCAAAAAATTGAGCGTAGTCTAATACACCTTTGTAGTGTTTGCTTCTATGTGTGCGTGCGGGATTCGCCCGATAACCAGTTGCCAATATACCGTTGAACTGCACCTACGTGTTTCATTCCAAACATCTCATTGGCGAACGAGAAATAAAACCGTGAAAATTAGCGTGCGAGGTCAAGTGTGCAGCCCAAAATGTCGATGGGGAAGCTATCGGAGTTCAATATAAGGACTGGAAACTGGAGTATGTACGTGGAACGTGCCGAAATGTATTATAAGGCGAACAAGGTCGCGAGTGAATTACAACTACCGTCATTAATCGCGGCAATGGGTGATGAAGCTTACGAACTGCTGAGTAATTTAACGAGCCCGAGCAAACCGAGTGATAAAACTTATAATGAGGTGGTGTTGTTAATGAAGGATCACTTGCAGCCGAAACCCTCATTTATGGCGGAACGTTATCGTTTTAGACAAAGGAGACAACATGTAGGTGAAAGCATAAACCAGTACATAAGTGAGCTAAAAAAATTAGCTAGGTACTGTGAGTTCGGAACGGCCTTAGAGGATCATCTAAGGGATCAGCTAGTTTGTGGTTTGCGCAGCGATGTTATCAGGCAGCGCCTGTTCGCGGAGGAGCAGCTGCAATACGCCAAGGCCGTCAAAATATCGTGTGCGATGGAGGCGGCGGAGCGGGATGCGGCGGCGGTAGAAAGGGCCGGTGATGGCGGGCCAGCGGCGAGCGGCGGCGGCGGCGGCGGCGCGGAAGGCGCCGTGCACGCCGTGGGAACGGCGCGAGCACGGGGGCGCCCTCCACCACCACCTACGGCGCAGAGACCACATAGCGCATACAACTCGAAATCCGATTGCACGGTGTGCGGAGCGTCGGAGCACCGGAGCGAGGAATGTCGATATAGCAAGTTCATTTGCGGAAAATGTCGACAGCGAGGCCACCAACGTCGCGTGTGTCCCACGCGAGGACGCAACCTTCGGCCACGGAGCGAAAGCCTGCGGGCTCACCATGTGTTGGCGGAGCAGGAGCAGGCGCAGGCGCGACAGCAGGACGAGTTATCGGGGGAGGATGAGCCGCCATCCTCAGACGATTCAAGCTTGGAGGAGCATGACATCCACCAGTTGTGCTTAAATGGCTATAAGCCGGTAAGATTGCAAGTGTTAATTAATAATATAGAAATACCCATGGAGGTGGATACAGGATCGGCGGTTTCATGTATAAGCAGAGAAACTTATTTAAAGTTTTTCGGCCATATTAAATAAGAAAAGGCGAACCTTGTTTTAAAATTCTATGATGGTACGGAAATTAAACCTTGCGGGGTTTTCAGACCGACCGTCAAGTTTAACAGTAACTCAAAAATACTAGAACTATTTGTTATTCAGGGCGGAACGACTTCCTTACTGGGAAGACAGTGGCTATCAGAATTAGGGATTAGTATACCAATTTTCCACAATAACAGCTTTGTTCCAATAGAAACCGATTGTAATAAACTGTCAACATTGCTCCACAGACATAAAGAGCTATTCTCGGAGGGACTGGGCCGTTTCACGGGAGGCAAAGCACGGCTACGGGTACGCGAGGGCGCGGCGCCCGTGTTCCACCGCGCGCGGCCGCTGCCGTACGCGCTGATGAGATGTTTGGAATGAAACACGTAGGTGCAGTTCAACGGTATATTGGCAACTGGTTATCGGGCGAATCCCGCACGCACACATAGAAGCAAACACTACAACCTTCTCACAAATTTTCATGAAGCTAGCGCCAAAACTAAGGTTACTGTCACAAAAAATGTGTTCTTTTGCGAAAAAATAAAATATAGTTTTCCATCGTTATAAAGATGTAAGCATAAGTACATTGATTTATTTCACAAATTTCCCTGAATATAAAGCCATAAACACACAAACATATTACTAACACGAAGAAGTAAAATAACTTTATAGAAGTAAATAAACATAAGCATTAGTTCTTGGATACTATTGCGAAGGCGTGTTTTACAAGTCCTCTTACTTACTTCTTGCACGAAACTTATCGCGGGACTGTTTTGCGTTACTATCGTTACGTTGTTTCTCCAAGCAGTTGCCATAAATACCGGAGACGTAGCTACACTTACTTCTTTACTCTACGAAGAAAACAGTTTGATTCAAATCGTAATAATGAACACTTGTTTTTCCACAGATATTAAGTGATAGTTTTTGGTGCAACTAAATTATATTATAACGACAATCGTAGATCGGTAACCCTCTAAACCTACCTATAGACGCGTTAGATTTTATAAACAAAGTCTGGAACTGCACTTGCGAATGGGCGACTTTGGGGGATGGGCACCGGAAGGCGATTACACAGCAGAACTGCCTGATGGCGGGGACGTCAATAGACCAGGCGTCGTTCTCGGTGCTCGATTTTCTATGACTGGCACTGATGCTTCACTGGTTGTGGACCAAACCGTCGTGGTGGCGATCACCTCCAAAAAGAAACGGCTCGGAAAAAGCGTGTGCTCGAGCGACAAAACGCTGAGGAAGGGTCTACAAAGAGGGCACGAGAAGTCAGTAATGAGGCCACTGATCCCGCGAGTGTCTCTAAGAAGCAAAAAATCTAGTTTTTGGCTTCTTATAAGGAGGCACTAAGCGGGCGCACGATGGCCATAATTACTGGTGTTGATCCATCGAGGATCACACCGGATGCGGCTCAATTAATAAAGGCAGCAGTCATTGATTTAATTGAAGCATCGCCGAACCCGCTTCCTAACATTGAGGCAGTAGCCTCATCGCGGAGGCACTGCATGTCCTATGCGAAGGGGACAGCGATACACAGTGGATGTGTGGCCTTAACGAAAAAACCGTTGGGGACGTAAAGCTACGGGTGGTTGACGACAAGGATCTGCCCAAACCGGTGAAGTTGGCCTGGAAGACCAGGAACAACTACACTTTGGACATTTCCAGGGTATTCCAGCTCTAATGCACCGTTACAACCCGGAGCTGAAGACCCGCGAGTGGAATGTGGTGAACTCGCAGGAGGATAAAATGCAGGGGACCATGCAGCGCACTGTCCTGCTCGACCAGGACTCTGCCAAATAGGTACATCAAGTTGCAGAGATACTGCCTCCGTGCGGTCCTCAATAAGAGTTATGTGCACCGCACTGCCTGGGTGTAGGACACTGGTGTGAACAGGAGAGGTGAGAAGCTAATTAACTTCATAGTCAATGGACCTTTACAAATACTCAACATAAATAATAAACCAACCTTTATCAAGTCAGGGAGAGCAGAAGTAATCGACGTCACGCTTGCTTTTAATCGGGCTAGTAAAAACGTCACTGGATCTGATGAAATCTGTGGATCGGACCATCAGCACATCTGCTTCAGATACTGCACTGAACATTCTATTCAATGCGTGACAAGGAGAAACCCGCGTTACACGAACTAAGAATTTTATCAAAATTACCTAGGGATTGGATTAGGTACTGCTAAAGGAACGCTCAATTCTATACTCGACACAGAATTTGAAGCTGACAGAATAGTCCACGCTGCTCGCTCGGCATGGACAAACAACTCCCCCGAGAAGTAGAGCATGAGCAAAGGGAGCCTTGGTGGACTTCTGAGTTAGATGAATGTTACAGGCCGATCAGTCTCTCATCTTTTCTGCTTAAAAGTCTATAAAAAGTAATATACCAATATATCAGAGAAGGCCCGCTCAAAAAACGGCCATTTCATGAACTACAGTGTACCTATCAACAAGGCAAATCTACGGAGACAGCTCTATATTACGTAGTCCCAAAGGCGGAACGCAGTGGAAGAAATATGTGCTGGCGCTTATCTCGACATACATAGATGAAGCATTCGACAGGTCTAGCTTCGAGGTCATCAAAAAGGCGGATTCTATACTATAGGATATGCGGACGATTTAGTAAGACTGATCAGTGGCCAATTTTCATCACAGTCTCCGAAATCATGCAAATAGCACTCAATAAAGTTGAAAGGTAGTGCATGGATAATCGATTACCCTAAAAAGACGACGATCGTGCCCTTCATATGGAAATGGGACTTAAAAAGACTGTGCGGGCGGGAACTGGATTGGTCCAGAAGTGTAATATTGAGGTGTATAATACTGGATAAAGAGATGCTGTGGAATACCCATGCGGAAAAGAGCATTGAAAAAGCAGTTCGTGTTTTCAATATACATAGATCTGCTTATGGCAAGTCCTGGGGTCTGTGACCACAGGTTGTCCACTGGAGCTATACCATCATTGTTTGGCCTACACTGACAAACGGCAGAATTGTTTGGTGGCCGAGAATTAGGTTATAGACTTGCGATGCGAGACTAGACTAGACTAGAGACTAGACGAGAATTAGGTTAGAGACTGGCGTGTATGGCGACAACAGGCGCATATACGACGACGCTAACGCGCGTGTTGGAGGTTCTGTTAGATCTTAAACACTTAATATTCTGATTCAAACAGAAGCGGCAAAGGCCTTACACAGACTAGCAGTCAACTGCTGTCGGTGTTGGTGCTGTCATCTTTGCACAGGACTTCAAAATAAGTTTCAATCTGGGGCAATATGCAACCGTGTTTCAAGCAGAAACCTATGCGATCATTGCCTGTGCTCAAGAGAATACAGGAATGTCAAAAACATGAACAAAAAAGAAGACTATTTTTAGCGACAGCCAAGCAGCGCTCATGGCCTTGAAATCCCACGTGGTAGATTCAAAGCTCATGCTTAGCTGCGTTAAGACATTAAATAAACTGGGCTGCGACAACAGGGTGCAACTAGTCTGAGTTCTTAGCCATGAGGGACACACGGGAAATGAGGTAGCTGACGAGCTGGTGAGATCTGCGCAGCCTTTGCGCAGCCCTGAACCATACATGGGGTTCTCATTAAGCACCATTAATATTGTGCTGATGCCAATGTACGGTACAAACGCGAATGGGCAGCCATTGAAGGACTGCAACATTCTAAACCCTTCATTGACGAAGAAATCGCAGGCTCAGAGTTTATCTAAACTGCGGCGAGGACGACGGGACACTTCTTAACAGGAAAACAACTCCGCAGAATGGAGTTGTGTCAAGACGACACTTGCAGGACATGCGGTTTCGAAGTGGAGTCAATGGTACACGTACTGTGTGTCTGCGATGTCCTTGCCTGAAAAAGAATGAGTCTTCTGAGAATGGCGTACCCCAAACCAGAAGTCTTCAGGCACCAGTCCCTAAAGAGTGTAACCGACCTTGGAGAGTACATCTTCGACTAGGCTTAGGTGCAAGGTCATAGGGCAGACACAACAGATCCCACTAGTGCCGCCGACTAATTTGTCGACCCCTGCACGACTACTCAAGATAAAATAGAGGGGGCATTAGGTAGTGATGAAAGTGTACAAACACTATTACTTCATTAAAGTTTCTTAACAGACTGGAACCACAATGCTTTAACGTTAAAAAAGGTAAAATTTTCATTGTTTAAGTTATTGATAGAAAATTTCCGTTTTTTAACTTTTGGGCACATCATTTTACTTACTTACGGCTTCCACAGCTTGTTTTGTTTTTTGAACATATATAAACATAATCTAAATCAATTAATATTAAAAACGCACCAACTTTAATTATTATAAATATATAAAGTACTGACATACAACTTTTGTACATGACAAGCTGTGAACAGTAAAATTGAAGTTAACGACGATACACTTCATTATTTGAAAATTTTTACAATAAAAAAAACAAGTTTATGCAGTAACTCCAGCAAAACGAAGATACTTTAGCAATGCATAAAGTACGTATTTCTAATTATTTTAGATTAACTAATTAATTAATTTTTCGTGCAAGAACTGCGTAATTGATACTTACACTTTTTGACTAGCCTAAAATGGTAGCGTTAAAAATGGAATAACTACACTTAACACAACCATTGCGATAAAAAAAAAGATCATAACAAAGCAATATTCATTTTTACACCTGCATCTTTTGTTACAGTTTCGTGGAATATTTAGGTAACCGTATATATCAACTTTATCTCACAGTACATAAAACACAACGAAAGATCGGAAACACTATCATTTCGCCGCTGCTAAATGCCATCTTTTGTTCCTAATAAGGTATTTTTAGGATTTTTTTTAACAATCTTAGACAGTTTTTTAAGCTCCTGAAAAGTTGGCCGAATTCACTTACCGGTTTCTTACAGGAAGGGTGCGACATGTTTGACAATGATTACATCATCAATTTTCCCCCAACTCCTACTCTTATCCACTATCGCGACGAACTTAAACCGTCTACACCCGATCTTATTTTGTCACTTTATGTCCACGACATAAGCGATCCTCGCACTATTGATGCGCTCTCATCTAACCATCTACCACTTGCCTGCACACTCAGCGGAAAAACGATCCATAAAAAACATACATACTACCTTTATAATAAAGCTGATTGGCCCGGCTTTCGCTCCTTCCTCGACGAACACATATTCTTATCTTCAAAATGCCTTTCTTCAATACATGAAATTGACATGGCTATTGCATCATTTGTTGAAATTTTATTAGAAGCTCGTGAAAAGTTCGTTCCTTCTGGCACCCGCAGCAATCGCTCTAAGCCCCTTCCTTCAAGTATCAAAGATGCTATAAAAATGAAGAACCACTTTCGGCGACTAAGCCAAAAACAAAGCAATCCCCAAATTCGAGCCAATCTTCGCGTCACTTTCAATCAACTTTAGTGCATTGTCAATTCACAAATCACTAAGCATAATAACAAGGTGTGGAATAATAAACTATCAAAAGTAGACAACCCATCATCCGATTTATGGCGCATAGCAAAGTCTCTCTGCTGCAAACCTACAGTAATACCAACCCTCAAGCTGCCTGATGGCAATCTTGCTAGCGATATTGTCAACCAATGCGAGGCTCTTGCAGATACTTTCCACGATAACATGCGTCTTACGTTGGACTGGGAAAGCGACCATACTAATGATGTTTATGCATCCATGGATACGATTAGTCTATTTACCCCACAAGATATTGTCGCGGTCCTATCCCGAACCATCTAGAATAGAGCCTTCTAGAAGCCTATCGAATAGTCGCCGCATGCTGCGCTGCAAGCAACAATGACTCGTATGTCCACTAGCGTAAGGTTCGAAATTCTTTGAATTACTTTTCGAGTTCGAGTTCGTTTTACCTCGAGTTACTTTTCGAGCGACGTTGCCGCGTGTACCGAGTGTAGGTACGTAGGTACGGGAATGTTCTAGAACCCTTGCCGCCGGATATAAATAGCGGCCGCCGCGGCGCACAGTCAGTTCCGTTTGGAATAGCGAAGAGTGAACTTCGAGCGAACATACCTGCGATACGAGCGATAACCTACGACCTCAGCGATACTATTGGACTTCGATTGGACCTGCGATTGGATTCTACGTGTGGACTTCATGTCGTGAAGACCTGCAGACCAGACCCTGCGTGAATAAATCCTAAGAAGTTGTCATTGGCGTTTTACATCCAAATCCAGAACCCTAGTCCGTAACATTTGGTGTCAGAAGCGGGATTTGGAGATGCCACTGACTCCGAGAGAGGATACTTCTGGAGTGAGGACCAGGTTCAGAGGTGCTGCGGAGGCCACGCCCACTGCCCCTCAGGCCACGCCCATCGGCCATAGGGACACGCCCACTAACCCCGCCCACCAGGCCACGCCCATCGAGGAGACACAGCGTACCTGTCCAACGGCTCCGCCCACTGGCCACGCCCACCAGGCCACGCCTACCGCTCCCGTGCACCAGGCTCCGCCCAACGGCCTTGACCACCAGGTTCCACCAACCGACCAACAGGCTCCGCCTCCTAGCCATGCCCACCTGGTCACGCCCACCGAAGACATCAAACCTCCGTCACGTCCAATGGAGGTTTTGGATATGTCATGCCTGATGGCAATGTTGAAGGGCATACGAGAAGAACAAAGAGGCCTGCGAGAAGAACAGAGCAAGCAGATGCAGTGCCTGCAAGAAGAACAGAAGGCAGCCCAACAGACGATCCTTTCCGCCGTTACAAAGTTCAGTGATACGGTCGCTAAGCTACATTAAGATGTAGAAGTAGTGAACGAACGGGTAACCGAATTAGAGGAGGACCTAAAAAATGTGAAAACTGGCCTCACTGGACTAGAGCAGGAATTTCGGCGTATAAAACCTGCTGGAGTCACGTCGAGTGGAATTGTCGGCATAAACCAGGGGCCTAAAGTGAAAGTGCCTCCGTACGACGGTACTACGTCTTGGGTCGCCTACCGCCAGCAGTTCCAGACTGTCGCTGCTTCAAACGGATGGACGGACGAACAGAGCTTGACAGCCCTCACCGTCGCGCTCAGAGGTTCGGCCTTATCTGTCCTGGAGGCATTGCCCACCTCAGGCAGCGAATTCAAAGATCTGCTGGAGGCACTTGAGGCCAGATACGGGGAACGACACCTGGAACACGTTTTTCGTGCTCAGCTACGCGACCGAACTCAGCGCCTGGGTGAAGGACTTCAACAATGGGCGTTGGAAATTGAGAAGCTGGTTCGAAAGGCGTACCCTTCTACTGATAGTAAGATGGTGGACACGAATATTTTGCAAGCCTTCGTCGACGGAATCAAGGATCTTGAAATTAGGGCTGCAGTAAAGCTTCGCCACCATTCTTCATTAAAAGAAGCTCTGGCACACGCCCTAGAAGTAGAAGCTGTGCGTCAAGATATCCGGCAAGGTTTAAACTTCGAGAAGTTACGGAGGAGGTTAAAGAGATCAAGACATCGCCCAAGAAGAACTCCGGGCCCATGTGTTACAAGTGTGAGGAAAGAGGGCATCTGCAGTTCACGGGTCCTAAGAAGGATAGGCAAGCAACCAAAACAGATGACAGACTGGATGCGCGTCTTAAAAATATGGAGCAGCGTTTTGAAGAATTCGTAAAGAAGCATGACGCTGCGCCCTCCACCATGATTCAGGGAAACGAGTAAAAGCCAGGACTGCGGGGTGGGTACTGGCTGGAGCGGAGGTAGCCCCAGTAACCAGAATCTCACAAGCATGGAATGGGAACAGTCTACTAATACGCGGTGCAGTGAACAAAATAGAGTGCAAAATCACCCTAGATACAGGAGCCTCTAGAACAATAGTGAGACCAGACCTGGTGAAAGCTGTAGGGAGACGCAAAGGCACCAGTTTATGCAGACTTCTCTCCGCTTCTGGCCAGTAGATACCCGTCCTAGGTGAAAGATCGGTTACGATATGTGTTGGGGAGGCGTCATATATTCACGACGTAATCATAGCCGAAATTATGGATGATTGCATTCTGTCCCTAGACTTTATGAAGAAACACAACTGTCACATCGATGTCACTAACGGTGTCTTTAAATGTGGTGATGAGGAGAACTTCATACTTGGCGGTCCCGATGGAAATATCACGTTCCTGAAGAAAATCATAATACCTGGACGAGCACAAACTGAAGTAAAGGTGAAGCTGCCTTCGAGTCAGAAGAATCAGCGGAATAAGTGTGTATTGATTGAAGATACACGAGACAGTGCAGCCAGTCAGAAATTGCTGACAGCAAGAACTCTCGTCTATGGAGGCAAGACCGCTATAGTGAGGGTTGTGAATATAGGCGATCGTGAGATTACCCTTAGCAAAGGTGACGTTATTGGACGGTGTGAGGAAGCCGTTTGAATGAGAAGCTGCCAATCATCTCCAAGCTCAAACACATCGGATACCAGGAGTGAAATTATAGCCACTAAGCTCCTTGAGGATTCTAAGAGTAATCTGAGCTATTCGCAAAGCATGAAAGCTAATAGGTTGCTACTGCGCTTTAGGGATATCTTCTCTGACGAAGGAAATCCTGGAAGAACATCGTTAGTTCAACACAAAATCGACACCGGACAGGAGCGACCTATTCGTCAGCGAGCGAGGCGCATACCGATTGCCAAAGAAAAGGAGGTACAAGACATGTTGGAAGACATGAAGAGAAACAAGATTATAGAACCTTCTGCTAGCCCATGGTGTTCTCCCGTAGTGTTGGTAAAGAAGAAAGATGGTAGCACAAGGTTCAGTGTAGACTATCGACGGCTTAATAATGTGACGAAAAAGGATAGTTATCCACTGCCACGAATAGACGATACCCTAGACACTTTGAGTGGCATGAAATGGTTCTCGACGTTAGATCTGAAATCCGGATACTGGCAAGTGGAAATTGATCCGAGGGATAAAGAGAAGACTGCTTTTTCAACTGGTAAAGGTCTATGGCAATTTAACGTGATGCCTTTTGGATTGTGCAACGCGCCAGCTACATTCGAACGACTTATGGAGTGCGTACTGGCAGGATTAGTTGGGGAAGCCTGCCTTGTCTACTTGGATGACGTCATAATCATGGGAACAGATTTTGAGGACCACTTACAAAATCTAGAGCAAGTTTTTAAGAAGATAATGGGAGCAAACTTAAAGTTAGATCCGAAGAAATGCAGTTTATTTAAGAACAAGGTTAGCTATCTCGGTCATGTGATAACCAGCGAAGGCATACAGACCGATCCAGCCAAAATCGAAGCAGTGCAAAAATGGCCTACTCTCAAAGACAAGACTGAAGTGCGAGCATTTTTAGGGCTATGCTCATATTATAGACGGTTTGTTAACCCTAGAAAGATAATCCTATTTAGATGCACGGAAAAGATAATCATGCGTCAAAATGACTCCTTAGTTTTAAATGGCAATTATTGCAAAGATTATTTACTTAATTTGAAGAACTATGGTGTGTATGCATTTCTCATATCAGTTTAAATAAAAATACAACATAATTATATATAAGTATTGTTTATAAATTATTTAAAAAAGTAACGACACATAATGGCGATCATTTTAAAGTAACAAAACATAGGAATTTCTCTTTAACTATGAAATCACATTTTTTAGACTAATCAGTCATTTCTAGTGATACTGTTAGTTTGAAACAATAACTCTATAGATTTTTAAGACTTAAATCCACGGAGATCGATTAGATGCAGACAACGAGAAGCTGTAGCTGATGGTACTTGTTCAGAATTTCCTTCAGGTGGTAGACTGGATGCTGTTAACTCTTGGTCCCTCTCCTCTTCAACGAATGCCTCCTCAACGTCACTCTGCACATCGACTTAGCTCAGAATAGGTCCTCGAGCTCGCTGTCAGTGTCGGCAGATGAAAGATCCTCATCGCTCACTAAAAGAGCCGTCAGGTTGCTTCCGTCTTGTAAATTCCAATTTTTCATTGCGACTGGATATTCTATTATATTTATAAATATAAAAAAAGAAGGCGAGGATGAGCCAAGATGGTGCGAAGTCGCTCCTACTAGTGTTGTTACCAAGGCATACTGGGCTCAATGGGACAGTTTTATTCTTCAGAACGGAATACTTTATCGTAAATGGGAGAAACCTAACGGCAGAGAGTTCCATCTACAGATAGTTGTACCAAGAGATAAGGTACAAGATGTCCTTCGTGAAGTACATGACGGCGTATCAGGTGGACATTTGGGCGTAAAGAGGACTTTAACAAAGATTCGAGAAAGGTTTTACTGGCTCCATTGTCGAGAAGATGTGCAAGATTGGTGCCGCAAGTGTGCTACTTGCGCCGCGGTGAAGGGCCCATCAACTAGAAGCCGTGGAAATCTGCAACTTTATAACGTTGGTGCGCCATGGGAACGCATTGCAGTTGACGTGGCTGGACCGTTCCCAGTAACGGAATCGGGAAATAAGTATTTCATGGTAGTTATGGATTACTTCACTAAATGGCCAGAGGTATTCGCCATACCCAATCAAGAAGCCACGACTGTTGCCTCCAAGTTGTTTGAGGAAGTAGTTTGCCGGTTCGGTGTGCCCTTGGAAATACACTCCGACCAAGGCAGGAACTTTGAGTCTCAAGTATTTCAAGAACTCTGCAAAATATTGGGAATGCATAAGACTAGGACCACCCTATATCATCCTCAATCTGACGGCATGGTAGAAAGATTTAACCAAACACTTGAGAGACATTTAGCAAAAGTCGTTGACAGGCACCAGTGAGACTGGGAATACATACCGCCATTTCTTCTGGCCTACAGAACGGCAGAACATGAAAGCACGAAGGTAACCCCGGCGCGTGTAAATTTTGGCCGAGAACTGAGAATACCAGTAGATCTGCTGACTGGAGGCCCTCCTGACGACTCACGTTCACTACACGACTACATTTCCGAGTTACGTGAGAAAATGCGAGAGATTCATGCCATAGTACGGGAAAACGGATTGGAGTCGAGTGAAAAGATGAAGACTAGGTATGACCGCCGAGCAAATACAAGCGGCTTCGAAGAAGGAGCACTAGTCTGGCTACACAATCTAACTCGACGAAAAGGAAAATATCCGAAATTGCAGACAAGATGGGAGGGACCGTACAACGTGGTAACTCGGTTAAATGACGTGACGTACCGAATTCAACGGCAGCCAAGAGGTGCACAAAAAGTGGTTCACATCGACCACTTAGCTGCTTATCACGGCAGTAATGAAGATGCTCGGGACGAGCATCTCTAAGAGGGGAGCAGTTTCGTGGTCCTATCCCGAACCATCTAGAATAAAGCCTTCTAGAAGCCTATCGAATAGTCGCCGCATGCTGCGCTGCAAGCAATAATGACTCGTATGTCCACTAGCGTAAGGTTCGAAACTCTTTGAATTACTTTTCAAGTTCGAGTTCGTTTTACCTCGAGTTACTTTTCGAGCGACGTTGCCGCGTGTACTGAGTGTAGGTACGTAGGTACGGGAATGTTCTAGAACCCTTGCCGCCGGATATAAATAGCGGCCGCCGCGGCGCACAGTCAGTTCCGTTTGGAATAGCGAAGAGTGAACTTCGAGCGAACATACCTGCGATACGAGCGATAACCTACGACCTCAGCGATACTATTGGACTTCGATTGGACCTGCGATTGGATTCTACGTGTGGACTTCGTGTCGTGAAGACCTGCAGACCAGACCCTGCGTGAATAAATCCTAAGAAGTTGTCATTGGCGTTTTACATCCAAATCCAGAACCCTAGCCCGTAACAATATCTTTAAGCCCACTAGGCCTAAGGAAATCTGGAGCAAGATCAAAAAACTGCAGCAACGTAAGTCGCCAGGAGCCGATGGTTTACATAACGCACTTATTAAAAATATATACCAAAAAGCTGCGATACTCCTTACCAAAATATTTAACGCTTGCTTTCGATTATGTTACTTTCCTCAAATCTGGAAATGTGCAAAAGTGATTGCCATACTAAAATCTGGCAAAGATCCAAGTATTCCAGTAAGTTACCGACCTATTAGCTTGCTCTCTTCCCTTAGCAAATTATTCGAGTCCTTGATTTATGTACGCCTTATGTCAACTACTCAACACTTATTAAAAAACGAACAATTTGGGTTCCGCAGGAGCCACTCTACCACCCAACAACTGGCCAGAGTCGCGGAACACATCGCTCATCACCTTAACTTACACCAGTCTACAGGCATGTCCCTACTGGATATTGAGAAGGCCTTTGATACAGTTTGGCATAAAGGCCTTCTGCACAAACTTATATTAAATGAAGTACCTATGAATTTAATAAAATTAGTTCAATCCTACCTCACTGACAGAACGTTCTGTGTTCATTCAAATGACGTGCAGTCTTCTTCCGAAAAAAATTGTTTTCCCCTTCTCGATAATTTTATACTCAAAGCCACCAAGTTTTATCTATTTAGTAATCCTTCAAATTTGAACGCTCTTATTTCATCCATCGGTCAAACCAGACTTAATAATATTAGTTACATCGACAAATACTTATCGTATGGCTTGCCCCATCACTTAGTGTTGGGAGAGTAACATCAATAGAGGGCCTATCGTGAATCTGTCGTTATGGTTATTCTCGGTGTTGCCGCTAAAGTTTCGATCGCGCACTCTGTCCAGTCTCGGTTCGACAGTGAACTCCACCACCGCTTTCCTTATCCCTCAAAGCCATCCTTTATCCCTTATCGGCGTTCCCTAACGCTGCGCTTCGTGAATGGTAGGTAGAGTCTCGTTCTATAGCGAGCCGTGATTGACAAGAGTGCTGATGATGGTCAGTGTGCGGGAATCATGTTAATTTACGCAATTGACAGTGTCTGTCCTTGCATGAGTGCCCGTGATAATTCATCACGACAACTCGAGATTTATAGGTATCAAACCGCTCGTCGTCGGTGAGCCTGACTCGTGATGGGGCCCCAGGCCACAGTCGTGTCGCATACGGGTCTTTTTCGCGTGCGCGCTGCTCTGCTACCTATAAAATGTATTCGCACTGAGATGCGCTATGACCTAAATATTTTTCTTCACACTACCCCAAAAAAAAAAACATAAACATAAAAGATTATTACTTAAAATACTCTTAAGTATGTCCTGTCCGTCCCTTAATGTCTAGGTTAAGTATGTAAAAGACAAAAATGTACCTCCAACAAGAAGCACATAAATACACATTGTTATTAATACTGATAAATATCTTAGTTCCTAAATAGGCCTAACTTTTAAGTAAGTATTATGTTTTTTATAGGTAAGACAGCCTGGTAAAAATGTTCTATGTCTAAGCTAATATTGTACACTTGTTTATTGTATCAAACGTGTACTATTGTAAACTTATAAATAAAGAAATCTGAAAATCAAAATCAAAGCAATAAAAGAACAGGGTGCAACTTTCACAGATTTTAGTAGGTTCGATTACCGGGTGAGGCAAGCAAATTTTTAAAAATCTTTGAATGCAGTTTTCTTTCGTTTCAAAAATGAAGGAATGTTTCCTTTGAGTAAAATTTTAAGTATTAAGAGTACTTCCCCTTCAGGTGGCATTACAAAATTCCACCCTGTATATGCACATTTTGAATAACAATGATCTCTCAGTGTAGCAAGGTGTTGGTAAGGAATTTCTATTTGGTGTAGAAAAATTTACGTACCTACGGACATAGACAAGCCACTTTTATGTGTCTCCGGCCATCCTCATTCACTTTTTGCTAACAGTCTGCCTTAGAGGATTGCTCCAGCGAACTGCTATGCATCCTAAGCGGCAGCTATCACATTTCACGCAAAAACCAATACATTTGCATCTTCGTATAGAGATTATTTATACAGCGCCCAAGTAGCATCCTCACTTGGACTAGATGGGTGAAGAGACTCGGATGCTGCAGTGCCTATAACATTATTTTGGATGCAGTAGGTTTAACCAACTCTTATACCATCGTGACAGCATAGTTAAACTGACACTTAGTTATTTGGTGAAAGCTTTACGTAATTCATCCGTCAGCTTGTATTTGTCTAGTCTTGGACATATTTTCTTTCTCTCGCTGGCCTCATGCACTTGCTATCAGCGATCTCCGATCATCGATTAAGTGAATTAGAGAATACCTATGCTCCGTTTACCAGTTTGTGGCCTATACTCGTACAGAGGTACGTAAGGTAAGTCATTGCATCGGCGAATTCATCAATCCATTATTCCACCGAGGGGCACGAGTCTCTTCCCTGAGGAAGGTATAGGCCATACTCAACCACGGGGGCCGAGTCCGGATTGGTACACCTTTAATTTATTGTGCATTGTGTCCCCACCGAGGGGCACGGGTCTCTTCCCTGGGGAAGGTATAGTATAGGCGATATTTGACCACGTGGGCCAAGTCCGGATTGGTAGATTGGTGGGAAAACTAACATTGTGTCATAGATATTATTTCACACTGCGTCAGATTATTATGGATGGTATCTTCACCCAGGGTGATATCTTTTTATAGCTCGAAAACGCAATATGTTCCCCGTTTTATTTACTGCTGGCAATAAATTTGCTTTAACGACTGTCTTATTTTCACAGAGGTGGGAGCGTTTGACTGTTTGAAGCATCGGAATCGACCTTTTTATTCTGTACAGCCGTCTCCGTCTATAAACAATTTTATTGGCGTTTTTCGGCGGTTGATGCCTGTCGGGATTTTACACGCTCAAAAAGTCGCCATTCGAGCGCGGCGGCGCTTAATACAACCTTTCAACTTTATTGTCAATACATTGTCGCTCCCTTATGTGGTGTTTTATACTGCAACAAGTTATGTTTTTTATGTGATTGAATTTTTTTTTATTAGTTGGTGTTACAACAAGATGTGTTACACATAAAAATAATCTTCTAGTAAAAAATACAAGTGAATAAAGTAAATTAACACATCCTAAGTATCTCACTGATAATACAATGATTGTAGTTTGCGAAGACCAATATTCTGTGAAAATGAAAGATTACGAAGACAATGAATAAATTAAGATGCAATTATTACTTAATAATAATTAATATTCCTACCTAAACAGTTGAAAGAATTGTTGACAAATTTGTGCAATCGTTAACACATATCACATTTTAATTGGCAACCTTATTTATTTTAGTAAGGCTGACAATAGTATCGTACTAAGTTGCCAAATCTCGTATGCGATTCCTGGTGCACATACAATAAAGAATAGTACCTGGGTGACCGAGCTTTGCTCAGTACTTTTTTGTAATATAAAATATGTAATATAAAATTAAAATAATCCTTTTTCAACAAAAAAAGAACTTGGAAAAAAACATCATGACTCGAACCGGATCTATTGAAATCGGCCCGAAACGGGTCGCTCGTTTTCCCGTCAGAACTATCCCAAACTTGCAGATAGACGCGAAATTTACCTCTGTATGTTATAATAGCAAATTTAAATTGGCTTAAAACACGGATAAAAAAACGTTTTCTAAAAATGTAACCTAGTTAGATCAATTAAACGCCCCCGAAAGCATCTGCCTACAAAATTTCGTGAAAATCGTTGGAGCCGTTTCCGAGATTCTGATTATATGTAAATATATATACAAGAATTGCTCGTTTAAAGAGATTAGATTTTATATATAACACTTTCCTTTTTTTGTTACAAAACCTGATTTGTTTCTAAATACCTACTTACCGTGTTGATTTAGCTACAACGGGTAAATGATCTGTTTCAAATCAGGCCCCAGCCGTAACTTCGCGAAACAACTAAATTTGCATCTTATTGGAATATGTACCGAGAGTCGCAATTTACATAACAAAGAATTTAACGGCCTTCGACATTCTCGGGTATTAAGCGAGATGAGTTATTTTAACATTTTCAAGGGAAAATCACTCAGACCACATCTATAGAGGTCGGTTGGCGATATTAATATTTACTATCACCACAAAAAGGTCTTTACTTTGGCACCGATGCCATTATATGGGTACCGGCAACGATTGGTCATGAATAACCGTATTGCAGGATATCAAAATAAATACCGTCGATTTATTCATGAGGGGTAAGAAGCGATTCCAGGACGTATTTTTTCTATTAATTCCGTTTGCACACAACTAATATTTAACATTTAACACTCAATAATATTTTTTTGACGTAAAATATATATTTTTTGTACAGTCTGCAATAATAGTTGTTTCCACACATTGTCTTACGAAAAGAAATTAAACGATTGTTCGTTCCCTAATTCCGTTAATCACGTGTTGATAGCGGTCAGTTGGAAAAAGTGCATACACACTTAACCCTTCTCCAGGCAATGGTCTAATAGGTCCCACTTTAAATTAAACCTTACCACTTTGTGTGACTTTGTAAGTCCAAAACCAATGAAAATTAGCGCGTTATAAGCGCGCGCTTCAAAACGCCTAGTGTGTACCCGCTCTAAGGGTTAAACGCACTTTTTGTCCTTTTGTGCAAATCTACGAGGATATTTCTTTCTTTCTTTCGTTCTTTCCTTTCTTTTTAACAAAAACTATACAGGATACCCTAAATATAAGTACTTACTAATTCAATCTTACAGAACCACATATTATGTCATACTTTATTATATCAAACGATCTTTAAAAAAAAAAGATTAATCGGTTTTAATTTAAAATAAACCACTAACCTACTGTGTTCACCTCTTCTGTTGTAAATTGCTAGTTTTGAACGCATCTTGTCAAATTACTAGATTTAAAAAAACAATAAAAGGAGTCTGTGGTCAACCGATAAAGTGCGATGGTTGTATTTTTATTTCTCTCCAAAATATCCAATTTTATCAAGCCCATCCTTCAAGAAAAGACGTGTAAAATATACGCCGCAAATAACAATAGAAAATCATTGTTAGTTTCAAGGTCAGGACTGACGAGGTTAATCTGTGACAGCCCATTATTGGCTTTTCAACATTGTTACTACATTACTATAAAGCTTCTATTGTTATTTAAGCGGTCGATTTCCCTAAAAACCAGAAAATAAAAATAAGACTAGGTTATATCCAATTAAAATAGACACTTTTTGTGATTTCTTAAACGCAAAAAAAAATTTTTAAGTGTGCCTATTATTTACCTATACATTTATATATGTAAACTGTAAATATGTAAATATGTACACATCTAATTAACATTAATACTTATCATAAGTTACGCTAATACTTGTTGTATAACTATTTGTTTTCACGAATAAAATAAAATAAATAAAAATAAAGACGAGAGTTGCGACGCCGTGGGGTGGGAATCGCGCAAGACCAAACTGCGCAATCCGACGTTGGTACTTACACTGTTTGATAACTACGCGAAGCTTCGGGCTGAAAGCCTCTAAGTCTTGCTTCTTTCGCTGTTTGGTTGTTATTTTCTATTGTTACACTGCGCCGTTTCTTTTTACGAGTCAGTTATGACGTAGCTTATTAATACAATGATGTAGTAACAGTTTTTGGACTAAGTCATGAGTCAATATTTTTTTATCTTACTCTTTATAACTATAAAAAGGTAAGCTCAGGTCTATGCTACAGTGAGGTAGCCAGAGACCAGGGTTTGATACTTGCTATGATTAAAGTTTAATTCCTTATAAAAGTAATGTCTAAAAAAACACCTACGTAGCACAAACAATTTTTACTTGGAAGTAAAAAGGGGTTATTTGGTTTTTGCGTACTAGCAACATTCAGACATTGGATTGTATTGAGATGTCAACGTGACTGTTTTCGCATGGAACTAAAAAACAGACTTTATATGTTTGGACCAGTATGGCAGTAAAAAAATTCGTAATAGGCACAGTTACATGTTACCTATTTTGGTCTGTTATCCATTTTGTTCTTCAACCCAAAAAATATACAAATAGACACAAACGCGTATAAAAAACGTAAATCATACTTTGCCGAAGCATCCTCCGTCAATGACAATGTCAGACTCGTACGAAACGTTTTTAGGGATCCGTAGCCAAATGAAAAAAAACAAAACACTTTTGGATTCGTCATACCTGTCTGTCTGTCCGTCGGTATCCGTCACAGCCACTTTATTCCGAAACTATAAGAACTATACTATTGAAACTTGGTAAGTAAATGTGTTCTGTAAACCGCATTAAGATTTCCATACGAAAATAGAAAAAAAACAATATTTTGCTATTTATGAGTACAATAAAGAATATTCTATCTATCTATCTATCTAATTTTTGGGGGTTGCCCATACTTAGAACTGAAACACAATTTTTTTTAAACTTATACGTGTATCCTATGATCTTCAAAAATGATTTTCTGGTTTTTTATATATGTCCCCCAGTAACTTTTAAAATAAGAGAGTGATAAAATAAAAAATATATATGATGTACATTACCATGCAAACTTCCACCAACAATTAGTTCAAATGATATCTAGTAAGTAGTTTTTTTTTAATTCGTCATAAAATCTTAAACAACAATTTACCTTTCATTCGATCAACTAAAATATAAAAATAATAAATTAAGGAACCATTCATGGGTGAGTCCGACTCGCACTTGGCCGTTTTTATGGTAACAGTAAATTTATTACTATGCCTCTGCGACTGTCTATCTAACTAACCTATAAAATTCTTTATCCTTAATAATAATGAGCCAGTTGATTTTACGTTCACAATTTGCCCAAATACAAAATAAAAGCTGATCCTTACATAAAATAAAATAAAGAATCGCTCGTAGCCTGGGCTGCCTGAGTGATCTTAAACGATCACTAAGGTTAAGCAACAAACGGCGCGTTCAGTCCATGGATGGGTCACCGTCTATGACTAACGCTAGTGGCATTTTTCCGAGCGGTTCCGTGCCTCGCAAGGCACGTTAAGCAGTTGGTGCCGGCTGCCGTCGATAGATGGCAGTCGTTAAGCCAAGTCAGAGGCCTTAGGGCGGCTTGAAAACTTCTGACAGTAAGACCAGCCACTAGTCTTACAAGCCTCCACAAATCCGGACTTGGCCCCCATGGTGGAGTATGGCCTATACCTTCTTCAGGGAAGAGACCCGTGCCCCTCGGTGGGGACATAATGGGTTGATGATAATGACATAAAATAGGTTTTAAAAGTTTATCTTTTCTCCGTCGCAAGAACGGTAATACGAATGTATTATATTTATAGTACGATTCTCACAGTGTGCAAAAAAAATAATAAAACTTGTGAAGTGTGAGTTGCACTCCCGCTAATTTATTAATAGGTATTACCTTTTGCTTACTTGTACACTACACATCAATAAAAGATACAATGCGCGGCCTTTTTACTTAGATTTCTGTACAACAACTGAAGGAAAACAGAAATTTTGTTAATAGAGATAATTTTATAATATTATATACCGAATCATACTCGACCGGATTTTTGTAATATCTTGCAATACTCTTAATTCATTAAGACCGCACATTCCAAATAATTCATTCTTTTCTGTATTGTTTATCATGTCCATAATACCACTTTAGCCCATAGACTATATTAGATACCTGTGCTGTGACTGTACAGAACACAATTATTACTGCATATTATATTTAAAATAACATTTTTCAAAATAAAAATAGCACTGATGTGAAATGCGTAGGGTAAATGAACACTCATTTTTTTGTTTTCATTATTTCACATGCGCTAAATGTATCCGTAACTTATTTGCAAAAACTTTTCTCAACTAAAACCCACGCGGACGAAGTCGCGGTCAACAGCTAGTCTTTTATAAGTACAGACACAGAATACATAATAGTACAAGTACAGAAGATTCACTCCGCAAAATCAATTAAAGAAAATGGGACTCTAGCAGCGATAGAATTAGGTGCAATTCAGATCGCACGGCGCTACAAAACCTACGGTTATATTCACCTACAACGTTGCCTCTCTTTCTATCGCGTAACTCTTACCTCTTCTGGCGCCTTAGGGTTGTCTTCGTTGCATGAATAACTATTTAATCTTAATTTTTATTACCAGTTAACTTTTGTGAACAAATGACGTTCTAGATAAACCTAGGCTAGGTATTAGTAGTATGTAGGTAGATCAGAAAACTATTTTATTTTTACAATGTAGGTATGTATAAGTACTTCAACGTAAGAAGATAGCCCTACAGAATACTTTAGTGTGTACCTCGTTTATGAAACTCCGTAAGAACCATCCTCGTCCTTCAAGAAATATTCTAAAAAAAGAATTAGCGAAATTGGTTCAGCCGCTCCCGATATTTGCGCTTAGCAAGACATTTAGCGATACATTTTTATATTATAAGAAGATATCAAACATAACTTTACAAACAAACAAACGAAACACGTCAACTGTTCTGCTAAAATAGTCTTTAAATTTAATGGGTAGGTAACAAATTCATAAAATAATTACATTAATACCTAACTATAGGTACCTACACACCTATTTCTCTAACCATATTATGCTATTTATTGAACAGACAAAAATTGTACCTAAGGGGATAGGTACTTATAACGAAACAGATCGTCAATTTCAAACGTGAGAAATTCCTTTAATTCTAATAAACTTCTATTTTTGTAACCTAAGTATCACGAATGAAAATTTCATAATAACCACTCGCAATCCGTGTTTAAGCAGTTCAACACTGCAAAGTATTTTTTGCCTCTTTTATGTTTCTCCATTTTTAAAGGATCGGTCGGATTGGCTACGAACAAAACTCGCGCGCGCGTCACTGCTCGCTCGTGAGTCCCTACCTATTATTCCATCTGGATGGGCGGCCGCATGTACTTACGTTTTCGATACTTACACGCTTAGTGGAACAGGCCTGGTACAGACTCTGTACTACAGAGGTACAATTTGTCATCAAGGTATCAAGACGTAGTCATCCGTGCGTAGCATTGGTTAGCAATCTGCTACGAAAAATCAGCGTAGCACGCTACGCCGTAGCAATATTTCATTATTCTACCAACCAGTACATAATAGAGATTTTAGAATACAAAGCTCAAATATTTACACACAAAATATTGACTCTCATATTCAAATCCGAATCGCCCAGTATAATTTCAGGTGGCGGGTCCCTCCGAGGGTAAAAACAATATTCGGCGCAACAACAACACGACGTTGTAATATTATCTTCTATTTACCTTTGTAGCGGACAGAAGGTTGAACACCGGCGCTGTATTTATTTCGTCGAAAAGTATATAAACAAGTAATTTATCACTTTGGTCACGGGTTTTATTATTTTTACGGGTAAGGATAAAATAAAATTTAATGTCGTCAAAAAAGGCCCGTTTTTGCATTTTTCAAATAAAACATCTAGGTACTGATAGAATAACATAATATAACATAGCTTTACATACAGGCACATACATTGCTTCTGGGCCCACACTAGGATACTATGTGTAGTGGGAACCAGAAACAGCGACATCACAAACATATGAACATCCAAGACCTGGGTTTTTTTTTCTGTCCTCAGCCGGGATTCGAACCCGGGACCTCTTGCATGGTAGGCAGATTCACTAAACGCTGCGTCACAGAGGTCGTCAATGCATGCAAACAGTGTATTTTCAAAGAAGTAAACGCAAAAATTTTTCGTCACGGTCTTTTGTTTTGTTTGGGTTAGTATGGAATTCACGAACAAGCAACTGAACTAGGCCTCGATTCTGTTACTGCATTATAGTTCAATTACAGTTACATGGTCGGGTAATGTGTCTTTTTTTTAAATCCCTTGACGCCTAGATTTATACATACACGTGCGTGCGTTGACTTGAAGCGGCAATGAAATGAAATTGCCACGTCCATACAACTGTCATTGTACTACAATGCATTAGGAGAATCTTGGCCCTGATTTGTATACGGTAGTCACTAATAAACCGTAGCCATTTGTTATCAGTCCCCTACAACAACAAAAATAATAACAACAAATAAATAAAAAATAAAAATAAAATCAATAAACTCACGCCCGTTATCCCCGAGGGGATAGGCAGAGGCGCCAATCACTAGAACTGGGCCCACGTTTTGCCAAGTTTATGAGGTCCCCAAACGTGACAAGTGGCAAGCCTGTCGTCGTTATCCGGGCACAATTTATCAGCGAATGGTGGTGTTGTACAAACAAATGTACGTAACTAAAAGTCATTGGGACATGCGTGGTTCGAACCCAGACCTACATCGAGAAGCAAGGGTCAATCCCACTACGCCACAACCGCTCCAAAAAACAAATATTACAACTAAACACTGTAAATAGACAATACCTAATGAAAGTACTAAGCCCTCGGTCTGAGTTCGTGATAAAACTAAATTGCGAATGTGCCACAAGTTAGATAAAAAGGATTATAAACTATCAAAGTGTGTTGTTCCACAATAAGATAAGTTAGAGCCGCTCGCAAGTTTTCTTTGTCTCGGCCTGTCGCCGCTAGATACCGTGATGAATTGAATCCTGTAAGCCTCATGCTGAAGTTCTACGTTTCATTTGTAAGCTAAAGGCTACCATTCACAGGCGCTGGCAACAAGTCCGTAGACAAATCTGCGTGTGAAAGTGTTGGTTCTCGGTTCGGTGCGCGGCTCGCGGCTCGGCACGGCGCTCGTCTGGAGATAAAGTAGTAAGCAGCTCGGTGCTCGTGTAGTGTGTGGGCGATGACGGATTTGTCCACGAATGGGTACGGCTCGGGGCTCGGCTCGCGGTGCGTGTAGTGAATGGTGGGCTTTAGAATTGCTCGTAGCCTGGGCTGCCTGAGTGATCTTAAACGATCACTAAGGTTAATATATTTTATATTTTTTTTTTTATAGATTTATATATATATTTTTTGTCTTTAATGAAATGGAATTATAGCTTGTACTTACCTACTAAATGAATATTATAGTGATTGTTATGTTTTATAATAAGAGTCTCTAAAAGAAAAGCTGCAATTATACTATGAACTAGTTATTTAAGTTAACATAATTTTATATTTACAAATTTATATTGGCAGCGCCCTAGCAGGGTTCTTGTTTGATACTTCTACTATTTAAGACATCTCATGTACAACAAGAAAGCTCAATAAATATCTTATCTTATCTTATCTTATCTAAGCCTATACGGCGCGTTCAGTCCATGGGTGGGTCACCGTCTATGACTAACGTGGCATTTTTCCGACCGGTTCCGTCCTTCGCAAGGTACGTTAAGCAGGTGGTGCCGGCTGCCGTCGATAGATGGCAAATCCAAGTCCAGAGGCCTTAGGGTGGCTTGAAAACTTCTGACTTAAGACTAGTGGCTGGTCTTACTACCAGCCACTAGTCTTACTAGCCTCCAACAATCCGGACTTGGCTCCCGTAGTGGAATGTGGCCTGTACCTTCCTCAGGGAAGAGACCCGTGCCCCTCGGTTGGGACATAATGGGTTGATGATCACATTTACAACAAGAAGAGATAGATTTTAGCGATAAGAACAACAGTTTTATACTGTGTTTATGTACTGTGCTTAGATATTAAAGATTTTAATGTACTTTTATAATCTATAGATTGAAATAAAGAGAATAAATAAGTCTAAAGAAAATTATCTAAATTTAATTTGATCTAAAGCCCATGAAAGACGCTCACTGTTGGGCATAGGACTCTTCACCCCCACGCCACGGCAACTCAATCTCGCCCATTGTCTACCTGCTGCCTTCTTCGCTCCTTAATGTCAATGCTATTGTTAAGGTCAATGGCCTTTAAACGGCCAAATAAACAGCTGCTAATTAAATCACGTGTGACCCCGCCATAAGTCAGGATAATTACCCTATTTGAGTCTGACACAATCAAGGGACGGGTCGTTTGTTAATAGATGCAGTGATGTAGCCACGGTCAATCGTGCGGGAAATTAAAAAGTTTCAGTTCAAAATACTACCCTTCTTGAACTCAACGTTTTGTGAGGAAGAAAAGTGCCACCGCCTAAGCAGTTTTAACTGTGGAAGACAGAGTTATGAATCACACAATGGTGAAGAAACTTATCGTATTTCTTTGTGGCATCTTATTGAATCTAAATATTTTAAACGTATTTTATTTGAAACCGACGTGCGTGCATGCAACGACTAATGAATGTGGATGAAGCGAAAGTGATTTGTCAGGATCGTGGCAGGTGGAAGTCCCTGGTCTCTGCTTATCCCTCTGGGATACAGGCGTGAGCTATGTATTTTATTATTAATGGGTCCAATTGCCATTAACACTGGGAAAGCTAATTTGGGTACCAGTAAATTATTGTAACAGTGTGTACAGTTTGTCCAAAAACACTGGAAACCGGAAGTGAAAGTTCACTATTTGTTTTATTGAGAAGTGAAAACATTTACTACATTTATTGAAGCACAATACCTTATTTTATGTAATAGCTCAAGTTTTTAATTTATATAATGCTTGTAAGCGCAAGCTATTAACAAACACACACAAAAAGTCTGCGCAAAACTGTACTCTATAATTTCTGCTCTTTCTGGACAAACTGTAATTACAAAGTATTTTAATTTCAATGGATTGTTAACACAATTTAGTCGCTTAGTGGCGTCTTAGCTCTCTCTCTTAGTAGCTCTGTAATTAGTGTAGAATTAATCGATACTGAAATAGTGTGCGAGTAAGACATCGTATTTCTCTGTCAGAATATTGTCAGCTCTAATCTAAATTATAGACCCTAGCTCCTTTAAAACACCAGTGTGTTTTGGGGTTTGTTGAAAAAGTAGATTGTATATCCAACAAAGACCCAAGAGAAATGTCCAAGATTGTCTTGTTAACTTTTATATCGATTTTTTAACCTAGAACGAGATTGGGCCGTCGAGACATGTTTCTTTCGGCGTCTCTTGAAGAACCCAGCGTCAGATATTATTATCTTCATATTTTGTATACAATGGAATCTAGTACCTACAGTAACATCTAAGCCAGATTTTCGAAAAATAACGCAAAATTCAACAACAATGGACCATGGCAACTCTGTGTCCTGATTTTCTCTATATATACTGTTTTTCTATGTTGTTAACACATGAACTATATGAGACGAAATGTGTTTTCGGGAAAAGATAATATTATAATGAGGCCATGAAAGCCAGAGTGGCCGATAATGTTTTCAATACCTATCGGAAAATAAATTAATGAATAAGATGCCTAGGGTTAACAAAATCACTATATAAAAAGTGCGTAAGACAGCAAAAAACTATGAAACAAATTGATTTACAACAGTTACAATTTAAATTAGGGCTCAATTTTTTTTCGTTGAGTTTTATAAAAAGTTAAGCCGCTCTGGCTCTCATTTAATCTGAATGACCGTAATAGCTATTTTAGAACGTGCGGTCAATGACCTAGGACTTTGACGGTAGGATTTTTTATTAAAATGGCTGTTTTTGGTAGAAGTTCTTGTTTTAAAAAAGCACCAGTAACTGACATGCTTGCATGTAGCGACTTGTAAATATTGAAGAAGCGAAAGTGTTACAGGAGATTGTGGCATGTGGTTAACTCTTATCTCTGCTTACCCCTCCGGGATTCCGGCGTGAGTTTATGTAATGTAAGTAATGCAATGTTATAGACTCTATCACCATTGATGAGACGTATGATGTTCAGTTTTTGCCACATCTTTTATAAAATGATACACATTTTTTCCATTGCTGACGGTAGTTGACTCTCCGGACCGAACTCACATGCAGGCACTTTGTTAGCCGCAACCACATGAAGTTGCTGCTAATAACATGATTAAATCGTACCGCAAGTCCACGAGCTTCATTACATTTTGATTTATCTGGGAAAGTATCGTTTTATCTGGGGAAGTATCGATGGTCGATGGAGTGCAAAGGCTCTGGATTGGAGACAACGAAATTTGCAAACGCAGCGTAAGACGTCCACCGGCTCGCTGATTGACGATCTCTGGCAGATTTCTGGTAGTAGCTGAATGGAGAAAGCCAAGGGCAGAAATTAGAGGCGTTTGGGAGGTCTGTACTCAGCAGTACGGGCTGATTTATTTATTCGCGACTTAGATTATTGTACCACACTTTTATTGTAGCAACTTTTTTTGCATTCTGATGTTGTCATTATGGTAAAGGGAGTTCGTGTTTTGCCGCTCTCGTATGCGGTTTGTTTGACCTTATTGTATAGTCTAAAAATAGTCAATATCGTTTTTAACTTATCATCAGCCCCATATAATATACAGTCTACTAATCTACGACTGTGTGCTACATTATTAACTATTATAAATGCAGGCGTTAGGGATTCTGTAGACGCTAGTAAAATCTGGCTGACAACCGGAATAAAACAGTTGGGCAGAGTTTGCTAAGAGCAAATGTATTTAAATTCTTTGATACCTTTGAGTATGTAACCTAAACATCATAGAATTCCAAGTCACATCCAGCGTCTCTTGCCAGAAATACATATTTGCGACGTCGAAGCCATTTTAAGATATTTGTCGGGCGTTATACGTTTAATGCTGGCATTTTACTTTGCTACTCGTATTCGCGTATTCCCTGACGAATAATTTAGAGTACCCACATTGCAGTAAAACTGCAGGCTTAGGGGGAGGATGCCCCGCAATGGGTAGTTAATATTTGGTGAAACCGTGAATACGAGAGCGATGTGAAGTGTCAGCTTTAGATTTTAGAATGGTAGCATGCTCCTCGATAGAGATTTTATGAAAATTAGATGCTTAAAATATTCTTTAGATTTATAGCCCATTGTCTCTATAAACCATCGTTGGTAAGTGATGTTATGCAAAGTCGTAGAACACACAGGGTGAGAGCCATTTTGTGAGCTGTTGGCGATGTAATAACACTATAAAATGCACACTACTCTGGTGCCTTTTTTACCAACTTTAATAAACGAGGAGGTTCTCAGTTCGTGTGTTTGCTAATTATAGCCATTATAAAAAATAACATTAATTTAAATATTAATTTACCACGTTCAATTTAATTTGTAATTTTTTTTTTGTTAGAAATTTAAATGGCATAGAATTAAAGCAGCAGTTCAATATTTGAGTTATGGCAGGTAAAAAAATAAAAAACGCATGTTTGCAAACTAGTTTAGCAGTAAAAACTGAGCAGTCAACTAAATAAAAATGAGTCGTACAATAATTTAAACGGGCAGTTCAATAAATACTGAGCAGTGGAATAGTTGAACTGGGCGGTTTAGGCGCGTACAGTTAACAAATCGTAATTGGTTAGTAATAAATTTTATTTAAGCAGTTCTATAAACGATGAGGCGGTAAAATCTATTCCTTGTGTATTTCAGCATTGAATGTCACGAAGGGAAAAAATATGAAGCATAACCATATTAACCATGCATCATTATTTTTTTTCCTTCTTCACATTAAATGCTGAACATGAACATTGAACACATTACCTTATGTTTTACATGGTCGGAGAGTAAAACTAAAGAACATTACGACAATCTGTAAGTATTTATAAGTTGGCATTAGGATACATGTTAAAATTAGGATACAAAAACTAAGAAGATACGTACATGTTAACACTCAAATGAATCAGCGACAGAAACTTATTGTATAATAAGAGCAGGTTTGGCTTACAATCTGTAAGTATTTATAATTTGGCATTAGGACAGTCATGTTAAACTCCGCCCCTTTTTAACGAAAGTTTACCTCTCTTTTCAATCAAAGTGACGTCCGGATTCTACCGCTCACTTCGAACTGCCCATTCCAACCGTTTTACTGCTCATTAATTTATTAAACTACTTGAGTAATTTTTGCACTGACATTGAATGATGAAATAACAGACCAATATTTTTTTACTTACTGCTTATGTTTTATTGACTCACTAATTTATTAACCGCCGAAAAATTAAATTACTGCCCATTAAATTTTTCAACTGATCATAATAACTTCTCTATTATTTAAATAACAGTTGTAAAAATGTATTCCCAATTTAAATTAACTAGATGAAAATCCCGCTTCGCTCAGATAAAATCGAGACTCATAATTTTATTATATTCTAAATATTTTTTCATAAAATTTAGATTGTTTTGTTCCCGGGATTCCGTGGCTGTGGAGTGGACTGTATTTGATGATGGTAGAAAGGGTGCGATCATTTGGACATTCAAAAGCGGGACAAAGGATAGGCAGAAAGACTCACCAGATCCGAAGTGCAAGGTGGCCAGAGGTCAGCGTACCTCTAGCGGGAGCCGCTTCCAGATCCTTGGCGATTCACCTTCCACGACCGCCCACCGTTGGCAGCTAGACCTTGACTTGTTGACCCGAACCTGGTCCGCCTTTCAGCCTCCAGGGACTTTCCTTTTGTGTTGGTTTAGCACTGGTATTCTAGTTTATTACGAAAGTTGACAGCAACGATAGTGTGTTTATTTTAAAACTCGAAAAATCGACAAAACGACAGGCAACGAAAATGAACTTCTTCTTTCGAATTTAGTTGTGGGTGTCAAACGAAAAGTTTTGTAGTGGGGAGAAACAGTTAGCCAGTTAGCCTGTGTGGTGTGAAAGACGAAAAAATATTAAAAGTGTGGCCATCACTGAATATGACTGCCTAATGTAAACATAGATGTTAAACAGATTTTAATAACCTTCTTGGATGAGTTAACAAATTAGATCTTACAGTTCACAATGGATACTTTTAACACGTGATGACGTGCAACCAACGCAACATTGGTGACATGTTACTTACTTCGCAACACCATTTATAAAAATATTATTTTTACATTGAAAATACTCGATAATCAGAATTTTCCATCTATAAGTTGTTGACACCGATCGACTATTTTTTACTCACTTTTAATTTGATTTGCATTTTGTTCGAGTCTACCGTAGACCAGTAAGAAATTATTAATATAGATATGTGAGTGGTTGACCAAAAAGGGACCTCAAGGGAAAATAATTGATTTCGAACAAATCACGTTTGAAGTTTCGTGTATAGACAGGTTTCGACTCGGCTCGGCTCACAAAAAAAAAAACATAAAAAAAGAACTACGGCACCTAAAAATATTCTGGTTAGACCAAAATACCACAGATTAATAAATTCAAATAAAAAGAATAACGGGTTCCAATCCCTCCAGGTCCCTTTTTGGTCTACCACTCACAATGATCATGACAAATAATTAAAAAATGGCAAAGGCATCTTCACGGAATTATGGTAAGCATATTATTATAAAAAAGAAAGAAGACAGAAAGAAAGAACGCATTTGTCGGGGATAACAGGGGTGAGTTTATTTTATTTTTAAACCTATAAATTTAAAAGATGAAAGTACTGCACAGTTAGATTTACACTTAGCACAATGAATGATGTTGCAAATTGCTTAAAGAAATTAAGATAACAAAATATTTTTTCAAAATGAGAGACATTTTGAAAAAATATTGTCTCACGTTTTTCTTTACTTGCGCCTTCTAAACGTGAATTTTAACAAGATAAAATCCAATTAGCAATTATATACAAAAGTCTTCAGAAAAGGTCGTGTGAATGTTAAACTCCCAGGTAATAAACCCTTTGATAACAAAGGACGGTAAAATAGTGTCTGTATCAAACACAGTAACATTGGTTGCGTGTAATTTGTGCGTAGTACGGATACGTGACTGAAAATATGCCACTAAAATAGAGCTAGATACATAGCTTTAATACAAATAGAAGACAAGGTGATTTCAGATTGAGCCTCTAACCCCTGATTTCTCGAACGCAATCAATCTAGTCGTAGTCTAATTACAATCTAGTTGCAACCTAGTGAGTTCCGTCCCTGCTCACCATGAGCGAAATCAGAGCGAAAGCTGGACTCCTCCGACAAAAGGTAAAGTAAGTGTATCCGGAATAAGGCTATTAACCCCCGGTTTCTCGTAACCATCTGTTAATCTACTGTTAACAGTTGTCAAACGTTTTTGTCATATACACTTTGGCCGAGCGACAGACAGCTTTTAACAGTAAATTAACATCTTGTTTGTGCACGAGAAACCGTGGATAAATCTAGTTACATATTAAACGGGTCTAGTACGAAAAATATCGACCTGTTTAATATATAATTATGTGTAAGCATCGCGAGTCATTAAAAAATACTATTGCTAACAGTCTATAATCTACTCTTAGCAGCTGTCATTTTTTTCAGCACTTTGACCAACCAACCCATTTGTTAACAATAACTTCCACGCAACAATCACTGGTTCTGATCCCAAACTAGATACCCTGTGCTATGGCAACCAGGCAAGAACATCACAAACATGTAAATACACCCAGAGTGAGGCCATTGGTACAAATGTATGGTGGCCCCTAATGGGTATCGAACCCAAGACCTCTGTCTCGGTAGTTAGGTAAGCACCTGGACGCCCACCAACGAGGAGTAAAAGATACAATCAAAGTTAATAACCTTAAGTTAATAACCTAAGTCCTGATCTTAATCTGTTTTTTTTT
Source organism: Yponomeuta plumbellus (assembly GCA_947310845.1). Taxonomy (NCBI): domain Eukaryota; kingdom Metazoa; phylum Arthropoda; class Insecta; order Lepidoptera; family Yponomeutidae; genus Yponomeuta; species Yponomeuta plumbellus. Next base: position 9,351,643 of record OX371209.1, on the reverse strand, counting down.
ACATTTAAGTCGAACCGATTAAAAGGCAAAAAAACACTACTTTTATGATGGCAATCGAAAGAATGCCAAAAAATAACTCATTTTAAGTAACATAGTATTTAAAAAAAAACAGCGTAAAATTAATCATTTAAATTAATTAAATTAAAAACATACATGAAACTGCCGTAGTCAAAACAAAAGAAAACTCATATTTCAGCCGACACCGCCACCGTCTAAAGAAATTGCAGAGTGGAACTTTTATACCTTTCTATAATATATTTCGTGTGGGTTGAAACGTTGATAATCGCATTACTTTAACAGCCCATAATTCTGACAAATTATATTCATAGTTCAACCCCTAGTTGCGGTTGTTTCATGCCCTCCGAGGCTCGCCGTTTCGTTTCACATGTTCTGCCACGTCTGAGGACGTAACTGGACCCCTGAGACTCGGCCTTAATGAGTCTAAGGCCTTGAGGGCAATGAACTGAGGTTAGTCGTATTGTTTACGGTGACTAGGCAAACCGCTATTACATCAAGATTAACTATGTTCGTAACGAATACATCCGACAGAGAACCAAAGTTATCGATATAGCTCAGAGAATTAGCAAGCTGAAGTGGCAGTGGGCTGGCCATATTTCGCGAAGAACCGACAACCGCTGGGGTAAACGTGCTCTTGAGTGGAGACCGCGACTCGGCAAACGTAGTGTAGGACGCCCTACAACCAGGTGGGATGACGCTCTGCGAAAAACTGCAGGCAGATGCTGGATGCAGCAAGCTGAAGACAGGGCGCTATGGCGCTCATTAGGGGAGGGCTATGTCCAGTAGTGGACTAATATAGCCTGATGATGATGATGATGATGAACTATGCCGAACAATCATCATCATCAACCTATTATGCCCCACCGAGGGGCACGGGTCTTTTCCCTGAGGAAAGTATAGGCCATACTCCACCACGGGGCCAAGTCCGGATTGCTGGAGGCTTGTAAGACCAGTGGGTGGCCTTGCGATGCACGGAACCGCTCGGCAAAATGCCACTAGCGTTAGTCCTAGACGGTAACCCATCCATGTACTGAACGCACCCTATGTTGCTTAACCTTCGTGATCGTTTAAGATCACTCAGGCAGTCGGGGCTGCGAGCGATGTTGAACGATCGATTCATTTAATTACTCGTGTTTAACGCTAACGTGAAACAGAATATTGATGAGACAGTGTCGCCAGGATTCTTGGCTAGCTCATACATTATAAGGTGCCGCACGCAGCTAGATCGCTGAACTCATAATTTACGTGGAATGCTTTAATTTACAGTATGTAAATAACTGGTATTACTCGAAAAAGTTTAGACTGACTGAAAACCAGCGCTGAGGGCCTACACCCTCAGCATTTGACGACCTCTATGGCGTAGTGGTTAGCGCATCTGCATACCATGCGAGAGGTCCCGGGTTCGAATCCCGGCTGGGCACAAAAAAAAAAACAGGTCTTGGATGTTTACACGTTTGTGACGTCGCTGTTTCTGGTTCCCACGACACAGGGTATCCTAGTGTGGGGTCAGAAGCAATGTATGTGCATGTATGTAAATGTTAATGTTATGTTGTTATGCTGAGTCAGCTGCCTTTTGCAGCAGCGGTTACACACCGCGACAAAACTGTATAAATGTATTTCTTTATGTATGTTTGTACCTCTTTGTATCTTTGATGTTTTTTTGTCGTTTGGATTTCGTACTTTTGTTGTGTGTTGGTGCAATAAACGTTTCTCTTTCTCTTTTTTCTTTCTTTATAAAAATATTTTATCACGGCCTCTCTAAATATGGTTTTTGTTAATACAAACATAAACTTGCGTACCTGGTTTCGCAGAAGCTAGGATTTGCCCCTTGCCACGATCTTGACGATTCATTAGTCGGGTGCAGTTAATTTTTATCTGGCCTTTCGCTAGGTTTTGTTTTTTGTTAACAAACCTATTAAATATTAAAAATATTTATTATGGCGCAATTTCATTAGTCGATAGGGCCCGCATGCGGGGTGCGAGAGGTTTCTGGAACGCGTGCCACAGGGCCCGCATCCGGGGAAACCGTTTTCATCAGTCGATAGGGTCCGCATGTAGGAGAACCTCCATGTTCGTCGCCAGTTATTAACAATAGATTTCCACAAGTTTTAACATTTGCGAATCCGTAAAGCGATCAGCCATTTTGCGGAGCGTCTTTCTAATTCAACAAGCACTCACGAATAAAATTGAATAATGAAAAAATATTTGACTCACACCCCACCCCGCAAGCTGTATATCGACTGATGAATATCATTGGTCGATATCACGGTCGGTATAAAGCATGCGGGGAATCCCTGCATTTCATTGGTTGTTATGTCGCCTGCGGGGACTTCCCGTATGCTGTAAGCCGAACGAGTTAACGACCAATGAAATTGCGCCATGACAAGCACTTCTCACATCTTAGTTTGCAGAGGCCATACTTAAAACTTAAAATGTCATTTAATCTATTATACCTACAAAATCTTCGGTGGTGGGTACCATAAGTATTTTGTAAAACATAACTAACTGTATCAATCTGTTGTGTATAATTGAAAACCTGTAACTAGCTTATAGTTGTTATTTCGAAGTTATTATATAGGTATTATGTAGTCTAAGCTGTTGGTTTTCCATGTATTAGTCAATAAATAAATAACAAACTTGATTACAAATATCCCAAAATTTGCACTTTAAACACGTCTCGTATCACGGAAAGTTGTTCATAAGAGTGGAATAACTTTGTGAAGCACCGAGTATACCGCAGTCATAATAATGCTAAGCTGAAGTAGTTCCTTCATATCAACGTCACTTAGTTGCAGTGATATTACAAAACTTTACTTGCAGTTACTGCACAATGCAAAACTGTGTATCGCACTTTTAACAATGCAATAACTTTTATAGTCCACAAGATATACTTTCTAAGCAAAAAAGACTCGGAAAAGAATTTAATTTTATATACAAAAACTTCATAATTGGTAACTTTTAAATCCAAAAATAATCCTTTCCAAATGTAACTTTTACCATTAGTTTCTTCGTTTCAGTTTTCAATTTTTTTCTTGATCGATGAGTCTTGTTACAAAAGCTAAGTTAGACATCACGTATATTATATAAACTTTATTTATCATGCCTTTTTCACCTGAAACATATGCTAGGGTCATTTTCAATCCGGGAATTTTTATATAAAAGATTCACCTTGCTTTGGTACGCCTGTTATCTACGGATAAATTGGACTAAGATTGGCATATTAGTCGTTACGACATAGCTGAAGAACTGACCATAAAACAGTTTTGATTCATTGGAGAAAAGCTGAGTACACAAAAAGTTGGTATTATTGTTAACATCCTATCATCATCATCAACCCATCATGTCCCCACCGAGGGGCACGGGTCTCTTCCCTGAGGAAGGTATAGGCCATACTCCACCACGGGGGCCAAGTCCGGATTGGTGGAGGGCAATCCGGACTTGGCCCCCGTAATAGCATCCTATGCCTATTATTATATGCCTATAATTTAAATGATTATCTTATCTTATCTTTTATAAGGATGCCATCACAGACTGGCAAGACCAGGGTTAACTCGGGTGATGCTGTATGTTTGGTAGGATAGGAAAGGATTGTTAATTTTGAGCTTTTCGGGCGGGCAGAACAATCGATTCGAATATGTACAACAACTGCTGATGACATTTACCTCTTTAGTCCTGACCTTGAAAAATAACAATAGAAAACTATTGGTATTTTCAAGGCCGGCCGGAATTAATCATTAGCAATGATGTGGGTCACCGTCTATGACTAACGCTAGTGGCATTTTTCCGAGCGGTTCCGTGCTTCGCAAGGCACGTTAAGCAGTTGGTGTCGGCTGTCGTCGACAGATGGCAGTCGTTAAGCCAAGTCAGAGGCCTTAAGGCGGCTTGAAAACTTCTGACAGTAAGACCAGCCACTAGTCTTACAAGCCTCCACCACTCCGGACTTGGCCCCCGTGGTGGAGTATGGCCTATACCTTCCTCAGGGAAGAGACCTGTGCCCCTCGGTGGGGACATAATGGGTTGATGATGATGATGAAGGATGTGGTCTTTCATCACGAAAACGATAGACCTAACACATCTTCAGAAACTTCAGGTTTACTGCATCCGCCATATAGGCCTGACCTTTCAGGTTTCCACCTGTTTCAGTCTCTACAAAAGTCTCTAGACAGTGTCAGGTTAACATCAAGAGAGAACTGCCAAAACTACTTGTTGCGTTTTGTTGATCAGAAATCCTAAAGTTTTGACGGAAAAATGTCATCAAACAAAACGGCACAATTATACTGTGATAAAATGAAAATAAAGTTGCAAAAATTATTGAGTTTTCAATCTTGGGTTTTCATATAAAATTAAATGAAACTTTTCCCCCAACTGTAATGAAATTTGAAACTTGCAACTCATTGTTGAGCGAGTCGTTATTTTTTTAATTACTAACATCTAGTTGATTAATGAAATACCTAATTGTCTGGGTCAAGTATTTGAAGTGGACAATGACCTGAGTGTACTTAAAACTTAATTTACAAACCTTAAAAGGCGAATGGGACTTTTATCTACGTAAATTTTGAAACTCGTAACGTATTCTAGAGTTATTCGAGTTATGGTGCAGAAGAATCGATTTTTTTTTCTAGTTACTAAAATGTATTTGATTTTTTTACATTACACCTTTTTACATTTACATACAGGCTCATACATTGCTTCTAGCCCCACACTAGGATACCCTGTGTCGTGGGAACCAGAAACAGCGACGTCACAAACATGTAAACATCCAAGACCTGGTTTTTTTTTATCCCCAGCCGGGATTGGAACCCGGGACCTCTCGCATGGTAGTCAGATGCGCTAACCACTGCGCCACAGAGGTCGTTAAAATTAATACATAAGTTAAGACCAGTATTTGAAGTGGACCTCCGTGTACTCTAGGCAGACGACTGGCAGGAGACCGCGCAGGACAGAGACAAGTGACGACTTCTTCTTCGGAGCCCAAGCCTGACTTTGGGTCTCTGAGCCAGCGGAGTAAAACCACTACATATTTAGGACTAAGCTGTTATTAAACTATTTAATTACATAATTAAACATTCGTGGACAATATGCATCTTTTCGTGGCACCATAACCCCGTTTAGTAATTACGCCTCATCGCATTACTTACTGAAGGACACGCGTTGATCGCATACCTGAAAGAAACAATGATTGATTATGTTTAATTAACGTTAATGTATTAAATATAACGTCTAAGGGATTTTGGTTAAGTGAAAAATATTCCCGGACCGCCGACCGGTTTATTACTTTCATTCATACATAAACTCACACTTGTAACCAAAGGGGTAGGTGTTAAACCAAGGATGACCACTTGCCACGATCCTCAGAAATCACTTTCGCTTCATCGACATTCATTATTCGTTGCATGCACGCTCGCCGTTTCAACTACATTTCATCTTTCTCTTTGCTAAAGCATATCGTATTTGGTCCAAGTACCGAGTAAGTAGTAGTATTACTTTCATAATGTACAAAACTCGTGTAAACGTAGCGACCGCCCACACGGCTTCAGGGTCTTTTCAAACAAGTCGTTTCAGCGGATTGCAGCATGACTGCGCCGCGTTACTAAGCATTCCGCGCGCTGAAACTGACACAGCGAAATATTTTCTATAAAGTGACGCTGCGAAAATCGCGTAAAATGGTAAGCAGCCGTCTGGCTCTTGCTGCCTTTTGTGGAATAATATTTAACAAACAATTAGGTAAAAGTTGCAACTTATTAAGGTGTTTTATGCCGGGGTTGCATGTTCACGGTCTTAGCTGAAGACTATAAATTACTTTGTAGTTTAGTGCTTACCTACCTATTGAGGTTTACATAGGTGACATCACAAAGCCTTCGTCTCCTCCTCATAAGTTTGTTGACCCTCTCCCCCCATTAACAAGATGATTCATTGTTGCCCCCTAAGATCGGACTTGTTGAATTAAGCCTCGCAATTCGTGGAACATTGATTCTTGCGTCATTCAGCTCGCTCGTTTTACAGTCTGTCCGTAGCCCGGCACTGAATTTCCTGCTGGATATTAATAGACATAATTTCGCGTGCTCTTTCGCGCAATGGAATCTCCAGTTGAAGCCGTGCCGTGAAACTAACAAGAAACTTAAAACGCGGGAGAATAGAGTAATTGTTTCCATACCACGCTTGTTCCAAAACTCCCAAACTAGAAATTTATGTACGCTGTGCTATGGTGATCAGTAGGTACATATCCTAGTTTATGACATCATCGTATAACGTCGGAAAAAAGAAAATATAACAATACATTAGGAATATGAAAAGCAGGAACACTTAAGTGCCTTTCAAATACAGTCTGTTAGCTTTTAGAATATACCTCGGGCTCTAGAGTACCTAGGCTTCGGTTTTCGCCGAAAGCAATTATTATTACACTCGTGTGTTTTTACTTACTACTTCCTGCTCTGTTTAAGTGAAATTACGTGTCATATTAGTTCCGATTTTGAAATTAAGTGTTATATTTGTTCCGATATTTTTTTTACACGAATATATCCGAGTCTATACGATAGTAGCCGAGGTATATTCTAAAAGCTAACAGACTGTATTTTATGATGATTGTTAAAGAGATGGAGTAAGAGCAATCAGGGTCGTGATAAAAAGTACAAATGAATAGGTTTACCTTGTTTGGAAGCTAAGGGTTTATTTGACCACCAGCTACGTCCGACCACTGCTGCAAGTGTCAAAATGTGAATCTAAATGTTAAAAACGCGCGTATACGTGCGTTTGTATCGCGTTAAACGTGGGTTTCAATAAATACAAATGCAACAATCTGTATCTACGGCGGCCGAAAGCGCCCGTTTCTGATACGCGCGTCGTCTGCGCGTATAAAATACGCAGTGTGCTTATGCTCTTATTTACACAGCCGCATGCCATGTGTGCATAATTTAATTAACGAATGCGAATATGCTTGTTTATCTGGCGGTAAGTTAATTGTAATCATGTTTTCACTACCATTTACTTTGAAAGGCTATGTGTGCTATTTCATGAATCACCCTTGCTTAGCAACGATTAGGGTTTTTCTCGAGTTCTAGTGAGACCTAATGTAGAAAAGTCTGGCATATAATGTCAATATCAGTAATCTACCATTCTTCATCATCAACCCATTATGTCCCCGCTGAAGGGCACGGGTCTCTTCCCTGAGGAAGGTATAGGCCATACTCCGCCACGGGGGCCTAGACCGGATTAGTGGAGGCTTGTAAGACTAGTGGCTGGTCTTACTGTCAGAAGTTTTCAAGCCGCCCTAAGGCCTCTGACTTGGCTTAACGACTGCCATCTATCGCGGTAGCCGGCACCAACTGATTAACGTGCATTGCGAATCACGGAACTGCTCGGAAAAACGGCACTAGCGTTAGTCATAGACGGTCACCCATCCATGCACTGAACGCGCCCTATGTTCCTTAACCTTCGTGATAGTTTAAGATTACTCAGGCAATTATTATAATTATTTCTACAATGGGCAAAGACATTATATAACATGGAGTAGTTAAAACCACCAAGATTTTTTTGACAAAATACCGAGAGCCCTGAAGCAGTGGTATTATGTCTTATCATCATCGTTGTAAGTAGAGCAATATTAAGTCAATGGCAGTGAAACTTTGACGCATATAACCAGCCGGGATTACGGTATTTAAGAACTGTCTACAAACTTATTAACTTTGTTGCAATTGGGCCGTTTTTCTTTTTTTCTCTTTTTCTGAAAATGGGCCCCTCTTCGTTTCGCCTCTTTGTCCTCACCTTCTACAGGCAGGCATTTACGAGGGCGGTTTGATAAGTCCGTGACTTTGAGATAAAGAAAAAACTTTTTAAGGAAATTTTTGATTGATTTTTCTCCATAATCTCCTTTCTGATTTATACACTTCAACCAGCGATATTCCAGCTTCTTTAACCCATCCAAAAAGTAATTTTTCTCAAACCCTGAAAAATAGGCTTCCGCTTCAGCTAATACTTCTTCATTGGATGAAAATCTTTGTCCGCCAAGCCATTTCTTCATGTCTGGGAACAGGAAGAAGTCACACGGGGCTAAATCTGGTTAATATGGGGGGTGTGGCAATAATTCGTATCGCAATTCCACTAGTTATGATGTTGCGATTGCCGACGAGTCGAGTCGACGAGTGAGCAAACGCGGCACACATCTTGCAGAAAGCTTTTTCATGCCGAGTTTATAGTGCAAAATATGAAAAACTCGATTGATAGAGATGTGAACAGCATCAGCTATCTCCCGTATCTTCCTTCGAGGGTCTTCGATAACAATGTCGTGAATTTTGTTAATAATATCTTCAGTGGCGACCACAATTGGCCTTCCTGGGCGGTCGGCGTCATTTGTGGTGGTATGAAATTCAGTAAACCACTTATGAACCATTCCATGAGACGGAGAAGAGTCCCCATAATATTTTTTCAGTCTATCCTCCGTCTGCTTAATGGTTTTACCTCGTAAAAAGTAGTGTTTAATTAATACACGAAATTCATTTTTCTCCATTTTCAAACAAAATTCCGACTTTGGAACTTATTACACAAAGACTTCTAATTTTTTTTCTTTAGCGCCAATTTTAAAAATGGAACAGCATAAACTCGGTAAGGAGTTCCTAATTAAGAAAAAAAATTAAAATTTCGAAAAAACAATGTATTCAAGCTTAAAGTTACGAACTTATTAAACCGCCCTCGTATAATCTATGTCCGACCTGTGTCCATCGTGGGTTATTCCACTAACCACATATGCATAGGATGTGAGATTTAACTAATATAAAAGACATGATTGTCTGCTCAATCAAGACTATTCTCCTTGTGTCCAGTCAGCTATCAACTAGAAGAAAATGAGTTACTCCAAAAATAATCATTATATTCGCATATGACTGAATGTGGGAGTCATTTATTAAACAAAAAAGTAATTTGCGATTGATTTGTCAGGCTACATTGTCCGGATTTGTCCCAATTTCCACAAACAAGGAGAGCACGTAAGTGGTGCCGTTAGGGCTTTGCGAATTCATAAAAACGCTTATAAATCACAAACGTTTTGCGGGCGCAGGGATTTAGGGATACAAGAATGGACGCAAAAACGTGGCGTTCTGTGCAACCTTTGGTGATATTTTCAGCAAAAAGTTTAAGGCCAATTATTACGCTGTCAAATTACACTCGGTGAGTTTGGATGATAGTCTGCTTCATTTTTTTCCTTTTAACTATTCTTACGCACTTTTGAGCAAAGTCCTAAACCTACTTTCTTATGTTTCCTATATACATCCCACCAGAGGGCACAGGTCTTCTCTCAGAGAGAGAGAGAGTCAGGGCCACGGCAGGTTGTTACAAACATAAACATTAAAATTTACCTACATACTGGCACATACATTGCGTACAAGCGCTGAGGTATGTGAATGCCTCAGATTTTATCACGATGTTTTCCTTCACCGTTAGCGAGTGCTATTGCTGGTATAACTTCACAAATATTCCTAACCTAGATAACAAAGTCATTCGAACATGGCAGGATACAAACTCACGAACTCCCGAATGTCTAAAGTACCTAAATATTAGACACTTATTAACAGGCAAACTAGTTCGGCAGAATACGGAATAACTTGTGACATTTTCAACAAGTAATGTGTCGTACCTTATCCTGTCTTTGTAATCATTTAACGGTGCCTATTTTGTTACAATTTTAACGAATTTTATGAGCTCATGTTTTGTAACTTATCAATTATCGTAATTTAAAGTAGCTGACCCGGCAAACGTTGTTTCGCCATATCTATATTTTTCACTTAGGACTATGAAAAATAGATAACAACCTATTCTCAGCTACCGAATATACATATAACATTTAATCATAATCGGTCAAGCCGTTTCGGAGTAGTATGCGCACTAACACTGTACACGAAAATGTTATCTTAGATAAAGTATATTAGGTGGTTTTTTAGTGGGTAGGACAATGAACTCGGAAGCGAGAGACCCAAGTTCGAGCATGTACTCACCTATAACACTTTGTGCATTGGTTAACTTATATCACTCGCTAATGGCAACGAAAAAACACCGTGAAGAACCCTGATTATTTGACCCCTGGTTTCTTATATTTTTTTTTTATTTTTTTTTATTAAGAACACAAAACAGGTTACAGACACATTTTCGCAATTTTACATAGATACAATGTAGATCAGATCTAGCCTATGACCCTAAACTTGTGAACCTAGCATGCATTTAGACTAGGTACTTGTAATTCGGATTAATCCTAACTAAATTTATTTTTAATTTTATTAATTTACTATATTTACTCAGGGCGCTCTGAGAACGCCATGCACAGCCTTTACGAAGACGAAAAATTTCTGAAAAATATCAATGTCCACATCTTTGTTATCCGCCACCAGATCGTTGTAAGTAGGAACGACGCATCCTAACAATGGGGTTGTACAAAGAAGTATTGTTTTTGTAGGTTTCTATAGGGAAGAGTAGAGGTTTGCGACTGCGATATCTAGTATTAAATGTTATCTGGGTGACGAGAGAGGGAGAGTCTATCTTCTAGTGAATTATTTATTTCTCGTACGCTAACAATCTATTAATCTACTATTAACCACAGTCAAAAGTTTTTTTCGTTTTTTTCGCACTTTGGCCAACTGACAGCCTGTTAACAGTAGATTAACAGCTTGTTAGTATACGAGAAACCGGGGGTGAGTCACGTACTTGAAATCATCAACCCACGGTTAGCACGCGTGCTGATTAAGCCCATACTCTCTCTCTGAGAGAAAGCCTGCGTTATTCACCAACTGGACACACATGACTCGACACACCTGTGTCGAGTTGGTTAAACCCAAATTAGTATCATTTATTCTTTCGTCATCTAAACACACCAAGATTTTTACGCGTGTCCAGATGGTGAAACGTATTTAAATCATTTTAATGTTTTTCGTCAACTGGACACACATTCGAATTTTACCCGAATTTATGACGAAGTACAGTCATGCGCAGAATGCTTTCTGTCACAATCATCATCCTCCATCAAACGTTCCACCGCTGGAAATGGGTAATTTTACAATAATTTTACAGTAAATAGTACAAAAGTACTAGGGTAGCAGAAGTATCTCTTACATTGCGGCTAAAATAAAATCTCATGAAAAACATGCGGCTTAGTTCATGGTGTTGCTTAATACAGCGAAGTATTAAACAGGGTTGCTTACTACTACTACCTACTAACTTTTGTTACCCTAGTACTTTTAACCGATCTGGACTATACCATAAGTGCGACTGGGCGTACTGGAAACCACTGTGAAGCAACGATCAAAGTACTGGGAATTGAAGTAAAATGCAAAGCAACATTATGGGATCGAGGTTCAGGGAATAAAAGTTATGATGAAGTCCTACAGTAAGAAAATAAATTGAAACTATCAGCATGAACACTATGATCGTGACCACTGTTAGGGGTCAATAATTCCATGAGCAAGACGATTGTTAACCTGACTGTACCCTTTTCTGCAAAAAAATAGTGTGTCCAGTTGGTGAAAACATAAAAATTATTATTTTAGCTTTCACCATCTGGACACGCAAAAAATTATTTGTGTGTCCAGATGACGAAAGAATAAATGCTACTAATTTGAGTTTAACCAACTCGACACAAGTGTGTCCAGTCATGTGTGTCCAGTTGGTGAATAACCCGAAAGCCTGTGCCCTAGAGTAAGACCTATGTAGGCAGCTTACAAAATTTTATAGCTTATAATAGTTTTTATAGTTTGAAAGAGTTTATGGAATATGATATTAGATAGTTGTATTATGTAAGTGTTGTTGTTGTTACACTTTATTGCACAAAAAAAAACATAATATAACTTAAATAACAGGTTTGTGAAATGTCTAATGTTGAAATTATTAGATATGTATAACATATCATTTAGTTTTTAAGATGATCTCATACAGTTAAGGATTTTATTTTAAAATTTTTTAGTAGCTATTTTGATTTATTACTATCTCCATCATACATATAATATAAATAATATTATGTGAAGGATGGATGAATGTAAGTACACAGACCTGTAATATTAAAGTAATATTAAGGTTTGGTGATACTATTTTCTTATAGCAACTGTTACTGCTAATTGTATAACCCATGTCTAAGCTCACAATAAAAATTCTTGATTCTTCTTACATTTCGAGAGTTGTAATTGTCTCTCGTTTCGTTGGAATAGAAATGTCCTTGTCATATTAATAATAATTGTATAACAAGTCGTGTCATTAGAAGCCTCTCTCTATTGACTTACGGGACTGGGTTAAATTAATCCATAGCCGGAAGTTGAATTTAACCCTTGAATACGTTCCAAACCAAAACAAGCACGAAGATAGGTACATTGTTGTACAAGCACGAAGATATATCGAGCAAATGTGAGTGGAATGGCCGATAACGCATGCTCCAGGTGAACATACTTTGACCAAATAAAGGATGTAGGTATTAGGTAAGGGCAAGAAAAAAATGACCCGAAATCGGCGTACGTGCATGCAAAGACTAATGAATGTCGATGAAGCGAAAGTGATTTGTCTGGCCCGTGGCAGGTGGCAGTCCCCGGGGACCAGAGAGGGCGAATACCAGTCTCTACCTACCCCTCTGGGATACAGGCATGAGCTTATATATGTAAGTAAGTAAGTATGTACTAAGCAGCATGTGAACATTTTGTTGTTACACTATACATTGCATTTTATCGCTGAATAGACGTCATTCTACATTTTGAAGTAAGAAACAGATAAAAACTTGCATAACAGCGGAGCCGTCGATTTTTTTGACAATTTCTTGATGCGGATACAATCGCGATGTTTCGTGACGGAAACGAAAGCGGATCTTCTGCGTCTGCCGGCTTTCTGTAAGTAACCAAGTCCGGAATTACCAACAAGCCCCATAGAATTAGCTAGCGTTGCCTCCGCGACGTTAACGCGGAATTACAGGCGTCCTTCAGCGTAGAACAGGGTTTCTTAAAGTGGGGTCCACGGACCCCTAAGGGGTCCGTGATATGCCGCTAAGGGTCCGCAGCAGCTCAATTAACTCTTAAGATTAATGAAAAAAAATGAAAGTTAACTAAATCCTAATTTGCTTGACCCTGGTTATTGTCAAGCGGCGCGAGGCGAGAGGCGAGAGCAATAAAAGTGATTCTTTAATCTTTTTTTCCACAAGAGGTAAATATTCATATATTGACAGGGGGTCCGTGGAATTTTAGGAATTCTTAAAGTGGTTGACTTGGTCGATAAAGATGGAGAAAGATGTAGGTGGAGAAAGATGGTGACTGCCAATAGTTTAAGAACCACTGGCGTAGAACGACCCCGCGCCGAACTGCCGGCAACGTCCCAGATGGGCGACATCCCATTTCCGACAAACGGTTCCGGAGACATAGACTTTGAATTTGCCCTGCTCGTTTTTAGGGCCGAATTAGTACTGTGTTTACTTGCTTTTTGAACGATTTGCTTACTTAGAAAACATGTTCTTTGACCTCTGCGGAATCGTCGTCTTACTAATGGCTTTCTAAGAAAGACATTATCCACGAGTTTGTGTAAAATGTTAATTAAGCCGAATTTGTGTGAAAACCTCTATGGTGCAGCAAGTATATAGTACATCTGCCTACTATGCGGATTCGAACCCCGGTTGAAGTAAAAAAAAAACAGTTCTTGGATGTTTACATGTTTGTGATGTCCCTGTTTCTGATTCCCACGACAAATGGTATCCTATTATAATTATGGCGCCAGAAGCAATGCCTCTATGGAAATGTTTATGTTTTATGTTATGTTTATGTGCTTAGCACAGAAGCTTGCATAGACATAGGCGATGACAAATTATATTTCACAATCCAAATAAAACAAAACGTTGAACAAAAAAACTCGGCAAACTTTGATCTGCCAGAAGGAATTCTGTGTCGAAAGTAAACCTCGTAGCGATGTCCAAAGTGATTTATCGCTCGCCTCCGATGCAAAATATGAAGAATTGGCCGGAAGTTGCTCGGTACAGCTACGCGGCGCTTGCGCGCGGTACAAACGGATGAATAAAATAAATACAGCGCGGAATTAAGGCCGTAGCTTGCGTTCATCCTACTGTAAGTAAACGGCAAACAATAAAAACCGGCCAAGTACGAGTCAGACTCGCGCGCAATGGGTCCCGTATCATTATCTATAAAAACGGTAACAAAACATGTTTGTTTTAACCTCGTAAGGCCCAGTGTAGTAAGAGAAATACCTCCATAAACAATTGTTATTTTCAAGGTCGGGCCTCACGAGGGTATGGGGGAGCCCCAGTTAAATATTGTTTTAATTTTTATATTTATTTTTAAAGTAAATAATATAATTCAATATACTGCGAATATTTCAAGCGAGCGTCTGCCTGGTCCCGTTACCAATATCGAGCAAAAAATCACGTTAGTTGTATGGGAGCCCCGTAAAATATTTATTTTATTCTGTTATTTACTATTTATGTTGTCATAGCGGTAACAGAAATACATCATCTGTGAAAATTTCAACTTTTTTTTTTTTTATTTTATTTATTAGGCACACAAAACAGATATTAGCCAGTACATTATCAAGGTAACATTATTATATATGTAAGATCCAGACTAATCTCCAAAACATGTGTACACAGCATGATCACAATTTTCGAAATTGAACTTAGACGAGTTACTTAGACTAACATTATAAGTTTTTTATATAGTTTTACATTCAATCAAGGTTTGATCAAACTCAATCAAGCCAGGGAGCGAACAAACAAAATAATCATTAAAAAGAATATGGTGTGAAGATAAGAAGAAGGAGGCGGCTATTTTTTCGGGCTGTTTAAACTTTTCCGAAGTTCAGACTTCAAGAGACCTATCCGCGGATTAAATATGTCTATATTATTATTCATGTTTGATATTTCATTATATGAGCGACACATTCTTGTTATGGGATTGAAGTAAGAGGTATTGTTTTTATAAGTTTCTAATGTAAAAGTATTTCGAGAGCGAACCGAGCGTTTACCTAATTTTGTGTTGAGATTGATTGCTGCCAGCAGTGATGGTGAGTCGATAGATGAGTGCAAGAGTTTGTGCAAGTAGATAAGCTCAGTTTGTTTACGTCTTGTTTCAAGAGATTGCAAGTGGAACTTTTTGAGTCTCTCTGTGTATTCTGGCATTCTCCTACGACTCACATTGAACCTATGGTAGATTATTCGGAGGCATTTAGCTTGCACACTTTCAAGTCTTTTTACATGAATATTATAATAAGGGGACCATATAACTGATCCATATTCCAGGGTGCTTCTGACAAGGCTGAGGTATAAGTGCAACAGGCTATGAGGCTGCTTGAAGTGTTTCGTTATTCTTACAATGAATCCAAGTAGTTGATTTGCTTTTTTAAGAATATGGTCATAATGATCCCTGAATGTCAGTTTCTCATCAAACAAAACCCCAAGGTCTCTAGCAGTAGTTTTTCTTTCTAGAGTTTGGTTTCCTATTTTGTAGTCAAAAAATATTTTGTGTCTTTTTGAGGTAAAGGAGATAACGAAACATTTGCTTACGTTAAGGAACATCAAATTACGATTACACCATCTGCATAATGTGTCCAAATCTTCTTGCAGGGCTTTGCAATCACCGGGATCAGTAACGGTTCTATAGATCTTTAGGTCGTCGGCATAGAGTAGACAGGGGCTCGTAATATGTTGCACAAGGTCGTTGATAAAGATAATGAAGAATAAAGGTCCCAAGTGTGACCCTTGTGGAATTCCCGATGTTATTTCGACAGGAGGAGATGTGAACCCTTTTACAGCTACAAGTTGACTTCTTTTTGCTAAGTAAGATTGAAGCCAGCGGAGTAGACTTCCGTGAATTCCATAGTACGCCAGCTTTATATATAGTAACCTATGATTTACCTTGTCGAAGGCCTTGCTGAAATCGGTATATAACGAATCTACCTGCTGTACCCGGGCAAAAGCCGAGCAAAGATAAGTCTTGTACTCTAACAAGTTTGT
The DNA here is from genome assembly GCA_947310845.1 of Yponomeuta plumbellus. Lineage (NCBI taxonomy): Eukaryota > Metazoa > Arthropoda > Insecta > Lepidoptera > Yponomeutidae > Yponomeuta > Yponomeuta plumbellus. The sequence goes on along the minus strand of OX371209.1, from coordinate 9,335,661 downwards.
GACGGTAGATTTTTTCCTCACAAATCCATGTTGTTGCGGTGACAAGATTGGTTTCACATGGTTGTAAATGTCATCACAAACCAAATACTCAAATAGTTTAGCTATGCATGACAAGATGCTTATAGGTCTATAATTACTACAGTCAGATTTGTCTCCGGATTTATATATAGGAATAATTAGGGCAGTTTTCCAGTAAGAAGGGAAGATACCAGAACTGAGAGACTTGTTAAATATCAAATGCAATGGAATTGATAACTCAGTTACGCAGGATCTGATAAATCTAGGTGGTATCCCATCTGGCCCAGCGCCTTTATTTCCATCCATCTGTTTTATAGCCCCAACTATCGCATCTTCAGAGATGCTAAGATTATTTATATAGTTTGTATATGGAGAATCATTAAAATCCTGATTCAGCATGCAACCTGCCGACCTCTCAAAAACAGAACCGAAATATTTTGAATATAGCTCACTTATCTCTTGACCGTTAGAGGTCGATCGTTCGCCATATTTCATTGTTTGGGGTATTGAACTGCCACCTTTTTTACTTTTGACGAATGACCAGAATGATTTGATGTTATGGACCAACGAGTCTTCTATATCTGATATGAAGGCAATGTAGCATTCATCGATCATAATCTTACATCTCCTGCGTAATTCAGCAAATGCATCGTAGTCACGTGGATTGCCAAACTTCTTAAATCGCTTATGGAATTTAAGTTTTTCATTTAGACATCGTTTTAAAGCAGGAGTGTACCAGATTGGGTAAATATGCGCGTCGTTTCTAGTTAGTGGGGTAAATTTCTTAATTATAGTATCTAAAGTTTCATGAAATAACTTTACGGCTTGGTTAACCTCCAGCGGTGCCAAAAGTTCATTCCAGTCTAGTTTTGAGAGTTCAGATTTAATTCTGGATAAGTCGCATTTATTATAGTTTAGCCTCTTGGCTCTTTTAGGTTTCATTATGTTAGTTTGCATAGTCTGTTCTATCTCAATCACCAGAGAGGGGTGGTGCTTATCCATTCTACTGAGTGGTTCAGCACTATGCACGCTTGGGATGTTATCCAGGCTTGTAAATACGAGATCTAGAGACCTGCCGTTTTCATTTGTTATGTGATTAAGCTGAGATAGATTGCACATATTAGCAGTTTCCAATAGAATATTTGCTTTTGTAGTTAGATTTGACGTAGGTATCATTAGGTTTGAGTTTGAACTTCGAACCCAGCAAATCTCGGGAGTATTAAAGTCACCTATCAGTATAAAATTATTGTTTTCCTGAGAATTCAACATTATTTTCTGACAGTTATTATGAAAGTGTGTTAAGTTTGTTATGGACATGTCTGGTGGCAAATAACAAACGCATAAATTGAGTGGACGACATGAGTTTTCATAGTCTAAGATAGTAACCCAGAGGTCCTCGTATGCACTATCCCAGGAACATTGGCGAATAATATTAAGGTGCTTTTTAGCAGCTAATAGAACTCCTCCACCCTCCTTCTTCTTAGAACAAGTGCTGCTGCGGTCTCTTCGAAATACGTTATAGCGACAATCGAAAATCTCACTGTCAAAGACACCCGCATTCAAATTTGTTTCGGTGAGGCAAATAACATCATAAGAACTATTTAATATATTAAGATACATTTCGTTAGTTTTGGAGCGGATTCTGTTTACATTCTGATAAAAGATTAAAAACATAATGAAACTATGCAAGATCCAAATATCTATATATAATATGGAAAATGTGAGATTAATGCAGATTGTTCAGAGTATCAACATTTATAATGCGAATGGCGTCATTGCCATCGTCTTTACGAACATATATTTGCCCGAACTTAACCCATACATATTTATAGTTTTTGTCCTTGGACACTTTTCTGGCTGCCGCATGTAGTTGCTTCATTTCAGGAGAGAGATGTTCAGTTACATAAATCCTTTGAGTTTCGCCGGTGAAACCAAGGTGAGTGGTGTTTAACTTCTCCTTGTTCAACTTATTGAATCGGGTGACAGCTGAGATTAGGGTATCGCGAAGACGCGGCGAAGTCAGTGTAACCAGGATGTTTCTAGGCCTGTTTGACGATGGGTTTGCTTTGGCTACACGGCGACAATTCTTTATCTCGGTCTCAGGCACAACGCTCTTAAGACAGTCGCACAAGGTCCTGAACAGCGTCATAACGTTTTCGTTACGACTCTCCGGCACAGCTTGTATTTCCAGATTGCAGTCACGGGAGATTTTTTCAACGGATGAAAGACGGGTCTTCAGGTACTTAATTTCCGCTTGGAGACGCTCCTGCTCTTTTTCCATGGTCTGAATAGATTTTTCTCCTTTTTCTATGCCATGCTTTATGTCCTTCTGCTCGGCCACAATAAAATCTGTCGTCTTAGTAAAGTCTTCTTGGACCTCCCGGACAGCAACGTTTACCTGTGCGGTGACCATGCTCTTAATGTCCTCTCTCAGAGAAGCCCGTAGGCTCAGCATCCACGGAGAATTAGGCGAGAGTTTTTGGTCCAACAGACTGCCGATACTGTCCAGTGTGACTGGCGCTGCCTGCTGCGCTACCGAGTAGGCGGAGCTATCTTTCTTTGTTTGTGTGTTCTTTCGAAGGGTTATATTGAGATTTGAGGGCGAATCCAAAGCGCGCACAGGGGTAGTGCAATTTGGCCCCACGCGTTTCATAGCACATCTGCATTTAGGGCATGCCCAGCGCTCTTCGCTGCCCGCGTCAGGGATCGCACCTCCTGCGCAAAGATCCTTGTGATAAGGCTTCCTACAATTTTCGAAAGCACATATGACATATTCGTCGTCAGTGATGTCCCTAAGACAAGCAGCACATCTCGGGAGCGAAATACTTGGCAGAGACATGGTCTTAAAAAGAAAATCCAATTGAAACAAAAACAAAAGAAAAAGTGATAAAACAAAAAAAAAAAAAAGTTTGCTGTGGTTTGAACTCGGAACCATTCCCAGCTCTATTAGCAGTGCCACTTGAACGACCGAGCTACAGCCGCTTTTATTTGTAACGCGAAAACAGTCTTGTAGTTGCGCACCGCGGAATACTCAGTTGCTCGTCAGCTATGACGGCGACACAAGTTTCAATAGTACCGTCACAGTTCAAAGTTAATGATGAAAACGTATGCTCACTTGATTGCGTCTTTATGGCACTATAAACTGTTCACTACACTGTTTTAAGTAAGTACTATTTGCGTGATGGTTTTAGCATTATATCAGTACATTATTTGTAAGGATTCACGAACTTTTTACCACTTTTTATGAATATAAACAAAGGAGGAACAGTAACACGTCCAGCCGTTTCGAAGTAGGTACGAAGAAAAAAGTCTAACTTTCTAACTTTCACGGTTCATGAGATACAGCCTGGTGACAGACGGACGGGCGGACAGCGGAGTCTCAGTAATAGAGTGACAATAATTTAATTTGATACGGAACTCCAAAAATGCACTGCGAGGAAAATGGGAACCAACTCATTGACGCCATGAAGCGATCATTAGAAATCGAAGTCAAAGTTCAAGACAAGAACATAACCGTGCGTTTTTACAAGCACGTCTCATAGTCGAATTTCTTACTAGCAGTTAGTTTCTTAGCATACTGTGAAATATACAGTTTTAAAGAATTTGTAAAATGTTGTGAAGCTTACGAAGAAGCCCTTACGAAGATTTTTTTATTTCTTTAGCCCCCACCCGCTCTAGGACGCGATTAAATACCAGCAAGTCTTGTGCACTAAATCCCTTAAGCATGCATATGCAGTAATAAAAAATCGTGATATTTTTATGTGTGTTTACAGCTTGCAATGCAGTTCACTTTCTCATTTTCTGCAAACAGAGTTTTTGTGCTCGCGCTCTTTTTTCAGCAGATATTTTATTATTTTCTATATTATTTGCGGTAAGATTGGTATGATGTAAACATTCATGCAATATAATGACTTTTCCTCTTGTCCTGGTCACAAATTATTATCTATTTTTGCTATGATAGCCAGGAGGAAAAGAAAGTGACAGGACAATCAAATGGTCAACATTAACGAGATCAGCAAAGGCTCAGCGAAGTTGGCCGTGAAGAGGTCTAGATATGCTCAACAGTGGACGTCTTTGAGGCTACGAGAACATATAAAAACACTCAACCCAAGTTAATTTGTACAAATCAAGGTGGCATGCTCAATCTGGAATCGAACACCCAACCCTCCGTCGATGGTCAAGTTGGTATCTTATTGCACCAAGTAGCAGAAATAAAGAGTGAGAGTTACCTAGAGTTTCCGTTGTTTAACATTGTAACTTAGTAGGAGTATCGACCAAATTTCCGCGAACAAATCTATTTTGAACGCCAGTGCCACTGAAATAAATTGGAATAACGCTGGAAAAAAGCAAGTTCAGCTAAAACGATGACGTCAACGTGGTGTCAACTTACCAACAAATCAGAAAAAACCAGCCAAGATAGTGTCGAACAACGTGCTGTGTAGGGTTCCGTAAATTGGGGGCTTATAGATAACAGATAAACTGCTTTTTGTTACGCAACTAACAACTTCATCAAAGGAATTTTCAATTTCCAATTTTCTATGATTTTGTTTTCCTTTTGTAAGTTGGTTGCCTATTACCTATAAACTTGTAAAGCCTAACTTATAGGTATTATTATTGTGATTAACTGTCTATCAAGAAGATTGATGGCACTTTTTGACAGCTATCAAGAGATACAGCAGAGGTCGGGGATTCGATTCCCACTGGAGGCCGCCGTATATTTAAACAAATGGCCTCTGCCTGGCTGTATTTTCATGTTTGTGATGCCCTTGCCTAGTTAGTTACTATAGTAGAGGGTATTCTATTTTGGAACCAGGTTAAGGGATGGTGTTGTATGCAAGTTATTATTACAACGAAGTATGGTTGCGTTGGCAATGGTCCCAACCGAGGGGCACGGGTCTCTTCCCTGAGGAAAGTATAGGCCACACTCCACCGCGGGGGCCAAGTCCGGATTGGTGGAGGCTTGTAAGACTAGCGGCTCGTCTTACGGTCAGAAGTTTTCAAGCCGCACTAAGGCCTCTAACTTGGCTTAACGACTGCCATCTATCGATGGCAGCCGGCACCAACTGCTTAACGTGAATTGCAAAGCACGGAATCGCTTGGAAAAATTCCACTAGCGTTAGTCATAGAACGGTCACCCATCCATACACTGAACGCGCTTTATGTTACATAACCTTCGTTTAAGATCACTCAGGTGCCCGGGGCTACGAGCGGTTCATGATGATGTTCAATCAAGGATAATAGGCTACTTGCCCTAAAAAATGTACTTAGTCCGTCTTTTAGATTATTCAAAAATAAGGGACACGTATTTTTTTATTTGTAAATTAGACCAAAATGACAAAGATATAGCCCATTAAAGTTACGTGTGACGTCACGCCGTGCTACATTTTTTAGCACGGAGTGACGTCCCACGTAACTTTAATGGGCTATATCTTTGTTATTTTTTGTTTACTCGAAAAAAGAAAAAATACGTGTTCAATATTTTTTCATAATCTAAAATACGGACTAAATAGAATTTAATTATTTTGACCCCGGAAACTACTCTATTATGTCCAAAGGCGAGCTATTCACCGATTCGTTTCGAATCAATAGAAATGCGATTTGCAATGTGACAGTGAAGCTTATTGAAGTGAAACTGAACTCTTTTTATTAGAATAGCGAGGTTCGATGCCATCACGTCAGCTTCTTTCGACACGCTACGTGAGATTCTCAAATTTAATAAAGTTAATATATTCCTGTGGGAAAACCCGAACCGTGCAACATTTGGAGACCTAAGTAAAGTTAGCTTTTTTCCCAATGTAGAACCCGGTAAATTCAGTGTTTGGCCTCTCTACATTATTAAAATATTATTTATGTAATCTTGTGTATTTGTAGTTACACATTTCCACAGAGAAAACTCACCGAAAATTTTGCAGATGTATCTGTGAGAAGAGCTACTCTATGTATAACTATAGTTAACCATCTAATAAATAATCATCATCATCTAATCCAGCCAATAGTCTTACAAGCCACCAAACTGGACTTGACTTGGAGTATGGTCTATACCTTCCTCAGGAAAGAGACCCGTGCCCCTCGGTGGGGATCTAATGGGTTGATGATGTCATGATGAAACATCTAACTTTTTTGTCGAGTGACACGGAACATAATAATGGTCGCCGGATGAGGTTTAAATAAGAGCCATCGCAAACAGGGTGACTTGTCGCCGCGTCAGACGCGACGTTGTCATTTGCTTCTGGCGTCTTGTCGTCGCAACTCCGCGACTCTGACGCCAAGAGTGCGGAGATTCGAACAAAATATATGAAAATAAAATCGTCGCGTCTAGTCGCCGAGTTATCGCCTGTCGCGAGCCGGTAGTGTGCGCCTAGGCTTAATCTTTTATTTCCTAAGTTATTTAGGACCGACCGGATAACCAGCCAAATATTAAAATGAGCGACTTGAAATAAGTAGCGTAGAATCGGAAGCCGAGCTTCGCGAAAATCTTATACGAAAATAAATTGTGATCATTTTCGCTTCCAAAATACAACACCATCACTCTTTTTCCTTCGTCGAAATTTTCCAACTCAATCATAAATCTTATTTCTCGCGCTCCTCTTGGGTTTTGATGTTTCTCTCAGGGGTGGAATTATGTGCTAAACGATTGTATTTCTTGCTTCATTTGTTCATTTTGTGTTAAACACTTAATTAACATCATTGCGTTGCAAAAATTTAGATTAATAATGTTGTTATTGATTGAATATTTGGGCTTATTCCATCTAGTCATACACTTAGTTCTACATTAGGACTACTAAGAAAAAAAAAATCCGATTAGTTCTACATCCATCTATGACTACTTGAAACAGAAAATGATATTTTAATGGTATTTTTTGTTCTGTTTAGTCGTACAAAATGATTTGGAGAATTACATATAAATAACATTTAAACTTACAGTTAAATCTACCGTATAGGTGCATGACTAGACAGAACAAAAAAAAAACCATTTTACGTGTTCCAAGTAGTCATACATGGATGTAGAACTAGGCGGATTTATTTTCTTAGTAGTCATACATGTAGGACTAAGTGTATGACTAGATGGAATAAGCCAATATTTTGATTTGTAGCTTTCAGTGGGGATTCATATTTTAAGTGGGAGTAGATTTGATATGTCTTTATAACTAACTCAAAAGTATCAAGAAAGTACCCGGCTGAGGTGGACGCAAATAAGCTGTTGTTATCTGTTGAGGTATGTCTGAACATAACAATGAAAAACCCATGATATGGTAATTTTTGTGCCATTTTCGTACCATGGTATTTTTGCTAAGATCATCAAAAAACATTCTACAGATAACTGAGAGTTAACTGTCAACGCTACAATGAAATGTGCCGTTTTTCTTTTCTATTAAGTGGCCTATCACTAGCTAACATTTTAACTGGGGGTAGCTGGTTGGTAGGTTATTGGGACAGGGCATTACTTAGTAAATAGTAGGTTTTTATTAACTATTTATAGTAATTAAAAGTAATTCTTTATAGCAGTTAAAAGGTCTTATTTTCGCTATAATTTTAGAAATACGATTATTGCTATTGTATATGATTATTAGAACTGGAAAACCTTGTGCCATATTAATGAGTTCAATAACAAAAAATTTGACACAACATTTTTGTACACTAGATTTAATTCGCATTGCTCCCTAGTGTATACATATATATCGCACACTTGCAAGAACAACGTGATATTTCGAAGACAACCATTTTTTATTCATAGAAATTTATTTATTTCAACGCGATTTTATTTACTCATAAAACGCCGGAATAATGAGCAAAAGAGACACTGCATCACGTTATAGCGCTATCTCTTTCGGCCATTACTTTGAAAACCTTAAAAAAATGCTCTCATGTAAAGTAAGGGTTCCGAAATAACACGTTGTTCTTGCAAGTGTACGAGTAATATCCATCTGGATAGACTATCCATGTTTCCTCATGAAGAGTCCGGCCATGCGTGTAAGAAGTTAAACGAGAAAAAGCTGGCGTCCCATGGCGCTGCGTTCTTTGTTACCGACCGTTTCGACAGACATTAAGCGAAATTTATCGCAGGTCCAATTTAAGGCAGGATTTAAGTACTGCTCTTAATGGGCTGCCCTTCCGACATGCGGGGTCAAAACGGCCCGAACAAAATATTTTCATGACCTCTACCTCACAAACGGAAGTTAGATAGGTACTCCATTCGTGAACTTGGAAATGTACCTACGCAGTGGATACCTCGACTGCTCCATATTCATGAAGTCCTGGAAAGGCGACTTCATGGGTATTCTAATGAATTATTTTTTGTCTTTTCGGTCTGATTTTAAAGCAACAATGATCTAACAGTGAAGGAAAACATTGATGGAAGGCGTAACTTTGAGATGTCCTCGCTTGGTCCCCGGTAACCGGGGACCAAGCGAGGACATCTCAAACTATACGGTTACTCTAGGATAGGCCCAAGACGATTGATCGTGTTATTTTTATTAATTTATTTAATACTGTTGCCCGCGACTACGGCTTTAGTTGAGTAAAGTGTTTGCAAATAAGATAGGGATACTTTTAGCGCATGCGAAAGAGCTCATACTAACTTCGCAACCCCCTGATTTTCGAAAAACTATTTTACACATCTTTCATAGCTTTCAAGGAACTTCATGCTGAATTTCATTCGAATAACTTCAAAAATGGCTAAGTTTCATACTAACATTGCACGCTCCTTTTATCCCCTTAAGAGATTATTTTCGAAAAACTATTTTACATGTGTTTCAAGACATTCAATGAAGTCCTTCATTCCGAATTTCATTCGAATAACTTCATAAGCGGCAACGTTTCATACTAACTTTGCACCCCCCTTTTACCCCCTTAAGGGATGATTTTCATAAAACTATTTTACATGTATTTCATAAATATTAATAAAGGAACTTCATATTGAATTTCATTCGAATATCTTCAAAAACGGCAAAGTTTCATACTAACTTTGCACCCCCCTCTCACCTCCTTAAGGGATGATTTTCGAAAAACTATTTTACATGTGTTTCATGACTTTCAATGAAAGACCTTCATATTGAATCTCATTCGAATGACTTCAAAAACGGCAAAGTTTCATACTATGTTTGCACGCCCCTTTTTCCCCCTTAAGGGATAATTGTTAAAAAACTATTTTATACGTATTTCATAATTTTAAATGAAGAACCTTTGTACTAAATTTGATTCGAATAACTTCAAAAACGGCAAAGTTTCATACTAACTTTGAACACCCATTTTACCCTCTTAAGGGATGAATTTTCAAAAATCCTTTGTTAGTGTTCCTCTCCGTTACAGAAGGAACCCTTGTGCAAAATTTCAAGTTTCTAACCCCTATAGTTTAGGCCCTGCGTTGATATGTCAGTCAGTCAGTCAGTCAGTCAGTCAGTCAGTCAGTCAGTCAGTCAGTCAGTCAGTCAGTCAGTCAGTCAGTCAGTCAGTCAGTCAGTCAGTCAGTCAGTCAGTCAGTCAGTCAGTCAGTCAGTCAGTCAGTCAGCTTCTCCTTATATATATAGATTAGGAAGACTAACATCACATAACACCGATTAACACATTATTTAAACATACAGAAGGCCAATTCTAAGTCTCCACTATTAGAAACAACTTAAGCACTTTGAGCAAGCACACAAATGACAGCTTAAAAAATATCTTAATACTACATTCTAGAAATTAAATTTATTCTTAACAACTGAAAAAATTTGCACTACGTTTTACCCTCAAATTATGAACCGATGAATTAAAGATGTCAAGATCGCCAATATTCGCCAGTTTATTAAATTCATTACACAAAAATGAGTTTCGTCTTCACCTGGATGACACTTTTTCCAGATGAAACACTGGATTTACGCGGTAGTTATTATTATTTTTAATGTCAGCTTAGGCACGCTTACTGAAATAAGACTTGCGTTCTGTTGTAGGTCATATAGTAATAGCTTTTGAAAGAAAGAGAAACGTTTATTGCACCAACAGTCACACAGAACAAAAATACGAAATACAAATGACAAGAAAACATCAAAGATACAAAAAGGTACAAAGACACATAAAGAAATACATTTATACAGTTTTGTCGCGGTGTGTAACCGCTGCTGCAAAAGGCAGCTGACTCAGCATAATGCTGAGGGTGTAGGCTGCTGTAAGCGTGGAGTGTCGCTACACTTATACTCACCAGGAGACAAAATTTTAGCGCCTCACATAAAGCGTATTTTACTACACAGATAAGACACATTTGTACCCGTGAGCTTGGAATTATGACACGTACATTTTATCTCGCTTTTATTACGCTGACAACACATGAGGGCCTCGGGCTTGCGCCGAAGTGCTACATTTGCATGGCGGGGCAGAGTCGCGAGCGAAATTATCGGGAACGGAAAGGCCTTGAAACGCTAAGGGCAGAAAGTCATCTTACCATTGGATCAATAGTACCTACAATCTGTAAAACATAGCTTGATCTCCACGACAGCTGTCACACTGACAGGGCTAGGTTACGATATTGGTTAGACATCGAATAGTGTGCAGTAAGTACGGAGTTTTCACTACAAATATTCTGTGAAAAAATTCAAAACTTCATGGACGCAATTTCGATGACACCTGTCGCGGAGCTCAAGCTATGTTTTACAGACTATAGTTTAAAAGAATAATGCAGAGTGTTAAATACTATCGCCTAATATATAAGTAACGCATATGTTGGTCTTGGATGTTTGCATGTTTGTGATGTCGCTGTTTCTGGTTCCCACGACACAGGGTATCCTAGTGTGGAGCCAGAAGCAATGTATGTGCCTCTATGTAAATGTTTCTGTTTTATGGTTATATTGGAATCCGTAAAAAATATTTCAGTCATAAAATTTTGATGGGAATTCAATTACCTATACAATGTTTTTCGGGCGCGTAACTTTATATTTTAGTGTATACACAATGTTATTATGGCACTGTTTATAATAAAATATTTACCACAATGGATAGTATGACAACGATGTCAAAATTACAGCGACTTTTAAATATATTCATAGTTCGAGCGCAAATCGCGTAGCGCTCAAATTTCCTTGTCAAATTCTCGCGACTTCATATTTAGGTAGTTCGTGATTAGCTCATTTGAGATCCTGATATTTTACATAAAAGCATTGCACTTTGAAATCACAGAACCGTTTTTTCAAAAAACTTTGACCTCTTAATCGAAAACTTATTTGGCACCTAATTTTTAACCTCCAAAGGCTTTTTTTTTCGCAGGTAGCTTTGAAAAAAATAATAGTTATTGAAAGAAAACGTGGGTTTCAGGAAAAAACAGTAAATTAGCAGCTGGTTTAGAACTTCATTGTCGCGTTACGTCATTTTGCGAACTCAAAGTATCTCTACACTGTCTGTTGAGCAACTGTAACACGCTTGTGAAATACTTTTAATTTATAACTTGAATAACTTTACTGTTACTCATCTTGTTGCAAAAACGATCCCCCTTAAAACTACGTTCAGTCATAGATTTTTCTGCTTCTTGGGTCCTTACATTTACAACCAGTTACATGAAACTTTGCATACACACATCCTCACACAACCTATTTTTAAACGTACCATAATCCAGTGGCTTCAAAATTTATCGTATGAAGATACAGAAAAAATAATCCATCCTATAAGTTAGGTACTAAAATACAAACAAACCACCTCCCTCACACACACACACACACACACACACACACACACACAAAACTCTTCGTCATTGTTTCATAGTGGCATAGTTAAGTAATTTGTTTTGAGCACACCTTCACTTTAGTTTTAGTTTTAATTTTACTTAACCTTAAAAAATCATTAAAATAAGATAAGAACAATATTTATAGTAAACTGTAAAAAAAAAATTGAAACAGAATATTTACAAAGTAAAAATAAACTATTTGACGTGCCCTTCAGGTTCTCTTAAAATCTATAATAGTGTAGGCTCAGACCATAATTTCGATGGAAGCTGATATCTATATTGCAGACCCAGTCTAGCTTAGATAATAGCTGAAACCCTACTACTGAAACCTAAACTACATGATGTATCTTATCTTTTAAAGATTAAAATATCTATAACCTCCTAAGTCCCCGTGTCCTAAAATTAGTACAAAATACCATTGTTATTTTCACGGTCGGGCCTCAGGTGGTTAATGTATTAAAAATATGTTACAGTTTTCTCTCTTTGCCAAATAAATTTCATTTCATTTCATTTCATTTAATTTCATTTAATTTCTTTTCACATAAAAACTTAATTAACAATATATGAAACTAATCTACTATAAACTAAATTATATAAATAATACTTAACTAATAAAACTAATATAAACTAATATCTAATTATATATTTACAAATAAAAAACTTGCCCCAGATCTTTTAATTTTGTATATCTGAAAATTAGCGCCTTCTGTGCCGTTAAATATCAAAGCAAGCTCCACGACTGCTTTGCTATTTTAATTAAATAGGCAGAAAATTTACTAAATGAGTTGACACGAACTATACGAATATTTAATGTAACTTCCGCTGGCAAACTTAGCTCTGGAAGCGTAGAGCGCAAAATTGCTTACTTAAGAATTTGAATTTATGAATAAAAAATATTTGAATTTAAGAAGCTAAAATTTGGCTAATTGTAGAAGCATTTTATTTGCTTCTCAAAACCCTTTGCTAGCAATTTCTATCTCCAACCGCTAGAAAAAGATTATAACACGCAACATATTAAGATGGATTCTGTTTCGAGCCTGTAGGTAATAGTGGCCTTTAATTTTTTACTTGTAACATTAGTGACAAATTGACGGCCTCTGTGGCGTAGCGGTTAGCGTATCTGGCTACCGTGCGAGAGGTCCCGGGTTCGGATCCCGGCTGGGGGACAAAAACCCCAGGTCTTGGATGTTTACATGTTTGTGATGTCGCTTTTTCTGATTCCCACGACACAGGGTATCCTAGTGTGGGGCCAGAAGCAATGTACGTGTATGTATGTAAATGTTTGTTATGGTTGTGGTTAAATGTAAACAGCCTATATACGTCCCACAGACTTTCTCTCAAAGAGAGAGTATGGGCTTAATCATCACGCATACACATCAAGGATTGGTGATTTCAAGAGCTCAGGTATGACAATTAAGGTTCCTTACGAAGTCTGAACAGCGGTGGTAGCCCAGTGAGTAGAACAATGGACTCGGAAGGGAGAGACGCAAGTTCGATTTCCAGTGCGGGAATGCCTAATGACTTTGTATTCTAAGGTTTGTCCATGTAATTGTAAACTAATGCATGTTAGTTTACTTTTAATTATGTTTAATCCTAGTATTTTAACATTAGACAATAGCTGCTATTAATACAAGGTACTTAGTAGCCTAGCTCTAGTAGCAGGCATCTACCTATTTTATTCATGTCTTCTTTTTTATTAGAAATGGTGGAACGTGAATGTAAATTTAACCAGTTAACTATCAATAAAGATTTTTATTATATCTTTATATTTGTGAATTTAAACCAGCAATACAAACAACGGTGAAGGCAAACTGCAAACAAATAGGGAACTCAAATAGATAGAGCTAAGCCGAGCTGCCCTTCGGTCTGCAGAAAAAATAATATAAGTAAACATGTAAATAAGATACGTCTGGCTGAGCCGCCCGACCGCCGCCTGGGCGGAGCAACAATAAATCAGGAGACGATTTCTGAGCAGAAAACGGAAATAGCGGCGGGTCCTATCACATGAACTGTCTATCATTGAGCGATTTATTCAGCCTATAATTTTAAGCCAAGGACACTTAGGGCCAAAATTATAGGTGGTATCTCTTATAGCCTTAGTTATTCAATAGTTTCATTGACACTTTTATGCGCACGTAAACTTCTGACAGTAAGACCAGCCACTAGTCTTACAAGCCTCCACCAATCCGGTCTTGTCCCCCGTGGTGGATTATGGCCTCTACCATCTTCAGGGAAGAGATCCGTGCTCCTCGGTAGGGATTCAATAGTTTCATTGACACTTTTATGGTCTAACGCCTAACATTATAAGTATATAAATTGACATTCAACAAACAGAATATAAATTCTTTACGTTGAAATAAATTTCTGATTTCTATCCACTAATCAATCTCATTCTAACAGTATAACCTGTGTACAATAACTTGGCGCCTTGCTTGATTTGAACTTCATCGGGACATATACCCTTTTTCATTTGCGTGGGTTTTACTATTGGCACAACATTGTAACGATATTGCTCGATAGACTACAAAATAGCTTCCAATAACAGCCATTATCATGATAATATCACTCCTTTGAACAACGATACGTTTATCAGACTCTGGAATATTCTATTCTACTATCAGAATGGTCTGGCTATTGGGCATGCAAGCCCATTATGCAAGAAATAATTAAAAATAATTCCTTGTACTTTCCATGTCAGAGACTGTAATGTTAGCCGCTGCCTTAGGGCCGAATGTAGTGGAGAAAAAGGCAGCAAAAAAAACTTCAGTCGTGACACCTTGTCATAGAAAGTAATCCAAACTTACAACTCAATTTGGGAGCTACAATATGCGTGTTAATATTTCTGCGCAAAAGCTAACTTTGTTCTTAATTAGCATAAAAAATAGGCATGCACCTGAAGTAACAAAACATCTACATTTAAAGCTCGAATAAAATCACGAGGCCAGAAACATTTTTTTTCTGGGATTTTTTTGTGCCAGTGCTTATAAGTTTTAGTTCAAAAAAAGTGATAATACTATCATGCAACGCAAGGCTATGCTCATAAGTACATATATACAAAATGCAAAATCAACACATCTCTGTTGCCTCAATCACTAGCTTAAAATTTATGAATACTTTAAGAGATACACTAATAACAGCGCCCTGCTTTGACATATAAACGGTGGCAGGAAGGCAACAGATAGACAAACACAGATAATGTTTATCAGTATGCTTAGCATGCCATGCTCAAGAAACACTTTTCTCTATGCAAAAATGTCAATTTGTCTGTCGATCCCAAGATTGCTCGAAGTTAACATGGCGACCACGACGGAGATGGATACGATGGAGACTTGCCTATAGATTGGTTATAGCCGGTAGTATCGCTTTGATAAGTAGTTTGCGTAGGAATGAAACGCATTTTTTTACTTTCTAGTGATGTTCCGCTACTAATAAAAAGCCGTAACAATTTTTACAGGACTGCTAAACAAAAATATGAATGAATGAATGAATGAATGAAAATTCTTTATTGCACTATAAAAATTATGTACATAGGCGAGCTTAATACTAAAAAGTATTTTCTTCCAGCTAACATTTGTTGATGAGGATAATGGATGGGGTAGTGCCGGAAGATATTTATTAGAAAAATACAACAGTTTTATTTACAATGTCAATACTTTTTGGTAGACAAGACCACATTCTATTGGCTATCTTGAGTCTCGGCTGCGACGCTTACAATTTAGACATGGCAAGTACTCACTCGACGTCGAGAGGGAGTTAAAATGTGCATGCTAAGCGCTCTGGTACTACCAGTGCTCCAAACTATCCATTCTGTCGCTGTTTCAGGTTCCCACAACACAAGCCATGACGCTTTAGACACGACGATGCTACCCCAGTGAGTGAAACCGTAGAGTGTATGTGAATGTACGTAAAAAGTTTATGCTATCCTGAAGGCGATGGCCTTCAGAATCATCATCAACCCATTATGTCCCTGCCGAGGGGCACGGGTCTCTTCCCTGAGGAAGGTATAGGCCATGCTCCACCACGGGGGCCAAGTCCGGATCGGTGGAGGCTTGTAAGGCCTTGGAGGCCTTCAGAATAATTTAAACATAAACATTTTACGTACAGGAACGTACATTCTATACACTGAGCACAAAATGTTTAAATGAGATAAGTTCTTTCTTAGATTACCCCCTACATGCAAACTTACCAAGAAATAAACCTTCAAACTGTTCCTCTTTATAATATTATTACATAGTACAGAATTTAAAGTACTCAGATAATTTTTTCCTTAATCTCTGTAATGGAATCACTAACCTCCATTAGGCATCGTGGAGGTCAGTGAATGGAACAGAAACACAGTGAATTTTACAATCCCATTAGTTACGGGCGGCGGAGGTTTGCGAACGGCCGCGTCAGTTTATTGGCAATTCATGTCGACCCTCGGACGAACGCGGAAAAACAGCCGCTTGCCGGTTGCCAGCCCAGAGTGGGGCCACGAAACACTACAAAAATGTCTAAAAGTAACAAAAATTACATTCTGAATTTTTTTTTATGGTTCCGTACCCAAAGGGTAAAACGGACCCTATTACTGAGACTCCGCTGTCCGTCCGTCCGTCTGTCACCAGGCTGTATTTCATGAACTGTGATGGTTGTAGTTTAAATTTTCACAGATAACGTATTTCTATTGCCGCTATAATAAAAAATACTAAAAAACAGAGTATTTATAATATAAATAAAAGTAATAATATAAATATTTAAGGGGACTTCCATACAACATGCATGATTTTTTTGCCGTTTTTATAGATAATGGTACGGAACCCTTCGTGCGCGAGTCCGACTCGCTCTTGGTCGATGGTCAAAGATAAACAAATAAATAAAAAAAAAATTTAAATAAATATTATGATTATAAATTCGAAAACTTTGACATAAATTAAAATCATTTGATAATAGAAGATATCGTCATTTGCTTGCTTATGATTAAATGCTGTAAGGTTATCTCCTTCGTCTTAGTTTTAATGGCTGACATAGCCATTTTGATTTAAATTTGAATTAAGACCAGCGCTCAGTTAATTACATCCAATTATTCACCGTATCCTAAATACATATTTATTGAATTTACCGTAGTGGTTTCAACCAAGATAATGTACACGTTTTGTTCCAATTTTAAGTTCTACCCTTGGTTCTACAAACAAAGATTGCGCGGAAACCGTTACATAAGTCTTGAATTTATTTCGACTAATTGTTTGTATCATTATCCATTAATATACCTATTGAAAGATTATGTTGGTGGCTACAATTTTATTTAAATGTTATTTATTTAGGGGCTTTGTTTGCAGAACGAGCATTTCAGCCCCATCGCAACCTTATCTTAAAATAATATCAACGCTACAGAAATCTTAGTCGGTACTAAACTATCCTTAACAAATTTATAAACAATACAGGCGTTTACGCTATATGGCACGGAGAGAATACTCTGAAGTATTCCCAGTTTTTTTTTTTCAATTCTAAGTTCTTGCTACGAGAGAATTTTCTTTCCCGCCCATCCTTTCTCGTGGCCCCAAGCGCAAGTCCCGCGCGGGATCCGATAAGTGCTACATGTGCCGTTTGCACAATCTGGCGACGCCCGGGTACACTCGCCTCCGGCGCTGCGGACGATATTTGAATGCCCGCGACGCTCACCGGCTATAGGTTTCTTACTCTACCCCGTTACTAATAGGTACTTGTAACTTTGTAGCTGAAATGCAAATGACGACCGACCATTTACTATTGCGAGAAACTAAAAAAACAAGATGGGACTTATTGCCAGTTTTTTTTAGGAGTCCTCAAAAATCTCTGCATTGTAAAGAACATTTATCTGTTAGTTCAAAAAAACATTTGTCTGAAAGGTATCCTAGATGGGAATCGCTCGTAGCCCCGGCCGCCTGAGTGATTTTAAACGATCATCATCAACCTATTATGTCCCCACCGAGGGGCACGGAAGGCATAGGTTCTACCACGGGGGCCAAGTCCGGATTGGTGGAGGCTTGTAAGACTAGTGGCTGGTTTTTCTGTTAGAAATTTTCAAGCCGCCCTAAAGCCTCTGACTGGCTTAACGACTGACGTCTATAGACAGCAGCCGACACCAACTTCTTAACGTGCCTTGCGAAGCACGGAACCGCTCGGAAAAATGCCACTAGCGTTAGACATAGAACGGTCACCCATCCATGCAGTGAACGTGCCCTATATTGCTTAATCTATAAAATTAGCAAGTTGTAACGGCAGCAGGCCGGCTGGTCAAATCTGCCGAAGAATCGGTAATCAACAGGATACAAAGATAAACGGAGCTTAGGACGACTATCTGAGGCTGATTACAGGCAGCATTACTGGCAGCGGCTGACTGACTGATGAACAATTTTTCATGTTACGAAATACATAAAAAATATATACATACTTAGGCTCAGGCCGGTATCCCAGAGGGGTGGCAGAGACCAGGGCTTAGATTCTGCTAATGCATTGTAGTACTATGACAACTGCATGATCATGGCGATTTAGTTTCATTGCCGTGCCACTTCAAGCTAACGCGCACACGCGAATTCGTAATTCTAGGCGTTAATGGAAGTTAAAAACATGTCACGTGACCCGGCCATGTAACTGTCATTGAACTGTAATGCACTAACAGAATCGACACCCAGGGCCTCGATTATGTTAGTGCATTATAGTTCGATGACAGATACACGGTTGGGTCACGTGACGTGTTTTTTCATGCCTAGATTGCTCGTTTTGAGTGCGTGCGTAGACTTGAAGCGGCAATGAAACTAAATCGCCATGATCATGCAGTTGTTATTGTACTACAGTGCATTAACAGAATCGAGGCCCTGGGACTGCCATCTGCCACGATCCTGAAAAATCACTTGCATCGACATTCATTAGTTGTTGCATACACGCACGCCGGTTTCGGGAACTGTTTATCTTTTATTTATTTTATCTTGTTACGAAGTAGTCTTATTTATTTTCACCTCTTAGTTTTTAAATAATAAATGTAGGTATTTAATTTTTTAATTTAACTATTAAAGAGGTTACCTTCTTGACCGAAGAGTGAAACCTTTTGCATCAGCTGTCGTCTGCCGTCTAATATAAAAGCCTGTCTTTGTAGCACATGAGACGTTTTAATCTAATCCACGGGTGAAGGCAAATTTTAATACGTGCACAGTGACTACGCATTTTGCTTCACGTAAATAATGAATGGTATGACGCCGGAAAGCGGTGTCTTCGCTTGACATTCTGTTGGTTAGGTTCCAATAATGAAAACAAATCACCTCAAAATCCTTAGATGGTACAAGTACAATGAAACAGAGTTCTGAAATAAATTCTGTACCTCAGAGGTTAAGTATGTTAAGTCCTTTTTTTTATTTTTTCGTTTTTTTTTATTTATGTGATCAAAATCCTTATCTTCGCCGAGTGGAATAATGTGTTAAGTCAATTTAGTTATCGTTTCTGAAATTCACAGAATGATATTATATCATGTCCACTTACAGCTCGAGACAGACATATCCTATCAAGTCCCACATAACACAACATGCTACTATAAATAATACTATTTAATTCTTACTTGTCAACACAATCAACTTCAACTTACATTAATTTAATAAGTGTTAAGTGGTTATGGTAAAATTAAATAGTGTGTTTTTTTTTCCTTTTTCTGGCTCTCTTGTAAAATTGACGATGTGTGACTTAACATACTTAACCTCTGAGGTACAGAATTTTGACCTTGTTTCTTTCGGGATAATCTTAGAAAACTTGTAAGACTAGGCGAATAGCAAAGTAAATACTTTGTCTTACTAAAAGTTAATGGAAAGTACTTTCTAAGATACAAAAAATACAAAAAAAAAATACAAAAAATTTATTAAAAAGAGAAAACATTACAAAGCGTGTTTTATGTTGGTTGCCACACTAGATGTAGATCTGTGCTGTGGTAACCAGAGGAAGGGTTAACAATACGTTTAATTGGCGCTTACCGTTTATAGATATAAAAACCTTTTTGCTGTGTGCTGTAAATTACTGTTTATTGCCTATAGACGAACATGGAAATCGTTCATAAGATCTGCCAGTTTTGTAGACTGAAACCTTATATCGAAAAGGAGCTTTTGCCCTCTGTGGGCGTCATAGCCGCCGCATGCGTAAGTTGCTAGGTATTAAATATTCAAACGCCTTTTGGGCGCCGTTACTGTCGTGTGTACACTTACTCTCGGTAGGTGGAGATACTGTAAGCTTAATTGGCTTATAGGCTTACGTGGCAACTTTGTGATGTAGCTCAGACGAGCAATACGCACTATTGAAGAATCAGTAACGTCTTACGTTCTCGTTTTATAAATATATTTTTTTAAACAAACAAACATTTACATACAGGCACATACATTGCTTCTGGCCCCACACTAGGATACCCTGTGTCGTGGGAACCAGAAACAGCGACGTCACAAACATGTAAACATCCAAGACCTGGGTTTTTTTTTGTCCCCAGCCGGGATTCGAACCCGGGACATCTCGCATGGTAGTCAGATGCGCTAACCGCTGCGCCACAGAGGTCGTCAATATTTGTTTTCAAACAAACAAACATTTACTTATAGGCACATACATTGCTTCTGGCCTCACACTAGGACACCCTGTGTCGTGAGAACCAGAAAGAGCGACATAACAAATGTGTAAACATCCAAGGCCTGGGGTTTTTTTTTGTCCCCACCGGGGTTCGAATCCGGGACCTCTCGCATGGTAGGCAGTTGCGCTAACCACTGCGCCACAGAGGTTGTCTCGCCATTTTAACTAATGAATCATAGATTGTGAATCATAGATAGTGTAGATTGACAGATTAAGTTTCATTTTTTCAAATTTTCCAATAACGTGTAACAACAACAACGATTGTAAGCACAATCGGTGGAGCTTTAAAGTCTGAACGTTTCAGTAGATAAAACCTATGGTAGGTATATCTTTGATGCTTCATATCAGAAAAAAGTCAGTCCACCAAAAAGGAAGGTGCTGGAAGATGTCTGATGTCAGTAGTAGACTGGTTGCCATGTAGCCTAAAGATTAGCAAGCTGAAATGGGAACAGGCTGTTCACATAGATTATGCCAAAAAACACAATATGGTCGATGAAGCGGAAAGGTTCTCGGATGGAGATTCATCATCATCATCACCAACCCATTATATCCCCACCGAGGGGCACGGGTCTCTTCCCTGAGGAAGGTATAGGCCATACTCCACCACGGGGGCCAAGTCCGGATTGGTGGAGGCTTGTAAGACTAGTGGCTGGTCTTACTGTCAGAAGTTTTCAAGCCGCCCCTAAAGGCCTCTGACTTGGCTTAACGACTGCCATCTATCGACGGCAGCCGGCACCAACTGCTTAACGTACCTTGCGAAGCACGGAATCGCTCGGAAAAAATGCCACTAGCGTTAGTCATAGACGGTGACCCATCCATGGACTGAACGCGCCGTATGTTGCTTAACCTTAGTGATCGTTCAAGATCACTCAGGCAGCCCCGGCTACGGATGGATGGATGGAGATTATTAACGAATAAAACGCAGCGTAGAACACCCACCAGGGCCTCAATTCTGTTAGTGCATTACAGTTCAATTACAGTGACAAGGTCGGGTCACTTGACATGTTTTTTTAATTCCATTGACGCGTAGAATTACGAACACGCGTGCGCGCATGGATTTGAAGCGGCAATGAAATTAAGTCGGCGCAGTCATGCAGCTGTCATTGTAGTGCAATGTGTAAGCGGAATCTGGGCCCACCTCACTAAACTGACGATCTGAGTTCGTATACTGAGTTTTGTCATTCACTTTCGATAGTGAGAGCGTTTGCGATTTGCATAGGAGTGACAAAGCGCGCCATCTAGTTGTCTCTTTGTCACTCTTATGCAAATCGCAAACGCTCTCACTATCGAGAGTGAACGAAAAAACTCAGTATACGCACTCTGAGCCGTGAACAAATACAAATACAAAGTCCTTTATTTGTGGAATGTAGGTGGATATACGAGTATGTATAAGTTGGTAAATACATTTATGTACTCTACATTCTGGTAAAAAAAGCATAAAAATATTTTCATTACTTATATTCTAACATGCAATACTAATACTTGGTCAAATTGATGTCTATAAAAAAATCAAAAACCTCAAGTCTATCATACATGTTATTATAAAGTGGCTCAGTGGCACGGTAAAGTTATTCGCAGAATTCTTTGTCATTTAAATATTGAACAATAAAGTAATAACATTTGTCAATCAATATGAATTTAAGCTTTTATATAAGAGTATTAACATCAAGGCTTTTAATTTTTTGGAGCTAGTCCAATTACGCTTTTACTAAGTTGAGCCGTTTTTGAGGTTACATTTTGAAGCCTATGAGGATAACAGCTGAACTGAGTTGAACCAAATTGCAGGCAGCTGTCGAATGAAGACGGGCTTAGACAGAAGGAAGTGGCGTACCTTAGGGAGGGGGGAGGAGGCTACGTCCTATAGCAATTCCTCTCATAGTATCTGACAAGGGCCTCGATTCTCTTACAGCATTATAGTACAATGACAGATGCACGGTCGGGTCACGTGACGTGTTTTTTCATACCATTGACGCTTAGAAGGTTTGATATGTGTCCGCACGTAGACTTGAAGCGACCATGAAACTAAATCGCCATGTTTATGCTCCTTTCATTGTGCTACAGTTCATTATCATAATCTAGGCCCAGCACAGCCGTTTAAGACGATTTTGTATTATTTGCTATTGTTACAAACTTCTAGTGTTTGAACGTTACACTATAGCTAACATTGAATTTATAAGTGTATTTTTATGATCGCCATTATTATATATTGGTATGTATATTTCTATTTTTTTATACTCGTGTTATTATATTCTTCTTAGTTTTATGGTTTATAAATAAAATATTTCTTACTTTTACTTTTGTAACTGACTGAATGTGTCTGTTTTGGCGTTTCAAAAAACACGAATATGATACATAATATCGAGCTAATTTGGGCGGTCATAATTCGACAAAATCAAGGAAGGGGTCGTGGCAAGTGGCCATTTCTGGTCTCTCCCCCGGAAAATACAGGACCTTTAAACATAAACATTTACATACAGGCACATACATTGCTTCTGGCCCCACACTAGGATACCCTGTGTCGTGGGAAGCAGAATCTCTACGTTTTTGTTTAGGTGGCAGTCGATTCCTAGCTAGGCTAGGCAATGCTTGACGAAGAGATAAAAAAAGTACTTTTGCCTAAAAACGTCTTTTAAAAACAGAGCGCTACAGTGGACGAATACGGGCTGATTGACGGATTAGTTGCATTTTCACATTTCATATTTCATAGTCACATTTTAATCTAAACAGAGTTCTACTGGTTTTACCCGAAATGACTGGCTTAAAAATCCATTTTCCTGTAGGCCATTAGACGTGTTCTTTATTCAACACCGGGCGTCAGACAACGCCGGACGCATTTTAATGCACAGTTTGGCCGATAGTTTTTTTTTTCCATCCCGTCGTCCATCACACGTACTAACAATATGCTGCCTTCACACGCCCCACGGCAGACCCTTCGAAAAGAAAATATGGTATTTTTGGATGGAGACTACACATCGGCAAACGCAGCCTAGGACGACCAGCCACAAGATGGACAGACGATCTCATACAAGTGGCAGGGACGCTGGATTCAAGCCGCTTCCAACCGGTCTTTTTGGAAATCTATGGAGGAGGCATATGTCCAGCAGTGGACTTCTTGTGGCTGAATTATGATGATGATGATGATGGTATTTTTAATGATTCGCAATGGTCAGATGTAGATTGCTCAATGGGAAAGAATATTACGTAAGAAATATATGCCCAGTTCTAGTGATTGGTGCCTCTGCCTACCCCGTTGGGGATAACGGGCGTGAGTTAATTTATTTTATTTTATTTTTAAATATCTCATATCTAACTAAAACCATACGATTGCCGGTCTTATTGCGTAGAGTAATCTCTTCCAGACAACCTTTACTTAGAGATGACTGCAAGAAGAGACATTGTAAATGTACGTTCAACAGTGAAAGCGAGTATGGTCGTAAGTGAATGAATGAATGAATTTTTATTGTCACAGCATGCTTACAGAATAATTAATATTAATAATAGTTATTATATAATATACAGCGTGTGACAAAGGGGCTATTTCAGCATTTGCTGTTTCTATTTGAAACAGCGCTGGTTTTCAAATAGCACCTTCTTACAATATAAAAAAGACACACCATGCAGGTAGGGCGGGCGATAAATCAATACAATTTAACTACAATTTAGAATATTACGAATTAATAACAGTACATATTAAACAATACAATTAATAGAATTAATTTATAGTGAATCCAAAATGTCATGGATAAAAACCAATATAATAAAAAAAAAATTGTAATTACTTTACTTTTCAAGGTCGGGCCTTACGAGGTGAAATACATATAAAGGTAAATTAATTTTCGTACAGAAGTAGCAAAAACATTAAAGCTGCAGCCAGACACACGAACAGCACACGTTCACGAACATAAAGCAGGGATCATCCATCACCAGTCAATCCGTATAGCGCCATCGACCCAAATCGCAATAGTTAAACCCTTCGAGCAACACTGACGGCATATACCGCCGGTATACGACCACTTGTATGAATTTTTAGACATAAAATTCTAATATTCATCCGATCCGTCGGCTGCGTCTATTGCGGACCTCGACGCTGCGGAATCACATTGGATTAGGAGTTTCAGGATCTACGATATGTGCAAATTTGCAATCCCATCGCGACATCATCATAGCTTGGTATAACTAAAGGTGGGTACTTAAGCTACGCAGGCATGGCTGAAGAGACGTGAATGTATTAATCTTGCCTCAAAATTAAGTAAGTCTGTCTTGGTGACTTTTATAACATGCCTGTTATTTAAGTTTTTATTCATGATAATGTTTTTTGCAATAAAGTTTAACAAACACATAATGATAGATAGAAAATAAATAATAATACTTACACTGCTCTTACAGGTTGACTAGCAGAAAGTGCCACTGGAATTACATTTTTTGTTGATCAATTAATAATATATGTCGAGGTTTGTACGCGCATTTCTAATACGCATTTTCTGTCTTTCAGGAGGCATTCAAGTTAAAAAAATATAACATTACATGCAGTTAAAAGCCAGGTCACTTCTAGAGCGGGCTAATTAATTCATTGCAAAGTTTAATTTAATTTCGTTCCCTCTGCAAAAACTCCGCGCAGAACTTTTAAGGGAGCATAATTCCATTGTAAACGTACAGCGACACCAATAGGTCGGATCAAGTTACGGCAGTTTTTATGGCACGGGACGTAAGAGCGGTATTCAAACAAACATAGGTGTTATTTAAGCGCCTTTCTGAAGTTATAATAATAAATAAATAAATTACGAATCGCTCGTAGCCTGGGCTGCCTGAGTGATCTTAAACGATCACTACGGTTAAGCAACATACGGCGCGTTCAGTCCCTGGATGGGTCACCGTCAATGACTAACGCTAGTGGCATTTTTCCGAGTGGTTCCGTGCTTCGCAAGGCACGTTAAGCAGTTGGTGCCGGCTGCCGTCGATAGATGGCAGTCGTGAAGCCAAGTCAAAGGCCTTAGGGTGGCTTGAAAACTTCTGACAGTAAGACCAGCCACTAGTCTTACAAGCCTCCACCAATCCGGACTTGGCCCCCGTGGTGGAGTATGGCCTATACCTTCCTCAGGGAAGAGACCCGTGCCCCTCGGTGGGGACATGATGGGTTGATGATGAAATTAATTACATACAGTTCTGCAGGTACTTACAAAGTTACAGTTTATTTACATAACTAGTTAAATCCCTGACTCCTAAACTAGGGAATCCTTTATCTTAGGAGTCAGAAAACACAACGTTGACAAATAAGTATATCCAACAGTAAAACTGTAACCACACGATGAGCCAACACGCCTTTCCTGGCACCACTGTTGGCCATAAAACTAAAATTCGTGGCTTACTGTGACTGTTCAATGTACATCGCAAAGCCGATTAACACAGATTAAGAAGTACGAAGAGCACAGACAGTAATGGGAATTAGTCATGCTTTTACTCGACTACGTTAATAACGGACAGTTATGATTTCATGGGTATGTATGTATTTATGCAGGTTTTTAGGACTACCCAGAGGCGAAACGGCTTGACTTTTTTTGTTAAATGAGATGTGACATGAAATGTATTGACATGAGATTAGCACTGTGACTGTCACCACGAGTGGCTATCATCATCAACCCATTTTGTCACCACGGAGGGGCACGGGTCTGTTCCCTGAGGAAGGTAAAGACCATACTCCACCACGGGGCCCAAGTCCGGATCGGTGGAAGCTTGTAAGACTAGTAGCTGGTCTTACTGTCAGAAGTTTTTAAGCCGCCTTAAGGTCTCTGACTTGGCTTAACGACTGCGATCTATCGACGGCAGCCGGCACTAACTGCTTAACGGGCCTTGGGAAGCATGAAACTGCTCGGAAAAATGCCACTAGCGTTACTCAAAGAATGGTCACCCATCCATGCACTGAACGCGCCCTATGTTGATTAACCTTCGAGATCGTTTAAGATCACTCAGGTGGCCGGGGCTACGAGCGATTCGAGAGATACGAGTGACAAGAAACTAGTAATAGTGGCTATACTACGTGACAAAGAACAAAATGGCGTAAAGTAAGGATGCAGGCAGAGCGTGACTCAAGGTGAAAGTGTGTTTCGATAAGAGCCGGACAAATTTTAATGGAAATACCTTGTTTAACCTTCTAAAATACGAAATCCTGTTAAATATCCATTGGAGTTTGTTATTCATAACAATGCTTTAAACATTTAGCGAGCTGAAGTTTGGGAACCCTTAATAATTTATATTTACTGGATTATATGTAAGTAAGTAATACAATTTTGCTGTTCCCAGTTAGTTATTTCTGAACTCTTATTTGGAACACCTGCGTCCATCTATTTTTGTGACAACTTATTGTGACGACTTCATGAGAAGTCGATCCTTGATTTATATTTCAGTTAAAGCAACTGATTACTGGAAATATACGCAAGAACGAATTTTCACAGAAATCGAGTGGCTTTATTCCGTAAATAACAAGCTCTATGAGTAAATCACTCGCGATCTAAATCGAGGGACGTCTCGCTGTCTTATTAGGTAATCCATCGCCCCTAATTTATATCTTCTAATACAATAAAATGTTGATTTGTAAAGTAACTTACTTACTTACTTAAAGGTACTTTTTAGTTATTAATACGAATTACCTACTTTTTTTTAAAACATAACATAACATTTACATACAGTCACATACATTGCTTCTGGCCCCACACTAGGATACCCTGTATCGTGGGAACCAGAAACAGCGGCGTCACAAAAATGTAAACATCCATCCATCCATTGTCTATAACACGGCAAAAAAAAACATGTCTTGGACGCCCCCTTAAATATTTATTTTATTGTGTCTTTTAGTATCTTTGTTGTAGCGGCAACAGAAATACATCATCTGTGAAAATTTCAACTTTCGAAAAACTTCTTCAAAAAACGGTTCATGAGATACAATATTGCTCCCTTTACCAGGCCTGTCGCACTCCGCATGTAGATATCGAACGCGTAAGAACATGCGGCGGCCACTCCAGAGTGGCTGATAAGTAGGGAATTATGCACGATCGAGCAGTGAAGCGCCCGAGTTACGCGGTAGAAAGAGAGGCAACATTGTAGGTGAATATACCTGCAGCTTTTTTAGCGCCGTGCGATCTGAATTGCACCTAATCGCTGCTAGAGTCCCTTTTTGTTTAATTGATTTTGCGGAGTGAATCTTCTGTACCTGTACTATTATGTGCCTTTGCTGCGTCGTAGATCTAGCGGTACAGAGGTCGTGAGTATGATTCCTACTGGCAGCACTGCAAACATGTACTTTATACAAATATCCTCATCATCAACCCATCATGTCCCCACCGAGGGGCACGGGTCTCTTCCCTGAGGAAGGTATAGGCCATACTCCACCACGGGAGCCAAGTTCGGATTGGTGGAGGCTTGTAAGACTAGTGGCTGGTCTTACTGTCAGAAGTTTTCAAGCCGCCCTAAGGCCTCTTTCTTGGCTTAACCACTGCCATCTATCGACGGCAGCCGGCACCAACTGCTTAAAGTGCCTTGCGAAGCGCGGAACTGCTCGCAAAAATGCCACAGCGTTAGTCATAGACGGTGACCCCTCCATGGACTGAACGCGCCGTATGTTGCTTAACCGTAGTGATCGCTTAAGATCACTCAGGCAGCCCAGGCTACGAGCGATTCCAAATATCCTCAGTCTGAGATTTTTTCGTGCTTGTGATTTCCTTGTCTAGCTACCATAGCACAGTGTATCCTAGTTTATATGTTACATGATCATCAACCCATTATGTCCCCACCGAGGGGCACGGGTCTCTTCCCCGAAGAAGGTATAGGCCATACTCCACCACAGGGGTCAAGTCCGGATTGGCGGAGCCTGTAAGACTAGTGGCTAGTCTTACTGTCAGAAGTTTTCGAGCCGCCCTAAGGCCTCTCACTTGGTTTAACGACTGCCATCTATCGACGGCAGCCGGCACCAACTGCTTAACGTGCCTTGCGAAGCACGGAACCGCTCGTAAAAATGCCACTAGCGTTAGTCATAGACGGTGACCCATCCATGGACTGATCGCGCCGTATGTTGCTTAACCTTAGTGATCGTTTAAGATCACTCAGGCAGCCCAGGCTACGAGCTATTCGAGTGTAAATGTTTACTTGTGTTATTTTAGTGACGGCTAAGCAACCGCACACTACCCCAGCGCCCATTTCACAGAAAAGAGCTATTTAATATGACTGGAGCACTTTTTCTCATTAAAAAAGTCGAGGAAGTCGCTATCTATATCTTATGCATGACCGCTCCCGGGAACTTTGCCAGCGTGTACCTAAGTAGTTTTACGGTTCACTGTCTTATCGCGATAAGGTTGCGGTCCCCGGTCTTCAGAAAAATTTAATCGTCTTTTCCTACATTTAGCTGAAATACTATTTAAGTAAATAGCTTGTCGAGAAGTACTACTCCCTCTTTACGTAGCTTTTGTCTTCTATGGCGGGTCGGGACACAGCTCTCGTGGTATTCCTCATTTCGCGTATGTGTCATCTCGCGGATGTGTCATTTTACGTTACAAAAATGTGTCATTATGCGTGGGATCTCTTTCACGATCTGTCGCTTAAAAACACTTTGCATGCTTACTACGCACGATCTTTCTTGGTTACGTCCTTTCATCTAGTTTTTGGACTTCCTGTGAATCAATGCTCTTTTATATTTTTAGGCAAATAGACTGCTACTATGTACACATTCTCAATGGGAACGATAAAAGACGAGTTTACTGAAAGACGTGAATAATGACCTTGTGTTACACCCAAAAAAGACTTCCATTCCAAACGCTACATTCCCCACAATACATTTGTCAAGTCAATGAAATAAATGGTACATAAAAAATAAGATTGAGATTATAAAATATGAGAAAATAATTCTTCCATCCCGGGATATCATTTGACTAATAAATTTAAAGGAGCAAGCCCACAACTTGACTAACTCCTAATGGGACAGTTAAAGATAAAAATAAGATAATATTATCACACATTAAAACAATATAACATATACAGCGTGTAAATCCGCAATCGGGGGATATTCTTAGAAAAAATAGTATGTCATCTTATTAGCTAATGCAGACTACTCACAGTCAGAAACATTCAAGGAAACCGAGGATAAAAATACAACTTCTTTTTAGGGTGCGCATAGAAATAAGCCGAGTTTGGCTGTGTCATGGCTACGTACGTATTGGGAAGAAACCGAGATCGCTTAGTCAAGTGCAGCGAGTGAAAGAGACAATAATAACAGATGATTTCAGATTTCCCTCCCTACTCTTTAGGCTGTACACAATAGCCTGTGATAGGCCATGCTTTGCAATGCACAATTACTGTAGGCCACGATCACTTGGTGCTTACACAATTGGCGCATGGCTCATTGCTGTCTGGCAAAACCCAAAAAAACCAAAGTGAAACCAACTTCCAACTTCCCCACATGCCATTGCCCCCTGTACATAATGGCAATAGGGAGCAGTGGGCCAGCTGGGCCATTGTGTACTTTACATTGTGCCTTTACGGGCTTAGTACTGACAAAACAATCGATATTATCTAAGGCAAGTGCTTAGTAAGTAGGTAGGTCAGTAACCTATGTAGAGCAAAATTATCGCCGAAATGCATTTTTTCTTTACACGTAACAAAAAAGTGAGAACCTGATATCATACCTAGGTAACTAACCTACCTACAAATAAATCGGTGATTTGGCGTAGTTGAAAGTCTGAATCACCATTATTTACACTAATTGAGACGTTATTTACAGATTATTTTCAGGGTACTTACAAATTTTAAGTAGTATGGAGCAATTGTTCGAAGTGCCCACCATTCTGCACTATGCATAGTCTCGCACGGCGACACAAATTACTTTTTAAACTTTCTAACACAAAAATAATTTCCCTAACAGTTTGGAAGGCAGAATAAATCCTTTGCCGCAACACATTCGCACTGTTCACCTCTTCCGCGTACATCAGTCTCTTAATATCTCCCCACAAATAAAAGTCTAGGGGGGTAAGGTCCGGGGACCGTGCTGCCCAGGCCACTGGGCCTCCGCGTCCTATCCAATGTTCACCAAAAGTATCATTTAAGTACTCGCGCACTTGGAGTCTATAGTGAGAAGGCGCTTCGTCCTGTTGGAAATAAAGGTTTTGATGAAAATTCAATGGCAAGTCATCCAACATCTCATCAACCATGTGGTGCAGCAACTCCAAGTATGTAGCGCTGTTGAGGCGGCCCTCGATAAAATAAGGCCCCAATAGGTATTTGCCAACTTTGCCGGCCCACAGGTTAAAACTGAACCGATGTTGGAATGAGTCTCATTTTGTTTTACGGGGGTTGTGTTCTCGCTGACTCCACCAATGTTCATTGTGGACGTTGAACATACCGATTCGTGTAAACAAACACTTGTTGGACCATAAAATGTTGATGTTTTGGTTTTCAATCAACCAATGGCAGAATGCAACGCGTGAGGCTGCGTCCGTGGGCAGAAGATCTTGCACTCTTCAGAAGTGAAACGGGTGCATTTCCTCCCGTTCCAGCACTTTCCACACCGTCATGTGGCTGATGTTGAAGTGCCGCCCTGCCCCCCGGGTGCTGGCACGGGGTTCATTTTCAAAATAGGCAAGAATTTGTTCTTCCAGCTCCACGCTGGTTCCTACTCCGCCTCGACCTTGGGCATGGTTCTGTACGTCAAACTGACGGATACCTAGTAGCCGTTGAGTAGCATGGCATTACTCGGGGAGACTCGGCCGATTGGGGAATATTTCGGCGAACATATCGATAGTTCGCGGCAAACTATCACCACTCACTGCGTACAGTTGCACCATTTCCACTAATTCGACTTTTTGACGATTTGAGTAGTTGTCCGTCATTGTCTTTAGGAAGCAGCAGTGGCTTCGCCGACGCCCGCACGTAGTTAACGAAAGACCAGGTAGTAGGAACGACAGCACGTGCTCACGGCACAAAGTATTTCCGGTCACTAATTATTGGCCCTATTGGGAGCGGCGGCGGCCGGGTGGATGAGTGCGCGCACGACGCTTTTGATCTGCGCATGAGCTTGCCGCTCGTGGTGCAGAATGGGTGCGTTGCATGGTTGCCAAATCGTGCATCGTCCGCCCCGGGCAGAAACATTTAGGGATGGACAAGATGTTTCGATATTAGAGCTGTGCGTGGTCGTTATCGATAAAAATGGTGACGTCAGACAATAAAACACAGAATTTTATTTTTAGTTTATCATTGAATCTTGTTTACTATCAGCAGTAAAGTTACCTCCGTAAATATCCCTCAGTTGCGGATTTACACCTTGTATATTACAATAATACATCAGATGACAAACCAATCTCCCCTTGGATGAAGGGTTTGAGAAGGGTTAAATCGAATTTGAAACAGAAAGTGACAAAAGC
This sequence comes from Yponomeuta plumbellus, assembly GCA_947310845.1. NCBI lineage: Eukaryota > Metazoa > Arthropoda > Insecta > Lepidoptera > Yponomeutidae > Yponomeuta > Yponomeuta plumbellus. The sequence continues at coordinate 9,303,945 of OX371209.1, read as the reverse complement.
GACTAAAATAGACGCATCAAACATTCATAGACCGAAGAGGTTTTGTTCAGTGGTTTACTTGGAAACACAAACAAAAGTCAAACAATCGCACTATAGAGTAGGTATAGAGAGAGTCACCAACAATAGCGGTCGAATTACGACAGACGAGCCCCGCCGAGCTTAGACTCCCCGAACCCAATTATTCCACAAAGATTTCTGAGGGGCCATTGACGGATATACGAGTATTTGGGGATTTCTGCCGGAAGGCTCGGCGATCCGAGGGGCCATTGTGAATCAATGGCGACTTTTTTCGGTGAAGGTTAGGTCGATATTCGTCAATACATCGTTTGAAGGCCAATCAGTACTAAGTAGTTCTCATCATCATCAACCCATTATGTCCCCACCGAGGGGCACGGGTCTCTTCCCTGAGGAAGGTATAGGCCATACTCCACAATGCAGCGGAAATTGCACACCTGACAACATGAAATCGACCACAAAGCAAACGATGACACGTAACAAACTACTGCAGGTTGTTCCGACACACATAATTGCGACTAATCAAAGAAGCGACGCAAAGCAGCATTGACATGTGATGCTACGTACCTACTTGCGAAAGCTCATCGTTTCACAGAATACATAATAGACAGGTACAGAAGATTCACTCCGCAAAATCAGTTAAAGAAAAAGGGACTCCAGCAGCGATACTTAGGTGCAATGAGCGTTTTTCCTTATGTCAAATTTAGTTCTAAAAGAATCCCTAGGTGGCGCTGCAGTACCGTACTAATAAACGTCAAAGCAAAAAATAATACTATGGTTCTGTGGAATTTGTGATGGTTGATTACGGAAAAACAAAAAATGCTGTTGTCGTTTGGGGATAAGTGCGATTTTGGATATTTTGGAGTCCTTGCTGTGGATTGTGGGTTTGAATTTTTATTTTTATTACGAGAAACCTCGTCCGAATAGCAACCCTGGTTCCTTTTCTTGTTTAGTAATCTGTGGACTAACTTTGACATTGATTGCTACGAATCACAATTTTGTACGTAGAAACGAATAACGCCATCTAGATTATCTCAAGGAACTAAGAAAAAAAAAGAAAAGAAAAACGCTCATTCAGATCGCACGGTGCTAAAAAAGCTACGTTATATTCATCTACATGTTGCCTCTCTTTCTACCGCGTAACTCTTACCTCTTCTGGCGCCTGAATTCCTACCTATTTGCCACTCCGGAGTGGTCGCCGCATGTACTTACGCGTTCGATACCGAGACGCGTTGTGAAACAGGCCTGGTAATACGTGGTTGGATCGTTTTTTCCTCCTTAGCCGTTTTTGTGTCCCACAGCAGGGCAAAGGCCTCCCCTTCTGCTTTCCATGCCCCACTCTCTTCGGTTTTTTATTTCGACATAAATGTACTGCTGGTCAAAGACTTTCCCTGAGATAAACTATCTCTTCCCCATGTCACACATACTTACATAGTCGATACCGATAGTCGGCTTTAGATCATCATATTCATATATACGCCACGATAGGCTATTTGACGGTGTGAAAAAAACAGTATTATTTATACGTATTCGTATAAATTATGTGTCTAAGAACCAGTTTAAGGCATTTTTACTAAAAAAATAATTATTATTTGTAAAAAACACAACATAAAATTTTATAATTTGTATCTGCCGCCATTGTATCGAAAACGGCCTGGATTGGGAGATTCTATGATGACGTCACAAGTCAATAAAAATGGCGTCGGTCATTCATTCTTTCTTACCTTCATTGATTGGTTGACTGGGAAGTGACGTCATAATACCAGTGCGACGCCATATTGTCCAACACAGCGTTTTGGCGGCTTAATTAAAAAGTAAACTGCTTTTGAAATTAAGCTTCATCTTCTGGATGCCATTTACTACCTGGCTAGCCATTTAACACCCGTGGAAAAGCGTGAAAGCTAGTGCGGAGAATTTTTGTGGCTATTAGTAGGGTTAAAACACATTTGCGACAGTGCGGACAAAACGTACTTATTGCCTCAAAAATTACGAGAAAATACGATGGTTTATCTGAGCGTGGCTTCATGGCGTTCTTTTAATACTGTTGTGGCTTGAAAAAAGTTTTGTCACTCAAATTAATGTATAACATTGCAACTAGATGTTTTTTATCCCATCTATTCGAAAAGAACGACTTGGTTCGCCTTTAAGTGCAGCAAAGTATGGTGTTTTCTGTAAGAAACTTTTAGCGGGCAGTAATAAGTATTTACATCTCTCATATTCGGTAAGTAGGTCCTTATTACCCCCAAATGGGGCTTGTAGGTGACCAATTAGCGCTCTAGGGTAATAATGTAGCTAGAAAATCCCTGGGGCGGTAAGTAATTAAAAAAAAATCTAACCATCATACTGGCAATAGACATCATGCATTCAGCCCAATGACAAAAGAGGTCGCTTCGCTATTCAGCCTTGTCTTCGTATGAGTAAATAGTCATCAATTTTAAATATCGAACGGCGAAGCTCAATTTCGTTCTTGAAAAAAATAATTAAAAAAAAAGATGAAGAAGGCGGGAATAGAAAACTTTTAATTTAGATATTGTTTGTTTTTGGATATTTTTTTTATAATTACGTGCTAATTAGGAAAAAAACATTTCTGCAAGTGATGAAGATATAAACTGCACTCCCGATTCAATGAAATTGGAAGCTGAAGCAGCCATTAACAATATTTTGCCTGAAAGTTCTAAAGATAGATATTTGAAAACTTACGACGAGTTCATGAAGTGGCGAAAAGAAAAACGAGTAAATTTTTTATTCTTGTAATGCCGGTTTTTTTCTACTTACCTCACAATCGAGATGTAAAGCAGAGTAGTTAGCTCGGGTGTAAGTATCAATTGCACCCTCGAACTATAGGCACCCTCGCTGCGCTCGTGCGCCTAAATATCTGGGGCTGCAATTGATGCTTTGCAGCCCTTGGCTACTAATCTACTATTAATACTTTTTAAAAGTGCGCCGTAATTATCTTCGCCGCACACTTTTTGTATTTGGAACATCTTAGTGTTCAGCGTCAAAGAAATCGAACGCAAATATTGTTTGAATAAAGACTGGCTGGTACGACAGCCCATAGTCGCGCCGCCGCCGGCTGAATAAAAAAAAATCAAATTAAAAACGCACGAACTACAGCCCGCGTTTTCATCAATTTTAAAGGATTGTTAGAAATTCACGGTTTTGTTTTGAAAAATGAGTTCTTCAAGTGACAGTGAAAGTATTGGAACTGACGCAAGAAATGTGATGGATATTGTTCCCATAAGATATGGAATTATTTTTGAGCTGGAGCGTTTTGGGTAACATAATACTTTCAGACAATTTTTTAGATTTTGTTTAATTTCATACCTTAATTATTATGGGTCCTGGTATTGTTTAATTTTTTTTATTCTTTATTTGTGCTTATTGATGGCCTTCATTAAGCTAGCTAGCATGTGAAAAAAGTCAGCTAAGTTCCACACAAAATTATCCGAAACATTTTAGAGTAGTTTTCGGAGTGACAAGATTAGAGGGAAAGTATTTTAAAACTTTGGGGTCTTGTTAAAATATTTTGACAAGGATTCCGCCTACGTCTATTATGTCTAAAGGACGAAAAAGAGAGTTTTACCGCGAAAGTTTTAAAAGGCTTCACTGGCTTGAGCTAAGTGGCTTTGAGCATTAATAGAGACGTTTTCGCTTCCCTTGTAGTTTATCTAATATTCGACAAGTGTTTCAAGTCTCTTTCAACACAGTTTACAATTCGGGTATATAAACTATCCACCACAGAATGAATCTATAATCCATTTATCTATACTTCAAGTTATATGTATTGGGCCTGCTTTAATTAATGCTAAACGTAAAAACAAGATCCGAGAAAGAAACTCTTCTTAGCCGAAATAATACGAGTACATGTATAAAATCACATCATCAATTGAGATTCTACGAGAGTCAGATTCTAGTGATATTACGACCACGAGACAAAAAAATTTTAAAAAGTTCGCAAGATTACTATAAATCCGAGAATATTGTTAATTTATAACTGTAGAGTGGCGGCTGATCCTGCACTTTTGATATTGTCAGCAGTGAAGTGTAGCACGGTCAGTCGGTCAGTCACGCCCCACCGCTTGTACATAAGTACAGCGTCAAAGTAGCATTATATTTACTGACCTTCTAAATGAAATAATTATAACTATTGTAAAAATTTAGGACAATTAGGACAATGCCCACATTCGAAACCGACCCTATTACTAAGACTCCACTATCCGTTTGTCTATCTGTCGGTCACTAGGCTGCATCCCGTGAATCATGATACATATAGATAGACAGTTGAGATTTTCACATAATAATATGATGTATTTCAACTGTCGCTGTTGGCAATTATTGCCTACCTCTTTTGTACATACCTTTTCCTTGTTATTACATTAATATTAAAAATATTTAGTTATCTCAAAACCGTCTTTTTATTAACAGCCGCTATGACAACAAATACAAAAAACAGAATAAAATAAATATTTAATGGGGGTCCCATATAACAAACGTGATTCCTTTTTCCGATTTTTGTTCAATATTAATAACGGCAAGAGGTAGACGCTTGAAATACTCAAATGTTGTATAGATAATAGTACAAAACCCTTCGTGCGCAAGACCGACTCGCACTTGACCGGTTTTTCTTCTTAAATGTCCGTACGCTTTTACCAGAGCGGTCGTTGACCTCACAAAGCGTAATTATAGGCTCATGCATATTACATCTTATTCGGAGCCATATTTTATGAACGAGAAAGTATTTTTACCTTCCCAAAATACTCTTGATCCGAATAAGACTGAAATAGACTGAAATGAAATAATAGTTTACGTTGCGCCACTACTCTAAAGCCGCGTATCCACTAAGCAATATTTGGGGCGCAACACGTTGCACAACATGTTGCGCAACATGTTGAAAGTCAGCGCGGAGCTTTTGTTGCGACGCCGAACTAGGCGGGCGTCATGTTGCGCGCCCGCTGGCAACGTCGCGCGCTGTTGAACATCGTCGCCGAACATGTTGAGCGGCACGAGTTGCGTGCCAAATGTTGCCTAGTGGATACGAAGCTTTAGTTGGTCTTTTAAGACTAAATCTGCGGATCAGCCGCAGATTAAGTCTTAAAAGGCTCCTCGGGACAGTATTTTGGTTAGTTCTCTTACGTGGGTGATGTTATATTTATAAGACGAAGAAAAACATTTATCATACCAACAAGGCACATCATAGAAGCAAAATAAATAAAACAAAAGAGTGTTTGCTGTTTATAAGATCTTCAAGGATTCTGTGACATCTAATTTAAGGTGTAAAACTTGAAAGCGTCGGCCAACGCGCAGTGTAGGATCTCATAAAAAGAGGGGGTTTTGTCTGCTTTACAGAACTAACAACTTCGTTAAAGTAATTTTCAATGGTTTCCGTACAAAGTTTTCCTTAACTAAAAAGTTGGTCGCTTTTTACTCGTTAATATTCTCGACGTCAGAATCTTATAGTCTTTTGTTCTATTCCAACGAAAATTACTTTATATTTTTATATTTTGCCATCAATTTCAGCTCGTCTAGCTCTTTCTAACCACCTGAGAAACATAATTACATATATCTTATTGTATTATTGGGATAATTGAGGTGTATTTCTCGTAGCCCCGCGTGCTTGAGTGATCTTAAACGATCACGAAGTTAAGCAACACAGGGTGTGTTCAGTACATGAATGGGTGACCGTCTATGGCTAACGCCAGTGGCATTTTTCCGAGCGGTTCCGTGCTTCGATAGGCACGTTAAGCAGTTGGTGCCAGCTGTCGTCGATACATGGCAGTCGTTAAGCCAAGTCAGAGGCCTAAGGACGGCTTGAAAACTTCTGACACTAAGACCAGCCACTAGTCTTACATGCCTCCACCAATCCGGACTTGGCCCCCGCGGTGGAGTATGGCCTATACCTTCCTCAGGGAAAAGACCCGTGGCTCTAGGTGGGGACATAATGGGTTGATGATGATGTGGAGTATAATGTCGTAGGCACACTCTCCTGTAAAGTAATTAAATTATAAATCCGACCAAATTTTTTTTCCTTTTAAGTTCATTGTTATAATAATATAATGCTGCACTGATTTTTTTTCAGTTCAATTTTCTGCTTTCAAGTGTCTGAACTAGACCTTAAACAGACAGACAGATGGACGGACATTGCGAAACTATGAAATTTCCTTGTCATAATTAATTTTTTGTCGGAAGAGTCCGACCAGGTCTCTCTGATTCGCAGAGCTTAATCATGGTGAGCAGGGATGGAGCTCACGTCGTCGGTTGTTCGTCTCTGACAAAAAATCAAGTAAGTCTGTCTGGAGTAAAGTTAATAATGTCTTGTGCTTACGAAAGAATTAAGAAGAAGAAGTTCCTTGTCAACCCTTATAGTTTCGCCCCTAACCCTAAAAAGAATTTTGAAAGTAATAAAATATGTATATTTAAGTGAAAACGGAATTAAATGCTCTTAATGGCACAACCGGTAGATTCAATATTTATGAATAATTGCTATTATTCTTTCCGTTCACGCTCCACAAAATACACTGAAAAATGTAACTCTTGAAATTTAAGCTGCGAAAAAATTTTCCATTGAAAATATCAATTTTTAACTAACCCACCAGTGAAATCGATGGAGAAGAGACTAAAGTGCAAATTTATAATGTTAGGGTGCAGATAAAGATAAAAGATGATAAAAGATTTGTCAAATTTGAGTTTTGAAGATGATAGTACATAGTTGAATATTGTCTTGCATGCTTTGCCAAATTAAAAGCGAATTTAATTAAACCAACAAATTATCATACTTTAAAACAACGTACTTAATTATAAATAAAATAAACAATATTCAGTAATAATGCCAGATTTACATCTACGACATTTCAAGTCATCTTTCGGTCAAGAATTCCGTGCAGCAACTTCAAATACAAACGTACAGTGATATAAAAAAAATCTATTACGAAAAAAGGGATTAAATCATGTAGATCACGTAGGCTGCGGGATAACTACGGATATTTTTTCCCGGAGAATTTTTAAGCGACATCGAGGCGGGGAAGCGCGAATTAATGAGCAAACACCGAGACTCGAGATTCGGGTATCCCGAAGGAAATTACACTAATAACGAAACGTAGAAAAATTGCTTAGCCTGATTGTGAGCCCGACGAGGGGCCGCGTCGTGCAATTATCTTGCTTGTCCTTTTCCGAAATGTTTCATGAATAGGAAATCTCAATGACAAGCAAGATAGTTGAGATAGGTAAGTTTTTGTTGAAATACAATGTTGTTGAAATAAATGACGACCTCTGTGGCGCAGCGGTTAGCGCGTCTGCCTACCATGTGAGAGGTCCCGGGTTCGATCCCCGGCTAGGGACAAAAAAAAACCTCAGTTCTTGTATATAATAATATGTTCAAGTCTGCCGCATTATACTATATTTTTATTTTAAATGTAAGTGCAATAAATAAATAAATGTTTACATGTTTGTGAGGTCGCTGTTTCAGGTTCCCACGACAGTATTAGCCTATATGTAAATGTTTGTTGTTTATGTTTGTATAATACGTGCACTAATTTCAAGAAGGAAATCTACTGCAGGAACTACAACATTCTCCAATAAACATAAACATGCACATACATGTTTCTGACCCCACACTCGAAAACCCTTTGTCGTGGGAACCAGAAATTAATACCAACTTGTTGTACCATTTTATAATCGCGACGTAGCTGAATCAAGTAGCAACTACTACGAATACTTGCTACGGCGTAGCACCTGTAGACGTGTCGTAGCACGAAACGTAGTTTTGTGCCAAGTGTGGACAAAACCGACAAATCCCAACGTCGCCATGGGGGCTCCATTCACTCCGATATAACTCGCGATTAATCAAACATAGTAGAATCGTTCTGCGCAAACATAAAAGAACTACGTATCTCGATTTTCCGCCCGATTACCACATGAAAGTGTAATAAATCGCAACTGTTACGAGTGCGGAGTCTGCACTGTGCAAAGCCTACTATTTTCCTATAAGACATGGGTTTATTGGTCTCGTTTATAGACCCCAAGGGAATAAGTGGCAGCGTCCTACGCAGATAGTAAACGTTTATATTTACATAAATGAATTTCCAGAGAGTCTAAACTACTTAGTCTTTCTGAAGTTGAAGTTCCAACCTAGGAATAAACTTAATTTAACCCATATAGAGAAAAAAATATAGAAGCAACTTCACCACCTTTTGCATCGTAGAATTATTCTAATGACGCCTATTATTGGACTACGACGTTTCTTTACTTATGAATAGAATCAAATTGGTCTGCCCTCAGGTATGAGCAGTCATAGATACTCGAGACTCCTCCAACCACGAGTTTTGTTTGCTCAGGACGAGATTACAGTGTCGATAAAACAGAAGCAAAACAAATAATACGCTACTTGACTCGTATCAAATTTGACGCTATAAATGGATATTTCCTGTAGTATCTAACGTAAGAAACCGAAATATTTGCTAAGTAAATATACAGGATGGCTGTAAAATTTGCAACTTAAAAAAATATATTTTGCTTTTAAATCGGAACGGTGAAAACACTATCCGCCATCTTGAAAGCACCTTTGGTTGTAAACAAACATCTGTCAGTCGTGCGTGCGTAAGTTCTATTGTGATTTGGATTGGATTTAGTGTTTTTGCAAAAACTCTTCTTGTGCAGTTACTGTCTTATCATTTTATCGATAAGCGCAATCATGGACGCTGGATTCGTAGAAGCTGATAGTACCAATTTGCCAAAACCAAACCAAATCAAACCAAGCATTATTACAGCTAAAAACAGTTTCTGTGTACTGTACATTGATATTACAGGACTTACATTAAAGTGATCTTCACATAAATACACCCAAGTTTCAGTCGATAAAGAATCGGGGTCTCTCTTGGCAAGTTTGAGCCAAGTTTTTCGTATGTTTATTTCACTGGGTAGGTACCTACACGAATCCGCGACTTTCCGGCGGTCTTTATTGACGTGTCTTTGCAGTCTCGAATAATGCAATGATGATAATTGATATATTTTGCATGTAAACTCGATGAAATGATGAATGCGTTGTTGTTATTTCACTATGCTCACAGATCACTAACAGATTTTAGGACTAGGTAAAGATCGTTTTACCAAACAAGTCCCACGGTAAAATCCTTAAGGCCATAACAATAAAAGCCAAAATACATTAACCCATACTTCTTTCGTGGCACGAACTCTACCTATGTTGAATGTCAAACTTTGTTTACAAATATTTAGGACTTCAAACCATAGACAAAAATGGCGGACCGCGTTTTTGGCTGTTTAGCAATGCAACGTTTTAAAATAATGTTTTTGTTGCTTTTAGGTCCTCAAAAAATATACAAAAATATTTTTTGGTCTAATGGAAGAGATATTTAGCATTTAAGACATACTTGAAAAAAGAGTCAAGTGGCGGATTCGCACATGACAATCCAAATCCGAAGACAATATTATCTCGAAAAAAAAAACTTTTTTTTTACCTCCTATACGAATTCGCGTAAATTTTCTCCACAATCTGGCAAGACAGTCGTATAGCGCCATCTCTTGGCCTTAAACTGTCCTAGAGATATTGCTGTCTTGCCAGATTGTGGAAAAAAATTACGAGAATTCATATATGATGTAAAAAAAAGTTTTTTTTTTTTCGAGATATGTAGTACTCTTTGGATTGTCATGTGCGACATAATAGGGAATGGATGAAAATATTATAAGTGCTTGATATTTTTTTTGGTGATAGGAATAACCTTCCTTAACGCGGGAAAAAAGTTTCAATTTTTTTGGCCCCGTAGTTAATTTTTAAATATACTTAATATGTTTCCATTCGTAGTTCTGGGCTTAGTACGGCATATCAGACATATTCCTTAGTCCGCTACGTATAAAAAAAAATCCACCTTGAAAAAATATCAAGCACTTCTGATATTTTCATCCATTCCCTATTGTCACTGCTTCGATAAAACTGGTGGCGTGACTGATTTAATTTTGAACCCTTACCGGCTATGCTAGGAGAATGATTTATGCTTGGCACTTAATTATTCTTTTCTTTCTTTCTTCTTCTTCTAATATATAAAATTCTCGTGTCTTAATGTTAGTGCGCATACTCCTCCGAAATTACTTCACCGATTTTCATGAAACTTTACATGTATATTCGGTAGGTTTGAGAATAGGTTGTTATTTATTTTTCATAGCGCTAAGTGAAAAAAAAAATTGGCGAAACAACTTTGCCGGGGCAGCTAGTATTATTTATATAATTATTAGATTTCTGAGAAAAGTCATGTTTTGTAATTTGCAGACATGTATAAGATTAAAAGTATAAAATTTTACTGTCTATAGTGGACAGCTATGAGATTTTGGAATCTTTATTTTGCCTGTAGGTATAGTTTTGCCTGTATCTCAGAAGAAGGTGTATAGTACCCATAGACTAGATAAAAATACGTGATCCACCAAACACAGGTTTTTTTTATACTTTTTGCTTTTACATTACTGGACTGAACAAATATTGTTTTATTATTTTGTAAAAAGTTCAGTATGCCTAAAGATGCCGAAAACCTATTTGATTATTCGGTTGCATTTATTTTGTAAGCATTTTACTACTGTAGAACTGTTCAAATATCACTCGGGTCACGGCCAGTCACAAATTGTTACAAATTCAAGTTTAAACGGTCACAGCCTCCCTTGTTGATTCGTATAATATGACTACACCCCGACGTCAATTGGATTAACTTGGATTGTTTGGACAAAAGTTATCAACCTCGTAGCTTAGAGGCTTAAGTTTCTTCAAAGTAATGGGTATTTGGAGTTGTAACGATTTATTTTTTAATTAAATTACATTACCCGGAGGGACCGGCCAGGATTTGCCAGTTGCTTCGTTTCAACAAAACGCAACGCGCGCTATTATTGGCTTACGACTTTGGTTGCCAAAACTGACTGTTCCATTCACATATCGCATATGTGCAAATGCCTTCAATCTGGGTTCTTATTATGTTTGTGTTATTTACGAATACTCTCTAGCCTAGCGTGGGGCCAGAAGTAATGTATGTGCCTGTATGTAAATGTTTATGAATGCTCGCGGTACCGGCTCGCGCCTGCCTTATACAGATTCCCTGTAAACACCTCATTAGGAAGGGTAATGACGTTCACACGGCTGGAAATCTAACAACAGAGGACCGCATTCTGCTTCTAAGCCACTAAAGAGAGTGTGGGCTTCAATACCACAAGTGCCCACCGTGGGTCGACCAGTAAGCCCTGAGATAGGTAAACACCTCAGACAGTCAGGTTTTCTTACGACATTTTCCTTCACCGTTAGTGTGTATTGTTGCTGGTATAACTTCACAAATTAACGTAATGTTTCATGTTAATGTTTCATGAACGTAGTTTTTCATTTCATAATGTTTCATCAATCATGTTCCTACATAATATGTAAAATCAATAAATATCAATAAAATAATACATAAAAAGGCGCTGTCTTTTTGTATTTTATATTCCTTTCCAGGCACTTTAAACACTTTGGTTAAAATAGGTGGCCGTGCCTTAAGTTAACCTTCTATGATCATGTCGTATAAATTTATGCTCTAACTGTGAAGCCGTGAGGCTGCATAAGCGATTCAAATCGACTTCCAATATCCGTCCCTTATTACGAGAGACGTGTCCTGAGTTACGAGTCTATACCAATACTCTCAGTCTCAGAAAATCAGTTATCTAAACTTTACATGCACTTGCTAAACGTAAAGGAAAAACATAGTGATAAAACGTTAATGGTAGAGACAGAAACTCAAAACTTGAAATCGCCGATCGGGGCGTCGAGTCTGGTAGTGCATTATAGTACGATGACAGATACACGGTCAGGTCACGTTACGTGTTTTTTCATATCATTGACGCCTAGAGTGTTTGATAAGAGTGCACGCGTAGATTTGAAGCGGCAATGAAACGAAATCACCATGTTCATGTAGTTGTCATTGAACTACAATGCATTAAGAGAATTTAGGACCTGCATTGGGGACGCGTGGTTTTTCTTCCTAAGTAAGACTGATTCTCTGCAGTGGCGCCCTTATAGATTTGCTCATGTGCCGCATATCTGGTTGTTCAAAACGTAATAATATATGCGTGTCTTCCCATTAAAAGTGTTCTCTATCCGTCTATCCGCGGCAAACGTCATACTGTCAGTTTGTTGTATCCACTCGATAATCTTCGTACCTCGTCGACAAGACAGAAAGAAGTAGAGTGGCTTGAAGGAGCTCTGTGTTGAACGAGAATGGACCGATTGATTGATGACCGATAAATATCAATTATATCGTTTTTATGTGCTGTTAGTCTTCCTAGTATTAAATAAATAAAAATATATGTTTAAAATAATAAAACTTCCTTTATGAAGCACTGTAAGGTTCCACAAAAAGATTTCCCAAGATATTATTATAATATATTAGAGTTACCTCGGACGCGGTTGAAAAAATCGTCTAACAAGACGCACTCTGCGCAAAAAAGCTTATTATAATATCAACGATTATTTTGAAACCAAGGATGTCTGATGTTAAACAGTAGATTAATATTAAATGTATTCAGAGGAGCATTGTGTCTAGGGTTCAAGATATCCATGAGTAATAATTTTCAAGTTTCTTATATAATATATAATAATATGATAAATAATAATATTTCACGCCTGTTATCCCCGAGGGGGTAGTCAGAGTCACGAATCTAAGTAATTAAGTAATTAAGTTTCTTAATTAAGGTGAAAGTGTTTTGGAAAGAAAAAATGTGGAGTTTCTTTGCGCGTTTCTTTTCCACGTAATCTTTTAATTATAAAACACTTTGACGTTCATAAATTAAACATTTTCTTTTTATTGTGAATAAAATATTTTAATTTTAATTTTGTGTATATTAGTCAATTATCTTTTATTTATATACTTAGCTAGTCTCTCATTAAACACTAGTAGGTTATCCAGCAATTCTCAGAGCCTTAACGTATTTCTGAAAGTTGTAAGTAGATCTAAAGGTTATCATAAAAAAGTTTTCCAATCAAAACATGAGTGCTTATATCTGCAAATACGAGTACTCTTATGTCCCTCCAATATACTTCTGCTAAATAACAAATATTGGTTATCGTCTACGACTAACGCTAGTGGCATTTTTCCGAGCCGTTCCGTGCTTCGCAAGGCACGTTAAGCAGTTGGTGCCGGCTGCCATCGATAGATGGCAGTCGTTAAGCCAAGTCAGAGGCCTTAGGGCGGCTTGAAAACTCTGACAGTAAGACAAGCCACTAGTCTTATAAGCCTCCACCAATCCGGACTTGGCCCCTGTGGTGGAGTACGGCCTATACCTTCCTCAGGGAAGAGACCCGTGCCCCTCGGTGGGGACATAATGGGTTGATGATGAAAACCAAGCGGATAATAATAATATTATCTTCATGTTAATGTTACACTAAAGATACTGAAATAGTATTTGTGCAATGGTTTCCGTAATTAAATGTAACATTACATTTAATACATTTACATTTAATTAAATGGAGTATTTTGTGCTGTGTTCTACACCTGAATGTCAACTTAACTTGTACTCTATGATAGCAGAAACTTTTGGTTAAGGAACGTTTGGAACGTTTTAACGTTCAAACGAAAATTAAAATGTTCTCATACTCGCAGCAAATACAAGGGGTAGGCAGAGACCAGGAACAGCCACCTGCCACGATCCTGACAAATCACTTTCGCTTCATCGATATTAATTAGTCGTTACGCACGCACGTTGAAATCGGGTACTTTTTATCTTGCCCTTTGCTAATACATCCCTTATTTTGTCGAATTATGCCGAAAATGAAAGTTTTACATTGAATAATTTATAAATCCATATTTATGTTTGTTTCTTATAAAATTATCTTGGGCGGGTCAGACGAAAGCATTATATTAAGCATTGTTATATTAAGAGGTCTGATCGAAATCTTCTTAAAGAATTATTCAATTATTAGCGATCCTAAGTCAACAATTTGTTCAACAATGGATAAAAATACAAATTATCTCCCTGCCTTCATAAGGAAAAGCCCCACATTTATCAAACGATATACTAGACTGCCTCGTTGGTATAGCGGTATCACGTCTGATAACTATGACGAAGTTAGTGGGTTCCACTCACACTGGACGCTATCGAACATTTGTGCAAATAGCCTAAGTCTGGATATATTATAATAAATATAACAAGAGGTAAAATCGACGTCATCGACCTAGTTTAAAAGGTCGTCCGACTACTTGTACCTAATAGCAGGGCGCGGAGGCACAAACTATTCGCCGAAAAACAAGCCCGCACTAACCAGTACCAGAGTGCTTATACTCAGTATAAGCACACAGCACTCAGTTGAAAAGGTCGTCCGACTGCTTGTACCTAATCAGGGCGCGGAGGCACAAACTATTCGCCAAAAAACAAGCCCGCACTAACCAGTACCAGAGTGTTTATACTCAGTATAAGCACTCAGCACTCAGTTGAAAAGGTCGTCCGACTACTTGTACCTAATAGCAGGGCGTGGAGGCACAAACTATTCGCCGAAAAACCAGCCCGCACTAACCAGTACCAGAGTGCTTATACTCAGTATAAGCACTCTATACTTTTCAGTTATACTGCTTATACTCAGTATAAGTTCAGTTATACAGTTCAGTTCAGTTCAGTTATACTGCTTATACTCAGTATAAGCACTCAGCACTCAGTTGAAAAGGTCGTCCGACTTATTTTACCTAGCAGGGCGCGGAGGCACAAACTATTCGCCGAAAAACAAGCCCGCACTAACCAGTACCAGAGTGCTTATACTCAGTATAAGCACTCAGTTGAAAAGGTCATCCGACTACTTGTACCTAATAGCAGGGCGCGGAGGCACAAACTATTCGCCGAAAAACAAGCCCGCACTAACCAGTACCAGAGTGCTTATACTCAGTATAAGCACTCAGCACTCAGTTGAAAAGGTCGTCCGACTACTTTTACCTAATAGCAGGGCGCGGAGGCACAAACTATTCGCCGAAAAACAAGCCCGCACTAACCAGTACCAGAGTGCTTATACTCAGTAGAAGCACTCAGCACTCGCCAGTCGCGCGCGCTGCGGCTTCTCTGTGCCCTGCTCGCTGCGGCACCAGAGTGTGATGTGTTTGCGGATGGGATTGCAAGTGCAGTGAAGCTATGTAAGAGAATGCTAGAAGATGTTTGATAGGTAGTGCTCAGTTATAATATTGTAACGCTTATAATTAATGTTATGTTGCAATATTTATGTAAGTAAATAAAGAATAATAAATGAGGAATATTTTCATATTGTTTTACGACAGCACAGGGTATTCTAGTTTGGGAGCAGTACAGGATACCAAACGATGATGATGATGATGATTGTTCCGACCGATTTCGGCCATGGCGACCACTTTGACCCCTAATCAGGCATTTGGCGCTGGTGAGCTCGAAGATGGCTTATGTAGCCTATCTTCACGGCGAATCTCCGTGCACACTGAGGGCATGTGAGAATGCCGTTCTCATAATTTGTATGTATATAATATATAATAGGCACAGAATATATAATAGTACAAGTACAGAAGATTCACTCCGCAAAATCAAAGAGACTCTAGCAGCAATACAATTAGGTGCAATTCAGATTGCACGGCGCTAAAAAACCTACAGCTATATTCACCTAGATGTTGCCTCTCTTTCTATCGCGTAACTCTTACTCGTCTGACACATTAGGGTTGTCTTCATTCAAAGAATAATTACATCTGAATCGTTTATTACCAGTTAACTTTTGTGAACAAATGACGTTTCAAATAAATCTAGGCTAGGTCTTAGTAGTGGTAGATCAGAAAACTATTTTACTTTTACAATATTTGTAGTACTTCAACCTAAAAAGATACCCATACGGAATACGTTAGTGTGTACCTTATGAAACTAAATATCTTATTTAGGTGTTATGTATGTAGGTACATGCGTATCAAATCGCACTTGTAGGCAGGTACACAAAATTATAATAACAATACATATGAAACATTTAATAACTTTTTTGCGGTCTAAGTAGCTACAACAAACGAAACACCAACTATTTTGCACGTGTTGCAAGCAACTAGCTAAAACATAGTCTTTAGATTTAAAAAATAAAAAAATAAAAATAAAATAATCAGTTCTTGGATTTTTTTCATAGGTCCCTCGGAGGGGTCACTGGGAGTGTAAATTCAAAGAGTATACTGAATGCTCGTGCGTATATTCAAAAACGGGTTTTCTTGAATAACTCGGCCATTTTTGATTTTACGGTTTTAACGACCAAAAAGGAATGAGAATGACCAAAAACAGTCTATGTTGCTTTTGCATTGCGCTTTAAGCATTTATACCTCAAAATGTTTCTTTTGAAAAATGATTTCATAGTTCTATTTGATAAAATAAAAGAATCAGGGGTTTAAAAGTAATAATTAAAAAGTATCTGTATTGATTGTATAACTTCAGTGGGAGATGATAATGCACGTACCGCGAATGCACATCCTGAGAATGTACGCCCTGGTAATGTACAGCCATTGAATCCGTGTACATGTACATGGATTCCCGTCCGCACGTTCTCGGGTCGTGCGTTATCAGCGTTTCTAAACGAATCCCAAAAAAAATACCTCACACACTCCAGTAAAACGCGCAAAACCTATGATGTGAACAAAGTAGTTGGTTGTATTCTCTGTGATGTGAACGAGGCACCGAATGGTCACCGATTCCAGGGCTGTACGTTCCGCGTTCGTGCATTCCAGGTACGGACCGGGAATGCACGGACGGGAATGTACAGGCAGGAATGCACATCCCGATAATTGGTGTCATTTGGGCACGAATTCCCGGGCTGTACATTCTCATGCCGTACATTCTCGGTCCGTGCAATAGTAACCCACTTCAGTCACTCAATACAGATTACAAACACAGATTAGATTAAATTATTGCAAAAATCGCAAAAGGTGTACTGTGTACTACATTGCGAAAGTGCAAACTGCAAACGGGGAGTTTTTGACGGGAATTCAAACGAGCGGTTTTATTACGGTTTTATTTTTGCAAATTGATCTTAGTGGATTTGATATTGTTTAATTAATGTAGTTTATTGTTAAAATGACCATGTGTAATGTGTATGAACAATCCAACCGGCCCTTTTGGAAATCGTTGGGAGATTCTAATACTCAGCAGTGGACGTCCAATGGCTGAAATGATGATGATGATGATGTATGAACAATATGTGGAATAAATAACTAAAATAAACCGCCATTGTGGGCTTAGGATAGTCTTTGTTTATGCTTATCAGAAATTATCTCTTTGTCCCCCATTAGGCTCCTTAAACATTGCGACTTTTTGCAGCGATATAGTCGCGATTTAGACGATTTGCTAGTGCATGGATACACTCGCAAATCGTCCATCGTTACACACACACGCTATCTGCAAAAAGTCGCAGTATGTAAACGCCTGCATATTTGGCTAAAAGCATAAATAATCTATGGCATAAAGCACAAACTTCTTCCGTAGGAACGAACCTCAGAATAAGGGAGGACCGAACTGATTGACCTATGCTTATAATTAAAACTAAAAGGTGTCAATGCCAATCCAAAATAACAGTAAACCACCAAAGTTGTCATAGCCTCAAAACATGGGCTCAAAATTAAGATTTCTTGGAACTCCCATGTAATATTTTCATAATATTTTTCCTGCATAATCCAGAGCTAATTTCTTATAGTTTACCGTTGGTTTCATCAATGTGCAAGAAGACGCAAAAATAGACGAACTCCTATAGTAAATTGATCATTCTCCTTTGATTCTCTACAAGTTTGGTCCTCACAATTTTTCTTTTTCCTTATTATTATTAATTTTTATTTCCAAAATATCAATTTTCGGGGAAAAAGGTGGGAACCGAAATTGTTCATATTTTGATTCTCTACAACTTTGTTTCTCTTCAGTCATGCCGTAAAACGTGGAACATAGGAGATAATGATAACATTTTGAATTTGTCGCGTTTTTAAGTTTTAATTTCCAAAATATCGATTTTGGGGGAAAAAGGTGGGAACCAAAATTGTTCAGAATTTTAATCTCTACAACTTTGTTTCCCTTCATTCATGCCGTAAAACGTGGAATATAGGAGATAATGATAATAGTTTGAATTAGCCGGGTTCTTCAGGTTTAATTTCCAAAATATCGATCCTAGAAGAAAAATTATCAGGACCAAACTTGTAGAGAATCAAATTTCCTACAATTTTTGTCCTCACAGTTTTACTGTATAATCAAAAATGGACGAGTTATTCAGGAAATTTTCTAATATACGCAGGAGCCTGATTCAGTCTACTTTTTGAATCTAGACTCCCAGTGACCCCCCGAGTGACCTACGAAAAAAAAAATCCAAGAACTAATTATTCACGGGTCTAAATCTATAATGACTGAACTACTGGCTATCGGTTGTACTAAGTATAATTTATACTTATTTCTCTAACCAATTATGCTACTTATAACGAAACAGATCGTAAATTTCTAACATGAGAAATTCCTTTAATTCTAATAAACTCTTGTTTTGGAACCTTTACCAACCTTCATAATAACCACTCGCAATCCGTGTTTAAGCAGTTAAACACTGCAAAGTATTTTTTTGCCTTTTTATGTTTCTCCTTTTTTAAAACATCAGTCGGATCGGTGAAGGTTACGAACAAAGCTCGCGCGCGCGTCACTGCTCGCTCGTGAGTCCCTACCAATGCCCATCCGATGCGGTGGCCGCATGTACTTACGCTTTCGATACCGCCACGCAAAGTTAAGGTTAAGCCCTGGTTAAGGCAGCAGGTGGGCGAGCCTTGAACTGGTCGCGTTTGGTATCCAGGTCAGCTTTGCGCTGAACCTCGAACTCGCGTACGGTACCAAACGATAGGCAGCCGATTACAGTAAAGGCACAGACAACAGTATCAAGTTCACATTTAATGGACGTTCAATGGTTGCTTCGATTGATAGTTCTTGTCATTAAAAATAAACTTATATACTTGAGCTATTACAAACGTGCGAACTGAGTCATAAACATTTGTATAAGACCTCTCTCTCACACATCTAAGAGGCATATCAGGCATATCGGAACTCTCGCTCGCGCTTTTATGACTCGGTTCGCACGTTTGTAATGGCTCAAGTATATTTCGAGCCATCACATAGTTGAGTAGATGCCAATATTTTATTGTTGATTTTCCTTTAACGAAGAACGAAAACAATATTTCAATCAACATTTTTTTTTTTTGAAGATCTTACACATTTTTTTCTGGAATAATAATTAATTTGGCAAAAACTATTTTTAAAAAAGTAAACTAAAGCTAATTTAAATAAAATATTGGAGCCAGATCGCTGTCGGCCGGTAGAGTTCCGAGAAGGCTGGCGGCATTACCTCGCTGTATGGCGAGGCTTAGCCTTTGGCCAAAGTAGGCACCATCCCTCGGATCTCCAGAGGCGTCAACTAGGCGCGACGAGATCTCCTTAAAGAGGAGTCGCGCCTCCGGGCCCCATGGCCCCAGAGTCTCTACCCCAAAAGGCACAAATATATAGCCCTGACCTAGAGCTGCATATTTGCGCTTCTTGTTCGACTCTGCGATAGTTGCCGCCGCGCCCGCATGGCAGGCGGTCGCTTGGACATGGGAGTGTGCTAAGGTATCGACGCACGTTGCATCCCAGACCAGCGACCGCCCATTCTTCCACGGGATGAGCGTCATTCCGTCGGGCCTCTTGCCATCGTCACGTGCTATCCCACTCGGCTCTAATACAGCGGGCACGCTTGCGCTGACAAGGGCCCGACGAATGACGTCATTCAGGGCAGCGTGTCTGGACAGACGTCCAGCGCTGCGGCGGCAAGTCAGGCCATGGTGACCTAACTCGTCGACGCCTCCACCGGCAGCGATGTGGCTCGTTGGTCCTGGCCCCCAGTCTCAGACTAACTCCCAGGCTAAAGGTAGTCCTGTCTAAAAGCGTCCCTATGCTCGCCGATGGGAGGGCCCTCAGCCAGTAGCCCGACTCTGGCTCACAGCTCGCTAGGAGACAAGCACGCTCCGCATCATTCACTGCAGTATCAATGAGGTCTTTACGAACCTGGATGCAGAGCGGCTCGTCCCAAAGCCGATGCAATGCCGTATTTGTCGGTACGTCCTGGCTCAGACCGGCTGCGTCAGACCAGGCGCTCCTGGCCTCAGCCAAGCACGCAACCTCTACATCTCCAAGAGACGGGGAAACAATTTTACCAATGAGGCCGACCGTGCTATGAACTAAGGACAGGAACGCCGGAAGGGCTACGCTTGAGGCAGTTCTTATACCCAGGCCACCATGACGGATCGGAAGTGTGGCCTGGGTCCAGCTCTTATCTTGCATCAAGCAATTTAGGATTTCTGTTAAGGTGGTTCTGATAAGTTCGTCCAGACAAAGTAGAAGATCCAGGTGATTCCAGAGGGTTGAGCACCTGAGAGCATACGTAAATTTAGGGACAAAAAGGCAAAATTGTATTATCCAGTAAGCCATGTGTGGACTAATCTCTTTGAGACGACCAGACGACTCTTTAAATTTATATATTTGATCACAAGTGAAACCAGCATAAGAATCGTCCAGAACTGGGGCACCTAGCAGGCGAAGCGAATCACTGTCAATAACTTTGATATTAGGTGCCAAATAATTAAATTTTGATGTCAAATCTTGTTTCTTATCGGAGCGTGAAACACTATTATTATTATTTTTTTAATTATAAAAACCATTCGTAAGTAAATGTTCCTAATGTGCTCTATGGAATCTACATAGATAAACAAAGCGCACATACGTAAGCATATTCGGAGTTACGCACGGCTCAATGCTTACTTTCAAGAAATTGTTACGCGCCAGTAAATCAATACGCTGTGCACAGCGAACTACGATTGATCGTTCCATGAAAAGCATTCGCGCCTACTTATTTGCTTTTCTGTTCGTTCAGAGATTCTGAAACAAAGATAACAGTGTTTAAACGTAAATCACGTCATCATTTAAGTAGAAATGTTTTATGCAATGTATGACATTTTTGAACAAAACATTCGTAAGCACTACAGATTGTAAATTTTTAATCCGGCTCAACTTAATTGGCTTTTTATCGGACGAGTCCGACCAGGTTTCGTTCCGATTCGCAGGGCATAACCTCCTGATGCCCATATGCCCAACTGTAATAAAAATATTTTTGGCTAACTGCCCACGGTACTCACACGAGTACTTTTGCTTTTACCTAGCTTACTGCCCAGAAACTTAAACTTGAATAAATGTCACAAAAATGACCATACGGTGTTAGCAATAGTATATACAGGTAATGCAATAAAAAAGTAACTAGTTTCAATAGTTTTTAAGGGAAAAAAAATAGTCCTTGTGTGAGGACCGTGGGCAGGAAATGAAAGTAAAAGAGGACTAATTTACTTTTACAAAAAAAAATTATTAGACAAATCGGTAGCAATCACACCACTTTGAAAATTAGTAACTACTAAGGAACACACTAAGGTACATTAGTATTGTCTTACATAAGTTTAGAACCTATATTTCTTTTGGATAATCTGTTACACTTATCAATTATCATATTATTGAGATCAACATTATATCAATTATATATAAAAAAATAATAACAAAAGGAAAAACCTTCTGAAATTATAAAACAAAAACATCTTTCTCAAAGTTTGACAAAGTTGAAGGTGAGCTAGATCCGGGAGTTGAAGTTGACGGTGAGCTAGATCCGG
This sequence comes from Yponomeuta plumbellus, assembly GCA_947310845.1. Taxonomy (NCBI): domain Eukaryota; kingdom Metazoa; phylum Arthropoda; class Insecta; order Lepidoptera; family Yponomeutidae; genus Yponomeuta; species Yponomeuta plumbellus. Next base: position 9,282,241 of record OX371209.1, on the reverse strand, counting down.
GAACAATAGAAGGCTCAGGTGACTGCTCCTGGATGTCATCATCTTCAATGGAGTTTTCAATGGGTTCATATAATGGGCCATCTTCCTCTGAGAGATGTATGTCAGAAATAGCTAAATCGTCTTCAATATCGTTATATTCTGTAAAAAACTACACATACAAGTTTATCTAAAATTATAGTAAAGCGGCCCAAACTCCTCAAGTGAGGACTAAACGTATATGTAATTAAAGACCACGGTACTCACACAATCACCAATGTAAATTGATGCTCATAGAATGTTATTAACAAACGATAATGATAAAATATTTGTGTCCGCCATTTGCTGACACATTCAACAATAAGGTTTTACGAGAGTTATTGGAAGAAATGATAAGATCACAGAAATAAAAAGAGATTAAAACTTACTTCCGCGACGTGGCCGCTACATGGTTCCTTCTTTTGACGTTTGTTGAAGGAACGATTGATTAGCCACAGATGACACTTATGACAGCTGTTAGTAATTGAATGTCAGTTCCTTCCGGATTCAATAAGTAAAAAATGGCGCTAAATTCAAATTAAAAAAATGGTGGTAAAGTATTCGTCCTCGAAGAAGGACCGTGGGCATTTAGTCCAGAAAAAAATGTTTGTAGCTTGGGCAGTAACGGCTTTACTTCTTTAGTACTCACAGAAGTACCGTGGGCATCAGGAGGTTAATCACGGTGAGCAGATTAAGCTCTGCGAATCGATAAAAAGCCACGTTGATCCGGACCAAAAGTTTACAAAATATATGACATATTTAAAAAAAAATAGTCTCTTTGCCTAGTTTAGGGTGATGGATACCAAGGTAACGAAGGTTTCGGATGCTGCTTGCCCTGTAGCACATTTATCCGCATATATCCACATTCACTATTGACATTCGGTCATTATGGGTCACTTACCAGCACTTCCAGTCGATATATTCTTGTTTTTTCTTCATTCTCTCCACATGTCAAAACCAACGCAATTTTCCCTTTTTCAATTATGGTTACTACATTTTCTTTCAGTCCGCAACGTTCCCTAATTGCACTATTGTGTGTTCTGTCGTTCAAAGTAATATCAAAGCACTCCACGCTTTCCCCGCAAAGCCTATTTCTCAGCAGAAGATGTCTGCTCAGCGTCAAAATATGATTAAATAGCGGTTGAGCTAAATTAAGTACCTACCCATCCAGCACAAAAAGCTCATTAATTAACGTGGCGGGAGTACATAATCCTTTGTTCCTTATCCCGGCCGCCGCAATGGTTTCGCGAAACTATTTTAATTCCAAGCTAAGCGTACACTTAAAGGGCGCATTTCTTACACCGACCGTATCTCAAAACAGGATTATCGTTTTCTCTAATTTTTAAACAACTTCACAAAAATAGGTGGTTTTGGAAATTCTTTTTTTTATTTCAAGGGGTAGACTTCACAAGTCGTCACGTAGTCACCACATCAGGATCTGATGATGAACTCTTCAAATTTTAAAGGCAAACTTAAAGCGATTTGGGTGTATTTCATAGCGAATCATGCACTATAAAAGCACTATATCGGCATTATAAACTTTCCTTGGACTCTTATTTGGACGCAAAATGGTACCCGTTAATGATACACGCCGTATCTTATACGGCCCGATCTGCACCGCGTATCTTGATATATCTCGTCATCATACACTGGCATGCTACAGCATTTGATAAGTATGGACGCGTTTTTTACAAGGTGCGCCTTAATAATGCGACATGGACAAAATGAGCGTCTATATTTATGATAAAAATACTCGATACTATACTACTGATCGTGATACGTCAAGATGCTACAAATGTGGACGCGGCTTAACGGTATGCTCACATGTACATAATTATGACATCTTCACTTCATCTTCAGTTCTTAGCAACTTCGTTAGCATTTGCGCCGCTTACGAGCGGTCGTGTGCTTAAAATCAAATTCAACTCAAGAACAAGTGACGATTAAAAGTTGTCAGGCATATTCCCAAACAAGGTTCGTGTAAAGTTTTGATGGGAACGAGCTCTTGAAAAGATAAATTTTACTGGTTGCGAAAGTTGTACTACCGACACGACGGCGGCTGATCAAACTTTGCATTTTAGTTGAGCTAGTGGATACTAGTGAAAACAAAATAAGGGCATCTGTCATGATTTTTGATAAATTGCGGCAAAGGTTCTATTTAATTTAATATTAACCTTCATAAGGTCTTCGGGTCAAATTTTACCCATTTTGGCATAAAAATTTAATTTCCTCAGAAAATAATCGTTCAAAGAGTTTGATATTCTATGACTTTTAATCATTCGCTTCAATTTACTTATTATTGGAATAAGTTTATCAAAAATGATAAAAATATTTTACTATTAATGATAAACATATGTTTTTTTTACTGTAACGGTCTTCGGGTCAGAATTGACCTCAACTAATAACAAACGCACAGTGCATCTGTTATCGTTCGAATTTCTTATGTTTCGCATAACTTTTTGAATGAGATGTTCTTTTATTCTACCAACACAAATCTTAGTATTATATTATACATCAATTCAATAAAACGACCTTAGTTTATAAAAAATGACAGGCAGTCAAATAGAAGCGGTGTTATTAGTAGAAATGTCTGATAGTAGTGAATCTTGTTCTGAAATCGAAGAAGCTGAACCATCAGATAGCTTGGATAGTGACAGTGAATCAGTGCTTGTGCTAGCAATGAAGTCAAAGAATGGGCAAATACACTATTCCAGAAACCCTGTCATACTGTCTTATGGCAGAGCTTCCAGAGAAAACATAATAAACTTGACACCAGATTGACACGCTATTCTTGCTCAACGATCACCTTGGAAGAAAAATCCATTTTTGAACAAACAGCTAGAAAGAAGGCTGCCTAGCAAATCGGTGACACAATTAGAAAAACTTAGTTTATGTTTTTGTGAAAACTGGAAAGCATTACCGAGGGCACCCTTTTCAATAGAAATCACAAAAATGTAAAGAGTCAAAAAACAATGTAAAGAGTCCATCAACTTCGACTCAACAAAAACAACGCTCGTTCAACTAAAACGGCTCCCAAAAGGAGTTGTTGCCAACTACATAATATGTTCTAAAAATAACAATAAAACACCTTTGATCTGTATGGACTGTAAGAAATTCGTATGTAAAATCATTCTAATACAGTGGTTTTTTTATATACCTACCGCTCAGTCTCTTTTTATACAAATGTCTAACAACATTGTATATTTTGTTTCTATTAGATGTATAATATTAACATTTATGTATAAATGAATGGTAATTCTGTAGAAATAAATATAAATGTCAAGTAAATCCATTACATAATATTTATATATTTTTTTGTACATTTTTTAGTTTAATTCTACTACTGGGTCAAATCTGACACGAAGTACGGCAGCGTTTGTAAAATTAAAGACCTTATGAAGGTTAAAACATTATTTTAGGACGAACTGTAATTTAAAAGATGTATCTAAGATAATTTTCAACAGTTCATTATTTTAAAAGTGGCCATTTTGAATAGAATTACATTTTAACGGATTTGTCAGAAAATGGCGCCAAGACCAACCAATACCATGCGCTCGCCTTCAGTCTATAAAAGGGAGGGCTCGACGATAAACCGGCAGTCTTGTTCTGGCGCTGTGATCAAGCGGAAGCTCTGCCCGATTTGAGAATTTATATTAAAAGTTGAAAGTTAAATTGAGAATGTTTGAAGTTATACAGTGATGTGAGATTTGTGAAGTGAATTGTGTTGTTCTTGATATGACGAAGTTTTTTTGATGTGAATTTTATAATAATACAATTATTTAAAAAACCTAAGTTGTGAATGGGGTCATAGTGTATCAAACGCTTGCCTCCATAACGCGGAAATTCACGTGTCTATTTTGGAGTTGCGGCTTTGGCCAATTAGCTGCGTGCTCTTGCAGCTCTTGGTTTTGTGTTAAATCGCGTTATTTGTAGTATTAAGCGTACTTAGTTAAATGTAACACATTGGGCCAGTTTCTGAATTGAGAATTTCACTAAGTAAATGCTTAAATGTAGTGCTGTCTCATCAAATTTCTCAAAAAAGAGCGGGACAGAATGCTAATTGAGTATTTACTTAGTGAAAATTCTCAATTCAGAAACCGGTCCATAATAGTTCAGTTGGCGGCCTTGTTACTAAGAGTAATGAATGACAGCTAAGTATCATCTGTTCCAAGTTCTAGCTGACAATACTACCCTAAAGGCTTGGATCAACGCTATTGTTAACATTTCACCTAATAATAAATAAAATAAATAATAAACTCACGCGCGTTATCCCCGAGGGGGTAGGCAGAGGCACCAATCCATAGAACGAGGCCCACGGTTTGCCGAGTTTATTAGGTCCCAAACGTGAAAAGTGGCAAGCCTGTCGCCGTTATCCGGGCACAATTTATCAGCGATTGGTGTTGCTGAACAAACAAACAAATGTACGTAACTAAAAGTCATTGGTACATGCTTGGTTCAATCCCAGACCCTCATCATGATCAAGAAGCAAGGGTCAACCCCACTACGTCACCACCACTCTAAACCCACCACCGTGCTAATAAAGACGATACATCTAATCAGGTAACCTACCGCCCTATAAGTCTACTCTCGCAAAAGTACAAGCCTTTTGCGAAAGTCTTGTGTAACCGACTGTGACACCAATTAGATGAATATCAACCTGTCCAACAAGCTGGATTCCGGAGTGGATACTCGACTGTGAACCACATTCACTCTGTCAAGCAGCTGATGGGGAAATGTCCCGAGTACAACCTGACCCTGTGCGTCGCTTTCATCGATTAGGAGAAGGCTGTCGACAGTATTGAGCACTGGGCAGTGTTCCATTCTCTCTATCACTGCAAAGATATGTGGATAGGTATCCTCCGGGAGCTTTACAAGCACAGCACTATGCAGCTGCGACTACACGAGCTGACTAACCCTGTCAATATCAATAAGAGAGTATGCCAAGGTGACACGCTGCGCGAGCAAAATGTGGGGACGATACTTTTGATGCTAATGCTATGACCGACGGTAATTTCGGAGAACCCCTCCTTAAGTAAAAATTTGAGGAATATATTTCTAGAAACATTAACAAAAACAAACAGTGCAACCCAAGTTAATATCGAAGGCTTATCGATGAATGGAAATGGTATAATGGTCATGTATTGTTTCAATAATATATTGTATAACTACTATACGATTCACACTCATTGTCCCGCGTTGGTACCTGCTGCTTAGTATAGGTATAGCATTCATGGAATGTTTTTTTGTTTCCGTTTTTATTTTATAATATCTTTGGCTTGGACATGCAGCACACATTCCTAAAACAGTGTTCCTAAATGTCGTTATGGAGCAGTATTTCTAGAACAACAAACAACATTGCCTCTTCGGCGTTTGTGACAGCGAATTTAATATTTTGTTACGAAATTCATATGTTGGCATTTTCAAACGCGCAACGATATAAAGTTGCCCAGACAATACAAATTGAAAACTCCTGACCGGCCGGAAAGCGACGTAGGAAAAAGAAAATAAAAGAATCCATTTCATTCGGCCCGTTAGTTCAAAGATTACATTAGCGTCAGAGCCGTCACAGTGATACATAAGCAAGTCGCGGTTCGCATAAATATTTATGGTACTGACACACGTGCTCATTAGTAGCACGAAAGCATGCTTTTATTGAGCAAGTGGTTTACTCCCAATATTTTCTGTATTTTTGTATTCGATGTCTTAATCTATCCGTCTTCCTTTTTTTTACCTTTGATAACCTAAAACTGCATTGTTGTTGTCAGTGTTACTGTCTTAAGAAATCATAAACTTATTTTAACGTAAAAAAATTACATTCTATTTGTTGATTGTCAATGTGCCTACATACAGAAAAGCTTGGGAGTAAAGCACTTGCTCAATATAAGCATGCTTTCGTGCTACTAATGAGCACGTGTGTCAGTACCATTAGCAAGAAGAAGCCGACACATTGACGACCGAGATTTATGTATTTGTTTGCGGAACAGTTTGCTACAGAGGCTACAAACAAGCTACCGTTTGATCTACGTTCGGGCGCAGTCTACGCCGCTCGTTCATAACTCTCTGGAGCCCGCTCCTCGGAACACAGACCTCGTTCATAAAACATATTTCAGTGAATTGTTTCGTGCCTTTTACGCAGTTCATAAAACACTTTGAAGACAACAGGGAGTATACCGTGTTCACAGCTGAGGGAAACAAGGTGAACAAGTAAGAAAACAAGTGATGTTGGTATCCTACTGTGGGGTCAGAGGCAATAAAATGTCTGTGTGTAAAAAAAACTTAGCACGTAAATGCAAAACCGCCTCCTTCTCGTACCATAACATGTTAATCTACTGTTAACAGATGTAAGTATTTTTTTTAATCCACTTTCGCCGGCTGACACCTGTTAACAGTATATTAAGAGATTGTTAGGGTACAAAAAACTATGGGATTATTTATGAAAAAACTATTCATAAAAAATAAATTGTTCCGGGCCTACCGCGTGCCTCTAGCAGTTCGTGCTAGCGCTTTTATCATGTAGGCCACCAAACAACAACCACGAAAACTGCTTAATTTTTATATTTAATTCAGTAACCACTTTAAAATCTGCCTATCGGCATGAGTTCCCAGCGTGATTCCATCGGGTTTCGTGACGGAATTCCACGTTTTGTTATTTGTTGTATTTGTCGAGTTTCTTGGTTTGTTAAATTTTCCTGAACTTACTTATTTTTTGTTCTGTTCAAAAAGTTAAAAAAGCAGGACTTTTTTTGAGAAAACATATCAATTAACCTGGATGCAATCATCATCATCAACCCATTATGTCCCCACCGAGGGGCACAGGTCTCTTCCCTGAGGAAGGTATAGGCCATACTCCACCACGGGGGCCAAGTCCGGATTGGTGGAGGCTTGTAAGACTAGTGGCTGGTCTAACTGTCAGAAGTTTTCAGGCCGCCCTAAGGCCTCTGACTTGGCATAACGACTGCCATCTATCGACGGCAGCCGGCACGAACTGCTTAACGTGCCTTGCGAAGCACGGAACCGCTCGGAAAAATGCCACTAGCGTTAGTCATAGACAGAAACCCATCCAAGGACTGAACGCGTCACTCAGGCAGCCCAGGCTACGAGCGATTGAATGGATGCAATAGTCCATGTAATTTAGCATCCTATACACTCCAACTGCGGGGCACAGGCCTTCTCTCGGAAAGAGAGTATCGGCTTGATCAGCACGTGTGCACACCGAGGATTGGCGACTTCAAGTGCTGAGGTATTACAATAGCACATACACTCAAGCTTCCTCACAATGTTTTCTTTCGCTGTTAGCGAGTAGCATCGTTACTATAACTTCACAAAAATACGTAACTTACAAAATAAATTCAAAGACACATGCCCGCTCTGGGAATAGGCTGTTTGACAGATTTCCGAAAACCATCTCATATTTTTGTTGGTGTTCATGGAGTCCTCAGGAGTCATTTTTAAATCTCTCGTGTATTTCTTCTAAAAAAGGCAAACAAAAATTTACTTTCGAAATAAGCCGCTAAAACTCCGTCTTGGGCAATATGGCATCGCATAGGAATTATGAAGTCACTGGTCAGTAAACAAACCAATGAACGTCTACCCACTGGACTAGCACCGCTTTTTTGGTGCGTACTACAACTCATGTACTTCATCGGATCATAGGAGCGCCAACCGTCAAGCTATCTCCGGTATCTGAACATGCTGGACGAGCAAAACCGCTATTGCTTGTTTATATTTTTTCGCACCGCTCCATGAATACCTACGTTTCAAGTACCTACTTGTCACAACGATTTTCCATTATTGATTGGCGATGTCAAGCCCAAGCAATAAACACATTCTTCAGTAAATGGCGTCCTGTAGCACCAATAAAGCAACGGCTCGGCAGGATGGGAATCGAAGTGCATAATAAAAATCGTAATGAAATTTCTATAAATGAAAAAGCCTTCCGCAGTAAAATTGAAGGACGCAGCTAACGGTAATCGGTTCTCGGAATTTTGCCTCAGACTTGCAGGCGCCGGCCACCCCATCGATTTTGTTATTTCGAAACTGGAAAGTCGATTATAATACCTACTGTTTAATGTCCTCTCTCTGCTTCCTAGTCACTTTAGGGCATTGGCACCATTTGTCAAATTAAACATTAAAATTCGCCTTCCCATTATATCCAAACTTTTCGGCTTTAATTAAGGCGTTCATTAAATTGATCGCTCAGAAACAAAGTATCCTAATCCTAGCGCATTGTCGCGCTATTGTTTATTGTATGATAGGTATAATAAAACAATGGTGATAGAAAAAAATAATTGCATCGTTTTAAGTGTTTTGGCTAATATCCATTGAGTTGGAGATGATGAATAATGACTTTTCCTAAACTTTTGCTTTTATATAAAAGCATTTAAGTATTAGGTATAAAATGAAATAAACGAATAAAGGGATATTTTTTATAAGTTTAGCATGTTACTATGATCGGGTGATCGTAGTAACATACTACCCAGTGTTTATAAGCGCAATATCGGTTAAAAAGTTAAATTAGCACTCAAATTTTCTCTCTCGTATTTCTGGGCATTAATCTTAGGATGATAGAGAAATGATGACCTCTGGTCACAAGAGAGAGCATTTTGTTAAACAAACTGTTCCATTTATTAAATAACTCGGATAAATTATGGCTGAACTCATTACTACCACTTTATGATTGCATTATTATGGGTATTTTATAAAGAACCGTTTGTTTGAAATAGAAAAATATATCATTTTAATAATAGTTTATATAGTTTATTATTTATAACTTAAACATAGGTATTTATTTTTATTTCTGTTACAATAAAAATAATTTATAATTTATAGCTGTGCCCCGCGGTGTTACCCGCGGTTCATCGATTTTCCCGTAAGAATAAGATATTTCCCCGCGGTAAAACGTAGCCTATGTTTTAATCCAGGGTATCGTCTAACTCCATACCAAATTTTATTAAAATCCGTCCAGCCGTTTCAGCGCTAAAGACTGACAAACATATAAACACACACACAAACTTTCACGTTTATAATATTAGTGTGATGTGTACAATAAAAAGTTATTTCTATCTCCATTATTATAATAACATCCACACAACCCAATTACTTGACCTGGACCCAAACTAGGACACCCTGTGCTACCTGTAACCGGTGTAACCAGGCAAGGACATAGAAAAATAATACAAACATAGAAAAACATCCAGACTGAGGCCATTTGTACAAACATACTCGTACGAATCGAACCCATGACCTCTTCCTCATGCAAGCTAAGCGCCTTAGCGGGTCGACCGACGAGGCAGTCAAATTTATTATTACATTACACTAAAAAATCATAATAATATAATGTATTAGGAACGTAGCATATTGATAAACAGGATTGCTCAGTATAAATTGTGTGCTGAACACAACGCTGATTATCAGCATGACATAATATGAATTAAATAATTACACTAGTACATTCGAACGTGTGTCTAAAATGTAATAAAATACAACTACACTCCTGAATGAGTTAAATCAAACAATTGAAATTTGTATTAATAAATGTTACATTAAAATCAAAATTAACATCAAAATAATTAATCATACATAAAATAAAATTGAATCGTAAAAAGAGTGCTATGAAATATGACTTCTTAATCCAGTATTTTCATACAAAATTCCATTTTGAAAGTAACTTATTTGAAATTTATTAAATATTAAAACAAAACAAATATAACAACGTTAAAACTTAAATAACAATCTATTAAACTAATCTACTATAAACTAAATCATATAAATAATACTTAAATAATAAATTATATAGGTATTTACAAATAAAAAACTTGCCCCAGGTCGGTGTCCCGCGGCAGAGAGCCCAGAATGCTGGCAACATTCCCCCTTTGGATGGCCAGACTTATTCTCTGGCCGAGGTATGCGCCAGCCCTCCGGTCTCCCGTGGCGTCGACGAGGCGCGTCGACAGCTCTTTAAAGAGCGAACGCGCCTCGGGGCCCCACGGGCCCTTGAATTGATACTATAAAATAATTGTATAACAAAACGGTAGCAACTCCTGAATTAATTAAATCAATGAAAAATATCTACACATATTTATAATTGTCACAAAATTGGAATATAAAGCAACCAAATAAAATTATTTAAAATAGAATGACGGCAATGAATCATTTAAAATTGTTATTTGATATATCTTTATATTAGTCTCACGCCAATGATAGGCGTATACTATCAAAGCTTAAAAAAATGTTTAATCAAATCTGAAGAATTCTACATGATCCGATCGCACCATTACAATGTTATTTTCACTACTAAGACGCCACTGTGCGACCGTCTGTCTGTTACCAGTCTGTATCTCGAGAACCGTGATAGGTAGGCACAGATGAAGTTTTTCTGTTGCCGCTATAACAACAAATACTAAAAACAGAATAAATTCAATATTTTGCTGGGGATCCCATAAACGTAATATTTTTGCTGACGCTTGAAATAGTCAAATATTGTATAGACAATCGTCAGGAACCCTTCGTACGCCCGTCCGACTCGCACTTGGCCGGCTTTTATTTTCAAGGTCATAATCTAACAGGTTGAAGCGAAAGGTGAGTACGCAATTTTGCGATCGCATCGTTTCAAGCTCATGGCTTAGTAATGGCTTTTCTATTCCTAACCATGACCTTTATAAGAAAGACCGAACTCGTATTCCCGCTACAATGAATTTATTCACGTCGCACGGCCTTTATGGATAGTTCTGTAAATAGATGGGCTTGCTGTCAGTATGTCTTGATTAAGCTGCGATTGGATTGGGTGCTCGCCAAACAGGCAGACTTCATCGAACAGTATGCCCCGCGCATGCTAATACTCATTACCGAGGATCTAGCACCAAATTACGTTGAACTCCTGGAATTGAGTCACTGAAATCATGGACCGTGCTACTGTAGCTTACACCAGATAACCAAATTGAGTGGATTTTGTAATAACTACCAATTTTACCCAAGGCTTTAAACCACCCTGTGTCCAATACTACTCACACACAACTCACCCATGTGTGTGACTAGTATTGGATCTGCAACACAATGAAAAAGACTGGAAGAAAAGCTCCTTTTTTGTAAATTGACCCGTATTTAATCCCGAATCGGAGCTACGGAATTACATTTTTAATTAATTTTGGTTACTAAGCTGTTTCCCGCTGCTTCGCTTGCGTGGACTTAGGACTGGTAGAAATAAGGAATTATTAATCTACCTAATAGGTACCGCATTAAAATAAATAGTTTTCTTCTTTATAAGCATTTATAAGTACACTTGAATTGGTTATTTAAGAAAGGGAACAAGTCAGGCTTTTTTGCAAATGGCGATTTTGACGTAAGTATGATTTTGCAAACAAATCATACTTACGACTATAGAAAAAAATAAAAAATTGGAAAATAACATAATACATTGTAATTAAATATAATACTGTAAAAAAAATCTTAATTTATTATTAATCTTAAAATTATTTAGTTTTTTCGTCTCATGAAAAATTGTGGTTCCGTGACTTGTTCCACTTCTAAAATAACCGATTCATTTGTAGATTACTCACTGCTGGATGTTGCTCGAGCTCTAATATATTGTATAGACTGATTCGTAATGAGGGCTTTTCAAAACGTCATTTAAAAAAATACAGTACCGCAAGTCACCGATAGATGGTGCTGACGTCACATAATATGTTAAAATTGACATGACATCGCTGTACCTTCTCTGTGGTTTCTGTACTATGTTTTTACAAAAAAGCACAATGCATGGGCTAGCCACGAGTAGACACAACTCGCATACGTATGAAATGAACAAAGTAAAAATACTTCGATAACTTTCAATTTTCAACTGTTTCGAAACAAAGTCTAGTTTAGATCACAGACTACAAAGAGATATTTAGACTATCACAGATTAATAACGATTGTAACCGCAGACCTAAAAACATGATGACATTTTGGTCTTCTAGCAGCGCCATCTGGTTTTTTTAATGAACTCAACTGACAGCTGTCATTGAAAAGCCCTCATTAAAAATCATTGTTATGCTAAGCCGATCGGCCCACCAAAAATTATTCAGGTCAAACGAGATCTCAATATTCTGGACAACAAAAAATTGGACGATGGGTGGCTCAAAAAATGGACAACATTTTTAAGTGCTTACCTTCGTAATTACCGAGTTCATGATTTAAATTATCTAACTTTAACCTTTCCCTAACGAAAGCTACTCATAAATTAACTCCAAATGGTTTAAGAAAACAAAACGTCTAATTTAATTTGTTAAAATCACCAGAGGGAATAATAAATTCGGGCTTCTGTTTATTTATTAAATAAAGCCGCGGAAAGTTTAAAGAGCTTTCCTAAGTTATTAACCCCATAATGAACTTATTGAAGACTTTCCTAGAATCGAATTTACAGAGGCGTGACGGGGACTCCCGCTTTGACAAGCAATATAATAGTACATTATGATATACATAAGTGCGGTAAGTTGAAAATTACAGCCGAGGCGATATTACTAGCCCGAGCCATCGGCGAGGTCTATAAGGAAGCAGAGGCTGTAATTTTCAAAGCGCACGTATGTCATACGATATTTTATAACATATTTACGAGGAAATTAATAAAACTCTGACTTTGTTAAACGAATAAATCTTTAATTAATTGTTAAAGCAGTTATAAAAATTTGAACAATTTTTAAAAGTGATTGTTACGTTGCCAGTTGGCACTTTTAATGTTGTCAGGTTATTATTATTAGTTACAATTTCCCCAGTTTCTCTCTCACTCTCTTGAGTGAAAGTAGGAGAAACCAGACCACAGAGTTCTGCAGTCGTCGGTGGCGGCGGCGGAGGCGGTTGCGGCTGCGGCGACGATGATGGAATGTACGCGTGTGTGCTCGTAGATGGTTGAAAGTCAACACTTGACTCCAAATGTATGTTCCTTGTAATGCGAGAGCTAATTTCTTCTTTATTTCTTATCGAGTCATCTATGTATCCCTCGGCTACACTGCTCGACCGCCACCCTCCGTGGCGTTTTAGTGTTAATAAGTCCGCACCTGAATCGAGCAATGTAGCCGAGGACCTTCTGAAACTGTGCCCTGTGTATTCATGAGATCAACTTTATTTTAAAGGGAAATTCACTTTGGTTTTTTTTAGAAGAAATACACGAAAGCCTACCCCTCCGGGGATAACGGGCGTGAGTTTATTTAATTTTTTGTTTTACACGAAAGAATTTAAAATTACTACTCTATGATCACTAGGGTGGGTCGAAAAATTTTTTTTTAAGTAATCGATTTCTAATAGCAAAAAAAAGGTGACCTGGGGTATCGTTATAAACCCTGTAAAATATTATTGAATTATTGAGCACTCAATGAACACTAACAAAGAAACTAAGATGGTTTTCAGAAACCTGTCAAATAGCCTATCATCATCATCAACCCATTATGTCCTCACCGAGGGGCACGGGTCTCTTCCCTAAGGAAGGTATAGCCCATACTCCACCACGGGGGCCAAGTCCGGATTGGTGGAGGCTTGTAAGACTAGTGGCTGGTCTTACTGTCAGAAGTTTTTCAAGCCGCCCTATTAAGGCCTCTGACTTGGCTTAACGACTGCCATCTCTCGACGGCAGCCGGCACCAACTGCTTAACGTGCCTTGCGAAGCACGGAACCGCTTGGAAAAATGCCACTAGCGTTAGTCATAGACGGTCAATGTTGCTTAATCTTCGTAATCGTTTAAGATCACTCTGGCAGCCGGGGCTACGAGCGATTCTAATAGCCTGTAAATTTGACTAAACTAAAAACCTATGAATGTTACCTCATACCGCGTGTCTCCCGCCAATGTTACTCGAAATTCATTTGGTTAGTTATTTTTGTCTTTATTACTTATCCTTTTACTAGGAAATATTGAGCGGGTCCCGAGTTTCAGACCTTCGGCAGCTGTCTGCCAAATATTTGGCATTGACGCTAATGTAGCATGTATTAAGTGCTACCACAAATATGGTACGGATTGAAGGCGAAAAAATATGAAAGAAGAAAAAATATGGTACGGGTTGGTTTTTTTTCGCATTTCGTGTACGAAGGGATACAGACATAGCTCTAATGTCTCTTTATCAGAGTGTCTGGATGTTCTGTTCACATACCTTATCGCTGGAAATAGGCAATCGGAGGTCGGGACGCGTAGAAAATAACCCCGTACTTTATTTCTCCCTCTGAGAGAAGACCTTTCAAACTCAAACTCACTTTGCCCTGCAGTAAGCTTAATAAAAATATTACATCACTAAAACTGAGAAATAAGTAAGTTCGCTCGATTTCTCCAGTATCCCATCGTCAGATTCTGACTTGGTGACTATAGTACCACCTGTAAAGTCTACCATTTAAAACAGATAAAGACTTTTCTAAAATCGGTTAACAGGTCATTGATTAACCCTAGACCAAGAGCGTCTGGACCGACGCAGCTGGTCCGAGCCAGGACATACCGACAAATATGGCATTGCAGCGCTTTGGACGAGCCGCTCTGCATCCAGGTTCGAGACGACCTCATTGATACCGCAGTGAATGATGTGGAGCGTGCTCGTCTCTTAGCGACCTGTGCGTCAAAGTTGGGGTACTGGCTGAGGGCCCTGCCATCGGCGATACTAGGTACCCTTTTAGACCTTTGGCCTAGGATTAAGTCTGAGGCTTGGGGGCAGGACCAATGAGCCACGTCGCTGCCGCACGGTAGGCTGAGAATCACGTTTCAGTAGTGCTATTTATTACTTACATCTGCAAGTATATTACGGCCAAACTTGCAATTTCAGAGTTATAGCCACTTTTCATGTCAGCTCCATACAATTTTTTCTTCGAAAAATTCTTACACGTCCGTTTGCTCCTCAAATTGTCTCTCATCACATTGTTTTGTGTAGTAATGAGTAATAAAACCTATTTCGAGAGAAAAAGGTGACACTTGAAAACTGACTTTGAAACGTGATTCTCAGTCTACCGTATGCCGCTGCGGTGGAGGCGTCGACGAGTTAGGTTACCATGGCCTGGCTTGCCACCGCAGCGCTGGATGTCATTCGTCGGGCCCTTCCCAAGCGTACCAGCAGTACTCGAGCCGAATGAGATGGCACGCGACGATGGCAAGAGGCCTGACGGAATGACACTCACACCATGGAAGAATGGGCGGTAGCTGCAACGTGCTTAGATACCTTTGCACACTCCCATGTCCAAGCGACCGCCTGCCATGTGGGCGCTGCGGTAACTATCGCAAAGTCGCAAAGAGGCGCAAATATGATTTCTCTTTAAGGAGATCTCGTCATGCCTAGTTAATGCCTCTGAAGATCCGGGGGCTGGTGCCTACTTAAGTCAAAGGCTAAGCCTCGCCATACAGCGAGGCAATGCCGCCAGCCTCCTTGGAACTCTTTTTAAGTTGGTAAAAAAAAGTAATTGGTATGTGCATTTAATAAATACAGTAAGTAAGTAAGGGCTTTTACTGTTTGTTAGGTGTATGCTTCTTCTATAGAAGGAAAAAAATTGGATTGGCTCTGAGCCAAGCCACCCTGGCACGCGGGCCTCATATCGGCAGCTCTAAATCTTCTTCAGTATTATTGGGCTACAAAGATACCGGGTATTTGATATGAGGAAAATTAATATTATGTGTACCGCGAAAGGCAGCTGGAACTTTGAGTGATTATAAATGTTATTCCGTTTTCACAAACTTTGTAAAGAGAATGTACAAATATTTCAAGGGGCTTAAATATTGTAAACTTTTTGTCGTCTCACACTGTGAGACGAGCAACCGACGACGCGAGCTCCGTCTCTGCTCACCATGATTAAGCTCTGCGAATCTGAGCGAAACCTGGTCGGACTCTTCCGATATAACAACACCCGTAAGTAAATCCGGACAAAAAGTTTACAATGTGTTGTGCTTACGAAAGTTTTAGTTCAAAAATTGGCTTAAATATTCGTTTTAATTTAATTACTTAATTAAATTTTAATTTAAAGTAAATAAACAACTAAATATTCTGTGAATACTTATTTCAAGCGTATATTCTTGTTAATATCGAGCAAAAAATTGCAAAACATATGTTTGCTATATGCTATGTACCTTAGTTATAGTATTTAATGTTATAACGGCAACAAAAATACTTACATCACCTGTGATAAATTCCACTCTCTAGGTTGATACCTAGAGAGTTGAAATTTTCACAGGCTACTTGTCTACCTGTCACTAGGCTG
Source organism: Yponomeuta plumbellus (assembly GCA_947310845.1). Lineage (NCBI taxonomy): Eukaryota > Metazoa > Arthropoda > Insecta > Lepidoptera > Yponomeutidae > Yponomeuta > Yponomeuta plumbellus. The sequence continues at coordinate 9,266,035 of OX371209.1, read as the reverse complement.
TATTGTGACCGTGTAACCGTGATCGGTTCATGAGATACAGCCTAGATAATAAGATAGAAATATTGTGTCTCATATGGTTAAAAAGAGCTCGACGCGCTGAGACTGAATGAATAAAAAGTAACTATCGTCGGAATCAAGCATACGGCGATATGCTTCTGACGTCGAGAATGATTATAAACCAATTTAATTTATTAGTAAACTTTTAGTCCGGATCTACTTACGGGTGTTGTTTTATCGGACGAGTCCGACCAGATTTCGCTCCGATTTGCAGAGCTTAATCGTGGTGAGCAGAGACGGAGCTCGCGTCGTCGGTTGCTCGTCTTGATGGCTCGGACTCGTCCGATAAAACAACACCCGTAAGTAGATCCGGAGGACGGAAGGACGGACGGTCGTCCTTTGAGTACGGAACCCAAAAAAAATAATGAAAATCAGCGAAGCCGCTTCGGACACTGTGACAAAATATTTTTTTATATTAGATCATTGTTCAGCATAGTCCAGTTTTTAGATTAAGGGTCTGTTTCACAATCTGCAGATAAAGTTCTGGATAAGATATCCGCAACTGCGGACAGCTTATCTGGAACTTTATTTGAACATTGTGAAACAGGGCCTAAGGGTCTATTTCATCTGCAGATAAAGTTCCGGATAAGCTATGCGCAACTAGGGCTGCCGTTTGTTCTAAATTTAATAAATTTTCCTATACTGCGTGTGTTCGTTTATGGTTTCAAATTTAGAACAAACGGCAGCCCTGGTTGCGGATATCTTATCCGGAACTTTATCTGCAGATTGTTAAACAGGCCCTAAGTTGGTTATATTCAGGTAAAGCGTAAGTTTATTTATACATAAGCTCGCGCCTGTATTCTAGAGGGGTAGGGAGAGACCAGGGACTGCCACCAGCCTCGATCCTGACAAATCACTTTCGCTTCATACTCACACTACTTTTATTTATTATTTGTATAACATATGAAAGAGGTTAAATAATCACTTAATTACATCGACCAAATAGGGGATGAATTAGTAAAGGGTAACATAAAAAGAACCCGAAATGATGATCATTGTGTTATGCTAGAGGTATATTAAAAAATGCACGTAGGTACAAAGTCAAGCTTATACGTGTAAGAGATTTCTTCTAGCGAACTATGCAGACTCCAAGGCAAATTATTTCGCAAGTTGGCTGTGTTAGCGTCAAGAGAACGGGAACGTGGTGTACAATACAATTAACGGGCTTATCAGTGAAAACGATCCTGATAACCATTTCGACGGTGGAAAGGAAAAATTATCCAAGCGACATCAGACTAACTTTACAGTAGAGCTGTTTAAAGATTGAATTTTCGGAAAAAAAATCGTGTAAATTCTTGTAATGGTCCAAAAAGCCTGATTCTTATAAATTTATTTATAATTTTTTTTATCTACGTTATAGTATACGTAACTATTAAAAATAATGCTTAGTTTTAAAGTTAGTGTCGCTTAGTAAAATTTTACCTTAAACGGTACGGTAAAAATGTAATACATATCTTTTTTTAGAATTTTATCAGATTAAAAGTTGCCTTAACAAAATAAAGAACGTGTGGAAACTAAATATTAATTGAATATATATTTTTTTCGTAATTTTGACATAAATTACATGCGCTAACACTATATTGCCAGATACTGGAAAAATTTACTAAGTGGAGTAATTATCGAACGAACAGAAATGTCAAACTTGACCAAATGCCAATTTAGCATTTCACAATTACGGCAACCACCAAATTTTCAAAAATGGTCGAAAATTTTGTCGGTTAGTAAGGAAAAAAAAGTGAAATCCCGCTAACTCCAAAATGTCGAAGCGACATCAAAAGTCGTCGTAGAAGGACGTGAGTAAGACCAAACGACGCAAAAAAATCAGGCGATTCTAACAATGTATATAACTCAATTTGGCCAAAAATGTCGCTTGGATAATTTTTCGTTTCCAGCGTCGATTGGATGGAGAGGATACCTAAATAGGTATAATTTATTTTTATTTCATTTTATTTATTGCATCACACAAAAGATAGGTAACATTGCGTGTTATAACATCGTGATAGATCTTATGGTCTAGTTACTTATTCTTTAACGAGTGACGACAGCATGTTAGAGTATAGACGAGTATTACAGATAGATCAAGCCGCATATATTTAAATAACAATATTTCAGCATAATAATATGGTGTCGTCGTTTTATTGATTTGGCTTCATACTTTTAGTGGCTTGATCTGCATATGAACACGGATCAAGTATAGAAAGCTACTAAAGTTTGACAAAAATTAAAATTAAAAAGAAAGTGTAATTTATCTAAATAATTAACTTATTAACCTAATAAGTTACCCATGTGGGACTTAACTAATTGTGATTTAAAACAATTAAGGCTTACAAAAATGTCAAGAACTTCGAAGTTTTATTTGATAGTTCATTGAATGACCAACACATATATATTTTTTTTTTAATTAAAAACTGACCAACTATTGACCCCGATCTCACCTGATGGTAAGTGAAGATGGAGCCGACGATGTTCCTCGTTGGTTCAGTAAGAGCCTATTCACTCTAGCCTTAAAGGCACCCAAATTGTACCCTTCCGGAAAAACAGAGGAAGGGAGCGAATTCCATTCCTTAGCGGTGCGCATTAGAAACGACGAGGCGAAACGCTTCGTGCGCACAAAAGGTGTCTGCACAACATAAGGATGAAGTCGCTCCCCTTCCCTGGATGTCCGGTGATGGAAAGGAGATGGCGGGATAAGATCGTGTAATTCCCGTCTTAATACTCTTCAAAATGTAGAATACCGCCAAACAGGCTACCTTCCGTCGGTGTTCGAGGCTTGGCAGTTTGGCCTCAACCAAGGGAGCATCACCAATTAGCTTGCGCGCTCGACGCTCTACGGAGTCCAAAGCAGCTAACTGATATTTGGCCGAGCCGTCCCAGAGGTGACAGCAGTATTCCATACACGAGCGGACTTGTGCTTGGTAAAGATTTAAGAGCTGTCCCGGTGTGAAATACCGCCGCACTTTAAACAGGATCCCCAGCTTCTTGGCAGCAGTCTTCGCTTTGGACTCAATACAACGGCCGAAGTTTAGGTTAGAGCAAAGGTCCAAACCCAGCAGCTCAAGGTGATTGGTTAGCGGTACGGACACACCTTGGAAAGTAGGAGTCGATGTGAATGCACTCCTCTTTGCAGTGAATAAACACGCCTGTGTTTTGATGGCGTTGAACTTAACCAAGTTGGAATCGCCCCAAACGGACACGGCCCTCAAGGTTTCGTTCGTGCGCTCTACCATGGCTTCCCTGAGAGACTCAATCTCGGCGTTACTGGTCCGTGCGTTGGATACGTAACTCTCCGTGACTGTGCTGTCGTCTGCGTACCCAAATGTACCGGGCTTAAGCAGATCGTTGATATGCAGCAAAAAAAGTGTTGCGGAGAGTACTGACCCCTGAGGAACACCCGAATCAATCGTCATCGAGTCCGACGAACAACCGTCCACAACGACACGAATTGACCGATTCCTCAAAAAGTCGGAGATCCAAGAACACAGACCAGATGCGATTCCGTACGCAGGTAGCTTGCTAATGAGGCTGTCATGCCAAACCCTATCGAAAGCCTTGGAGATATCGAGCGACACAGCTAGAGCTTCTCCGTGCTTTTCCATGGCTTCGCCCCATATATGCGTGGCGTACACCAGAAGGTCCCCAGTAGACCGATTTCGGCGAAAACCATATTGTCGGTCACTAAGGAGATCGTTACCTTCTAGGTACGCGAGGAGCTTGGTATTCAATACACGCTCCATAATCTTACACAGTATGGAGGTGATTGCAATTGGTCTATAGTTCGACGGGTCGGCACGACTACCTTTTTTGGGCACAGGCTGTACGTTAGCAAGCTTCCATGACTCCGGAACTTGATTTTTCATCAGGGAAAGGCGGTACAGGCGTGTTAGTACAGGAGACAACTCAGGTGCACAGGCCTTTAGCACTATTGCTGGTATACCGTCGGGACCACTGGCCTTATTCACGTCAAGACAGCGTAATGCTTTAAGGACCTCACTCTGGTGGATACGGACTTCAGGCATCCGAGTTTCGCATCCACTTATCGAGGGAGGTACTGCACTACCAGCATCAAGACGTGAATTTTCCGCAAAGAGAGAAACGAACAAATTCGCCTTCTCTACCGCAGTGTGGGCAAGCGAACCGTCAGGTTTCAGCAACGGCGGCAATGATGGGTGACAGAAATTCGCCTCCACCGACTTGGCGAGGGACCAGAATGCTTTACTCCCCGAGGGGTACGAAGCAAGTCTAGCCCCGATACGACCAACGTGGAGGAAGTGAGCTTTCTGTAGAACCTTCTTGCAGGACTTGGCGAGCTTGTTAAACGTCGGCTTCTTAACGTGTACATCCGGAGCTTTGCGATTCCAAGCATCAGCCCAAGACTGGTAAGCCGAATGCTTTAGCGCCTCAACGCTGGCACACTCGGCATTAAACCATGGGCATGCTTTACCACTAAGTGCGAAATCAGAGAATGGGATGAAGTATTCCATGCCCTGACGCAACACATCGACAATGGCTATCGCGGTGCTCGACGGATCATCACTAGAGAAGCAGACTTGCTGCCAAGGATAAGAAGCGAAGAAATGGCGCATCTCATCCCAATCTGCTGATTTGTATCGCCAAACTCGCCGGGTGCCTCTCGGGCTAAGATCGGGCGGAGAATGTGTTGACACAAACTTCACCAGACAATGGTCAGAAGTTCCCAAAGGGGACGATACCAACACATTGTACCTGTTCGGATCAGTTGTCAGCAGAAGGTCCAAGCAATTAGGTGTATGGCCAGCGACATCCGGAATGCGAGTTGGTTGGTCGACCAGTTGGGTGAGATCTAGCGATAACGCAAACTTGTGCGCCTCTCTCCCCGCATGGTCGGTGATCCGGTATGGGAACAGCCACTCTTCGTGGTGGGCGTTAAAGTCCCCCAGAAATACCAACTCAGCACGCGGGTACCGTTGCTGAGCCATATCCGCCGCATCACTGAGATGTTCAAATAGCCTGGTCGTCTCCTGATCATCACTATGCGACTGGTAGACTAAGGCGTAGACAATTTGGTCAATACCCGTGTCCACTAGGAGCCAAAGGGTGGAAAAACTGGGAGCCTCAAGGTTACGGAGACGCCGATAACAGATGTCATCACGAGCATATACACAGACTCCAGCGTGTGGTATAAACGTGTGCTCCAGGGAATACCCTGGGTTATGCAAATATGCCGTGTCTGACGGCCATCTGATCTGCGTCTCGGTCAGGCAGAGTAGGTGAGACTTTTCAGTCTCGAGGTGGTGGTGGACTGTAGCGAGATTTGAGTGCAGACCTCGGATGTTTGCGAGGTGCACTTTGCGTGCGAGGAAGTGCATCCGCTGTTGAACCTTACTCTTTTTCAGTTTTTTGTTCATTTTTTTTTGAGAGTGAATAGGCGGAGTGAACGGAAGTTGAACAGATGCCATGCAGCTCACCCAGCAGTTCGTAGAAGTATACCGCACTTATGGGAGCCTGACCCGGAGGCCGCGGGGACGCCCGAACCCCCCTGAAAGATGTCTATCGGGTCCTCGCATCCGGTCGCCAACCGGCACGATAGCGCATCCCAGGATTTTTCGCTAGTTGGCGGGGCAGCCTTTCGTGGTTGGCTAAACCACTACTTATGGTTACAATACAATATGTATTAAAGGTTCATGCTGTGCCTTTACGGCTCTACACAGAGGTAAATTAAATGTTTGGTGCGTCTTGGCCTTTCTAGGAGCACGTGTTGGCACGTTGATCTTAATTTGGCTTAACAAAAATGTGTTTAGGGTACCATGAAGTATTTTGTGCAATGTAGTTAGTGCAATTTTTAGTCTTCGCTTTTCCAGAGACCATACCTTAAATTTTTCACGCTGTGTTTCATAAGATCGATAGTCATATCGTAATCTAGCTCGAAAAGTAACAATTTTAAGGGCCCTAGCTTGTATTTTTTCAATTGCATTAATGTGTACTTTGTAATAAGGACTCTGAATTACTGAACAGTATTCTAGTTTACTTCGGATAAGACTATTAAAGAGCAAGAGAAGAGAAAGTGGGTTGCGGAAATCCTTGGTGATTCTGGACAAGAACCCCAGCAATTTATTGCAAGAAGAATTCAATTAATTATAATGTGGTCTGAATGATAATTCTTTGTCCATAATGACCCCGAGGTCCCTGACGGAATCAACTGTCGCGAGAGTTTGATTGTTAATCATATATTGAAAATCGTTAACATCGTTTTGTGAGGTGGAAAATTTCATAACAAAGCATTTGTCAATATTTAGATGCATCTTGTTTAGCCGGCACCATGTAACGAGGGAACGGGGGTCGGTTTGAATGCTGTGGCAGTCAGTCACCGTAGATATTGAATTAAATATTTTTAGGTCGTCAGCGTATAACAGGCAATTCGACTTTAATTTAGATACAAGGTCATTTATAAACAAAACGAAAAATAATGGTCCAAGGTGACTTCCTTGAGGAACGCCAGATGTAACGTGTACAGGAGCTGAGAAATAACCTTTAATTGCAACTAGTTGTGATCTATTTGATAGATAAGTTATAATCCACCTGAGCAGGCTACCATGAATTCCGAATTGGCAATTAAGTTTATGTGTCAGCATGGAGTGACTTACTTTATCAAATGCCTTCTTAAAATCTGTATATATACAGTGTAGAGGCCTTTTTGAGTTAAAGGAATCATGTATGTGATTCACGTATTCCATGAGATTTGAAACAGAAGACTTATTCTTGTCAAAACCGTGTTGTTTCTCTGTTATATAAGGTTTACCATGGGCATATATGTCGTCATAAACAAGTTTTTCGAACAATTTAGCCAGACAAGATAAGATACTAATAGGCCTATAATTTTCACATTTGCTCGGATTTCCCGATCTAGAACTGGAATTATGTAGGCTTCCTTGCTTCCTTGCTTCCTTCCTTATATAATGCATTATATATTAGACAATAAACATAACGTCTACAATTTTTTGTATTCTGAGATTGATAAGATTATAATGTGGGCACGTTAGGGCACGAGAATCGCTCGTAGCCCCGGCCGCCTAAGTGATCTTAAGCGATCACGAAGGTTAAGGAACATAATGCGCGTTCAGTGTATGGATGGGTGACCGTTCTATGAGTAACGCTAGTGGCATTATTCCGAGCGGTTCTGTGCTTCGCAAGGCACGCTAAGCAGTTGGTGCCGGCTGCCGTCGATAGATGGCAATCGTTAAGCCAAGTCAGATGTCTTAGGGCGACTTGAAAACTTCTGACATTAAGATTAGCCACTAGTCTTACAAGCCACCATCAATCCGGACTTGGCCCCCATGGCCTATACCTTCCTCAGGGAAGAGACCCGTGCCCCTTGATGGAGACATTGTACAGTCGCCAGCACATCATGCTATACACCCATGCACTCTACGCCGTCGCATTACGGGCGACTTTGCAACTAAAATGTGACGGTTGACGCGCTGTCGACTGTACGACCAAATAAAACAATATTCTTAAGGTATTAATATCCAGGCGTCTAGGTTTGCATGAACGTTCCATTGTTCAGCTGACATTCCGTATCAAGGCGTATCGCTTTCACGCTAAATTAAGGTACCGTATTATTTCAAACAAGTCAAATTAGTAAACAACGTTTCATTGTGATGATTTCATGAAAAAAATGTTATTTCGTAAAGTAGGTACTCGCTTTCTACTTTACGTGAGAACGAATGCTCAAGGTTATTCCACGAGGTTAACTTCTTGAGTGGTTTGAAAGGTTCTTATTAGATTTTAGGCCATCAATACCAAAAGAGTTTCGTAAAATAAATTCTCGAGATAAAACGCAGAAGCCTTCTAACAAAGTCAATACAATTTTATTCGTGCAATGACGTCATAAGTAACCTTTTCAGTGCTTTGATATTTAAATATGTTGAGGAATATGTTGAAGAATTATAGGTAAATATTAGAAAGTTATACAGCTACTAGCTGACATGACAGACGTTGTTTTGCCACATTAATTAGCCTACGACCTGTATTCAGACTTGCAGAAAAAATCATATATATATATATATATATGTACATATATCGGAAGAGTTCTTAGATAGCAAACATTGCGACATGAGGTTTTTATATATTAGACTAGCGAAAAAGTTTCCGTGGAAATAGCTATATTAGTTCCGTGGAAAATTCCCGGGGTAGTAATTTTCACACCTTGGGTTACATTATTAGAGATTTCGTACGGAACCCTAAACTTTTTGAAAATCCCATATACCCGATGTTAGCCATGTTAAGAATGTAGCTTTCTAATGATGAAAGAGTTTTCAAAATCGGCCCAGTAGTTTCTGCCTATTCGTTACAAACTTACACACACACAAAAAATACAAATATTTCCTCTTTATAATATTAAGTATAGATTAAACCACATATCTTTTATAAAATTCCTCTTACAGCAATATTATTCATTCTTCCAAAAACACCTAAATTAAAAATCTGTTAGATTTATGCAGTAAATTTTATCAGCGCAGTCTGATCGCAAAATCAATGACGCGATACCGTGTTTTAATTAAGTGTTCGTTTAGAATAGGTGCCGCCAAAATTATTCCATCACTTAAAGACGCCTTACTGTAGAGTTGAAATTAAATCGATATTTGCATTACAGATAAGAAGTCGCTCGTTACTCTGAAAATGTACGAATATCAGAAAATGTATGAGTCGTAACTGAGATAAACTATAAAAAATACATGTCTCTTACTCTACAAAAACTGCATAAAATCTATAAAAACTAATAATAATAATTTAACTATAAAAACCAGCTTTTGAGCATCCGTAGCCATTTCTTTGAAAAACACTACACTGCACAACACTAAAAACACTACAACAAACAATAGCCTCAATTCAATACAATAATGAATGCGTAATACAATCTAATAGACAAACTTATAACTTTATTATGTTACGGTTTTTTATAATCACGTTCGCTACCATTCCCATCGGTGCTTGCTTACCTTACTAAACCCAATTTTAACAACGAACTTTTATTCTTAACATCCTATCTAAATCCTAGCTGCCGACTGATTCCTAAAACCATGTAAAGATTTCTCTTCTACCCAAAATCATCCTATCTAGGAAGCTTTGCCTGCCATTGCCACATGTCCAAAGAGGTAAGTAATAGTACACACCTATTGCATGGTTCTGGGCTAACGCAGCGCGCGTGTGCCATATCACGCCGATTGAGATAAGATTAGCACCCGACCTCATGCCAGGATAAAAGGAAACATGCCCTACATACTCAATGCTACTGGTTATTGATTTTATGCGCATTTTGATCACTTTTACATGTGATTTCGTCATTGATGGATGACACCCTCCCAAGAATTTATAAGAGTAATCGCATGGCTTCGGACTAGATTTATGGATCGGAGCTGCGCGTTGTACAAAAAGTAAAGAGGAGTTTGGAGACAAATACGCGAGTTAGAACTTTTCTGTGGATGAAAGAAGTGGCATGCCTACGGGGAGGCCATGTCGTGTGATCAACTGAGAGCTAATTGATTGATTAATAACTGTTGATGATCTCTAACATGTATGTATGATAATAGAAGGTCTATAGTAAGTATAGTACTTATCTGAATTTAACTGTTTATTAAAATACGAGCTAATAATTTGTAAAAACATCCCATGCGCAGATATTATCTTCTTGTCCTTGGCTTAATACCACCGTGGATTTGCGGTCTCAAATGCTAAGATAATTATGTTTTATTTATTTATTTTTATTATTAGGTTTCATCACATAAACTTAAGCCTGAACCCCAGAGGCGCAAACTAGAGTTTCTAACTTGCCACGATCCCAACAAACCTCGTTTGCTTCGTCAAAATTCAACTCAAGTTTCTTTTACCACCAACGAGTACAACAAATCGTCAAAATTTGTCCATTCATAATAATAAGTTATTTATTATAGACTGGCACACGAACGAACACAGGAGTGATCTGAAAATTTAACTAAAATGAACGAATGACGAAGATACGCTGGCAGCAGAGAAGCCTTTGAAACTAGTTACACGTTAGTCCGGGCAAACTCTACTTTTGGAATGGAAGAACTATTCGCCGAACACGGCGAAAATAGTTGACTAAGCCGACTGTAAACTCTTTCCGCTGAAAACATTAAAGGCCCATTACCGAAGGCCGTTTCGTTGCACAGCGTTGTGTGCCACACAATAACTACGGTAGAAAGATTACTTTCGTACTTCGTTGCATACTATTTTTAAGGCGATTTTCATCGCTAAGCCTGCATCACAGATTTTTGTATCAATTAAGTGTGATTTTAACACGGCTACGGCTGGTATTATTTTCGTGCATTGTGATATTGACACATCCTGTAAAGGCAATCTGAACGATACGGCATAATTTGGCTGGCCCTGCCGCAGGTCAGTTTTACATGTAGACACGGACCTAATTGAGTTGTTAATACTCGACTAGAGTCGTACATACTGAAACGCTAGATCTGATAATTAAAGTTACAGCCAATTGCAAACGTACACGCGATTGCATAGGCAATCGCCTCTCAGTTCGCATTAAAATCGCGACATAATGATTCTCAGGATCTTTTTGTTCAGCTGTTCAACTGCACACGGCCTTTATTTCGTCGATGTAAATCTCATGTAAATCTAATGTAAATCTAATGCAAATGTAATTTAAACGTAATGTAAACGTAATGGAAATGTATTGTAAATGTATCTAAGTATTGCATAGAATGTAATAATTTCTTATTTTGTAAACTGAGCCGTTCTTCTGCAAATACATAGCGGCTTAAGGGTAGGCCGGACGCAGTCTGTGAACTTTTTCAATTATTGTTGATTGATGCCGCCACTACTTCGAAGTAAAGTTCAATGATTTCTAATATTTGAAATCACTTAACTCATAAATGTTTGAGCCAAAATATTTGTTGCTGTTTGCACAGCCCTTGAACGCTTTATGATTTCAGCAATAAAATATTTTTAATGATGTCTGTATTTTTATATTGAAAGATATAAAGACTTTAAGATGTGCATCATATATTTGCAGTAGGTTTTATTTTTGGTCGTTGACTCATGACTAGGCAGCTATGAGGTCTAAAGGAATATTAATTACCTAAGGCTTAGGGAGATACATTCTATCAAATCCTTGATCTATTGTTCTATATAAATATAAATTATGCAGTTATCTGAAAATCTTACCTTTTCCTGTCGGAAGACATCACATACCAACTACGGTCTTCCAAGAAATATCCAGTCACACACTCTTAGAGGTCAAATTTAAACATATTACACACATGTCACCACCTCGTTCCACTATAGTTTACTTGTTAATTTCACTGTAACATACCTAAAGCTTTTGCTCATGAAAAGTTCCAAGAAACAAACTCCAAACATAATTTTTCTAGCCCATATTGTGCGTAACTTTCACACCCACTTCTGAATCCAATTGACAATCCCACACACTTTCATTTGTTTTCAGTTTGAATTGGAATGTAAGAGCTTGAATTTGGAACATAAGTTTTCCCGCGCTCTCGTGTCTGGGCGGGACGAGCCGGCTTGCGGAGCGCCGCGAGTGGTAACCTCCCTTGCACTAGAGGGCGAAGGCTCCGCGAGGCGGGAAACCGGTGCGCAGCGCCATGCGCGGCCCGCCTGCACCCACTCACAAATTACAGCAGGCAGTGTCGCGATTTTTGTGCGATTTTGCCCTGTTTTTAACAGACTTCAAAAAAGGAATAGGTTCCCAATCCGACACCATTTTTTTTTCTGTTTGAACCTCAGAACTTTTGCCTTAGTGAACCGATTTTAGATGATTCTTTTTTTAATTGAAAGCTGGTGCTTCTCGCGTAGTGCCATTTCCCGTGTGATTTGGTCCAGTTATGACAATGTCATCCGTGAGAGAATCATGGCATCCATAGTCATTGCCACTGTCGAGTCTAAAATTTGCATTAAGTATGTGCGCGATGAACTCAATATCACGCCAACTGATTTAGATGATTATTTTATTGGAAAAGATGTTCATCATCATCAACCCATTATACTTTATACTCTGCCATACATTATACTCTGCCAACAAACTATCATTTAGTTTGGCGGAAATGAAATCTATATATATAAAAGGAGAAGCTGACTGACCGACTGACTGACTGAATGACTGACTGACTGACTGACTGACATATCAACGCAGGGCCCAAACTATAAGGGTTAGAAACTTGAAATTTTGCACAAGAGTTCCTTTTATAACGTAGGGTAGCACTAAGAAAGGATTTTTCAAAATTCACCCCCTAAAGGGGTAAAATGGAGGTGCAAAGTTAGTATGAAACTCTGCTGTTTTTGAAGTTACTCAAATGAAACTCAGTATGAAGTTTTTTCGTTTAAAATCATGAAACACGTGTAAAATAGTTTTTCAAAAATCATCCCTTAAGGGGGAAAAAGGGGGGGTGCAAAGGTAGTATGAAACTTTGCCGTTTTTGAAGTTACTCAAATGATATTTAGTACGAAGGTCCTTCATTTGAAATCATGAAACATGTGTAAATTAGTTTTTCAAAAATCATCCCTTAAGGGGGAAAAAAGAGGGTGCAAAGTTAGTATGAAACTTTGCCGTTATCCAAGTTATTCGAATGAGATTCTATATGAAGGTCCTTCATTAAAAGTTATGAAACATGTGTAAAATAGTTTCTCGAAAATCATCTCTTAAGGGGGAAAAAGGGGGGTGTAATTTAGTATGAAACTTTGCCGTTTTTTAAGTTATTCAAATGGGATTCAATGTGAAGGTCCTTCATTTAAAATCATGAAACACGTGTAAAATAGTATTTATGTGTAGAATATTCTATCTATCTATTTTAAAAACCGTCCCTTAAGGGGGAAAAAGGGGGTGCAAAGTTAGTATGAAACTTTGCCGATATCCAAGTTATTCGAATGAGATTCTATATGAAGGTCCTTCATAAAAAGTCATGAAACATGTGTAAAATAGTTTTTCGAAAATCATCCCTTAAGGGGGTAAAAGAGGGGTGCAAATTTAGTATGAAACTTTGCCGTTTTTGAAGTAATTCAAATGAAATTCAATACAAAGATCCGTCGCTAAAAGTCACGAAATACATGTAAAATAGGCTTTCAAAAATCATCCCTTAAGTGGGTAAAACGGGGTGCAATGTTAGTATGAATAAAACCCTGCCGTTTTTGAAGTTATTCGAATGAGATTCAGAATAAAGGTCCTTCATTGAAAGTCTTGAAACACATGTAAAATAGTTTTTCGAAAATCATCCCTTTAGGGGATAAAAGGGGGGTGCAAAGTTAGTATGACACCTGCCGTTTTAGAAGTTATTCAAATGATATTTAGTTCGAAGGTTCTTCTTTTTAAATCATGAAACACGTGTAAAATAGTTTTTCAAAAATCATGCCTTAAGGGGAAAAAAAGGGGGTGCAAATTTAGTATGAAACTTTGCCGTTTTTGAAGTTATTCGAATGAAATTCAATATGAAGGTTTGTCATTAAAAGTCATGAAATGCATGTAAAATAGTTTTTCGAAAATCAATCCTTTCAGGGGGTAAAAGGGGGGTGCAAAGTTAGTATGAAACTCTGCCGTTTTTGAAGTTATTCGAATGAAATGCAGTATGTAGGTCCTTCATTGAAAGTCATGAAACATTGTGTGAAGTAGTTTTTAGAAAATCATCCCAAGTTAGAATGAAAGCTCTCTGATATTCAAAGTTATTTCAATAAAATGTTGTATTTGGGTTATAAGTTCCTGAAAAAGTTATTGATTATTGCCGATAGCCCTTTTTGTGAATTCAATTCTTATGGGGGTTGTAAATTTAGAAGGAATAAAAGTTCGTCGTATTTACTTCGTATCACCGCTTCGATTATTAAACATTTCGCTGCGATTTTTGAATTGAATTTCATTGTTCTTCAATGTGTTTAAATATCACAATATTAAATACTTGCTTACTTTCTTATTTTTTTTCATATTGGTCGTTCTAACTCTTGAATAAATTTTCTAAATTCTTCTTATTATTTCTCCGTTCATGTGTTTATAAATATTTCTCAGTTCTTTAAAATACAACCCATAGTAAACAGCCTATACGAGTATATGTCCCACTACAGGGAATAGGTCTTCTCTCAGAGAGAGTAGTATGGTTTTATTTATTTCGCATGTGCTAAAAGTATCCCAATCTTAATTGCAAACGCAAACACTTTACTCAACTAAAGCCCACGCGGACGAAGTCGTTGGCAACAGCTAGTACTGTATAAAATTGTGTTTTCCTTTACTGAATAAAACTTTTATTATTATTATTATTATATCCCCACCGAGGGGCAAGAGTCTCTTCCCTGAGGAAGGTATAGGCCATACTCCACCACGGGGGCCAAGTCCGGATTGGTGGAGGCTTGTAAGACTAGTGGCTGGTCTTACTGTCAGAAGTTTTCAAGCCGCCCTAAAGCCGCTGACTTGGCTTGACGACTGCCATCTATCGACGGCAGCCGTCATCAAAGAATAAGGAAAGGAAAGGATGTTACTTCAAGGTATTTAGATGAGAGTTGGGTTTGGTTCTGATTATGGATTCATGACCAAGTAACGGAAGTTTTTAATTCTTAAGAGCAGAATAAATAAACTCGACTGAATCTTTTATATCTATCGTCGTGTTGTTGGTTTTGGAGTTTGTGTCATTGGGTATTGTACCGTCTGGCCGCTGGGAGTTTACGAACCTGACACCTGTCTGTTTCATATGACTAGACTTAAATTCTCTTTTAATTTGGAGCTCCACACTTTATAAAATGGATACATTCACTATCAAATTAAATGTCTAGACTCAGATGTTTACACTCGTATTGATTAATCTCTGACATGTCAAAAAATGATAACTGTCAGAATTCTACGGAATTAAAAATTAGACTTTAAGTACCTAGTTTATAATAGATAATGTGAGAATATTGGCCACTGGTTTCTACTGATGCACCACTTATAATTATTATTATTAAAGTTTATTGCTCTTACATTTAAAATAAAAATACAGTACAATGCGGCGGACTTAATGCTACAAGCATTTTCTACCAGTCAACCACAGAAGGTAAAGGAAAGTGTTAGTAGGCGTGCAAAAGTAATTAAATAAATATAAAAACATACTATATAAGGTGCATTAAATAAACTTACACATTATCATATACTTACACATATAATAACTAATAATAAGATATAATATAATAAAATAATATATGTAATATATATATTATATATTATAATAAAATACAATGAGCCGAAACATCACTTAGAAAATAGAATTCATAATCATTCAGATAATCTTGTACAAGTTTGTATAAATATTTTATTTGAATACTTTTAACGTAAATATTACTTAGCTTAATGCTAAATAGAGCCAGCCGTTGACTCGACACCCTCAGTATAACTAAACTAGGATTAGCATTACCAGAGGTAACCCCTAAAATGTGCAAATCCTGAAAAAGTTTCTCATTTAACAGCAACTCTTGTGGTGTACATTATTATAAATCTTTGTTTGTTAGTACACTGTTTTGTGTTACAGAGTTGCTAGATAATACTTTTATAAACTGTTATTTTAATTTGAATGGGGATCATTCCTAATAGTTTACTAATAGTTTTTAAGATAAGTATTTTATAAAATTATACAAACTCTGACATTTTGACAATATGAGTCATAGCTCATAGAATAAAATCCTGTATAAAATGTAAACTCTAAGAAACTCAGAGTTTCGAACTTTCCATTTTCGAGTGCCTGTATATTATAGGAAATATCTAATAGGAATAAAATTCGTCAAAAAAAATGTACTGTATGTGTAATTCGAACGACCAAGCATTTTAAAGATTTATGAAGATAGTTAAAAGATATTAATTATCTCTAATTTCTTTCTTGTCTCCGTCTGTGGTTGCCTGGAAGAAATTGCTTATAGTAATAAGGCCACCAATTGTACTTAGATTTATAAAAATTTGTAAATGTTATTTATGAGTACAACAAAGAATATTCTATCTTCTATCTATCTATCTATCTGATACTCTTTGAATTTCTTTCTTTGAATGAGATCTTGTTAAGTCCCCACCCATTAAGTTATCACTACCACCAAAGGTTAGCTGGAAGAAAATACTTATTAGTTTTAAGCTCGCCTATGTACAAATGTTTTTATTGTGCAATAAAGAATCTTCGGATGTGCAAGTTGAAGTGGCAGTGGGGCACATAGCACGCAGAACTGATGGCCGATGGGACCGAAAAGTGCTCGAATGGGGACCACACATCGGCAAGCGCAGCGTAGGATTACCAGCCACAAGATGGACAGACGATCTTATCCAAGTGGCAGGAAGACGCTGGATGTAAGTCGCTTCCAACCGGTCTGTTTGGAAATCCATGGAGGAGGCCCATGTCAAACAGTGGACTTCTTGTGGCTGATGAATGATGATGACGATGAAAGAATCTTCAATCAATTAAGGTACACTCCTGTAAAGATTGATATGATTTCGTGATAGATACATTAGAGCTCTGGCTAAGAGCGGGTACACACTAGGCGTTTTGAAGCGCGCGCTTTTGTAACGCGCGTTGTAAGAACTATGAGGTCCGATTGAAGTGTACACATGCAAACGCGCGCTTGACGCGGGCTTAGAAAAGCGACAAAGGCTTACAAAAGCGCGCGCTTCAAAACGCCTAGTGTGTACCCGCTCTAAGGCCGAGACCTCGGCGTGAAGCATTCACACCGTGACTTTCAATAAACTTCTTCCATGCCCTGTAATTATCCGGAAACTCGAAAGGTTCATCAGACAACAGCCTAATCAACCCTTACAATTTATCAATTTATTGGCTTTGGACTAACAAGTACCTAGTTACTATTCGGAAAATTATCACACTAATCACACTAATATTATAAACGTGAAAGTTTGTGTGTGTGTTTATATGTTTATCAGTCTTTAGCGCTGAAACGGCTGGACGGATTTTAATAAAATTTGGTATGGAGTTAGCCGATACCCTGGATTAAAACATAGGCTACGTTTTACCGCGGGGAAATATCTTATTCCTACGGGAAAATCGATGAACCGCGGGGCACAGCTAGTACAGCATATTTCAAGGACATAAAGGGCTCGCCACATTTGCCAAAAAACATTCGCGGATCGCGTACAGTCACGAGCAATAATATATATTTTTTTGAATTTGTTAAGCACCAGAGGAAAATGTGTTACCAAAGTACTGACACTATTAGCAGAGTAGTCACAAATGAAGGCAGGGAAGTAACAGGCCATTGATTATATCTAAGAAAGGGGACACGTATTAAATAAAAAATGAAATATGCCAGAGGAGTGACGCCCATAGGAGTGACGAAATCGCACAAAACCTACAAAAACATATCACTCGCTTTTCTGATCACCGTATAACGTAATACATGACATCTACACACAATAAGCATTGCATTGTGCAAAGATACAATTTCTTAACTATAAAATACAAAAACATAGACTTGCCAGAGGAAATACTCCAACGACTGGCAGAAACACGCTTTCCTACAGTGAATCGCAAATTGACGCTATATTATAGGAATTTTGCTCAACGTCATTAGCTTGTTTCTAACTTAACAGTATTGTATGCGCGTAGTTCATGGACAAAAACATACCTTTGCGGTTTTAAGTCAAATTTTACTTCTTTGAGTTTCGCCAGATGAAGTGACATTATTGTAACGTGTCATGAAAGTAAGTTATTTTTCTCTATATTAATAAAACTTTTTACTGTATATTTTGATGAAATATATTTCGATGTTTATAAAAGCGTATGATCATATTAAAAAAAACATAATGGCAAAATGTTTACCAGTTTTCAAACTTGATTCTTTGTCGCAAGATGTGCATTATAGTCTATAATGCTTTAACAATGTACTTATTACCTTTCAAAGTTCCTTTCTAACAGGTATCCTAAATTCATTTCTTATTTTAAAATTATTGCATTTATTAAAACGACACAGATCAAAACTCTGTCAAAATAGAAAGTTTGAAAATATATTGAATACTATTTTTACAAAATAAAGAAAATAAAACCTCCTTGAGGGAGCGAAAAAGGTTTGCTATAAAACTTTCGTAAGCACAACACATTGTAAACTTTTAGTCCGGATTTACTTACGGGTGTTGTTATATCTCACGTGTGAGACGTGCAACCGACGACGCGAGCTCCGTCTCTGCTCACCATGATTAAGCTCTGCGAATCGGAGCGAAACCTGGTCGGACTCTTCCGATCTCGTCTCGTCTCACGTGTGAGACGTGCAACCGACGACGCGAGCTCCGTCTCTGCTCACCATGATTAAGCTCTGCGAATCGGAGCGAAACCTGGTCGGACTCTTCCGATATAACAACACCCGTAAGTAAATCCGGACTAAAAGTTTACGGTTTGCTATAAACTTTGACAGGTTGGTACTCTACTCTTTATTCTGAGCTTTATGCTATATCAATACAAATCAAATCAATACAAATATCGACCTTGTGTCGTAAATTGTCTGTACAAATTATGAACCTTAAGGTGGTAAACATTTTCAGACCCCGACTGTACAAGTACCTAAATATTCTGTGAATATTTTAAGAGTCTACCTAATGCCGCTATTAATATCAATCAAAAAACGGCAAAAAAAATATGGTTGTAGTGTGGGACCCCCCTTATTTATTATTCATCATATTCTATTTGTAACATTTTTGTCCTAGCACGGTAATACATCATCAAAACATCACCTTCATCACCGTCAACCTCAGTCGTCAACTGTCTACTAGAGCTATTTACGGTTCACGAGGTACAGCCTGTTGATATTTTGCCGTTTTGCACTCCGGAGAATTGCTCCAATTATTTCCGCAGGCGTTAGTAAAACTAGGAGGTTGTAGTGCCAGTTGGTGGTCGAATACAGCTCTTTGTTTTAGTTCATAGTCATGTAACTACATGCTTAATGGCTTTTGGGAATCCTCATAAAGTATACAGACGCCGGATTATAGCACATTCAGCAGCGGCGCTGTGAGCGTCTGTTTGTCCTTCCATTTAGGTAGGAACATATTTAGCTTACAGTAGACCTCTAGACCAATGTTCCGCAGTCTGTGCCACGGTACATTTTGATCGTACAATGTAGGCACATTTTGTATTAATTCCCCTTCCCCTCACCCTTCCTATAGGTATAACTTAATTTCCTATGCTTAGGTAAGTTTATTATCTATGTTTCACCTTTATATTGCACTACTTGTCGCCAGTCTTTTCAACAACAAAGGTTTGCTGGAATAAATGCTTCTTGCACTAAGCACTGCAATAAAGAAATAAATTAATAATAAATAGGCACAATACCTACTTTTTTCACACAAAATGCCGACTTCAATTAGCAGAAATGTTAATTTGTGGGTAATAGCTTGTTTGCCTACATGAAACAAGTAATGAACATCAAATAAAGCTTTATATGATGATTTTAGCTAAATTGCGATTTTTTTTGTATGTGACTGTATGTTTATGTTTATGTTATGCCCATATGGCTTTTAAACTTTGTACTGATTTTAATAGCTTTAGAATAGATAAATAGAGAAACCTTTATTGGAATACAAGGAGTTGAATTAATAAAGAGAATAAAATAAAGAGTAAGTATGTAACTTACAAATATGTATCATGTTACATATTTGTAAGTTACATACTCATGATTCATGATTCTATCGTTGCCTACTGCTGGGTGTAGACCTTTTGTCCCCAAATGCCATTTCACACGATTTCTTTTTCAGTACAATATCTTTTTTAATGTTATTTATTCAATAAATTTAACAAACATAATTAAAACTAAAATTAAAATGGGCATTTTTTGAGATATTTTTTTTTTCAAGTCTCCTTTTCTTCCTAGCTGGAGCAGCTGGTTTTGAAATTTTGTTAACAGTTTTAAGAAACATTATTCAGAGTTGCAAAACAAAAAAAAAATTGGAAAAAGTAAAGATTTGTGGCAACAGGATTTTTATTTTTTTTTTATTCCTATAGTTTTGTACACATTCAATTTTTTTTCTATTTTTCTGATAACGAATATGACTTGCCTTTTACCCGGTACCGGCTTAACGTTGAGTTTCGGGACACCCTGTATAGGCTGCTTATAATAGTATTGATACCTAGTATTTTAAAAATTCATTAATACCTATATCTAAATGCCTAAATGAACCGTCTTGTAACCTACAAACATTTTTAACGTAGATAGGTATGAATCTAGAATGCATTTCACTCTTTATTTTATTGTTCTATCACGTTCCAATTTAATTTAATCCAGTTGGAACATACTAACCTTATTTAATACGTGTTCAAAACTTTGTATGCTTTGAAACATTGTAAGGACATTGGATGTCGTTAAAAATCCACTTTTATGAGTGTACACAGGCCAAATACAAAGCTCGGTGCCCAATTTATACGAAGAAAAATTTACCTACTTATATCGAATGTTACAGAAAAATAAGTCTTATCTATCAAATTTTTCGAGATAGTTAGGTAGAAATTTGCGATAAAAAGATAGGCATGAATCTATATCTATGTATTATTAACGACACTGTTGTAACACGGTGACTATAGTTAGGCTGGCATTAGATTACAGTTTCATCATCCCACGTGTTTTTCATATTTATATCACTTATTCACCTTTCGATTATTTACCTAATGATCCGTAAGGTTTATAGGTAGTAAAAATGCATCGGGTATCTAAGGTGGTATTCTAACAAGCTCCCTAAATAAAGACTTGGTCTTATATATAAAAAAAACACTATTCATGAGACACTCAAGAAATGTCGATTAATTTAGTCGGCGGAGATTTTACGAGGAAAAACGTAACCGATTAAATAAAGGCTTTGGAGAGTGCTTTGGAAGGTTCGATGCGTTATCTAAGTATTAAAAGTAATCCCATCAATCCAGCTCTATGTAAAAGAACAATAATATGATGTCAAGTGCATACCTACCTAATGGTACAATAATAGCGGTACAAGCGAGACCTATCCAAAACTGGAAAGTCCGAAATAGAACTGGCATGACGTCATCACAATCCTCACTCAACATGGTGATGATACTTAAAACGTAATAGCTAATTTCAGATCGTTCACCAGCCGGCTCGTTGGTCTAGGGGTATGATTTTCGCTTAGGGTGCGAGAGGTCCCGGGTTCAAATCCCGGACGAGCCCAAACAACTTTTTGTTTTTGTTTTTGTTTTTATAAAATAAAAAACCATTATTTATGTTGTCTTAGACAGGTAATTTATTTCACTAACGTACATTATCTTTCTTAAACTATGTGGATCAGAAAAAAACCGCAACTAATAAAATCCTGAAGCTTACTATTTTAATTCGACGACACTTTTGTATTTTCTTTGTTTATTTAAAATATGCCCAACAGTATAGAAATACTTAGCTTAGCTATTAAATTATTTTATCATTTTTGTAAAATGCAGTCTTTTATATAAAAATATTTAGAATCTAACATAGAGTATTGATATTATCATGAGGCAGTGCTTTAATCTAAAGACTAACATAAAGTACGAAAGTAGGTATGTACTGAGTACTTACATATACGTAATTTTTTTTATTTACACTAATTTAAGCTTTGAAAATAGCAACATATCGATACGTGTATTTTGCTGTCACAAGATATGAGTAACGGTATATTATGGCAAAAACAATTATTATTTCACTTCTAGGAAATCCCCAGTAATAATAATAATAACTTGCACTCAACACAAAGGCTGAACAGCCCTTAAATCACGTAACTTTCCACTGTATCGGGTTAAGTGGGACCAATGCGAGAGGTCCCGGGTTCGAATCCCGGCTGGGGACAAAAAAAAAAGAAACCCAGGTCTTGGATGATTACATGTTTGGGACGTCGCTGTTTCTGGTTCTCACGACTCAGGGTATCCTAGTGTGGGGCTAGAAGCAATGTATGTGCCTGTATGTAAATGTTATGTTATTTTAGTAACCAGGCAAGGACGTTATGAAGAGCGCCCATTTCTACAAACAAATATACTGTATCCGTCTGAAGAAAATCACGATCTCTACGTTGCTCATTTACAAAACCTATTCTTTGAATTGATTCTAGTGCCCTGCTCAGTGCAAAAGTCCTATCTGTTTTGCTTAGTAGGCTCAGATAAGACCTTTGCAAACGCAAAATAGCAGGGCAGCTGATAGTGGTTACCGATCACATGCATAACCTCACGAGCTGATACCCCAATGGATACACCAGCCTGTTTTATAGATCTACAATTTTCGACGTACATCGCAAAGTCCACTCATAGATAACAAGTATGTAGGAAGACTGCTATACAATATACATCGAACTGTCGTAATAACCTACGATTTGTAACAACTACAAATCATAGTTTAATATATCGAAATGATACTCGGCCCAGTTGAGCCACAGATCACTTTTGCCAACGTTGTTAAGGGCATGCACATTACGCTTGACAGTCATTCCTCTCAGCGTTGTTAGGCCAGTCACACACGTTGAGTTTCACGTTGAACACCGTGCCGGGTTGGCAACTGAACTGCACACCTTCGCCGTTCACGCAACGCCAGTACTAAAAAATAGATAAAAATTAATGATTAATTAAACTCTATAAAAAAAAACAATGAACGGCCTATACGTAAGTAGTAGTGGGGCGCTGATGACGAAGATAATCTCTAAGAAAAGATACCAATGTAAACGTTACGCTAATTTAATTAATTGACTAAACACAGAATTAAAAATAATACTACAAAATGCAAATGTTAAATTCAACATCTTTATTTTACCAGAAGGAAAGAAGAAAGAAATGTCTTGTCTAAGAACAAAACTAGAGACTACCTGGAGCTAATTAGCGCCACTAATGGAAAACAATAATAATATCTTCTTTAGGAAGACTTTTTTGCAAAACGTGAACGTCATGAAACTCAATAATGGTGGCAGCTGTTTTTAAAATCTACAGACTACAACTTAGGGCCAAAAACCCTAGGGTCTTTAATTGATTACCTCTTCGCTGAAGGTTCCTATTGATTACCTCTAACTATAATCCTTCTTGCGATTTGTAATGTTCACATGTTTATATTTTTATTTTATTTTATTTTATAAAAACGTATTGTAAAGGAAGATAGCTTAAAGTACCTAGCCTTTTAATGTTAACCGAGCGTTGCTTTGGCCATTAAAATTAATTTCTATTTTTGCAAATCTCAGAACATGTAAGTACAAAATCAACGATCAATGAATGTCTAGGAATTGACTATCTATCTATACAGCCGTCGAATAGAACCTGTTGTCGAGTATAGACTTGATGTTTTATTGGTCCTTTCAAGCTAAGTCAATGTAATCCACTCTCTAGTCACTGAGTGACGTTGAATTTTCTTTCATTAGATACTACGAGTATCTTTACCTTATCGCATTGTTTCTTATCAGGCACGTAGTCATCTTCCGCGTCGCAGACATCAATGTTGTCAACCTCGTTCTCCTGGGTAGAATTTTTTTTTAATGAGAATTAAAAGTAGCACTTCAATAGTTGCTATTGCGCAGTTAGTACAAACTAAGGGCCTACTACCAGCCCTACAGAGGTTATACTTATAACACTGCAACTGGCAGATTATGAGGAGCAAATAAAACACAATTCGATTCGTAGGTACTGGAATATTTTGACAAATTCGATTCGTAGGTACTGGAATATTTTGACAAGTGACCTCGTTAAAACACGTGACGCCTTTATCTACTGGTGTGTATCATGATTCACTCTATTTCATACTAAACATAAACATTTACATAAAGGCACATACATTGCTTCTGGCCCCACACTGGATACCCTGTGTCGTGGGAACCAGAAAACTTTGTCAAACAATGACTGATAGTTGCTAGCAAGTGAACAAGTTATCGGGGCGTTGCAATTTGGCTGATGACTAAGATTAAAAATCTGACTATAATTACCGTGTTCGGTTCTTCAGCCCCATTACTAGCCGCCTCGGTGGTAGTTGTTGTGGATGCAGCAGCAGCGGCGGTGGTGGTGGTGGCCGGCCTCACAGTGGTAGTGGGGGGGCGGGGGGCGGAAGTGCTAGGCCGAGCAGGCACAGGGGCGCCCTCGAGTGGGTTAGCCGTCGTCGAAGGAGGCCGCGCCCATTCAGGCTGCAATCATTTGAAAAAGAAAACTGAAGATCAGGAACCATTTAGGTACAATGTGTCACTATATTAAATTTAGGGTACCCAAGCTTAATGGTTAATGCTCAACAGTAGGTTTTTTCTACTTTTTAATTACAGAGCTTACGCCATCTAGTGATACGTAGCAAGATAAAATAGCGCCATCTAGCGGCAATGTTAAGAACTTATTGCAAATTACGGTATTTTTTAAGTTTTCATTTTTATCGATATAACCTTTATAGATCGATTCATCATATGATGAATGAATAAATCCATCGAGATATTATTTATTGAAATTCAAATATTGATTACGGAGTCCGGCAAAGCCAGAACATGTAGGTAGAATACCCATGTCGTTTTCGTAAATAGAAAAATTATCTCGTTTGTCAATTGACTCCACTCCGCTTTTCTTGTTATCCAAAAATATACAGACTACCTACTCTTAATTATTTCAACAAAGACAATTCACACTATTTGCAATTTTAAGTTATTGGCCATGCTATATTTTTTAACATGAACGGAAAATTAAAATCATTTCGAGAATTCTGCTTTCAGT
The DNA here is from genome assembly GCA_947310845.1 of Yponomeuta plumbellus. Taxonomy (NCBI): domain Eukaryota; kingdom Metazoa; phylum Arthropoda; class Insecta; order Lepidoptera; family Yponomeutidae; genus Yponomeuta; species Yponomeuta plumbellus. Next base: position 9,241,328 of record OX371209.1, on the reverse strand, counting down.
ACAATTTATATTTATCAGATTTTTGAGTCCATATTTTTTAAGATATTCAATAAAATGCTTTTGCTTCTATGACGTCGGCAAAGGCAGTACGAGTATGAATCCTTTGCCCATCCTTTGCCTTACCTACTTACAAAAAAAAAATACAAATGACTTTTTTTTTGTATCATGCCAAAGACTACCTCTTTAATCATGCTCCAATGACATCACAAACACCAAAATTTTTGAAAAATAGTTATATTAGATATGAATAATAAAACTCAAACTACCGAAATTAGTTTCTCAATATTTTGAGAATAAATTATACAAGCCAAATACCTATCAAAAATAAGTAGCAAGACCAATTAGCCATATAAAGACGTTTGCAATGATATCGCCATGTGTAGAAAAAACCTTGAATTATTAGTTAGATTCAATTTTTCACATCGAAGTTTTTTTTGTTCTTTCAAACGACACCTGACACAAACGGATTAGAAAATCCACTTTTGATGATACGATATTTAAAGTTTTTATTCCGGTTTTATCCAGGCTGTTATCTGCTTAACTATTACCATTAATCGCAAACACTAATTTACTAATTAGACTGTAGCTTCTAGATTTCAGAGTGACACCTAAAGTGCAGTACTAACTAATTTTACTTAAATAATATACAAGATAAAGTCGAGTTCACAACTACTCCACGTACTGTTTCTACGAAAACAAGTCGATCAACCGAATATACTGAACACGAACCAAGAGAAAGCGCTCCCGTACACTCGAAAACACACATAAATCGACGAAGCGAAGGCTATACTACGTATGAATAGAGTCATCTTTTTTCCCACGGGTTTCCCGAAATGATCCGGTTCTTTATGCAGTAAATGTATCTGGCAACAAAAGCTTACATAAATATTTTTATTTAAATTGCGACTAACATCGCATTACAAAAATGGAACTAGAATTTTGGTAAACAGTATCTACACATATGTTTTTTTTTTATTTGGGATACACTGTAATATTAATAATAAGAAGGTTTTCAGGGTTCGCCTTTGGCCAGTGTACGAGAAACCACAGGCCAGAGACTCAAAATGTAGTAGCAAGGCTCGATACAAGAACTCTATAAACAAAACTAAAGACTCTTCATGTAAGGATAAACAAAAACTGTCGAAGTAGTAATATCAGAGTGCGTATACTGAGTTTTTTCATTCACTCTCGATAGTGAGAGCGTTTGTGTTTTGCATAGGAGTGACAGAGAGACAACTAGATGGCGCGCTTTGTCACTCCTATGCAGTGAATTACAAAACTCAGTATACGCACTCAGAGTGCGTATACTGAGTTTTGTCATTCACTTTCGATAGCGAGAGCGTTTGCGATTTGCATAGGAGTGACAAAGCGCGCCATCTAGTTGTCTCTTTGTCACTCCTATGCAAAACACAAACGCTCTCACTATCGAGAGTGAATGAAAAAACTCAGTATACGCACTCTGAGTGCTTAGTGCGAGTTTTTTTAACTACTCGATCGCGTTAACGTAAACTCATATTCTATAGGAGTGACAAAGCGCGCCATCTAGTTGTCTCTCTGTCACTCCTATGCAAATCGCAAACGCTCTCACTATCGAGAGTGAATGAAAAAACTCAGTATACGCACTCGGAACTAAAAGTTCAGAAAAATAACGTTGGAGAACATGCAGATGGGGTTTTTTAGTTGCCAATGTCCAGTGGGTGGTTTCATTGGTTATGTCATTATGCAACCATTCTAAAGTATGTATAGTGACTCACCGTGGGAGTGGCGTTCTCCATACGGGGCGGAGGCACAGTGTACGATCTCATGTGCTTATGCAGAAGGTTCAACAGCGGATTCTTCTCGCCGCAAAGACCTCTAAAGTCGTCCATGTCCACGGCCCAGGTCATCGCTCCCAAGTACCCCTTCTCTTTGATCCAGTTCATTTTGATCTCCACACTGCGTTTGTCCTCGTAGCCAACCCATTGGGTGCCCTTGTAAGCGTACGGGCATTTCCCGTGGTCGTCCCATTTCTTCGTCCATTCCGAATCGGGAGTGTCGACTTCGGTGCAGATCTTAAACATCGGTTTGGGGTTAAAAGATGTAAATGATCTAGTCGCGCAAATACACATGCAAGAAAAATACTTTTACAATAAAGCTGTCTGTGTCATGAAATCAGAAGTTTATTTCTGCTTAGAGAATTAATTACCTATGATGGTCTGTTAATTCGAGTCTCTATGTACATGTTAGGTCTTCACAGCCATAACACCCCTCTCTCTTGAGTTGTAAAAAAGCCGCATGGTAATGCGAGCGATTCATTGTCAGATTTGCCTCTTTTACCATTTGTCTATCCGAAGGACTGTTTGAGTTAGTAATTATTGTGAATGTCTAATATTTTAGCTTTAGGCAAGACTGTTCAACCCCAGACCCTCAGGCCCGCGAGCCACAAAATAGACCGCTAACAACATAACGCTAACGATCCTTTGCGATCGTAAATCGACCACGGTATAATTTCACAAAATATCTGACAACGATTTAGATGATATACAAGATGGCCGGACAGCTAGCATGGCATCAAAATTATTGTCTGCTTCTAAAATCACTTAGGGCTTTGGGCGCCACTCACCTCATAGTAGGCCCAGAAGCCAGTAGCATTGGTGTAGGGCGCCGGGTCTCCACCGCCGGCTTCCTTATTGATGTAAGTGCCAGGATTATAGTTGTTATTGCCAGCGGAGAGAGTAAAGGATCGCCCGTAGAAGGGAATGCCCACCACGAGCTTGTTCGATGGGCAGCCCTTCTCTTCCCAGAGGCGGAGGCCGTCGTTCTGAAAACCATATAATTATTTAGTTCATTATGAGGTTGATGGTGATTCTTACGATTATAGAATCTATAGAAATAAATAAGCAAGGTAGGATGGGTTTTATTTATAATACGCATTTCCTGAAACAATGTATAAGAATGAAGGAAGACTACCAAGCAACTCCATCACTCGACTTGGTCCCAAACTACGAGAGCCTGGGCTATGGTTACCTACATGCACTTTTCGAATAGCGGTGACTTCCACTTGAGTGGGCTTGCTTGGTTCTCCTGGTTAAATCAAATTTATTTAAAATAGAAAATATTCATACTATAAAGATACATTCATAAATATTCACTGAAAGCTTCATCTGCAAAGTGGAAAAACAAACAAACAATAATTATAGAAGTAAGAAACTAAATTAATCAAAAATACCGCCTTTGGACACACCCGTGATTCCACAATGTGAAAGTTTTTGATTTTTTTTTGTTGCAAATAAAAGATATACATACCCACGGTTTCTCGTACGCTAACAGTCTGTTAATCTACTGTTAACAGCTGTCAAGTGTTTTTTTCGTATGCACTTTAGCGAACTGAACAGTTAACAGTAGATTAACAGCTTCTTAACTTATGAGAAACCGGGGGTAAGTCTCCTGTATTAACAATAATAATAACTAATTCTTATACCGCTAATCGTATAAATCCCAGCTCAACAAATCGTGGACTTGGGCCCAGCTAGTCATTATAATAAAATGTTATGATCAACGAAATGTTACTTAGATAAGACTTAACTGAACTGTCATTACTTGAACTTTTACTTTCTTACTACTACGTAGGTACTTTCTCGAATAACGTATTTTAATCGCTAAACCCGTATAAGATACGTATTCAACCGAAACAAATATCACCTCGTTCTCAAAGAAATAGTAGGCCGTCAATAAAAGGTTTACCTCACAAACTCAAATAGATGGTGGCCCTCAAGATTTATTGCTTGCCGAGCCATACCACACAAGTTAGGATCAAATGTCACATTAGAACTGAAGCCTCTCGAATTACGCAATTTTGTCCAGAACTAGTGGCAAGGTGTCCCTAGTCAGCACATCAACCTTTATACTTTACTCCGTTCAATTATGTAAGTGTCGATATGTACATTTTTGCGGTATAAACGGTCGTTTCTTTTACGTTTGATTTTTGATTTGTTCCAGACTTGTCATGTTCCAGATCTGTCGTACTCCAGATTTGTCGTAATACAGTCCACCATAGAAGCATACTCGATATAAAATAAAAAAACAATATACAAATTGTTACTTATTTTTAGTTACAAAAATAAAAGCAATGGAACAAAAAACTCTCTTCTTCGATAGAACCAAAACACTTTGTAACTTACTAAATGTATAAAGTGAAACAATTAACCTCACAACTCACAAAGTCTAGAAAGGCACTCAATCATAGTGGATTTGTTGATTATCTATGAGATCATTAGTCATGAAATGATGTAATTACCTACTGAGTGCCTCAACTGTACGTATTACGGCGAATCTGGAGTACGACAAATCTGGAATACGACAGATCTGGAATACGACAGATCTGGAACACGACAAGTTCGGAAAAAATCTGATTTTTCACAGCTTCAAGGGGCCGTAGATTTGAGTATATGGTTTTAATGAAATTCGATAATGATAATGAATCGAAACCTCCACGCATTTCCGAGATAAAGAGACTTGGCAAGCAGACGGATGGACGGACGGACGGAAGGATAGATGGACAACAAACTGAGTTCCGACAAAAGGGTTCCGTTTTTTCCTTTTGCGGAAAACCTAAGCTTATGCGCACACTAGGCGACACGCGACAGTGACACAGCTCGTCGGCGACAAGACGCGACGACAGGCTACGGCAGTCAATTGTCATATATTTTGTTCGAATCTCCGCACACTTGGCGTCAGAGTTGCGGAGTCGCGACGACAAGACGCCAGAAGCAAATGACAACGTCGCGTCTGACGCGGCGACAAATCGCCCTGTTTGCGATGGCTCTATCATCATCAACCCATTATGTCCCCACCGAGGGGCACGGGTCTCTTCCCTGAGGAAGGTATAGGCCATACTCCACCACGGGGGCCAAGTCCGGATTGGTGGAGGCTTGTAAGACTTGTGGCTGGTCTTAGTGTCAGAAGTTTTCAAGCCGCCCGAAGGCCTCTGACTTGGCTTAACGACTGCCATCTATCGACGGCAGCCGGCACCAACAGCTTAACGTGCCTTGCGAAGCACGGAATCGCTCGGAAAAATGCCACCAGCGTTAGTCATAGACGGTGACCCATCCATGGACTGAACGCGCCGTATGTTGCTTAACCTTAGTGATCGTTTAAGATCACTCAGGCAGCCCAGGCTACGAGCGATGGCTCTATAAATCGTCAAATTTAGTGTTATTGTAGAAAACTCACCACGTTGAGTTTCTCGTAGGCCCATTGGTCGTGAGGTCTCTTGTACAGCGGTGAATGGACGTCAGCAAAGCCAGCCCAGTTGCCTCGCAAATCGTACGACATCACATGGATCGCATCCAACTCTCTGAAGGACAAAAATACGCAGATTTGAAGTTAGTTAAATAACGCTCTGAAACTTCTATCTACAACTAACGAATAAATAAATAAATAAACAACCCTGGTACATAACACAAGTAACCTATACACGACCAACTGCAGGGTCTCTCAAAGATAGCGATAGAAGGAGGGTATGATTGATTGATTGATTCAAAAGAAAATTCAAGAGAAAATTATTTATGGCACAATAAAAAAATATCGACATTGACGACCTCATGCATCCTCACGGCGCAGCGGTTAGCGCACCTGCTACCATGCGAGAGGTCCTGGGTTCGAACCCCGGCTGGGAACAAAAAAAACAACCCCAGGTCTTGGATGTTTACAGTTTGTGATGTCGCTGTTTCTGGTTCCCACGACACAGGGTATCCTAGTGTGGATCCAGAAGCAATGTGGGAGGGCTTAATACTAATGTATTTCACTGATTACTGGGGTGACACATGACCTGCGGGTTGGCGTTTTCATACTCTGTGAATACCTGTGATTAGGTGACCTCATCCATAAACATGTTGCTACGCAAAATCTTAAAAAGTTTCGTAATAATCGCACTTCACACTATATTAATATAATATAGGGGAAAGTTTGCGAGTGCGTGAGTGTGTATGTTTGTTACTTCTTTAAGTCTAAAGGGCTGGAGCGATTTTAATAAAATTTGGTATGGTATTAGCTGACGCCCTGGATTAACACATAGGCTACTTTTTACTGTGGGAAAATATCTTATTCCCATGGGAAAATCGATGAAAATGAATGGGGAACTTTGTACATAACTTTTTCAAAAAATTGTTTACTGTTAATACTATTTAATTTCCTATTTTTCCCTATTTTTACCTTTCGATAATTTATTTTCCCTAATAAACCGCGGGTTACACCGCGGGGTACAGATAGTTTTGTTTAAATAATAATAAATCCAATAATAAACTACCACGATTCTTCGGAGACGTTTATTTTTCATTAGAAGGTCAGTGACTGGCGCAGCGGAGGTAAACAAGGAAACTTTATAACTTAGGTCGTAGCTCATAGCTTCCCGAATCAGGCACATCGCAAGATAAAGTTGTGTGGTGCATTTGCAAATACACACTCTAGCTTGAACGTGTGTACCTGAACTTTATAATCACCAAATAAATAGTGTATTTATCGGCAAATAATGTTTTGTTTTATGACTTTCTGTTTTTTAGAGGACAATCGAGGTTTGACTGTGTTTTTAATTGGAAATAAATTAAGTGAAAGGAATAGAACTAAATTAATATGAAACTTGTAAGAAGACTAAAGGATGATGGGCAAAATGGGCCCACCTCCAATAAAAATGGCTTGTTTATTAAATTAAAGGTCTATAACATACGTTCATTATCAGGTAGGTGCATACCAGAATTCGCTGTATAGCTGGAGTTTTTCGAATCAGAAAAAGTTGATAATTTTGGTTATGAATAGAAGTTTTTGGCTTATAAAACCATTTTTTTGCTAATATGTAAACCATTTAATGCTACATCATTTACTGTAATAGTAAATGACCAACCCATTTCAGCTTATGGATGTCGTAAGGGGTGACTTACGGCCATTTAGACCTAAGCACAGACTACATTGCATACATGACCTAGACACATCTGGTTGCCCTTTTGGGTTGTCTAGCAATCGCTTCATGTAAAAAACAATCATCATATTCTTGCCCTGTTCCCATTATTTGGGGTCGGCGCAGTATGTCATTCTCTTCCATGCGTCCCTATCACTCGCCATCTCTGCATTCACATTCTTATCACCATATCATCACGCACACAATCCAACCACCTTTTCCTCGGTCTTCCTTTTCCAGCATAATAATATCCATTTGACCATGTAAATATTAGTATTTTCGCCATAAAACTTAGTGTAGTTAGCGCATTAGGAAATTGGGATAATGCTAGGATGATGACGTTATTATAGCTCGCTGCCGGAGTGATCTTAAACGATCACTACGGTTAAGCAACATACGGCGCGTTCAGTCCATGGATGGGTCACCGTCTATGAATAACGCTAGTGGCATTTTTCCGAGCGGTTCCGTGCTTCGCAAGGCACGTTAAGCAGTTAGTGCCGGCTGCCGTCGATAGATGGCAGTCGTCAAACCAAGTCAGAGGCCTTAGGGCGGCTTGAAAACTTCTGACAGTAAGACCAGCCACTAGTCTTACAAGCCTCCACCAATCCGTACTTGGCCCCCGTGGAGTATGGCCTATACCTTCCTCAGGGAAGAGACCCGTGCCCCTCGGTGGGGACATAATGGGTTGATGATGATGTTAAGAAAAATCTGATAATTGTGTTAGGTACTTGCAGATCGGCTCCAAACCGATCATTAATTTTAATTCTCGTGAAGCGTGCTAGATGAGTGCGCGTGAGGCGATGCTACTGTGGAGACCTCTCCGCCACCTATGCCACGGATACCGATAATTATTGGTCTGTTATAAATATATTATTTTCATTCTATAAACCAAAAGCTTTTATTTCCTACCATAAAAATCTCAACTTATTATCTTATACAGGATGTAGCATTAGGTGGCTTACATATAAGCAAAACAAATGGTTTTATAAACCATAAAACTTCTATTTATAACCAAAAACATCAACTTTTTCTAAATAAAAAAACTCCAGACACACAGCGAATTCTGGCATCCGCCTGCCCGATAATGAACGTATGTATGTAGACCCTTAATTTAATAAACAAGCCATTTTTATTGGAGGTGGGCCCACGCTTCATTCATTTTTGCCCATCATCCTTTCTCCAGACCAATTTATATGAGACCACCCGAATTACCCCCTTTGTTTTCTAACAAGGATATAATTAATTAAATCTGACGAAATACGGAATTAATAGCTGAACCACATACCTACATACGAATAGGGTAGTTTCCAGGGTAAAAAAATAAATAAATTGTATTTAGTCCGTATTTTAGACTATAGAAAAATATTGGACACGTATTTTTTCTTTTTTCGATTAATCAAAAAATAAGAAAGATATAACCCATTAAAGTTACGTGTGACGTCACTCCGTGCTAAAAAATGCAGCACGGCGTAACGTCACACGTAACTTTAATGGGGTATATCTTTGTCATTTTTGGTAAATGACAAATAAAAAAATACGTGTCCCTTATTTTTGAATAATCTAAAAGACGGACTAATTAAATTTTTAGGGCAACTAGCCCATTGCGCCCTTTCTTGAAAGTCTGTCAAAAACCTTGAATCATGGTGCACTTACTCGCACAGATCGCTAACATGATATCCCTCCATCAGTCTGAAGTTGGCCATGGGCACGGCGGCTGTGAGCTCCCAGCCCTTCCCCGCGCGGTGGAACGCCCTCTTCAGCTCCTGGACGAAGAAAAGAAACTTGTCCTTGTCGGAGAAGGAGCCACCACGGTCTGCCGCCCCGGGGTACTCCCAGTCCAGGTCCAACCCGTCGAACTCGTACTTGTTGAGGAGGTCTATAAGTAAAAAAGTAAAGTAAAATAAGATTTATTGAAATAACTCATTTACAGTATATATTTTTGTTACAGCATATATTTTTGTTAGGTACATAATATTTTGTTTAACAAAAGCAGTGGGTAGGTGCACAATTACACAGTTTAACGGCAGTCCCTTAAACTAGGCGAGGCCTATCTTGGGGACTTTAAGAGACTGAAGAGAGGGGAACGTTAGAGAGACTGCCGTGGCAAGATGCAGTGGCAAGAAGGACCATGATTGTTTAAGAGATAATGTGCTGGGACGATCCGATACTAACTGGTATTGTGGCGCATAGTGGGGTTAGCGCATCTTCTACCATGCGTGAGGTCCCTGATTCGCATCCCGGCTGGGGACGAAAAAAACCCCAGGTCTTGGATGCTTACATGTTTGTGATGTCGCTGTTTCTGATTCCCACGCCATGGGTTTCCTAGTTAGGGTCAGAAGCAATCAATGTGCCTGTATGTAAACTTTTATGTTTTTACACAACTCTATTTTAGCACCAATGATGAAAACAAGTAAACATCAAAGACCTGGGTTTTTTTTTCCCCAGCCGGTGTTTGAACCCCATACCCGGGTTTTTATGTTTTTCACAATGAAACGAACATTCTCTCAAAATATAGCGAACGATTTGAAACCCACCTATTATATTATAGTCAGCTGCATATTTAGAGTAATTTCTTCCAGACAATAAAAACCATAAAGCTGTGTCGAATGATCAAAGTCTCACTAAACCGAAACATTTGAATGTTTTTATGTTTGTGATGCAAGTATCTGAACAGATTTTAATATTTGGCTGACGACAGGATGACCTCGCACCAACGTAAAGTTATAACCGAACATTAAATTCTCTCATACCAGATGGTATTGGCTAATTTACATAACCAAGCCGAACATTTCTGAAAGAACGCTGACTAGGAAATTACATGATTATGATTAGATGACGTCGGTGTTTCTTATAGAACACGATTCCTAAAAAATTCTTCTCAAGGGCAGATTTAATCGTCTTTGGTCAAGACAAAGACCAATGATTCTAACTACATTTAAAGATTTAATTTCCTCAAATGATCACATTCAACAACATTGGGTAATTCGTTAGACCGGGAATCCAATCAGGGCTTTTCTGCCTACTGCGCTATGCCAACTTCTATAAGTAGGTCATTCGAAACAAACTGTTTTTCAGGCTGTTTGTATGTACCTACGTGTTTCGCGGAAGGTGTCGTCAATTTTGGCACAGTTGACTGAACATTATTATTAAAATCCATGCTCTCTGTTAAGTTACGTCACGAGTGAGGCTTCAACGGAATGGACGAATGGCTGATGTGGTGGCGACTGTAGGTGCGTACCTAGTTCCCGAAGAACTCGGAACTCATTACCTCCGCTGGCAAGGAGCCCAAATTGTAAACTTTTCAAATATGCCGAAAACGTGATTCGAATTTCTCTAAAGGATAATAATTATAAAGCTTAAATATTTCACCGAGAACCTTGCATCGAAGTTGCATGTACTTTGACGCATCGTTCGTCTACACTAGCTTTTGCCCGCTGCTTCGCCCGACCAACTCGAAGGTACTTTTGTAGTTCATATGATTTTCAGTTTAGTTATACCTTTCGACATACAAACATAAACTCACGCCTGTATCCCGGAGGGGTAAGCGAAGACCAGGGCTTGCCATCTTTCTAACAATCAAATCTAATTTATATTCCCAGCCCATATTCGCCTACTGAACAGATTGGCACAACACTTGATAAGTTTGGCGCCTTTTTATACTACGTGACTGGAACTATAATTTTTCAACAGGTTATATTAGGAAAATAGTTGTAAAAATCTCCAGTAGGTACCTATGTTGTTTAACGTTTGAAGAGCATAAAAAATATCAGCTAGCGACTGGCCGCAAGTTATTTCGTCCGTCACGACTTTTTCCGTGATCGTACATGTTTGAATTATAATCCGCAAAAAAGTACAAACTATTTAAATAAAAATTAAAAGGACTTTGTTTTCGACGCTAAATTCTGCAAATCTTTGATCATGCGACCTCAAACTTGTCCGGAATGACTTCTTTAGTACATACTTAGAACATAAAACCTCGCTAAAATTGCTAGCGATTTTTCTTTCACGGCAAGCGCGTTTCTTGTACAAGCGACGGCATTTTATGTGCGACCGCAATGCAAACGCGATCTAACAGGGAATATAATAGAAATTCTCGACGGAATTGCGTCCCGCTGTGTCACGTATTTGTGGGACAAAACTAGGTACGCGTTCGCGGTTTACAGTACACGCGGCGAGCGTACTAATATCAGGGTCACGTGGCAAGTGGGCCGTGGCTTTTCAAATAATTTATATGTATGAAAAAGGTAAGTTAAAATAATTGAGTCTTATAGAAGCATAGTCAGCAACATCCACTTTAACTGAAAGCGTACATAAGATATTTTTACTTACAATTATAATGTAGTAGCTAGTAGTTAATATGAGTTTTATACGGTATGTAATGTAAAAGTAATGTACTAAAAATACCTGTATAAAAAAGTCCTGAAAGAAGTCTGATTATTCCATAAAATAGCTAATACTTTTGGATGTGAAAAAAGTGGATGTTGCTGATTTTGCATCTATATGACTCAATTTTAAAAAAAATGGTCAGAGCGGAGTTTTTTCCCATTGCTTTTTCTAAGATGGCCCCCGTGGTGGAGTATGGCATATACCTTCCTCAAGGAAGAGACCCGTGCCCCTCAGTGGGAACATAATGGGTTGATGGTGGAAGAGAATGTAAATTCCTTCCGTTGAAATAAATTATTTCAATTTTATTGATTTGATTTCAAAAAAGAAAATTTTTGACCGCCCGGACACTCAACGCTCATTTAGCCAACTTGCGTTACAATACGAGTAGAGTGCGTTTGTCAGGGAGTCCGTTAAGCCCGCGTATTCATATTTTTTATTACTTTTTAACTGACAAAATAAGCCACAATCTCAGAAATGTAAATCTAGGAATTCGGCAGTGTGTAATTCTTCAATTCACTCTACCTCGCAAATTACTCTTAGTCTTCTTTGTTATATTACTTAGTTTGATATTCAGGATCAGAACTAAATACCTACTAGACAATGTCTTTTCCTGTGTTAATTCGCGATATCATCTTCATGATTCAACCACAAGTCCGCTGCTGGACATAGGCCTCCTCCATGGATTTCCAAAAAACTCAGTTGGAAGCGACTTGCATCCAGCGTCTTCCTGCCACTTCGATGAGATATTCTGTCCATCTTGTGGCTGGTCGTCCTACGCTGACGTCCTACATCCTATATGTGGTCTCCATTCAAGATCTTTTCGGCGCCGCGAGTTAGTTATTTCCATTATTTCGCGAGTTTATCTAACTATAATTTATTTTGGGCTAAATAAAATAAAGTGAAAATGAGTCGTAAAACTATTTTTTCTAACTTTTGCTCTAACTTTTGATGACTGCGCGAGGTGTTTTTGTTACGTCTATCAAAATAATGAATTCACTCACGCGTCGCACAACTTATTGTTCCGAGCCCACTGTGATAATAATAGAGGTCTCAACTTTGCCCTTTTGTGAGTTGGTTTTGCTTTCAAACCTACAAACGTTATTCACAGTACTTGCTCCATCTGAGTCCGTCTAATTAAAGTTTCCCCACGTAATCATTTTAACGACCCTCATTGCTAGTAAAAACAAATAGCTCTCCTTCTGAATCAGCTTCAAAACAGTTAATTATGTAATTGTTATAATATTGTACAATTGTTTCCGTTTAACATTGTATTGTACAGAACATGTCATATTTCTCAAATAAAACATTTCTTATGACTTATCGGTCGCCGCGATACAGGTTCGCCTAGTATGTACGTAGGCCACCGTGAAGCATAATTAAATAATTTTGGTGTGCCCTCATTAGCTTAAGTAAAAATAATGTCACTTGTAACCTGTTGGTAAATAAAATAATTTGTATTTGTATAACTCTTCTTTATAGTTATGCTTATACAAAAGTCCAATAGCAGAATAATGGCTGTCAGTTTGATTATCATGTACAACTTAGGGTTACTGCAGATTACATTTATTTTAATTCGAATATCATTTATATTTTGATAGAAAGCTTTAGTCATCATCCAGTGTACGGGGCAAACACAAAACCTTTTTGATGTAAATGCATTTTATAGGACTAAAATAAAAACCGACGTCACAAAAACGCTTGAAATAACACTAAATCCAGGAATATTAATCAATTGTATTATGTTATAATTCATAGGATATTATGATAGGTCATTATTTAATTTAAATATTTACGGCCTTACTAATAAAAATGTATACACTCTGAATAACTATTTGACGAATATCAATTTATACTGGTTTAATCGCATTTAGCGTACAAATAACCAGTTTGTCAGACCTCGCATAACGGCTGTATACACAGCTCATAACCTTTATTAGTAAGGCCGTTAATATCTAACACTAACCTTTTTGGAGATGGTCCCAATCTGAACTCTAAAATGTATTTGTGGTTAAAGTTCTAAAAACAATTTCAATGCTATTTTTATTTTACCATTGAAGTGTTTTTTAAGTAAAATGTATATATTTATCCACATTTTATAGTATTACTACACCCACTTTTGCTAACTACGTGTGATTTGCTACTGTCTCATGAATTTCGTTCCATTCACTTCTAAATATCTTCATTAGATTTACACCAGTTCATAATGGAAACACAACCAAAGTACACACTTTTAGATAAAAAAAACATCGAGATCGCTAAAACTTTCAGGGAGACATTTTGAAGTACTAACATACACTCAAATTAAACATCCTCCATTTGTTGAAGTCGGTTGAAAACTAGCTCGTAAACAAGAGGCAGACGCGAAATAGGAGCTTCGCTCGAAAAATAACAGAAAATTGTGAGTATTCTTATTTGTAGCTTATAGCGTACAAATAGGACTTGCCGTATCTGGATTGGGTCCTTTCAACGAGAATCTACGCTTTCGAGTAACAAACGATGTATTATCTACAAAAACTTTTCTGAAAACTCTCGAGATGAGGGGCGTTCCTTGTTTGCTTCTAATATTTATACCGTCACTTATTACCTCATTTTGTTTTAATTTTTTTATACAATTATTGCTTCTTTGATCGTTAGTCGTCCTAAACATAATTACATAAACATAATTAGTTACTGCTGTAATTTTTTGTAGATGGTCAGAAAGAATCATAAAAACCTTTAAGCCACAAGAAGAATAGCTCACAATTTTTTTAATTCCAAAGTATATAATATCTTAAACAAATATTTAGGAGAAAAAAAATGTTCAAAATTGATGTGGAATTAGCTCTAACAAGAGTCAGGTTGAATTTCCAATCAGGTCTCAGTGTTTCAGTAATTAAATTTGTAGGTATGGTCTTTATATATAAAACTAGTTTGCCCGCGACTCCGTCCGCGTGGACTTTAGTTCAAAATTTTGCAACACCGTTCACTTCCTTAAGAGTTAAATTTAGAACAACGTCGAAACACGTGTTCAATCAATTGTGTTGAAGAGTATTTATTTTAAGTTTCAAGAAAATTGGACAACACTCTTTATACCTCCCAAAATAAATTGTGTACAAAAGGTGGACTTAATGCTAATTGCATTTTCTACCAAATGTTTTATGTCAGTGTATTTCCTGATTATCTTATTCTTTAAGCATTAAACTTAATTTCTCTTTCCTCGTTCAATATTACGTAACTCTTAAGCCACTAAGGCTTTATATTAGTTTTTCGTCCTTTTGGCAGGAGTCCCATCGTGAAGCATTCGCAGCGCTGACCTTGATCTAGACTTTTGTAATATCGGCTGAGGCCATTAGTGGTCTGGCGGTTATATCAGATAAAGTCCTGCCAAGTTCAGTTCAAGGTTCACTTTTAAGAAGTTTATTTAAGGGGTGACAGAATACGCAATAGTGTGATCAGAGAACGTTGTGGACTGAAAGAGAATGTAGTGAATAGAATTGAAAAAGAGGATGAAGAGAGACTGACGAAGCAAATATATAGAATGTAATTCGAAAAAAAATTGTAGTTGACCTCCCTTATAACTTAGGGCTATAAAAAATAGATAACAACCTAGTTTCAAACCTACCGAAGTTTCATATAAAATTTAATCAAAATCGGTCTAGCCGTTTTGGAGGAGTATGCCCACTAACACTATGACACGAGAATTTTATATATTAGACTAGTTGACCTGGCAAACGTTGTTTTGTCAGATAGGGGGATGAAAAATAGGTAACAACATATTTTCAAATCTACCCAATATACACATAAAATTTCATCAAGAGCGGTCAAGCCGTTTCGGAGGAGTATGCGCACTAACATTGAGACACGAGAATTTTATATATTAGAGAAAGAAGAAAGATGAAAAAGTTTAAACGAAAAATAATACGTAAATCTATTTATTTACGCACGTTTAAGTGGTATCCTGGTGAGTTATTGGAAGAGTCTTCTATCTCCTCACAAAATGTTTGTAGGCTTATTAATAGAGATCTACGTGTAGAGGGTTAATGTGATGATTAATGAGTCTTTGCATAGCTTGTCTCGGGCAGACTTTCAACTCTGGACGTTAATTTAGCCAACTTGCGTTACGATTGAGAGTATTCATTTAATAATTTAGTTCAGGACATTTGACGAGTCGGAAAGATGGCAAGTGGACCAGGAGTAACTGAGTGGCGGCCAGGAATCAGACGGCGGCGGCGGTCAGTGATAGACCAACAGCTTGTTGGTCGGACGACTTGTGGAAGCGAATACCTAATTTGTTTTATTTAAGACACGCGTCAATATGGATATTATATTGATAAAACAGAGGAGTAACGACTACGTTAGTAACTTAACTAAGTATACTAATAAATGTAGTTATAAGCCTAGTACTTTACTAAATCTTCTCGAATCTCGAATGGCGAGAGACCGCAAACGATGGCGTAATGGGTATAGAATAGAATAGAATAGAATATTGTTTATTGCCAAATGAATTATACACTTGATACACTTATTTGACTTACTTATAACTTAGTACCTTATATATAGCTAAGAGTATAAGGCAGCCTATGCCCAGCAGTGGGAAGAGGTGAGCTGAGAGCTGAGAGATGGTAATGTACTTATTCGATCCGATTCGCAGAGCGTAATCCCAAAGCTCTGCGAAGCGGAGCGAAACCTGGTCGGACTCGTCCGATAAAAACTCACGTAAGTTGATCCGGACCAAAAGTTTACAATGTGTAGGGCTTACGAGAGTTTTAGTACTTGTTTTTAACATTTTAGTACATTTTAAAACTTGTAACATAACGTACTTCAAAAAGTTCAAAGATATTTTTTTTCTATATTATTGTTTTTACAAAACGTGACTATCATAAATCCTTAAATTTAAATAAAGTCATCTTCGTATTTTGCTAGTGATAATAACAATTTTTCAATTTCATTATCAAATCACTATTAATCGATTTCCGTGAAAGAGGCCGTTTTTGAAGGCCCCAGCTTCTAGGCAAAATTTAGAAATAAGTTTAGAAAATATTAATTTTTATTCTTCATTTGTGGTACTCGTCAGCTCCAGATAGCCCCTTAACAAGTAATGGAAAATTAATAAAGTATTTAATTTTAACACAATATTGAACAAAATACTGTCTAGAGTAGAGCGGCAGGTGGGATAATTATTCCCGTAGTTGTTGATGGATGAGAACTCCATCCGCTGAGCACTATAGGCTGCAAGATCTAATACAGGGCTGTCACACCTATTGTGAATGGAGTTTTGTCTCCTTTGTTACCTGAAGAAAACACTTTGGTGGTAGTTGATGAAATAACGCAACATAGAGTTAAGATGCGTAGATCTGCTGTCCAAGCTTTCAAAGCGAGGCAGCAAGATGGTAGCTAAATTGGTATGCTTAGCGTAGCCGGTTGTGAATGATGCACTAAAGTCTTTTACTACAATCCGCTTAGGTACACTTTTATTACCTATGGAAATGTGAGCGTGTAGCCTCTCCAAAAGACTTTTTATGAGTGGAATTTTGTTCGACACACTGTCTTTGCATGGTATGTCTATGTAATGTAATTAAAAGAGATTTTGCGTTATTTCAATAGTATAACACGTTTGAATCGTACGCTAGCGCTATCTTATATTGAACATTTTGAACAATCTGTTTCCGGCACTACGTTTGCGTGTTATTCGGATAATAAGTACCCTAATTTATTCTGTAGGGCTTACGAATATTATTAAAATCTGTTGATGTAATTAGCCGTTAACATTAACAAATATCCACTTTAACGTCTAAGGTTCGTCTAACGTTCTTTTCATGGGAACTATTCCTAATAAACTCGGCAAAACGTGGGTCCAGTTCTAGAGACTGGTGCCTCTGCCTACCCCTTCGGGGATAACGGGCGTGAGTTTATTATTTATTTTTATTATTCCAGACAGTTTTCTCAACAAACGATATTATTATCACAAAGTAAGCGTCATTCTTAGAACTAACAGTTGAAAGCCCGGCTTCGCCCGGCTAAAATGTAGACTTTCTTTGCTTTTTTTGTTTCACCAAATTAGACCATAGAGTTCACAATGACACCTGTGTGACACGTGGTGACGTGACACCAACGCAACATTGGTGACATTGACATGTTTACTTCGCAACGCTATAACAGAAATTCCATCATTTTTATATATTGAAAATATTCCATAATCCGAATTTCCCGCCTATAAGTTGTCGACTCGGATAGACTATTTTTATAAGCTCATCAATCTTATGTGCATTTCGTTCGAGTCTACCATAGACCGATAAGAAATTATTAATATAGATACCTTACACAGTATTGATAGGACCTTGATAACTACATTACAAATCTTTCATACAGCTTTTGTGAAGAAAAGAACAAAACACGGGTAATGCCGCGTACAGACTGTAGGTGTACCTACCGTGCACGGAAGTATTGATTATGCCGAATGTGCAGACGTCTCCTAAGTATTAGAAATAATGACATTTGTGCGTGGTCTGGAATTCGATTCCTACTGGAGGCCACGGCACTTGATTTGTGCCAGTGGCCTGAGTATGGGTGTATTTGTATGCTTGCCTGGCTATCATGTCATAGGACTTCCAAAATCAAAATCAAATATTTTATTCATAGTACAAACAAAGTGTTTACTTTAAGAACGTCAAAGTTGTTAGTTTCACAATTAATAGATTACGTGGAGAAGAAACTAACAAATAAACTCCAAATTAATTCTTTTCAAAACAGTTTTAGCTCCTATTTTGGAGTTTGGTGCTCTGCAGCAGAGATAATAAGTGATTGTATTGTGTGGAAGTTACCATTTGCCAGGCATTGTACATCAATAGTGCAAACAAGGCATTGTACAAGGCGGCCGAAGATCACGGAAGGCCCCAGTTCGTGTTTGATTTAATATCCTATGTCGTAACCTTGAAAATAACATAGAAAACCATAGTTATTTTCAAGAGTTTAATGACCTCCATAGTACTAGTCCTATGTATGAAGTTCATTGATGATCGCTTGCTTAAACAGATTCATTCATTTTCTCTCGTTCGCATTCGTTCGATTGGTACCCGGCATTTGATTTTTTTTAATTTACATACAGGCACATACATTGCTTCTGGCCCCACACTAGGATACCCTGTGTCGTGGGAACCAGAAATTGCGTCGTCACAAACATGTAAACATCCAAGACCTGGGTTTTTTTTTGTCCCCAGGCGGGATTCGAACCCGGGACCTCTCGCATGGTAGTCAGATGCGCTAACCACTGCGCCACAGAGGTCGTCAAATTCGCTGAACGCCAACGCGTGTGACGTCATCAGACCGCGTGAACTCTCTCTAACATGACGAGAGCATATATCATGCCAAACACAATGGACAGACATCTCAACGCGACAGCACCTAATGTCCTGGGAATCCTGCAGCTCTGTCAATTAAATTGCGTACAGCCCCTATTGACCTCGCCGTACGATAGGCTATTTGACAGTGCGAAAAAAAAGTGTTATTTTATACGTTTTATTCGTATAAATTAGTAGTCTTAAAACCGCTGGCATTGTATCGAAAACGGCCTGGATTGGCCGATTCTATGATGACGTCACATGTCAGTAAAAATGGCGTCTGTCATTCATTTGCTCTTACGTTCATTGATTGGTTAACTGGCAAGTGACGTCATAATTCCTATGCGACGCCATATTTCCCAAGATAGCGTTTTGGCGGCTTATTTGAAAAGTAAATTCTCGTTTGCCTTTTTTTAGAAGAAATACACGTAATAATTTAACCACTTTCTGAGGACTCCATGAACACCAACAAAAAATATGGGATGGTTTTCAGAAATCGCTCAAATAGCCTATTCGGCGCGTGAACCTTAGCTTCTGTTGCGTATCATTACGTCTAAGTATGGGCCAATTCCCGTAATGGTTATAGCTAATATGCTAAGTAAGGTGTATGACGTACCAAACAGCGAGTGCGCTATTGATGCAAATCGAGCCTTATTTGCCGCTTGGGCTTTGCAAAAATTAAGGTGATTGACGAAGATTCGCAAGCTATAGTGGCAGTGGGCTAGTCACATTATCCTTATTTGCAACACTGTGTAACTCAGAACCTCAGTAAGAGCTACACGGAAATTAATCTGCTCAAGCAAAGTATCAATTTGGCTTTGTTAAAAATTACTCGACTACATATAACTAAGAGTACCTGGGTGACCGAGCTTTGCTCGGTACTTTTTTTGTATTATAAAATATGTAATATAAAATTAAAATAATCCTTTTCCAACAAAAAAAAGAACTTGGAAAAAAAACATCATGACTCGAACCGAGTCTCTTGAAATCGGCCCGAAAGGGGTCGCCAGTTTTCCGTCAGGACTATCCCAACCTTGCAGATAGACGCGAAATTTACCTCTGTATGTTATTATAGCAAATTTCAATTGCCTTAAAACACGGATAAAACAACGTTTTCTAAAAATGTAACCTAGTTAGATCAATTAAACGCCCCCGAAAGCATCTGCCTACAAAATTTCGTGAAAATCGTTGGAGCCGTTTCCGAGATTCTGATTATATATAAATATATATACAAGAATTGCTCGTTTAAAGAGATTAGATATATTTAAAACGCTCATTGCAGCTTTGTTAATGATAGACAAGCGACTATTGCTAAATGTTCTTGGTTATTTTAAATAAAGTACTTTTTTATTTTCAAATGAGCGTCTCGGTAAATGTAACCTTTGCGGAAATCATTTACAAATAGACAAGCTTATATTGTTAGCTACGGCTAAGCATGTTATTTAATTTAAAACGAATAACTCTCGGCTAAACTTCGACAAGTTTGCTGTGATGCAAATACACTTGTTTATCTCTAAATAAGTGGCTCGATTATAGAAGAAGTATACCAAGCACTTGGCAAGGTTTACCAAGCAACTAGGTTGTGTCTACCGATTGAACTTATTTGTAATACTTTGATGCCCAAGTTTTTAACATAATTGTATTGGGTAATGTTACCAACATACGTCAACAAAGTTGAATGGTTTAATTTTAGCAACAGAGTTTGCAGGCTCCCTCAGAACCAAGTCACTCGGTTGAAAATATACACTACTTATTTAGGTACTTTTAGCCGTTCTTTTTTTTCCGTGTATTTTTAGGACCTACAGCCTACGACCTAGGGACAAGAATCTAAATAGCATTATCGACTGTTGTAGCGGAAAAGTTACATTGCGTAGGTTTTACAGCAGCCATTTTATGCTCAGGTACCCTTTGTACTAGCAAAAGGTTATATTCCTACGTAAAAGAAACCCAGGTCTTGGATGTTTACGTGTTTGTGACGTCGCTGTTTCTGGTTCCCCCGACACAAGGTGTGTCCTAGTGTGGGGCCAGAAACAATGCCAGCCTGTATGTAAATGTTATGTTATGTATAAACATAAGGCCTGGGACACATAGGCAGGAGGGAGGAGGGTGTGGAAAAGACGCGACGCGTTGTATAGAGTTCGCGTCTTCGCCCTATCTGATCTGTGCGTGCGCACATATTTTATTCTTTTGAAAAGAATAAATGTGGAGTTTCTTTGTTAGTTTCTTCTCCATGTAATCTATTAATTGTGAAACTAACAACTTTGTCTTTCATAAAGTAAACTCTTTGTGTGGACTATGAATAAAATATTTGAATTGAATTGAATTGAATATCTCCCATGACTTATAAGTATCCCACCGCAAGAAATGTTACAAAACTATTACCCCGGTTTCTCGTACACCAGCGGTCCGCTGGTAGGATTGTTGGTGTGCGAGAAACAGGGAGCTCAACTGCCGCTTCAGGGCCCCCCATATACACTAAGTCTGCATTTAGTTGCCATAGCTCCTCCTATTTTATCCTATTTTATTACTATGAACCAATTTGTGTAGGTACTTTCATAGATTACTCCACGCCCGCCCTCACCTTTAACTTATATTTATATTATTTAGTGAGATATGTTCTCGATGCATGCTTAGTACATAATGTTATCACTTAAGTTTAATATAAGTGGCACGCCTCTGTGTTGTCTCCGAAATAAATAAAAAAAAAGAAACTTTAGTATCATTAAATTGAGTAAATTACTTTGCTAAATTCCGCCAATATCTCACAAGCACCATGCGGTTAGTTAATGCACCGCCCTTCGTGTCTTGCTTCTGCTTGAGAAAGTGGGAGGGAGGGCGGTGCATTAACTAACCGCATGGTGCTTGTGGGATACTGGCGGAATTTAGCAAAGTAATTTACTCAATTTAATGCTAATATGGATTTCCGCAAAGTAACGCCTGATTCTATAGAAACTTTAGTATGTTTTGCGTGAAAGTGAATAAACAGAAAAGATGCCGCGTCTTTACCACGCCCTCGTTCAACGTCTTTTTCATGTGCCCCACGCCTGGGAGAGCACTCGGTTGGACCTTTATCATCATAACGGAAATGCCCCCGGGTCAGACGGAAAGTGTTTAAGTACCGTAACTCACTATTTCAACGTAAGCCGCCTTAACCCCCCTTAGCGTTTATTTGTTGGAACTTTTGGATTTGTGATAGCAGTGGAGGGCACTTTTTTTAACGCAGTGTTCCTGTTACAACTTAAAATTTAAAAATGCCTACGTTTGTTCGCAGGTACTGCGTACCCAAGTCATTACTAAACAGAGGAAAACTAAAATAAAATTTTGTTAACCACAGGAGAATAGGAACTTTGATCTTTAATATACTTTTACGGCATAATTTGAATTTACCTTGGATTTGATGATCTTTCGATGCAAAAAGCCAATGATGAAGTGCACCGTCGAGACATAGACCCTTTGAGGTAGAAAGCCTTTGAGGTGCTGATCTTTCGAGGTAATGATCCGCCGATAAAACGTACCATCGAGGTAGGGACATCGAGATATCAAGCATCGACGACCTCTGTGGCGCAGCGGTTAGCGCATCTGCCTACCATGCGAGAGGTCCCGGGTTCGAATCCCGGGTGGGGACAAAAAAAAAGAAACCCAGGTATTGGATGTTTACATGTTTGTGACGTCTCTGTTTCTGGTTCCCACGACACAGGGTATCCTATTGTGGGGCCAGAAGCAATGTATGTGCCTGTATGTAAATGTTTATGTTTTTCATTAAGAGAATCATTGGTCGCCATTTAATCGTAAAAAAGTGAAGTGTGTTCTCTTTCTGAATAGTGGAGTAAACTGAATCGTCACGCTCCACTCGGTCGACGACGTGAAAGTTTTGACAAATCGTGTGACAAATACCCTCTTTTTGTGTTAATTGACAGCTAGATATAGCGTAAATGTGTGAGATCTTGGGTTCGAAACCTGGGTGTATCAACGTCTTACTGTTCCAAGTTAGGTACTTATGTATTTGTTAATTTGTATTAGCAATGACACTCGCTAATAGTTAAGAATAAGATGCAGTTTCAGAATATAGTTCAACGATTGACATCGCCAATCCACTGACTCTCTCATATAAATTATTTATTGATTACTATTAATCGTTATATTTTCCAGCTTAATCAATTAAAATAACCATGTAGCTTATTTACCTAGTACCAAATAGGATAGAAAGTACTAAGATAAATTCAACTGTTAAATTCAAAGTAGGTCTTGAAATAAAATATTCTTACTTATAATGTTATTACTACTAGAAGCTAAAGATAAATAACAGACCTTTTGTTGCCTGTTATACATTGAGCGAGAAATCGAAATAATAAGGTTAGTATTTCCATTAATATTATATTGTCGAGTAAAAAATGATCAAAGGATTTTTACCAGGGCAAACAATCTCGTTAAAAGTATTTAGAATCAGGACTATATGAATAAAACACATAGGTGGTGAATTGAACAAAATTCTTGGTATCACTGTGGATGTGGATATATATCTGAACGTAAAAAGAAAATTCGTTTCATTATAAGTTTCCGGAGTTGTTTTTATTGGGTAGATTAAAAAATTTTGAGAGTTTTTGATTACATAGAGCATTTTTTTAAGGTTTTAAAGTAATGGCCGAAAGAGATCGCTATAACGTGATGCATATCTCTTTTGCTCATTATTCCGGCGTTTTCGGAGTAAATAAAATCGCGTTAAAAAAAATATATATCTATGAATAAAAAATGGTTTTCTTCGAAATATCACGTTGTTGGGTGCAATTTAAGTAAATAAAATAAGCCCACCTTTTAGCGCAGCTTTTTAGTTGAAAACCGCACTCGCACACTTCTGGTATTGAAAGCGTGTCTTTGTGGCAGTACATCAATTATTTTCATTTTCTCACTTACCTTTCTTACTAAACTTGCATACCTTAATATTCTACTACACGATCTACAGTACATACAATATAAAGGTATGCAAGGTTAATAAGCTCCATTAGAAAAATAAGTAATCTACCATTTAGACCTCACCCTCTGTCCTTTTCATCACGCATCTATTTAAGTGTTCTTATTTTTTATTTGAAAATTCTCTGTTGCACGGGAAAAAGCAAGCTTAATACTAAAAATCATTTTCTTCCAGGTAACCGTGGGCGATGTGAAAGAGTAAGGAGTGGTGCTAGTAAACTAGTAGTGATAGGTGATAGTTACGTATTTATACTTAACCGAATTTATTTTTTTAGCAGATTAGCCTATAGCCTGTGTCAACCTGAAGATGTATTCTAAATACAGGCAATTCTTAAGATTTTAAGATAATGATTAAGATTTTTTGAAATCGTATAAGTACTTTCGGAGACTACCCCCTACAAACAAACTAACAAAAATTTTGTTTTAGTACTCACCAACTACGCTCCTGATGAACGTCTGCCTACTCTGGAAGGTGGCGACCATGCGGGAGTACTTGGTGCCGCCCTCGGCCCACCCACCGACGGCCACTGTGAACTTGGTGCCGGGGTGCGCGGCGCGGAGGGACGTAAAGTTCTTGAAGCCATCCTGGTCCACGTCCAGCTGTGGACGAAATAGCCAGGTACAGGAACTGAGCCATTTTTTGTAAGTCGTGCAGAGGTTATTTTAACGCGGAAAAGAAAATGCGGGCGATTTAGGACCAGCCCTTATATTACGTAACTTTCCACTCTATCGGGTTAAGCATTTAGACCACTCGAAAGACTCAAAATATTTATGTATATGACAGTTTGGAGTAGGAGTATGACATACCTACTAGAAAAAAAGTCCCAAAATGTAACAGTGTAACATAAGGTCATGTGACATACCGGGGACAAAGAGGCTAAATCAGACAACTCCATACATTCCAGTACTTACGTATTTGTAGCCCAGATGTGAATACTATTCTGTGAGTCAACAGTACGAAAATGACTGGCTTATTTATGATCAAGTGACACCGACCACAGATCGCTCTAGAGCATGGTAGAGGTAATGGAAATTATTGTAGACATATAGCTTACTAGCTATCTCGGCAAATGTTTTCCGATATCATTTTACCCCACGGCCTATTCTCAGACCTACTAAATGTACACAAAAAACATCATCAAGATCTTTGTAGCCCTTTCGGAGGAGTTCGATGGCAAACACTGTGACACGAGATTTTTAAATATAATATATTGCAGTATATATTATTATACGTAAGTTCCACTGTAGGGCACAGGTCTACTCTCAGAGAGAAAATAATAAAAAAGTGATGATATGGCTTCATCATCAACCGATTAGGTTCCTACTGAGGGGCACGGGTCTCTTCCCTGAAGAAGTTATAGGCTATACTCCACCACGGGGGCCATGTCCGGATTGGTGGAGGCTTGTAAGACTAGTGGCTGGTCTTACTGTCAGAATTTTTCAAGCCGCCCTATTAAGCGCCGTTCGGGGTGGACGTTTAGTATGGAATCAGCGATTTCGAAACTAAACATCGTAAGCGCCATCCACATATTTGTCAAAAGTTAATAGAAATGCATTGTTTTTTGGAAATCTAAAACAGTCAAGAAATCTAAAATATAAATACTTATCTGTTTGTGATTTTACAGGAATTCCTATTATAAAACACGTCCGTAATGAGCATTTACATAAAATTTTAGAAGTGACTACTGGATTTTTTTCTATAGAGCAAAGTTTTTCCAATCGCGTTTTGGAAACAGTTATCCCCTCACACATGCGGTCTGTACTACACATTCCAAATTTCAATGCGGAAAATCGTAAAGTTTTTGAGTAACAGCTAATAGAAAACATCGAATTTCGTCATATTCACTTACCAAGGGCCCTTAATGACTGCCAACTATCGACGGCAGCTGGCAAGAACTTCTTAACGAGCCTTGCGAAGCACGGAACCGCTCGTAAAAATGCTACTAGCGTTAGTCATAGACGGTCACCCATCTATGGACTGATCGCGCCCAATGTTGCTTAACCTTCTTGGTCGTTGAAGATCACTGTGGCAGCCGGGGCTACAAGCGACTTAAGAATACTTAATTTCTGCATCACATTTGTGTCCACAAAAATGGGTAATTTAAAATTTGTCATCAAATTTATTTCCGTTTGAGACAGGCATGTGCCCAATTTCCATGAAATCAAAAGAAAACCTTCGCTGGATAAATTGGAAAATATCTCAAGAAAATCGCCGTCTGTTCTTGTCCGAAGCGAAATTATAATAAATTTACTAGACGGTGGCGTCTTTAAATTGCATTTATCAGGAGGCCCGCTTGCATAAATTAAGCTGCGAACAATATCTGAGTCTACAGGGTGAGCTTAAAATCATAGCAACATTTTAAGTGAATGTTTTTTTTTAAAAAGGGAATAGAGTGTTGGTTTGGGCATATATGTAGAAAGGATTGCGGAAGTAAAAGTGATGATATAAATATTGAACCATCGCGGTATGAAGGGTTGGTAAAGGACGACCGAAAAAGACATAAGTCGATCAAATAGTGGATGAATTCGCAAATGCAAGATAAATAACTCATTATAACGACTAATTAATGTTTTAAAGCCCACCTATCCAGAATATAGACGAGAGAATAGATATGGATAAAGTATGTCGACGCTGCTCTTGGAAAATCCAAAAATATTTTTTTAGCTAAAATTTTTTTTTGTATTCTGTTAGTATTTTCTTAGTCATTTTGTGCTAGCTAGCTTGAAACTTTAAATGTAAATATCAGCTATGTATTTACTGAATAAAAAGGCGTAGTAGTTTTTTACGAAATTATTAAGTTTTTTCTTTGTAGACGATAATTATATGGTTTTTCGTCTTGATAAACAAATACATACATTAATTATTTAAAAGGTATTACATGTGCGTAAATAATTCTACAAACATCTTAGCGTTGGAAACCGTAAAAATAAGTTAAAGCGTTACGAAATATCGGTCTTTGTAAAATGTTTTCTTTTGCATTAAATATTCAAGAGACTACCGTTCGATAAACTAATAAAATATCAATTGAGTTGGTCAGCGCCGACCACTAGCCCTTTGCAACCGAGCTATCACAACCGTGCATATAATTTTAAAAAAATCTGGACTCCATACAAATTAACTTTTCGGGACGCAACCGGCATCGATCGATCGTGCATTTATCTGTTTTACCTACAAAAAATACTGCAAGGTGCGGCGCCTCACTTGTCGGTTGTCGGCGACCATTGGCCACAGATTGGCTCGAGAGCCGCTGGTAGAGATTTCTGCTTATTTTGGCGGTAAACATGCTTCACGTAAAGTACCGATAATTAATATATTTTGTTTGAAGCCTTACAATAGTTAAGTTTGAATGTGTATAGGAAGCATTGTAGAATGTTTTTATAAATACAAAGTTAGTTTTTAGTCATAAAATATATCTGGAAAAATGGAGTTGCACGATCGTGCAGTTACTTTTTAGCCGGACTAGCAGTTAACTAGGATTTTTTTGGTTGTTTTTCTTGGAATCTATGGCATACCAAAACAAGGTATTTTAGCCAAGATAGTTAAATTTAAGAAAAAAAATCCTTCGGTTGCTAGGCTAGGCACTTAGTTAATATATTCTGAATGAAATTCGAGTGTGTCTCGTTAGTCATCATCATCAAACCATTATGTCCCCACCGAGGGACAGGGCTCTCTTCTATCATCGATCGATGATATTTAGTATCAGTCTACTAGCGCTACCACCAATCCTGGCTTGGCCCCCGTGGTGGAGTATGGCCTCAGGGAAGAGATACTATATTTTTTTGTAGCTATTCTCTTCAGAACCCTACAAATCGTGTCGGATGGCTTGCTAAAAACCGTCGCCACCCTGTATTATGCTGTAAGAACCGCGAGTATTTCCATTGCATTTATTTAACATAGATCTGCACCCTGGACCAATTTGCCTTTTAGAGCTACTGCAGCACCCTTTCTAATGAGATACAGAACAGATCTTCGCCCCGCAATCTGATAGTAATAAATCCGGCTGCCCTGGGTATTCTTGGCCCCGGTAGAGTGGAAAGGGTCTGCCCTATGCTAATTTATGGCTCGGAGTTATTTTCCGGCCGATTGCCGCCATCGCGGGGTTGAATCGTCTCTAATCTTTATCTGCACACTCTATAGGTATATATGGTGCGATTATTCCTGAGAATAGGCGTATTTTTCACTTCCTGAATCACCAAATTGCACTGAATGTTACTATCGAGTAAGCTAACATTTTGATATGGGCCTAGACATGTCCCATTCTGTGATAGACAAGCTCATCCAGCTCCCTCTATCTACAAGAAAGTTTCTGAGTGTGGACTTTGTTGTCCGGATAAAGTCAATGTTTTAAGTCATTTAGATTTCAAAGAATATATTCATACCACGATTTATTAATTTTGTATGCCTTTAGGGCGCTTTCTGAATTGAAAATTTCGGTAAGTAACATCCTGTCACGCTCTTTTCTGAGAAATTTGACGAGACAACACTACAGTTAAACTCACCTGGTATCTTTTTTATTTTGCGCGCTCTCAGAAAGGAAGGAAACTATTTAACGAAGTTCTGAGGACTGGTTTCTGAATTGAGAATTTCACTAACGGCCGATTTCTGAATTGAGAATTTACACTAAGTAAATACTTAAGTAACGTTCTGTCACGCTCTTTCCTAAATTTTGGCGAGACAGCACTACAGTGAAGTAATTACTTAGTGAAATTCTCAATTCAGAAATCAGCCCTAAGTAACATAAAGTTTAAGTATACTTAACTGTTGTGCCAGCTAGTTAAATTTCTCAGAAAAGAGCGTGACAGAACGTTACTTAAATATTTACTCAGTGAAATTTTCAATTCAGAAACAGGTTCTGAGTATCTTAAATATTCACATACTTCAGCGCATTCACCAATCTGCGGCAGGCTTGCGTAGCGAGACTCTTCCTAACTAAAGAGCTAGACAGAACTCTGACTTATCCTCTTTATGGGACGATAATACACCCAAAAATCCTAACGCAGTGCTTAAAGACCTCAGCAAAGCGACGTAAATACGTAGGTATCAGAACCTGCATATGTCCACAGTGCCTTATGACTTGCACCCAGGTCGACCTAACAAGGTTTGGTTTAAGTGCTATAATGATACCCTTACTGAATAAGAAGATGTACAATTGTACATTCTCGTCACTAACCTCCGGGTCAATGATCAATACTTCATTGGTGTTCTCCTGGACACCGATGAAGGAGTAAATGATGTGTGTGCACATGTCGACGGGGATGTCCTCGATGCCATAGCGTCCAATGCCGGGCCGGTACACCGCC
Source organism: Yponomeuta plumbellus (assembly GCA_947310845.1). NCBI lineage: Eukaryota > Metazoa > Arthropoda > Insecta > Lepidoptera > Yponomeutidae > Yponomeuta > Yponomeuta plumbellus. The sequence continues at coordinate 9,212,426 of OX371209.1, read as the reverse complement.
CAGTTGCTGAAATAGCACACCACGCGCGCTCTGCTGTCCGCTGGAATGAACGAAGAGGCGCCATTAATTAAAGGCTCTAGTTATCAGAAATTTATTTCAACATTAAGAATTTATATTCTGCTTGTTGAATGTAAATGTACTTATAATGCTAATGTTAGCCGCTGCCTTGGGGCCGAGTGGAGAAAAAGGCAGCAAAGAAACTCCACTCTGACATCACATCTTTTCTCAAATCAACTTAAGTCTAATACAATATTTGGTACAAATGTCCATCTACTTTTAAGGAGGTCAAAATTAAAGACCCATGAGTGCAACCAATACTCGCAATGTCAAACATCGATTGATTTTCTTAAACAAGTATGAAAACACCAATGCTGTGGCCAGACACGTTACGTTTGCTGTCTTCCTCGCACATTCTAATATTTTTAGTGACTGTAAGAAAGTGGTGTTTAGTTCAGTTCGGTTTTGGTGCATTTCTTTATATCTTTGTCGCCGCGACTAGATGCGGCGACAAGTCACTCTGTTTGCGATGGCTCTTAGCTTGTCGTCGCGACTCCGCGACTCTGACGCCAAGTGTGCGGAGCTTCGAACAAGAACTATGAAAATTGTCGGTCGTAGCCTGTCGTCGCGTCTAGTCGCCGAGCTGTCACTGTCGCGTGTCGCTAGTATGCACCTAGGCTTGAACGCCCAGTTTGTGATCAGGACCTCACAAATATGGATATACAAGCAGTCCATAGCCATCACGTTATTATCATACCTCATTCATAAATAAATATCGGGGATGAGCCAGTAGGTACGGACTGGCAGATCCATAAAGTATTTACGGAGGTACGGTCAACAGACAGACGTTTATTTAACTGTCTAGTAATAATTTCAGATAACTTAGTTTGTTATTCAGTTGATGTTTCTAATGCTAAACTCACATTCAGCTGTACTGAAAGTCACTGCCAGGACGGCCAACGTCGCGATGAGGGCACGCATCTTGAAACTGCAAAGAACGAAAATAATAATTACAATTTAGATAAATAATTTAACTTGTGTGGGAAAATGGACGAGACTAGCACTGGACCGGGTTGGGTTGGCGTGAAAGAGAAGAGGCCTATGCCCAACAGTGGGCTCTATTTACGGGCTGATTAGATAGAGTGGGAAGTTTCATAATATCATTACATTTCACTTAATATAGTTTTGTTTACCTTGAAATCAATTTCTGATTAAGAACCTTTTTAAACGTTTTGCTTATATAATGTCTTTAGAAAAAGTAGAAATATCTTATATGTTACAAATAAATTGTATTTCAAAATCTATTTAAATCGGGACAGAAGTATAAAAAGTAATGCTATTTATTTCAGAAAAATAATATAGGGCTGATGCCATTTTTAACTAAAGTTCGATGCTTAAAATAATTATTGCAAAATATAATCTCACAAAGTTTCCCGATCATAATTGATAACTTAAGCTTAAATTGTTCGCGAAGAATTGTCGGCGTTGAGCCGACAAAAACCAAATTTCAAATAAACTTGCTCCAAACTTTGCTAATTAAGTGGGAACTCAATATCGGCACTTAATAATATTGCCGGTTGAAGTCCCGGCCTTAACAAGTTTTGACGTTAAAACGAAGAGTTTCAATCTCTAAACAATAACAGCACCTATCCGTTGAGCACAAGTATCTATAAACTGAAATTACTTACATAAACATACACATGTTATACCACAGAAGAAAAAACACTAAATTAGACCAAAAGTTTACTCTACAAATTACAAGAAAAGAAACTCAAGCTACTTAAGCTTCCTTTACCTAATCAATATTGTATCCAGATTTTATTAGTCGTACAGGACGATATACCGGGTGTCCCAAAACTCGACGTCAACCCGGAGCCGGGTGAAAAAGCAAGTCAAGCTGGTTGTCAGAAAAATATAAAAAAAATCTAAGTTGTATGATTTTTTTTCAATACAGTCAATTAAAACTAGGCAATTTTTTATTTTGAAAGTTTTTCTAGGAAATAAGTCCTATTTTTTATGCAAGCTAGAGCAGCTGGTTTCAAAATTTTGATTACAGTTTAGAGAAGCATTATTCAGGGTTACACAGCAAAAAAAATAATTGGAAAAAGTAAAGATTTGTGGCAACAGGAGTAAAAAGACTGTCACAGGGTGTGTAATTTTGCGATTTTTAAAAAAATGCCTATAATTTTGAAATCATACAACTTAGATTTTTTTTTATATTTTTCTGACAACCAGCTTGACTTGCCTTTTCACCCGGCTTCGGGTTGACGTCGAGTTTTGGGACGCCCGGTATACATATATAACATAACATCTACATACAGGCGCATACATTGCTTCTGGCCCCACACTAGGATACCCTGTGTCATGGGAACCAGAAACAGCGACGTCACAAACATGTATTCCTTTTTGTCGTTCCCAGCCGACAGACAGACAGTGTCAAAAAGTACCACCGTACTGCTAACCTTTTATTTTGTATGTATTAATAACATAAGCTTTGCATTAATCTGTAATTGTCACACTGTAAGTAGCAGGTGTTTTTGCCAGGTTTCTTTGAGCCAATAAATAATTTCAATTCCAAAAACCATTTACGTATATGGTCGGCAGTACACAGCACTCAGTTACGTTAAAATTAAAGGCACAATTGTGCTGTCTAAACTACGAATTGGGATTTTATGAATTTTTTTCCAGACCTTCTTTACAGATCCAGCCATCTTCTTATACATAAATAAAATTTAATTGCTGTTCGTTAGTCTCGCTGAAACTCGATAACGGCTGGACCGATTTGACTAATTTTTAATTTTAAGGAAAAATTACGAAAAATTTGGCGGAAGTAAGTCAGCCAGGACAGTTAGTCTAATATATATAAAATTCTCGTGTCACAATGTTAGTGCGCATACTCCTCCGAAACGGCTTGGCCGATTTTGATGAAACTTTTCATGTATATTTGGTAGGTGTGAGAATAGGTTGTTATCTATTTTTCATAGCCCTAAGTGAAAAAAATATATAAGGCGAAACGAAGTTTGCCGGGCCAGCTAGTTAAAAAATATAAAAGCCTCCACTTAGGCCTAAATATATTCCAAACACACATTTATTACAGCATTCTAGAGCCACACTGAGCTTGGAAGCGCTTTTCAATAGAGGACATGCAAGACAATTACGCGACAACAATTATCGCCTAGTTGAAAGTAACGGTTCCCGGGGCACGGTTACGGTACGGTCTCGATCGCTCATTCCACTGACCCAGTGGCCGACACGCCTGTCTCATTGTGCACAACATCTACTTTACTGCTTGCGTACTGGCAATGCACTTAGAGGCAAATCGCGTGGAGCTATCTTTACGCGACGCCAATATGCTAGCCTGTAAATGAATTGTACTATGTTTTTATAGTACAATTGGAAGTAGTTTAGCAAAAATGTTCCAACCCACACAAAGTGAGTTTTGAGATATTTGAGTTTTTAGCTTTAAGCTTATTTACGCTCTCCATACATAGGGTTGGGCTACCGTGTGCCATAAGTCTGCAAATACTCATCGGGTCGCTATGAAAGTCTTCGGTTCTTAAAATATAGAGCATAGTGATCATTTTGGTATATTTAACTCAACATGTTGTGGGTTGGAACCTTTCTGCTAAACTACGTCCAATTTTAATAGAGAAAAAAAATCTTCTCTCTCTCCTATGTACCTATCTCTCTCTTTCTGAAGTAAAAAGGCTTCACCGATTTTTTTTCCTTTTTTGTGTTTATTTTATAGGTCGTAGGCTAATTAATATAGCAAAACAACGGTTGCGAGGTTAACAAGTATTGTATACATGTATTTGGCTAGTGTACACATCATCATTATCGTCAACAACCCATTATGTCCTCACCGAGGGAAATGGGTCTTGTCCCTGATCCAGTGAGTGAGGAACTAGTGTACACATATGTACATCATCATCATCATCAACCCATCATGTCCCCACCGAGGGGCACGGGTCTCTTCCCTGAGGAAGGTATAGGCCATACTCCACCACGGGGGCCAAGTCCGGATTGGTGGAGGCTTGTAAGACTAGTGGCTGGTCTTACTGTCAGAGTTTTCAAGCCGCCCTAAGGCCTCTGACTTGGCTTAACGACTGCCATCTATCGACGGTAGCCGGCACCAACTGCTTAACGTGCCTTGCGAAGCACGGAATCGCTCGGAAAAATGCCACTAGCGTTAGTCATAGACGGTGACCCATCCATGGACTGAACGCGCCGTATGTTGCTTAACCTTAGTGATCGTTTAAGATCACTCAGGCAGCCCAGGCTACGAGCGATTCATATGTACATAGTTCGACACAATTCCCATGCATCCCAACGATTTATTTATTATTTCTTTATTTAAATTGCTCAACGATGTATCAAATACCGGTGATACACCCACAGAGTTAGAAGAAAACATTTTTCAACACAAACTTCTTTCCTCTGTGGACACACCCTTGACATTCTGAATTTACCCATAGGAATTGTTACCTCTCGCAATCTCCGAAGATCGTAAAACTTTATAAGCTTGAAGAGTCGTCAGGATAAGCAGGTTAGAAACTGCATATTTACGTAGCACGAAGCGGTAAGCCAGCCCAGCTTTGTTTAGCTTTAGACTTGCTATAGGCTGTCTCCAGGCGCTCATATTATTTCTAGCTCTACGCCAGTCTGCGCTTGATATCGGATTAAATTTTTGGAGAAGGGAAATTGTATAAATCATAAATTATCACCTACCTAGGTATCATGAACAGTCTACGCATTAGTGATACTAAATTGAATAATTTTGAATTTCCACCAAAAAATCCATTGACAACTGACAATTTTTAGTAGACATTTTGACAATGACTTATACGAAGCAAAAGATTGGGGCTTCTAAACGGGCTATGTTTTACCTTGGTTTTACTGCAAGTTGTGGCTGCCATAAAGTGGCCTGCAACATTTCGTGAAATAGGTACCAGCCATACTATGCAATATTGGAGTAATGTCCCGGCCATGGTAGCTACACATTTTTGTTATCGCCACATATGGCCGCTATTGTTTTTATGGGTTGCTGAACGATCGCTGAGCGATCCATATTTATGCAACAGTTTTTTTTATTTGTCCATAGTGCGGCCACTAATTGCAGTAAAACAAGAGGGTCTAAATCCGTGGTAACGGTTTGTTATCGGGGGTTAATCCGTTACGGTTAATTAATACAATATGGAAGACAAAATTAATTACATCAACCAGAGACATAACAGAAATAAAATAAACAGACGCAAGAAACAAAAAAAAACTATAGATGTAGCCTATGGTGCATCTAGTTTGTCGCAAAAGGCAGCCGACTAAAGGTTGGGTTTGGTTTTAGCATTCAGGACCGGGGTCACCATGTGTAAGCGCGGGGAGATGAATAGAATGCACAGTATAGTGGATAGAGTCCATACTGGTGTAACATAAGTAGTTTTAAGTGATTTCTTTTCATAAACATAAACATTTACATACAGGCATATACATTACTTCTGGCCCCACACTAGGATACCCTGTGTCGTGGGAACCAGAAACAGCGACGTCACAAACATGTAAACATCCAAGACCTGTAGTTTTTTTTTCTCCCCAGCCGGGGATCGAACCCGGCAAATAAAATAGCATCATGTTCTATTAAAACTATATGCATATCGTTACGAATTAATTTTAGTTATTCGCTGAGTTGTCGTCGAGTCAGCGGAAAGTCCGTGGATGCGAATGGCGAGAGACCATATGAGATTTCATTTGAGGAAAAAGTCCTATACCCAGCAGTGGGCAACGGTAGGCCGATGACAATGGTGATGATTCGATCTGAACTCTTTTTGTAAGACACAGGGTAAAAAATAAAAAGTTTTCCACAATTGGATGTAAGTAAATCGGTTTTTGAAATTACTTGACGGAGAAGAGCCATAACGTGGAAATCTCCAAAAAGTTATGAGGTTATTACTTTGCATAAAATTAAAAAAATCGTCCCCATGCTATAGCGCTTGTACGAACTCATTCCTGTGTGCTGCACATTGCACAGCGGTGCTGGATACGAGCAATATAGTTTTCATACCCTAAAATGGGTGGTTATGAGTAGAAACCGAATCTACCTGTTAATAATCGAAATACATGTACCCATCGCCCATCTCTGACTGATTGCAATTTTGTTTCCAGAAAAATATTATTATTTCTGACTCGTTGTATGTCCCTAGCTTCATCGTAACATTATTAGATTCATATGTTTCTCGTGGTTTATTAAATGTGCTAATTGAATACAATCATGTTACTATGTTTTTTATGACTATTTTTAATCTGTGCAAGATTCTTGTTTAATATTATGTGTCTCTTCTACTGCATAAGAATTATAAAGGTGCAGTTTCATGAACAGGCTCTGGAGCTGGAGGCTGGGCTTCTGGAGACCTGTTTTTGAATCACTCGTATGAAATTGTATCTTCAGAATTTCAGATGTCGAACGAAAATCAGTAGAAATCGAGCGCTCGACGCGATACAAGTGATTCAAAAATAGAGCTCCAGGTCAAACCAACCTTTACATTTTTGTTGTAGAGTCGCTCGTAAAGTGTAACTGAGCAAAGAGGGCACATGTAAAGGTTGATATTGTGTTAAGGGTAGAGGTAAATTGTGTAAGTTGTATGAAAGGGATAGAAAAAACTGGATAGTATGAAGTATTTCACTAATGCGAAAAGGATTGGTACGTTAACCGAAACCTGAATATTCACGAGACGTAAAACTTGGTCTGAGAGGGATAAAGCGTTTGTCTGCAATTCATTATTAAGGTGCGAACATTAAAGGTGAAAACCTCGCCATATTGCGGATAATGAACTCGATGAAGCAAAAGTGATTTGTCAGGATCGTGGCAGGTTGGCAGTCCCTGGTCTGCCTACACCTCTGGGATACAGGCGTGACACGTAGAAATGGCCTACAAATATTCTATTATTGTTCACATTAGTAAGATAATACATGTTTCCTGAATGGTTGTATATATATACTTTATATATACTTTATTGCACACGAGGCATTGAACAGAACATTACATAGAAACAGCATGTACAAGGGCGAGCTTATCTCTGTAAGAGATTTCTGGTTGGTTGAGATGGTTCTGTTTATTATATTTTTGAAAAATTTTATTTTTATTAATAAAAGGTTACTTACGGTTACCTACCTATGTAGGTACATAGGAGCCCTTAAAGAATAAAGTGTTCAATTCAAATTGGTATTACTATGCTTAATGCTGTCATCATCATCATCATCATCATCAACCTATTATTTCCCCACCGAGGGGCACGGATCTCTTCTCTGAAGAATGCTGTCATATAAAAGGCCTTTCAATCAGGTATTCTATTTTCATGGACACGCTATATCACGCACTACCTGTATTCTGTGGAAAAGTGATATAGGTAGATGTACCGTTTGTGGCCAGTGTACCGTTTTTGCATTTTCTCGCAACGACACTACCGCGCCCATTTTAGATCAAATTGTACGAAATGTATCAGAAAATTAATAGTCTATTTACATATGTAAATCGTGAAATAAAAGCAACAGCAATCTTAATAAATACCATTATTTATTTATAACTAAATACAAGCAAACTTATTTAGACAAACCACTAAGTGGAAAATAAGTAAATCATACTTCTCCCTAACTTTTTTACTAACAAAATAAAACCCAATAATTTGGATTATTAAAAACTTTAGTCGCTACAAAGTTAGAACTAACTTAGAACTTTGAGTTAAACTTAAATCCAGAACTTCTGTGTTGGCTGTACAATTTGATCTAAAATGGCGGCGGTAGTGTCGTTGATTGGCAACGACACTACTAGTAGTACCGCTGGTAGTATCGTTGCCAAAAAATGCTTTTCTGGCCACTTTTATTTTCAAATTGCTATATAAATAATTCTATAAATGTAAAACTTAATAAATATGGTTCGTATAAATGTAAAAGTTTAAAAATTCTATAAAAATATTATTTCCACCGTTAAATTTTCTACAAATTAACTGAAATTTCAAGTGGCCAAAAATGGTACCAAGATGGCTAAAACTGGTACTTCTACATTATCTAAAATTCTGTAGATATAATTTCTGTGTACAATAAAGAATCTTCTCTATATTTAACTATCTTTGCTGCGGTTAAGAAGCTAGAAGATCTTTGGTTTGCCAAAACAACAACAAAAAAGAATAGGTACTATACCTTTTCGTAGCATGTAAATGCCAAATGATACAAGCTACACTATATGGTTTAGCACAATAATTTGCATCGCTGACAAACCAGCGTCGTGGTCGCTATCGGCCACGACATAAAGCTGATCGGAGGCCATTTTGGTACCAATTCTTAGTTTTTAAATGTCTAGATAATGAGTGTTATTTTTATAACAGTACCAAATAAACATTTCTATTCTTATTCAGTCATAAGCTGTTCCTGAGTGACACTACGCATGGTGAGAAGTGGATCATCTTTTATACATGGGGCACACTAAAAGTTTTGCACTTCTAGCTAATCGGAACTATTTGAATGTCGAATGTTATATTGTTTGAAGCGACGTGAAACCTTCTTAGTAAGAAAAAAAAAATTGGCGGGAAATCATTTGTCAATTGTTTTTTTTCACACATCAAAGCTCTACGTACGGAACGAAAATGGAGTTAGATTCGAAAAGATTTTAGAGCGATGATTTTTTATGATTTTAAAAGTTCTCTCTCTCCGCAAGACTGTGCCGCTCGTCTTCAAAATGCTTTTGGGAGAGAAGCACCTTGTTTGAGCACCGTGAGGCGATGGTTTGCAGAATTTGAAAGAGGTCGGGTTTCTTTATATGATGAATTTCGTGAAGGGCGGCCTTTAACTGCCGTCAACGAAAATAATGTGGCTACTGTTAAGCGGCTAATTGAAAAAAACCCGCGGATTACCTATGAGACAATTTTAAGACTATTGGGGATTGGTATGAGCCAAATTCAGAAAATTTTACACGAAGAATTAAAAGTTAGGACACTTTGTTGTTGTTGGATCCCTCATGAACTGACAGCGCAGCAGAAGCGGGCTCGCGTAGAATGGTGCTCACAGATGCTAATGAAGTACGACCACGGACATTTTAATGCTGTTTATGACATTGTCATAGGAGACGAAACGTGGATTTATTGTTTTGAACCCGAAAAAAAAACAGCAATCATGTGAATGGGTGTTTGAAAATGAGAACAGGCCAACAAAAGTGAGGCAGGCGAGAAACGTTGGTAAAAAATGATAGCATTTTTTTTCTCAGCTACGGGTCCCATCTGCACAATTCTACTTGAAGATCAAAAGAGTGTTAATACCGAGTGGTATTCTATCATTTGTTTACCCAGGGTGTTAGAAAAAGTTCGCGAAAGACGACCAAAAAGCCGCGTTCTCCTACATCATGACAACGCTTCTTCACACATGGCCAACAAAACAAAGTCATTTTTAACTTCCGAAAAAGTACAAATCGTCACCCATCCTGCACATACACCCGACCTAGCACCCTGTGATTTGTGTATTTTCCCCAAAATCAAACATTTGATGAGAGGTTTCACTTTTACCAACTCCGAAGAGGCAGTGATAGCGTTCAATCAGCACGTAGAAAACTTGCCTTCAGATCTGTGGTCCTCCTGTTTTAAAATATGGTTCGATTGCATGAAAACATGTTTAAAATGTAAAGGAGAGTATTTAGAGCAGCAATAAACATAATATTTTGGTTATAACATGTTGGTTTTTTAAGTTACGCAAAATTTTTAGTGTGACCTACGTATAAATCAGTTATTATATAAATTTTAATGACATAATTACTAATTTAACGGGGATAACGGGCGTGAGTTTATTTATTTGTATTTTTATTTTTACTAAATTAAGCAGTAATTTTAGGCAGGCTACTTAAATTAAGTGAAATCAATTTTTTTTTTTCGTTAGAATAGACATTGAATTTGCTTAAAATTTAATTCAACTGATTTCAACTGAACTGAAGTTATCACCATTGAAATTTGAATTTAAGAGTAGATAGAACTCTACTTTTCAAATAATAATGGGGATCTTTGTATAAAGGTTTTTTACACATAACATAACATTTACATATAGACACAAATATTGCTTCTGACCCAACACTAGGATACCCTGTGTCGTGGGAACAAGAAATAGCGATGTCACAGACATTTTTTTTTTATTCATTTATTTTCCATAAAACATGTAAATATCTAAGACTTGGGTTTTTTTTATTTTTTGTCCCCAGCCGGGATTCGAACCCGGGACCTCTCGCAGATGCACTGACCACTGCGCCACAGAGGTTGTCAAACAGGCAGGAGTAAAAGCACCATGGCTATACGAAACCATTTCTTTACTAAAGTACTATTTGAACCCAAACACACAACATGACACAATCACTGGACCTGGTCCCAAACTAGGTTATCCTCAGCTATGGTAACCCAGCAAGGACATTACAAACATGGAAAAACACCCATAATGAGGCCATTTGTACAAAAGGGCGGCCCTCAGTGGGGTCGAACCTACGAACTCGGTCTTGGTAGGTAAGCACCTTAACGGCTAGACCAATGAGACAGTCAAACAAGTTGCAGAACTGGGATTATATCTTAAAAGCGGCATGTTACTTGTTGTTAGGCATTTTACATTATAGCCTTTTCACTTAGTAAACATAAACATAAACATTTACTTACAGGCACATACATTGCTTCTGGCCCCACACTAGGATATCCTGTCTCGTGGGAACCATAAACAGCGACGTCACAAACATGTAAACATCCAAGACCTGGAGTTTTTTTTTTCTCCCCAGCCGGGGATCGAACCCGGGACCTCTCGCATGGTAAGCAGATGCGCTAAACGTTACACAGAGGTCGTAAAGGTTAGTAAGTACATAGGTTCATGCATGAGTACATACTAAAAATTTCTTCTGTTAAACTTCAGCGATACAAAGTAACTTCAATGAAAGCAAAGTTTGTATGCAAACCCAACCAGCCGTGCCGCCGTGCAATAATCTACCCGAAAGCTATAAACCGCCTAAGATTTTAAAGTCCATAAAAGGTTGCATGTTTCCGGTTTTCCACTAAATTAAACGAGACGGAAAAACCTTGCGACGACCTCTGTGGCCCAGCGGTTGACAAAGTGGTCCCGGACTTGAACCCCGGCTGGGGACAAGAAATAAATACTGCTTAACGTGCCTTGTGAAGCACGGAACCGCTCGGAAAAATGCCACTAGCGTTAGTCATAGAACGGTCACCCATCCATGCACCGAACGCGCCCTATGTTGCTTAACCTTCGTGATCGTTTAAGATTATTCAGGCAGCTGGGACTACGAGCTACTCCGAGCGAGCCCATTATGTGACCCAGTATCCATATATCTATCTAATCTCTTTAAACGAGCAATTCTTGTATATATATATATATAAACTAGCTGTTGCCCGCGACTACGTCCGCGTGGGTGTTAGTTGAGTAAAGTGTTTGCAAATAAGATACGGATACTTTTAGCGCATGCGAAAGAGCTTTCATACTAACTACGCAACCCCCTCTTAGCCCCTTAGGGGATGATTTTCGAAAAACTACTTTACACGTCTTTCATGTCTTTCAATGAAGGACCTTCATGCTGAATTTCATTCGAATAACTTCAAAAACGGCAAAGTTTCATACTAACTTTACACTCCCCTTTTTCCCTCTTAAGGGATCATTTAAAAAAAATATTTTACACGTGTTCCATAACTTTAAAATGAAGAACCTTTCTACCAAATTTCATTCGAATAACTTCAAAAACGGCGAAGTTTCATACTAACTTTGAAACCCCATTTTACCCCCTTAGGGGATGAATTTCAAAAAATCCTTTCTTAGTGCTCCCCTCCGTTACAAAAAGAACCCCTGTGCAAAATTTCAAGTTTCTAACTCTTATAGTTTAGGCCCTGCGTTGATATGTCAGTCAGTCAGTCAGTCAGTTTCTCGTTTTATATATATAGATAATCAGAATCTCGGAAACGGCTCCAACGATTTTCACGAAATTTTGTAGGCAGATGCTTTCGGGGGCGCTTAATTGATCTAACTTACATTTTTAGAAAAGTGTAAAGAAGTGTTTTAATGCAAATGAAATTTGCTCTAATAACATACGTAACATACTGTAACATACAGAGGTAAATTTCGCGTTCACCTGCAAAGTTGGGATAGTTCTGACGGGAAAACGGGCGACCCGTTTCGGGCCGTTTTCAAGAGACCCGGTCGAGACATGATGTTTTTTTTCCAAGTTCGTTTTTTGTTGTAAAAGGATTATTTTCATTTTATATTACATATTTTATTGCAAAAAAAGTACCGAGCAAAGCTCGGTCACCCAGGTACTATCTTTTAAATTCTTGAAAATTAAATGCTAACATGTCGTTCTGTCTCTTTGTAAGTTACTGCTTAAGCTTAACGATCCATGTCAAAGCATTATAAAATTATACCCCATTCGGAATGCTCCTTAAAAGTAACCTTTTCAACATTTACTCGTAACGTAGTAGGTAATACTGATCCGATATTTTACTATTGTGGGCAAAAAGCTTTGATCAATCACGTCGTATGCAATCTTCAAACCCTGGAGCCTAATCTCGTTTTTTGTTCTACTTGATTCTTATTTACTAACCAACTTTTTTTTAAATATTACTTCAAAGACTAAATTGAGATAAATATTTTTTTTAAATGTCACGGTAATTTTGAAACTAGAATATTCATTTCGAAAATCGTCAATAAAGCGTGAACGCAATATACTATGCTAAAAATATTTCTAAATTTCTTTACTATGTTAAAATCAAACCGTATATACAGGGCGTCCCAAAATATAGTGTCAAGCGGAAGTCCAGAGATAGAGCACCCCCATGTATGTTCCGCAATTTTTTGTAGTTTTCGAGTTATTTTTTTTTTTTCGTATTTTTGTCCCACCTTGACCTACAAGACATTATTGGCCACAGAGCCATGAATTATTAAGATACATGGTTTGTTCTTTTTTCAAAATAGGGTATAGTGTGCCTTGCAAACAGAAACTCCATAAAATTGTGGGTCAATCTGGTACAATAGCGCCATAAAAAATTAAAAATCGCAAAAGTTGTTAAAATTTTTAAATTGTTAAAATGTTTGATGACTCGAAAACTACAAAAAATTGCGCAACATATGTGAGGGTGATTCGGTTACCCGTAGGGGTGCTCTATATCTGCACTTCCGCTTGACACTATTTTTGGGACACCCTGTATAGCAATACAAACCAATGATCATTATAATTTTAATAATTTTGCAGATAACAAAAAAAAACTAGCAAAGCGTGTGTCCGACTCGCGCACGAAGGGTTCTGTACCGTTATAGAATTGGAAAAAAATCACGTTTGTTGTATGGGCGCCCGGGTAAAACCCTTTGGGTACGGATCCCTAAACATCAGGTTATATTCTGTGACTGAGGGTGAATTCCACCGCAACACAGATATCTAACTCATTGTTGACGTATATTATTGAAACGTATGCACAGAATTTTGAGACCCGAAGCTATAATTCTGCGTGCGATCTACGTTTTTCGCTTCTCAATGAACCTTTTGATAGGTCTATTTCGCCGTATTGTTTATGACTTGTAAGCTCAAGCATAAGATTCTCAAAAACGTTCTAACAAGCTTGTATATAAGGTAGAAATTTGATATGACACAACTGGTAAAATGCACCCTATCGAACGGTTACAATATAACGTTACGCGGTATCGCCACAATCACAAAATATTATTCACTACAAAACCTTAACACAGTACAGGGTATCCTAGTTTGGGACCATCACAATTGATTGTGTCGTTTGAAATTAATTATTTTGATTACTTTCGTATGATATAAATTATATACGTAAGTACGTACCTACCTTAATAATTTTGACGTAGGTAAAGTCATTGTTAATGAACCTTAGCTAAGTATTTCAGCTTGTTATTAATGTAATGTGTAATTCCATGAATTAAATGTGAGTGGTGTTACTCAATATTTTCGAGGAACAATTTCTGAATTGAGAATTTACACTAAATAAATACTTAAGTAACGTTCTGTCACGCTCTTTTCTGAGAAATTTGACGAGACAGCACTACAATTAGGTAGTTACTTAGCGAAATTCTCAATTCAGAAATGCGCCCAGAATCACGTAAATGCGCTGAGGGTTCACACTCTCAGCACAACGCTGAGTCAATTGCCTTTTGTGGCAACCTAGATAAACTACAGACTACATTTATGGTTTTGTTTTAAATTATTTGTTTTTTTTCTGCTGCGTTACCTATATAAATGTTATTTGTCTGTCTATTTTTATTCTGTGATATATCTTGTTGGTATAATAAACGTTTTTCTTCTTCAAACTTTTTTCATAAACAATACTGTCATAAACAACTGGTCTTCATAAACAACTGGTTGGTATGACTATTGGACTTTTTTTTTAAATTTTTTAATAGCTTTGTTTGTAACATCCTATGATATTAAGCTAAAAATCATACATGGGAAATAAAATGTAAGAAAAATAATTTACCGGAGACTGATTTTGGAAGGGCGTGTTAAGCGTGAATTCAATTAAATTACACTTATACCAATATCTGAGAAAAAAACTTATCAGTGTTTCAGAAACTGCGCCTTTTTGAGGATATCCCATATCTCTATTTATAACGATGGCAAAGAAATTAATGAGTGCCGCAGAGTAACAGAAAGCCGTGTACGACCTTTTGTAGGTATACGTGATGCGCCATCCATTCATGGCATATTAGATCTGACTGTACTTAGTTAAACTTCTGATGGTGAATATTTTATGGCATCACAGTTCCACACACACCACGCGACGCTGACAGAATACTAAAGAGCTGATGAGTGGCTCCAGGTGGTTATCGTTATCCTTTGTCCGAGGACTGCAGGCGAGCCGAATCTATTGTCTTTGGCTATGGCTTTATAAAAGACATTTGGACGGATGCGTTATTTTTACGCGTGTTTTTATAGTTAATAAAGTGTGTAGTTATTGGCAAGTTCTTTTGATGTATAAGTAGTAAAGAAGAAAATGCTTCGAGAAGATTGTCAAAACCACAACATGTTACTGATATTTCAACTTCTATCAAGATAAGAATGAGCTAAAATTATACTTTGTTTACAAATAGGCATCACACACAACTATGATGCATCTTATGCCCGATTTACACTTCAATAAGTACCTACAGTCTGTTAGCTTTTAGAATAGACCTCGAGCTCTAGAGTAGGCTTCGGTTTTCGCCGAAAGCACACGAGTGTAATACTACTTCCTGCTCTGTATAAAACTTTTCTTCACTATTTTGAAAAGTTATGTAAAGTTATAAATAACAATACAAAATAAACCTTACCTTATTGCAATATAATCGGTTTTTGATTGCTCAGTTGAGGTATACTCTAAAAGCTAACAGACTATAAAGCAGCGAGTTTACTTGTGTCGTCGGCGAATTAAATCGTTTTTCCTGGCAAAAGCGACTTAACTCGCCGATGACTTACATACATGACTAACTTACACTCAACACAATAATTACATGACCTGGTCCCATTCTGGGATACCCTGTCCTATGGAAAAACACCCCGACTGAGGCCACTTGGACAAATGTACGACGGCCCCCAATGGGAATCGAACACATCCATTAACTCTGCCTTAACAAGTAACCGCCTTAAGAGCTAGACCAATGAAACAGTCAAATGAGTTATCTCGCTACTGTAGTGAGCTTGAAATATAAATCGGACTCTAGTATTTACAAACGTGCATTACTTGTCACTTTCGCTAATTCGTCACTACTATCGTTAATTCGTCACTTTCCCGATTCTTAAGAAACTCCTACTATCATCATCATCAGCCTACCTCGGCCCACTGTTGAGTATTTTACTTTCTACTTTTCTCCATCAAGCCATCATCATCATCATCATTCAGCCACAAGAGGTCCACTGCTGGACATAGGCTTCCTCCATAGACTTCCAAAAAGACAGGTCGCCATCACACCCTAATATATTTCTAAGTTACTTCTCCGAATGATAATATTCTTCTTCATAAAGTGCCTCTCCATCGCTAGAGGTTGGCAGTCACCTCTTTACAACGGTCTCTGTTTAGTGCAATGCTGGTAATAGGTATTACCCCCGTCTAACCCAAGACGGCCGAACCGTATGCAAACATTTATAACAGTAAACCTATCCAAATAAAACAACATGAATAAGTACTTGACGGAAGGAAGAATTGAGGATATTTGATTATGTTATATTAAGTTATGTTTCAATGTTATTAATACGAAAAGTAATTTGTGATCGTAATAAATATACGCGTGCGTTATCCGTGAAAATCTATTTTGTTATTCGCGTGTTCATAAGTACGTACGCATATCAATAAACCCAAAAGTCTACGTTATTGCGTGAGATATTTTTCGTTTGTTAATATTGATGAGATTGATGTCAGTTGCTTAACGCACGATCGACTTTCGGTCGTTTCCTATGAATGATTCGATAATTGATAAGCCCAGTGACAGTTGAAATTGGATGGTATTTCCATGCATCAATGCTCATGGCATTAAGTTCGGAAAATTGTACGTTTACGTTAAGTGTACTAGAAGCAAAAAAAAGAAAAAAAGCCAGACAAGTGCGAGTTGGACTCGGCCATCGGAGGTTCTGTACAAATTTGTAGATAAGTTTTTCACCGGGCTTGTCCCGAATTTCAAACACTATTTTATATAATTTAATTACAATTATATTTACAGATTTTTTCGTATACAGTCACGAGCAATAATATATATACATATACACTGTCACATTATCTAAAAATCTAAAGTCTAAAAATCTTAACTTAAAACAATCTAGAAAGAAGTCTACAACAATTTGTCCTAAATTATGTAATCAATGATTAGATCATTTAGGACATATTGTCGTACACATTTGCAGTGCAAAATAAAATGTATACGTCATACAAAATGTGACAGTGTATATAATATTATTGCTCGTAACTGTACTTCTTCCTTCCTGTGTTTTAAACTACTACGAAATTACATGCCAAATTATAATTTTAGGTGAAGGGAAAGAAAAGCAAACGGAAAGTACCCTATAAATTTTGATTCTTTTAAGGGTCTGTTTCACAATCTGCAGATAAAGTTCCGAATAAGCTATCCGCAACCAGGGCTGCCGTTTGTTCTAAATTTAAATAAATTTTCCTATATTGCGTGTTTGTTTATGGCTTCAAATTAAAAATAAACGGCAGCCCTGGTTGCGGATAGCTTATCCGGAACTTTATCTGCAGATTGTGAAACAGACCCTAAGTGTCGAAATATATTTTTTGCAGTATAAACGGCCGAATCTTTTTTCACATTAATTTAGAAGTTTGATTTTGAGTCATCATCAAGAAGACCACTGCTGGCCATAGGCCTCCTCCATGGATTTCCAAAAAGACCGGTTGGAAGCGGCTTGCATCCAGCGTCTTTCCGCCACTTGTATGAGATCGTCTGTCCATCTTGTGGGTGGTTGTCCTACGCTGCGCTTTGATTTTGATTTTGAGGTTATGGTTTTAACTCGATAACTCGATAGGTTATGATTTTAACTCGGTTTTAACTCGGTTTAAACTCGATACCTCCATGCATTTACGATATAAAGGGTCTTGACAGACAGACGGACGTACGGACGGACAACCGTAAAACCGTACCGTAAAAATACTTGTCTGTTACCGGTTGTTACCGGGTATCATGTTTTTAATAAATAGTTACGGTCCAGAACATTGCGACCATAAGGCCCTTTCTCCACTGCTCCGGTCCGGCGTCGGAACCGGAATCAGTTTCATGAGAAAAATATTGGATGCCGGATTATGCTTCTCAACTTCATCCGACTATGGACGTGACGCAGTGCTTTATTAAAATTCCTCGGTTTTTCTATTCGAGGCAGGGACGTTTTCCACATATTCTATTAATGTAAATAAAATAGTACGGGAACATTTTTGGGTTGTATGCGCGGTGCAAAAACGTGTATTGTTTTTGTACGTCGATCACTTCGGACCGTTCAAAACCGGATGTCGGAGTAGTGAAGAAGCTTATTAGTATTCTTGTGTGTTTCTAAGTCGGTATTAACGTTTGCTGGACCGGAGCAGTGGAGAAAGGCCCTAAAGAGGTACCTAAAAATGTACACTCGGTTCGCGTGTCCGACCCGCTCTTGGCCGTTGTTTTTGTACATCAGCTGCGATTGCGCGCCAACCGAGATCAACAAACCAATAAATTTACCATATTAATCTATTTCACTGTGAAATTTGACTTTCACTGATGGCGGTCGCCGGTGAAAAGTTCAAAGGATAAAAGTTTAATGTAAATATTGCGAAGAAAGTCGACAAACGACTTTCGTTCTCACAGTTTTGCATTTGGAGCAAATAACACTCACGTAACATAACATAAGCTCAAGCCTGTGTCCCGCAGGGGTAGACAGGCAGCTGGGGTTGCCCCTTGCCCCGATCCTGACAAATCTCTTTCACTTCGTCAAAACAACATAATAAATAACTGTAAAATTGTTCTAATTTCTTCGTACGGAAGGAATTCGTAAATAGATACATAGTAAACTAATGGAATCTACTTTACTAAAAAAACTCATCAATCTCTATGTTTCACTAAGGATGACTTAATTGATGGATCACAATATGTTCGGACCTATTGCTTATTTCATTCCACACAATTTTATTATAATATAGCAGTGCTCGCGACTTCGTTGGCGTGCTAATTGAATAAGCTTAGCATTCTTAAAGCCCATTATAAATTTCAATTTAATTTCATTAAGAAATTAATTTCATTTCAATTAATATTGATAATTGATTCTATGTTCAACACATCCATGAGTAATATTTTTAAGTTTGAAAGTTTGTTAATTAAAGTAAGACTGATTTGAAAAGAATAAATGAAAATTTATTAATTGTGAAACTAATAACCTTGACGTTCATAAAGTAAACATTTTGTTTGTATTTTGAATCAAAATATTTTAATTGAATTGTAGTAAAATAATTTTTGAAAACAGCAATTACACCCTACACACAAACATAATAAACTTACAACTTTTCCACCTCACAATATACTACGTTTGCATCGTTAACCGATTAGTCTATAACTTATGTCCACATTCTAATGCGGTTTCTATTCTGTCTTTAGGACTGAGCTGCACCATTAAAACCATTGATTTAATTGAAAAATGAACATAAATTTGAACTGTAAAGCAGTTCATAAAAGTTCAACATAAAAGCATACTGTTTACACTCACCCACAACACAGTTAACAAGCACAACACGTCTTTACTAGGAAATCTGCTACTTTACAATGTCCTGACAAAAACAAATTTCTAACGTATTATTTATAAATTACTGCTTATATTTTTTTAATTACAAAAACTTAATTGTCTTTTTTTTATTTAACTTCTTTTTATGAAAACAACAATACGTATCAGTTATTATTATTAGTATGCGATGGCAAACTCACCGTGGTTGCGGTGGCGTCGTGCGTGCGAATGCGGCGACGCGCGCGCCGGTCAGCGTTTTATGCGCGTGCGCATCACGCCTGTAGACAGCACAGGGTGTTTGTTAATGTTACGGCGTAAACAATAAAAGGTATGCCTGTTCATACCTCGATTAAGGTATAAAAAAACTTGTTTTTTTTCTGACGGCGGGCTGGTATGGAAATTGTTAGCAAAACATTTGGTTAGCGAAATCTTTTACATTTAACGGGTCTAATCTGGATGGAATGTATTAGGCAAATATTTACCTTTGAGTTAAACACTGAGGTATAGCGTATCGGTGGAAGAGGTCTTGAGTCTGAAAGTATGTACCGACGCGGCTTCGTTTCCACCAAGAATTTGTAGTAGCAATATTACTTGATAATCATGAAAGGAAATTTCGTGAGGGTGGCTGGGCACCCTACACTACGATGTGGAGCCCTGCTGTCGGAGATTTAAAAAACGGATGTTGTGTTTTATTTTGTTTTTATTTTTTACTTTATTTTATTTATTCAGTTTGGAGTATCATCAGCATGAAATTACACTATAACAATATAACTAGGTATCTAACAGCTAATAATAGATTCTCGCCAGTAGTGACACATTAAAAAGAAAAACACTCATGTGGACACTTACTAAATCATGCAATAATTTATAATTTGTGCAATAATTTATTTCATTCTTATTTTATTTTCTTGTTTTGTTGCCTTTTGTGTATTTTGACTGTTACGTAATTGTGTCTACATTGTGTTTCTGTGATAATTCTAATAAAAGTTTTCTTTCTTTCTTTCAAACCCTGGTTTCTCGTATGCTAACAAACTGTTCTACTGTTAACAGCTGCTAAACGTTTTTTCGTATGTATACACTTTGGCCAACTGACAGCTGTCAACAGTAAGGAGGTTAGTGTCTCAGGTATCAAGATAGAGTCTGACAAGCGAGTCCTGGGTCGCGATTTATTTCGAATTCTTCATATGGCCACACTCTGACTGTCAAACTTAGGTATTTCAGCTGCAAGTAGTACAGCCCAAACAGACACTCGTCCTAGATTTAAACAAGAAAAAAACTTTTGTTTCTATTCAACATAATTTTACCTATGTTTTAGTATGTTCATACGAGTAATAATGTTTTAAAGCAAACATGGATTATTTCTTGTTGTAAGGTCTGTCGGATGACGAAAATGTTAAACGTCAGATTGAAGACTTAGTCAAAGAACTCAAAGATGTTGAGAAAAAAGATATGAATCAGATTTTGATTATGGTTCAGCTTAATAAATGTTTATAAGTTTACGTGGTGCATCTTTATAATCCCTGTTTTTGGTGGAGTGGAAATGTTGGTTTTGATGTAGTTAATGTTTTCGTTTTGCTTATATTTATTTAAGTTTGGACAAAATTCATTGGAGACTCCAAACTAATTAAACAAATAATCAATTTAAGCAAAAGTATCAAGATGGTTTATGGCATATAGATGCAGGGTCATCAACTAAAAGATTTTTAAATTTCCCGCCAAAGGCTTGAGCCACGACTCACTTGTCGCACTCTACATCAACTCTTGAAATCGCCGAATCCACGATGCCCACTCTGACTGAAGGTTGTAGTATTATATGGGTTTAAGTACCTTCCTGATGTTTCAGGAAGCTACTTAACATAAGCCAAATCATGATAATTGCAGATCTTTTAACTATATGTGATCAGCATCGCATTTCTGTCGCAAAGTCACCTATACTCGTCGTAATGTAATTGAGATGTGTAACCAGGTACATGCTGAAGTTCTTGACAGTGTTAATAATATGTGAAGATCATCATATTATCGAGTCATGATAAAGATAAAGATAAAGATTTATTTATTTGCTAAAACATGTGTAGTCAAGATACATAATCATGCATTTTGGATAATAAATAGAGCATATTTGGAATCAACATGTTCTACTGATAGCAGTGTACAAATTAGAGTGGCGGTAGGTCTGGACACGGTTTCAATCATTTTATCAAATATTATAAAGCTGACAATTTAAAAATTCTAATATTACTTCAGTTTAAGCTTTAGATTAACAACTTTGTTTGTTTAAATAGCTAGATTTTTGCACAATTTTGATTAAAGTTTTGACTAGCTATGGGCAAACGTGTCTATTACTCGCGCCAGACGGAACGTCACTCTGCGTAGTGTATAAAACAATGGTTACATAATCTGTGGCACGTAATTAAGCTCATTATTTGGACTGCGACATTTCTTCCACCATACATTGTATACTTATCACATCAGGATCGGCCCACATAAACTTCATAAACCCACTGAAAGGCATAGACCTTATCTCACAGAAAAAGAGGTAGAATATGGCCTTAATCACCCAGCATGTCCACCGCGGGTTGGCGATTTCAAGCAATGTAGTTAGTAAATGCCTTAGAAACTCGTGTAACCTCCTTATCTCTGAATGGTAGTAGAAATTTGTGAAGAGGGGATTTCTTTGATATATTTTTCGACGAAACAAAAAACAAAAAAAAGCCTATGCTTACGTATTCCCTCGAATCGCTCGTAGCCCCGACAGCCTACGTGATCTTAAACGATCACGAATGTTAAGCAACATTCAGCGCGTTCAGTGCATGGATGGGTGACCGTCTATGACTAACGCTAGTGGCATTTTTCCGAGCGGTTCCGTGCTTTGCAAGGCACGTTAAGCAGTTGTTGCCAGCTGCCGTCGATAGATGGCAGTCGATAAGCCAAGTTAGAGCCGCCTTAGGGTGGCTTGAAAACTTCTGACAGTTAGACCAGCCACTAGTCTTACAAGCCTCCACCAATCCGGACTAGGCCCCCATGGTGGAGTATGGCCTATACCTTCCTCAGAGACGGGACCCGTGCCCCTCGGTGGGGACGTAATGGGTTGATGATGATACGTATCGATATTAATAGCATGACCAACAATACATTTCCACAAAATTACTTGTAGGTACTTTTTTCTGTTGGCAAGCTTTACCTTTAGCTTTTTGTTTGGACAACCGTATTAAAAGAAATATACCGCCGCCTGTAAATACGCAAATAACGCAAATAAACTTTATCAGTCGTTTGCACATCACGGAAACAAAGCAGCACCCTTTACATGCAATGTCATCTGACAAAGACATCCCTCGACAATCCCCAAAAATGCAATGCATCAAACAATGAGATCAATACCGGGGTCAGGCAACGGTCCGGAAACCTGTATCGAGGCGAAAGCAGCTAACTAAGGTACAGATTATATTCATCCGCTGGGCTGATGCGACAGAACGACCGCTTAGTGTTACTGTATCTGTGTCATTACTCTCACTGTCAATGTTCACCAAATTGCGGCTCAGTTCTACCTCATTATCGTTATCATCATCAATCATAAGTCCACCGCTGCTCACTGCTGGTCATAGATAGGGCTTTGTCCACAAATTCTATCTCTCACGGTCTTTCGCTAGGGGCAATCCAAATGATTAATAAATTCGTCACACCAATTTCATGACATTTTTACCCCTCCCCTCGTCCTTGTCACAGCTGGTGACATTTGTGAAACTCCCACCTCCCTGGTGTGACGTCACATATTTATCAATTTAACATATTGAAGTTATTGAATTAAAACAGCAGTTCCGAAATTGTTTTATTTTTGATAGAGTTGCAAATAGAGCTATGAGCAGATAGATGCGAATGTTTTTGAATTTTTTGAAAACTTAGACACGTCGTTATCACTTAGATTATACTATATTTTGCAACGTGACGTCACGAAATTTAGGACCCCCTACAACGCTTGTCACACAATGTCACACTTCGTCGAGCCTGTCTCCCCCTTGACGTGTGTCGTAATTTATTGATAACGTCAATACGCCCCCTCCCAAACTGAAAATAAATTTGTCTGTCTAAAAAGCCATTTTTTTGACAATATGCCTGAGTTGCCTGACTGGTTTTTCCTAATTATTAATTTCCAGTGCGAACTTATAGTTACTCTTCAATATTAAATCATTAGTGAACCGTACCTAAGTAACCGTAACTATGCATTGTATTACCGTAGATTGTGACTTCTCCTCTATTTAGTCTGTAACTTATCGCCTCCTTATGTCCATGTCCCGTTTAATTGTCGCACAAGTGGAACAATCGTAAAGACGGCGCCGTGCTTGAAGAGCTAGAGCTATTCCACTAGCAGCAGTAGCTTGATGATATTGTACGTACAATGTTGGTGGAATTTAAGTTTAGTAACTTTTTTTACGATGCATAAAAAAGACCTATTCGAGAGAAGACTCCGGGTCCACATGACCGACATTGTGTAGGCAATAGACCTCTACTTGTCGAAGTTTGGGTTACCTACTCTATAGCCACAATTGAAAACGTCAACATTTATAGTGCAAATACCGTTTGATCAACGGTCTACTAAAGCAAATGCTTAAAATGTCAGTACTTCAAAATATCAACGCCAGAACTATGTCTAAAAAGCATAAGGAACTATAGAACTCTGCTGCATGCGATGAGAACTCACGTTTTTTACTAGTTGCTGCGAAATAATATGCTACGGGAAGTTAGCAGATCATTTTTTCAATGGAGTTTTTCAAGGTCAAATCGCCAGAGCTATTTCCAAAAAGTATCAGGACCCTAGAACTGACCTCTAGAAGACCTCTGTGCCGCAGCTGTTAGCGCATCTGGCTACCATTCAAGAGGTCAAGGGTTCGATTCCCGGTTGGGGACAAAAAAAGAAACCCAGGTTTTGGATGTTTACATGTTTGTGACGTCGCTGTTTCTGGTTCCCACGTCACGGGGTATCTTAGTTTGGGGCCAGAAGCAATGTATGTGCCTGTATGTAAATGTTCTGTTATTTTTGTTATGTTATGTTCGTCGACTGTACAGAACATAAAACGGGGCGAGAAGCGAATATGCAATTTAGCAATAACCTCCTGTGAATATAATATTGCGAATATTGGTTTTATTCAATCTCGTTATTAAATAGGCAGGAATTGAATCCACGCCTCCGTCGTGTGTTTCTTTAAATATTAGTTCCTGGATCACCGAGCATTGCTCGTTTTTTTTTAATCTGATTTTTCGAGCTTCTGCAGTAATAATTTTTCTCGCAAAAGAAGGATCTTGAAAAAAAATATTCATCAGGATTTGAACTGGGGTCTTTTCATTTCCAGACCGCACGATTCACCACATGAGCTAGTAGGTACAACCTAGTACATTGATGCGAAAATTACATTCGTAATCTAATGATCAGTGTTTCATTGCCTAAAACACGGGTAAAACGACGTTTTATAAAAACGAAACCTATGTAGATGAATCAATCACCCCAGAAACCACCTGCACACTAAATTTCATTAAAATCGTGGAAGCCGTTTGCGAGATTATTACTAAATATATACATACATTATATGTATCAAGGAGAATCCTTGATATATATACAAGAATTGCTTGTTTAAAGAGATTAGATAGATAGATACAAAAACACCCCCTTTCGTTGCGCTAAACACTACTACAATTTTTTGCTTCGGTTAGAAACGAAAATGTATTTTTTGAGTAAGCATTTTAGCTGGTCCTTTAAATTCCTAAAGTTACCAGCTTAGGAGTTGGCAAAGTGCACTATGTTGACTTTAATATGTTTTTACGTAATAAGCTTGTCAATTCTGTTTTTTCTCCTTGAATAAATAAAATGAAATATAGTCCTTTTTTAGATACTAAAGTTGTGAAACAAAACAAAAGACACTAAATTAATTGTATAATCTTATTTCATTCTTTATCTAAAACAATTAACCTAGCCCAAATAAAAATTGGTTAATAGATTAAGCATTATACATATCTAGTCACCGCTTGGTTTTTTTCTATTCTAGAGGGTACAGTGAACATCAACCTGAACATGCGTGCACTTTACTCCATTGCGTTACGGGTGACTTAGCAACTAAAATGTAAAGGTTGATGTGATCGACAGTACCTAGCCTAGATTTGGATACAAAAATCTCGGTCAATTACTGTATAAGTAAGGTTATACAAATGTCTACGTAATCTGAATTGTATTTTTTTTAATAGGTATTTGTAATTTATCTCAATCTCCCTATTATCTAAAATTTTCGGGTCACAGTGATAGTGCGCATGTCCTCCGAAACTGCTTGACAGATTTTGATGAAATTTTATACGTGTATTCGGTAGTTCTGAGAACATGTTGTTATCTATTTTTCATACTATTCGGCAAAATAACGATTGCCGGGTCAGCTAGTAGTACCTACATAATTCTAAATATTGAGTACTGAAATCAACTCGTTTTGGAGTTCAAAATGCAGATCGTGCAAATCATTGTTTATATAAGTA
Organism: Yponomeuta plumbellus; assembly: GCA_947310845.1. Taxonomy (NCBI): domain Eukaryota; kingdom Metazoa; phylum Arthropoda; class Insecta; order Lepidoptera; family Yponomeutidae; genus Yponomeuta; species Yponomeuta plumbellus. The sequence continues at coordinate 9,186,673 of OX371209.1, read as the reverse complement.
TAACCTTTATTGGCTAAAATTCCTAAAATTTTTCCTCATAATAACTTAAAATCCCCAAAAAGCCATCTTACCAGGAATTTCCTCGCCAAACACCAATTCCGCGAAATGCAAAAGGATTAATTGCTAAAATTCCATCAAACTATACTAGCTTCATCATGGGTCATCAATATGCAAATTCTATGAACTACCGCCGCATCCACGTAAATCTGCGGAGCATTGCCTAGGTACTTAATTGATCAGTTGAATTGGATGTGTTCAGGGACCAAATCGTAACCGATTCCCATGGTCTAACTGCCAAATTCCATACTAATTTTACAGGTTTCACAGGATTTGTTATACGCATAATACAGGGGCAGTTCGACAAAGTGCCTGCCTCGCTTAGTTCTCGGAAGTCTAATTAAACAGTATTGATGCTGTATGTTGCATCTCTTTGAGTAATTACTACGCAATATATTGGTAATACCTGGGCTGTAATTGACACTTTCAGCGAGTCATTGACATAATAATAAATCTGAAAACCATTTCATTTCCTTCAATATAGATATTTAAGCCTTTTTCGAGAGTTCTCAGTTGAACTAACGGGAACGGAGGGCGCTCTCCAATTACTGTACCAAAGAAGGAGAATAAAAAATGTAGATACTCGCCCTCTTCTGAAGTACATAATAATATGACATATTATGCAGTCGACAGCACATATTATATAATTATCAGTGGTCTACTGAATAAAATTATGGGTGACGTGGGAATTAAAATGTAAGGGTTGAATATTCGGCGCTGTGCTGATTATTTTTTACACGTACCCTGAATGCTTGCTTCTCTCAGCTGGGTAGAAGCCCAAGGGTTACTCCAAAATCATGTAATACCTGAAACCAGTCTATTAGAGTTTGCCATTGACAACAACTTCTGTAATTTATTGAGTAATTTTACGGTTAATCTTTTTGTAGACTGTTTTTTGTAGATAAATTTAATTTTATCTCATACGTGATTAAAGCTAAATGAAATGGGCATTCCAGTGTGTTAGGAGAGTGCCCTACCAAAGGGTGCGATATTTAATACACATACATATGCTCACACCTGTATCCCAGAGGGGTACGGAGATACCAGGGATTACCACGATTCTGTCAAATCAATTTCGCTTCATCGACATTCATAAGTCGTTTCATGCAGGCACGCATGCGATATTTATAAAATATTTGAGAAAAACTCATACAACTTTTTTTACTAAGCAACTGTAATTGGGGTGTTTCAGGATTTGCGCATTTTAGATGTGACCATTTATAATGCCATTTATTCGCAATTTTAACTACATAATGGTTATGGCTGCCGTCGATAGATGGCAGTCGTTAAGCCAAGTCAGAAGCCTCAAGAGGCCTTAGGGCGGCTTGAAAACTTCTGACAGTAAGACCAGCCACTAGTCTTACAGGCCTCCACCAATCCGCACTTGGCCTATATCTTCCTCAAGGAAGAGACCCGTGCCCCTCGGTGGGGACATAATGGGTTGATGGTGATGATGAATACCTACCAAACGAAGCACTGCAGGTACAAGAGAAGAAGAAACTATCCTAGGCATGCAAAAGGGGTACTCTCAGAGGGAAATTAAATAAATACGGGAGCATATCATAGTTGAAATAATGAACAGTGCTTTTGATAACAACTTGCTTATCACCGATAGAAAAATCACTCCTCAAGTACTCAATGTTTTTTTCAATATTTCTCCTCCTTTTGTTCAATTATCGCACTTCTGCTTCGTGTTATAAGAACTCACATAGGGTGGTAAGAATTACCCTTGTGCGTAATATCTCTCAGGTTTTCCAATGTGTTTTTAGCGTTCACGTTTGTACTTGAAAGTATAAAATAAAATCGTTTACCTTTTAGTAGTGACAGGCTACATAGAATACCTACATCGGAAGGAAAATCTTTCGACCTCGTCACGTCGCATGGACGCCACTGGCAGAATCACAAATGATACGTAATATAAGGAACAAGGAACGCAGTTAGGAGTGGACATTTCGGAAGTGGATTAAGGTAGGTACCTACAAGTTTCTCTCCGAATACGACCTAATTGTACGCTGGATGAACTTACGGCTAATAGTTCACAACTAGTTGCCGTTGCCTACAGAAAAAGGATATAAGAACATTATTTAAAAAAAAAAACAAAAAAAAAATTTCAACGTAATTTACCTCTTGAGGTGTGAGGATGTGAGGGGCCGAATGTAGCGGAGAAAAAGGCAGCGAAAAAAAACTCCATTCTGACGATCTCAAATTACCTTAAATCTAATACATAAGTTGGTCCGAATGTCCAATGGTAGGTAAATTGTAAATAGCTTAACAGTTCTTTGTAGAATAAAAACTGTTTTTACGATGATCTAAAAACCGTTTTTATGTAAAAACTTACAAAATTAGGTTCCATAAAAATAAAATGGTTACAAATTGTTGTTAACCCTTTAATAATTCGGGGGTACATATAATGTTTCAATTAGCAAATTTGTCAACAACGGTTCGAACCCCACATTATGATCAAATCAACAAAAACGGAATTTGTCTCGTGCGAATCAGTTTTCCTCTTATTTTCTTTTTAATAATATTGTTACTGAATCATCATCACTAATTTACCTAATTAAAACCAACAATAATTTGCAACCAATAAAAATGTTAACAGGTGCCTACAGGGTTTTTAATTTACTTTTAGGTAATATATTTTTAAGTTTCCTAGATCTGGCAACGTTACATAAAGCTCAAATGTATAGTTTATCACAATTCGATTGACATCGATCCGATCGATCCGATTCGATCGACATTACGTGGGTAGTCGATCACATAATAGTGTCCCTACTAGTTAATTTGTGAATTAATATCACATGTAATGTGCATGAAATTGTCATAGTAAACCTTGTAGTTTTATAAAATGTGGTCCAAGTAGATCTTCTGTAGAATAGCAATAGCCACTGCTAGTCAAGTCCTTGATACCCATCTTAAATAACTGTCCATTCCTGACTAATTGCTATAATGATTCAACCTGCGGTCATGCAAAGATAATTTAGGGTTAAATAGTACATTGTTACCCTAGGAGTGAAAGGATCTTATTTAGTCCCGACAGGGGGTTTAACGCCCGATCGTAGCGAGGACGTCAATGGTTCGAGGATCTAAGTAAATCTAAATAAGAACTATGTAGATTACTGGGCTCGTAGTAGGGAGTTATAGTACTGCTATACTTGAGTTGAGTCTAGGTGACGTAGAAGTAGAAGAAACTCGCACCAACAGTAGTAGAATAAATGTATTGGTAAATCTACACTTAGGTAGAATATTGACCATTCCTCTCTCTAGTGCAGTATACGATAGACTAACTTAATTGTACAAGATTGTAATTGCTTAACGTGCCTAAATACCATACTACAAAAAAAAGGTAGTTAAAAGTAGGTTAGGCGCGTATAATAAGCAAAATGTGCGACGCTAGATCGTACAAACTAAATAAGTTACCCGAGGCTAACACTTTGCTTTTCAATATGAATATAAGAAAGTAAAAATAAAAACATGCACATACCTAGATAAAAATCAGATGAATTCATTGTGTTCACAAATCTCTGCTATACGGAAGTATAAACAAAACTCTAGGTACAACAACGAAATAATAAAGTGTTATCTATCTATCTAATAAATGAAGATCGGGTTACCGCTTTCCCGCCAATTTTCTTTTGGTACCCAGCCAGCAAGTTAATTTTCATTTTTATCGTTGATTTTTTTTTAAATATTACCCAAAACTAAGTTACTTTAAAGAAACAGTTGAAATTAAATTATAAAAAAATCTTTGAAGTAAAATAATAATTTTCGTAAGCACTACAAATTATAAAATATTCCAGCAAAAAGTCAAGTAATTGTATCCGGAAAACAGTTTATAATATAATAAAATCATTTAAAAAAATAATATTCTTTAAGTAATATTCTGTTGAAACTTGGTTCAGCAGAAATGTGAAAATATAACTAGTTTTTTAGGGTTGTGTTCCCAAAGGGTAAAACAGACCCTATTACTGAGACTCCGCTGTCCGTCCGTCCGTCTGTTTACCAGGCTGTAGCCAGTCTCAAAAACTGTGATAGTTAGACAGTTCAAATGTTCACAGATGATGTATTTCTGTTGCAGCTAGAACAACAAACACTAAAAAACAGAATAAAATAAATATTTAAGGAGGCCCATACAACAAACGTGATTTTTTGCTCGTTTTGGCGAGATATTGATAACGGCAAAAGGTAGACGCTTGAAATATTCACAGAATATTAGTTATAGTTATTCTCTTTAAAAATGAATAATTAAATTAAAATAAACCAAATATTTAAGAGGGCCTCGCATACAAAAAACGTGGTTTTTCGCCGTTTTTATAGATAATGGTAGGGAACCCATCATACGTGATTCTGACTCGCACTCGGTCGGTTTTTTTATAATTTGACAGCTTTCAGTTGAAAACGATTCTCCCTAGGGCTGAAAAGTAATACATATACTTTCGACCCGCACCCCAGGCAACTTCAGACCTACTTTTCGACTGTTTAGTCCTACTTAACTTAAAATCTGACCACGGCCCTATTACATAAAAGTATAATAGGTAGGTACCTATATTTTTTACTATGACAATCCAATTCGCGATAGTCGATAACACCATCCAAGTAAGAAGACTCGGCCACGCAATGAATATCGAATTGACGTATTAAACGATATAACAAAATGGACAAAATAAATCCGCTTAGTTATACTGGGTAGTATAACTAATCGGATTCGAATTAATTAGGTAAGCTATGTCCATGTCCATATTGCTAACATGCTACAGCTAATTTAGTAGGTATAACTACCTACATGGACATAGCTCACCTAATTAATTCAAGTCCGATTGGTTATACTACAGTCCGTTTTTTTAATTCAATAAAAAAAAAAATGACGCGGTGTTACCGTTATAAAATATATAGGTTTACTCGGTAGATTTTTCTTACCGTGAATAGAAGACTTGTGTGACCAAAATCCTTATCACATCAAAGACATTAAAATTGAATTACTCGTAAGAGCAAAGTCTAAAAAAAAATACCTGCGTAGCATACACAATTTAACTTGGAAGTAAAATGGGGTTATTTGGTTTTTACGTACTAGCAACATTCCGACATTGACAGCATTGTAGTATTGACAGAATTGTATGGAGATGTCAACGTGACAATATTTTTTTTTTGCATTGAATGAAAAAACAGACTGATTTATTTTGTCCGTTTTGTTATATCGTGTTACAAATAGTATAACTAGTCGGACAGACCCCTGGATATAGGCCTGAATTAATGTTTTATGCAGGCCCAGCCAGGTACAGGCAAGTCATTTTGCTAATTAATATTGAAAACAGAGGAGCTTGCTTCTACGGCATACCGCAGACATCTGGTAATCGAACCTTTCACTCAAGCTTATGATAAATGAACATACAATGAGTAACAGGGCCCGATGACGAACCTTTCTGCGGTTTACTTATCAAAATTGGAACAAAATTTGTATACAATCGCATGTGACTCAGCCGTTTTTCTGATGCTTCGAGCTTTTGAATTTTATAATCCTAATTCCGGATTCACTTATTGATATTTTGTCGGAAGAGTCCAACCTGGTTTCGCTGTAGTTCGGAAGATTCTGATTTAAAGTAAAAAAATTACTAACCCTCTTAGGCCCGGTTCTTATGTATGATCTATCTTATATTCCGCGCCCGAGAAGTAGAGAACGAATCGCCCTATCCTGCGCTCAAATAGCGGACGAGAAGGGAATGGGATGGTCTTTGTCTATACTTGCGCGCGGCATGAGAGAGCATGCCAGGGCTCAATTCACACTGGCGCAGAGTCAAAGCGAAGCGTCGCGTTTTTTAACTGTTCTAAATTCATCTCTATTTCTCTATCAATACGGTACGTTGTGTTGCGAAAATTTGAAAATTTGCAGGCGAAGACGCGCGAATTCGCGCGCAGACGCGCGTCGCTGAGGGTTTTCAAATTTTGGCATCACAAATTCGTACCGCATTGATAGAGAAATAGAGATGAATTTAGAACAGTTAAAAACGTGACGCTTCGCTTCGACTCTGCGTCAGTGTGAATTGAGCCTAAGAGTGCTGATAGTCGTGTCTCACACATTAGATAGATAGATAGATAGATAGAGAACACTTTATTGTACATAAAAAAGGAACTTACACAGGTATTTCTTAATCTAAGAGTTCAGACGGCGGCCTTATCACTAAAAGTGATCTCTTCCAGACAACCTTTGGATGGACTGGAGCAAAATATTCGAGGAGGAAGCAGATGTACAAAATAAGTAAAGTAATAAATTATTATTACTAATAATAATTACAAAAAAAAATTTAAAATAAAACTCACGCCCGTTATCCCCGAAGGGGTAGGCAGAGGCACCAGTCTCTAAAACTGGAGCCACGTTTTGCCGAGCTTATTAGGTCCCAAACTAATAATTACATTACTAAAATAATCCCTTTATTCTGGAGGTGTAGGCAGAGACTAGAATTTTATTGATTGATATTAGCAATTGTAACAGTTTATTTATTTCCTCTTAATAACCTATCTAGAGGGATTCGCACATAAAACTATTATAATTTTTAATTTATTATAAGTTATGAAATTTCAAAAAAAAACTGTTTATATCCCTATTTTGGCTTATTGTGAATTATCGCTTATTGTTTTTGTTGATACAATACGTATGGATCTGACGGGATGTTCTATACAGTGTGTCCCTGGATAAAGTGCAATCCCGAAAGGGGATGAAACTAGACCATGAATCATTGACTAGAAAAATATAAAAAAAAAATTATAAAAAATTATTGTAGGATTTATTGGTATTTTAAGATTTTCATGTTTCATTAAGGACTCTATGTACAAAAGTATTGATTTCTTCCAAAATAATGGGTCTATTTCTTTGAAATAAAAAAAAACAGTATGCCTAATACCTGGCGATGACCATGAAATAATAAATAGTCCGCAAAAAAGTAACTATCTTGGGTAAAAAAATGTATTTTTATGAAAAAAATGATTTTTTTTAGACGTTTATTTTAAAAAACTTCAAATTATTAAAAAAATGTGCCCTATAACTATGTAATTTTATAGCTTACTTTTATTCTTTACCATTTTAGCTTCCAAATAAAAAAAAAACAATGTTCTAACTAAAAAATTGGCTAGGTAGGAGTTATTTACATTTTAGTAGGTAATAAAAGTCAGACTTTAATCACAATAACTTTATTAATAAAATTATCCGTAATTTACAATTTTGAATTTTTATTTAATGCATTAAATGTTCAAAATGGCCTCCTCGATTTTGCAAGCACATTACTGCACGAATATTAATTTGGTTAGTGGCTCTGCGAATCATTCCTGGATCATTTGTAATGTCATTTGCGCACTGAATTATTCGGTCGTGCAACTGTGCCTCGGTATTTATTGGCGTGCTGTATACTCTTTGCTTCATGACACCCCATAAAAAATAATCTAGGGGTGTCAGATCAGGTGAACGCGCTGGCCAGCCTACTGGCTCTCCTCGGCCAATCCACCGGTTCGGGTAATTTTCGTTCAAAAATCGCCGCACCTCCCGTCCATAATGTGCAGGACATCCATCCATTTGGAGATACATACGCCCACGCCGTCTCGTAGCCAGGGGAACATCTTCCATCAACATGGGTAAATTTTGTAGTAATTCTAAAAAACGTTCAGCATTTAGGGTTCTGGGTAAAATGACTGGACCAATTAAAATGTCGTCGATTAAGACTGCCCATACGTTTATTGAAAATTTTACTTGAAAAGTAGATGCCCGCTTCAATCGTGGATTTTCGTGAGACCACTGGTGCAAATTTCTGCAGTTTGTAATGCCGTCTCGGGTAAATGTCGCTTCGTCCATCCAAAAAATGCGTTTGGGAAAATTTGGGTCAGCTCTAATTTTTCTTAGAATCCACGTCGACATTACGCATCTTGGACGATTATCTACATTTTCGTGTAAATGTTGTACTCGTTGGTAATGGAAAGGATGCAATCCCTCCTTTTTCAAAATTCGCCAGACAGACGTCTTCGATATGCCATAACGCAACGCTAATCGTCTTATGCTTGTTGTAGGGTCAGCAAACAGATCGTTTAAAATGGCCTCTTCTATCGCATTGTCAATAACGACAGCTGGTTGCTCACGGTGATCTCGTGCCAAACCAAGTCCAATGTTGGAGAGCCTCCTATGAATCTCTTGAAAATTTCGAGCTGAGGGTATGAGTCTGCCCGGGAAAGCATTTATGTATGCACTCCGAGCGACTGTTGTGCGACCATGTGACATGCCATAATAATAATGCATGTCGGCTATTTCTCGAGGTGAGAACTCTGTCAATCGCGGCATTTCGTCAACACTTAACAGCAGAACAGGAACAGTCCAAACGTAACGAACAGTAGAAAACGTAACAGTCAACAATGTAACAAAAACTTAATAACAAATCAACGAGAACACAATGCGAGAACGAGAACAGTAGTAGCAGCGGCGAGAATATCGGAGCGACTGTGTAAGTCCTGTTTCGAACTTTTTTGCGGACTATTTATTATTTCATGGTCATCGCCAGGTATTAGGCATACTGTTTTTTTTTATTTCAAAGAAATAGACCCATTATTTTGGAAGAAATCAATACTTTTGTACATAGAGTCCTTAATGAAACATGAAAATCTTAAAATACCAATAAATCCTACAATAATTTTTTATAATTTTTTTTATATTTTTCTAGTCAATGATTCATGGTCTAGTTTCATCCCCTTTCGGGATTGCACTTTATCCAGGGACACACTGTATATTCCAAGATAATGATTCTTTCTTCACAGCCTTCTTTTCCACTACCGTTACGATGCACAGGCAACATACCTACATTTTACCAACATATTTTGTTTTTTATTTTGTTTTTTCCAGTGTGCAATAAAGAATATTCTTATTTTCTTATCTTATCTTACATTGTAGTTTGCTATGTAACTAACATTTCTAAATTGTAATTAAGAGAAAACTTCACACCGTCTTCGGCTTACTACTCTACAATGTCTATAATTTCTCCCCTCTAAACTATCGACACTTTAATCCTTCCTTAGCCACCTACCGGGTCTTCGTCTGGCAATGGCAATCAATCAGAGGGACAATATTCAACATCGCCGCCGAAGTCGTTAATACGCGCGCATTACGGGAACTACTTATACCGAAGATAACAAGTAAGTAGAACAGAAGTCCATCGCTACCTACTAGGTCTGAAGGATTCTTGCTAATAGGCTGCGGAACATTTATATTTTTTTATCCCGGACAAGATGAGTCTCAGCTTTGTAATTCGTGAAAGAGAAGAGGCCTATCCCCAACATCATCATCATCATCAGGCTATATTAGTCCACTGCTGGACATAGCCATCCCTTAATGAGCGCCATAGCGCCCTGTCTTCAGCTTGCCGCATCCAGCATCTGCCTGCGGTTTTTCGCAGATCGCCGTCCCACCTGGTTGGAGGGCGTCCTTTACTACGTTTGCCGAGGCGCGGTCTCCACTCAAGAACACGTTTACCCCAGCGGTTGTCGGTTCTTCGCGAGATAAGGCCAGCCCACTGCCACTTCAGCTTGCTAATACCGACTTTCAATTATACTTTGTATTCTATCTTCTTATGTAAAGTGTTTCCTTCTAGTAAAAAGTATTTCCGAGACGCTAGACAGAATTAACACTATAGAGATAAGGGTCCGTACTTTGATTGATGAGTGATTAATAATGCTATGTTGTTTTAGTATTTTTTTTATTTTACCTTTTTTTAGTTAGTTATCTAATTTATAATATAGCTATCGAATCTGAAGAGAAATAGCACACACAACACATTGGGAAAGTTGGTTTTCTTCTTCTTCTTAATGGTTTATAAGCTGTTTTATTCGGATGAACATGAAAAACACAATCCGCAATGACACGCGTGGAAAAGGCCACTACCTTGCAACGGGACTATCCCAAGCTTACAAGTAGGTATCATCATCATCATCGGTCTATGATTGTCCACTGCTGGACATAGGCCTCTCCCATTGCATGCCACTGAAGTGGGTAGTATGCTTTGTCCAATTTCTGAATTGAGAATTTCGCTAAGTATGTATAACTGTAGTGTTGTCTCGTCAAATTTCTAAAGAAAGAGCGTGATAGAACGTTGCTTAAGTAAAGTATTTACTTAGTGAAAATTCTCAACTCAAGAACAGGCCCTCAATCAATACCAATAGATCCAAATCGTGAAGTTGTTCTGTTCTAATCGTTTTGTGAATGAGGCTACTCCTATCTGAGGCTTCACCCGCAGACGGCTGCGGGGCAACCGATCGCAGATAACGGCTAACGATCAACCGAATTATGGATGCGTTTCCATCAGTAACACGGTACGATACGAGTCTCCTCTCTTAGACTAGTGAATCTGATATATTCTTTGAGGACGTTTTTTTTACTTTGGTCTTAAAAAATGTAGGTATGTCGCTCGTCCGTTCGATGATATAATTGTTAAAGTGACATAATTGCTTCAACCTCAGTTTTTTATCTATTTTATATAATTTCAATACATCCCACTGAAGGGCACAGGCACAGTCCTTATTCTGAGGGCAAAGGTCTTCTTTTAGAGCGAGAGAAAAAATAAACACAGATATCTGTGAATGTGGGGAGTTCTGTTTGTGCGGAAAAACTCGTGGAAAATGTTGCCATACGTGGTAACTCCGGTACCTTTTTTTCGCTATCTTGAACTTTCCACAAAGTAAAAGTAAGGCTAAATAAACGACTTTTAAGGCTGACTAGTTGTTGGTTGTACTAAAACTCCTGTAAGCCCGAGCAATAACTATAATTAATTTGTACGTATTGACGAATAAAACCCCCATTTTTTGATAATCATGAGGATTTCGATACAACATTCAACACAACATTTATTCCTTAGAAACATTTATCGTTTTCGAGTTACCTGAGGAGAGTCAGGGGCGGAGCAATGGAAACCCACCTCGCCGCGTGACATACAACGCGAATACTAGAACAGAGGCCGACCTGGATATGAAGGAATGGTACCATCTTCGAGAATAATTGGATTAGTTATTGATTTCCGTCGAGCTTATTGAGCGTTAAGGGTACCTACTTTAATACTTTTTTGTCTTATTAAGGGTCGAATAACAAGTATGAGTGCGTGGTACTGTGAGATTACATGATACCGCGCTGGATAAAAAAACACAATTAGGTGTTGCATGATGTGCATCGAAGTTTGCGTGTTTTTCGGGGAGAATCCCAAAGGTCGTTCTCCAAAGGTAGTATGAGGACGTGAGTCGCGCGCGACAACTTCAAAAGTCGCGAGAATTTGACAGTTATTGTACTGGAAAGTCGCGACTTTTGACGTTGTCGCGCGCGACTCGCGTCCTCATACTACCTTTGCTGATGAAACTAATAAGTAGGTAGGCCTGATAACAAAATAGTTACGGTCCAGAAGGACCGAAAATGTCAGTTTTCAATGTTACTAGAAAGAGTATCGTTTATTCAAAATGATTTCATCGTCAACCCATTATGTCCCCACCAAGGGCGTGCCCCTTGGGCAAGGGGCACGGGTCTCTTCCCTGAGGAAGGTACAGGCCATACTCCACCACGGGGCCAAGTCCGGATTGGTGGAGGTTTATAAGACTAGTAGCGGTCTTACTGTCAGAAGTTTTCAAGCCGCCCTGAGGCATCTGACTTGGCTTAACGACTGCCATCTATCGACGGCAGCCGGCACCAACTGCTTAACGTGCCTTGCGAAGCACGGAACCGCTCGGATAAATCCCACTAGCGTTAGTCATAGACGGTGACCCATCCATGGATCCATCGCTCGTAGCCTGGGCTGCTTGAGTGATCTTAAACGATCACTAATGTTAAGCAACATACGGCGCGTTCAAAATTATTACATGCATATAATGCTTATTAGGCGACCTCTGTGGCGTAACGGTTAGCGCATCTGCTTACCATGCGAGAGGTCCCGGGTTTGATTTTCGACGTATTATTATCTCAGCGCTTGAAATGGGCAATCCTGTGAGGACACGCGTGGTAACTAAGATAAGATAAGAATAATCTTTAAGCCCATAATCTCTCGCTGAGAAGGCATGTTCCCTGCAGAGACACATCTTAAGACTACGTCCCAACGTTTCGTGTTCTCATTGCGCTGTGCCGCGACGTCCTCTCTGCGTAGAGATTCATTTAATTACATTTCTTGATAGCCAACCGTCTGTCCCGACCCATATACTATTTTGTTATACGACGATATAACAAAACGAATGGAGACCACACATCGGCAAGCGCAGCGTAGGACGACCAGCCATACGATGGACAGACGATCTCATCCAAGTGGCAGGGAGACGCTGGATGCAAGCCGCTTCCAACCGGTCTTTTTGGAAATCCATGGAGGAGGCCTATGTCCAGCACTGGACTTCTTGTGGCTGAATGACGATGATGATAACATATTTTTAAATGAAACAAAATACATGCTGTATTTAATGGTTATATTTATCTCAATATGCCAAATAAATAATTTAAAAACTGATTTTTTGTATCAAAATCGTGTTCGATCAAAACTAGCAGTTTTTAATTTTTTATACGGTTATTGTGTTCTACATTTGTGTGAGGCATACATAAGTGGATAATTTCCATTGTCTAAAATTGATACAAACAATGTCAAACAATATGCACGGATCCCTGTAACTATTCATAAAATACAACAGAGTTAAGGCTTAAATACAGGTCGACAAATCTACGAGGTAAAGTTTTCTTCAGGAAGGTATATTACAGAATTGGTTACATAAATTTCAAAATCTAAAAGGTGTTTCAGTTATAAACACGAATACACCAGACGATTAAGGCAAAAATAAATTCAGTCTGTAAATTCTAATAGGTAATTACAATTCCTACTAAATATCTCTACGGATATGAAACTGCAGCAAACATCCTGCGTTTTAAAACCACTATCTTTTAAAGTTATTGTTAGAAAACGAAATTCTTGTTATCCGTTCCTAGCTGTCCGTATCACAATACACAAGGGTTTGAACTGTATTTTTAATACGAGACGTATAACAAAATAGCTACTGAATTAAGCAGGACATTTAAACATCGCTTTCCTACAATACTTTGTCAGGAGTAATACTGTTAACTCTAACTTTGATTACGTTATCAAGGGGCATAGTAGTGTCAGAGGATAAAAAACTTGCAGTAGATTACATTTTAAAGCTTCTTCAATAGGCATTTATAGAATTGGCTCTTAGACTCTACCTTAATTGTATATTTGAAGGTGCCTGGAACTAACATGTAGATATGATAATATGTGATTTATATACCATGTGAAAATAGCTTCACTAACATCAACTTATTCGGTGAATGCATGACATCCAATATGTATCACAATGGTCAATTTCGTTCCCAAGCTGAGATGCTCGTATATGTTGGTATACAGTATAATTAAACTACTTGAATACATACATTTTTGTAGATACGATACATACAATTCCTAAGGTTCAGTTAGGTTCATAAGATTCAACGTATAGGTACAATTGACGAACTATGTATGATACATACACGGGTATCTCATTTAAATAATTCATTTAATCTACATCGTTCATTTAAAACCAAAACTAAACTAAATGTAAGTAATTTAGGATTAAATTATATGATACAGTAAATACAACTTAATTATCGACACAAAATAATACTAAAACGCATTGTTGTTCGATCTAACTACATCACTAAGTCCTAAATAAATCAAATGTTATGTGCTTTTACTTAATGTTACAGAATAATATTTGAATAAAATGGCATCGTTTAAATACGTTCTAGGTCATTGATTTAATATAGTAGTTTATAGAACTAAACCTATATGCAAGGCCTTTTAAGAAGACATTGATCAAAGACAAAAGTTTCAAAACTGGCACAAAATTAATCAAGTCACTATTAAGTACGATTATATGACTGGAATGTCTTAGACATTGAGCAATGAGCAAGATAAGACAGCGAAACTACTAAGTACGAAAATGATAGGTTTCTTTCATAGTCCCGATATTACTTCAGATATGTGCAAGCGTGCTAAAGAAATTTCAACAGGATGGGCGGCAGTTTTTTGCCCAAATTCAATACTTTAGCGTCAGAGTAATGTGTTCTTGTTCGTTCAACAAATCATTGTTATACTTCAGCCACAAATTCATGTGAAGAAGTTGTCTCTTTGCTGGTAGATAGGCAGCTCTACTTCCGGCGACCGGTCGTCCCACTCACTCTCCAGTCTCTGTGGCAGCTCCTCGATAGCTTTAACTGTTATTAGTGGAGAGAAAAGCCAAAATTAGCGTCATAAGTTACGCACGTTTTAATGTAAATGAAACATTTAGAAAGTTATGTAATCAAAAGGAAAATTTAGAAATCTCAAAACTGACAATATGAAATGAGAAAATTGGATAAAAATATTAGGTACACTAGATCACACATCGACATTCTTACTGCACAGGTGTTTTTTATTTAACTCTCATAATATATATATATTTTACTTCATCTGTAAGCTAGATTCGGCCCCAAAGCAGCGGCTAACATTATCATTATAAGTACATTTACGTTCCGCTATTCTTTACGTTGAATTAACTTCTTATTTCTGATCTGAAACCTAGTGTACCTTCAAAACGTAGGTAAAAGAAAGGAAATTCCAAAACAAAACACTACTTACAACAAAATGCAAAAGAAACGAAAACCATGCTGCATCACAGTCGAAACGTCTGCGCCAATATCGTCACCGCCAAACGTAAGTCAAAAGTTTGCTATTCGTGATCAAATAAATATGGAATTCTCGATGTTATGTGTCTAGTAGGTAAGTGTTATGGGTATCTGCATAGGTAACTTTTTGTTCGTGTTTTAGAGGTGCGTATGAGTAGGGTGGTGGCGACTCAGTTGGCGGTGGACGGCCCCTGGTCACTGTTGGTCCCTGGAGAAAACATGACAAACAAACGACATCAAGCGAGTTGTTACATGCGTGGACACAACGTGGGCATTAGTCAATGCATTACTGTCAAATAATGCAAATAAAACAACAACAAAAAACACAGTAAAATACAGTGCAAAACACTCAATCTAATGCTGTAGTTATGCATTGATAGGAAGGATTAGCGATGCTACAGGAAAAGGCCAATGCATTAATACTTAGCCTACAATACTTATTACGAGTAAATCGTATCAGACAGACAGACAATATGGTATTCAAGATTATCCGTACCCAGACCAGTAGAAATAAACGAAGTTTAAAAAAAAACACGATTCCTTAAAAAACTCGATTACATGGATGTCGTGAAGAGTTCTCAAGGAAAAGACGTAACTAACCACTGAATAAATAAACTGTCTCTGAGGAGTGTTTTATGGAAATTGTGTTTTTATAAATAAGGCCGTTAATATTTTAGAGACAATCCTGAAAACCGATTTTTCATACCTACTTCAAGTCTAAGTTAATGCATTAATTAACATTTTATTCATAGATACAAATTATTTTCATTGCCGTATCTCAACGGGCAAAGTAACAATGCAATGGCTAAAATGTCTAAAATATCAACAGTAACACAACGAACATCGAAAAACAACACGATATAAAAAAAATAAAGGGGTGTCTAACCTGCAATGATTTTGCTCATCTCCGTGACTTGTTTCGCCAGGATCTGGTTCATTTGCAGAAGGTGTACGCGCTGCTTCTTTTCTTCACCATCCGGGCTCTTGGTAATAATACAATAGCATACATAAAAGTGCTATGTTACAGCCAACATTCGAAGCTCTATTCAAAGCCTTGTTGCACTTACAGATAGAAAAGTCAGATCGGTAAAACAAGGTTACCTGAGTTGAAACTCCTGCTCTTCAACAAAATGTTAACGACACCAAAACGTTTGACAAACAAGAATGAATTCTGAAAAGTTTTCTATCTGCAAGATAATAACGTAGTGATAATTAAGTTTTTCATATCTGATCTGAGTTGTGTTAACACTAATTTTGCTTAAATTCTAAAGTTTGAAGTCATGCAAAAAGTTAAGAGAAAGTTCATTCAGTACGACAGTAAAAGCATCATGATGCATGTATGTATGATTGTGTGACAGTGTTGGGTGACGCTGCTTCCATAGGTTTGCAAGATGATAATATAACATGGTAATATTCTATAAAAGATGATGAAGATGCTTCCCATATGGAATACGTCCTTCATTGAAATAAAAATTCAGGCAGTACACCTCATGCCCTGAAGTTAGGATTGGACAAATGGACGTGAATGGATGATGTGATGATGATGAATTTTTAATTCAAAATACAGATGAGTTTTAATATAGACAGAAAAGTCGAGTACCACTTGAATGTCGTGACTATGATAGTATGAAAAAGCAATGCAAATGGCTTTGAAACTTTATTCTTATTACAACCTAATCCTCTAGGACACCAAAAAGGTCAAAAATTTTTGAAGTGGATCAGGAAATATGTGATAAATTTTAATTCTCACCTTATTTGGATCCGCTGAAGAACTGGAAAGCATCTTCTTGATTGATTCAACTTTCTCTTGCCTCTTTTGTTGTTCTTCAGGTGAAAGTTCTGGAGGCTATACAAAAAAAAATGTATCATTAAGCTAATCCAGCTGCTTAGAGTTTAGTATATTTAGAGCTCTGCATTTCCAAATCGAACCAAAGACTGATACTGATATATTCGTCAATCATATGTCTGTTCTTTTCTTTCTCTCACTCTATTTTCTCATTCTCTTCTCTCTCTCTCCTCTCACATTTCTCTTATCTCTCTGTATTTTTCCTCTCTCGCTTTTCTCTCTATTTTCTTCCTCACTTCTCTTGCTTTCTATTCAATCTCTCTCTTTCTTCATGTCTATCTTTCGCTCTTTTGTATTTTACTCTCTCTCTCTCTATTTCTTTCTTCAACTTCACCTTCTACGGTACGTACTGCCACAGTATAAGGATCTATTGCGGTGCAGTATACATGCAGGTAGTCATTAGTGTTCTTGGCGTATCGTTTCGGCGCGATGTACTCTCACTCTGTCTTTCCTTATGTCTTTCATCTAACTCTCTCTCTCTCTCTGTCTTTCTTTTCTTTCTCTCACTTTTCCATTTTGCACTTTAACTCACCTTCTCCGGTATATACCGCTCCGGTATTAGGATCTTCTGCGGCGCGGCCAGTAACTGATCAATAGTGTTCTCGCCGTATCGTTGCGGCGCGATGGCTGAGCGTACCACGTCGGGCGGCGCCCGCAGCGCGCGCTCCATGTCCGCGTCGTCAAGGGAGCGGCCCAGCTTCTGCCGAAACGGAGCCGTAATGGTGAGCGTACATATAAAACGTACTCGTAATAAGATAAGAAAATGTTATCTTATCTTACCCATGTTGGGCCTCAAAGGCACGCCACTTCTTTTTGTTTTCAAGAATAGAGAATATGTATCGACCTTAGCCATCCGCTGCCAATTAGGCTGTCGGTTCAGCAAACTGGTGGTTGTGGTTCTACTCAGGAACCTTAAGACCCCATCTATTATTGGAAGGCAGTATTTAAGGACTACAGTTCAGAGCCCAAGCTTTCATTCCGAGACTTGATAGTAATTAGGTATAAAAGGGAGCTGGTGCTTAAGAAAAGTAAATAGTACCTACTTCCTAAGTTATAAATGTGAAAGTTTGTGCAGATGTTGGATGTTTGTTGCTCTATAACGCATAAGGGCTGAAGGCATTTAGATAAAATTTGATATGGATCTAGTTCTCAAACTAAATCCATACCATCCATGAAAAGTATCTTATATCCTCTCCTGGGACTCATCCCAGGAGAGGATATAAGATACTGTTCATGCTGGAAAGTCATCACTCTTTGCTGACGAAGTGGCGGACAAAAGCTGGTATCAAACATCTAGTTACTACTAAACCCTAAAGACAGTCATCAAGGCTGAAATTGGAAATGGTTAGGGTGGTTTGTAAGAACATGCAGGGAAGTGAGTTTCTGGGGAGAGGACAATCAATTAGTTATTTTACACAGTGGGCACTAAAGGCAGGTGACTGGTCTATATTACTAGGTAGTAATATAGACTAGGTCATCTCATGTCATTTGACATAGACGTGAAAAGTAATTGAAGGATCAACATAAAGTCTAGTGGGCATTTGGATGGACAGTAGATTAGAATATATACATACATCCTGATTAAATAATTCTTTCGGCAACTCGTTCAAAGTCTTCGCACTGAGATGGTGTGGAGCAGTATTATGCCGTCTTTTCTCCTTCGGGACCTGTCTTCTATGCAATGATCCGTTCTTGACGTCCCCTGACATCTCCGTAATAATTTGCTTGGCAGCCTCACTTTTGAAAATAGGAGACAGCTCCATATGTGACCGTGTCAAGCTGCCGATGCTGCTAGTCTTAGACAAAGTCATAGGGTCGTTGGTCAAAGTTCTGGCGCTGTCTGTAGGGCTGTTCAGGTACTGAGTGGATATAGAGATGGTTCTGTCATAGTCAGAGCGGTCGTAAGCCTTGTTGTAACTGCTACTCAAGGACGAGATATCACGGGAGTAATCGTAGTTCGAGAGAGACGGGCTCGACGGGAATTTGGGGCTTAACTCCATGGAGGAGGTGACGTTTTTGTTCAGCTTCAGATAGTTTGGGGGCTCGTTGCTTTGGGTCTTCGAGTAGTACTCCTCGAACTTGCTAAAATCTGTGCGTGGGACTGAAGAGGCCCGTTGGTAGTTTTGGTAATTGTTGGGTTGCATCAGCTCTTCCTCGAGGAAGTGGTCCAAGTTGGCGGTGATGGTGTTTGAAGGCCAGTCGGACATCGGTTGCAGGGAGCGTTCGCGGTCTCTTTGGCGACGCTCGCTCTCACGCTTCACAATGCGGACCGTTTTGATCTCTTGCTTCTCCACGTTGGACAAGTTTGCTGAAAGAGATAATATTAACTTGAATCCCTCGTTGATCTCGATTTTGGTATCTCATGATTTCTTCAACTCTCTCTCTCTCTGTTTGTCTGTTTCTGTCTTACTATTAGCAATATTTTTGGGATGGAAGCTACTCGCATCTTTATGTTCTCGTTCCCTATAAGTCATAAAAGGCACGTAAGTTCTAGGCCATGCTGGCCATGTCTACATTCACATTCGGGTGAATATTGTGCATAAACTACTTCTACATAGATACATAAACTCACGCCTATATCTCGAAGGGGTAGACCAGAATTAGCCATTTGCCATGATCCCGACAAACCTGTTTCGCGTCATCAACATTCATTCATCGTTACTTGCACGTACGCCGATTTCGAGTACTTTATACATTTAAAACTCTCTAAGAACTTGTATTACAATTACAACACAGAATTCAAAAAAGAGGTACTAACCGAAACCTCCGTTCTGAATATCCTCACTGGTGAGCGGCGAGTTGATATCCGTGGTGCCTCTAGTATCCACGTAAAGTGGCACATCCATGTTATTGGGCTGTTCGTAATGTCCCGGGGGAAGAGGTCCAGTCATATCGTAGTCATAGTCGGAATGGCCGTGGTCGGTCGTATGGCCTGTGTCCAAGTTTGTTTCCTGCCACGAGGAGAGCGGACGACGTTTTGCGGCAGCTGAAGTTAATAAAATTTAGTTAGTTGTTTGAACTTACTGCACTGAACTTATTTTTACGCTCCATGAGAGTAAAAACTGTTATGAAAAGTAAAAAAGGCCAAGTGCGAGTTGGATTAGCAGATCGAGAGTTCCTTACATACAACTAGATATAAATATAATATTACGAATTTTACGTAAGCGTCAATCCGACTGTGTAAGGTAACTGGTTTTTATTATATATCTGTAGTGATACTATATGGACTGCTCTTATTACGGAACCTTGAGATTTGCATAAATTTTCATCAAACGAAAATAATGTTAAAGAACAAACGGGCACACAATGTTAAAGTTATAATACCTAAGATCAGCGTTTGCACCAATCTAAAAATAAAAAAAAGAACAACTGCAATGGACGTAGTCCTGGAATTTAGGTATAGACTACTAATTTACTAAAATTGGGAAGTCATCGTTTGATTCAAGAAACACGCTGAACAACCAAAATAAATACTGTCATAATAGATCAGAAGCCTGTGTGCAGCAGTAGGCTCTGTTAATGGGCTGATTATAAAAATAACAGATAAAATTTACAAAACCTACTTGGTAAAGAGTTGTGTGTGGTCTGCAAAGCTCGCGACTGCTGTGTGAGATGTCGCACCGCGCGACTCAGCTCCTGCCTCTGACGCTGCAGAGCCGAAACCAACTGCTGGACGCGGGACACTTCTGCCAAAGTGAAGATTGACTTCAAAATAGTCACAGAGACAAGTGGTATCTCTTGGCAATACTCATGTTCAGATACGAATACGGGCTGGCTAGATTTATTTTATTTGTTGGGGTTACAACAGGATGAGTTACGCATAAAAATAATCATAAAGTAAAATACACAAGTGAAAAAAGTTCATTAACACATCCCTTAGAGTATCCCACTGAGAACAAGTCCCTAGTTGATTGATAATTCCACCAATATTGAAGGTGTTGATTTGTAAAGTCACAGCATCAAAATGTGAAAATTACTTTGCTAAATTCCATATTATGGATTTCCGCGAAGTAACGCCTGATTCCAAACAATATTTGTAAAGTAACGCCCAACTTAGGGTACTTTCTACTCATCATTAAGAACAACTTTTAGTATGGAACGAACTCAAAAATCTGCATAAAAAAACAGCTGCTCCGTACATTTTGTTCAGTAGTTAGTTTTTTTTTATCGATATCGATGTAGATCCGATAGTAAAAGTTGTACGTGTTGATGAGAGCGCTGTTTTATAAGTCTTATGATACAGGCTGTTGCGTGTATGTCCCACTGTAGGGTGCAGGTCTTTATCTCAGAACGAGGGTATGGGGTTAACTAGGGTCCCTATCAGAATATACATTTTGCTGAATGACGATATCGCCCTAACGTCCTGAAATTAAAACGCCATTGGTGCTAAACAGACATTTTATCACGTATGTACGTAGGTACATAAAAATCTCGTGTGACAGTGTTCGGATTCAGTAATCGGACTCCTCCAAAATGCTTTGACTAATTTTCATGAATTATTTTTAGTATATTTGGTAAGTCTGAGAATATGTTATATTACAAGGTATTTAATGTATAGGTAGGTAATATGTTGTCGCATTAAGAAGGTTTGATGGTGCGATCCGTAAAGTGTAAGAGGGTATCCAGGGGCACGGCAAAATTAAGTTTTATTTATAATGTAAAGGAAAGGGCACCTGAGGACAATGCAAATATAAAATCTTAAATAAGGTCTAAAAATAAATATAAAAATACACTAGGAATAGAAAATAAAGCAGGAACACTTACAATTATGTGCCCTTTGTAAATATTTAATGATGATTTATATAATAACGTTGAAATAAGATACTCCGGGTCGTGAAAAACAGAAAAAAGAATGACGTTTAGGTGCAGCTTAGATGGAATCTGAGGATAATCTGAGCCAGATACGTCCGAACACTGCAGCAAAAGTCAGATACTAATTAAATTTGGAATAGTAGATGGCCGAAAATGATAAAAAAGGCAACGAGGCAAATGCACCTCGTTACAATGTTTAAGTTAAGCTATAAGATTTATTTTCTTTTGCATGCAATTTTTGGCACTAAACTTTTATATGCTATTCTTATACTTATTCTAGTTAAAAGGGCAAAACACCGTCTCCAAGTCAGCTAGTGAGCAATGGATTAGTAGAGAAACGTTACCATCTTCCAGCATAGCAGTAGCGGGCGCTGGCTGCGTGGGAGCATTGCTCTGCCTCTGAGCGTGCAAAGCTCGTCGCAGTTGAACCAGCTCTCGTTCCAAGCGGGCGTTGTCAGCCACTGTCTGCTCCAGTTTCTGAAAGAGATAACAAGCGGGGTCAGCAAAGAAAAGAGGCTGCAGTTTTGGTTAGTGTGAAAAGTGCGATCGTAAATTTTCGAGAAAGCATCCAATTGTTAAGCACGCTATCTAAAATGCATTGAAACTTCGCTCTGAATTTTACACGGACAGGAACTTGAAAGTCGTCATTCTGACTAGTGAAATGGACAGACAAATGAATTGATAATAAAATAAATAAGTACGTCCAAGGCATTCATACAACTCAATAAAGATACAAGCAAATATAATAAGGTCCTATTCATCTATCTAACTGGCCACGATAAAACGAAAACACTAAAGCAATGTTCAAGTTTCTACATACAGTCGTGCAAAAGCAAAAGAAGGATAGAGTTCAAAATAAATGTGCAGTTATAGATGAAAACCTTATAAACCTTAGAATTGAGTGCCAGCATGGCATGGACCCGGGCCAGTTCCGCTTCCAGGTCCTCACCCCTGGTAACTCTCTCGCCCTCGCTCACCTGCATTCCGCTGAACTTGTTGCGCACTCCTGAAAAAAGTACCGATTTTTCAAAACGAGGTTGCAGCAAGCATTTTTTACTGATCTGTCGAAAAAGGTTTGGATATCTATTTAATACTTTTTTCCACATAAGAAGTTTTCAAATAGATTCTAAATTTAAATTTTGCTAACGGAAAAATTATTACATTAAAAAAATAATTCCGTTTTAGACACCAAGGCCGACTTGCACCACCGACTAAAATCCATTTAACTTTCAGTTAAACAGAATTTTGATAGTTCCGCCATACACTATCTGTCAAAATTCTATTTAATTTAACGCTAAATGGATTTTATTTTGTGGTGCAAATCAGCCTAAATGAGAATTCCGTGAATTCCATGGTGTTCAAATCTAGATTGGAGTGATTTATAAAATTTTTAAAGAGGCTTTTATTTATAAATATAATATTCTAATATTCTATTCTATTCTCTAAACAGCATAACAAAATATTATCGTATTTATTAAATATATACGGACCAGTAAGAAGTGATTCAATGGCCTCTTTGTCTGTTTTGAACCCCTGTAGAATGGAAGCCTCATCAGCGAGTTCTTGTTCCAAAGCCCAAAGTTCTGCCACTCTAGCTCTGGCTGCTTCTGTCTCTAGTGGTTTCCCAGCTGCTGCGCTCTCCAACCATCTGCAAGGTTTACGTTAACATGGTGATAATTAAGAAACAATATTGCAATTTTGGCTTGGACTTGGCCCCCGTGGTGGAGTATGGCCTATACCTTCCTCTGGGAAGAGACCCGTGCCCCTCGGTGGGGACATAATGGGCTGATGATGATGATTGTGATTTTGTTAACCTAAAACTATAAATCTAATAGCCGGCATATAGGTAATATGCCTACAGTTGTGTCTGTATATAATATCTGACCTACAAATGATTTTATCTCTTGAACCATGTTAGGTTGCTATGTAGTTGAGGTACCCGCCAGAAGAGCATTGCCCGACAAAAAAAGAAACATTAGGGGTGTTGACTAACGCTAGTGGCATTTTTCCGAGCGGTTCCGTGTTTCGCAAGGCACGTTAAGCAGTTGGTGCCGGCTGCCGTCAATGGATGGCATTCGTTAGGCCAAGTCATGGCAAGTCGAGAATGATCCTGAACCTAATTAATTATTTTCACTAAGACAATCCTCGATGCGCGAATATCACTCGCACTTGGACGGTTTATTTATCTGACACCCCATGATAATCTTTATAAAGTTAAACCAAAAACGTACCTTTGTTGTTCCAGCGCATGTTCGGCTAAGACCTTCTGCCTTAACCTCTGGTTCCTCTCCAGCCGCTCCATCGTTGATCCTGGCCTATTGTACAGCGAGCCCAACTTCACCATGTTGTCCACTAACTGGACTAACGGTTTGCTCTTTTCGTACTGATGCTCCAATTCCATTAGTTGATTCTTCAAGTAGTCCAATCGTTGGAGGTTCTCTTCTCGCTCGATCGCTTTTAGTGAACTCAAGCAATCCTGGTGGAACATTGGACAATATCATAACAGTTAAGAAACTCTTCAAATGCTGATTTTTTTTTATTTCAATTATAAAAATCCAACAATAAAAGATGCCAAAGAAGTGTATTGTTTGTATCAGTTTATATGAAAAATAGATTAAGAATGTGTTAAAAAGTTTTGGAAAATTGTCATCGCCATTCTTTTACTAGTACCCATAGTTCAAATTTCACTAGCTTTCACTAGTGATTGAATTCAAGTAGATCAACATGTAATCAGATCTTAAGTCAGTTTATAATCACAAATGTGTGCTAGCGATTCAAGTGTAACAATAACCAGAACAAAAATACAAATGAGGCAAAAGGAAAGCACAAAAGCACCTCTATACTAGTGATTTGCACACAACATTGCTCGATGGCCCGGTGGGTCGCAGCGTGGCGTCTCCTCAGCTGTATCAAGAGGAGAACCAGCTCCTCGTGGGTTCTACCCAGGAGCTCTCCAGCGGTGGGTATCTCGCCCAACTGCTCGTAACCTGGACGTGGCTGTGTAAGCCGTGGCTAGAGGGGTAACAAATAAATAAACAGATGCAAACCAAAATGTCAACAAAAAGGTGAAAGCGAACATAAATGAAACACAAAGAACACAAAATTAAACATAATTGGGGTACTGCATCGTTACGGGGGTTATTTCCGATGCAGTATCTCCAAAAGCCTTTGAATTTTAAATACATACATCACATACATAAGCTCACGCCTGTATCCCAGAGGGGTAGGCAGAGACCAGGGACTGCCACCTGCCACGATCCTGACAAACCTTCGAAACTTTCACTTCATCGACATTCATTAGTCGTTGCATGCACGCACGCCGGTTTCGGGTACTTTTTATCTTGCCCTTTGCTAATACATCCCCTATTTGGTCGAAGTATGTTCGCCTGGAGCGTCCCTTACCGGCCCTTCAACTCACATTCGCTCGATATATTTGCTTCGTCAGTCTTTCTTCCTTCATCCTCTCCACATGTCCGAACCAACGCAACATTCCTTTCTCAATTCTAGTCACTACATCATCATTCAGTCCACAACGTTCTCTGATCACACTATTGCGTATTCTGTCATTCAAAGTAACACCACACATATTTCTCAAGGCCCTCATTTCTACTGCATTAATCCTACTTTCATGATTCTTCTGCCACACCCAAGTCTCGCTACCATACATCAGTGTTGGGACCAGCACACCGTTATGGACAGCCAATCTTGCCCTTTTGGAGATATTCTGGCTACTCACGAAGGAGTGCAAGGCACCATTTACACAATTTCCCGCTTTTACTCTCCTTTCTATATCACCTTCACACTTACCATACCTTGTAAACAGGCTCCCCAAATAGACAAATTCTTTCACCTGTTCCACCCTTTCATCTCTAATCATTATCTTGCACTCAGTAATGTCATCATCTTTTTCGAAGACCATTACTTTCGTCTTACTCACATTAATGTTCATTCCTTTCCTTCTAAATGCCTCATCCATTACTGTTACTTCTGTCTGCAGTTCTTCCACCGACGATGCGAACAAAACCTGATCATCGGTGTACAACAAACATTTAACAAGTACCTCACCCATCCTCATCCCACAGTTATTCTCTCTCAAATCAGTCAGGCAGCTGTCCATGAATAAGTTGAACAACCACGGGGACGCGACACATCCCTGTCTAACACCCGTGCGAATGCAAAACCAGTCAGTGTACGCCCCATTAATTCTTACGCAAGCACTGGAGTCTCTATACAGAGACTTCAAGTCTCGCAGCAAGACGTTGTCCACCCCAATATTTTTTTAAAGTGATATGAATTTTAAAGTGATATGATAACCAACGCTAAATCGGTGCTATTTTAGTAGCATTGGTGATTGGCTGGACACTAAGTTTTTACTTGTGTAATGCTCTGACCACCTCCCTCAAAGCTCGCAGATTTTTTTGTTTTCCTTACCATTTCGTCATTTTCAGTATTTCTGCGGACTCTCGGACTCACAGCCCTGATGGGCTGTTGCGAAGCCCTAGAGGGCGATCGTGTGACCGCCCACGTGTCTTCAGAGGATAAAGTATGTAGCTGAAATTTAAAGAACAGATAATTTATTTGCTTTCAATACAGTTTTTTCTCTAAATACTCAATAAAATCTATTAGTGTATGGAAAATGGCAAACAATGCGCGAAAGTGCGTCAATTAATTAATTAATTAATTAATTAATCCCATTTCTTAATATAATTATTGATCCATCGCATAACAAGCCAACCACCAGTGAATGCTTCACAGATGAAGTAGCAAATCTTAAGGCCAGAAGGCTTATTCTAACAATTTATCAAAGGAAAATTATGTCATCCTGTCGCACATTCGCCTTTTTCACCAAAACCCATTTTTTGTCAGCATTAGTACTTTTTAAAACAAAGATGGATAAAATCACTTGATGAACATACATTCTGTTGGGAAATGGACATCTGTTGCGACCCGTAGTGGTCATTAGCTTTGTCTTCCACCCAGCGCACTCTGGGACTCACAGCCCTGACAGGGATGTTGGCGTCCCGGTTAGTCCGTCCGATAGATGTGTTACTTCCGAGAAAAGCTTTCTTTGATAATGCTTGCTGATTAGCTGTATTATTTGTGTTTGACTCTACGTTTGCTCCCGATACGGTCATTGAAGCTGGAACGAGTAATTAAATTGTTACACAGGAGGCAATTAGAAGATTAATATATTATTATCATACATTAACTTAAGAGTAGAGATGGTATAAACATGATAAAGTGTGTGGATGCAAGTGTTTAATACAATGCACGAATTAGTACGTCCATTCTTATTTATTCTTATTTACAAAAACGTCACAGTTAAAATAATTTACATGCCGAAACCATTGCTGTACACCTTATCGTGTTTCATCCCTTATTTTCTAAGACTTGTAACGAATGTCAATTTATGTACAAACGACAATGACTTTGCTTTGCTATAAAATCGTAAGAGAAATGAAACTTACGTAGTGTACCTTACTGGACCATAATGTTAGAGGATACCTTCAACGCTTGCACAGTCGGCCCCACTGTCCGTGCTATGGACTACGTCCCGCACGCCCGCACCCGCGCCCATCCCTCTCGTAGCCCCCATAGCACCCTTCATTAGTCCACTTGACATTAAGTCCCATTGGCGAAGCTTCTCCCTATCTATCTCGAATTTTTTTCTCCGTTTCTCCTCACTCAGTTTACTGCTCGGAATTACTGGTGTGACCAGAGAATTGTCAGATGACTCCACTGCAAGTTGCTCGTAAACACCCTCGTCCAATTGTTCCACATCAGGAACTAAACTTACATACACGTCATCGTCTTCTGGTTTAGTATGTGTAGCATCAAAGTTACCGTAACACTCGTTTTTCTCTTTGCAGCGCAAAATTTTGTCTTGGATGTCACTATTTACATAAGTAACATTTCTGGTTATTTCTTTTTTTCTTTTGATTCGTTTTATGCTGTTCATCGCAGATGCATCTAAACTTACTCGAACTGATGGCAAAGATTCCGAGGGGAGCGCATCTAGATCATCCATGGATCGTGCATGTCTGTGCGACACTCGTCTTAAGTTATCCCTCCACGCAGCATCTTCATCCCACAGTTTGTCTCCCTGATACATGATGTTTTCATATGCACACGCATCAGCCTCTGCATCATAGTATACAGTGTTTGAAGAATTATCACTGCACGGCGAAGATATATTCGTAGAACTTAATTTTTCAACATTTGCTTGTTGATTTTGCATGTTATTTGATTCTGGCGAGGAACTGTCAATATGTGTGCTCTTACAACCATATGCTAATAAGCCCATGGAATCGGGAATCTTCGACACTCTACCACTAGTGGATTCGTAAATATTCTTCATGTCAATTTCGGGATCTTTATCTGCTGCACTCAGAAATTCAACAGAAATACTCCGTGCAGCAGATGCAATGTCAAACGGTTGGTCTGACATAAAGACTCGGTTGTTACGTATGGGATTTTGAATGTGAGAGATTTCGTTCTTTTTGTGAAGAGGACCTCTACGTCGCTGGTTATTAAGCTTGCGATGAATGTTAGTATTTTTTAAGAAGTGTGATGTTGGTAATATATTGATGTGCTCCTGAGATGACAGATCTGAGTAGTAATATGGTGCACTGTGCTCAGCAGAACTCTCTCTACTATGAAACCCTGTGGTGCTCGAGGAAGTGTTTGCCTCTATTCCTGTCTTCAGGAGTATTTTCTCCCTTTCAACTTTCTTGATCTTATCGACTTGATTTAGGTTTTTGCTCAACAATTGTTCTTCGTCAAAATTCTTACAGTAGTAGGACATTGGTGACTGCGTATTTCCTGCTGAGCTGCATGAGCTTTGCGATCCAGCATAGCCGGATTGTTGGTCGGAAATATTTGGGTATGCAATAATGTTCTTGTTAATTTCAACTCCAGACGCTCTACCAGGAGTGGTGACTGGAGTACTTGAACATCTCACGTGTGATACAGTCCCTAAGCGTGCAGCTCGTGCAACATTGTTTTTGTAGAAGACGCTCTCGTCTCCCAAAGACACATTTTGCGATGTTTTCTCAGAAAATTTGACGCTGGATCTCTGTGTTTGGTCTGGCTCCAAATTGCTTAAATAACTGTCTAGATCAACGTTGGGGGTAGCTTCATTCATTTCAGCCACTTCAGAAACCAGATCAAAAAAGGAATCATCAGAAACTGGTCTTCTTTTCATCATAGATTCAATGTCTCTGTACCCTGACGGGTGTCGCAATTCTAAAGCTGCTTCGCTTTCGCTAAGGCTAGTAACTTCCGATGAAAGATTTGAGGCAGCCATATCAAACTTACTACTTACATCAGACTCTAGGGACAATCTGGACGATCCCTGGTCTGCGTTGTAACTTATTAAAGAATCAGTCTCAATGCTTCGACTAGAATTATAATGATCTAAAATAGAATTGCACAGCAAATTACTATTTTGTACTTCATTGACTCTACTCCTATCGCTTAGACTAGCTCTGTTATTGCGGATTTTTTCGCCACGGGACAAGGTGTCGTGTATTGAAGTTCGGCTTCCATAAATCATCAAAGATGTAGTTTTCCTCTTGACTGTATTCAGTTTCTGATTTTCGCTTGTCAACATTTTTAATATTGAATTATCCTGGGACATATTTGACTGGTCCAATTTTTCTAATACATACTGCGATAAAGCTTCATCTGACAATTCTTCGCTAGGAGGTGGAGTACTCGGAACAGGTGGTGGCGGCAAAGTTTCAGTGTCTGAACTATCTCGTATTTCAATCATATTTCTACTACTTCCTAAATAATATGAAGCTGGTCTAAATGTGTCTGAGATACTAAAGCGACTGAACGGAGTGTCCAAAGAAATATCTTTAGAAGCTTCATCGTCAGCGTCAGAACAATCCGATCTTGCATTAATTTTGTTGACACTTCTGTTACCAATAATATTTGGTGAAGGTAGGGTTGGAGTTTGTGCCTTACTTTGTTTCTCTCCTTTTCTTTTCAAGGTATGACATTTTGTGTCAGCAAAGTTCGATACAGTATCCGATATTGACTTGATAGTTGACACGGGACTAATTTCGTTAGTGTCATTTAATGAGGAGTCGTTGGTTAACTCCATGTAAACTGGTTCTATTTTACCATTATTGACGCAAACTATTTCATAAGTTTGCAAGTCATCATCTTCACTACCTAAATTCATTTCCACGTAGGGATTGTCTTCAAATCCATGGGGCATTGTATCATTGAATACACTTAGGCCTTCTATTATAGTTTTATGGGCTGGTTCTACGGTCGATTTCTTTCTTGGACTCATGGGTAAGTAATGGTCTTCTATGGAATTAATCGGTGGGGTTTCTGATTTACTATCATCGTTGTCCTTTTTTTGTTCCATCTCTTCGCTTTTCTTTTTTAATGTGCCTGTATTAGAGGTGGCAAAATTTTCCTGCTCAGTTTCAAGAAGCACTTCGTCTAAATCGTCATCTGTGTATTCTTGAGTCTCAGATTCCGCTTCACTGTCGTTGGTCTCATACCCATCTTCATCGTCTTCTGGTTTATTTAGTTTGTCACAAATGCGCTCCCTTATAGTCACATAAGTATTTTCATAGTCATTTTCACTAGCAACCTCCGGTTCTTTCGTTTCCACGGAACTAACATCCACGTTTTCATAGGTGTTCTCAGCCGGACCAGGCTTATGGTTTACATTATTTGTACACTCAATAGGCGTATCGATGGCTACAGAGGCAGCGGGTGCGAGCGGGGTCACAGGACGTGTAAGAATAGGGCTTGTGATATTTTCTCTTTGGGACCTTCCTGCCTGCATTTCTCTCGACATTTGCAGTTCAGTGCCCGATGCTTCTTCTAGGGTGCAAAAGTGAAACCGGTAAGTATTATCGTTCATTTCAAAAGTTTTTACGTTTTAAAACTTTCATCTACGGGTTAGTAAATACGTATGAGTTTTATAGAATTGACTTCAAATGTTAGAAAATTAACGACTACAGATTACAACCTATAGCACCAGAATGTTAACCCACCACCGACTTTGATATGATATTATATTGTTAGTGGCACAATGTCCCAGCAGGCAGGAAGGTACCTTTCCGCAAAGCGAAGTCATTATAGTTACAAACTCAATGAATACAAAATTAGGGAACATATAACATATACCTACTTATTAAAAAAATCCTCATGATAAAAAACAGGTAGTCTTTGTACATACAATGACTAGTATAAAATATAAACCTACATGTAAACAGTAAATAAACCTACATAAAAATAAGTTTTAATACATAAACATGAAACCAAAACTAATGTTTTAATGATATAATCATAAGATGGGGTGATAGTAATGTTGACAAGAAAGCTTTAAATGTAAATACTTGTAGGCGCAATCAGTTTTAAGGACTGCCTATTTACAACACTTTACAATACATTCATATTTACTTAGATACCTCATGCGATACGTATAAATTATTTGATCATGCTTTTGAACCGTAAAAAAATTTAACTCCTTGCTAAACCTATCTAAGAAATTTGGACATTTTACTTTTGTTTGTATACTAAACTAAACTTAAATTATCACATACCTTCGTCGTCTGAAGAATAGTTATAAGGTGGATTATTGTAGCCCTTAGGTTTGTATTGATCAGATCGCAGGGATTGCCGACTATGGTTCAATGATTGAGCAAGAGAAATTGTCGCTGGCGTACTCTTCCTCGTCAATGGAGATTGTAACATCCTTTGTTTCCATTCCAAGAGGCGTTTCATTGACTCTTCTCTCTGAAATTTGGAAAACAATTATTATTTTGATTGGATTTACCTATTGTAGTAAGTTGTAGTTTGTATCTGCCAACGTCGCCGGACTTACCTGTTGCACTTTCTTTTCTCCTTCCTTTTCTCCCGTAGTAGAAGGTAAGCGAGCACTTAGAGATCGACTAAATCCATCATTTGTTGGATCAAATCTGCTTATCTCTTTGGTGTACCCGCTTAGATTAGAACCATTGCTCATTACGCTACCGCTTCTGTTAAGGTACTCTTTTTGGCTCTCCAAGCCTTTCTCCTTCAGCGTCCAATTAGAATTAATAGCCTCGAGATCATTGTACTTAGACGCATAATTGACTTTATCGCGATTGGTTCTATTGGCGGGGAATTCTGTTTCGTAATTGTTGTTCAAACTTTGTTGGTACGCGGAATGCAGCTGTTTCTCAGCTAATCCACTAGCGTATTTAGCGAGTGGTATTTGTATGTTTTTGGGGCCTAAGCCTTGCTGTTGCTGTTGCAAATATTGGGCCGACTGACGCATTTTCTCTGCATAGCTTTCCTCGGAGTAGTATCGATCGGAGCTAGGATCGTAATACGAGTTTATATCGAGACTGGATTTAGGTCTCTGCGGTTGTTTCGATGGGTTGTTGGTTCGTGTCGGCATTGTTTTGTTCAATATATCGTTTTTAGACTCATATTCCAAGAAATCAGCACTGTGTGGTCGGGGCACCGGCGGTTGTATCCCACTGGACTGCATTTTTTTCCGCCTTAAAACTGACGGTCCACTGAAAGTCTTTTCTTGCGTCTGAAATAACAGTAATTTTTTAGCACCTTTAGCATTAAAAAACAAGAACGAGGTGAAAAATATTTAAACACTGAGAATACTTACATAATTACTAACGGGTTCTTGCATTTGCTGTCCTGGTGTCATCGTAGCTTGAGGTGGACTGATAGGTTTCGAATACGCACTGCCGTACTCATTTTCCGTCCCATAAATTGCATAGACATCTTCATAATCACCGACTTTATTCTTGGTATTATAAGAGGACATTGCCGTAGATCTGCCGTAAGCATCTGGAGTTCGTCTCTCATTCAGTAATCTCTCATTGGCCGCTGCGCTGGCGGCTCTGCTCTGCCGGACATTAGCTTCGCCGTAAATATCCCTGTTGTATATTACACCACTTGAACTCAGACGCGATTCCGGGCTAATCTCGTTTTGTATCGACTTTGCTCTTTCTTGTTCTAACGTTCTGTAGTTTTGAGTCTGTGATTTTTCGTTAGACTGCGGGATTTGATCTTGGGGCGTTTGATCTTGTAGAAATGGATTGGCAGACCTCGGTTGTCGGTCATAGATTTGTTCATGAGGCTTATCTGCCTGCCTTTGTTGTTGCTGTTGGTTTCGGGTCCTATTATCAAAATAAGGCGATTGAGGGTTATTGTGGTACATGCCTGAAGGTCCTGGATGGTGGTTTTCAAGACGTTCAGTAACAGTATTTGTAAGTGGCAAAGAGAGGTTGTGCGTGTCATAAGGTCGTTTCTGTTGATACTGAGGTTGTTGTGGTGGAGACTGTGGACTCCGAGTGTACAAACTTTCGGCGTTTGGACTGATCTGGTATGTTGGATCCTGGTGGCGCGTGTGAGTTGTGCCTTGACTGTAGTGTGATGCTGGCTTTTTGAGTAGATCGTAATTTGGGTCATACCTGCAATGTTATTATTTTAGAATCAACACGATCATATTTAGCACATGCACTAGAATTTCAACAAAGTTAAAACTTACATATCAGGACTAGGCGAGTTGTATCCTTCATTAGAACGCCTTGGCTTCGGTGGGGCATTAGCGTATGTAGGTCCGGGCACTTCATCGTCATCCTAAAATGCAAAACAGCATGTAAATTAACCGATAAAGCTAGACATACTACCTCGTTACGGTAATAAGGGGTTCGACTGGAAGCGTTTACAAATGATATTATCAATTAGCTGGCGCGATGGCTGTGGCGTCCATTCATTATTCACAGTTACAGCGGCTAATAGGCTGGTGTCCTCCGTCGAGTTCCGCTCTGGCTGCCTAATTGCCGATCACCTGCACTTTAACATACACTTATAATGTGACCTGGCCAAGTAAGCAAGCGCTTGAAAGAAATATTACAAGGAGATCAAACTAGCTACCTAATAAAATTGCTCAAAAATTATGTGATTTGTTGATACATGTTAGAACTTACAAAATATTATGGAAACTTTAGGCTCCGCTGAAGCAAATTCGGTGTGAATGTTTCTTATTTTAATAGTTTCACTTATCTGCATCAATGAAGTGAGATGGAAATTAGCTCAACTATGGTCTGTTGAGCATTATTTTGAATAATGCAATGGAAAGAATTAAAATTAAGTAACTTATTTATTTACCTCCGCTTTTGCAGCTGCCTGGTCGCCCAGCTTTTGTGGCTGCTCACTGAAAATAAAACTCACGATCAGACTAAATATACCGAATGCATTAAAGCTTAACCTTATTACGTCCTTGCCATTGCTATTCCTGATTCGGCGCGTTATCGAGCGCTTTCGAAAACACTTTTTGGTATAATGCAGATTAATATGGATGGGTATTTCCTTCAATAAAATATACAAAAACAAGTAATGGACTACCTATACCTACTTTGTGAGCTCAAATTATAAAGGCATGGGTTGATTAACTTACCCTACATAAGTTTTCCGCTTTACCAGTTAAGTAAAAACTTCAACACATAATTTAAGTAATCTTTGTTGAGAGAAGATAGAACAAGTCATTATGTCTATCACAATGCGATCGTAAAACAACTATTATGAGTTAAGTAATTACAGTAATCTTACTAGGTACTAAAGGTACTTTGGCATTCCAATATTAATCGTGTTAGGTAGGTACTAATTTCGTTATGAAATTATTGTGGTAACACTTATGCGTTTAGTGTACATTTACTTAAAACTAATGCTTAAATCCTTTTGGATATTAGGTAAGCATGACTAGGATTGCTTAGTTACAAACTGACTAGGTTCACAGGGTAAAAACGTTCCTAAAAAAATATTTCGTTGATGCATTGGGTCTGAACATTAGTTCATAACAACTGATCCATTCTCGATGAAGTTAACATTGCGAATAAACATAAGATTTTCTGATTTCATTTTTGATAGAGTTAGATGCGTATCTAATGAACTATATTTATAATTAAGTCGGCCCATCGCCACTGTATTTTACTTACATATATGTGCAATGAACAACGTCTAATTATATGTTGTTATTATGATAATTATTATAATAAGAAAATCTTATGTTTATTCGTAACGTGAACTTCATCAAGAATGGATTAGTTGTTAGAGAAAAATCGTGACGAATCCCGGACGTCTGCTAAAACGCACTTCTGGTCGGCTCGGACTGTTAGCATACACGACATCAATAGGTCTAGCAGAACGGTCATCAGTATCCTACCTGGGGTTCTGCATGAAGGCCGCCATAGTGAGCGCCTTCACCCACTTAAGCATAGCCTCCTGGTCAGGCGCCGCTAGGATGTAAGTCCGCATGTTGGCGTGCTCCAGTTTGAAAGCGAACTTCCGCAGCACCCGGTCCTCGGCTGTACACGCTGACACCTTATAGGATGGCAGGAGGACTGAGCCGAGGAGTTTCTCTTCCTCTTGGTCTGTGTGAAGAAAAGAAGTTGAGAAAACCCACAGAAGGTCTTTGCACCACCCTACACGGTTTTGGGAATAACGGCTCTTGTAAGAAGAGTATTTTTTATCACAAATATTAGTGTCAGTTTGGTGGAAAGGTCTGGCGACATACTATTGCAAGGCCATTTTTTATACGTATCAAAGCAAAAGGAATTGCTATTTATTTCTGCAGTCGTTAATGAAGTATGAATAATTAATGAACTATGAACATCATCAATTTGCACAAAAAAGGTAGGTATCTTATAAAATAAAGGCAACTTACTTTTATAGTAAAACAGGCAGTATTCCGACAAGACGAACCATCGCTTCCTCCAGACCCTCAAGCCATCAGAGCCTTGCTTGTACAGAATGCCGGCTAAAGCAACCGGAGCGGATGGTATTCTTTGCGCTATGGGAGACCTTAGCGCTTGATTTCCTCCGCTACTACGTCTACTATCAGAAGAAGGGGATTTGACGCTGGGGCTACTCGACTCGCTGGATTTCAAAGGCGACACCACGCCCACGTTATTTCTTTGCGGTTGGTTATAATCTGAAGGAGGTGATTGACTTTTCCCCTTATCGCCTTCCGATTGTTTCCTATGCCGCTCTACCTCTCGATAATCAGTCTGCTGATAAGCATGCCATTGAGGATCCTGTTGTGAAGGTCTACTGTATTTTTCTACATCTTTGAATTCGTTATTTTTGGCGTATCTGTCGACTTCTTTTTGGATATCAGTACTACTGTACTCTTTGAAGTCATTGTTGCTGCCGTACCGATCCAAGTCTCGATAAGAGTCGTCAGAGTATATGCTATTTTGCAGATTAGGTGGAGGCTGAACTCCGTGTATTTGCTGTAAAAGTATTTGCCTTTCAGCAAACTTCTGCTGCTGATGCATTTGAGCTTGATTCTGATAGAGCATTTGCTGTTGTAGTTTCATCTGTTGTATTTCAGTATATTGTCGCCGCAGAAGTTCCGTGTTGCTTTGGGGACCTATTCTATTCGAGTAAGGGAGGTAAGGCTTAGAGCCGTATTGGTTAGCATTAGGCTTATTGTACATTGGCTGATGATTTTGGTATATCTGATTGGTATCTTTCGGTGGGTTACGTTTCAGATAGTCCTGGTAAACTTCAGCATTATATCCTTTGGGCATATTTTGTAACAACTCGTGATTAACATTATGATCCGTGGTGTGGAGATCGACCCTTTCGTGTCTGGGTGGTGACTGTGGATAGTTGTAGTTCTCGTTTGCCCCATGTTGCCTCGCGTAATCATGGTTATGGCCTGTTCCGTACAGTTCATGTCTGTTTTCTAAGAGCGGAGAGCGAGCGTCCATGTTTGAATGGTACTGGCTTTGGAGCAGCTGATGCATGACACCATTTGGTTGTAGCTGGCTCTGCTGAGGTGAGCTATACTGAAGCTGTGGATGCTGGTGCGAGTAGTTTTGCTCTCCGGGATGAACGTGGTGAGCCATTAGATTCTGCTGAGTGAGAGGCTGCTGGGTCGCCGGTGTCGTTTTCTTGTTCTCCATCATGAATTGCGATTGGGGCTCTTGCGGATCAAACCTGTAACAAATTATATTGTTGTGAGAAACAGAAATACTATTCTGATTTGCATGCTTGAGCACGTTCGTAGCAGTCGCAATGGACGTTATTCATGTATAATTGTTATCGACTAGTAGTACGATAAAGAACGTACGGGCGCATACAGCGCTATGTGCTGCGTTTTATCACGCACGCCGTAGGAGAATTTGTTTTATAGTTCTGTACTCGGTAAGCTTATATTACGACATATTTAATTTTAAAGGATCAATGGTGCCTCGTAAAAGTTTGACAGTTGAAATGTTTACACAGTATTTGTTGTAACAGCTGATCACCTTAACAATTAAAAAATAGGCCGAGGGAGAGTCGGACTTGCATAGTCAAGGTTCCGCATGTATCTAATATAATATTACGATATACTAAATACATGCACTTTAGGGCTGATTTTTCAATAGTCAAATAACTTTTATCTGAGGAATAAAAATAGCGGTTTGACATAATTTCTATACATAAGCTGTCAAACATTGCCATTTTTATTCCTCGGATAAAAGTTATCTGACTATTGAAACATCAGCCCTTAGCGTAGTATAAAGTTTAGATCCTTTAACAGTCATTCATACCGCACTCAGCCAGTTTACATTATTTTGTGTTATCCTTACTTTGGGGCTGTTCTATAATTGCACCAAGATTGATATTAAAATAAAATAAAAAATAAATAAACTCACGCCCGGTATCCCCGAAGGGGTAGGCAGAGGCACCAGTCTCTAGAACTGGACCCACGTTTTGCAGAGTTTATTTGGTCCCAAACGTGACAAGTGGCAAGCCTGTCGCCGTTATCCGGGCACAATTTATCAGCGAATGGTGTTGCTGTACAAACAAATGTACGTAACTAAAAGTCATTGGTACATGCGTGGTTCGAACCCAGACCCTCATGATCGAGAAGCAAGGGTCAACCCCACTACGCCACCACCGCTTTCATGATATTAAAAATATTAAAATATCACGTTTTATGTATTACTTTGTTTTTTTATTTCATCCCCCATATTATGTGAACGAACATGTCTATTATGAGTATTATGATTCAAGAGATAAAGCCATTTATAGATAAGGCATACGTAGTACGTAAGTTACAAATACAAAAATGTGGACGTTTTTTTTTCTAAATATACATAAACATATTATGTGGCACGGCTCATAATATTTTATGTTTATGTATATATTATGCTCACAACTAAGCTCGGAACACTCAATGCGCGAGTCTTTTCAAGTTTTTAGTATATTATTAGGTGGCGATGGGGTGTAATTAGACTGTAACTAAAATAACACTCAACATTGTTCCAAGATGTTCGAAATAAGTAGGTATTGGTTTTCTGATGACCATGCTCTTGTTGGGTCATCAAAGTTTTTTGTATTAGTAGTTGTGAATCTGCTGTAATGCAGAATTTTTATTTTAATACACAATGAACGATTTCAAACACGTACTGCACCGAGTGGAAACTTATGATTTTTTACATAACACGACAGAGTTGGTTTCCATTGTTTTAGATAAAAGAAAATAATGTATAGGTAATTTATTTCCAATTTTTTTAATTTATTGTTTTATACTTAACAATCAATTAATTCATTGATCAATTACATGTAGCAAACAAGTTTAGGGTTCCGTACCTTAAAGGGAAAAAACGGAACCTTGTTGTCCGTCAGTCTGTTAAGAGACCCCCCCACATTAGCATCTTTCGAGCATTGTTTTCGTGCCAATGTGGGGCGTCCCTAAGACCCTTTATCTCGGGAAGGTGCGACGGTATAGAGTTGATATTACTATATACCTACTCAAGGCTACGGTCCTTTGAAGTACTGGGAAAAACAAACTTCTAAGATACCGTATACATAATGGATACGACCGTAAAACGCAACGATTTATGCTGCAAAAAAATGTATATCTTGACACTCAAGGAATCAAAATTTATACTTTCCGTTGACCCAGAACTACGCAATTTGAAAGAGTAATATCGTCATCTACAAGTACAGGAAAAATCTAAAATCTATACATTTGTAATTAAATCTTTAAAAAATAGTCTTTGTAGTTCGGGAAAAACCCGGAAAAAACCTACCTACGAATTTGTATGGAACCCTCGGTGGGCCTGTCTGACTCGCACTTGTCCGGTTTTAGCATCTTTAGTACTACCGCTGCCGCCGGCATAAATCCCGGAACAGGCTTTCTTAGAACGAATATGATCGTTATCACCACCTCTAACTATCCCTGCCAACTGCGGATTGATGATTTCAAGCACTGAGGTACTTGAAATAGCCAAGCAAGCATACTTCCAAGTTAGAAGCGTCGGAAGTTCCATCGCAGTTCCGAGAATATTTTTTAATCAATTAAAATTAATGGTATTTCGAACGAACAATAATTTCATGGCCAAAATACGTATAAGTAATTGATACGGTATTAATTTTTGACGCGTAAAATTTTCCAGACGACCTTTCTTACTGTAACATACAACCTACCGCAACAACTGTAATACCAACCTGAATTATTTAATCTACTACCATTCGCACCATAGGTAACATGTAGTGGAAACGCGAGAGATACACGCTTGAATGGAGTTTCTCACGTTATCATATCGAGTGTCAGCGAGCGCCTGGTCCGCGCATAGGCGTGAGAAATTGTTAATGACGCGTAACTTCCACCCCTTTATTAGTGGAGAGAACTTGACGCTTTTTTCAGCAGTCTAGTGGCCAGCAGACTGTGAAAGCAGCGCTCTCTTATGCAGTACAGAAAAAATCCATTCAACTTACTCAATGCAGATTTTTGCAATATAAATTGTTGCACTATAGGAACGCGGTGGAAGAAGTAAAACCATTTGTCATATTTTCTAACGAAGACTGTAAAGTAGTTAATACAAGATAAGAGCTTAATATCACAGGCTAGATTGCTGTAAATATCGAGAGAAGTTTAACATGCTGGTTGTATTATAGATTGTAGATTACACAAAAGTTTCACTGAACGGTTTTTATCGGTGATCTACAATCTATCGGATGCTATCGGTAGATATGATAAATCTATTATCAAATAGTTACACGAAGAATGTTATCGACATACCGAAATTGATCTTGAAATTTAACTTAAACTTCATGATGAGATGAGACATTGTATTATAGAAATAACGCAATACCTGAAAATCGCATTTCTTTAGATAATTTATGTATTAAATAAATATATCTATTTTTTTTATTTTTTTTCATTTGCTTCTTCTTAAAGTGCCTCTCCGTCACTGGATGTTAGCAGTCAACTCTTTAGAACGGTCTCTGTTGAGTGCAATTCTGAACAGCTCCTCCGCGGTTTCAACACCGATTCACTCTTTGTTGTTCCACAAACATGACATCCTTCTCCTGCCCGGCCTCCATTTTCCTTATACCTTGCCCATCAAAATGGTCTGCGGCAATTTCAATCTTATATAACTTTGAAACGCGACGCGATCAGTTTGCATATTTTCTTTTATTTACAACTTTGTATATTTTGATAGTGTTTCATTATCTAAACTGAAGAAACAGTTTTCAGATTTTGCACATGTTAGTACAATACGATTAAAATCAGTTAACACTTCGGCCAACCTCGGTAATTGTCGTGAATCCGTCGTCTTTCACATAGAGTTATCATTTCACAGACATGACCTTTAATTATATAACTCGTTGTCTCATTGAATACAATACAAGAACGATATGAGCAACAAAACCTATGAAGCTCAAACCTAACACCAACATTTTTATTGAAATTAGAAAAATAATTGACTATTTTGACAGTCTGCCTTCTTAGTGTCAATAAAAACAGTTTGACGTATCTGATACATTTATGTCTAAGAACGCTAATTTAATTCGTGGAAATATTCGATTCTATCAAATTTTATAACAATTAACTTACAATAGTTATGTATCATGGCTTCAACAT
This sequence comes from Yponomeuta plumbellus, assembly GCA_947310845.1. Taxonomy (NCBI): domain Eukaryota; kingdom Metazoa; phylum Arthropoda; class Insecta; order Lepidoptera; family Yponomeutidae; genus Yponomeuta; species Yponomeuta plumbellus. The sequence continues at coordinate 9,146,356 of OX371209.1, read as the reverse complement.
AAGCGTGGTAAAAAAATTTTTGCTCAATCTCGTGAAATTGTAAATAATGAATATAACTATTTTAGAAAAGAAGTTAATTTATTTAAAAAAGATGAAAGTAAATATTAAAAAATTTTGGACAGGATTTCTGAAGCAACCGGAGTTTCGAAAAGCAGCGTGTTAAAAATTTTGAAGGAAAACGACAAGCTCTCAGATCAGTCAAATTCATGTCGCTTCTGCATAATAAATTTCCTAATGCTAAGTGTACCGGTTAGTAATGTCATCTTAGCATTGCGTTTATGATACTTCAAATTGAATGTTATCTAAAAGAAATCGCGGTAATGTATTTCGTGTCATTTCCGTCTCCGGATTTAGGCGATGATATCCGAGAAAAGCCGAAGTGTTAACTGATTTTAATCGTATTGTACGTGAGCTTGGCAGTTGCGTAACCAATACTATCGATGTACGTTTTGGGACATCATTAAGTTCCACGTCTGAAACGAAGTGGGCATTCTATTTTATTGTTTCTTCGATGATGCAAAGAAAAAGTGGTTTAATTGTATACTTGCTGGACACTTACGAGAGAGTTTTCTCGACGCAAATGTGACAAGGTACAGCAACCGCCGGACATTACCAATCTCGGCTGAACTAGACAGTTTCTCTCAACACGCAGGCGGGTCACACGCCCTATTGCATATTCAAGAACTTTCCACTCATAAAATAAATAAAACGCTGACTTTTAAAACACCATATTACGATTAAATGTGGGTTCACCTGTAGCAAATGTAAATTTTAATAAAGTACTTCAGTTTTGACTACTAATTCTATCGAATTGAATATTAAATTGCCTCTAATTCCGCCTAACCGATCGGTTTTTTTATTGTGCTTTGGTCATTGCCTTTAAAGACGAAGATTGTTAGATAAACTGTTATTTAACACAAGTTCTTTTTAAGTTTTATAATTTTGCGTAATATTTGTATAGTAAAAGAGAATGTGCGATAAATTACTGAATCCAATGGACAGGTAGCCGGCGGGTATCACTTTCCCACGACTTGCGTGATGCTATTTATTATTACGGAAGTGGATAACTTATATTGATTATTATCTTCGTAAAGTTTGGCAAACATTGACGGGAAACTGATACTTCCTCCAGTATCAATCACTTTAGAATCTCATGCGTTTAAACATCTCATGAGTTATTTTTTAAAACGTCAGTAGTTTCTTTTATTTACAACAACTTTGGTTCAACGGCGTTTCTGATTTGTAGTAGCGTTGTCTAATAAAATGGAGATTCTTCTATGTAGGTCAATGATTTACCTAAAGTTGCGACATGTGAATGAAAAATTTCAATCTGAGTAACAAGTCATGTAGGTAACAAAAACCCTTCGTTCGATTAAGGATAGATTCTGGGTATGGCAGATTCTGGCTATGGCAGATTCTGATTATGGCAGATTCTTTATAAGGCATTTAAATAATTCGATGATAAGAAATACCTACTAAAGTGGTAGGAAACTGCGTCGTGGGTGTCTACAGCTGCCAAACTTTAACACATCGCTCGGTGTCTGTATCGATCCGATGACATGTTAGTACAGTTTTAAGAAAAGACGCCGCCTCCACTCGGCTAAAAACTGCAAGACCCGTGACATCGTGATGAAAATATCTCCGAAAATGTCAACAGGCACTTGCCAAAGATTCCAAAAGCGCTATGATTTAATCGTCTACTTAACTAGCCAGTCCGTAATTACGCCGCCCACTCTGCGGCAGTTCTAAACAATTAATATTGAGTTAGCTCGATGAGTGATCGCTCCAGTCTCTTAATGATCGGAAGCCGCGTTTCTTCATCATCACGCCTTCCGGCCGTTGTTCACAAACGAGCAAAGACCAGAAACCTCACATTAGATATGTAGTTATATTAGAGGTATTGGAAACCTTCCTGAACATGCCGGAGTAATATCATACGTATTAATGCGCCGCAACATTTCTCCATCTAGGACAAAACCAGTATTTCACGAACCGTTCAAGAGAATGTCTCGAAACTACAATGAATATAATGGCGATATACAAAATACGGACAATGATTAATTCGCCCAGGGTTTTCATGAACAAATCACTCCCTCATACCATAGATTTGCATGCTGTATTTTGATGCACTGGGTGAGTCACATACATACATACATACATAAGCTCACGCCTGTATCCCAGAGGGGTAGGCAGAGACCAGGGACTGCCACCTGCCACGATCCTGACAAACCACTTTCGCTTCATCGACATTCATTAGTCGTTGCATGCACGCACGCCGGTTTCGGGTACTTTTTATCTTGCCCTTTGCTAATACATCCCCTATATCCCTGGGTGAGTCAATTCACTAAATTAGTTATAACATCGGGGAAAGAATGGAGGAAGGGCCCGTAGGTTAGGTACTGAATGGCGACAGAAGCGCGACAGTATCGCGACTGAATCACGGTTACGTGGGCGAGGACACACAGCTAGCGACCACATTGCGACTGTATCGCGGCGAACGCACGGCAGCATCACTACAGCATCGCGCTGCAAAAAGTCGCCGTGGGCGAGGGCCCTCTAATTACTGTTCTCTACTAAGGGCCCTCGCCCACGGCGGCTTTTTGTAGCGCTGCAGTAGCGATGCGGTGGCGCGTTCGCCGCGCTACAGCCGCGATGCGGTCGCTAGCTGTGTGCCCTCGCCCACATAACCACGTTTCTGTCGCGATGCGAACGCGCCACCGTCGCGCGGCCGAAGCGCTGCTAGGGCGTTAGTAGCGATGCAAGCGCGCGGCTGTAGCGCTGCTAACGCGCCACCGTAGCGATGCAAGCGCGCGTTAGCATCGCTACAGCCGCGCGCTTGCATCGCTACTAACGCAACGGCAAAAGGCGACGCTACAAAAAGCCGCCGTGGGCGAGGGCCCTAAACGCGGCCCCGGTGGCAGTAGCGTTCAATTTTAAGGGAGCCCTGTACCAATCACATAATATCATCAAGACAATACTAATACTAATTTAAGCATTCATTTTGGAATTAATTCCAAAATGAATGCATAAACGGAAATAATCGATTTAAGAAATCTATTTGGCATTCTGTCCTTCTACTTTGTAGTACCTATCTATATCTATTCTACCGCCACGTGCTTCCTGCCCTACATAGACAAGACAACACTCTCCAGACAATGATGAATGGGCCTACAGAAGCAAAGGAATCTCTACTTTATCGTCTACTAATTAAGACACTCTACACGAATCGCGATTCTTTCGTTAGAAGCTTTTAAGAATATTCATATCACCTGTCAGAATACACGTATACTACAGTCTAATAGAATCGCTCGTAGCCTGGGCTACCTGAGTGATCTTAAACGATCACTAAGGTTAAGCAACATACGGCACGTTCAGTCCATGGATGGGTCACCGTCTATGACTAACGCTAGTGGCATTTTTTCCGAGCGATTCCGTGCTTCGCAAGGTACGTTAAGCAGTTGGTGCCGGCTGCCGTCGATAGATGGCAGTCGTTAAGCCAAGTCAGAGGCCTTAGGGCGGCTTGAAAACTTCTGACAGTAAGACCAGCCACTAGTCTTACAAGCCTTCACCAATCCGGACTTGGCCCCCGTGGTGGAGTATGGCCTATACCTTCCTCAGGGAAGAGACCCGTGCCTCTCGGTGGGGACATAATGGGTTGATGACGAACAGTCTATAGGGAGTTAATGATCATCGTCGTTCAGACAGCACTGTAGGTAGTTCATAGAAAAGATACCCGTTAGTTACAACAGGACGGTATTGAGTGGAATTTCTACAATTGCAGCAAACAGGCCCTGACTTTAGTTTTAATTCACCAGAGTATGTTTGCGTGCATTTGAAACCGCTTTTAGACCGTGCTCGGTCACAATGAAGCAAACTATCCAAAAGAAGTCTTACGACGACTGCTCATGAATGACTGTTCTAGACTGTTTCATGAAAACAATAAAGTAGATCAACTAAAATCTAATCTCTATAAACGAGCAATTCTTGTTTGTATATTTATATATAATCAGAATCTCTGAAACGGCTCCAACGATTTTCACGAAATTTTGTAGGCAGATGCTTTCGGGGGCGTTTAATTGATCTAACTAGGTTACATTTTTAGAAAACGTTGTTTTATCCGTGTTTTAAGGCAATTGAAATTTGCTATGATAACATACAAAGGTAAATTTCGCGTCAACTTGCAAGGTCGGGATAGTTCTGACGGGAAAACGGGCGACCCGTTTCGGGCTGATTTTAAGAGAACCGGTTCGAGTCATGATATTTTTTTCCCAAGTTATTTTTTTGTTGAAAAAGGATTATTTTAATTTTATATTACATATTTTATATTTATTACAAAGAAAGTACCGAGCAAAGCTCGGTCACCCAGGTACTTGTACTTGATTAGTGTATGTTTATACATTGCAATTTTCTTTTATTAGATCGCCGTCTGGCCCAGTCGGCGGTTTGCCAAAGTGTTTACTCGGCAGCCGCGACGCTTCGCCCGGCTGATCCCCCTTTCAATGTCAATCGCCGCGCGCCGGTGAGATTGACCTACTGATGATGGCAGAACTAGATAGTACTGTCGTGTGGCTTTGACTAGTTAAAAATAATTACTTTGCGGAACACACGCTAGATAAGAAAAATAAACTTGGCAAACAAACTGGGCCTCGATGCTGTTAGTGCATTTGTACGATGACAGATACACGTCGGGTCACGTGACGTATTTTTTCATACCATTGACGCCTAGATTGTTTAATACGTGCGCGCGCGTAGACTTGAATCGGCAATGAAACTAAATCGGCAAGTTCATACAGTTGTCATTGTACTACGAGTACAACTGCTTGTCGGGCCACGCGTAATGTAGGGTTCGGTAAAACGAGTCGGTTCTACCTGCTTTGCAGAACAAATATCTTAAAGTAATAGGGAACTTGCGTTTCACTTACATTGGAGTGTAACATTGCTTTTATACAATAGCAGACATACAATAACATAAGAAGAAAAAAACATTCAAAAAAAATTTCACGTTTTTCGCGATCGCAAAAATGTGAAAAATAAAGTTACTATAATATGTAATAACAAAATAGTTTTAGTTTTATCATTGATAAATTGTGTTTTCTCATTGAACTACCGAAAAAACGTACCCTAAACTATCATAATGTATAGTAAATCAAGAATGGTAATAAATGCAATCGATGTATGTTTCATTTGTGTTTTTTTAAAACGTATTGTTTTGAAATATAACTCTGCCTAAAATTCTTGAAATGCCAACCTGAATGCTTAGACATTATTAGGATCCGTTGGTGACTAAATCTAGCCAAAGACGAGGCATAACATAATATGAAAGGCTATTTAAATAACAAAGGATCCGCCTGTCGCGAGCTCAAGTTATGTATGAGTCACAGTTCTTGTAAGATCAAGCGGATGTTCACGGAGGTAGCAGCAACAATATTTTAAATCGGTCTCCATAATTCTAATGGTGAAACTTTATCTTAGGAAAGATGAAATTTTATAAAAATATGTTTTTCACCATAGCACAAATCGTAACTTTCTCTATCATCTATATATATAAAAGAAGAAGCTGACTGACTGACTGACTGACTGACTGACTGACTGACTGACTGACTGACTGACTGACTGACTGACTGACTGACTGACTGACTGACTGACTGACTGACTGACTGACTGACTGACTGACTGACTGACTGACTGACTGACTGACTGACTGACTGACTGACTGACTGACTGACTGACTGACTGACTGACTGACTGACTGACTGACTGACTGACTGACTGACTGACTGACTGACTGACTGACTGACTGACTGACATATCAACGCAGGGCCTAAACTATAAGGGTTAGAAACTTGAAATTATGCACAGGGGTTAGTTTTATAACGTAAAGGGGCACAGAGAAAGGATTTTCGCAATTTCACCCCCTATGGGGGTTGAACGGGGGTGCAACGTTACTATGAATGTTTGCCGTTATTGCAGTTATTCGAATGAAACCCAGTATGAAGGTCCCTTATTGAAAGTCTCGAAACTCGAGTATTTTTTTATAATCATCCCCTAAGGGGGTAAAAGGGGGTGCAACGTTAATATGTAACTTACTAAAATTAAATGTATGTAATAAATATGAATGTTAACGATTACTCTTTTTTTTTTATTATTTCACATGCGCTAAAAGTATACGTAACTTATTTGCAAATATTTTTTCCAACTAAAGCCCACGCGGACGAAGTCGCGGGCAACAGCTAGTCCTACTATAAAGCTGCGCGCTGCAACTTCGTACGCAATGGATTAGAACATGATGTGCCCTTACCCGTTTTAGCAATAATATTAAAACTAGGTACTTAATATGACATATTATTATTATACATTGTATTCGCATCTTATAGTTTGCTCAAACTTCAGGTACATATAAAACAACATATTAAAGAGATAACAGCATCTTATATGTTAATCTGAAAAGTGGAAGAAGGTAGCAATATCGCCTGCCTCGTTGGTCTAGCCGTTAAGGCGCTTACCTATCAAGACTGAGGTCGTGCGTTCGATTCCCAATAGGGACCGCTGTACATTTGTACGAATGGCCTCAGTCTGGGTGTTTTTCTATGTTTGTAGATAATGTCCTTGCCTGGTTCAGGCAAGCTGGTCCCAAACTAGGATACCCTGCCACAGGGTATCCTAGTTTGGGACCAGGTCAAGTGATTGAGATGTGTGGAAGTTATTATTATTATATATAATAATACTATCAAGGAGAATTCATTCTCTGAGCTACAAAAGCAGGAACGAAAGCATAAGCTTGTTTATGCATTTCGTTCAGTCGCAAAATAATGTATATTACTATCAAGTTAGGTAGACCGATAATGATCGACAGCAAAGAACATCGTTTTTCCATTAGAAAGGCGTAATGTCGCGTTGATGTGCTCGAGACTGGAGTAATGACGACTGATATGACAAACGCGATTTGGTTACATTTTATTTTATTACGACACCGTTTTGTTTTCTTGTGGGTACTAAATTATGTCCCCACCGAGGGGCACGGGTCTCTTCCCTGAGGAAGGTGTAGGCCATAGTCCACCACGGGGGCCAAGTCCGGATTGGTGGAGGCTTGTAAGACTAGTGGTTGGTCTTACTATCAGAAGTTTTTAAGCCGCCCTAAGGCCTCTGACTTGGCTTAACGACTGCCATCTATCGACGGTATCTATACGTATAATATAATCTCTTATTTTATAAAAATCTACGATACAATTATAATGTACGAGTATTAACGGCTGCATCCACACTAAAACCCGTTGGGCCGGCCCGGTCTAGTCGACCACTAACAAGTGCAATAAGATAACCAACATCCTGGCACAGCGCTGCAATTTTACCTATAATACCATTACTGACCGCAAACTCGTTTCCCAGACGTTCACTCATGTGAAGTGCAATCATCGACTAGTGGGAAAACGCTCTGACAAATTCCTAAAACCAGCCTCTGTAGAGCAACCACATTTCATACTATTTTTCTGTTTCAGTTAGAGGTGTCTGATATTATTTACCGTTATTTTATCTGTTTAGCGCAGGATATACCAATCATCGACTAGTGGGAAAACGCTCTGACAAATTCCTAAAACCAGCCTCTGTAGATCAACCACATTTCACACAATTTTTCTGTTTCAGTTAGAAGTGTCTGGTATAATTTACCGTTATTTTAGCTACTTGACGCAGGATGTACCAATCATCGACTAATGGGAAAAAGCTCTGACAAATTCCTAAATCCAGCCTCTGTAGAGCAACCACATATCATACGATTTTTCTGTTTCAGTTATAGTTGTCCGACATTATTTACCGTAATTGTCTATTTGACGCAGGATGTACCAAAGAAGCGAAGGGTTTACAGGATCATGGCATGTGCCTAACCCTAGTCTCTGCCAACCCCAACGGGCCGCAAGTCGTGAGTTTCAGTAAGGTACCAAAATAAAGACCTGGTATTAAAAACACAATTTAAAACTTTATTTACGTTAATTAGGGTTTGTCTCATACATTATACCCAGTGTGTCCTGCATCAACATGCAGTAAAGGGTGTACAAATGAGCATGTGAGAAGTAATCGACGCACAATCTAAGCGTAAACAAGAGAGCATACGATACAAGGCAAACGTGATCCTGATGGTGAATTCTATGAACCAAGCGTCGAGATCCGATGGTCCGTTCACCGGATGTAGGTATTGATCGACAGACAAAGGTCAAACAAACTTTGAACTTAGAACGATTTGTTCAAGTCCTATTGTATAGGTACATACACTGCTACAAACGCACTTATATATCATTTTGCAGACGTAGTTGACTGATATCGGGGCAGGTACAGATCTGTCTACATGAGCGATTTTGAATGAGGTACTTAGCTCTAACATTGTTTAACCTTTATTGAATTGCCTTTTGCATAACTGCATTGCAGAATTTATAGCTACCTACAACGCGGGTGGTGTCAAATGACATTCCACTCGGTAATCCACACCAAGATACGGAAGCAAATACTTTAGAAAAGGAGTCACTAGTCATTCCCACTACCAAATTAGATTTTTGGAGGTACCTACCATCAAGAAAACTCATCTTTGGTTAATCCGTAGCCAAGCCAAGCACTTGTATATCCTCGTGAGGCCCGACCTTGAAAAGAACAATTGATTTTGTGATCACTTGAAGACATTGGGCCTCACGAGGATATAAACAAAAAAACAGATCTTTTTTTATATGCCCGACATCCATCAACGCGGAATTTGACCAGAGAAAGGACAACACCTAGCAGTTACCTAAAATTAAGTACATTATGTACCAAAGCTAAGCTCTTAGAATAGTCCACGATCCACCGCCGGCGGTGTGTCCAGGCGAGTCATAGGAACGGCATTCGAGGGCGCTACGTGTATGCAAGGTAAATTGATCTGGGCACGACATGGCCATAATAAATAAAGACATAGAAGGTGCATTGGAAAGCAACAGAAACATATTCAGTGTCTGCAACCAAAAAGCAAGAGAAGATTAGAATGTCCTATGCAGGCGAATCCCATAGATCTACACTCATGAGTGGCAGTGTGAATAACATACTCTTTCTTCTTGTTTATAAGCGTTAACTTTTTTAAATCGTGAAGAGTAGCCGAGCCGCGACCACTTATCTCCCTTAGCTTGGTTTCCTAGAATCACCAATTAAGATGTTCTTAATTCAGGTTCCAGATCAGTAAACGCAAATGGCACATACTAGGCCTTTAGTACAGGTCTACAGGTACTAGGTCTTTTATTATACGAGTAGCTATAATCCATTTATCTATACTTGGCATTTTTTTCAGACTTTAAACGACACTAAATTAAAGACCTTTAGCCGTAGAAAACTCGAAACAGTTTACAAATTTAGTGTTAGCTAGTACTAAACTTGAAAACGGTATCGATGTTTCTACCGCTAAAGGTTTTTAATTCAGTGTCGTTTAAAGTCCAAAAAAAAATTTAAGTATAGATAACTGGATTGTAGAAAGGATTTGATGATTCAGTAAGAGAATGTGAAATTAAATGCATGTCATTTTACTATGATAAAACCAAGCATTATTTCAGCTGTACTTGATGAGGTGAGGACTGTTCCACAGAATGTCAGATAGGCGATTGTGCACTACAAGGAATTTTACTGTCCGAACATCCGATTTTTTACGGTCCGAAGTGGCATGAAAAAAACGGATGATTGGCTTGTGCACTTGTCCGTCTTTACTCGGATGATACGCCTCAGTTTAGGGTAGCTCTGTCTATGAAACTACACGCGACGCACGCGAAATTACTCTGAACGATGAGTTTCTTGGAACGTCGCAGTTTCTTGCTTTATTGCGGAAAAAACCGTTCCGGAATGGGGAAAAGTAAAATGTCGGACGGCAAAATTACGTATAGTGCACAAACTAGTATACACATTATATGGCGTGCCATATCGGACCGTAAAAAATCGGACTGCCGGACAGTAAAATTCCTTGTAGTGCACAATCGCCCTAGGGTGGCCTTCTGTCGTCGGTTAGCGGCATCGATACCAGTTCGGAACCGCAAGCGTTCGGTTCCCGCGCATTCCTGCCGAGAGGTGAACAACCGCGCGGTTCGTCCTTGCAGCCGCGTGCTCCTTTCTAGCCAGCATCCGTGGCGGCATGGGGTCTGAAGTCGGAATATTAATCCGACAGAACGATCTGAGAGTTCGCGTCTCAGTGGGAAAAGCTCTTATGGCCGATTTTTGAATTGAGAATATCGCTAAGGTCACACTAACTACAGTCTATTTACTGAAGCGAACGACAAAAGGTAAACAAAGACAGCATCTCTCAAACTTACATGTCACTCAAAATAGCTCATGCACGCAGCTTTGCTTGCATCGTATACCCACATAGGTTTAGGTAGGTACTGTTTAAGGAAAACAGACAGACATCCAAACAAGACAAGACAAACACCAAAGAAAATAAAATAGTTTAGAGAAGTTGCACTCGCATCAACAACGTCAATCGTGAGTAAAAATGGCGTCGGGGTGGCTATCTTACTTTTTTTTGCTTTTAATTAAAAAAGAGGGTCGTAGTCAGCTCTCCATACTTCTTCCTACACTTCGTGTAGCGCATTAGCATAAAACAATCGATCATAATCGGCCTTTAAACAAAAGTCCTACATCTTTGCAGTTGCGAACTTATTGGCAGCAGTAGGATCGCTTTTATTTGAGGACCACTGAAATTTTAGGTATTTTTGGGGCATATCTCTTAAGCAAATGGCATTTTCATGATAAAATAAAATATTTATTTAAATAAACTGCGAGTGAGGGATAAATCAGTTAATAACCGTGTTATTGTGTTTATTGCTTAGTGGCATTTATTAGACATATCGTTGTGTATAACTTTGCTAAATATGAGGTATCCAGTGTTATGTTATAAATGTGGCATATTGAAAAACCAAATTTTTGACATGTTGACACTCACTCGTTCGCTTCAGTAAATAGGGTGTAGGTACTTAACTTTAGTGTTGTCGCCTCAAATTTCTCAAAAAAGAGCGTGACAGATCGTTGATTAAGTATTGTATTAACTTACGTGAAATTCTCAATTCAGAAACCGGGCCTTTCGTTGAGCCATATAATATCACGACAGTCTACCTAACTGTTTGCTTAGCTCTTCTATATTTTTTCCTGTACGTAATTAAATTCTTCGGTTTATATCGGATAACAACAATCCATAACGACTTAATGTTAATATAACAATAGTAACAACTATTTTCCTCAATTTTTATAATTATTCTAGGGGCCGGCGCACTGTCTTCAAAGCGTCGCTCTCCAACCTCTAATATCCATCGGTGTATAACTTTATCGACTTCGTAGCCAGCTTAGCAACGCTGGCAAAAACAGCTTTGGTTACTTTGAGACTATACGAATCGAGAGGCTGTCGATCAGACTAAGAACGAGAAACTCAATCAAAAATACAAACCCACTGAACTTTGCCCAGTCTCAATCAACATTGGTTTGGAGTCTAGCAGGCGATAATAGAGATCTTGCTTTCAAAATATCAAAAGAACCGTCGCAAGCAAGGCGATGGAAACAGACATATCTATTTAGTGCACCACAGAAATCAAATTACTGCTTAAACTATTTGTATGTATTTAACTGTCAGTTTAAATTTCTAGTCCAGTAATAATGTTACTGGCCAGCGCAAATTTTCTAGGAATAAACAACTTCACCGTAACACAAGTAGGTAACAGTTTATTGCGTTGCATTGCAAACCTGAGCATAACATGAACATCTGTCTGCACAAAAACGCTTTCCTTATGGCCCTTGGATGACACTGTTATACTAAGGTCAGATTTTTAATTCGAGAGACTAAATTGACAACTGTTTGACGGATAAAGGGTTACCAGGGTTAGAGAAAATTAAATAGTGACGTAGCCAATATCAATAATGAATATCGACTCGACCAATTGGTTTGCTAAGTCGTAATAATTAGCGAATATTACAATAATTTGCATTAAGCCCTTTCCAGGTAAGCTTTTCTGACAGTTGTCAGTTGGGTTCAACAAAATTTATCAAATGGCGCTGTACGCAACCCCGCCTGGGAACAGTAAGAAGCAAGGAGCAACACAGCGTATCCACCACGAACTAGTTTGAATAACTTCGGCTGGCCTTTCTTCATTCAGATAGGGGTTGCGTCAGCGCCATCTATCGATTAAAGGAGTACCATTTTTTTTAAGTCTGAAAGCCGCCATCCTCTTAATAGATCCTTAAGTACTAGGTTAGAAAGAAGAAAGCAGTTTGAGTAAGCGGCGACACAACGATGTTTTATTGGGAGTACCATTTATTCAGAATTCGTTTCGAGGATCGTTTAATTTTTCTCAATTAGCCAAAAAATTATATATGGCAGCCGTGGGGTTCTATAGTGAGGACTTCAAAAATGAAATTTATCGCATTTCCATTGTCACGGGTATCAAATTAAAGGTATTTAATAGACCTTTTCAAAAATTTATAACAAATATAGGGTAAATATAACAAGGAAAAATAAAATGTGTTTGTTTTATCGTTCTTGGTAGAAGCTTTTCGAATTGTCCAAAATTACTTTGATAGTAAAAAAACTTAATAAAAATTAAATTTTGCGTTATATAAATTTATTGCGGAGAATATTTGCAACTCATACGAGTCGCCCTATACTCTATCTCTGAGGGAAGGCATGTGTCCTGCGATGGGACATTATACGCTAGTTATTTAATGATACATCAATTTATTATCTTATTTTTTACTTATTTAAACCACTTTACACAATGTTACTTATAATATGAGAAGGTTAAAAATTTTGGGTCGGTATCAAAACAACTGGAGTCTCAAAACGACCAGAACCACATACAGACTTTGTCGCAAAACGACCACATCTGCAAAAATCCTTTATCTCATGTAAATTTTAAATTAATTTCATTAAGTCATCATAACAAATGGATAAATACCAATTACCAAAGCCGATACCAAAGCCGGTTACCAAAGCCGATATCGATACCAAAGCCGATTAAAATATCGACAAGAACAGCACTAGCCTGATTATTGCAAAACTTGTGCGAAATGAACTGTCAATTTGGTATCTCGAATTATGGATTCTACCATATATAACATCGGTGGTCTGTATTTTTCATTTTTCATTTAAGGTAATTCCAGTTTCTTATTCGAACCGAAGGAAAGATCTCCACAAAATTTCTACCGAAACCTGCCAGGACAACGTTGGCGATGATGCAACCGCTGACCCTTCATGAGTCACACTTGGTAACTACCGATATAATGTTAACTTAACCTAAAATAACCAGGTAAGATGACTGAACGTGAATATTATGTATGTGAAGAAACTTCGAGCCAGAGATAAGAGCATTAATGCTCACTCCCTGTAACTGGTTTCCAGCTAGCATTTAATCCTTCGTAGCGGGCGTTTTTATATTAAACGGGTCGTGGCTTGAGACACGTATTCTTTTATTTCAAGACACTTCTTGTCTCAAGTCTCGAGAGAGCTGAGATGAACCATAACTTTTACGGGCCCATAACTCAGATCATAAACCCGTCAAACTTTTACTCTGCACATAAATTAGCTGGGCCATTACAACGTGACACGTTAAGTTTGTTTTGCAAATTAAGGAAAACTATTTAGAGGTGAGTTAAGTCTGAAATTATGGTTGTAAACGATGTTACAGTTGGCGGACCATGACTTGCGCGATAAACGTACAAAAAGAGTAGTTCCAGCGGTGACGATTGTGAATTCCCTGTATTGAGTTACCGTCGGACAAAATGCTACCAACAGGGAGACCTCGTCCACTAAACCAAAACAATAGGGCAGCGCAGGAACGGTAAAAGCGTTACGCTTGTTTGTTATGCAAAAGACCACTCCACGACACAAATTAGCCATCGTCTTTCAATCACGAACGCATAATCTAATCGGCAAGCAACATTTAAGCGCAACAATGGCCATTACCAAATTTCAATTTGCCCCGTCTATTTGAGCAAAGCGATGATTAATGCCGTCAAATGAATAACCTGCCATCGAAATATTATTGCATAACATCGGACAGTCACAGCTTTGCACACTAGGCTAGATGTGCAACCCAAAAAACTCACAAAGTATGCGACAACAAAATTCAGGACCGAGCGAAGCTACTTAAGAAAAATCTATTTCCTACTCAATCACTGTTTTAGATAAACTGTCTTTCGCATAAAAAACTGACTGCAACCGCAAATTCAATTTGAATACCACGTTTCTACCGTAAATCCAGCATCCATATCTATTGTTACTTCAATGTCTTGAATCTACATGTATAATTAAATGGGCAACGTAAAACAGGACGCTAAGATTTCTATCACGTCAGCGGATGCGTCTGCGCCGCAGCCCTTTCCTGTGCTAAGAACATTTTATATTTTAGACCGGCAACAATGCACATACGCGGCATAACGTCTACGTAAACCTCAGAACATTGTGTTCTGAGACGTAAACTTTGTAAACTGATTTTATCAAAATGACCCCACACTATTAGGATTAAATCAAACAGTGTTCTGTCTATTTTAAGGCGTGAAGAGTGATACCAGACTCATAGATTAGCACGGTATTCCCGCCAAGCCTTTACGTGACGATACAACGCTGATTGCTTCGCCATAGAAATCTGAAATTGAACAGTGTTGGTCGGTTCGGTGGCGTGCGTTTTGTTATTATCCTCTTTGTGTATCACCAACTCGACAGCAAACATGTAGAACGCAACGAACACACACATACACACAATAAAGGCAGGTCTAATGTTTGCTGGATTATGTTATGGGCAACAAAGGACACGCTGGGATTATCTTGTGTATTCAGGTCAACAATGTAATGCAGGTACTCACGGCTGAGAGTAATGTAATTATAGGTAGTTACATCACCGAGTAACCAATCATTAGCTCACTTGAGGTGGGTTTCATAAGCGTATATCCTAATTAAACGGAATGAGATAGAAAGTTCCTCTAATCGTTGGATAGTCATTTTAATTATAGTAATCAATCTAAGATGATACAAAAGAATTTAGTCTTGTAGAGTATAATCCTACCCATAAATTATAATCAAATTCCTCATAAATCGTACCGTGCCGCTTTAAGAGCCCTAATATAACGAAGTTAATCCCTCCTAGAATAGATTAGTTAGGTAAAGGCTTCACTAATCGCCTTTACCACTTCACGTGCGTACGCGATTAGCTGACATGTATGTCGCAACTTCGCAAGAGGAAATGAACGAAATACTTACCTACTCGCACCTTAATATAGAGGTAGATGGAATATTCTTTATTGTAAACATAAATTACATTAACAATTAGATATGGAGAACCATTTTATACCAGAGATAACACGACATGTTTCATGTGAATTCATAAAAATGCATGTTTTATTCTTGGCTAGGAATATTATATGACAATCATTCGCAGGAGTGCCATTGGCAAGTTCGATGATGGAACTAGGTATGTACTGCGACTTTTTTTCGCATTAGTTCCATTCATGTGTACAAGCCCAAGCAATGGTACTACTACACAAGTGTTAGTTGGTCACCCGCCAACGGCTCCAAAGTGAAGGAATGACTGAAAGTTAGTATTTTTTATTGCACCATAACTTCCAAAATTTTTGAATCGCTTTAAAAACTGCATGTGTGGCTCTTTTTAGAATTATTTTATTAAAAAAACGCATTACATATTTTATTCAACTGCAGTTACTTTACGATGGAACAAGTTCGCTCTCTAGGTAGAGCAAATCCAGAGCAATCATAAGAAAGCCCCAACCCCGTCAATTACATAGATCTTATTACAGTTGACACGTTATCATTACACACGCACTGAGTGTAATTTAATGACGGAATCGTGAGAGAGAAAAGTCATTGTCACATATCGCGAGCTCAAGACGACAGTAGCCAGCGCGTGCCAGCGCTCGTGACAACAGATTCTAGTACAGATATCATAAGTAAATGAGACCATGCCAACTGGCCCACTTTGAGCGCGCTGAGACTTGAGATCACCTATCGACTCTCTATGATTTATCAACATATTACATCACTTTTTTGTAAGCCTCGATATACTTAGACTAAAACAGCAACAAACTGTCCTATCATTAGTCCAATCATCGAGTGATGTTAATCATAAATGTGAGTAAAATGAATACGACGATAACGCTATCGATCGTAGAACATGAAATTGTGACCCAAATCACTCTTCTTTAAAATTTTACACGAACTTACGTACTCGCTTAAAAAGATAAGGCATGTCACCAATTTCGTCATGAAAAATTTAAGGTTTTCGCAATTTCGCTTTTCTATGTTGAACGCTGATAATAATGTAAGCAACAATGTTTACAAAGAAGATGCTAAAACGTTTCGCAGTCATGGCAAGTTGACAGCAAATATAACATTTACGTAGCGATTATGAAGTACTTAACAAGAATAACATCCAGCTTACCTGAACGGTAAACTAATACAATTGTATCATTGAAGTAAAATATAATAAAAGTACTAGATAAGACTGAGTGAAAATGAAGATAGCTTATCTTTCTTGTGAGGATAATCTCACGAGCAACAAAACAAAATATTTATAAATATAGCTACACTTACCTATATATACCTACCTACACGAGTCTCGATCAGTTATCTTGTTTTCCCCAAAGTTTAATTAAGCCTGTACCAACTGACCACATAGACTACACAACACTAACCCAAACATTGTGGTCGAATCAATACTTTTAAAATTAAAACGTGACACGCAGCGGCTTGTACCGCTGCTAAGACGAAACGTATTTTAAAATTTAGCTTCTCTAAGCACGTGCAAACGACCAAGATTTCTCTTAAGTGGGTAACCCAAATGTTTGCCGTAAACAAGCTTTTTATCTAGTGTGGGTGTCAACAGAGCAACGGAACCAGTAAGATATGCCATAGATAGTTTCCCGAAGCTGCAGGTGTTGCATAATAGCATTCCGCATAAACCTGCCTTGCATATGGCATCTATCGACCAACGGCTAAGCTGCATTCTTACCTATTGCAGCATAGGCACTAAGAATTATACAATGAGCTCATATTGAGTCATTTTTCAATAGACTTTTTGTAAGAAAATGGTCGCCAGACTTTAGAAAAGGTTTTGTGGTTAAGAACGCAAGAGGTAGTTCTGATTACACTTAGATACTCATACATTCCTAGGCAGGTCACACATCCGATAATATTTTTTGCAATGAAGAAGAGGGAAACTTCAATACTCTGAAAAACAGAGGTTATTTGTCATGTTAAAAGATTGAAGGTTTATAAAATTGAGAATTGCAAAAGATGGCAGCCCTGCATTCCGATGTTCCTTTCACGCTGAGGGTCCGCAATTGCAATATTCTGTGCAATCTTATCTCGAGAGGCTTAAATGTCGAGGATTTTATTCACATCCAAGCCGGCCGCAGCGACCGAGTTGCAACAAATGCTAAAACTTTGTGTGCCACGAGAAGCTAGATTGGTTTGGACGCCGACCAATGTTTACTGTGTCAGTTTTCTGATCAATATCGTTACGCTCAAGAATATTGGCCTATTTTTTTATGCAATACCCGAACAAAAAGACCCAGATTTCTTGCCATTCTTAAAAGCCATGGCGAATAGATTTAACTACGTTTTTGATACGCTTTCGTTAGTTAGACGGAAATAGGTACTTGGCACTTGTCTACAAACTTTTTTATTTTAGAATTTGTGAACTAGTATTTATGGCTAAAAAGAATCTATATTTTGTTGTCGAATGAGCTATAAATAGTAAACTAAACAAAGCGCGACCCTTTAGCTCGAAATTATTTTTCCGCAATCCGCGGGCACTCACCCCGCAAGGATCGCGAAGATCTCTCTTGAGGAAACTAGCTCATATTATGTGTAGGGAGTGGTACATGGATTTGAGATCATGCCAACAAGATATTCGGGAATATTGGCGAAAATAGTACCTATGTGTTGGAAACTAGAGAATAAAATTTAGTAAAACGAACATCTGGGTACGAGTATGAGGGACCAGAAAACGATATCTTACTTCTTATCACTAACATAACATGTGTGAAGCATACATTTTTAATTTGGCAGTAACTAGCACAAGCAATGAATTACGGCAAATGCCTTGGAATAATTTTTACCCGGAGCGAAACCTTGTCGGACTCGTCGGATAAAAATAAACGTAAGTTAATCCGGACCAAAAATTTACAATTTTTACCCATGTCATACAAAGAATTCAATTAATGCTAAATCAAAATCAAAATAATCGCACGAAATCTAAAGAAGTAAGTAGATGGTACCTAAGAGCAACTTCATTCGTGCGCGACCACACAGAAAACAAAAGGGCCTTAGGGACAATGACAACAAGTGCTTGTAAAACTTCACACGCCGTTGAGGGAAATACCTCCATTCAGACGCCACTTTAGACTTCTATGTATAAAAAAATGTTTGCTTGCGAAAGGTCTCCGAACTACCTGCTTCAAGAGACAGGTCGAAGAAGGCCTCAAAAAGGTTGGAAGCGATGTCGATGACACATCGAAATGCTTGATTTAACTTACGGGGCATACCCAAACGAAATGTTCTCAGCTGATGGCTGATTCATATTAGTTCCCAAATGTGCATAAGATTTAAAAAACTGACTGACCTTTGGACAAGAGTTTTTTGACCGCTGTTACAGAGCATAAGAAGATTTTTATATTTCATACTATACCGAACAAACTAATTGTGATTAAAGTTAGTAGGTAAAGGGTGAATTAGTTAATTCATGACAATATTCGGGAGACCAATTCTATGATATCTAATCTCAAACGATGTATCATCAAAATATTTGCTGCTATGAAACAATTACCCACATAACCCTATACTAAAACATCAGCATAATAAACATGACGACCGACGTGAGGCAAATGATTTAGGGCCAATTTTTCAATAGTCAGAAAACTTAACTGGAAAATAAATTGAATGCTGTCACTGTCTAAATCATACGACAAGACAGTGACAACATCAGTTTTATTCTCCAGTTAAGTTTTATCTGACTATTGAAAAACCGGCCCTTAAACATCAAAATTTGCAAATTCTGGCATTTTTTGCACCATATAATGCGTGAATCGCATCGTCGCACTACCTCTGATGCATTTTTACAAGTATAATTCTATTTTAATAGACTAGTTCACAGACAATAATTAAAGACTCTTGTGGGCAGTTATTATGGAGCACCAACTTAAAAAGGCATAAACAAAGCATTCAAATTAAAACCACCTGTTGCCGGCGCACCTGGCACACAAAAAGAGGGATGTGTGTGAAGCAACCGACGACGGAACCAATGTTTATATCTCACAAACCAAATATTTAAGCCTCGCGTGGCCTGTCTGAGGTTGGACCATTAGGCTCATCCACATCTCGAGTTTCTCAGAACGGTTCCCGCACGATAAAAAAACCATGGCATCTCCTTGAAAAGGCTTGCAAGGATTACGGGGCACGAGCATTATAAACTAGTCAAACAACTAAGCTAGCTGGTATCCGGTTTATCGTACCTTATTCGCTTGCAGCTTCAAATCCTCGGGACGATTTCTCGCTTTATTTAACTCTCATCTGATGGCATCATCTGCCACCTGAAGTTCCAATCAACACACATTTAACTCAAAGTCACTTTCCACAAAACACGAAACTTTTGAATAGTAGATTGTTTCACTTTGTTCTTCGTCAATAAAATATTTAGTTAGTTTTGTATAAACAGTTCAGATTATTTATATTTTTACAAGTACACGAATGTTAATGTTTCTGTCATTATTTTGGTATTCTGTGCCGATGGGATTATTTTAAAGTGTATCCGTTTCACACTTGTATTGGAGAACGCGAGCGGCCGTCGACTGAACTCGACTGCTGCCAGCGTCGGTAGCTCGGCACCAATACTGTGTAGGAGGAAGACAGAGAGGCAGATACGAAAAATGCAACGTGCGACTGAGGAAGCGAACAGAACCACTGCAGGTACATTCACTACGCGACTAATGAAAACGATCTCGCTGATTGTTAAAATTTCATTGGAGGCGATGTCTTTGCCAATGAGTCGAGTAATACAGGTTTTACCTGGCTTGGCTCGAGTTCCGATAAGGTAATTTGAATTCCTGCAGAGTGAAAAAGACGGAGGCTCTATCGGAGTGTAGCTACAGGTATGTAGCACTACGGTTTGAAAAGAAATCTAAATGTATTTAATTTGAGTACTCAAATGTTAACGGTCGTACGCAGTTCGGGCGGGAAGAAGACGCTTCCATTTAGCTGAACCAGAGTCGCTGATTATACCTCTTTCAAATTGTGTTGCGAAGACGGAGTCGAACTGGCGACCTCCAGCATATTATTTTGATGTAATGCTTATAGGCTAATGAATTAGTCAATAAATTTATTTTTGTATCCAAAATATCTGAAGAGTTCTACATATATCATAGTGCTTGAGATCATTGCAACAGATCGAATAAACTATGACTGATGGTTGATTCAGAGGAGTCCTGTTTTTTTAGGGCCCGTAAGTATCTACAGTAGCATAAAGTCAAATCTTAGCCAGCGTAGAATGTAGCGATTCTTCATCTTATATCTTGCGCGCGGAATTGGACCTCTTATGACCTCATGGTGTCGCTTGTTAGCATTGACATAGGGAGGCCATGCTTAGGGCCTTTCTCCACTGCTCCGGGCCGGCAAACGTACCGATCCGATTTAGAAACGCACAAAAATACTAATAGACTAGGAATGGAAGAATAATAGTGGACTTCTTGCGGCTGAATGATGATGATGATGATGATGATGATGATGAAGAATACTAATAAGCTTCTCCACTACTCTGGAACGGTATTTTACCGGTCCGAAGTGATCGACATACAAAAACAATACACGTTTTTGCACTGCGCATACAACCCAAAAAATTGTCCATACTATTTTTTTTTAAACATTTACATACAGGCACATACATTGCTTCTGGCCCCACACTAGGATACCCTGTGTCGTGGGAACCAGAAACAGCGACGTCACAAACATGTAAACATCCAAGACCTGGAGAGTTTTTTTTCTCCCCAGCCGGGGATCGAACCCGGGACCTCTCGCATGGTAAGCAGGTGCGCTAACCACTACGCCACAGAGGTCGCCTTTTAGATTTTTAGAATGTGTGGAAAACGCCCCCTGCTTCGAATAGAAAAACCCAGAAATTTTAATAAAGCACTGCGTCACGTCCAATGCCGATTAAAGTCGAATGAAGCGGAGAATCATAATCCGGCATCCGATATTTTTCTCATGACTGATTCCGGTTCCGATGCCGGACCGGAGCAGTTATCGCGACGAAGATGATTCAATCACCTGATAGAGGGGGAAAAATATCGCAACGACATAAGAAACATGGGTCGATAGCACAGAACACATAGAGCTTGTTGTACACGCAATACTGCACATTCTTCCACCATAGATTCAACCAACATAGTGATAATTAATTAAAGCAAAATTACTCAATCTAAAACGTGCCCACACCGGTGTGTGTCCGTATCTTAATGTGAGAGCCATACGCATACGGAACGGGTAGTGCTTCTACAATCGAGAAGGTACCCGTCTTATGGTCGGGCCGCCCCGCACGGAGGTTAGCGCTCCGAGGAGTCCACCAGGGTAGACTCCATCCCACACCGTTATAATGACCGGATAACTTTCCCATAACCTTAGCCGAGCTAAGCTGGTGACACTGTGCCCGGGCAACGCCCGGGTCTTCCCAGGGCTCCTCTGACTCCCCATACACCCTGCCAAACTTCCTCCACTGTCTCTCGCGCACCCGAACACTTTACCATGGATATCACTAGGTACCAACAATGCATTATTACTACTAACAATGCACGTACCTCTAAAGTCGGTCAAACCCGACTATCATTATAGTCGTTCCGACTGTCACCACATAGGGAACGCGTCCGCTCCCTCTTAGGCTTCCGCGCGAGAGACTCCAGGGTCTAGTTCTCCAGCCCTTGCAAGCTTTAGCAACTACAATACTACCTCGGTCAAAACCGTCACAGGTGTATACTAAAACCCTTGCTTGCCTCGGGATGCACTATCACTTTACATTGGTTGAAACCCTGGTCTCACAAACATACAAGATCAAAAGGATACCGTCATCAAGCACTCACCAGAGTCTCCTCGGTTCCACATTACCTCTTCCTTTTCCCGCCACGCGCAAAGTCAACCCTTTTCTCCTTTGACATTCGCTTCCCTTTTTATTCGTCTACCTGCCTTATGGTTGTCAGCCAGTGTTGCTAACATTACCCGCTGTCGTGTATCGTCACGGCAGCAGTGGAGAAAGGGCCGGTAGGAAGTACATCATCGTAGGCCTTTGCGTCCGTTACGGACTTGCCTAAGACTTCGACAGTTTTTCGAGTGACTAAAAAGTCCGATTCGTGAGCGGTAGGCCCTACTGCATGTTGTATGACGAATTGGGATTTCGTTTATATTTCTAGTTATCTATTTCTTGTTGAAATGGCAACCAGCCAATAGCGACAAATTCCGCGAAAGTCACGTCTTGAACTCTTGACACGAAATATAAAGGCCGGTTTCTGAGTTGAGAATTTTCACAAAGTAAATACTTAAGTAACGTTCTGTCACGCTCTTTTCTGAGAAATTTGACGAGGCAGCACTACAGTTTACTATTTACTTAGTGAAAATACTCAACTCCGAAACTGACCCTGGACTAAGGCGGAGTTGACAGTCTCATAATTATGTCACCTCTGACCTCCACAGTACAATGGAGTTTTACTCCGTAAGAGAAAACGTAGTTCGAGGAAATCAGTAGAAAATAGAGCCCAGATGTCCACCACCACGTATTCGCATCCATCAATGTTTATTTAACAGCTCATTTATCATTCTGGCGTAACTACACATTTGGCCAAATAATGTTTTTTGTTGTTATCTATGGTACAGAATTTAAAATTGGTTACACAAAAATATAGTCCAAACTCAATCAACAGTGGTTATTGTTCAATAGTAGAAAGTATTACGTTTTCGTCAATTTGCACCACCTGCCTAAGTAACTTTGAGTTTCCCCACGCTGAAACATCATTCGGCAGTGCAATCCACCATTGATAGCAACCTAATGCAATGCATTAGCAAGCCAAACGTAAATATGTCGAAAAAAGAAAAGTTTCATTAAACGATGTTGCGCTGTTCATGGCTGTTCGTATTGTGTTTATCAATCTACCGCAACACAGTTTTAAATTTGTTGTTGTTTCAAAGCCTTTTTTTAGGATTCCGTAACATAAAAGGCAAAAAAAGGAACCCTTATTATAACATCGCTTTGTCCGTCTGTCCGTCCATCTGTCAAATCATATTCAAATTTTAAGTTCAGGAAAAGTTTGGAAAAAACTCGATTCACGAAGTATTTATAATAAACTTACGCCTCAACATACGCCTCAGAGGCGTACACAAATAAATGACAATCTTTTGTCCAAAAATACACCCTATTTCTAGTGTATCACTGGAAGGAAATTTAAGATAGGGATTATAAATACGATAAAAACTTAAACGTATGGAACTGACTGTCACAATGTTCCTGTATGTTTAGCGCTATTAAAGAGGTGAAGAGATAATATAAACTAATTATAAATTTAATAAAAAACAAACTGACACAATATTATGTATGTAGATACTATGAACCCTGGAGACATCATTTGTTTCGACAGTCGTGCAAAAACTAACGAAGTTGGAGATTGAAAGCAAATACTGCGGTCTCCCTTTTGTTCTAGCGACCGGTGCGGTGCGATGCGTTATACGCAGAGCAATAAACAATGATACGATAATTCAATAACCACGGAAAGAAACCTGTTAGATGTGCCGATTCATCATTATTCAGGCCAGTGGCAAGCTCTAGCAATGGGTGTGCTACATTCGCAGGATGCTAGTTAAATAGAGTAGTATTCGAACTAAAACTTTTGTAAGCACTAGACATGATTAACCTTCAGATTTTTTTACTTTTCTGTCAAATGCAAGTAACCCACGACCAGAGATGGGTAATGACCCGGGTTTTAATCCACCGGTGGGTTAAAACCCAGTTTTGACCCAGTTATTCCCCGTTAAAACCCGATGAGGTAGGTGAAAACTAAAACTTGTAGTATTTGTAAACAACGTGCCACGGATCGGGCTCGGAGTGGTAAAGCGGTGTACGGCGAGGGTATGTGACACTTGTGGTACTACGCCGGATTGGAAACAACCGAGACCTGATGATGATCAGTACAAGTACAACTTGTTTTAGGATATTAGTGAATCTAAAAACGTTGTGCTAGTTCCAGACTGTTTACTTTCGTTAAAAGAACTTTACACAGCATCGGCGGGCATTAGCGAAACGATAAAGTTTGTGTTGGTGACTCGAGAAATTGATAATGACGAAAACAAGTACCACTTAACTGGGTCAACTTTTAGTAAGTTTAAAGCCATTATTTCTAATTTGCAGCCTGGACAGTTCTTTCACCCAGCACTCGTCACACTTACAAGCTCAGTTTGCAATGATTCCGAGCAAAACCACCGTAGTTACAAAGTTCATCCCAAATGATTATTATTATTTCTAACCAGGTGTTTTCACCGGGCAATAATAACCATTTATTCCTATTCAACAAGAACGATAAAAGACGACACTGCGACGCGTTCATAGAATTGTTAGTTTCATACAAAGAATATGAAGAAAATACTTTTCATACAAAGAACATACTTTTCCTTGGTAACCAGCCTGTTTCCAACAGGTTGGAAAAAGGATCATGTTATACGTTTCCCCTTAAACCACACATCCCTCATCGTTCTCCTTATACCGGCCAATATCTATCCTTCCATTCCTCTCCGAAGTCCTTGAATACCTTGTAAACATCCAGTTTTCGACATTCCAAACGGAAAAAAACATTCTCCTCAACCAGTTCCAATCCAGTTTCCGCACTGGTCACAGCACAGTTACGGCACTGTTGAAGGACAATGATGATATACGTCTCGCCAGAGACAATAAGCAACTCACGGTGCTGACGCTGCTTGACTTAAGCAGTGCCTTCAACTGTGTTGACTTCGATATTCTCCTAGCTATCCTAGATTCTCTTAACGTATCTCCTCTTGTAACAGAATGGCTCAGCACTTCGATCTTTTAGTGAACCCCAAAAAATCACAGGCAATGCTTATTGGCAGTCCGCATTTCTACAAGTTGCTGATGAAGCAAACTGTGGTTCCTTCAGTTGTTTTCAACGGCACGGCTATTGCCTATACGGCGAGGAACCTAAGAGAGCTCGCCGAGACTTTGCGGCTATCCATTCGCTGCGACGCCTCTAGAATTTTCTCCCATTTAAAACTAAAATTACTCTTGCCCAATCTCTTCTTCTACCCATTCTTGACTATGCGGATGTCCGCTACTTGGATGCCAAATAAGGAGCTACTAGATAAACTCGAACGATTACAAAATTTGGGTATCCGTTTCATATACGTCTCATATACGCAAATTCGATCATGTGTCTCGTTTCCGACACGAGTTAAAATGGTTGATATACTCTCTTTATTATATAAAATTATAAACTATCCCTCCTCTCCTCCATACCTCAGAGAAAGGGTTCAGACTGCATTCTGGAGAAAGACCGATTATAAATATCAACTCCCACCTTCTAAAAATTCCTGCTCACGACAGTAGAGCCTACGGTGATTTATTCATAGCCCATTCGGTGAGGCTGTGGAATGCACTGCCTCTGAAAATATGCGCTAGCCCCACAATTGGTACATTTAAGAAGCAGCTGAAAGAGCATTATCTATCTCTATCATAACTTCGAGCTATATATTTATTTATGTATTATTTCTTTTGTTTGTTATTAATTTTGGCAGGTATTTAGTCTATGTAGCGTATTTTCTGCATAAAGTAGGCTATTGTTTAGGATTTTTGTAGTTTATGTAGTCTATTTTGTACACGTAGGCCCGTTTTCTTTTACCGATGATCCGACTCTCTAAGGTTTGCTGGAAGAAATCTCTTACAGAGACAAACTCACCTTTGTACATGCTGTTTTTTTACGTAATGTTCTGTTAAATGTCTCGTGTGCAATAAAGTATAAGTGTAAAGAAATTTACTTTCACTAAAAATACTTTTTTTGTAGTAGGGAGGTTCTAACTAGAGCTAAGTAAAAAGAAGTAACTCTTGTTGTCATTATACCACGGCTAAACTGTATATCACATTAACGCAATAAATTAAACTGCCAGACCGAAGAATATTCGGGCGCATTCGTGTATTCCCGACGCCGCCACTTGCACCTAAAACTAGGTAGGTACTATTATTGTTCTGTGAACCCCTCTGCCCGCTGTCCACATCTCAGAGCATTCGGCGAACCGACATTGTACGCAGCCAGCAAAAACCTGTTTGTTACGGTACAACCCACAGGTAATAACTGGGTTTGTTCACCAGTGGATTAAAAGTTCAAAGATCATCAACGTTTGCAGGCGTGCACTCTACAGAATTAAGTCATTGGCAACTTTGCAATTAAAATGTAAAGGTTGATCTGCTGTTGATTGTACTATGGTAGGTCACGTTTTTAATTTCAACAATTGTTTTCGTCTACTTTAAGTAATTACTGAAATGTTAGTACTAACTACATAATATACTAAAAATAATTATTATGCTAAGTACAACCTGTACCTGTACCTAATAATTTTTTTATTTTATATTTTTGTGATTTTAATTTAATATTACATTTCAATATTATTTTTAAAATAATTAAATCAAATTGTGCATTGATGAAATTAAGCTGAAACATATGCAATTCACACCAAGTTTCTTTGTTTACTAACACCTATGAATCAAATACAATGGTTGGTGCCATCATAGGTCATAGGGGATGCCGTTAGAAGCAACTGCATTCCCGCCCGTGACTTAATTCGTGCGTTTTGAGTTATCGCCCACCAAAAAGGGCGATAACGGGTTATAACTGGGTCAAAACGTTTTGACCCGGGTTTTAATCCACTGGGTCGAAATGGGAAAAAACCCACTAGCCATCTCTGCCCACGACGGACGTCAGCCGTCTGTTCTTTTCATAGTTTTCTGAATTCTGTTCATAGGATTTGAATGTCTATGAAATAAGAAAAAACTACTTGTTTAGCAATGTTTCGCTTACGCAGCGCCTTAGTCCCATAATATAATCCGAGCGCTCGAAGAATCCAGCCTTAAGGTGGGCATTTCATTTGTCTTTACTGACAGATAGTCCAATATATTTCACTTTGAACTAAATCGGTTGTAGATTATATAGTCTATCGATTTAAGTTGACTAAACGGAATAGACAAGTACTTAACAAATATTTTGTATCCTTTTCGCAGTATTGACAACCGGCGATTTCTTTTCCTATTATTGTTATTGTTGTTATTATTAAATGTACTCGTTTGTTATTAAATGTACTAATAACGGTAGGCCAAAAAGCTTAGACATAACAACACTGATATCTCGAAACAGTAGAAATTCCACGAGTGGCAGAAAACTACACATAGTTTCATGCATTCATGATGAAGCGTATTATTTACACATAACAGCGAGCTTTTCATGTATCCCCAACTTAGTAAACATCTGAGGGCGCTGGAGCAATCAGCGCTGAGGACTCAAACCTTCAGCACACCGCTGAGTTAGCTGCCTATGGCACCGCGATCGCTTTGTTTTTTAATTATTTTCTTTCGAATATGTTCTCTTTAATCTATTATAGTATGTAAACAAGCTATGATGGGAGACAAGGAGCTTTTTAAAAAGACTAACAAAACTAGAGAATACGTCTACCCGTCTCTCAGACCCGAAAAAAACAGAAGAAAACAGTGTAAAATATAATTAGCAAGAAGAAAGTTATCAGTTCATGATCAAACGGGAGGTAGAATGAATGTCAAAAGGAAATCTACAAATGACGTAAAAAATATTGATTTAAAAATGATAGTATCATAAATATTAAGTTACAAAAGAATTTGTTAACAATTGATAATTTGGGGTGTGGGTAAAAGTGGCATGATTGTCGAAAGTGTATAAATAATACGCTTCATCATGAATGCATGAAACTATGTCTAGCTTTCTAATAGTACTGATTCTTTTATTTTTCAATATCAACCCATTATTTCCCACCGAGGGGCACGGGTCTCTACCCTGAGGAAGTTATAGGCCATACTCCACCACGGAGCCCTAGTCCGGATTGGTGGAGGCTTGTATGACTAGTGGCTGGTAATGTCAGTAATGTCAGAAGTTTACAACCCGCCCTGAGGCCTCTGACTTAGCTTAACTACGAACCAAAACTTGTCCGGTTACACACGAAACTTTTATTTGATGTCGATATTTTTGAAACTATTAAAAACACTCTTATATAACAAAAAATATTGACTAAGATGAGTGAAATGACATCTCAATCGCTTAAAAATATATAAATCAACACCGTGAATTTTATATCCGTTTCAATCGACATTATCACCCGGAGTTGGTGTTCGTGATTCACCGCACCGCAAGAAAGAGCCTATTCAGCTATTTCCCTTTCTCATTGCCGTAGCCGGTGGTCGAAGAAAAGATGAACTTTTACCAATTAGCCAATTGTGTCACGAACGCGCGGACAGCCACTGTTTTGTTTCCTAAACGAGGTGAAAATCCAAGCGCGATCGACATACTTTTTACGACGTAGGTACCTGTTCCACCACAAGTCTACTAAGTTTTTGTTGGCCAATGTCCGTTTCCTATTGATACTGAAATAAAAAAAAATTAATGATTCGTAGCCCTTAAAAACGATTACGTGGCCCCTATATCTTAAGTGTTGTTGGTGAAAACGGGCATTACTGCCGTCATAAGAAGAAAGGCCATAACTTCAATATTTACTAGTGAGAAAAAGTAAGCTGTATTTGAATAAAAATAACACTTAAATTTAAGCAAATAGCTTATGAAATATGTAAAAAAAAATTCTTGTGTTTTTCAAATTGTAATCATCGACGACAAGTTAGCAGACATGCTTGAAATTTAGTTTTTAACTAATTTGCTCGAAATCAAGTTATAGCCTTTTTTATTATGACGGCAGATTAGTCTTTTAAACAACGCTGCGGTTGTAGCGTAGCGGTAGACCGTCTCACATTCGGGAGATAGTAGGTTCGAATCTCGGCATGTACCAATGACTTACTACCAATGGGAAGGCAGAAACCAGCAGGAACTGCCACCTTCACTTTCGCTTCATAGACTTTCATTAGTCGTTGCATGCATGCACGTCAGTTTCGGGTACTTTTTATCTTGCTCTTTGCTAATGCATCCCCTATTTGGTTGAAGTATGTCCGCCTGGGGTGTCCCTTATCGGCCCTTCCATTCACATTCGCTCGATATATTTGCTTCGTCAGTCTTTCTTCCTTCATCCTCTCCACATGCTCAAACCAACGCAACATTCCTTTCTCAATTACTGTTTGTTACGCTTTATTGTCTAAACGAATCCAATTTAAAGTATTAATGTAATTAATCCACACAAAATTCAATATTATGAATAGCAGACGAAACCAAACGCTTTGCAACCCACTAGCAATGGTTTTTCGTAATACCCTTGCACCTGCAGACACATAGCCTGTCCTCATTGCCGAGTTATTGTTTACTCACGAATTTGTTTCTTTATGGAAATTCTATAGCTTTCTCTATCACTTGTTTGGTTTGGCGCAAGTGGGGCTTTTCTCTTTCTAAAATAATGGTCCTACTTCTAATTCAACACAGCCGTAATTTACCCATTTTGCGAGGCTTAGATTAAATTATAAAGTAACACCAGTACAAATAAAAAGATCTCGTAAAAATTACATTATCAAACAGATCGAGCCTTTTCAATCTTTGCACTCAGTTTTGTATTCGTAACGAAGTTATGGTTCATTAGTATTAATTGGTAAGTTGCATCAGGCACAAGCAATTAGCTTAGATTAAGCAGAAAATAAGAAGCTGATAAATATTAAAAAACCGCGGAAGTGCGAGTCATGGAGGGTTCCGCACAAAGGCCGTTTTCGATTCAACATCAACCCATTATGTCCCCACCGAGGGGCACGGGTCACTTCCCTGAGGAAGGTATAGGCCATACTCCACCACGGGGGCCAAGTCCGGATTGGTGGAGGCTTGTAAGACTAGTGGCTGGTCTTACTGTCAGATGTTTTCAAACCGCCCTAAGGCCTCTGACTTGGCTTAACTACGAACCCAAAACTTGTCCGGTTACATACGAAACTTTTATTTGATGTCGATATTTTTGAAACTATTAAAAACACTCTTATAAAACAAAAAATATTGACTAACATGAGTAAAATGACCTCTGCCATCTATCGACAGCAGCCGGCACCAACTGCTTAACGGGCCTTGCGAAGCACGGAACCGCTCGGAAAAATGCCACTAGCGTTAGTCATAGATGGTGACCCCATCCATGCGTTTCAGCCCATCCATGGACTGAACGCGCCGTATATTGCTTAACCTTAGTGATCGTTTAAGATCACTCAGGCAGCCCAGGCTACGAGCGATTCAGGTAAGAAAATATTCCCTTTCGTGATAATAGATAGATTTTTCTCTGCGGGACCACAATGAATTTTTCATCCAAACTTGACACACACGTAACTGACTTTAGACGCTAACTTCGATGTTTGATTTTGTTACATCTTCAAGGGACTGTAAACTTAAGTATATGGTTTTAATTATAACTCGATACCCTCTACGCGTACCCGAGATAAAAGGTCTTCACATACACATGTCCGAACGTACAAACAATACATAATTATAATACTAAGTATAATGGTTCCATTTTTTTCCTTTTGAGGTACGGAACCATAAAAACGGGGATCCGTATACAAAAATTACTGTTCAGCACTCGAAATCGCCAATCCGCGGTGAGCAAGTGGTAATTATGCCCATACTCTCTCTCTATCTCTCTCTCTCTCTCTCTCTCTCTCTCTCTCTCTCTCTCTCTCTCTCTCTGAGAGAAGGTCTGTGCCCTACAGCGAGGAAGTGTATATTTACAAATTCAAAAAACCTTATTCAGTAAAAAATCTAAGCTTACAACGAAAAAAAATATCAAGTTCAGTCTCCAGCTCTAAGGCTGACATTCAGAGACGAAAACTAAGCAAAGACTGGTCTCAGAAATGTCAAAATCACGTACTTAGAAACATTTCGTATTCAGAATCGAATCTTAGCAAGTTTAGTGATATGAAATGGTGCTTAGCTAAGTGTAAGTAGTCAATATCGGTGACTTTACGTGAACTTATAACTGTCACTTCTAAGCCTTTTGTTCACAGACTACTCCAAACGTCATTTCACTGATTTTCTACGAGCATTATCTGTGGGATTTTTTTATTCACTCTGACATATATAAAATTGTATGATGTTGTCCTGCTCTCGTGTAGCAATGTCAAATTTAAAAAACCGGTAAGAACTACATCACTAAGAAATGATAGACAATATAGATGACTTTCTTAAGTATTGTGAATCATCTGTGAATACGAAAATTTCGGCACTTTACTAAGTAAGACTTTAGTTTACTTTGCTAAGACTGATCTAAGCGTGAACTTAGGATTCGTCTCTGAATGTCAGCCTAAGTATAATCTCATAAAACATAACGCTTGTGAATCGTACCTTGATACCCTATACCTTTTGAGTCCGCGCCTTAAATTTATTCTAAGCACGCGTGCTCCAGTTCAGTTATAGGATTTAAGTCCATAATAAATGCAAGGCGAGTCGGCACACAAGAGCCAAAGCTGCAATTTTGCCAAATGCCGTCGCGTGCTGCGAATTACATTAGCTTCGAAAAAGAATACCGAACCGCTAATATTGCTATAATCATCCATCCAGCTTATTATTGGTGTTCTGACTTCGGCTCTATTATTGCAATGCAATAAAATTGGAATCTTTCAGTTAAGTAGAACGCAAACAAAAAAGTACAGTCTGTCAGCTTTTAGAATATACCTCAACTGAGCAATCAAAAACCGATTATATTGCAATAAGGTAAGGTTTATTTTGTATTGTTCTTTATAACTTTACATAGCTTTTCAAAATAGTGAAGAAAAGTTTTATACAGAGCCGGAACAGTATTACACTCGTGTGCTTTCGGCGAAAACCGAAGCCTACTCTAGAGCCCGAGGTATATTCTAAAATCAAACAGACTGTACAATGTTTACTCCAATTGGACACAATCTTCAAAAGACACCACTGCCGTCACAAGAAAGTTTTCTCCTTTGTTTGATCTCTCTGACGTCTCCAAGCCCGCTAACGGGTACCAGAGTACTTGGAAATCAAAGCGGTAACTGACCTAATGTAGAGTCATACAGTGTGAATAGTAATGACCGTAGTTGGACAGTCCACATACCAAGAACCTATCGAGGACGGTCACCTGCGTTAAGCCTAGGCGCACACTAGCGACACGCGACAGGCAACAGCTCGGCGACTAGACGCGACGACAGGCTACGGCCTTCAATTTTCATATATTTTGTTCGAATCTCCACACACTTGGCATCAGAGTCGCGGAGTCGAGACGACAAGATCCCAGAAGGAAATGACAACGTCGAGTCTGACGTGGCGACAAGTCGCCCTGTTTGCGATGGGCCACAACGAGTCGACAGCACATACAAAAGAACACCTTAATATCTTAACAAAAATCTGAGCCGTCGGAATGAGTTTGCGATAGACACATTTTTATTTTTTTTATTTCATAATCAAAATTCTATTTATTTCATATTCAATTCAATTCAATACAAATATTCCTAAAAACTATAAACATGCACAAAATCCACTATTTTACTATAAAATACATTTTTTTTTATTATTTAACTAAACTGAAGATCAAATCGGACGACTCTCCAGAAAACGCTTTGATTACCTATTCTCTTAGTGCGATGGCAGATACACGGTCGGGTCACGCACGTGACGGGTTTTTTCATACCATTGACGTTTGGAATTATTGATACACGTGCTCGCTTAGAATTGATGCGGCAATGAAACTAAATCGCCATGTCCATGCAGTTGTCATCATACTACAATGCATTAGCAGAATCTGGCCCTCGGGCGGTACAAGACCGGGATACTTGGAAAACCATGAGGGAGTGTATTATGTCCTGCAGTGGGCGTTAAATGGTTGAAGATGGTGATGATGATGATGATTGTGGGTAACAATGATATTTCGTACGAAGTTAATATGTTTGGGTGGCTCAATCTAATCTAATCTATCGTTACAGGGGATTATCTATAGGTTATCGTTATAGGTTATAGGTTCAAGTATTACGTAAGCACTTTAGGGGGGCGGAGGGTCCTTGCTTTGCTTATTTTTAATGACATGGGGGGGGGGGGGTCTGGATGGTGATGACGTCAATAGTAATTCTTTACTCTTTTACAAATATTTTATTGGCAACCCACACATTGTCTATGATTCAAAACGAAACGCATTTTCGGCGATTCCCACAAAATTAAATAATGAGTATGTTTAGTTCCTGGCTCAGAACCGAGTAGGGGTATTACTGCAGCTCATGAATCAATAAAAACAATCGGAATACATTAAAAGAAAAATGCAATTATGTTTACGTGAGCATGGGAGGGGGGGTCAGAGCTTTGCTTACTTTTGCTGACGAGGGAAGGGGGGGTAAATAATTGTAATCCGCTTACTTGGACGGCCCCTAGCCTGAATATTCATGTTGGACCTAAGCCTTCACAAATCACGCCACATCATTATGTTCTCCGCCATCCAGCCGCTAATTGCCGTAGATTGTCGGTCCAGTTAGCTGATGGGCGCCCTATGCTGCTTTTGTCAATATTTCAAAACAGATTTAAGTGACAAATCACTGTATTATATTGAGTATCCTATTCCACCTGGAGTGAGTTTGAGCGAGCGACAAGCTATGCCAACGGGAGACGGCATAGTGGGGTAAATATTATATTGGATATGATATGCATAGGTTATGATTTTATGTATGTACTTAATATATAAAAACCTGTCAAAGTGTTTGTTCTTTAAATATTTTTTTGTGTATGTTTGGTAGGTCTGAGAATAGGTCGTAGGCAAAGTGACAAAACAACGTCTCCACGTTGCCGGGTCAGCTAGCGTAAATTATAAGAAGTACCTGGATGACCAAGCTTTGCTCGGTATGTAGGTTTTCACACAAAAGAAGGAACTTGAAAAAAAAAGACAAATTATCAAGTCTCGAACTGTTTACGGTATAGTCCTATTTCCCCACTTGAGCTATGACCTTACAGATGGTTGCGAAAATTACCTTCTTGTAGTGTAGCAGTTATTTTTTTGCCTTAAAACACGGTTAAAACGACGTTTTATAAAAATGAAACCTAGTTGGATTAATTAATTGCCCCCGAAACCACGCATACAAAATTTCATGAAAATTGTTGGAGCCGTTTCCGAGATTCTGATTACAAGAATTGCTCGTTTAAAGAGATTAGATAGATAGATAGATGTTTCTAAATTCGTATTCTACAGCCAGAGAAGCGAAGTGACTTTAGAATTTTCGTTCTTAAACTTTTGTATGCACAACTCTGATCGGTCTCCAAGAAAATTTGAAGAGAGAATGCTTATAGAGTTAATAAAATCAAGGCGTAGCGTAATAAGCTTAATTAATTCGACGTCTATTATGCTGGAGGAGTCACGTCGGACGCAACGAGGGCTCTTTAATTCATCGTCAGCTCTTGGAAACACTTGACCTTAAACTGAGAGACGGAAAGCACTCTGCGTAGAGCTTTTCATGTTTTTTTTTTCGATGGATATAAAAAAAATTAACGCTACCAATGAATTTAAAATTAAATTACCCATAATATCAATGAAATTAACGCTACCGATTTCTTTTAATTTGTAATAATTACGTTTTTGCAAAAAAGTGTCACCCATCTATGGCCGTTTTTGCAATAATTATATCTTAGACCAGTTTCTTGGCCCTCGAGAAGAACGTAGAAGATCAAAGAACCTAAAAAGTTCTAAAAATTCCGAACCGATTCAAGCCCTATCCAACCCCTTCGAACACATCTTCAAAACTAGGACCTCGATTATGTTAATGCATTATAGTACGATGACAGATAGTGGGTCGAGTCACGTGACGAGTTTTTCATACCATTGACGATTATATTATTGAAAGACACTTTAGTCCAAAAAAAACAAGAGAAATCGTAGAAAAATAATATAACGAGGGAGAAAGTCAATATTGATAACGTGATTGATAATGATGATAATATGATTATTTTTGCAGGCTACAATCAGCTCAACAGATAATTTTGGTTTCTCATGTACATAGTGAAAGTGAATAAATATTATAATTGTAAAGCGATTTGTTTACTTATTTTAACAAAACTCAGTTTTCTCTAGGTATCATTCTATAAATAAAAACTAAATTAATTAAAAAACGTATCGACATTGGTGATATAATTTGGAATCGATTTATCACTATATACGCATATTTACGTCACTGATTTATTTGGTTCGCATCCCTAATTGCTTCATAATGACAGTAGTCCAAACGGATCTATTTAAATGTCGTCAACAGTAGTTTATCTAACTTCTCTTCTTCTTCATAAGTTTTTATTAGTACATTTAATTCGCTCAGCCTGCCTGCCCGATCTTTCAATTTTCACAAGCCACGTTGATGACGGAAATTTCTATTTTCAGTGCAAGAGCGGACTGGTGACGCAAATCGTTAACGGCTTCGAATCAAAGCTGAACTAAATTACATTTCTGCCAAAAAGTATGTTTGATGTAGAGAGAATAGATTAACAACACCGATTGCGGTTAGCTGTTAGTTTTCGGACGTAAATGGAAATCATGTTA
Source organism: Yponomeuta plumbellus (assembly GCA_947310845.1). Taxonomy (NCBI): domain Eukaryota; kingdom Metazoa; phylum Arthropoda; class Insecta; order Lepidoptera; family Yponomeutidae; genus Yponomeuta; species Yponomeuta plumbellus. Next base: position 9,110,613 of record OX371209.1, on the reverse strand, counting down.
CGTGATATTATGTACAGGGAACAAAGAGTCTTCTGTTTACAAAAAAAACTTTTATTATTGCAAGTAAACTCACTTCTGAAAACTGTAAATACCGAAATCCCCTCGGCCGTTTAGGAAACCGGAGTTTGCAAACCAGTTTCCTAAAAGGATTTTTTTATCCTGGTACGTAACTGGTTTCCTATAAAGATTTTTTTATCCTTTCCGTAACGGTTTCCTATAAAGATTTTTTTATCCTTCTACGTAACAATCAAACATTTCTTGGCTCAGGTTCGTCCAGGTAAGTGAGTGTATTTCCAAGCAAACTGATCGGACATTAAAAAAATGAATCGTTTTTGTTGTTGTATTTACACTTTATGAGCCGTTTTCAGAAGAAAAACAAAAAAAACGAATGGCTGTCAAAGGAATGCAATTTTGGACCTCAGCCCAATAGCCATGTGTGATACATCATCGAATAGGTCTCAGCGAGCTGAATGAGTTATATTGTATTGAAAATGTTAGTTTTTTTTTTCAATACAGTATAACTCCGCAAAGGACAAACATTTGGCTGTTGGCGTCATAGTAACTTTTGTTCAGCTCGCTGAGACCTATTTGATGATGTATCACACATGGCTATTGGGCTGAGGTCCAAAATTGCATTCCTTTGACAGCCATTCGTTTCTCTTTTTTTTTTCTTCTGAAAACGGCTCATTGGACAGTAAAAAATATATATAATATAACTTAAATAACATGTTTGTGATAAAAATTACGTGGAAAGGCGGACTTGTTTCTAAAGAAATCGTTTGAATGTTAACGTCTTTAAATCCGCGGCATTTTGCCAAACTCCAAAATACGTTTGACGGTAACTCTTTCACAGATGATCTAATATTATTGTCACTACTCAGAAACACCAATATCAGGTCATCACGTATAGCAGCAGTTAGATAATTTTCAATTCTCATGTAACCAGTAAACATCATTGATAACATCATTGAACAAAAATACAAAGTATTCATTCTGAAAATCTGAATGCCAAAATTGAAACAATTCTTTGAATTTGAAATTGAAATACTCAGGACGAAAAGTGACGTCAAAGAAGTAAATGTCATCATCATCATTCAGCCACAAGAAGTCCACTGCTGGACATAGGCCTCCATGGATTTCCAAAAAGACCGGTCGGAAGCGGCTTGCATCCAGCGTCTTCCCGCCACTTGGATGAGATCGTCTGTCCATCTTGTGGCTGGTCGTCCTACGCTGCGCTTGCCGATATGTGGTCTCCATTCGAGAACTTTTCGGCCCCATCGGCCATCAGTTCTGCGTGCTACGTGCCCCGCCCACTGCCACTTCAACTTACTAATCCGCCAGGCTATGTCGACGACTTTCGTTCGTCTACGGACCTCATCATTTCTGACTCGGTCCCGTAGATAAATTCCGAGCATAGCCCTCTCCATAGCTCGTTGCGTGACCTTGAGCTTTCTTATGAGGCCCATGGTAAGAGACCACGTTTCAGTGCCATAAGTCATCACTGGTAACACACACTGGTTGTACAGTTTTGTTTTGAGGGATTGAGGTATATCGGAGGAAAAGACTTTTCTGAGTTTCCCGAACGCTGCCCAGCCGAGTTGGATTCGACGATTGACCTCTTTCACGAAGTTGGACCGGCCTCATTGGACTGTATGTCCTAAGTAGACGTATTCGTCTACAACTTCGAGAGTCGAGTTCCCCACTGTTATTTGGGGTGGGCACAGCACGGGCGTTCGACATGACCTTCGTTTTGTCCATGTTCATTTTAAGGCCCACCCGTTGGGAGACTCGACTAAGGTCTTCGAGCATTATGCCGAGGTCCTCCAGCGTCTCTGCCATGACTACAATATCGTCGGCAAATCGAAGGTGACTGATGTACTCGCCATTGATATTGATGCCGCGTTCCTGCCATTCCAGAAGCTTGAAGGCATCTTCCAGTCCGTTCGTGAACAGTTTCGGAGATATGACATCTCCCTGTCTCACGCCTCTTTTCAGTTGAATTGCCTCCACGAAGTAAATGTGCCAACAACAAAAATAAAAAACTGTTAAACAGCATTTTCGATTCCCTATTTGTGTCGTTGTCTTTTCGCACAACAATAGGCCAGTCTAGACTCTACATTAACTACCGAGACGGTTATTTTCAGTGCGGAAACAATGAGCTACGAAATATTGATCTGATACAGGAAAGTTGTAGAGTGTTTTGACTGAGGATAGATAGATAGATAGATAGAGAACACTTTAATGTACATAAAAAAGGAGATTACACAAGTATTTCCTAATCTAAGAGTACAGACGGCGGCGTGAGGAGTTAGGTTTCACAACTTAAGTTTGTATTATCGCATATTATTAGCATTATTAGCAAATTTCCCATATCAAAATAAGTTTTTAATTAATTCTAAATTAATAATTTCTTTAATGCCAACTATATTAATATCTGTATCGTGAAAACCGGGTTAAGCGAATTAACATTTTTTATTAGAAGGCAAGTTAAGAGTTCTACAGTAATTATGTACAGTTTTTTTTGACAAGGAGTCCAAGGAGCGGTATAAACCTACAGAACTTTGGAAATATTCTTCTTCTATGACTCTAGAACTATCTGAGAGAGAAATTCCGCCATACATTACAAATTTAATGGGTTAAAAACACATTTGTAGAAAAGTCCAGGCTACAAGTTACAATAACGGAAGCATGCGGATGTTATAGCTGAGTTTCGACTCAATGGTACGGCGGCGCCCGAGCTGGCAGAACGACCGGAACGCAGCTGTCACAGGACAAACTGCTAAAGGAACACGAGAATCCCAGAAGTACAATGCACTGAAATGTTCGCAAAATTATAAGTAACGTTTGAAAACTGTAAACATTTAGTCCGGATCAACTTACAATAATGTTAATGTTAAGTTTACAATGTGTTGTGCTTACGAAAGTTTTAGTTCAGAAACGTTTGAAAAGTGCTTAATTTAAAGTGGTCCAACGGAATGTTGAATGAAGGCAGGCAGACAGATTTCTACTTGGAGAGACAATCAGCGCCAACAGGAAATAATGGACTCTAGAAGTACATAAATGACAACGGCAATATCATTTCTTATGGTTATTAGTATTTGACAAATACAGACAAATGTCTGGCTATTTATTGCGTCCAAACAAGTTTTATATATTGGGTGGATATTTCACCATCATCATCATCATCAACCCATTATGTCCCAACCAAGGGGCACGGGTCTCTTCCCTGAGGAAGGTATAGGCCATACTCCACCACGGGGGCCAAGTCCGGATTGGTGGAGGCTTGCTGGTCTTACTGTTTTTAAAACGCCCTAAGACCTCTGACTTGTTTGTTTGTTTGTTACACTTTATTGCACAAAAGAAATAAAACAATACATAAAATCTTAAATAACAGGTATGTGTCGATGTACAAAGGCGGACTTATTTCAAAGGAATCGACGGCAGCCGGCTTAACGTGACTTGTGAAGCTCAGAACCGCTCGGAAAAATACCACTAGCATTAGTCATAGAACGGTCACCCATCCATGCACTGACCGCACGCTTTATTGCTTAGCCTTCGTGATCGATTAAGATCACTCATGTGGCCGGGGCTATGAGCAATTCGCGGTGGATATTTAATAATTCTCAATTTGTCTTAGGAAGGATAGGAGTCAGTGATTAAAAATTTATTTAATGATAAAATTTCATCCTTATGTAGGTACCTAGAACATACAAGTAAGGATGTCCTTCTATTAACTATACTCTCTTTGCACGGCCTGCCAAGCTAAAGTTTGCAGTGGAGTGAGGGGATGGGGGCTAGCGCTAGCTACTGCTAGCGACACCCGAGTATTGTTTGATATTCGCTCTTCTGCCGCGTACATTAAGATCTATTGAAATTCAGAAGTATCACTTTTTTAGAGACTGCTTTTTTCAAACGAATCTATACAGCCTGAAGCTGAATGAAAATGTGGAAATGGCCGCCAGGCGTCGCTGTCATTTCGATATTAGAATATTTTCGAATTCAGTATTCAGTATTAGGCCAACCAACGATGTTTTTCAAACTTCAATATGGAAAGGTTTGCCGTTTATCTTTCTCAGCGTAAGTTGGTAATCATTTTGTAAAAATTCAAGTTTATGTGCTTTATACGACTTCGACCCGATACGTTAACCTATTTACGAACGGACAAGTTGGAGACAGATAAAACGCTTGATTAATTACTTGTTTGCCTTATAGTAAACAATATTGTTGGGACAGTACACGACGGAGGAGTGAACGACTACTACTATTCCAATGATACCTAGATACACCAAAATACTGTTACACTGCAATACAATAGCCCTATTGAACTCAATAAGCTAAGTGCCAACCAGTTGGTACCAGTGGCATTAAAATGTATCTAGTTCGATAAAATAGAGTGAAGTCGTCGACCAATAGGCTATTTGACAGTGTGAAAAAAAACAGTAGGTATTATGTATACGTATTCCTATAAATTATAAGTCTTAAAACCGCCTTAAGACATTTCAACTAAAAACAATTGTTAAAAAAACACAAGATAAAATTTCGTAAGGTTGTATCTGCCGCCATGGTATCGAAAACGGCCTGGATTGTCCGATTCTATTATGACGTCACATGTCAGTAAAAATGGCGTCTGTCATTCATTCTTACGTTCATTGGTTGGTTTATTCGGAAGTGACATCATAATTCCTGTGCAACGCCATATTGCCCAAGATAGAGTTTTGGCGGCTTATTTCAAAAGTAAATTTTCGTTTGCCTTTTTTCCAAGAAATACACGAAAGAATTTAAAATGACAACTTTCTGAGGACTCTATAAACACCAACAAAAGATATGAGATGGTTTTCAGAAATCTGTCAAAAAGCCTAACGTGCGTCGGAACTAAATAAAAAAAAAAAACAAAATAAAACTCACCATTCCCAAAGATGCACGAGGCAGTCGAACATGTTGGACGAACAGCCGTGGTCCTTGTTAAACATATTCGTCGAACAGCCATGCTCGATATTGATGCAAGAGGGGGCCGGAACCTGTGCAGCCATTTTAAAAATATCTCTCTCCTTGGTTAGACAAATCCGTGAAATTTTCAACCATTTTCCTCAGACTCTACTGGGTTATTCTATGTGGGTAATAATCAGTTGTGACGCGCCGAAGTAATTTTGATTGTGAAGGTAATCTCTGCAAAGAGAAAAGTGCCAATTAGACTCGTGATAGGATTATGAGCAGCGAAAGTGTCGAAATGAGATGAAAGTGAAATTATGGGTGGCGGTGCGGGCCATATTGGCCGGCCGGATGACAAGCGACAGTGAAACAAAGGAGCTTGAGCGTTGATTGAGTAGTTGAGTCACGATGTTAATGAATGAGACCAAGATAGGTGTTACGACAGCGAGACGCAATGAAAATCACAGCTGAAAAGAGGTTTAGGAAGTACCATAGAGAAATTATTGTTTTTATTCCGTCTCGTGATCTCGTCAAAAGTAACCGGCTCTTTCATTTCAAACTTTAAAAAAAAACATAAATTAAAACTTAAAACTTAGATTTGTGTTATCAAATCATGTCAGAAAAAATGTATATCGGATTACGGGATTGCCGTTCTTCATTGCATCCATCGTCCATGCATGATCGTTATCTAGGACACTTTAATAAGTATAAGTAAAGTTGTCTCAGTGTGCTTCGATGTCAATTGTAAACCAACGTTATTCTCAATTTTCATCCGCTGCGAATTCTTGAGGGCTGACATTATTATACCGTTCTGCAATCTACCTAGCCGCAGTAGATTGCGGACAGGCAAATAGCTGTGGTTTGCTTGACAATAGCGTTTTAATATGAGATGCCACGAGGGAGTCTTGAACGAAAAGAGACAAAGTAAAAAGGTTATATGATACGTTGCTGCACTAGGATTTTTGTTCTCTTGAGCTCATCTTGTTTGTCAAAGATTATTTGGATGTCCATGACAAGTTTAAAAATATCTAGAATGTCGATAATGTCTTGAAAATTGCATAATCTAATCGCAATCCTGAAGGCAATGCCGGAAACAAATACCAAAAATTTTTTGTTCATTTATGTGAATGTGTAATTAGAGCACAGTTTTGAATACGGAATATCTATATATATAAAAGGAGAAGCTGACTGACTGACTGAATGACTGACTGACTGACATATCAACGCAGGGCCTAAACTTATGGGTTAGAAACTTGAAATATTGCACAAGGGTTTCTTTTGTAACGTAGGGGAGCACTAAGAAAGGATTTTTGAAAATTCATCCCCTATGAGGGTCAAATGGGGGTTCAAAGTTAGTATGAAACTTTGCCGTTTCTGAAGTTATTCGAATGAAATTTGGTATGAAGGTTCTTCATTTAAAATTATGAAACACGTGCAAAATGGTTTTTAAAAAATAATCCCTTAAGGGGGAAAAAGGGGGGCGCAAACTTAGTATGAAACTTTGCCGTTTTTGAAGTTATTCGAATGAAATTCCATATGAAGGTCCTTAATTGAAAGTCATGAAACATGTGTAAAATAGTTTTTTAAAAATCATCCCTTAAGGGGAAAAAGGGTGGTGCAAACTTAGTATGAAACTTTGCCGTTTTTGAAGTTTTTCGAATGAGATTCAATATGAAGGTCCTTAATTGAAAGTCATGAAACACATGTAAATAGTTATAGTTTTTTGAAAATCATCCCTTAAGGGGGTAAGATAGTATGAAAGCTCTTTCGCATGCGCTAAAAGTATCCCTATCTTATTTGCAAACACTTTACTCAACTAAAGCCCACGCGGACGTAGTCGCGGGCAACAGCTAGTTGTAAAATATAGGTACACTACCATTAAAAGACGGAAACAGCGGTTTTAGTTTAGCCATGGACGATAGCATCAGTTGACGTAGCGGTTGTCCACGGTTTCGCTCCATTTATACCCAAATACAAATTTGGCACGTTCCATCATGGAATCTAACGTCGATAAGCTGGAAGAAAACACTACCTATCTAGTATTAAGCTCTCCTTCGTGTAAAATAGTTTTTTGGTGCAATAAAGACATTTTTCACTTGAATTCTATACAGTGAGTACATATTTTTTATTCGGGTAAGATCCTAATGATCAACTAATAGTCCGGTACAGGACCAGACGTACGTAACCTAATACGCTAAAAATTTGGTCACAAGAGCTTTAGCGTTTGCTTATCTTAAGTTGTTTTATTTTTTAGATGTCGTTAAATAAGAAATTTCAACAGATAGTTATTAACTAACGTAGCAAGTTGGCACGTATAACATAATTAGAGAAATGGATTGGTAGCCTCTACTAACCGAAACCCAATTAATAATATTTAAATGTAATGTAATGTAAAGTAGGTGGCTTTAGGGCCGCGTTTCTTAAAACTACAAATTATAGTTATTAATGTCAATTCGATGTAGGCATATAGTGCGTAGCTGATTAATACCTACAAATAATCTTCCTGCACGATATAAAACTTTGTCGTCCCAAATGTAGATATTACAAACAACCATAATAAATTCCGTATGAAGGCGTGACATTCTTTCATCGTAACTCCATTGAATGTATTATTAAATTATCTTATGTCATAGTGATTCTCAGAATTCGTACTCAGATTCCTGATCTCGCATACTGCTTGGCAATTTGAAACAAAATAATACCGCCAGAAGTACAGAGATATAAATGACTGATCGTAGTTTTTAGGGTTCAGTGGCTCAAAAGGCTAAAATAGAGAATCATAATTTGTTGCAGTCTTTTCCATTTACCTAGAACTTTGACATTTGTCAAGTTACATTGTCTTATACTGCAAGTATCTACAGGGAAAATGTGGAAACTACACTTTTGTAATTAAATCTTAAGAAAATAGTCTTTGAAGCACGGAAAAACCTTGGAAAAAACTGCGAGACTCGATTCCTGAACTATTACGTATTATACCTAATATGTAAGTATCTACAAATTCCAGATTCGACTTGTATCACCCGCTGAACGACCCTAAGCAATTCCCTATTATTTACTTCTGCTACTTACTACTGAACGCTGCTGGTTCCTGAAGCTGAAACCTCCGCTGCAGCCCTCCTTATTTGCTTCCATTGCTTGTCTAAGATTGGGTTAAATGCTTGCATGGTGCTTTTATAAAATAACAAATGAGTAACTATCTAATTTTCCTACCTACTATTTAAGCTTTGTGTTAGGTAAATGTGTATTATGTAAAAGAGCAATACAATACATAAATTGAATAAGCCAAATTGCGCTGTTTATTAATTTAAACTTAATTAAAATGTAATGCCTACATCTATAAACTAATAACTAATCTATAAACTTATTTCTATTATATATTTACAAATAAAAACTTGCCCCAGTTCGGTCTCCCGTGCAGTGGATGGCGCTACGCTTAAAAAGTGACGAAGTAAATAATAATCTGACGCAAAAGTGTTACAAAATGAGGCACTTCAAATAGGTACCTAGTCTGGCGAAACAAAAAAGTCCGAACTAAAAAACAAAAGTTTCGAAAAGCGGAAGAAAAAATTGTAAAACGACCAAAGAGGTCAGCATGCAAAAAAAACGCGATACATGCGAAACAAGAAAAAAGGTACAAATAACCAAAGCGGCCAAGCGGAGTCAATACACAAGACAGGATTTTTTTTAATGCGAAACATAAACGAAACAGGCCAATGTATTCTTCTGTATCTTCTTATTTTGCGGCAATTATAACCTCCGGCCGTGCTTCGGCAAATGCAATCGGCTCATCGGGGTGTGGTCGGCAAACAGCCGTACGACGACGAGAGAAAGTGTAGCCTATCCGCGGTTAGCGGTACTTCAGTACTATCGCTTGGGTCACCATGACTCAGGGTCTCAGAGGGACAAAGCAATGTATCAAGCTTGCGAGCTTGCTTGGCAACGTTCCTCAATATTTTGGTCATAACATGTTGAAATTGAAAGTTTGGATCGAATTACACACACATACCTACTTATCTATATACAGAGTAATCACAAAAGCGAGATTTGTGGAATAGAGTTTGTTTTTACAACAATATTTTCGTCTGTATTTTTTTCCATATTTCTTTATCATCATATTTTTATCATATTTCTTGAAATATCTTGGCTTACATTTTTTTACAACCGCAGCGTCAGGAAGTAGAGTGTAGGGAGACTACACAGAAGAATGTCCATTCTATTTAACATATAATGGCTGAAGCACTATCCACTAAAACAATGGCACACCGACACAGAATAACCAAAAAATATAACATAAACACAATATTTAAAAAGCACTTTTGAACAACAACAAAATAAGATTTTCAGAAAAATATGCACCGATTTTGGCCAAATTCTCTCCTCTCTTTAAAAAAAAGATTTAAGTAAATTGGACATTAATGTGGAAACAATTGTGAACATAATACATAAACAATATCCCTTTACAAAGGTGCTTAAAAAGTCACTGGTTTCAAAATGACAAACCCTTAATGAGCCGTTTTCAGAAGACCTAAAAAAAAAAATATTACCGCTGTCAAAAGAATGCAATTTTGGACCTCAGCCCAATAGCCATGTGTGATACATCATAAAATAGGTCTCAGCGAGCTGAACAATAGTTACTATGACGCCAACAGCCAAATGTTTGTCCTTCCGGAGTTATATTGTATTGAAAAAAAACTAAAATTTTCAATAAAATATAACTCCGAAACGACAAACATTTGGCTGTTGGCGTTATAGTAACTTTTGTTCAGCTCGCTGAGACCTATTTTATGATGTATCACAAATGGCTATTGGGCTGAGGTCCAAAATTACATTACTTTGACAGCCACAATTTTTTTTTTTTTTTTTTTAGCTCTTCTGAAAACGGCTCATTAAGTGTTCCAAGAAAAAAAAAACAATACCGAACTTATAACGAACGGGCCCGGAGGCGCGCGCGAATTCTCTGTGGAGATATCGACGCGTCGCGTCTAATTGACGCTTCTGGAATCCGAGGGCTTCCTACTTTGACTTCCTACTTCCGATCCTACTTTGGCCAAAGGCTAAAGGCCGGTTTCTCACGTTCCGTCACGCTCTTTTCTGAGAAATTTGACGAGACAACATTAGAGTTAAGTAGTTACTTAGCGAAATACTCAATTCAGAAATCGGCCGTAAGCCTCGCTGTACAGCGTGGCAATGCCGCCAGCCTTCTCGGAACTCTACCGGCTGACAGGGATTTGGCTCCAATATTTTATTTAAATTAGAATATAGGTTTTAGTTTAGTTTGTTTGGTAAATACTCCCTCAGTTATTATATTCTGCTTATTTCTGCAAACGTAAAAGATTAATTTAAATTTATTTTTTTAGGATGTCAATACCTATCTTAACGTTTTTCATAAAAAAGACATTAAGCCTACTTTCATTGCCGTGTAACTCGACTGTTAGAAGGTCGAAAAGTAGTAATCACATACTTATTTACGAAAATATCAAAAAATTAAAAATAGTTATTTTCAAGTAATCATTCTAATATTATTGTTAATAACAATAACTATGGTCATTCTTAGAACACGTCATTCAGAGTTTGTAAGAGAAGTTTTGAATGAATTGCTGGGATCATAGGGATTTAACGCGTATTAGTACACCAGTTGTTTCTCGTACATACAGTAAGTACCTGGGTGACCGAGCTTTGCTCAGTACTTTTTTGTAATATAAAAAATGTAATATTAAATTACAATAATCCTTTTTCAACAGAAATAGAACTTGGAAAAAAAACATCATGACTCGAACCGAGTCTCTTGAAAACGGCCCGAAACGGGTCGCCCGTTTTCCCGTCAGAACTATCCCAACCTTGCAGGTGGACGCTAAATTTACCTCTGTATGTTATTATAGCAAATTTAAATTGCCTTAAAACACGGATAAAACAACGTTTTCTAAAAATGTAACCTAGTTAGATCAATTAAACGCCCCCGAAAGCATCTGCCTACAAAATTTCGTGAAAATCGTTGGAGCCGTCTCCGAGATTCTGATTATATATAAATATATATACAAGAATTGCTCGTTTAAAGAGATTAGATATGTCAGTCTAGTCTGAACAGGGTGCCCGTTCCAACTTGGATATAAAAAAATACTCAGGTTAAAACTAGATCAACAAATGGTTATTGTAAGAGAACCATTGATCAATGTAGTCTGAAAATTCCCGCATTCTCTAAAATGACAGTTGCCCTTATAAAGGGCTTTTCTCCAAGAGTCGTCCGTCACACAAGGTAAGTAATAAGTACCTACCTACCATCGGCTGAGACATTTTGTAAACAGCTTTCCATCGTACGCTTGACTGTGTGCCGACCCACGACACACAAGCGACTTAATTTAGTAGAATACTTGAAATTAAGAACTTTGTATGTGTGTGACGTGTGCAAGTTATTATTATATTTTTTTCTTATACATAGGTATACACATAAGATCTCGCCTGTATCCTGAGGGGTAGGCAGAGACCACGATTGCCACCTGCCACGATCCTGACAAATCACCTGATCACATTGATCACTTTACCTCCTGCGGTTGACTGGTAGAAAATGCCTAGGCATTAAGTCCGCCGCATTGTACTATATTATAAATCACAAAAACCATTTTTTTTTGTTACCATTGCATAAAATCGTTTATACGTAGTTATTGGTAATGGTACACTACAATGCTACAATGTGCAAATTTCACTAGAGAAATCTCCCCCATCTTAAATTAATGGCGAGACTGCAAGGAGGATCTGGATTACACTGCAGTCGTGCAAACGTACGCCCCCGAGCCAAAGCTTTATCACCCGCGACAGCCGGGGTAATCCAAAGTTGCCACCCCTATTATAACGCGATAACACACAGAACGTCCGGCCAAATATTATTAATACCTCTTTTCATCGATAAAGCCCGACCTCATCACTCGTAACTAGGAGACCCTAATCTTAAGTGGCTTCACTACAAATTCTAACCAGTACAAATTAATGTACAATTCCGCCAATTGTACATTAATTTAATTGCAATTTTACTATGAAAATTCAATACCTAACTATATATATTTTAAATTACAAATTATATTATATTATATTATATTATATTATATTATATTATATTATATTATATTATATTATATTATATTATATTATATTATATTATATTATATTATATTATATTATATTATATTATAATATAATATATTATATAATAATATAATATAATATAATATATATTATATTATATTATATTATATTATATTATATTATATTATATTATATTATATTATATTATATTATATTATATTATATTATATTATATTATATTATATTATATTATATTATATTATATTATATTATATTATATTATATTATATTACATTTAATAAGGGCTAAAGTTAGCCAATGAGACAAAAAATTGCCCTATCCCGCAATGCGGAAAGACGTAAGCTCCATACGTTTTTAACGTCAACAGTAAATGGTGTTAATTTTCGGTTCATTTCCTTGCGGTTAATTTCAATCATTATTGTAAGATAAGTGCCGTTAACACAACAAAACAGTCGACATTTTGGAGTACAAATGTCTTCTTTTTAATTCCTTGCATAAATTCTAAAAGTTACAATACCCAAAATGTAGGTACGAGTATCTTGCGTGGCCCTTCTACACCTTGGTCGTTTTATTTCGCGAATTGATCCCGACGAAGTCGGAAGCAAGAGTTCGAGGATGAGGTACTGGATGCATTTTAGGTCAATGACCGGTTTTCTTATAATTCTAAATTCAAATTGATATTATAATGCTTTCTGCGACTCGGAAAATGACCAGTATTAAGCATAAATGACGACGACCGACTTGCGTGTGGCGCGTGCCTGATCTGGCAAAAATTTGATTATTTCCGCGGGCAAGGTTTATACTTGCGAATTAGGGTAAAAACGGTTTAAATTGCAGACATTATGTTAATAGAGTGGTTCTCTTCAACTTGATTTCGAAGATAGGCATTCTATTTTAGAACCGGAGAATAAATGCTTAGCTGATTGTAGTAACGATACCCAATACAAACGAACACTTCACTGAAACTACGTTTTACCTCCCTACTTAGAAGGGGCACTGATGTTCTTACGCAATAGGTACGTAATGTTTGTCAACAAGATCTACCTATGGACAACCCTTTTGATTTGTAAAGTAGCGATAGAACTTAGCGCTTCAGTACAAGCAAGGTAAAGCACACATAAGAAAGTATGTAGGTACCTATGCGGGATAACAGGAAGGTTAACGTAAACTAGGTCATCAAAAAGCAACGTGCTGATAATTATTATTACACTCACCCTCCTGAAACCGTTTACTGCGTCGCACTGATTTAAAACAGCTTCACCAACGTTTTCCCACTTCTGATAAAAACTATACACTAATAGCACTATTTAGTGTACACTACATGGTTACACATTGTTAATTTAGGGGTAAAAGTGTTGTTTTTAGTGTGTAACTAGCCGGGATGATATCGATTGACGGGCGCGCGGCCGCGCGGCTCGGTCTGTGTGCCGCCACCCCGGTGCGCACGTTTTCCTCGTTTTCCCGCCACGCGCCGCTGGGGGTGATTTCCTTCGCAGTTTCTGTCCAATAACACACTCCCTTCTCATATTTTACACCGTGTAACCAAATATAAAATGGATAGACAGATAGAGAACACTTTATTTTACACAAACCAATTCAAGAGCGGATTGTTAACTTCTAAAATCAATTTAGTTTCTTTTTAAAAATTAACATGGTGCTTGTTTATGAATTAACGTAACATTTACATACAGGCACATACATTGCTTCTAACCCCACACTAGGATATCCTGCTTCTTATTTACATAGATAATATAATTATTTTGAGTCAGACAACTTCGACGTTTATTAATAATTAGAACTATATTGCAGACTTACCCCCGGTTTCTCGTACATTAACAAGCTGTTAATCTACTGTTAACAGCTGTCAGTTCGCCAAAGTGCATACGAAAAATATATTTGACAGGTGTTAACAGTAGATTAACAGACTGTTATCGTACGAGAAACCGGGGGTAAATCACTGTATACCAGCAAGCGGTACAAAAAATAAAATTTATTGTATAGCAAATTTAGGCTATTACCCAGGGATTAAGTTCACATAACATTTTGTTTTATTACGAACTTGATGTATCGGGTATAACATTCAAGGAACATTTTATATTGTTTAAATTAAACTAAAGAACCCAACATCGACCGCACAAAGTCATAGTGTAGAGTCGTTAAGCCCATTACACAATGAAAACAAATTAGGTATAAGAATAAGGAATAAGAAATAAGGAACCAGGTATAAAGAATAGCACAGAAATCAATAATGTCTTCCTTATTCTTGAATTGTGTCTAGCTCAACGGTGCTGCCATTGCTGAATTCCGCTATTCCTTATTCCTTGTTCCTTATTTCATATTCCTTATTCTTATACCTTATTTTTTTCATTGTGTAATGGGCTTTACTGTTTTCGTCCAGGTAGGGTTTTGGTTCTCATTATCACGAACAACTTTTGGTATGGAAAAAAAACTTTGAAATCGCAAAAATATTTCAGCTGTTCCTGTCATTTTCAAGCCGATGTACAATTAGGGACTCCATGTCACGGCGGCTATAAGGTAAAGATGTATATTATAGCACGATATATCTCATTACATCTTTCCATAGAAATCGTCAGGAGACCACACACGACAGCTATAATATATACCTACATCTTTACATCTTCGTATCTTAAAGGTACTGAGCGGTCTCTAAGCTATACATCCTGGGATGTAATGTATATTATAGCCGCCGTGTGTGAAGTCCCGGTATTGTATTGTACTCAATAGCCTGTGACGTCAGCTGGTTGAAAGTTGCAACGCGGCAATGTTACTTCCCTAGCTACTTACAGATGTATTAGCGGATTCTTTCGCATTTGACACAAAATAAAACGTTTATTCACCACATTTCTCGTAAAGAAGACATTGAATAGACTAAAAGTGAACATCAAAGTTCCGGTGAACGCCTTATAAATGGACACTAGAGAAAGTGATGCACTGATGCTACGAATAGCTACTTGATCTTTTGTAGGCGTTTTCATAAAACTTCAGTTCAATAAGACATTACAATACATTGCATAGACCTACCTACTAATATAATCGTATAGTAACGATTTGTAGTTTTACGAAGCGCGACCCTTCGACGCGACCCGACCCATATGATCAAGAATATGGACCGCTGTCCATATTCTTGATCATGGGAAAATCTACTTCTATTCAAATATTGATCCGTAGTGTTAACAATTTCGTGACGACTATAGTAAGATAAACCAGAACATTTTGCAACAAAAATGCAAATAATAATCACCTATGGTCGACTGTACAAATGATCATAAAAAACCGAGACAAATCGATTTATTCGATTACGATGCCTGCATAGTTTGGTACACAGATTAAAAAGACAGTTTTGTACAGGCAACACAACATTTAAAAAGTAAATTGTCATTATTTGAAATTTGAAATCCAACGTTGATTTGTGTTAGTTTTTCAAGTATTTCAATATAAATGTTTGTTTCGTCCCTGAATAAGATTGATTTTTTAAACAAAAATAATTCCTGAGTGCATTATCTAAATATGCAGACTGAAGTGCTAGAACTCGAAACCAAAATAATAAATCATGAGGCTTACGGAAATTCGTAAGTAGTATAACTTGTTGCTTTCTAGCACTCTTCGGCTTTCACTGTATAATTTTTAAACAAAAAATTAACACTTTTAAATTTTTTAGCTACAAATGGTCTCCCAGAGACTTTGAGTTGGGCTCGGCTCTCGGTCAGGGCAAATTTGGGCACGTCCACATAGCCAGAGAGAAAAAAAGTGGTTATCTTGTGGCCATCAAAACTCTATTCAAATCGCAGATCCAGCAATCCAAATGTGAGCGACAAGTCTTGAGAGAGATTGAGATTCAATCACATTTAAAGTGAGTAATGTTTATTAAAAGCTTTAGCATTTTTAGTTTTTTTCCTGTATAGCTAATCCGTGACTTCGTTCACGCGGTACCTAGTCAGAAAAAGTTATGATAATGTTAATCCAGGTTAGTCATCTGTGTGACACATTGGGCTTCATCCATTTTGTGCATGATTGGGCTGCACAATAAAATGGATGGTTGATTGGGCTCTGTGATGATTAAGCCCATATTCTCGACTTCTCTCACAGGAGAGATGTGAACCCTGCAGTATGATATAGATAATAAACATCTTGTGAATTTTTCAAAATAATTTCTACTGAACTATAGGGGACAGCTGCTCAAGCTTGGTAAAGTACTGTTAATACTCTCTGTCCTACATTTACTATAGAGCACTTGGATTTGTCATACACTCCTGCAAAAACCTTCAGGAAATTAAATCGATTGTATTTTAGTTCTATGAATCTCTGCCCTGGGCCTGCTTTTCTGACCCTGTATATTGTTTAGACACCCAAACATCCTGCGGCTACTAACCTGGTTCCACGACGAGCGCCGCATCTATCTGGTGGTGGAGTTTGCAGCTGGTGGGGAGCTTTACAAGCATCTTACCAACTCACCCAAGGGACGCTTTCCTGAGGCCAAGGCAGCCAAATATATTTACCAAGTAAGTTTACTGTTTTAAATAAGTAGAAACATGGGATCTGGGGTGCAATTACGTAAGACTCCACTGTATGGAGTTGTCTGATTTAGCCCTGTGGTTCCCGGTATGTCACATTCTGGGACTTTTTTCCAATTAGGTATCTCATACTCCTACTCCGAACTGTGTACATTCTGTAGAATTGTCTAAAGGCTTAACCTGATAGAGTGGAAAGTTACATAATATAAGGGCTGGCCCAAAAGGTCTATGGGCCTAAATTAGTTTATTTTTTCAGCTCATAGTGCTGTTCATTTAAGGCTCTCTTTATAATTATGTACTAATTTGTGTAGATCAAAGGTTTTTGTGTAGTCAGTGAAACTTTAAAATACATCTCTTTTTCCTTTCTTCTTCTTTTTCCAGGTTGCAGATGCAGTTGAGTACTGCCACCAACACCATGTCATACATCGAGACATCAAGCCAGAAAACTTGCTGGTATCCCTTGATGGGGATATCAAACTTGCTGACTTCGGCTGGTCCGTACATGCTCCTTCAGAAAGGTAAAATATGTAACTACTTTGTAGATAACATAAAAAAGCATGGTAACCATTTCATCTAATTACACTACATTAGCTCTATACAGTGTGTCCCTGGATAAAGTGCAATCCCGGAAGGGGATGAAACTCGACCATGAATCATTGACTAGAAAAATATAAAAAAAAATTATAAAAAATTATTGTAGGATTTATTGGTATTTTAAGATTTTCATGTTTCATTAAGGACTCTATGTACAAAAGTATTGATTTCTTCCAAAGTAATGGGTCTATTTCTTTGAAATAAAAAAAAAAACAGTATGCCGAATACCTGGCGATGACCATGAAATAATAAATAGTCCGCAAAAAAGTAACTATCTTGGGTAAAAAAATGTATTTTTATGAAAAAAATGATTTTTTTAGACGTTTATTTTAAAAAACTTCAAATTACTAAAAAAATGTGCCCTATAACTATGTAATTTTATAGCTTACTTTTATTCTTTACCATTTTAGCTTCCAAATAAAAAAAAACAATGTTCTAACTAAAAAAACACGCTATCTACGAACTTTTAAAGTGGAGCCTAATCGTGTTACCGTGCAGGTAGAGACCGTTTTTTCCATTGTTTCCGTCCTACTCTGTGCCCTTCGGCAGTCGCAGTCCTTTTGTTCTACACTCAGGTAGAGGGAAGGCGAGGGGAGGGGAGGCAGGGGGTTCGAAACAGGACTTACACAGTCGCTCCGATATTCTCACCGCTGCTACTACTGTTCTCGTTCTCGCATTGTGTTCTCGTTGATTTGTTATTAAGTTTTTGTTACATTGTTGACTGTTACGTTTTCTACTGTTCGTTACGTTTGGACTGTTCCTGTTCTGCTGTTAAGTGTTGACGAAATGCCGCGATTGACAGAACCTCGAGAAATAGCCGACATTATTATGGCATGTCACATGGTCGCACAACAGTCGCTCGGACTGCATACATAAATGCTTTCCCGGGCAGACTCATACCCTCAGCTCGAAATTTTCAAGAGATTCATAGGAGGCTCTCCAACATTGGACTTGGTTTGGCACGAGATCGCCGTGAGCAACCAGCTGTCGTTATTGACAATGCGATAGAAGAGGCCATTTTAAACGATCTGTTTGCTGACCCTACAACAAGCATAAGACGATTAGCGTTGCGTCATGGCATATCGAAGACGTCTGTCTGGCGAATTTTGAAAAAGGAGGGATTGCATCCTTTCCATTACCAACGAGTACAACATTTACACGAAAATGTAGATAATCGTCCAAGATGCGTAATGTCGACGTGGATTCTAAGAAAAATTACAGCTGACCCAAATTTTCCCAAACGCATTTTTTGGATGGACCAAGCGACGTTTACCCGAGACGGCAGTACAAACTGCAGAAATTTGCACCAGTGGTCTCACGAAAATCCACGATTGAAGCGGGCATCTACTTTTCAAGTAAAATTTTCAATAAACGTATGGGCAGTCTTAATCGACGACATTTTAATTGGTCCAGTCATTTTACCCAGAACCCTAAATGCTGAACGTTTTTTAGAATTACTACAAAATTTACCCATGTTGATGGAAGATGTTCCCCAGGCTACGAGACGGCGTGGGCGTATGTATCTCCAAATGGATGGATGTCCTGCACATTATGGGCGGGAGGTGCGGCGATTTTTGAACGAAAATTACCCGAACCGGTGGATTGGCCGAGGAGGGCCAGTAGGCTGGCCAGCGCGTTCACCTGATCTGACACCCCTAGATTATTTTTTATGGGGTGTCATGAAGCAAAGTGTATACAGCACGCCAATAAATACCGAAGCACAGTTGCACGACCGAATAATTCAGTGCGCAAATGACATTAAAAATGATCCAGGAATGAATCGCAGAGCCACTAACCAAATTAATATTCGTGCAGTAATGTGCTTGCAAAATCGAGGAGGCCATTTTGAACATTTAATGCATTAAATAAAAATGCAAAATTGTAAATTACGGATAATTTTATTAATAAAGTTATTGTGATTAAAGTCTGACTTTTATTACCTACTAAAATGTAAATAACTCCTACCTAGCCAATTTTTTAGTTAGAACATTGTTTTTTTTTTTATTTGGAAGCTAAAATGGTAAAAAATAAAAGTAAGCTATAAAATTACATAGTTATAGGGCACATTTTTTTAGTAATTTGAAGTTTTTTAAAATAAACGTCTAAAAAAATCCTTTTTTTTTCATAAAAATACATTTTTTTACCCAAGATAGTTACTTTTTTGCGGACTATTTATTATTTCATGGTCATCGCCAGGTATTAGGCATACTGTTTTTTTTTATTTCAAAGAAATAGACCCATTATTTTGGAAGAAATCAATACTTTTGTACATAGAGTCCTTAATGAAACATGAAAATCTTAAAATACGAATAAATCCTACAATAATTTTTTATAATTTTTTTTTATATTTTTCTAGTCAATGATTCATGGTCTAGTTTCATCCCCTTTCGGGATTGCACTTTATCCAGGGACACACTGTATTAATTACTTAAGAAAGATTAAGATTAAAAAAATACCTGTGTAATCTCCTTTTATATGTACAATAAAGTGTTCTCTGTCTATCTATCTATCTACTTAGTTAGAGCATCTCTTTACACTTTCTGGTAGTTGAAAATAAGTATAGATAACTGGTCTCAGTTCCCTTATAAAATAAATAAAATAGTGATATCAAATTGGTGTCTCAGACAATAAGCCCAGATAAGATTGCTGGTGATGTGGGATAGCTTGGCTTATCCTCTGACTGAGAATTTATGCATACAGTACTTACAGCACAATTCTAAATACACACCAAATTCTGTAATGAATATTCAACGGCATGTTAACCTCTACATGCACGCACTGTACTCAGTTAAATTATGTGCTTTCAAACAAAACTATAAAGTTGGTTCACGACTAGACATTCAGACTAATTGAAAAAAAGTAAGAATTTTAAATAATACTGGCACTTAATCGTTATCTTTCCCCAGACGGAAGACAATGTGCGGCACCCTAGACTACCTCCCTCCGGAGATGATAAACCGCGAGGTGTACGACGTTAGCGTGGACCACTGGTGCATTGGGGTGCTACTCTATGAGTTTCTGGTGGGGAAGCCGCCCTTCGAGAGTGAGGGAAATGAAAAGACGTACGCGCGTATCCTATCACTGGATATGACGTACCCGGAACATGTGCCTGCTGGCGCTAAGGACTTAATCTCGAGTGTAAGCACACTATAGCCCTTTCAGTTAAACGCTAGGTGTGTAAGATGTTAAGACATACGCGCGAGTCCTCGTGTTGGACTTGCCTCCATTGGAAGACCAAGCATAGCATAACATACATACAGGCACATACATTGCTTCTGGCCCCACACTAGGATACCCTGTGCCGTGGGAACCAGAAACAACAATGTCACAAACATTGTAAACATCCAAGACCTGGGTTCCTTTTTATTTGTCCCTAGCCGGGATCCGAAACTAGGACCTCTCGCGTAATCTTAAATCTAATCCTTATCTCCTCAAAAAGGAGTGTTCTATTGGTCAATCCAATAACTTTTATGGACGATATGGCTTTATGAGGAAAGTGAAATTTTTCATGTATGTTCCACTTTTCATTCTGATGTATAAATACATCTGCCAGTTTTTATATTCTCTAATTGATTTACATTTGCCAAATTATCAAATGCGGATAATAATATTACCACCTATGTCCAATATCAACTTCATGTTCTTTATTTACTTTTTACACCACCTGTACTTACGACAAATGACAAAGTTTCTCATGACAATCTCTACTCTATCAATATATTACATCAGTTGACGTTCAAAACTAGAGGTAGTCAAACTCATTTTGTTTTGGTTGCAGCTGTTGAAGACTTCAAGCAAAGAGAGATTACCGCTCAGTGGAGTGAAGAATCACTACTGGGTGCAGCAGTTATATACACCGAGTTCAAATCATTCTTGACCTTAATTTAGAATTGGACTAATTAATTAAACACAAAACTTCATAACAACAGGTTAGTTCATTTATTTTATTGTCCAACAACTTCACAAATTCAAAGTAGTAAAAAAGAGAGATATGGAAGGAAGACCGGGGCTTAACAAATGAAACCTTTTGGGATACAAGTAATTTAAACAACAAGATGGAACACCAATATTTAGGAATGTAAATTACCTAGTTCATCATATTTTTTCTCATAATATGCCTCCTGTAAAAAAACAAAACATGCTAAACAATCCATTTTCCATACACAAAACATTTTTATTGCACATTGAAAATGAACTGATGTGGGTAATGTTTCATGAAAACAGGAGTTTATATCATCCTCTCAAGTTTTTTCATAATTATTGACACGGACGTCTCTCAGATTTACAGACTATATCCATAGTCTTTGACCCATTTGAGTCCTTCCCTGGTTTTGCCAGCAGGTTTGTACTCGAGGCCGATCCAATCGGTGTACCCACAGCTCTCGACAAGCTCGAGGATCCACTTGAAGTTGATCTCCCCAGGGGTGTCTGGCTCGCCACGGTTGGGCACTTGGGCTATCTGTAAAATTTTTATAATTATTAATTTTCTTGAGACTTTTTGTCAGAGGAGTCCGACGAGGTTTCGCTGATTCATCACATCGGCCTATGCTTGTCCACTGCTAGACATAGGCCTCTCCCTTTGCACGCCACTACGCACGGTCCTCGGCTATTTGTCATCCAGCTATTGCCAGCCGCCTTGCAAAGATTATCGCTCCACTGAGTCCGAGGACGTCCTACACGACGTTTACCGATCCGCGGTCTCCACTCAAGAACTCGTCTACCCCATCGGTTATCAGTTCTTCGGGTGATATGGCCGGCCCACTGCCACTTCAGCCTGCTAATTACCTAATTAACCCACCTGGGCTATGTCGGTGACTTTGGTTCTCTGTGGGATCACCTCGTTTCGAATTCGATCTTTCAGAGAAACCCGAGCATAGCCCTTTCCATAGCACGCTGAGCGACTTTAAATTTGTAGACCAGCCCCACCAAGAGTGTCCATGTTTCGGCACGGTATGTCATATACGCTGATTTCGCTGATTCGTAGAGCTTTAGTTGAGATTTGTGTAGTAAGCCTCATCATGGTCGATACCATTGTACGAAGATAATCATATTCAACAGCAAATAGGATCTGCTTCAATAATTAAGAAAAGTTTTCTTTTCTTTACATTCTATAGATCAGTTTTCTATAAAACAACACTTTATTTTTGAAAAGTTCAATAAATTACTTATTATTGAAGCTATTACTTCGAAATAAACTATATTAATAACTTAATTAGCTATATTTCCTTTTTATGTTTTAAGTTATTTATGTTGGACTTTTATAATGTGACCTGTTTAATCTCTTGACGATACCCATGGTGAATCATAATTATTTTTAGTTCTTTTAGTTTATGTCTGTGGTTTAATTAATTAGAAATATCAAATTACCTGAACATGTCCTACGTAAGGCATGAGATTCTTTATGTTGTTGGACAGGTCTCCACAGATGATCTGCATGTGAAACACGTCCAGCTCTAGTCTTAGGTAAGGGCTGTTTATGCGCTTAATGATCTCCACAGCTGAAATATATTGACATGACATTACGTACAGTTATAAATATGTGACTTTATAATATGGCATTTAAACTTGGCTAAGCATGGAAGATGAGAAAAAGATATTAATAGTGAAAGATTGGCAATACAATACTTCATTCTGAAGTATGTAGTCTAATGGGTGTTTAATTGTTTATAAGTACTCCAATGAAGAGCATTATTTATGGAGTGACTACTCTCAAGTATGTTTCATAAAGAATGAAATAATTGTGGCATTTTAGTGTTAAAAATAATCTATATAAATATTACTTATTTGATATTTAGCATTGGTCTTTTCGAAAATAATATGGGCCTCAATTATTTTTACCTTTTTTGAAGTCACTCAGCATATAATTGGGCACAGAACGCAGGTTGATAGGCTCAATCACTCCCATGATATTGGCAGCCTTCAGAAGACTGACAGCAAACTTCAGATTGCTTTCATAGGTCTCCCAGTTCTTGGCTGTGACAGTGTCCAATTTTCCTGCCATAATGTGGATTTTCTTACAATCTAGTGCCTTAGCATAGTCAATAGTCACTTGTAGGTCTCTCTTGAATTCCTCCTCCTTGCCAGGGACTGCCGAAATTCCTTTGGTGACATCATCTGAAAAGAATCAAGTACCTATTTGATATTTTTTTCGTAAATTTGAACTCAAGATATTTCTGATATGTGATACAAATATTTTGAGATCACATACCTGTTTTAATATTTATGAGAACTTGTTCAACTCCGGCTTTAGTTTTGGCTTCCCTCACTTGCTCGATGGAAAAGCCAACTGGGAAGCTAGTCTCCACTGCCTTGAAGCCAGCAGCTTTGGCCATACCATATCTTTCCAGAACAGTAGCCCCCTCAGGGAACATGAACGCTAAGTTGGAGCAGAACTTCATTTTCAGCAACTTTACTGCGCACTTGGGACCTTGAGAAACAATGAAATACTCTTTAACTTCTGCCCACTATTTATACTATTCTTATCAATGAGTGGTAGGTTGCCACTTGTTTACATTATCCCATATCTCGTCACCGCAAATAGGTAGATACATGTCAGTGAATAATTGCTGTTGTGACACTTAATTAAAACACAGCTGTTTAAATTTTGGAGTCTTATCATTCCACAAAGTTAATTTAAAAAAATTCTCTATGCTACTGAATTTTCTTTCATAAAAGATGAGATGCCTGTTTGAATATGCATGAAAATAAAATAAACATTTTCGGTATAACCATATCTCATTGAATGTGACTTAAAAGTGTTCTCTATCTATCTATCTATAAAAAATGCCTATAGGTAAACTTTCCTAGGTATTTTGGAACATTTCAGTTATAAAATACTTAACTGTTCATTATTAATTTTACCTTCTACTTTCATAGCACCATGTAAATAACTAGTAACACATACAGATGAATACTCTGCCAATTTTAAGAGAAAGCTAATCCCAAACCCAACCCTTTTAAAACTTATTCTTGCCTTTCGATCAGCCAGACCAGCAAAGGTGAGGACGCGAGTCGCGCGCGACAACGTCAAAAGTCGCGAGAATTTGACAGTTAATGTACTGGAAAGTCGCGACTTTTGATTTGACGTTGACGCGCGCGACTTGCGTCCTCATACTACCTTTGCAAGGCTAAGTTTGTTATTTCTGTCAGGTTGACACCGTTGACAGAATCACAGAACGGTGTTGCCACTTTCCGAATATTTCTAGTGGCAACTGCAATCACAGCTCGAAGCTGTTCTCTATGGACCAAGCATTTTGCTGGCTAGCTATCCCCGTAAAAGCTCAGACACAACAGGTTTTTAACTGCCGCACTGTGGCCTAATTATGCGCACGAAATCCAGAGCAACTCCAATCTTCCATACTAATTTGAGAGTTAGACGATTGGAATCGATCAAGATTTGGTGCGATCATATAGGGCTGGTATTGTCCAATGCAATGTAGCTGTACGTATTCAAAAATGTGTCAAACCTCTGGTTTCTGCCTACCCCGTAATTTACAGTTTTCTCATAACTGTCATGACTTCGCCGATGTCAATAACGCCAATATATTCAGAGGAGTAAGCAGGGACAACAAATCGTTAGGCCACATTCTAGGGAACTCAACACAATCTCCTGTCCTGTTCCCAAACTAGGATACTGTTTGCTATTGTAACCAGGCAGGGACATCTCAAACATATAAATACACCCAAACTGAGGCTATTCATGTAAATAAAAATACAAATATATTTTTTGTGATAATAAAACTGCTTTTCAAATGTACGGCGGCGCCCAGTGAGAATCGAACCCACAACCTCAGACGTGATAATCGGACTAATAACGCTCTACTAGACAAAACGAGGCAGTCGAACTCACTCGAAGTCAAACCCATAGAACAAAAGTTGATGAGCTTTAATTTGTTGAAGAACCCCTGACGCAACTCAAAAGAAACACGTTTGTCGTGATTAAATATTTAATAATTCATTGTTTTAATTTATATCAGTACAATGTAATAAATATACATAATACTTACTTCTTTTTATCGAAAATACAATTCAATTAGTTCCTTTATTCTTGGACAATTTTTATGTTTTATAAAATTTAAAAGTGAAACAAATTTATCATACGTTATTAAATTAATAATAATCACTTAGGAAATAATAATGGCCACTTTAGAGTCGACATTTTCCAATATTTTGAAGCTTAGATGAGAGGGGGCAATTAATGGTACTTTAATTACTTGCTGAGTTGCTGCTCATAATTATTATGTATTTCATTCACTCTATCGCCTGTTTCTGAATTGAGAAATTCATGAAGTAAATACATTAAATGTCTACTACTGCCTAGCTCAATTCAGAAAATAGTAGTATGAGACTTTGTTAAGTTATTAAGTAAATAATTTTACAAATGCTGGACTTTAAACTTGACCAAATTCCTTACACTTCGCGTGTGCTCATGTCGTCGACACAAGGGACGCGGGATTTGACGTACAATTTCTTTCTAATATCTCAGAATTTAAATTCTTAATTTTTTTTAATAATAATAAAAAAAACTCTTACATCGCTGAGTCATCCCGACTTCGCGAATTTTTATTTTAAGTACCTATTTGCCGGACCTTAAACCAGTATTTTCGAAGAGCCCGATGACTTGTTAAATATTGAAACAATGCCAACTATGCGGTTAACGTAAGTTTCGAAACTGGAGACATAAAAATAACCATTACGATCTTAAAATTAATCGTAAACTTAATAAAGTCCTATTGGATGCTTATGTAGAAAACACACTTACCGCTAAAGTACTTATTTATTTATAAATGCCGACTAATGCTTGTGCTGACTGTTTGCAGTCTTCATAATAACAAGAGGTAATATGGTTTATTATGTCTAGACGCGGAAGGAATAAGCACTTCAGTGTACTGAGCGGCTTAGAAGAGTCCAGTGAGTCTCCATAAGCTATTTATTCTGCTCATCAGTACAATAGTTTCACACATTTGCATTTAGATTTTTCATAGCGAGTTTATGAAACAGATTATTTGTATTTGGTCTCATAATACTTAGTAATTGTTTGTAATGGTGAATAGGAAAATATATTTCTTAAGTTTTACCGGATCTTTCCGAAACGAAGATCTTTCAGATTTTCTTAAGCACTTTTCAGGATCTTAGTACCATCGGACATAGTGGGTCATTTAAGTAATATCCGACTGGATATTAGTTCAATTACATAAATGACCACAATCCGACTGGATTGTGGTGACAAACATCTTAGTGAATTCGGATAGTTTATAGGCTTTTTGTTGCTAACGCTGCTCGTGCCAAAATGACCACAAAGACCTGTCTATATAATGTTAATTTTCGCACTTTGAAGCTCACAGTAAAGTATAAAAAGAAAACGGAAAGAAATCTTTCTTTGGCCACGGACGGAATAATACATTTCACATTTCAAATCGTTATCTTCATACACCACCACGAACATCGAAACTTTACTAATTTTTTTTCTTACTAGAGGCGAGTCTTCCCCATATGCCACTTTTTTTTTAAATACATCCGAATCAGTTAAGAAAAGTAGAAAACTCTGAGTAGGTAGGGGGCCGATTTTTAAATCGAGACTTTACACTAAGTAAATAATTAAGTAACGCGCCGTCACGCTCTTTTCTAAAGTTTAAGGAGACAGCGCTATAGTTAAGATATACCTACTTAGCGAAATTCTCAATTCAGAAATCGGCCCTGAGTTGGACGTATTCATAAGTTTTATAAGATCGAACACTGTTTGTTTTCGTAAAACATCCGAAACTTCCGTCAATTGATGAAAATATTGAAATACGAAAGATAATGGAGCGAGCAGATATTATGTCCCAGGTGGATATGTACTTCGACCATTTAGTTAGGCGATGTAATAGCTAAGGGTAACTACCCGAAAAAAGATAAAAAGTACCCGGCGTGCGCGCCAGGATCAGGATCGTGACAAAGCCTGGTCTCCGCATTTTTTTTTACGTAGCCTCCATTTTTGTGTCCCACTGCTGGGCAAAGGCCTCCCCCAGTTCAGTCCAAAGTTTTCGGTCCTGGGCCACCTCAGACTACTCCGGCAGGTGTTGATCGAGATCGTCTCTCCAACGTCTCCTAGGCCGGCCTCGACTTCGATGTCCGCATATCCCTCGGAAATACAGGAGTGAATTTATGTGCGTATATTCTAAGGTCGCTAGTGTACAGCATAATGAGGCATATAGTTATAGAATCAAGGCTGCTAAGAGCCATACTTTCCAAATATGAGCCATCTAGTGTATTTCGAGTTTAAACTATGGATTTTTTCAATTTGGTAACAAAATCAGCAAAAGACCACTTAAAACCTCATACAAATCTCATATTGGGTTCAAACGCTGCTAAGTGTTACCGCGTTGGGAATCAAATACGGCAAAGTGGCTTGTGGCACTTTGCAGCCTTTGATTCTATATGCCTCAATTAGGGCGAATAACAAGTGCTGTCACATTGGGAGATTATCCCGGCATCAAATGATTGAGCTAAGTATTGTGTTTAATTCATAATTACCCGAATCCGGAATATTTCACATGTAGGGTAACATCTGAGTTGATTTAACTTTATTGGGTCTAAGAGCGCTAAGATCGTGAAAACCTACCTTTGATTGATTTCATTATGTAGGTATTCTTAGTAACAATGCTGTCAATTATTACTTTCTTATTGTTTTATTATTGAATGTAATTCCCGGTGTACGATAAAGTATATTGTAAGTGTTTATGCCCGCCGCGACTAGATATTTTCTCTAACGTTAGTAGTAATAACAATGTTTTTAGTTGTAAACACAGCCATATTGTAAAGTTTCGTAATATAACCTATTTAATTACCATCATAGCAGGGAATGCGTCACTAAGTAGTTGTCAATATAGTGAAATTTATTATATAACGCAGTCAATCTCAAAAATACCCTGTAGAAATCACTGTCCATAATATTATTATTAGTCATGGCAACAACAGTAGTATTAAAGAAAATTAATTACATTACCTATTAAAAGTCAACACCTTGTGGACTGGAAATTGCTAGTTTCATAATTTCTTAGCAAATAATGTCAACGTGTTACTTATATAAAAAATTAATTACATTACATAATTCTTTCATTAAATTGAGATAAAATTACAACAAACATTTTAGAAACCGTTGTTTGTGCCGTCAGTCATAGTCAAAACCTAATTGCTAAACTAGGAGGAGGTAAAAATATACATAGAATAAAATTATGTATCTACCAATAAATTTGACCTAGGCATGGTAAAAACGGCGTCTAGGTGAACAACCTTACAAACTAGTGAGCGTCATATAAGTAGTAGTAGAAGTAGTCTACCAGTCCATTAATCTCATTGTAACTGGTGATTTTGCCGAGAGGATAAAGTCGAATTGTATGTCGAGTTCTCCATCGTAGCATACGCGCCATCTCTGGATGATCTGTGAAAAGAAACCGCATAATTATGTTTTACAAAAAGATTCTAATAAGAATTAGAATCACGGTCTCTGCGTACTCCATTACAGACGTGAGTTTACGTAATGCAGTCCATTTATTTCAAATATATAAATTCAAATAAACAAAAAAAAACAGCCTATAATAGGGTCACTAACTGTTATAGTGACCTTATTCTAGTATATTCTTATTATAATAACTATAGGGCACTGTACATAATGCATGTCCTAACAATCGAAAATAAAAAAAAATACACACAGCTGCCTGTTTCAGTAAACTACAATTCGTTGTTCACTATGACAATTAAAAAGGTATACGTATGGATTTATTTCATCATCAACCCATTATGTCCCCACCGAGGGGCACGGGTCTCTTCCCTGAGGAAGGTATAGGCCATCCACCACAGGGGGCCAAGTCCGGATTGGTGGAGGCTTGTAAGACTAGTGGTCTAGTGGCTGGTCTTACTGTCAGAAGTTTCCAAGCCGCCCTATTATGGCCCTTTTACACGAGGCCAATAGCTGAGACAAGCCCATTATGGTCTCTGACTTGGCTTAACGACTGGCATCTATCGACGGCAGCCGGCACCAACTGCTTAACGTGCCTTGCGAAGCACCGGACCGCTCGGAAAAATGCCACTAGCGTTAGTCATAGACGGTCACCCATCCATGCACCGTACGCGCCCAATGTTGCTTAACCTTCGTGATCGTTTAAGATCACTCAGGCAGCTTGGGCTACGATGGATTTATTCACTTTATATAAGTAATCAATTTATAATCTTATTAGGAACCACCACACTTATGTCGTTACATAATTTTACTAAGGCTGGTACGACGATACCTTTGCGAGTAAAACTTGTAGTTCCATGTCGACGAATCTTTTTCCCGGACACATGCGCTTGCCGCGACCAAATGGTGCAACTAAGGACGCCGCGTGGGGCTCCTGGATCGTGATCCACCGCTCCGGAAGGTACTCGCGAGCTCGCCAGAAGTTCTCTTCACGACGACAAGCAGCACCCGTGTGAGCTAGCACGAATGTCTGCAAAATACGCGCCAGTTAAAATCAAGAAATCAGAAATCAAAAATTTATTTCAACGTAAAGAATTTACATTCTGCTTGTTGAATGTCAATGTACATACAGTTATGTATAATGTTAGCCGCTGTCTTGGGGCCGTCTGTAGTGGAGAAAAAGGCAGCGAAAAAAAACTCCACTCTGACCATCTTTTCTCAAATCACCTTAAAGCTAATACAAATTAGGTATGAGTGTTCGTATACCAAGAATATCAAGATCCATGAGTGCAATCAATACTTGCAAAGTCAAACATCATTTAATATTCTTAAAAGGTAATAAAACACCAATGCTGCGGCCAGACACACGGACGGCATCACCCGTTCACGAGCGTAACGCAGAGGTCAGCCATCGCCAGTCTCAACCATATTAGAGTGAGATAGGCGACCCGGCCACGCGCCACCATTCGCAGGGCCTTTGGCAAACTTGTGTGATAAAGTTCTTGTCAGTTATCTATGATAATAGCATAGTTTTGGTATGCAATCACAGCGTCTGTACATTTGTATGAAATTTATTAAATCCTATATATTATGATGATCTACACTACAGAATACCAATAACTAGCTCGCTTCAAACTTAACGCTACGGCTATTTTGACCAATGTTTTTTTTTTTTTTACAAAACTATTAAAGATACAACTTTCAAACATTCTACAAAAAATCAAAGACAAATGTATCTAGAGCTATAATTTAGATTATTTTGCACGACATTTTAAGATGGGAAAACGACAAGCCCCACCGTAAAATTAAAGCGTGTTAAACACAAAGTAAAATTATAAACAAAGCTTGATTGAATTGAGTGAGATTAAAAACACTTAAAACACGCAACGCACGCGACCAACATATTTGACTTTTGTATTTGTGGTGTGTTCTGAATTTTCTTGAACCAGTTCGCTTCCATTTTGTTAGATTAGACCTTTATAAATTCTTAGTATAATAATATTATGTGAGTCGAGTGTTGTTCGTCAGCGGAAGCAGTTCCCTATCTCGCGGCGCACTTTTTTCGACTTACCCTCATTTTTGGTACTCATAGGTAAGCGTCGAGGCTATGCCTACAATTCGATTACCTACGTAATGGAGACGCAAAGTGGCGAGACAATGGATTCTGTTATTGAGTGTAGTGAAGACTATTTAGATGAGGACTTATTACAGCGGTATTCGATGGAGAGAGAGTTGATGGAGAAGGCAGGAGGAAGTCGTATTATGAAGAGAGTCAGATCTACGGAAAGTGAGGAGGAGGGTTGGACACAGGTAAAAGGAAAAAGTACTAAGAAAAAGTTACAATCACAAAGTGAAAATAAACAACAAGGAGAAGAAAATAGTTTTGAAGTGACCATCACCTGTAAAGAAGCCCTGCCTAAGTACATAGGTATGGCAAGACTGTTACAGTCTGAAAATATAATAAATGTTCTAAGAGTAAGGTACATGAATGCCTACAGGGCTATCATCCAATTTAATGATGAGAAAAGTATGGAGAGCATCTTACAAAACAAGAAGTTGGTAGAAATGGGCATGAAATGTCATAAAACCCAAGTAGTTAATATTTGCTACGGAACAATAAAAGACATAGAGATCAGCGTCACCGAGGATGAGCTACTCCAGGACTTGGTCAGTCCAGAAGTGCCCATAGAATCGATCAAGAGGTTAAAAAGGAGGATCTTTGATTCCATTGAATGGGAAGACAGTGAAGTGGTGAGAATTGGATTCAAGGGCCCATCTGTGCCCGAAAATATTTACGTTTTTGGCTCTCGAGTCAAGGTAAGCAGGTACATATTTCCGGTAACCCGGAATTTCAAAATGCTGGAGATATGGACACACGAACAAACTTTGCCCGTTTAATAGAACAGTGTGCCCAAAATGTGGTGGGTATCACATCAACTGTGAGACCCGAAAATTTAAATGTGTGAACTGCGGCGGGAAGCACTTAGCGATGGCGAAAACATGTCCTACATATGCTAAGGAGAGAAGGATACGAGAGATCATGGCCGAGTCCTCGGTAACATACAAGCAGGCGTTAAAGACATACCAACCAATAACAACATCTCAACAGCAATCTTTACCAAAAGCGACGGACTTCCCCAAACTGAGGAACACAAAGAATTCGGTAGTTGAAACACCTGAGCCCCCCTCCAGCCAACAACATACCTTTGCTGAGGTGGCACAGACAGAAGCTCTAGTTAGACAAAAAGAGAAGAAGATAAGAGTGGTAAATGCCCGAAGGGATGGTATGAAGAAACGTGTTATTGAGACAGAGTCTACCGCTAGCTCTGAGGACCAGGAAGAGGAGAGTGAGAAGCAGGAGGGTCATGAATCTGATAATGAAGAAGACACAGACACACGGAAAGGAGCGATTAAAGAATTGTTACAGAAACTCAAACATATTATTTTCTCTAAGAGATACACAACTTTCTCTGATAAGATAGCGGCTGGCGCTAAGTTAGTATGGGAATGGGCTCTGAAATTTATAATTGAGAAGATCTCCGAGTGGCCGATACTATCATCAATTTTTTTCCAAAATGGGTAAAAAAAGTCCCAAACATTCAGTGTTGAACATAGTGCACTGGAACGCGCAAAGCCTACGCCCGAAACTATTAGTGTTAGGACAAATTTTAATACAAGAAAAAGTGCATATTGCCGTGGTAACTGAGTCCTGGTTAGAACCGGATAGTAATTTAAGTGTTAGTGAATATAATGTGTATCGAAAAGACAGATGGGACTCCTACGGAGGCATAGCTATTTTGGTACACCAAAGTGTAAGAGCTGAAGTTGTTCAGGTAAATGCTGCTTTTCCTGGGGTTGATTTATTGTGTTTAAAGATATTGAATTGTGAGGTTTTAGACTATGTTATTGGTATATATTCTGCACCTACTGTACGCCTGCTAAAAAACGATTGGGATGCTATTTTTGAAAATTTCTTGACTAAAAGTATTTTTATTGGAGATCTAAATTGCCACCACTCAAATTGGTCTAGCAAGACTGAAGCCAAAGGAACTGCACTCTTAGATAGCATAACTGATCACAACCTAGTTACTCTTAATGATGGATCTCCAACACGAGTTAAAGTGGTCAGTGGAATCCTTCAGCAGACAGCGCCGGATGTATCTATTGCCACAGCAGACATAGCTGTTAAATTCAGTTGGAGAACCATTAATGAGTCTTTGGGTAGTGACCACCTCATAGTTAAACTAAGTTCTGAGGTCTTAAATGACCATAGCTATAAAGGTAAAAGAAACTTTAAAAAGGCCGACTGGACCAAATATCGAGACCTTTTGGAGGGTTTGTTTGCTGAAATGACACTGACTAATAATATACAAAGAGATTATGATCAATTCATTAGTTTAATAAGCAATGCAGCCGACAACTCTATTCCAACAATAAAAATTTGCGATAATCCAAGACGTGTGGATAAGTTTAAACCGAAACCGTACTGGAATCAGGATTTGTCACGTGCAGTTGCTGAGCGTAGGTTAGCTTTGACCAATTTGAGGAAAAACCCAACTCCATAATAATCTAGCCATATTAAAACAAAAGATCACTAACACCCAAAAATTAATCAGAAATGCAAAAAACAAAGCATGGCAAGACTTCTGTAGCTCTATAGATAGTACAGTTTCATCCAGCGAAATGTGGCGACGAATGAGATGGCTGAAGGGGTATCAAACTCCTAAACATAGAGTAAGCCAAGAAAAGACCCTAAATATGCTCCTAGACTTGACGCCAGACTATGTATCAGGGGATATGCCTCAAATCACACCGGAGAAATCTATTTTATCGACGCCCATTTCGCTTCATGAACTAGAAAATTGTATAAAAACTAAGGATACAGCCCCAGGAATAGATAGTGTCTCTTTTTCAATGATAAAGAATCTCCCTAAAAATGGCAAATTAATACTGTTAAACATTTATAATAGAATTCTATCTACTCAGTTCGTACCTTTTCTTTTTTTGTTAACGGGGTGAAATGCTTTGTGCACCATAACCGCCACCCTTGGGGGAGGGTGACGGCCGTGTGTCGGACTCTCCTCTCCTAATAATAGGAGAGGCATACCTCCTAAAACACCCCGGGGGCCGTCCTGTCGCTCGTGCAATGGGGCGCCGCCGGATCTCGCAAGTGGTAGACCACAGTGCGAATGCTACAGCGGCGCCCCGGCGACGTCGACCCGACTCGCAAGGAGTCGGGCCCACCCTCACTGGAGAAGGGGCATGGGCCCCCCACCCCCTTCTCCCGTCACGATGTCGGACGGCAGGTTCCCCAACCTGCCGTCTGTGACCCTCCCTCAACCTCCTCTATGCCCTCTGCTGAACAGAGGGACATAGAGGAGGGCCCCCACCGTGTGTTTTTTATAGACGTTGTCTCCTCGCGGCCCGAAGGCCCCCGGCCCCACTCAGTGTGGGGTTACGGGTGACTCAGTTCGTACCTACACAATGGAGAAATATTAAAATAGTACCTATACCTAAACATAATAGTAATGATGTAAATAACCCTGACGCTAGGCCCATTGCTTTGATGTCTTGCCCGTGTAAAATATTTCATGTAATAATATGTCGTAGAATGGAGTGGTGGTTGGAAAAGAACCAATGTTTCGAAGACTCGACTATAGGCTTTAGAAAATCGCAATCCTGTTTAGACAACTTAACACGATTAATTACCTATATTCAAATGGGCTTTTCACAAAACTACGTCTCACTAGGTTGCTTTATTGACATTGATAGTGCCTACAATAATGTGGATGTAACATCTTTAATTTTGACTATGCAAAAACTCAAAATTGATAGTGTTGTTTGTAAATATTTATGGAATTATCTGAAGGAGAGACACCTTAGTATCGATCTCGTTAACAAGGAGATATTAAGTAGGTACACGGGTAAGGGGCTCGCGCAGGGCGACCCGGTCTCGCCAATCCTGTTTAATGTAGTTACGTCGTCTATTTGCCACAGTATAAAAGACGTTTACATTTCACAGTATGCAGACGATTTCGTTATTTACATATCTAGCAATACATTAGAAGATACCACTTTTAAAATTCAATCTGCTTTAAATTGTTTGTCATCACTTATAGAAGAAATTGGTCTTTGTATTTCATATCGTAAAACTAAATTATGTGTTTTTAGAAAAGGGATAAATAGTCAAGATGTCAATATAACTATAGGTGAACGTAGATTAGAATTGGTGGACTGCGTCAAGTATCTCGGACTTTGGTTAGATCGCAGTCTTCGTTGGGGTAGACATATTAATTAATTAGTTGAAAAAACACAAAAGTTTTTAAATGTATTTAAGTCCTTAGCCGGGTCCCAGTGGGGTATTCATCCAATACACTTACGTAGATTGTATATTTCTATAATTCGCAGTAGACTTGATTATGCTAGTTTTATTTATAACACTGCAGCGCAAACTCATTTAAACAAACTTGTCAAGGTTCAGAATCAGGCAATGAGAGTGGTTGGTGGTTTCATAAAAAGTACTCCGGTGCATGTAATGGAAAGTGAGTTGTGTCTCCCCCCCATTACATCTGCGTAGGACATTTTTAGCTGGTAAATTCTGGCTTCGAGCAAAATCGATTGAAAACAATAACTCCATAACTCTGATACAAGATTTTGCAGACCGATCACCATTAGATAGTTTTTACTGGACAACTAAGAAACCCCCATTGTTACTAGAAATTCATCAGAAGTTAATTGACCAACCAATTCACTCGAGTCCCCTATTAGATATGTTTTCACTGAGTACATGGGTCAGCAACATAAATGTAAAGGATGCTATCCACCTCAAGGTCCCAGATATAGATAAGGCGAAGAGACTTTATGATAATACCTACCTACGAGACAAATGTACAATACTGTTAGAGAATAAGTACTCATGTAGTTATAAGATATATACTGATGCATCTAAGGATGATCAAAACAAGGTTGGAGCTGCATTCTTGGATCCACAGATTGACCGGGTTAAAACATACAAAATTGACTCCAATGTATCTATCATGTACGCTGAACTATTTGCTATAGAACAAGCCTTAACTCATATCTTCGTGTTAGACCAAATGGACATTGTAGTTCTCACGGATTCCAAGAGTGCCCTCCAGCACTTGGCACGGTGTACCTCGACTTTTCGAGGGTCCCCGATTGCCTACCGAATCCTAGAACTCGTACATCGGGCGCAGTTAGCAAACAAAAGTTTAATTCTGCAATGGATTCCATCCCATGTTGGCTTAGAGGGTAATGAAGAGGTAGACCGAGCTGCCAAAAAAGCTTGTGAAGATGGTTACTTTAGCCTTTTTCCTCCATTCTATCTTGATTTAGTACATAGTGTAAAAGAAGAATGTTATGATTCGTGGAAACATATATATGAGGAAAAAAGTTCGAGTAAAGGAATTTGGTATCGCACTATACAGCGGGAGCTCCCACGTAGACCGTGGTTTGAGAATTCCTCGATGGGCAGATCGGAAGTAGTGGCTGCTTTGAGAACTCGTTCCGGGCACCTCCCACTCAACAAGTTTGCTCACTTGATGCGCAAAGTAGATTCGCCAAACTGCACCGAATGTGGAGTAATAGAAGATGTGTATCACTTGTTGATGGAGTGTGTCAGAACGGAGTCTCGAAGATCACAAATTTATAATAATTGTATATTTAATAATGTCGGTGTATGTAACCTTGTATTGTCTGACCCTACGTCAAATGATGCAAGGTTACTATACAAATTGGTGGTTTCTGGTATGCGAGCTAGAACTCAAGACATGGGTTCTGGATCGCACGGCGGAAATAACTAGTCTTTAGTTGGTTCGGAATGAATATGAGTTTATTTTTTGTTAAATTACTGTGTTCACCTAGTCTTAATGTGTAGCCTTGTAAGGGTGACATCGTCGCTGTGCGACAAAACCTTTTTCCAATAAAGATTATAAAAAAAAAAAGATTATTTTGTGTAAAGAAATGTTCATAACTATTAGACATTTACACACAGGCACATACATAACTGGCTATTTTTACGAAAAAAAGATCGCCATTTGTTCCAAGAAAAAGCTAATAAGAAAAAAACTGAATGGCGATGTAATTAAGTTTCTTGACGTGCTGCCAGTTTTTGTCGCGTACCAAGGAGTTCCAAAATATTCTACCAGTATGATAACTTCATAAATGAATGAATGAGCTATTATGTCCCTTATTTGGTGCAAAGAAATTTCCATAACGCCATTTGTTCAAAGAAAAAGCTATTAAAAAAAAACTTAATGGCAATTAATTTTCTTGACGTAACCAAGGAGTTCCAAAACCTCGCATGCCAACTTTTTAAATAAATATATTAAAAATCCTACAATAAAAAAGACGAGTACAGTCGACAGCACATCATGGTATACACCCATGCACTCTGCTCCGTTGCATTACGGGCGACTTTGCAACTAAAATGGGAAGATTGAGGTGCTGTCGACTTTACCTACCTACTTTTTGATCTTCATTATCACTGTCTGTACTGTACTGGTACGAGTGCAATGGAGGTCGGTGGGTCTATAAATGAGCAGCATTTATGCTTATGAAATTAGTCTAACCAAAGACAAATGTGGCAAGTGGCAAACTGATCTCTGCTTACTCTTCCGGGATACAGATGTGAGCTTAATAATGTAACTCATACGGTTTACTACGAACACAAACAAGTTCCTGAAGCTATCTGACTTACCCCTGCAGGAAGTGGGTGTCCAGCGATAGTCATCGGTGAATCCAATAGCCTGGCGAGGAATGGCGCTATAGGAAGAAGTCTGAACGCCTCAGAAATGGCTGCCTTCAACGCGTGAGCCTCTGCCAAGTCCTCGGAAGTTAGATTACCGTTTGGAGGTATCTCTGACCGGATCCTCTC
Organism: Yponomeuta plumbellus; assembly: GCA_947310845.1. Taxonomy (NCBI): domain Eukaryota; kingdom Metazoa; phylum Arthropoda; class Insecta; order Lepidoptera; family Yponomeutidae; genus Yponomeuta; species Yponomeuta plumbellus. The sequence goes on along the minus strand of OX371209.1, from coordinate 9,073,124 downwards.
TTGCCAATCCGGTCTGCTGCTTAGCAGATACAGGAGAAAGACTAAACTGTTCGCCAACTGTAAGGAAATAAATTATCATAAATCGGCAAAGCCAATGATTGTTTACGCAGCCACTCCACAATACGTTGGTAGGCAGGTATACAATGAATGGGTGCGGAAGTTTGGTGAGTGGAGTAGGCAGTCTTCTTGCGTTTTTTTAAACCAATTCTGATTAAGATACAGTTTACAACGGCTGTCTTTGTCACTCATCCCTAGTCTCGCTTTCGATCAACGTCATTCGGAAGCCGTCTCGACACTGTGGCTATTTATTTATGAGGAACGGCGGATGATACCAGCCGTGATAAAGTTGATGATAAAGGCTCTCTTTTCTCCCATGTCGAAGTCGCTATTACCAAAGATTTTGCGAAAGATCCACATTCGGTCGTCGTGATGCCAGAGCCGTCGCTGACACTGTCCCTGTTCAACCGTGGGATACAGAGGAAATGTTCGGCAAAGGGAGAGCCCACTCACAGTCTCTATGCCAGCGGTGATGAAGTCGATGATAGCGGCCTTCTTGTCTCTCATATCGACTTCGGGATTGCCCAAGATTTGCAGAAAGATCTCCTGCATTCCGTCGTCGTGCGCCGACTCGGACGCCCGGTGACGCGCCTCCTCCATCAGCTCGGAGATTATCCTATAAGGAACGTCAAAGGGATTCTCTGGTTAAAATATATAGGTAGATAGAGAACACTTTATTTCACAACCAGGAGAAGGAATTACACAACGTTTCTTATATCTAAGTAATGGTATATAATTGGTGCTTAGAGCGATCTCTCCCAGGCAACCTTTGGATGGAGTGAATTATAGAAAGAATACTTGTTTACAAAGTCTCATGAAAAGAAAAAAAATTAACTGTGCATATATCAGACCGAAGTTTGATACAAATTCACGCTTATCGCATACCGTGTTGGGAATTTCCCACAAATATGCCCTTTTATATAGTCGGGACTATTGGGCAAAGAGCTCCTATAAAGACATGTTTCCTAGTTAAGCCAATTCTTGTCACCCATAGTGTTAAGTGCAGTTTGCCGAAGTTTATACTACGTGTTCTGATGGGAATTGATCACAGGCAGATTTCGTAGAGTCGAAATAGACGTTCGAATAACTTTGGCACGGAGTGCGCGGGTGCGAGTCTCGCATTGACCAAAAATTTGCCTAGCTGTGAAGTTTTGAAGTTTCAAGACCTCCATGTGAAGTTTTGTTTATAAAGTTTCTTTACAATATATAAAAGTTTTCTTGACTCAGGAGTAAAGTTAGATCAATATCAATATCTCAAACTTCTAATGTGCACAGTACTCACGCATGAATAGTCTCCTCGCTTTTCACGAACGTTCTGTAGAGCCTGGTGGGGGCAAACTTCCAGAAAGGCGCGCCGAAGTAAGAGTCCCTTTGTGCCCTGAAGTGTGCCTTCACGGCTGCAGCCAGCGTGGTCGCGCGCCCCGACAACGAGCGCTCAAGAAACCCTAGGCGAGTACCCAGCAACAGACTGCAGACAGCTGTAAATTTAGGACTGCTTAACATTTTGCTCCAGTTGCGCTGGGACCTATTTCATAAAACTACAATGCATAGTTTACCTACTATGACGGTTAGTACCTAAGTATATTGTAATCTCGATTGACTCAGATTAAGAAGAAACAGGTGGTTTTTTGACAAAAAAAAAGTGCTTTAAGTGCCTCTTCACTATCGGAAATTCGGTAGTTGACACGACCAACAATAAATTATTTGATATGCTCGATTAAAACAAAAATTACAAAATATTTCGGAAAATGTATTGACTAAAAGCGATAGATACATTTTCCAATACAGTTTTTAAATAGATGAAACATAAAAAGAGTGCTCTGAAATATGACGTCATAATTCGGTATTTTCATACAAGATTCCGTTTTAAAAGTATGTAACTTATTTGACATTTAGTCAACTACCCACGAGTCCATTCAAATATTATTTTTTGAACCTCTGCTCTGGAGAGTTTGAAAAGAACTTTACAAATTAATGAAGAAAATTATGACTTACGAATTAATAACCTACTTGGCAATAAACGATTTTTATTTATTGTTACTTTGAACGAACATTTTGAATGAAAGAACATTTGTTTAGTACTGCGAGAATGCTGCATTTTGGAGATGGCGGATGGCTTAGAGAGCACTTTCAGAACGAATCTACAGCAGATATTACAAATGGCTTGCTTTCAAGCTCTTGTCGCAACATATCATGTACGAACGTTACCATGTCCTTGATGCTTAGCAACCTTTGCAAAGCGATGACGTCACGAGTTGCAATCCGATGCATTATGATAATATGCGGGCGCGTCTGGGTCTCTAATGTTCGTTCCAACGCTATTTGACCCACATTGCGCGTTTTATCTAGAAAGACAGTTTAAATGTCATTACGACTCGTAAAGTGCATTGTTTTCACTCTATGTCACTCACTTGGCTAGACACATAGGTCGTGTTTTGAGATAGTAAACAATTTACCTACTGTCGCTGTTATCGAATCGCAATGTTCTTGACCATCGTTGAGTGCTTGTTCATAGTCAAACGTTACTTTTACAATATCAGTCATGACTCCACTGACTACAGCACCACCATCTTATCTGTTCAGTTGATAGCGGCGCTAGTGGAGAATTTAGTAGTAACATTTAAGTTTACCTAGAAAAATGACAATATTTTAACCCGTCTTTCAATTTTAATGATAATATATCTATAAATCTTAGTAGTTAAGTGAATAAATAAAACGGGGAACAAAAAATGGGGAACAGGATTTACAATTAATTAGTTAGTTGCAATTTTGCCCACCTGAACAGAAAACTTGGTGGCGCTGTATATCAGTGGGTGGATGAGTTAAATGGATATATTCTCTCAAAATCAACTTTATTTCAAAGCACCAGTATACGCTTTGTACGTTTCTTTAATGTTCTTCGACTTTTCTCCAATATTCGAATTTCGCTGTTATTTGTTCCTAGCTTATTAATGTTTACACATTTATGTGCACATATTGACGTCGTCAAGGTCATTTGTCAAATGGTACTACCCTTAAGAGCTCCTTATTCTTGAAATTAAAGTAACAATAAAATAAGATAAAGAGGCCTTTGCCCAGCTGTGGGACACAATCGTGGCTACGTAAAAAAAAAAGAAAAAAATATTCTTTACGGCTATCTATCTTTCTTTATGACTTTACTGTTTTTTTTACAAATATGTTACAGCCAGAAAATTAAAACACATAAAAAGCGGTCATTATCTGTTTTTCCCAGAACCTATGCATACAGTAAAAGTAAATAGATATGAATAAGTTCGGAAGGATCTTTAATATGCAGCTACCGTTACTTATAGTTTCGAGTTTGATAATTAATTTGCATAATTATTTTCTTGCACAAATTTTAAATTCCTTATCATATTTTAATCAATATAATTGCATAGTAAATAGCACGGGTATCAAATTGCGTTACCGTTTCGATTTTTATTTATTTTGTTGCGCATAATTGCATGTGCAATTAGTAGGTATTATTGAGAAAATTCCAGCAAATTTGGTCCGCGAAAGCAGCAAGAGGTCGAATGTACTCGAATGGTCGCGGATTCATCACTTTCGGCAATGAATTCTCACAGTTCTCAGCAGATGGTTATGTAGGTACTAAATTATATTTTACACAGTTACTAGCTGACCCGGCAAACGTTGTTTCGATAGATAGGGGTATGAAAAATAGATAGCAACTTATTCTCAGACGTACCAAATATACACTCAAAATCGAAAAAAAAACTTCATCAAAATCGGTCAAGCCGTTTCGGAGGAGTTTGCGCACTAACAAGTAATAGCCTGGTGTTAAATATACTACCCGAGTTAATGTCTCTCACATTCCAACCCCATCCTGTTGGTGAGTTGGTCGAAGCCAATGACGGTCCCGTCGGGCTTCTGGTAGGAGAGTAGCAGCTCCACGAAGTCGTCGCAGATGCTATTCAGAGTCGGCAGGAATCCCTGAATGGTCTGAGGACTGGTCAGCTCGCCTGTCAGGTTGCGGCGCAGATGGTACCACTTTTCGCCTTGCCTGGAATTTGGGATGGTTATAATTAGTTTAATTTTTAATGCAAAAAAAATTGTTATCCGCTACATCTTTATGTGTCGCCGAGTCATAATGGGTAGGTCCGCTTGCGTAACTTTCCGCACCGAAAAAAGGGATCTACCACTATGAATGAAACTACTGCCGCGCCGAATTTAAAATTGATTGATTTGGGATTTTATCTATGTGTAACGCAACTATCTAAGTACCTACTTATTAGAGACTCTTATTTGCAATATCTTTTGCTACAAATAGAGCCTAGATTCTGTTAATGCATTGTAGTGCAATGATAAATGCATGAACATGGCGATTCAGTTTCATTGCCGCATCAAGTCCATGCATGCACACATATCAAACAATCTAGGCGTCAATGGTATGAAAAACATGTCACGTGACCCGACCGTGTATCTGTCCGTGTATAATGCACTAACAGAATCGAGGCACAGATCTTTAGTAAAGTAACTGGATAATACTCGCATATAAAAACTGCATGTTGGAATAAGTTAACATAACCGTTATTCCAAACCTAAATACCCAATAATGATCGCGTCATGCTGCGTTTAACGTCCAAAGCATGGAACGTGTTACATTAGCAACAATGTATCGCGACATTTAATTTAACCATCGTATTTCGTATCGCACAAATCAACAAGATATGTGCGCGCTACTCTGAATGCATACAAATAAAGTCCTGGCAGGAAGTTGTACGATCGCAAAAAGCATTCGAGGTCATGCAAAAAACTGCGTGATCCGCAATATTTGGGTAACTACCTACGTCTTATCAAATAGCAAAAGTATTTTATAATTTATTATTTTATTGACAAGTTTAATAAACTAATTTCGGCATTTTTAAGTTTTATACATTATGTCAATTTTTTAACAAATTCTAAATGTTTGGTGTTTGTTTGAGACTCAGAATATCCTTATTTTGAGGTATACTCATAATATCGCTGGCGTTATATAAAAATCATGTAAGGTCAAGGGTTTTTGTTGAATAGGTACCTATCTTAAAAAATATAGACTTCTTTACAAATCTGATAAATAGAATTTGTACTGAAAGCATAATTCTCGAAATGTTTTTGAGATTTCCGTTCATGTTCAAAATAGAATCATGGGACTTACGCTATAATGATTTCAAACTACGAATATAGGACGATCCACATTACGACGGGCCGGCCACATTATTGTTGAAATGCATTCGGCAAAAAGTTTTGATTACATTTATGATTCACTGCATATAGCTAACAATCAGCCTTGTGGAATGCTTTTCTGTTAGGTAACCAGCTGCAAAAAGGCCAACGGCGAGTTAGGTAATTCCTTACGTTTCTTGACTTACAAGTTGATCCGAAGCCCATTAAGAAGGTGGATGCGCTGAGCTAGCGTAAACGAATAAACAATGTGGAAACATTTGCAGACTCTACGTAATTTGAACTGCCTCATGAATATTTTGCCTGGACGGCTAAACTAATTGGAATCAGTCAAGTGAAAGAAGTTCGACGTTACGTGCTTGTGGGTGGGTAGACCCATCCGATGCCATTGTTATTTCTGAATTTTTAGCAAGATTGACTTGGCAGTTTCTTAACGTTAAAGACCACCCAAATAATATGCTTTCCTTTTGTACCGTGTTATTAATAAAAAAACGTTTCCACTAAAACGGCACTTCGTGAGGCTTAGGTCAGTCTTAAGACAGATCTTAACTAAGTTATTATTTATAAAGTCAAATCTGCACGTTATAGCCCTCCGCAACTAAAGTCTCGTTCAATTTAACATATAATTTTAAAAGAACCTCGCCAAACTCTTTTTTTAAGAATTTACAACAACAAATCGATTCTGACACAACCACGGACTACATAAGAAAGAATAAATACTGTAAAATGATATTAAAAAAAGACAACAACGTTTTAGCTTGAACTTTTTATAAATAAAAAAATCCTAAAAGGCCCATTAAGGTTAAATAGAGTTTTACTTAAAGAAACTCTAATAGAGACATTATTTAACTTTTTGATAAATAAAGACCGTTACAGTCTCGTTTACAAAACACGATTCCTTAAAACGGTAAACGCCATTGAAAAAAATAATCTATGGTGGAGATTTTACTAGGGAAAAACCAAATTATAAAAACTGCCTCTGAGGATTGTTGTAAGGCATCGTATTTTTATAAATAAGAAGAGACTGCTTAAATACAAAGTCCAAAACCAAAGACGTGTCCGGAAATGCTTCTAATATTACATTCCAGCATCCCACAGATACTCACTCATTAACAAGCCCTGTAGACGCGTATCTGTCCGGCCGACTTCGTCTGTAGACCTGCACGATCTCGGTGGGCGGGCGATAGGGTCGTCTCGCAGGGGCTCTTAGTACGGTATCCAATGCCGACCGCTCCGCCAAAGAGACGATAAGCGTGCCGCTGGCTGCTGTCTCCGCAAACACTGACCCGTAGCGCTTGAACATGTCTGCGAGACGAAGACTTTTCTATGAACGATGAAACGTCCTCTGGGCCCTATTTTATGTTCCTACTCTCGGTCCAGATAAAGCCTGATTTACGTTTGCTTTATTTTCATGCTTTTTCAGCTTGGTTTCCATAGAGGTAGAATAAAATAGAGACGGCAAAAGCGTATGCTGATTCACAGTATTTATTGCGTACCATACATTATAAAAAAACTTAAAAAGAATCCAAACAACCAACGATTAATGATTTTTTTATTTGCTTATGTACTTATCAAAGAAATTGCAGTCTCTATTATTTTCTATCTTCACGCAAAGCACGCTTAAAAAGCATGAAAATAAAGCAAATGTAAAACAGGCTTTACAACACATGGTTTACCATGACAATTAAATCAATCTACATTCAGATTAACAAACAGGACACGGCTGTAGACGCAATGTAGGTAGATACCTACATCAAAAATAAACTTTGAATTGTAATTTTTTTTAAACGCGGCCATCATGAAATTCCAATATCGCCCCATCATTGCGTCCTAGCAGTGTCCCTGTGACTTGCAAAAATATTTGCACATGTTTTTCGAGTTTTGTAGAATTTATTGTCAAACCCGGTAATGAAAGACAGAGACGGTGAAAATTACTTAACTTGGACTTCTTTCCTCAAACACCATATTGTGTACGCCACGATACCTACCGTTATAGTATTTCTTCGCAGCGATAATTAACATTATGAAAATTAGTTTCATAGGGCTTTGCTTAGAATTACCAGTGTCCACTGAACCCTAAAAGTTGTCGACTTTGATAATACATCTACCTACCTAACTATATGTTAGAAATATAAACATCCACATGAGAACATTGCCTACGCAAGCAAAGCGGGTTCACGAACCGATTGAAGATACTTTTACTTGTATGTACCTATAGTAAAAGAATTTATGGTAATTGGTATTGGTTTGTGGAAAAAAAAACTTCACTCTGACCATCTTTCCCTCATCATATTATTATTTAACATACTACCTACGTTGAAAAGATTCCACTAATCTATTTCTGTGCACAAATTCGGAGCATAAAACGCGCATGGGAGAGCGCTCTCCCATACTGTCGTATCAGCAACTTACCTTCGTAAGCTTCATGGAGCTTGTTCATCCGGTATCGGCTCCAGAAGAGCCACCGGCTGCCCAGAAATGGCAGCGTCGGCGGGCCCGGCAGCCGCCGCTGCTTGACCTCTGCCCGCGTCAAGAATGACGTCACGAGTAGGATAAGTACCAGCGTCGCCAAGAGTACCAGCGTTGGCACGCCAGAGTAGTCGAACAGTAGACGGGGCCCCGACTGGAATGTGTATTGAGGTGTTTGAATTTACTGCGCTGCTAGATGCTGCAATCCCACGATTGCAACACGGGTTCTCGTGTCACGGTTGCCAAGTAAAACTTTGTCGTAACAGAGATTTGCATGTATGGGATACTACGAGTATGTAGTTGGATAACCGACTGTCAATAATAAAGATAACTGCCACTGAATACAGTCACATATCCTAGTCCCAAACTAGGATACACTGTGCAGATCAAAAAGAGACGTTTCACGGTATATATTTGATCTTAGTATTTGGTATTAAATTTAATTTCATAGCATAGGTGCCCTGCCTTGCTAGGACGCCATGGCGACGTCGCCAGCTACGTATCCAGCAGTTTGTATTGAATGGCGACGTTGCCAGACCGTCACCAAGTGAGTTAGGCACCATACATTTCAATATTAACTGCTTGGATACGGTCGCTGGCAAAATAGTCGGCCTCACCGACCTTGAACAACAGGTAACAAACATAACATCTGCGATCAAGCAATGTTACCATGATTCCTGCCCACTAACCAGTCCACCCGCTAAACCTAAGGACGGCCAAACATGGTGGGGTCCGGAGTTGCAGCGAATTCGACAAAAAGTGAGAAGGTTATTAAATAGGGCAATGAACACCAGCCAGGATACAGACTGGGACAACTACAAGGAGGCCAAGGCGCACTACAAGAAGCGTATACGCTTCAGGCGTACCGCGGCCTGGCGAAACTTTTGCACAAACATAGAATCCTGCTCGACGGTAGCACGAGTAAGTAAGATACTATCCTCCGGGACGACGCATAAGGTAGGCTCTTTGCTAAAACCCGACAACACGTACACGAACTCCCCCGAGGAGGTTCAGACGATCCTACTTCAAACACATTTTCCCGGGTGTCAAATTATAAATGAAACATCTTGGGAAAAGGCCGACATACAAGCAAACGAAACTCACTGGGACATAGCCCAAATGGTGGTAACACCAGAAAAGATACATTGGGCTATCGACAGCTTCCAACCATATAAAGCACCAGGTTCAGATGGGATATTCCCAGCCCTATTGCAATGGGGAGGTGTCAAGCTGGAAGAAACTATAGTGGCGATACTACAGTCCTGCCTAGCACACAGGTACATCCCTACACAGTGGAGGGAAGTAGAAGTAGTCTTCATCCCAAAACCAGGTAAGACCGACTACACAAACCCGAAATCCTTCAGACCGATCAGCCTAACCTCTTTCATGTTGAAAACCCTTGAGAGAGTCTGCGACCGACACCTGAGAGATGGATCTCTTCGAGCGACCCCGCTGCACCGCAACCAACACGCGTACAGCGCGGGTAAGTCCACAGAGTCAGCCCTACACGCCGTGGTCACAAAAGCGGAAAGAGCCATTCAAAACAAAGGCATATGTCTAGGTACATTTATTGATATCGAGGGTGCTTTTGACAAAACCAGCTTCACAAGCATTAACCAGGCTCTCAGCAGGCACCAGATCGAGGCTTCGATAACGGAGTGGATAGGAGCCATGCTGAGGGACAGAGTCATCAAAACATCTAGGGAGGACCCCACCAGGGCACTGGTGGCTAGGGGATGCCCCCAAGGAGGCGTTCTCTCACCTCTCCTGTGGAACATCGTTGTTAATGAACTAATTACGGCACTAAACGGAAAAAACTACTAAACAATCGGTTACGCAGACGACCTGACAATACTAGTATCAGGTAACTATGCAGGAATAGTCTGCGAAGTCACTCAGTCTGCTTTACGCATCGTAGAAAACTGGTGTGTGGAACGCAACCTAACAGTAAACCCCACAAAAACCGAAATGGTTATGTTCACTAACAAACGGACTCTGGGAAATTTTACTTTGCCCAGGCTGTTCGGGACGACACTCCAGCTTTCATCAGAGGTCAAGTATTTAGGAGTCATACTCGACAGTAAGTTGAACTGGAACAAACACATCGACTCCAAAGCAAGAAAAGCCTGTATTACATTCGCACAATGTCGCAGGATGATAGGTAAGACTTGGGGACTAAACCCCAAGATCACCATGTGGTTGTACACAGCAGTGGTTAGACCTGTCATCAGCTACGCTGCCCTGGCGTGGTGGCCGAAAACGACACAAGTCACGGTAATACATAAACTTCAAAGGCAGTAAAGAATGGCCTGTCTAGCAATAACGGGCTGCATGAGGACTATCCCCACTGCGGCTCTGGAAGTTATGCTAGACCTGCCGCCGCTTCATCTACATATCCAGCAGGAGGCGGCCATCTCCGCGACACGCCTGCGAACGCTAGGGCTGTGGAGTGATAACGGAACTCCACACACCCGGATCTTAGATCACCCATCAGCAGAAGAGCCACTTATGCTGGCGGTCAATGACAGGATACCTAAGGTATTTAATTTCGACAAAAAATATAAGATACAACTCGACGAGCCAGTACGGGACAACAGCAACAAGGACCTAAGGGTCTTCACAGACGGCTCAAAGACATCCCAAGGTATAGGCTCTGGAGCCTTCTCAGAGGACTTAAACATTCAAATAACAACACCTCTAGGAGCCCACAACACTGTCTTCCAGGCCGAGTGTGTGGGCATCATACGTGCAGCACAAGCAATCACACAGAGGAAGGTAGAAAGATACAACATCCGCATTCTGTCCGATAGTGCGGCTGTGCTACTGGCCCTCAAACGATATAGCTTCAACTCTGGACTAATCCAAGAATGTCACGAATCCCTGACGAAGGTATGTAAAAAGAACAACGTAACCTTACAGTGGATCAAAGGACACAGTGGCTCAAGGGGCAATGACGCAGCAGATGTGCTTGCGCGAGCTGGCTCCGAAGCTACGGTAGAGGGACCCAACCCCTCGCCCCTCTACCCTTCTGCCAACTGAAGACATGGCTAGGCCAACGCACCACCAGGCTACACAACCATGACTGGACCTCACGTACGGACTGCAGACAAGCCAGAGCAGCAATGCCAGGCAGAAATCCGCGCCTCTCCCGTAGCCTCCTTCGCCTTACCAAGGCACAGCTCCGCCTAGCAACAGGGGCTCTCACAGGTCACGGTCATTACAATAAACATCTCTTCACCATAGGTGTTACAGATAGTCCGTTATGCAGAGCATGCATGGACGCCGAAGAAACAGCCGCACACGTGCTGATAGAATGCGTGGGGCTGGCGGTACAACGGACGGCCCTCCTCGGGAGCCCGGGGACGATTCGGGAGGCGTGCAGCGACACTCACAGGCTTCTGGCTTTCCTGGAGGAGCTGGGATGGCAGGATTAAACTCCCCCTACGGTTTTTACCTTCCTTTACGCAAAATAGGCTCATTTTGTAGTCGAGTTGCGGAAACCCAAACCGTCACCAATACCAATACCAATAATACGGTCGCCATGGCGTCTTAGTGAGGCAGGGCACTTCTGTGGGGCACTTAACCGTTACTGAGAAAAAGGCTTTGATAGACGGACAAAGAACTGATCCTACTAGTTTTCTTTTAGAGGTTCTTTTTTCAGAACCCTAAGAGCAAAAACACGGTCCTTAATTTGAAAAAAATGCGGTTTCTAGGTCATAGAGCTTAACCTCATCAGTCCCGACCTTGAAAATAACAAGTTTTATATTGTTGAGGATTTTTTTTATACTACATAGGAAATTTTATACTGAGGAGGTTAAGGATTTATACGCATTACCTAATAGGATTCGATACGGTACCATTGGGGTACGGATACTTAACTTCTTGGTGGCTTCTATCAATGGTAACGTGCAATCTTAGTACAAATATGTTAGCTATATACTGAAATGCTCCTCGTATCGTGTACTCCTGGGATCAAAGTATAAAATGTAGCCGTTTTCATCAAAGTATATTAAGATTGCCGCCATACACGATAATAGTAGCATTTTAGTAGCATAAAATTGTCACAAGGTTCGACTCTACTAAAATCGTGAAAACGCTTTTACGGCTTTAAACGGCTTATAATTTTGGTAGTATATGTTCATACAAACATCTACATTAGAACACAAACATTGCCTACGTAATCAAAGCGGGTTCACAAACCGACCGAATGAAAAGTCTGCCTTGAACATTGAACACAAATCTACCTACAAACAACAACACAAAATCGATACATTTAAAATCAATTTTCAAATCCATTAAATAAAGCAGTTGAAGATACGATTTCGATTACCGATCTGAGTATTTTATGCTCTCATTTGCATAAAACTAAAGGCGAACCGTGTTTACTGTTTGGCTCTTGATTAGTTTTAATCGAGTTCCCTTGACTGATATTCGAATCTTTGACAGTGAATGAGAACGGAGGAGGGTGACCAATGAATTAGATAAAAAATATTAGTCACGCGGGTCAAACAATTTCCTCACAAAACTGACTAAGTATCTGACATTGTCCACGTAATCAAAATAAGCTGTAAAGCCAAAGAGAGGGAGCTGTTTTTAGTTGATTAGCCAGGTGGATTCTACGTTTCATACGTCATTAGATTCACTAGCTGTTAACTAAATTCAATACTGTTAAGTTTATGAAGGAAGGTCATTTAGTAATTTGTGATGAGGTACCCATGACAAAGTTATGATAAGTATCCGATTTTCGCCTTGCATTCCTTCGTGAGTAGCCAGAACATGTCCAAAAGAGCAAGATTGGCTATCCGTAATAGTGTGCTGGTTCCAATACTGATGTAAGCATGGTAGCGAGATTTGGGTATGGCAGAAGTCAGAAGAATCATGAAAGTAGGATTAGTGCAGTACAAATGAGATCCTTAAGAAATATGTGTGGTGTTACTTTGAATGACAGAATACGCAATAGTGTGATCAGAGACCGAGGATGTAGAGAAAGAGGATGTAGTGAGTGACTAGAATTGAAAAAAGGAATGTTGCGTTGGTTTGGAGATGTGGAGAGGATGAACGAAGAAAGACTGACAAAGCAAATATATCGGGCGAATGTGAGTGGAAGGGCCGGTAAGGGACGCCCCAGTTGGACATACTTCGACCAAATAGGGGATGTATTAGCAAAGGGCAAGATGAAAAGTACCCGAAACCGATGTGGGTACATGCAACGACTAATGGATGTCGATGAAGCGAAAGTGATTTGTCAGGATAGTGGCAGGTGACAGTCCGTGGTCTCTGCCTACCCCTCTGGGATACAGGTGTGAGCTTATGTATCTGAATGTATTAAGATATTTATATCTACTGGTGGTTGATAAATACAGAGGCGTCACCATATAAAAAAACATAGTGGAATATTATTTTGCGTCTACATTTTACCCGAGCGAAGCCGGGTTTTCGTCTAGTCTATATTAATAATTTCGTTCGGGTCTACGGAAGACTCGAACGATATGCACACCAAATGAAAGAGCGTAAAAAAATAGTTGATCTGAGTCGACAACATATGGGCGGAAAATTCGTATTATCGAGCAGCATCAATATAAAAATTATTAAATTTAACAATGGCGTTGCTAAGTAAACATGTCAATGTCATCATTGTTGTGTTAGTGTCACAAGTTTTCATTGTGAACTGTTATGGCCGGTTTACATTATTTTAGTGTTTAGGAGAGTGCTATAATACAATTAGAGAGGCAAGTGCATTAGTACATTACTAGACGTTCGAGTGAACGTTTATATTTCTTCCAGTAGAGTGTCACTTCGTCGACGTCGCGAAATATGCGCTATCCTACTCAAAATACTATGAGTTTTAATGGAACATAAGTAAGTTTGATAATTCGAGTTATTGAAAACAACACGCACCCGTCACGGGTCACTTGCGCACTCTCCTAAAGTTCTCACTAAATTTTTAGTTTATACACAGATAAGTAACGAGGATAGTAACGCGCTCAGGTGTTACTGGATAGAACAATAGAAACCAATTCTATTTTGATTCTAATTGAAAGGCAACTAGAACCGTACTATACCGTAAAACGTACTAAAGCAAGTGGCGCTCACACGTTTCTACAAAATCACTCTCCTTAAGAAAGAAAGAAAATTTATTTATTTGATACTCAAAACAAAACAAAAAAACACACACACACAGAATGCGTACAATAATAAAAAAATAACACAGAAAGCATAAGAAGCGTAAAAAAAAATAAACTGTACAACATGAAAATAATAATTTACATTTACATATTTACATTTACATACAGGCACATACATTGCTTCTGGCCCCACACTAGGATACCCTGTGTCGTGGGAACCAGAAACAGCGACGTCACAAACATGTAAACATCCCAAGACCTGGGATTTTTTTTTGTCCCCAGCCGGCATTCGAACCCGGGACCTCTCGCATGGTAGTCAGATGCGCTAACCACTACGCCCCACAGAGCTCGTTAAAGGTTGAGCCCCCAAAATGGGCCCGATTCAGCATAATGTTGCAACAGAGTGTAAAGTAAAGCACTCTCCTAAACACTAAGATAATCTAAACCGGCCCTTTGATCTAATTTGTTACCTTCATGGTGTGTGGAATACCGTGGCATCCAAAAAGGTTATTATAATCTATGCCAACTGAGAAGGTGTAGTAAGTAATCTGTGGTGTTTTTCATTGGCGGGAGCTCAGAAGAAGGTCCTTCTTCTGAGGGCGGGAGGGAAGACAATAATTTGACATTGAGTTTTGGAAGGGTCTGAAAAATAATTGAAAAAGGAAATCAAAGTCATAAATTGATCTTTATTGTTTTGCTTAGTTAGGTACCAATAAACTTATTGAAATGAAAAAGCCACTAGATAAGAAAAATACCAAAAATTAAAATGATGAAGAAAAACATGTGGTCAATACAAAACTAAAAGCTGTAAAGCCAAAGAGAGGGAGCTGTTTTTAGTCGATTAGCCAAGTGGATTCTACGTCTCATACGTCATTAGATTCACTAGCTGTTAAGTTTATGAAGGAAGCTCATTTAGTAATTTGTGATGAGGTACCCATGACAAAGTTATGATAAGTATCCGATTTTCGCCTTGCATTCCTTCGTGAGTAGCCAGAACATGTCCAAAAGAGCAAGATTGGCTATCCGTAATAGTGTGCTGGTTCCAATACTGATGTAAGCGTGGTAGCGAGATTTGGGTATGGCAAAAGAATCATGAAAGTAGGATTAGTGCAGTACAAATGAGATCCTTAAGAAATATGTGTGGTGTTACTTTGAATGACAGAATACGTAATAGTGTGATCAGAGACCGAGGATGTAGAGAAAGAGGATGTAGTGAGTGACTAGAATTGAAAAAAGGTATGTTGCGTTGGTTTGGAGATGTGGAGAGGATGAACGAAGAAAGACTGACAAAGCAAATATATCGGGCGAATGTGAGTGGAAGGGCCGGTAAGGGACGCCCCAGTTGGACATACTTCGACCAAATAGGGGATGTATTAGCAAAGGGCAAGATTAAAAGTACCCGAAACCGATGTGGGTACATGCAACGACTAATGGATGTCGATGAAGCGAAAGTGATTTGTCAGGATAGTGGCAGGTGACAGTCCGTGGTCTCTGCCTACTCCTCTGGGATACAGGTGTGAGCTTATGTATATGAATGTATTAAGAGATTTATATCTACTGGTGGTTGATAAATACAGAGGCGTCACCATATAAAAAACATAGTGGAATATTATTTTGCGTCTACATTTTACCCGAGCGAAGCCGGGTTTTCGTCTAGTCTATATTAATAATTTCGTTCGGGTCTACGGTAGACTCGAACGATATGCACACCAAATGAAAGAGCGTAATAAAATAGTTGATCTGAGTCGACAACATATGGGCGGAAAATTCGTATTATCGAGCAGCATCAATATAAAAATTATTAAATTCAATAATGGCGTTGCTAAGTAAACATGTCAATGTCATCATTGTTGTGTTAGTGTCACAAGTAATGTCAGTAACGTTCCGTTCCATTCCGTTCAGTCAAACAATTTGCGCTTTCCAAATAATCTAAATAAAAATTATTATGGACGTGACAAAATGCCAAACAGCCTTAATATCTTCCGTTTAGGGTAGTTCATCATTATCGTATTAAACTATTATACATATATATTTGGCTTAAAAGTATTAAAATAAATCTTACTATTGATATTAGTTTTTCGTAGAAAGGAACGTACGGGAGGGAAAAGATTGCCTGCACGGCAATCCACGCCCGAAAAAAGATTGGGTCTCTTTTTTTTGTTATTAGGACGCAGATAGGAGATCGATCCTTGGATAGGGAACAATCTGGGATTGATTTCAATCTTGGATTGGGGATTGGTTATTAGGTTCGGGCGTTAGAGGGCTCATGCATGACAGCGTACTTTTATTTTGAAAAAATATGTGCTAAAGGTAATAAGATGCATATTCAAGGAAAAATAAATTAATGCTTACGACTTAAAATTAATTTTGAAAATGGCCGCAGCTGTTGTTGATTTTTTTTTTCGTTCGTAATTTGCCATTGATAAATGAAAATAAACAGCCTTGTCATGTCACTCTTTCGTATAACTTTTACAGATTTTCAAACGAAATTTATGTACAATCGTTTTCGATACAAGATGCATTTAAGGATTGGACTATTTTATTCATATTAAGACTTATTTGTTACCGCATGAAGTAGAGAACTTAAAAAAACTCAAAACTTGTCTTAAGTACTTTTAAATGGGCGACTTACTTGACCACACACATTCTTTTTAATGTTTGTTATCTGGGTCGTCGAACCCGGCCACAAACTTCGGGTTTTACGGACCGGCTCTGTGTTCATACGCTTAGGCAACGGGTAACGGGGTTATTATCGAAGGTTATTGCATACACAATTACACACTCCATTTTAATTGTAGGTACCATATACTATTTTACATAACTAAATAGGTAGTAAAGCCTAACATAGTACAGTCGACGGAAAATATGATCGTCTATTTCCATGTTTGCTAAGTCTTTGTCTTGTTAACATAGCACAGGGTATTCTAGTTTGGGACCAGGGCAAGTGATTGCATTGTATGGAAATTGTATTTTATTTCTTGCTCACATGTCGTCTATATCATCACACTGTCGACCTGTGTGGCGTAACGGTTAGCGCATCTGCTTACCATGCGAGAGGTCCGGGGTTCGATCCCCGGCTGGGGAGAAAAAGAAACTCCAGGTCTTGGATGTTTACATGTTTGTGACGTCGCTGTTTCTGGTTCCCACGACGCAGGGTATCCTAGTGTGGGGCCAGAAGCAATGTATGTGCCTGTATGTAAATGTTTGTTTTTTTTCCAAAACGGCACGTCAAAGCGGCAAATACATAAAACCCAAATTTTTAGGGTTAGTGGTTTTATGCGTTTGCCACGTTACTTTCAAGGCATTTTAAGAGAGGCGTGCGACATAATATTTAAATTGTATCTACTATAGTATCCATATCCTCAACAAGTCAACACAACTAATACATAGAGCGATATAGAGTGTTGACAGTGCTTTGCTTCTTATCTAATTCCTGTAACTAGGTACGTGACCGCCACACTAAAATGTAAAACAGCCTTCAGGGTCTTGGCCAAAATGCAACTGACTCAGCGACATTGACATTGGCTTGGTATGCTCATTACGATTTCACGGTCGTCGACGCAAGCTCACGCAATGCCACACATTTTCATCGATATTTGCATTAACATCTCGTTTTATGTTATAAGCGACAGCTTCATTACATAGAACGAATGACGCGTTGACTAGTTCATATCGAATCGTGACCGATATTCGAATTGCCGTTTTGTTCTATGCAATAAAGCGACAGCTTCATTATATAGAACGAAATGGCGCGCGCGACAACTCATCGCTGGATCGAATCGTGCCCGATATTCGCATTGCCATCCCGAGTGCTTATACTGAGTTTTTTCATTCACTTTCGATAGCGAGAGCGTTTGCAATTTGCATAGGAGTGACAAAGCGCGCCACGTAGTTGTCTCTTTGTCACTCCTATACAAATTGCAAACGCTCTCGCTATCGAAAGTGAATGAAAAAACTCAGTATAAGCACTCTGTTCTATGTAGTGAAGTCACAGTTTCATCAAATGTAACTAAATGTCGCGCGCGACTAATTTATCGCCGTATTGAATTGTGCCCGATATTCGCATTGCCATTCCGTTCTATGTAATGAAGTCACAGCTTCATTAAATGTAACTAAATGTCGCGCGCGACTAACACATCATTGTATTGAATCGGGCCCGATTTTCGCATTAAACCATTTAGTTCTATGTAATGAAGTCACAGCTTCATTAAATGTAACGAAAAGTCGCGCGCAATGCGTAATGTCGAATCGGGCCCGATTTTCGCATTGCTATTTTGTTAGATGTATGTTCATATTACCAGGTTTGTTCCAAATACATAATATCTATAAAATTGCAGATTCGATAAAAAGAACTAAATGTTGCGCGCGAATAACTCATCGCTGTATCGAATAGGCTATTTGACAGTGTGAAAAAAACAGTACTATTTATACGTATTCGTATACATTATGAGTCTTAAATCCACTTTAAGCCATTTTAACCAAAAAGCAATTATTTGTAAAAAAACAAAAAAAATATAATTATATGTATCTACAGCAATTGTATCGAAAACGGCCTGGATTGGCCTATTCTATGATGACGTCACATGCCAGTAAAAATGGCGTCTGTGATTTATTCGTTCTTACGTTCATTGGTTGGTTTCCTGGAAAGTGACGTCATCAAAGGTAGTATGAGGACGCGAGTCGCGCGCGACTACGTAAAAAGTCGCGAGAATTTGACAGATAATGTACTGGAAAGTCGCGACTTTTGACGTTTTCGCGCGCGACTCGCGTCCTCATACTACCTTTGCAGAATTCCTGTGCGACGCCATTTTGCACTCCGTTCTATGTAGTGAAGTCACAGCTTCATCAAATATAACTAAATGTCGCGCGCGACTAATTTATCGCCGTATTGAATTGTGCCCGATATTCGCATTGCCATTCCGTTCTATGTAATGAAGTCACAGCTTCATTAAATGTAAATAAATGTCGCGCGCGACTAACACATCGTTGTATTGAATCGGGCCCGATTTTCGCATTAAACCATTTAGTTCTATGTAATGAAGTCATAGCTTCATTAAATGGAACGAAATGTCGCGCACAATGCGTAATGTCGAAACGGGCCCGATTTTCGCATTGCTATTTTGTTAGATGTATGATATTACCAGGTTTGTTCCAAATACATAATATCTATAAAATTGCAGATTCGATAAAAAGAACTAAATGTTGCGCGCGAATAACTCATCGCTGTATCGAATAGGCTATTTGACAGTGTGAAAAAAACAGTACTATTTATACGTATTCGTATACATTATGAGTCTTAAATCCACTTTAAGCCATTTTAACCAAAAAGCAATTATTTGTAAAAAAACAAAAAAAATATAATTATATGTATCTGCAGCAATTGTATCGAAAACGGCCTGGATTGACCTATTCTATGATGACGTCACATGAAAGTAAAAATGGCGTATGTGATTTATTCGTTCTTACGTTCATTGGTTGGCTTACTGGCAAGTGACGTCATAATTCCTGCGCGACGCCATATTGCCCAAGATAGCGTTTTGGCGGCTTATCTCAAAATGTAAATTTTCGTTTGCCTTAAGAAATACACGAAAGAATTTCAAATGACCACTTTCTAATGACTCTACGAACACCAACAAAAAATATGAGATGGTTTTCAGCAATCGGTCAAATAGCCTTATATTCGCCATTTCTCTTTTAAAACGAAATGGCGCGAACGACTAACAGTAACTCATCTCTGTATCGAATAGATAGCGTTCAACGAAACCTTTCGTTGAATATAGCTCGCTCGGCTTAACTAGTTCTACCAGCGCATACTAGGGAGTTAATTTTTTAACAATTTTTACTGTCAAGTTTTTTACTGTTTCTATAGTAATTGTCACTCAACTTCTAGTATTCCTAGCAATACCAGTTATAGACCACCCAATTAGCTGCTGAACAAAGTTAAAAGCACAGTTTCTATCACAGCTGGTAGTTCATAGCGAATGTATTTCACAGTATTTTTACTGAGTCCCGGGTGAAAGGTTACTTTATCTATTCTTAAACTGCGATAAAACCTGCGGTCCCGGATTTCATTCATCAAAAATAGAATTGACATTTGTCTGAAGTTGCTGGACTCCGTAGGTCAAGGCGAAACTTTATATTTTTGCAAGAAGTTAATAGATTTAGGCTTACTTACCTGCATTTGTTTAGTGTAATGAATATTAAATTATATGTATAATATAATGTACCGATCCGTCTATTTTTTTTTTACTAAAAACTGACCAACGATTGACCCCGATATCACCTGATTTATAAGGTACATAAAAGTGTTCCGGACATAAAGATTAAATTATATGAAAAACTCGTACCTAATCAAACCATTTTACCTTATTTCCTACCTAATACAATTTTAATCCTCTGTATTTGTAGAGTTAAGGAATTCTAGTAAATTTCACGTAAGTATTTATTAAATTAGTTGTTAACTACCCACAACTTGTATAACTACAAGTTAGTTTACACTGTTAGAGAGATCTGTTATTTCGACATAGAAGTAGTACCCTTCTCGGTCGACCATTTCTTTGAAACTGATTTAGCCTGCTGAGTTAAATATGAAAGTTGGACCGTGGCTTTCTTTTAGAGCAGTACCTAAATTGTTAAATCCTTTAGAACATTCCGAAACGAAAAATCCCGTATTTAATTTATTTTTAACAAGTAGGTATAGGGATTTTTATATGTAGTTTTTAACGTATTATTATGGGGTTATCTAAGCGCAATAAAATTTGTGATGCTGTTATTTGGACACATTCGGGCATTATTCAAATTCTCTGGGTCGAAAAACTCATTAAGTTGATAGTGAGTATCATTCTACAATTACGCAGCAAGATGGGTTGCTCGAAAATTCTGTCTGCCCCTTGTTAAGACAGAGTTTTTCTAAGCGTCTAATCTAGCCTTTGATAATTTATCAATACTGTAGGTAGATCAGATAAAAAACGGGCATTCTGTCATCTCATCCATATCAACACTTTGACAAAACACAGACTGATTATCTTGAAATCCAGCAAAACAAAGGTTCAACCAACCCTGTCACATTAATTTGCATTACTTAATGTAAGTAATTTTTTAAGTGCTCATTGGGTGACTGTCCATGTTAACTAACAAGACATCGCATCATTGGGATTTTTGCAGCTCTATGAATTATTTAAATATTTTAATGCACGGGACAGAAGAACGATTCCACAGAAAGTGTGAAAACACGTTCATTTCTGAAAAAGCAAAAAGATATACACTCAAGTGTTCTTTCCACTCACACCGTTTGTAAATGATGAATATAACTAGAATAATAATATAGAACATGTTCATGGCCGTTTGCGTCTGTATTATCTGTAGTCTGTAGAGACTTCTGTTTTTTTTCTTGAGACATCGGTGTCAACAGCCGCCCCTTTCCAGTTATTGTTCATCATTGCCAGCTCGTCATTGAGCAAGCTCTTGACATTGGCCATATGTTTGCGACAGATAACTCAATTGCGAAATAAAAATGCGCCGGGCTATCAATGTTTATGTTTGCAAGAAAAAAACAAATACATATATAGACACTTTGAATTTGTGTATATAAGTACGAGCACGATTACTAAGAAGGCATCGGCGTGCCTATTATTTATTTATTTATTGATACTTTTATTGCACTTACATTTAAGTTAAAAATATAGTACAATGCGGCGGACTTAATGCCATAAGCATTTTTTTTAAACACATGCCAAGGCTTAGGATGTTTTAGTGGGTCTCCAAAATTACATTTCTTCTTATTTATTGACTTTCCTTTCCATTACATAACAAGTTTTAAGGAAGAAGAGAGGGGAGGGGGAGTTCTCGGAAAATATTAATTTCATTTCCGCGGCGTGAAACAGCGACTAATTCGTCCACGAAAACTCTCTTACACAATACTACTACTAGTAGTTATCGCTATAGGTATATAGGAAAGTAGCCCCTCTGGCTAGCTAGCCTTTAAGCCGGGTCCAGACACTAATTCTACGTGTGGATGGTATTACGAGCGTTACATGTAATGCTCGTAGTGCCGTCCACACCTAGAATTCGTGTTAAACGTTATGCTCGTAGTACCGTCCACATGTAGAATTCGTGTTAACTACATTACACGGTGGATTACATTACACGTTATACTCGTCTGGACCCGGCTTTACATATCGAGGGGATAATTAAAAAAAAATAGTTGCAGAGGTGTCAGTTTCAATACTCAGTCAAAACTGCATTAGATTTTTATTTTTATTCTGTACTTATCGGTTTTGCCAGAATGCCCTCGATATACAAACATACATGACAAATATTATTGACGTGTCTCAGGTCAATTTTAGGAAATGGTCATTTTACAAATGACCCTGTGTAATACTATAACAATATAAGATTCTACAACAATCAGATCGTGCCCGTCCCTTCCGTATAAAACTAGGTCAGTTCACGGGTTCATCGCATAAATTGGCTGCACTGGTACGGACCTGCGCTGACGCATCCTAATCAATCTTGATTCGTGCGTCACAAAGTAACAACTACTTAGGTATGGCTGCCATTATGTCCGATATGCTGACCCCATAGATATCTACTACTCAATGCTCCGAGGCTGTCCCACTCGTATAATCTAATTTAAATGATTGTAAAAGTTTGTCTACTTTGATAACATAAGTCTGGCCCATTATTGCGCGCGGTGTAAGTACCATTCATAATTCAACCCATTATGTCACCACCGAGGGACATGGGTCTCTTCCCTGAGGAAGGTACCTATAGGCCATACATGAGTATGGCCCTCGGACTTTGCCCTCGTATGTTCATACAAAGTCCGGATTGGTGGAGGCTTGTAAGACTAGTGACTGGTCTTACTAAACCCTCAGACTTGGCTTAACGACTGCCATCTATCGACAGCAGCTGGCACTAACTGCTTAACGTGCCTTGCAAAGCACGGAACCGCTCGGGAAAATGCCACTAGCATTAGTCATAGAACGGTCACCCATCCATACACTGAACGTGCCCTATGTTGCTTAACCTTTCGTGATCGTTTAAGATCACTCAGACGGCCGGGGCTTTGATACATTAGTATCAAAACGGTCTGTGAATATCGCTGAATATATTCGCACAATACATTACACTCCATCGTAAAGGAAGGTACAGTCGACAGCGGTCTACACTTGCACTTTAGTTGCCGAGTCGCCCGTATCGGCCCATATCGGAGTAGAGTGTACGCAAATAAAGGTCGGCTGTGCGTATAAAAAAATAATCTAACAGCATCATCACCAATATTACGCATGAAAACGTACAATTTTGTAAAATTGTGTTGCGTAGCATAGGTAGCCTTTTCTACGCTACGCGAACGTAGAGCTTTGCTACGGCGTAGCAGTCTACGCGTGACGCTGCGAGCACTAGGTCTATTGATTTTTTTGTCACATTGTAGGAAAAAACAGTGACGTAATCACACTAGACACATTTCTCCATCTGCTAATGTAAGTATATTAATTTACTGCTCTCACTTTAAAACACTATAAAATGTGTCTATTGATAATGTAAGCCAGTGCCAATAAAAATAAAGAGAGAACTCTAATATAAGAGAACTATTATTATAGTTTCTTGAGCCCGCGCTTATAAAATTTATTCTCAGAGCCGGTTTCTGAATTGAGAAATTACACTAAGTAAATACTGAAGTAACATATGCTGAGACGCTCTTTTCTAAAGAAATTTAATGAGACCGCACTACGTTTAAGTAATTACTTAGCAAAATGCTTAATTCAGAAATTGGCCCTTACTAACCAAGACAAAACGTGATCGAGTACATACCTACATACAGATACGCGCGCGCTTTAACCGTCTATTTTTATTCTCGTTGACAAGGTCTTCCGACCTTCGATACGATGATAATAGTGCCTGGATATTTTTAAACTTGACTTTGGTATGGGGCGTGAATAAAGTTTGCAGTAGTACGGTCTACAGAATATATCGGGTGTCCCAAAACTCAATTTATTTTTGTGATAACCAGTAAGACTTGCCTTTTCACCCGGTTCCGGCTTGAGGTTGAGTTTTGCTACACCCTATATATTAGCTATATAGTTACCCGTGACGTGTACGAGTAGTGCTCGGATGTAATGGCTGATGTGCTGTCGACTGCATACAAAACCATAAAGGTTTTGGACTTGTTCTGTTAGCTGAGATAAAGTCGACATGTTTTACTGGAGATTAATTTATGCGGACACCGTCGATTAATTGAAACAGCAGATGTACTTAAGAAATATCACGCGCTAGTCGCGACACGTTCCGGAAGGCCGGAAACAACGACAATTAATTGGCAAACAAAATCAAAACAGAACACTTTTATGTCGCCGGCACAAAGTAGGGCGGCATGAGAACTGCGCATGCAATTCGATATGGGTGCAGTAGGTACATATGTAGTCTACAAAATAATCACTGTTATCAGCAGGTATTCTGCAAATCACTATGATTACGATGGTTGGATTTGCCTCTCCTCTACCCTATTTATTTATTAAATTAACTTTAATAAATTATTCTGTATCATCAAAACAAAATATCACCTGTTACTACACGACTCAGTAAAACACTCTCAAATGGAATTCATTTAATGGTCTGTGGTAAGGGAATAGGGGAATAGGACTAACACAGATTATCGAAATTCCATTTGAGGAGTGCTTTATAAGAATCTCATTTCGATAACCGACAGTGAAAATGTATTGAACAGCTGCACTTTTGTTCGTAATTGAATAGATAGATAAAAACGCCTTACTGTACATAAAAAAGGAGATTACACAACACAGGTATTTTTTAATCTAAGAGTACAGACGGCGGCCTTAGAAGTTTTAGAAGTTTTTCCCATAGCATAATATTTTCGTATCACAAGTAAAACCTTCCGTTTTCGGGTGTGTTTATGGAGTTACCTGCTTTACAAGTTTTAACTGTGGCTTCAATAGAAGGCACTCGCTGGGGTCCAGCCATGTCTGCGTCCCCAAGGTCGGACGGGAGACGGCGGGCGAGCTCGATCCGATTCCCGAAGGCCGCCCGGTCTGCGCGCGGATATGTGTCACTCACTATAGCACTAGCCATATGCCTCCAGACATCAGATGCGACGCATCCTTGCATCCGGTTTAAAAATTTGTTGTTTGAGACTTCTATTTATATAGATACTAGTATAGTTTTATATTTATTTTTATTTATAGTAAGTTGATTATTAATACATATAAACATAAACATAAACATTTACATACAGGCACATACATGGCTTCTGGCCCCATACTAGGATATTAATGTAATTTTAAGTGTTTAATATTTAGTTTAGTTTTAATATTTAGTTTATCATTGTTGTTTTATATTTGGTTACCTTCGAAATAAATTGGATATCACCAGACTTGTTGAAAATTTCTAGATGGAATTTTTATCTCATCTTGTTTTTAACAAAGTTTTCATTGAGTGAAATAACAGGGTATCCCAAAATCCCATTATATTCTCAAAAATTGGGGGTTCTACGAAGTAAAAGTGCTATGGGCACATCTCAGAAATCCCAAAAAAATATAGTCTGTTCTATATTATATACACTATTCGCATGTCTTCTTTCAAAGATAGCGAGAAAATGGCTACCGCTTTTCGAAGTGGATACTTAGTCTATTTTCATGAAGAAAGAAGAAGAAGAAGCAAAATATATTATAAAGACACGCCACAATAACAAAATAAAACCAAAAAATAGTAGAAAACAAAAAATCGGAACGAAAATAAAGGTCAAAATTAAGGCATGTCACTGCTGTTATAAATGGCAGCTGACTCAGCATTATGCTGATTTACAAGTCTTTAGCGCTGATTTTCAGTCAGTGCCAAAAGATACTCCGCGAGCGCCACAGACCGCGAAGTGGTACAACGATGAAGGAATAGGAATAATATGTATAAGGAACATTAATACAATATTTTATACAGAATTGATTAAATACTTAAAGTAGTTTAATACGAAGAAACAAACAAAACTATTAACATATCTTAAGGATAAATTAATTAATACAACAAAAAATCGTGAGGAAATCTGAGTGGCTCAGGCGTGAGGCCTGAAAACCCACGCTCATTCAAAACACTATGGACTTATTTCCAAAATAAAAAATATTAAATTTTTAGTAAATTTGCTCTTTTTAAACTCGACTACGATTTTTCTATACATTCAGTACAGTTAGCACACCGACCTTCCTAGGCGGGCACTCTATTCAGACGTAATAGACGACTTTGCAACAAACATTTAGAGTGCTATCGAATGTACCTCATGATGTTCACTTGTAGAACGTTACAGTCCATAAAATCGCGTCTACTAAACTCGTGAGATAGATTTTAAACTACCTACATATCTACTTACGAAGACAGTGCATACAAAAGGTTTGATAGGGTTGAAAACCCCCAAGTTGATTCAGATAGTAGCATAACAAGCAGTGTTGAGTGGTCTTTTAATGTAGCCAAAACCGGTTTTTTTTATCCGTATACCATAAGTAGGTACTTAGTCCTGTGGCCTTGAACAACCCCTTGGTAACAATAACACAATCGGCATTCGAGGTGTGCTTTAGCCGTTATAATATACAACGTCATAAAATACAAGTTTATACCCCCGAATGACACAATTTGAACGAATTCAATCAGCAGGTCAATCTTTAAATTGTTAATGCAAAGCCGCCCATAAAATGGCGCGTGTAAAGCTCGATGTGTTGTCAATAGTAAAAGCAGTAAATTCTGTGCTTCGATTTATAGTTAAATAAGCTGCGCAAAACATGTCGTAGAAGTCTATTTGTACTTAATTTTGCTTAAAGTCTACAGTCCTCTAGAGTTACGTTTCAAAAACTGTAGGCATATAGCTTCGGACTATTCTTATGTCCAGACCGAGCTCAGCTATCATTTTATCTGAAACATAAGACTTGCCAGCCGTTCTGTGCGTTCCAAGTTTGCATAAGACGGTCAACAGACAAGTTCAAGGTAAACGACAACGATTATGAGACTAAAAACTTACAAGGACATATCAAGACGTGTAAAGCCTTTTATGACCTGGTTTGGCAATCAATTTGACTATTATCGTTCTAAATTGCGTCTTACTAGCCAAACGGCATACGAATCTACAGTTAAAAGCATTAGGTACCTACTTAATATTAACAGTGAAATAACACAGTATTTACGATTAGGTTCTTATACAATACATACATACATATTTTGCCCTACCAGGTTTGCTACCACACAACAATCTGCCTGTAAACTGTTTCAAAAGCTTACAAACTATTTCTGTTAATCACTTGTTAATTTATGCTATGGGTGCTCTTAATCAACTACCCATCTTGTCATTCCGATTTACGATGCTATTCTCACGAGGTTATTAATAGACTTCGCAATATTCTTATTGCCCCACCACCTTATTAGAGAAAAACAATCCAGTTGTACGTTTACACCCTTCTACGAATAATGATATTATAACCCAGTGCTTCGCAAACTTTTTGTGTTAATTATTTATTAATAATTGAATATGAAACTCACCAACAAAATTTTGAAATTTCAGAGATACACGGCCGATTAATAAATAGAAGATGGGTACAATTTTTTCCCCTGGTAGGCACTTAAATTCAAGAATACATTTAAGGGGCTACCAGGGGCACGAAGTCGTATCTTTTACGTGTATTATAAATTTATAACGCAATTAGCAAAAATATGCTATCTAGAAGTCTCATTATTTACCCACAGCTTACGGCTTCTAAGTAGGTCCTAGGCGCTAGAGTTACCTAGTAAAAGAGTGTAGGTACCTCTGCTCAAGATCATTTTTGGCAAAAAAAGAACGCTGAAAAAAAACGCTGATGTGACCTATATTATGTATTGTAGCTAGCTACTATAATTAGAAAAAAAGTGTGAGTCAGACTCGCTCACAGACTGCTCCATACAAAATTGTAGCTAATACATAATTATGACAAATAATTCAGGAATCGAGTCTCGCAGTTTTGTTCGACCTTTTTCAGAACTTCATACGATTAATTTTATTATGAGTTAATTAAAAATGTATATTTTTCATTTTTTTTTTCCTAGATTTGTAATTCAAGACTAAATTACATGACAAATTTCATACATAGTTCTATATCAACGGAAAGTACCCTATTAATTTTGATTCCCGTGAGTGTCGAAATGTAAGTATTTGGCTGCATAAATGTATCTTTGTATACCTATCTTTGATGTGTCTTTTACGTTAACTTAAAAGTTGGATTTTTTAAAACTTCTAGGGACCGCACAGTATTTATGTACAATATGGTATTTCATAAAATTAAAAAATTTCATAAAAAAAATTAAAAAAATCTTCAGATATAAACTGAATTCACGTTTAACTACCTGTTAAGCAAGTACCTATCTAGAGATTTGTTATCAGCTGATGCATAATTGTTAAACTATGAAAATAGCCCAACGAGTATACATTTTGCGCATTAAAAGGAGTTGCGAAAATTATGACGCCAATAGGTAATTGGAGTCTTCGAAAGGTTGCGTGGCATCGGCTGACCAGGCAATTTGACTGTATAGCCCATTTTTTATTTAACATTAAATACAGGCACTTAATATCGACTTGATCTGAATGCCGTATTAGTCGGCACTCCTTTGGTTTGTATTTAGTGTAAGAATATAACCTAAATAGGCCCTTCGATCAGCAACCGTGTCCTAACTCCAGTGAGCGTTGCTGGCTATTAATTCTAATTACCATGGGGCAAAAAATTAACCTTGAATCAGAGTCGGGGAGCAGCGACCGTTTTGAATATTAATCGTGTGGCATGAACAAAATGGTAAATATTCAACGTTTCGGTCAAGTGCGCGCACGCGCGGCACGCAGCGCGGCGGAGACTCCCGCGCAGCAACTGGGCTGTTGCGATTGGCATATTGCTGCATTGGAAAACCATAAACACAGCTTAGAATCGACAGCGCATCAACCTCTTTATACGTGCATCGAATCATGAAAAGAATAATACATAATGATAATGATATAATTTTTTTTTATTTTTTTTGGGGTAGAGACTGGGGCCATGGGGCCCAGAGGCGCGACTCCTCTTTAAGGAGATCTCGTCGCGCCTAGTTGACGCCTCTGGAGATCCGAGGGCTGGTGCCTACTTTGGCCAAAGGCTGAGCCTCTCCATACAGCGAAGCAATGCCGCCACCCTTCTCGGAACTCTACCGGCCGACAGGGATCTGGATCCAATATTTTATTTAAATTAGAAAATAGCTTTAGTTTAGTTTTATATTATTATTAGTTTTAGTTTTGTAAATTTCCTGTCATGTTATATTTATTTCAACTAAAATACCTAGTCTTAACTGAGAGTTACGTAAAGGATGACCTACAGTGCTGTCGACTGCAGCCTCTAGTACTAGGCGACATTTAACTAAAATTGTCTTGCGTTTTTCTTAGTATACTGATAAGTGGCAAGGCATTGGGTTAGTTTCTGAATTGAGAATTTCGCTAAGTAATTTAGGCACTTAACTTTAGTGCTGTCTATTCATTTTTTTTTTCAAAAAAGAGCGTGACAGAACGTTACTTAATTATTTACTTCTCCATCCAGAAATTGGCCCATTATGTCTTCTTCGGCTCTCAGGATATTTTTTCCTTCATAACCCACAATGAACTACAAATCAAAGACCTACTTGTCATGATTGTACCAACCTTTAGGTACCTATATCAGAGTATAAAAATTTGATAAGTAACTGAAATGACTAAAAGATTCGATCGATATAACTGGCGTCTGCGATATATGAGGACATCCTGTATTGTGATCCTTAATTTTAAGTTTTAAGTAATTTGAACGCCTCTAAGCATATCTAAGGGACTCCACACACGGCGGCTATAAGGTAAAGATGTATATTATAGCACGATATATCTCAATACATATTTCCATAGAAAACGTCAGGAGACCACACACGACAGTATACATCTTTACATCTTCGTATCTTAAAGGTACTGAGCGATCTCTAAGCTATACATCCTGGGATGTAATGTATATTATAGCTGCCGTGTGTGAAGTTCCTAAGTTTATCATATGCACCGTAAAACAAGCGCTCGTCACCTGTCAATTTGCAGAGCTGCAGCGTTTTTCTTTTGTAGCACTTTCGCGCGTTTGTATGACTTTCTATTATTTTTGTTTTTTTCATAATTTCATTTTATATTAATGATGTTCTTTATGTTATTTATGTGTTACAATATACATAAGTAAATGTTTTCCACTTCTACTTTCTGTAGTTTTTGTTATTTTGTAGTCACCGTAGAACATTTGTGGTATTGACGACCTGGGGTGCAATTACGTAAGACTCCACTGTATGGAGTTGTCTCATTTAGCCCCTTTGTTCCCGGTATGTCACACCACCTTAGGTCACACTGTTACATTCTGGGACTTTTTTCCCAGTAGGTATCTCATACTCCTACTCCGAACTGTCATATTATACATTCTTGTTTTGACTCTTTCGAGTAGTCTAAATGCTTAACCCGATAGAGTGGAAAGTTACGTAATGTAGGGGCAGAACCCCTCATTTTCGTGTGTACATCGGGATCTTTATTAAACACTGCACAGGTACGTCCCAAACCTCTTCTTTGAGTAGGGGAGAGATTTCGTATCGCCAATTCGCCACAGCGGATTGTGCAAGTAACAGCATATTGAGGAACCTAATACTTGATGAAACGGTGGTATTCCTGAATAAATAACTTCCACACAATACAATCACTTGACCTGCTCCCAAACTATCGTAGTTGCCCTACCCTGTGATAGAGTCACTAGGCAAGGACATCATAAACATGAAAATACACCTAGACTGACCCTTGCAAGAACAATGTGAAATTTCGAAGAAAACCATTTTTTAATCATGGATTTTCTTTTTAACGTGATTTTTTTACTCCGGAAACGCCGGAATAATGAGCAAAACAGACACTGCATCACGTTATAGCGCTATCTCTTTTAAACATTACTTTGAAACCTTAAAAATATGCTCTCATGTAACGTAAGGGTTCCGAAATAACACGTTGTTCTTGCAAGTGTGGGATTTGTACAAATGTACGGCGGCCCCTAATAAGTAAGGAATCGAAACCACAAAGTCTGTTGTATTTTTTTTTACGATGTCGAAGTTTCCCTTAGTGAAAAAGTGGGTCTTATTAACCGTGGTTCATTTTATTACAAGCTCTTTACTGAAGAAAAGAAAGTGCGGCAAGGTGGACTAAAATAGAGATTTTGTTGCTTTGTTTGCCGCTTACGGATTTATTTTTTAATAATAAGCGGATTTGGCACACCAGACGTGTACCTACCCAGAATACCTATACTATCAGGCTTCGGGCTATAGCCAGCACAGCTGAAGATCAGGCAGGTACGAAGCCACAGGCAGACGGGAAGAAGTGAACTCAGACCGATTCAACCGTGACGGGTGTTATGGATGAGTAGTGGAGTTTACTTAATTGTTCGTGTTTTTAACGTTTGATGTTTCTTTTATGCTTTTTGTAGCGTAACTTGGTGAAAGTGAAAAGCGTCCCGTTTGTGACTGGTGCTTTACTCAGTCGACAATCGACAGGTTACATTTTCAAGTCGACTCGCTGATAGGGTGGGCTCTCTCTCAGACCTTACTCCTAAATCAGGTGTTTTAAAATACATTTTACTTTCTAATGGTTAGTATTGAAAAACTAAAAAAAAATCTTTAACTTATCATCGTAATAAATAACGCGTACCTACATGATACTAAATTATAACTAGTAACCATGCGTGGACATTGAAAAAGTGGAAAAACACGCAGACTGAGGCCACAAACAAATGTTCGGCGGGCCCCAGTGGGAATGGAACCCACGACCTCTGTCTTGGGTAAGCGCCTTAGCGGCTAGACGAACGAGACTAGACAGTCACGATTGATTTTATTGGAACTGTACTGACTTTTTTATAATAATAAATATATTAAAATTACTATTGTGTTAGTGACATCGGTTATCAAAATTCTATTCAGGGGCTTCGTATTTCTGTGTTTAAAATTTCCGTAAAAACCTACTCTTCCCCCAACTTTTTGCTCGCGTTGGACAATAAGTCGAAGAACCTAGCCTTGTAAAGGTTGATGTGCTCTTGTGGACTCTACGTAGCTAGTAAATCTGTTAAACTGTTTATCCTTCGCATTTCATGACGTTAAGATTGGTGAGCAGTTTTAAAGAACGTTACGGTATATTTTAAATAGCTATATGTACTTTTGACCTAAAACTTTCGTAAGCACTAGACAGTATTAACTGTAGGTACTATTCCGGATGTATCCAGAATAAAGTTAATAATAGCTACAAATACTTGATGGGCATCGGATCGTAGTCAGAATCGGAGGGTAGTGAAATGTTATGAAAGCTTTTTTATTAAGTTTTAATACGGTTCAAACTAATCTCATAACTTTGCAATGTCAATGGGTTAGCATATCTATACCGCACAGTGGACTACTTTCATAGGTTGTACAGATCAAGATACAGCCATCTTCAACTTGTCGGATTGTTTTCCTTCTTGTCTAGCGGACTGGATCTGCGACGGATCCATCGACTGGTGGGTACCAAGCATTTATTAGTTACTAGCTGTGCCCCGCGGTGTTACCCGCGGTTTATTAGGGAAAATAAATTGTGTATTAACAGTAAAAATAATAACATGGGAATAAGATATTTTCCCGCGGTAAAACGTAGCCTATGTGTTAAGCTAGGGTATCAGCTAACTCCATACCAAATTTTATTAAAATCGCTCCAGCCGTTTAGACGTGAATAAGTAATAAACATACACACTCATAAACTTTCGCCTTTATAATATTAGTGTGTTATAATACTAGCTGTGCCCCGCGGTGTTACGCGCGGTTCATCGATTTTCCCATGGGAATAAGATATTTTCCCGCGGTAAAACGTAGCCTATGTGTTAAGCTAGGGTGTCAGCTAACTCCATACCAAATTTTACTAAAATCGCTCCAGCCGTTTAGACGTGAAGAAGTAACAAACATACACACTCACAAACTTTCGCCTTTATGATATTAGTGTGTTTCAGTTCCGCACAACTCAATCACTAGTCCTGAGACCAAACTTGGATACCTTGTGCTACGGTAACCAGACTCGACTCGCGTTGCCTCACAAATACGGAAATAGAATATGTACAAAGGTACCGCGGCCTCCAGCGGGAATCGAACTCAGGAATATAGGCATGGTAATCAGATGTGATACAACTAGAGACGTACGAAGTAGCCAATCTGTATTATGCGGTCGAAAGTGTTTCAGCAGTCTTATAACGTAATATTATAATATAATTATAGTGTTATTTATAAACACACTCAAACATTCTTAAAACACTCTTCAAACACAGTCGTAAATAATTATGTAAATAGATCAAAAGAAAAGAAATACAATTCGATAAAAAAAAAAAAAAAGTTTTCTTATTCAAAATAACACAGAAAATATGACTTGTTGAACGTTACAAGTAAACAAAATGTAGTTGATTTCGGAGAAAAAAATTACAAAAACCTTATTTTCAAATCAGACATTTTAACTTTATATGATTTTCAACGTTCGCGCTCCAGAACTTCCCAAAAGTGATTTCTTAAACTTACCCAAATACTTTCCACATACTGCGAGAAGACGAACAGCCCCGGCAGGTACATTGTTCAATTAATTCACTCGCCGACCGGCGGATACACTACAGTATTTATTTTATTTTTACACTTTTCTGTTTATTAACTCCACAAGGGGCGAGTTCTTCCGGTCCGACAGCCCGCTCCAGCGACCCACACAATCCAAGAGCCCACTGAGCCCGTCCTCGACGTTGCGCCCCTATTATACTTGCTTTTTGCTCTGCCTGAACGCTTGATTTCACGCTCTATATCTACGACGAATTAATAATTATGGATGTTGGACGCCGCGCACCCGACTCGCGACCACACCACGTGGACTGAACCTACTTACTGTGACCGTATCAGTAATCAGCGTCCGAACTCCGACTTTCCCGCCAATTCCCGCGGACCTAGGGATATCTTGTCAAGTGCGAACATAATGGTTGGAACTTCTGGCACAAGGTTGGGTGGTTTTACAAAAGCTTTTGGTCGGTCTGTAGGTAAGTAGAAATTTATTACGCTTGCAATGAAAAAATCGCTACCGGCGCCGGCTTCTATGTGATGGGATCGGTGCCGGCTTTATATTAAACTGGCTCTCGAACTTATATGAAGGGAGGAGCAGTGTTCTCTTCAATAATAAATAAGAACTAGCTAGCCGAGCGCAATGTTACGATAAAAGTTTTATCCCATTACCGGCTGGCGCCATGTTACTTTGTTTTACCGCGTGAAGCGAAATGCCTTTACCCGATAGTGGGTTAAGTCTTTTATCTTGACCCTACGCTCTCCTTAAAGGTAGGGGTACGAACGGTGCAGGTACGGTGGCACAAGTAGCTCGTTTTCTGGAATTATATCGACGCTGGAAAGGCAACCTTGCTGAAGCGCCATTTTGCAACTTTACAGGAGAGCGATTCAAAGTTTTAAATTTTCGAAAATAAATCGTGTAAAATCAATTTCTATCCGATTTCCCCAAAAAAAATGTGAGAATGCCGAGAAAATAGTATGTCACAGAAACTCTTTAAAAAATATTGAAAAAAACGTTATCGGATAAGCGGCCTAGCCACGGGGATCGTCGGTGCGAACGGCGGTGCGGCGGGCGGGGCGGCAAACTGAAACAAACTCATAGAAATGTACGGAGCATCCCACGCGGAGCGGCGAACGGCGACGAGACTGGCGAAATGTACCGTGCGGCGACTGGCGGCGACTGGCGGCGCGGCCGGCGAGTGAAACAAACACATGAACAAGTACGGCGCAAGCCACGGCGTCGAGCGGCAGTCGCGGCGACTAGTGCAGAGATCAAACGAGTTTAGTTGTTTTCGCCGCGAATAATAAATACCGAGACTGTTATTGCTGAAATACTAACAAAATGGGGTATATTTGTTACTTTGATAAAGAACATAATTACCTAAAAGTTATTTAATTTCATGAAACATTAATATACAGAGTAACATTTAATTAACTGACCATATTTTAGCTGCGATATTTCTGAAAAAATGTAGTTATGAAAAAAATTCATTGATACCTACTATCATTCTCCAAAATATGGTCAGCTTAATTAAATGGCACCTATGTATTAGATCAATTTTTCAGCGGCACTTAAAACTCTAGCTGCATTTACTTTTTTTCCAATCCTGAAGAATATAATTCGACAATAATTCTAGTAGACTCGAAAAATGTTTCGGTGGAAAAATGTGGAATTCTCCATAGTATACCTCGATTCCTATTCAAATCTATGGAGTAGATTACGCTCTTCCAAATATTATGTATTGAACAAAAAAAATATTACTTTGAGATAAAGACATTTCGCTCTTGACCGGCCTGCCCTACTCAGCCCTACTAAGTCGCGGCGGCAAACGCGCCTGCCCGTGGCCGGAAAACCGCGCCGCGCGAATTTTCGTCCCGCTTGCCGCACCGCCGTTCGCGCCGCGGTTAGGTCGAAAGTTAGGTGGCGGTTCAGCAATAAATGACCAGGACTCTGGCGAGGCTACTTTTCTGATAGGACATATTGCAGTTCATAATGTATCTGCACCTTTTGCATATGCACCATAAACAATGCTATTCATATCGGAGCAAAATGTGTTATCTCCATAGTCATTCGAAGATGTCGTCCGCATAATTCAGTGATGTAATCAAACTACCCAAAAGTTGTCTTACCAGAAACTCTGAACTTCCAACTGATCTAAAAGTCTGGCGTAGACTTTTTACTTATGGGTGCACAAATTTTGAAATAATGGAATTTCCAAAAATTATAAGTACATTGAATTCAATAAAATTATATTTAATTACTGTTTTAGGCTTCGGAAAAGGCTATCAATCAAATAAATCTGATTTTATTTGAATGCTTTATTGCACAAGAGAAGATGTGCACAAAACGCGAGCTTAATATTAAAAAGTATTTTCTTCCAGCTAACCATGGGTGGTGTGAAGGAGTAAGGTGTCCTGCTAGAGAAGTCCCAAGTAAAATAAAAAAGATAAATTACTTACTTACAGATTACCAGTGATGTAATATCAATGTTTAATGTCTCGTGTGCAATAAAGTATAAATTAAATTATATAATACGTAAACTTCTAATACATTATACCTACTACAATACGTATACTACACACTATGTTGTGATATTCCATAAATTATGTGCCATTACCTATTGTAGGCACATACAATAAATAAATACTTTCATAAATATCATTATGTCGGATTGCTTTGAAGTCCAAAGTATTCAATTCAATTCAATTCAAATATTTTATTCATAATCCAAATAGAATATTTTCTTTATGAACGTCAATGTTGTTAGTTTCACAATTAATAGATTACATGGAGAAGAAACTAACAAAGAAACTCCACATTTATTCTTAAACAAACCAAATTTTTCACTTCCTTGCAATATGGTTTTGGAAATCCATTGTAACATACTGGAGGTAGGTACGGAATCCCTGTCAAACTTAGACAGTAGAGCTTTGCTTCCAACAATCATAACCTGCGTCTTACTCGGGTTCACTAGCAGGTCATATTGTTCAGTTCAAGTAGTACCTAATTGCAATCATCGGTGCTCATTTTTTGGACCGACAGAAAGGAAATCTTTCTTGAACGGCAAGTAAAGCTGAAGATCGTCTGGGTACAGGTGATAGGAACTGAAATTAAATACTTTGACAAGACTGTCTTCATAGACAGAAATAAGTAGCGGGGAGAGAACTCCTCCCGCTTAACACCAGCAGTGACGTCGCACCAATCGGACAGAACGTCGTCCGCTTGAATGCGCTGCTGTCGGCCCTGGCTGACTCCGATATGTTGAGGGATCGGGGGATGGCAAGGAGGATTTCGTAGTCAACGTAATTAAATGCACTGCTGAAATCTAGTAAGGTAGTGAGCTGACGTTAGTCCCTAGCGTAGCGGAAATTGTAAGTAATTTTAGTAGTAAATAGATGTGCTATGAGACGGCCAAAATCCGGACTGGAAGGAGTTTAGGAGTTGCTTGGTGTTGAGAATAGGTAAATCAAAATTTTGCTACCTACCCACCTTTAGTAAACAATCATTATGTCGACCCCTATTTGGCAAAACATCGTAAGCGCCAATTTAAGAAAAAAAGTTACAAGCCATTTAGTGTTTTATCGTAACCGCCAAAAAAGGTGCATACGCTAAAAAAAAGTTATTTTTCTTTATCGTATCCGCCATGTCTGAAAAAAACGTCACATACGTTACCGCATGAGAGTGAAATAGACGTTTCGAGTTCGAATTCTGAGCAATCAGCTGGTTTAAAACGGTGTCAATCAGTCGACATAACGTGGCTAGCATGCGTACTACTGTTTGATCCCAAAAGAAAACTTAAATTTAGAAGGCAAAACTGCGTTAAAAGTGGTTTTTGATTAGTTACAGGTAACTCTCACTGCTATAATTTATTTTGCTTACTATCGCTTGCGTGATTAGCAGGCAAGGCTTAAAAATAACAATTTTTACCTATCCGTAAGAATTTGGACGCTCTTGCGCGATTACCGGACAAGTTTAGTACTATAATTGCAAATTGCCTGGGGCTCTGTCTGTGTGGTCAGAGACCCTCTTCAAGTTAATATTCTTTTTGACTGCCTCTTTAGTTCAGTCATCATTCAGCCACTAGAAGTCTACTGCTGGACATAGGCCTCCTCCATGGATTTCCAAAAAGACCGGAGCGGCTTGCATCCAGTGTCTTCCTGCCACTTGGATAAGATAGTCTGTGCATCTTTTGGCTGGTCGTCCTACGCTGCGCTTGCCGATGTGTGGTCTCCATTCGAGCACTTTTTGGCCCCATCGGCCATCAGTTCTGCGTGCTATGTGCCCCGCCCACTGCCACTTCAACTTGCTCATCCGGTGGGCTATGACTTTCGTTTGTCTACGGACCTCATCATTTCTGATTCGGTCTCGTAGAAAAATTCCGAGCATAGCCCTTTCCGCGTCACGTTTAGCTTTTTTATGAGGCCCATAGTAAAAGACCACGTTTCAGTGCATAAGTAATCACTGGTATCACACTCTAGTTGTATAATTTTGTTTTGAGTGATTGAGGTATATCGGAGGAAAAGACTTTTCTAAGCTTCCCGTATGCTGCCCAGCTGAGTCGGATTTGACGACTGACCTCTTTCACGAAGTTGGCCCGGCCTAGTTGGACTGTATGTTCTAAGTAGACGTATTCGTCTACAACTTCGAGAGTCGAGCTCCCTACTGTTATTGGGGTGGGCACAACACGGGCGTTCGACATGACCTTCGTTTTGTCCATGTTCATTTTAAGGCCCACCTGTTGAGAGACTCAACTGAGGTCTGGGAGCATTATGCCGAGGTCTTCCAGCGTCTCTGCCATGACTACTATATCGTTGGCAAATCGAAGGTGACTGATGTACTCGCCATTGATATTGATGCCGCGTTCCTGTCATTCCAGAAGCTTGAAGGCATCTTCCAGTCCGTTCGTGAACAGTTTCGGAGATATGACATCTCCCTGTCTCACGCCTCTTTTCTGTGGAATTCTGCTCCTGTACTCCGACCGACCTAGTGGCGTTGTGGTACAAGCACCTCGATATACCGATAGTCGATTCGGCAACACTGGAGATACTCGAGCACCTCCCGTGTCTCGATCGAATCGAAGGCAATCGATGACATGATAGAAATAAATGAAAAAGATGAGAATGAGATAATCGTATTCGAAACAGATGGTAAAGATAACAATAACATTATTTTCAAAAATTCAAAGACCGGTTAACTGCAGTGATTCTGAAATATCTACGGCGTCTTCGACCAGACGACTTCATCATTCAAGAAACAGAATGTAAATCCTTTACGTTGAAAAAAAAAATCTGACTGAGGGCTATTGTTACTATGGTTAGGTTTCAAATAATGTTTAAAAGTTTACTAATTATTTTGTATCCTTTATAGAAGTGATAAAATTTATGGTTTTTTATTTATCTTTAGGTACAATAGATAAAAGTAATTTGAAATAAGTAATTTAATTTAAGTGTTTTTAAAGAATAAAACATCTTATTTTAAATATTATTGGATGCAAGCGGCTCCGGTCTTTTTGGAAATCCATGGAGGAGGCCTATGTCCAGCAGTGGACTTCTAGTGGCTGAATGATGACTGAACTAAAGAGGCAGTCGAAAAGAATATTAACTTGAAGAGGGCCCCTGAACCCACCCAGAAAGAGCCCCATGCAATTTGGAATTATAGTACTAAACTTGTCCGGTAATCGCGCAAGAGCGTCCAAATTCTTACGGATAGGTAACAATTGGTATTTTTAAGCCTTGCCTGCTAATCACGCAAGCGATAGTAAGCAAAATAAATAGATTGCTCAGAATTCGAACTCGAAACGTCTATTTCACTCTCGTGCGGTAACGTATGTGACGTTTTTTTCAGACATGGCGGATACGATAAAGAAAAATAACTTTTTTTTTAGCGTATGCACGTTTTTTGGTTGTTACGATAAAACACTAAATGGCTTGTAACTTTTTTCTGATTAAAAAACCGTTACAATTTTTACATATTTTGTAGACGGCATCAAACTGCGTTGGTTACATTAAAAAAAGTATTTTCTTAAAATTGGCGCTTACGATGTTTTGCCAAATAGGGGTCGATGTTACTTATTAGCGTTATTATTTTTATTATATCTAGGTATATATCGTTTTGTTTAAACCTGTTATAATATATTATAAGCAAACTTAGATTTTATGTGGCGGTCAAATAAAGATTTTTTAATTTGTACAAACATCTCTTAGGCAGTCTAAACCAAAGCATAGCTTCCTTTTGCTCATGAAGCCAAAGCAATAGCCAGTATTTGTTTAAATCGCGCGTTTTTCAGCCATTTTGAGGTATTTAGGTAGTACCGTAAGTAGGTACTAAAAGTAAAACCAAGTAAAGGTATGTCAGTTACACACATAATTATGTAAAATTGGTTATAAAGTAAATTAAAGAACAAAACAGTGTTACCTACCAAAGTAACTAAACACACGACGTGGTTACACCCGTAGGTACGAACTTTCGGCGCGCTTTCAAGCATCGACACTGCGTAGCAGTCCCGTCGTTAGCACGAGAGTGACTGATGCACAGAATACAATTGGACTGATGCGCCCGCGCGCGGCCATTCCTATTTACACTCTCGGTGTCTGACGCAATATCCCACCATATAAAGGTAGCTTAAGCGCAGTTTGCTGTATATATTTTCTAGTAAGGAAAACACGTGTGAAATGACCAAGCTATGAAAAATATTGATACAAGCAAAATTTCTTAAGATGAATTTATTCGAAATGTACAGCGGAGTAAAGTTGCTCATGCGCCACTTCAACAATATTCTATTGAGTGCTTATACTGAGTTTTTTCATTCATTTTCGATAGCGAGAGCGTTTGCAGTTTGTATAGGAGTGACAAAGCGCGCCACATAGTTTTCTCTTTGTCACTCCTATGCAAATCGCAAACGCTCTCGCTATCGAAAGTGAGTGAAAAAACTCAGTATACGCACTCTGGAGGCAAAATTGCTTATATCAAAATCACATAATTTTGTTATTCCGATAACATTGCTTATACGCCGATAACATTGCTTAAACATGCTTCAACCGCGGTAGAGATAAATTGCTGATTTGCTATATCATGACAAATTTAAGCACGGCTAATTGTTTTAAGTATTAACTTTTTTCCCGTTTCACGGCGAAGCAACTTTTCTTATCTGAAAATATGCAAGTCAACACAGAACGGATATGTTGCTAATCCGACAATGTGGTTTAATGATAGGTAGCTTATGTCACAAAATTTATAAAAAGACCCAAAATCGAGCTCTTATTAACCAAAAAAACGGGAATCTCAGCTTGCTTATCGACCATAGGTGGCACCCGAGGCGGATTTTATAGGTGTCACCCCAAAAATCAATCGAAACTGTTAAAATAAAAAAGTTATAGTATGATCGAAATGTCATTTGATTCGAAATGGCGTCTACATTTTTGAAATCTAAAAAAAGATCCAAAAAGAGGCGAAAATTTCCTAAAAAAAGTCCTACCTCCCGGAACTGTAGGACCAATATTTATAATTCTCCCAAAGGGTTGTAAATACGCCTGAAAACGGGTACTCTGGTTTTCACAAGCCACGCCCACTTTGGACCTTTAATGAAAAAAATATTATTAAATATGAAAATTAAGAATTGAAAAAATTCAGGCATGTAGGTACTGAATAGATAAATAAACAGTAATCCGCGGTCAAAAAATGTTTTATCGCGATTTTTCTATTAATTAGGAGTTAATTAACAATTTCTCAACGTGAACATTACAAGTCTGATAATTGTTAAATAACAACTCTGATTTTCTTTTTCTTTTTTGGAGCCATTTTTAAGAGGTCTTAGAATAGATTCCCGTAGGGAAAAAACTTTTTTGTTATTTTTCAGTTTTTTATTAACAATAATTTTTTATTAAAAATTAAA
Organism: Yponomeuta plumbellus; assembly: GCA_947310845.1. Taxonomy (NCBI): domain Eukaryota; kingdom Metazoa; phylum Arthropoda; class Insecta; order Lepidoptera; family Yponomeutidae; genus Yponomeuta; species Yponomeuta plumbellus. Next base: position 9,031,783 of record OX371209.1, on the reverse strand, counting down.
AAAAATAAGTAATCATTGAAAAATAATTATTTTTCATAATATTACTATTGATCCGTTTTTTTAATAATCAAAACCATTATAAAATATATATTTTTTTATTTTTATCTTTTATTGTTTAACCTCCTGAGTGCCCGTGTCCTAAAAATAGTACAAAAACCATTGTTATTTTCAAGGTCAGGCCTCAGGAGGATAAACAATTGTTATAAACAAAAGTGTTGTTTATAAGATAATTGAAAAATATTTTTTTCAATATAATCATTGCAGTCATGCAGACCATTTAAAAAAAACCGTTCCTAAAAAAAAATTTCTTATTGCTTCGAAACGGATTTGTTAATTAACAATTTTTTTATACCACTTGTATTGTATATTAAGAAACCATTTTTTTTTTTCAAAAATCATATTTTTTTTTGTTTTTTGATAACGTAAAAGAAATATTTGTTTTTATTTAAAGGAGAATTTACTATAGGAGTTCGTCTATTTTTACATCTTTTTGCGCATTAATAAAACCAGCCGTAAACTATAAGAAATTAGCTCTGCATTATGCAGGGAAAATATTATGAAAATATTAGATGGGAGTTTCGAGAAATCTTAATTTTGAGCCCATGTTTTGAGGTTATGACAACTTTGGTGGTTTGGTGTTATTTGGCATCATGATATAAAGTTCTTGGTTGGCATTGGCACCTTGGGAGGTTGTGCTTTATGCCACAGATTATTTATGCTTTTAGCCAGTGACATGTTTGGCGTTTACATACTGCGACTTTTTGAAGATAGCGCGTGTTGTATGTAACGGTGTACGATTGCGAGTGTATCAGCGAGTGTATCACGACTATAATTATCGTTGCAAAAAGTCGCAGTGTTTAAGGAGCCTAATAGGGGACAAAGAGATAATTTCTGATTTAAATAAGCACAAACAGTGTTAGGTCCTGCGCACAATTAATACAAGACAATCCTAAGCCCATGTAGTGCATCCTACATGGAGCGTTCGCGCGCCTCTCTCGCCATAATACTCTCGCCACCGCGCCAGACAAGTGTCAATGAAAAACACCCACGTCAGGTCTCTCGTTTTTGCTTCCACGAATTTTCTGGCGCACCAAAATATCCTGCTAAACCTTTCTGATTCTTTTCATTGTTGAGAAGGAAAGCACTCCATATGACCCAAAAATACAAAATAAAAGAAATAAGGATATCGTAGTAAAAACACCTGTGATACGAACTAAATTTGCTAGGATGCAGTTCAGTGCACAGTCATCTTTCACATACAATAAGATAAATAAGAATATAAAAATTTACGATAAAACTTACTTTGAATGTAAAAAGTGTATTATAGAATGGTTGTATAGCTTGAATTATAATGAGACAGAAAAACTACTAGAATGAATAAAATAATGTAAATACACGTGTCAATAAATACGGATACACCGACACGCATACATAATATACACACGAACACGAACACACACACACTCATACACACACACACACACACACACACACACACACACAAACACACACACACACACACACACACACACACAATCATAATTGGCTAAGTTTATTTTTTTTTCTCTTATAATAATAACGTTATAAACTTAATATGATTTATGATATGGAAGAGCGGAGTCATCTAGTACAGGCATTGCATGCTTAAAAGGTGACTCCATTTACTATGTACGGAAAAAAATGAAGTTAAAGAATAAATATTTTGTATTTGTATTTTTTTTTTGTATTGTAAGTATTCCCCTCACATTGGTGACCCGCAGACGAACGAAGAAACAGGATGACCAGCAGTGAAAAAAACTTTTCACCGACTTCGATGGATGCCGACGACTCCACTTTTAAGGATGCAGTTACTTTTAGTTTAGAAGAATAGGGAATGGATGAAAATATCAGAAGTGCTTGATTTTTTTTTTGGTGATAGGAATAACCTTCATTAACGCGGGAAAAAAGTTTCAAAAAAAAATCCTCCTTGAAAAGCTATCATTGTCACCAGATTTTTTTTTCATACGTAGCGGACCAAGGAATATGTCTGATATGCCGTACTGAGCCCAAAACTACGAATGGAAAAATATTAAGATTATTTAAAAATTAACTACGAAGCCAAAAAAATTGAAACTTTTTTCTCGCGCGAAGGAAGGTTATTCCTATCACCAAAAAAAATATCAAGCACTTCTGATATTTTCATCCATTCCTATTGTTCACGAAACTGCAAGAAATCTTGGCGACAGAAATCACCCAGCAAATAGCGCAAAGTGGACGAAACTTGCAAAGGCGACACAGGTCCGTATCCAGAGGGCGTCATCGATCCCGAAATAGATACCCCGGGGTATGTTGGTACCATAGTATTTTTGGGAACAAAGCGAGAAAATGCACCTCCCCTTGCAATTTTAAGACCGGCAGCAAGTCGGAAAACAAACCGGACAGTCAATAATGGCGGCAGACGACTGTCGTACTACATCCAGCCGCCTATTTGTAACGGATCCAAGAAGCAAGACTGAATATTTGGTTGATACCGGTTCAGACCTTTGTGTGCTTTTATCAAAATTCCTACAAGAGCCCAGAAAAGCACGGCAACAAGTCACTGTTTGTACATAAAGACCTCGAGAGTTGCACACACGTTTTTTTACGCAAAGATGCATTACGCGCCACATTAGAAGCTCCGTACACAGGACCGTTTAAGGTGCTAAGGAGAACGAGCAAAACAGTTACTGTCGACTCATCGCGAGGACCAGTGACTGTTTCTATGGATCGTGTCAAACCGGCCTACATCCTTGCCGATGAACATCCATCACCATCCATCTCAATCACACCCCTGGAAGGAAACAAAGTACCTGCAGCACAGTCAAATGCACAGAGTGCGCCCACTGCGACCATCCCGCGCCGCTACTACACGACGCGGTCAGGACGAAGAGTCCGGTTCAAGGACGTATCCCCGGAGTAATCCTCTCCAAGGGGGGTGATGTAGTGCATCCTACATGGAGCGTTCGCGCACCTCACGCGTGCTGGCCGGCGGAATACTCTCGCCAACGCGCCAGACAAGTGTCAATGAAAAACATTCATGTCAAGTCTCTCGTTTTTGCTTCCACGAATTTTCTGGCGCACCAAAATATATCCTGCTAAACCCTTCTGATTCTTTTCATTGTTGAGGAGGAAAGTATCCCCCTCACACCCACAATGGCGGTTTATTTTAGTTAATTTATTCCACATATTGTTCATACATCATCATCATTTCAGCCATTGGACGTCCACTGCTGGACATAAGCCGCCCCCAACGATTTCCAGAAGGGCCGGTTGGATTTTTCATACACATAGTCATTTTAACAATAAACTACACTAATTAAGCAGTATAAAATACACTGGAATCAATTTGCAAAAATAAAACCGTAATAAAAACGCTCGTTTGAATTCCCGTCAAAACACTCCTCATTTGCAATTTGCACTTTCGCATTTTATGTATGTACACGATTTGCGATTTGTGCAATAATTCAATTTTATCTGTATTGACAGACAGGCTCAAAAGGACTAGTATCCACGGCCGTTAAACCTTATATTTAAAAAAAGTATTGAATGACTGCAGTTTTTTAGTATTAAATCAATACGAATATTTTTTATTTATTACTTTTAAACCCCTGATTCTTTTATTTTATCAAATAAAACTATGAAATCATTTTTCAAAAGAAACATTTTGAGATATAAATGCTTAAAGCGCAACGCAAAAGCAACATAGACTGTTTTTGGTCATTCTCCTTTTCGTTGTTCTTGGTTACATGGTTATTTTTCTTCTATTGTATAGAAAAAGAAAAATATGTATAAAGAAAATGTAATCTATATCTTATATACAGGGTGTCCCAAAACTCGACGTAAACCCGGAGCCGGGTGAAAAGGCAAGTCAAGCTGGTTGTCAGAAAAATATAAAAAAAAAATCTAAGTTGTATGATTTCAAAATTATAGGCATTTTTTTAAAAATCGCAAAATTACACACCCTGTGACAGTCTTTTTACTCCTGTTGCCACAAATCTTTACTTTTTCCAATTATTTTTTTTGCTGTGTAACCCTGAATAATGCTTCTCTAAACTGTAATCAACATTTTGAAACCAGCTGCTCTAGCTTGCATAAAAAATAAGACTTATTTTCTAGAAAAACTTTCAAAATAAAAAATTGCCTAGTTTTAACTGACTGTATTGAAAAAAAAATGTACTACGCGAGTTTGGCAAGTTATGTCAAAAGTTGGCGCATTTAGTAAAGATTCCAAAATGGTATAATACTTGGTAAATTGTAGCTGATAACATGGATAAAAAAAAAATTTCCCTGTAAAACCCAGTTTTTAACAAATTTTTCTTACTTGGTAAAAATGGCAAAACTTATTGCTTTTTACATTGGAGCCGATTCCAATGCACACACTGATTAAATTTAACTTAATTGTACCTGTGCTTGTCTATCATAAACCGATTGAAAAAACAGATTGTCCTCTAAATTTAGTTTAGTTCTCTTTGTGTGTGGTATGAAATAGGCACCATTTTTTTGTAAAAGTTTAAATTTTAATTGACACAAAATTTTTAATACTAAGGTTTATTTATTAAATTTACAATAATTTTTAAAATTTTTCATGAATGTACCAATACAACTATTTTTACTACAACAAATGTTCAAAATGTCTTCCTTCGGCGGCAATACAAGCCCGACATCTCTTTAAAAATGATCGAGCTATCTTTCGAGCGAATCGTCCATTATTTGCCGTAGTTCAAATTCACTTTCAATTGGCTTTGAATACACTTTTTCTTTGACTGCTCCCCAGTAAAAAAAGTCTAATGGATTCAAGTCCGGTGAACGGGCCGGCCACGAGATTGGGCCAGACCGTCCGATCCATCTCCCGGGAAACTCTTCATCGAGATATTGTCGAACGGAGCGAGCATAGTGTGCTGGGCACCCATCTTGCTGGAACCACATTTCTCTGTAAATGTTTAACGGCACGTCTTCTAGTAAACTTGGTAGATGGTTCTGTAGAAAGTCCAAGTAGACCTCGCCATTCAACGCATCAGGCAACTCAAAAGGACCAATTATTTGACCATTTAAAATTCCGGTCCACATGTTTACTTTGAATCGGTACTGGGACCGATCCTGCCTCGTTAGATGAGGGTTTTCTACATGCCATTCATGCAAGTTATGCATGTTCATGTAGCCGTCCTTTTTGAATGTCGATTCATCAGACCATAAAATTTTCGTTAAGAAAAGCGGGTCATCCCTGTACCTCTCCAATATTGTCCGGGAAAAATTTACTCGATTTTGGTAGTCCTCGGGTAGTAACGTCTGTACTCGCTGTACGTGGTATGGGTGTAATTCATGTCTTTTTAAAATACGATGGGCTGTACTTTTGGGCACTCCGGTGGTTATTTCAATAGCCCTAACTGAAGTGCTTGGGTCTTCTTCGACAGCTTCTAGCACCTCGTCTTCCATCGGGTTGGCGGGTCTTCCTCCACCATGCTCTTGATTTGGGAGGTGGCCCTCTGAGAAGAGTAAACGATGCACATTCGTAAACACTCGATGATCAGGGTAACGAGCAGCGTTTGGGTACCTTTCACGGTAAAGTTTGGCGGCAGCACTGGCATTACACCTGCATTCACCATAAATAAGGTGCATATTAGCGTATTCGCGAGCGGTATACGCAGACATCTTGGCACTAGTCACACGATAGTCCAGGAGAAAGCAAAGGTCGTCGTTGAGGGAAAATAAACAGTTCGGATCCAAATCACAAGCAATCACAAGTCCATAAACGAAGCCAAAAGTAGTTAGTACGAAATCAACACAAACGAATACGTAAACAAGTGCAGTAAACGAAGGAGCGTAACGTACTGATTTGTGATTGTGATGTGTGAGTACAAAAGCGAATACCTGGCGTCACTCTCTGTCTCGCTCGCACTTAGTAAGATGACTCTCTCCGTTTCAGTCACTTTAGCGTCCATACCTATCTCGCTCGCACTTGATAAGGTGACTCTTTCCGTCTTAGTCACTTAAGCGTCAATACCTATCTCGCTTATACTTCTTAGAATGCCTGATTCATCTCAAGCTACAATTTACGACTCTTTGGAAAATCTTGCGCCCATTAGAATAATTTTTAACCAAGTAAGAAAAATTTGTTAAAAACTGGGTTTTACAGGATTTTTTTTTTATCCATGTTATCAGCTACAATTTACCAAGTATTATACCATTTTGGAATCTTTACTAAATGCGCCAACTTTTGACATAACTTGCCAAACTCGCGTAGTACATTTTTTTTTCAATACAGTCCGTTAAAACTAGGCAATTTTTTATTTTGAAAGTTTTTCTAGAAAATAAGTCTTATTTTTTATGCAAGCTAGAGCAGCTGGTTTCAAAATTTTGATTAGTTTAGAGAAGCATTATTCAGGGTTACACAGCAAAAAAAAATAATTGGAAAAAGTAAAGATTTGTGGCAACAGGAGTAAAAAGACTGTCACAGGGTGTGTAATTTTGCGATTTTTAAAAAAATGCCTATAATTTTGAAATCATACAACTTAGATTTTTTTTAATATTTTTCTGACAACCAGCTTGACTTGCCTTTTCACCCGGTTCGGGTTGACGTCGAGTTTTGGGACACCCTATATAAAAATGAATCCCTATTTCCCTTGGTCACAGCATCACGCCTGAACGGCTGGACCGATTTCGCTAATTCTTTTTTTGTTCTGTTCGTTATTATCAGGAGAAGGTTGTTATGAAAGAAAAAAATAAGGAAATTGCGCGGAAAATTAGAAAATTTAAAATTACTTAACCACAATATAAAATTATTAAACTTTTTTAATGTAACCTTAAGACATTTGACATAGAATTGACTGAATGCGTGCTGCAAATATAGTCAAAGAGGATGAAAAAAAATGAAGTTTTAAAACGGATTCTTCTGTCAATCTTATTTTATTGATAAACAATATAATAAAATCAAAAATCTGCTCATTTATGGCGTCTAAGGCGGAACAAAGTTCGCGGGGTCAGCTAGTTGTTTATAACAAATAGTTTTAATAAACAATTTCTTATAAACAATTACATTTTCTCTATACATATTTTTCTTTTTCTGTACAATAGAAGAAAAATAACCATGTATTATTTAAAAAAAATCTTTTTATATTTTTATCGAATTTTCAAAATTCTCTTCTTCTTTACTCCATCATTCTTACATGGATTTTGAAGTATAAACTTATTCTAACTTATTAAGGAATTGAGATATAAAACTCGATACCGTTTGAAAATTTAGTACTAGCTAGTACTAAATTTGCAAATTGTTTCGAGCCCTCCACCGCTAAATGTTTTTGATTTAGTGTCGTTTAAAGTCTGAAAAAAATGCCAAGTATATACAAATGGATTATACATTTTCTGTGAGTTCATTTTATTGATAAGCAGTTGCTTTTATGTTCATTTTATTGTAAAATTACGTGGTGTTGGGTACAAATAAATTTTCATTTTCATATTCACTTTTAAGTGGTACCTACTAATGCTTCTAATTAGTCCCATTTAAATTTAGTGAAGAGTGAGTTAGTGAATTGAACAAAAAAAGGATTGTCGAAATCGGTTAGACGCAGCTATGCGATACGTAGCCTCCATTATTGTGCCCCACTGCTGGGCAAAGGCCTTCCCAGTTTAGTCCCAAAATTGGGCCCTCGGTGGGTGAGCACGGCTACCTCTTGTCCGGTTTTTTACTAATTAAAACCGGTCTACTTTGTCTCGTAGCTTGTTCTTTTGTGTTTATGCTAAAGGTATTTGTAAAAGTTAAATAAACGAAAATAGAAATAGCCGTTTCCGTTTCCTTTACAGTTTATAAGTCTTTTTCATTAAATTTTATTAGTAATTTATTTAAGTAACATCAGTATGTACCTATATCGTATTTAGATTTAACAAAATTTTAAGTAATGCTGGTACTGCAGAACTCTTTTATTCATACAATGTTGAACTTGATAAGACTTGACATTTACGAAGTAAGCTTCGAAACAATTTGTTGAATATCCATAGAAAAGCAAACACACTTCATAGCATCACGATGACAGACAGATGATTTTGTTTTGACAGCAAAATCTTCCATAACCTATTTTCAGACTTCAGCTCATTTTAGTTTTTTAAATTTTCTTAAATTAAGTAATAAGTGAAACTAGGTACATACTCTCATTATGGTGTTTGAAAATGTTACTCACGTGTTATTTGACTTGGACGGGCTACTTTTAGGTAAGTTTATATTAATCGGAACATTGTCTCATATTTCTAGAGCTTTCGACATAATTTTCCAATAAATCATGATTTCAGACTCAGAGATTTTGTACACACAAGCATTTACAAACGTTTGTACTAAATATGGGAAGACCTTTACATGGGAGATTAAAAAAACCCTTTTGGGTTTCCAAGGCCATGAGTGCGCAGAGAAGATCATCGCCACTCTAGACTTGCCCATCACGAAGGAGGATTTTATGCAGGAGTGTACCAAAGAGTATGAGGTCTCATTCCCTGATGTTAAACTGATGCCTGGTAAGATTCAGAAAAAATAGTAAAAAAACATAATTTATTGTAGGAGAAAATTCATTTTCGCAAATGGCGATTAGACGTGCACGTGGTTGGACGGTATAAAAGGCATCGCGCGCTGGCGCGTGCCCCTTATTCCGCTCCGAACCTCCGTCGGTTTAACATCCATCCGATATTATTATTTTGCGTTACTTTGTTTCTGATCAATTTGTTCTTGCTAATTGTTTGCTAAATTGTTGAAGAGTTCTGTGCTAATTATTTTCTGTTTTGGTAAAGATTTTCTTAGGTGAAATTATTTTTGTTCATGTGAAAATTTATTGAGAATTAAAACTATTTTGTGACTATTGATTCCACCTTGTTTTTACTTAATACCTTTTGCTCGAATTTGCTAAAATTATAGGTATGTTGTTTTATGTTTGTTCATGTTTTTTTATGCCAAACTACCTTAAAACACTAAGCTTTCCATAACCTTCCGACAAACAGGTCTGATTGATTTAACATTTTGAGGCTCCTTCGCTATAGTCAATAGAGTTTTCTATAGTGTTGTTTGATACGGGACATTGGCAAAGTTGTACTGGACTGAACAATTGCAGTGCAATGAATCCATTCAATTCAATTCAATTCATTTATTGCGATAAATTACAGTGGACATTAAATACTATTCAAGTGCTACCATAAAATATTAATGTGCTACCATAAATACCATAAAGTATTACCATAAAATATTATTCAAGTGCTTACAAAGTTATGGGCATACCGGGCTGTGTCTTCAGGTTGTAACATAAAATCTAACCACCATAACCTCGTGAGGCCCAATGTCTTCAAGTGATCACAAAATCTATTGTTATTTTTAAGGTCGGGCCTTACGAGGATATATAAGAATTGACAAATTCCTTCTGTAACGCTCAGCCCAGTCCAGTGCCATGTCAAGCCAGCCATAGCCAAGCCAGCCATAGCCAAGCCAGCCATAGCCAAGCCAGCCATAGCCAAGCCAGAGTAGCCGTGACGTCAGCATACGTCACCGCCGCGCCGCGCTGCGAGCCGCCCGTTTGCCCCACCTCGCTCGCACCGGCCGGTTGCGAGGGTGGGAGAAACAACGCCTGCCTATTTAAGCCGTTGCAAATGTTGGATCGGCACCTTTTTCCTGTTGTAATTATTTTATAGGGCGAAGCTCTGCCCAAATAAATTTCTATTTGATTAATTTTGTTGTTTGAGTCCCTGCCCTTCTTTACATTCAGAAGTGGTATTACTCACGAAGAGTGCTCGCGCTAAAAACAGAAGAAAAAGGCATCGGTCTCCTGAAATCGAGCAATCATCTTCGTGTCCGCCACGTGGATCCAAGTCTCGCTTACCAAAATTGAAGAAGATCCTTCACCGCCTGCTAGAAAACTACTGAAAAATCTTCTGGTTCAAGAACTTCTAAAGAATGCTTGCCGCCCGGAACATCTATTACAAAAGTCGAAATACTAGGAAACAAGGACAATAACGACGTGATCACACCTGTGCGCCATCACAAGATGGAAGAGATGGCCTACTCGCTGCCTGCAACCATCCTACGAGGCAATCAAGGCTACATGAAGGTGATCAACATCGGGACCACGGACATCGTGTCGGAGCCGACTGGGAGAGCTGGTAGTACGCGCCGAGACCTGCGAGAACACGCCGCTTCATACGCAGGTTAGCCCAATTGCCATTACTAGCCATTCCGATTGCTCGTGCTTAGCCAAAAGTGTACTAATAACTTGCCTTGATAAACACTCTGCCATTGGGGGGGTAGATATAGAAAATATTTCTCTAGGACCCTTAAAAGTAATGGAGAAAAAAAAACATTGAAATTGAAATTTTGTTTGAGTTTAGGAACTGGCGATACTAATGAAGTAATGAGTTAGGATGCACAGATTTACTACAGATGAAAATAAATGTCACTAGCAATGAGCCTGTATATCATCGCCCTTGTAGATTATCACATAGCGAACAGGCTACAGTGAAATCAAAAGTTCAAGATTTATTAGCTGCCGGTATAATTAAAGAATCTGAGTCCAGTTATGCTTCCCCAGTCATTCTAGTTAAAAATAAAAACGGTGATAACTTTACCCACCAACCGTGATAGTCTGTTATGCATCGATTACAGTGCGAGATAGGTACCCATTAACAAACTTGATGACAAAGTGTCTAAATTGGCAGGTAAAAAGCGTTTTACCAGTCTAGATATGGCGCAGGGTTAACACCAAGCAAAAATCTCTCCTACTGATACACACAAGACCACATTAATTACTCCACAAGGTCATTATGATTTTTTTTACGCGTACCATTCGGTCTAGCAAATGCACCGGCGGTTTTCATGAGATTGATAAATACAATTGTTGGCAGCTTACACAACCCTGAAATACTTGCATTTCTAGACAATATACTCCTTCCCTCGTACGATGTACAGGGTGGCTTACCTACTATTGTTAGCAAAGGTTCTACAAAAATTTAACACAGAAAACTTAAGACTAAACATGTTCGGTTCTGCAAGAAAACATTTCGTATTTACCTAGGTCATGAAATATCAGCGGAGGGCATACAGCCGGGTGAATCTAAGTTGGCAGCTGTTTCTAAATTTCCAGTTCCACAAAATGTACCTACATGAAGTACGCCAGTTTATCGGACTATGCAGCTATTTCAGAAAGTTTATCTTTAATTTTGCAGTAATAGCTCGCCCACTCACAGATTTGACAAAAAATGCTAGTTGGGTATGGAGTAATGAGCAGTTGCTGAGTTTTGAGGAATTAAAAAAAAAAGTAATTGTGTAGTAAAACCGTGTTAGCATTGTACGATCGATCGTTGCCCACCAAGATTCACACGGATGCGTGCAAGTTAGATATAGCCTGAATTTTATTGCAAAAACAACCTGATGGTACATTGAGACCCGTAATGTACTTTAGCCGGGTTACCAGTAGAGAGGAAAGTGTCTATCATAGCTACGAGTTAGAAACACCTGCCGTTGTAAAGTCCCTGTGCAGGTTCCGTGTTTGCATTGTAGGTCTAAATGTGAAGGTAGTTACAGATTGCACCGCGGTACGTGCGACTTTGACTAAACGCGACTTAAGCTCGGTTTCTAGAACAGTGATCAAATGTTAATCTCATGTTAATCTCACGTCAAGCTAATTTCAGCCAATCACGTGCCGGTAATTTGAATTAATCTTAGATTAATCTCTTGTTATACATTTGAACACTCTTTCAGAAACTGCGGCTTAGTACCACGTATAGCAAGACGGTGGATGTTAATTCAAGATTATGACATATAAGTATTGAATGCAGACCCGGTGAGCGCATGAAGCACGTGGATGCTTTAAGTAGAAACACAAAGTTGGACGATATTTACTCAGGACCTTACGTAATAACTATGGTACTACCTAATGACATGTATCAAATTTGTAACATTGAAGGTATGCGTGGTTGTAAGAGCTTTCAGGGATTAGTTTCATCTGATGCAATTAGACAGTACAGAAGTAGTTATTGCCCCGATGACAGATAGTGCCAGTAGTTCAGACGAACCGTTAGAAACTGAAGACCTAATAGACTTACTAGAGAGCTAATACGAGTATTTTTCTCTGTTCCCATTGCGGGAGCAATTGTTACAGGATGGCCGACTGTAACGCTCAGCCCAGTCCAGTGCCATGTCAAGCCAGCCATAGCCAAGCCAGCCATAGCCAAGCCAGCCATAGCCAAGCCAGCCATAGCCAAGCCAGCCATAGCCAAGCCAGCCATAGCCAAGCCAGCCATAGCCAAGCCAGCCATAGCTAAGCCAGAGTAGCCGTGACGTCAGCATACGTCACCGCCGCGCCTCGCGCCACGCCGCGCGCCACGCCGCGCGCCGCGCCGCGCGCCGCCCGTTTGCCCCACCTCGCTCGCACCGGCCGGTTGCGAGGGTGGGAGAAACGACGCCTGCCTATTTAAGCCGTTGCAAATGTTGGATCGGCACCTTTTTCCTGTTGTAATTATTTTATAGGGCGAAGCTCTGCCCAAATAAATTTATATTTGATTAACTTTGTTGTTTGAGTCCCTGCCCTTCTTTACACTTCTCAATAAACATGTTCACACCATAAAGAATTCATCCAATTCATCTTACAGGAGCCCTGAGGCTAGTGGAACACCTCCACAAATCTGGTGTGCCCATCGCACTGGCTACCAGCTCCAGCCAAGAGAGTGTAGACTTGAAGATGCAGAACCACCAGCAATTCCTCAGCCTCTTCCACCACAAGACCATGGGCTCCTCCGACCCTGACGTGAAGAAGGGCAAGCCAGATCCCTCTATATTCCTTGTCTGTGCCTCCAGGTTTCCAGAGCAACCAAAGCCGGAAGATGTAAGAATTTAATATTTAATGTCTACCTGTAAGGCAGGCCTCTGTATGATGATGATCATTAGGACATTAAAATATTGGACTTCCATACTAGGGCGGGTGAAGCACAAAAATTAACCATTATGCATTCTACTTTTTGAATGACTGAAATCGCAAGTAAGACCATCTTAAAACGCGCCCAGAGTGTTAATTTTAGTGACGTCACAGAGTTGGAGCGGTCGCTCTGTGGGCCAGCACCACGGTGTTCTCGGAGTCCAATTTTAGTATGTGCCCATTTTTATTCTATAAATCAAAAGCTGTGCCGACAGACTATCTTGCCAAATAATAGACGACAATACCAGAGTGCCAAATATGTGTAGGTATGGAGCTCGGTTAATTCTGAAGTATGGAACTATGAGTACCTACTTAAAAAGAGGACTTTTTTGCTGCCATAAATCTATTTAAAAAAATATAAGCCATAAAAATATTTCTTGCTCAAAATTCGCCATTAGTCAAAAAATTTACTTTGAAAGTTTGTACCATCACCAAAATTCCAGTTAAAGTTTTTTGGTTTAACTTTTATCTCGACGATTCTATCTAGCCGGATGTTATTCAGAGACTTACCGAAGAATATTGTCCTTCTTTTCTATAATCGTGATGACTATTTTTCTTTCAAAGTACAATCAATTTCGTATTTTGTACAGACAGGCATAGCACAGTCAGGGTTAAGGCGGAAACAGACTATTGAAACGCGACGCGACACCACGAATCGACCCCGATGTGCATCGTGCACATTACCAACACGCGGTGCCTAATATGATTCTGATCATAGAAATAGCAGATTTGATTTGACTCAACACGCGTCACGTTGCGTCGGGTCGCGTCGCGTGTTAATAATGTGTTCCCGCCTTTATACTTGTTAGCCAGACCTAAAGGCTGCGTACAGCAGTCCTATATACCAATGCTGTTTACATTGGTATAGTTAGTAGGATAGTTAGTACAAGGCGCGGCACATAACTCTAGCGCTGACCGTTTAGTCCACGCATATTGAGAAAGAGATAGATGTATACCGAACAGATAGCGGCGTCCCCTTCGTTACCCAATTTTTGACTTCTGCGCATAACGGTCAACGCTAGAGTTACGTGCCGGGACTTGTACTCTACCGTTTACTCTACCCGTGTACAGCAGCCTTAACTGTGACTTTACTTTGCAGTGCTTAGTGTTCGAAGACGCCGTGAACGGCATCAAGGCGGCGCGTGCTGCTAACATGCAGGTAGTGGCCGTGCCCGATCCGCGCGTGGAGCCAGACCTACTTCGAGACGCCACCCTCGTGCTGGGCTCCCTTGAAGAATTCCAGCCTGAACTGTTTGGTTTGTCCCCATACACTGATTAATTAAACTCACTCAGCGCAGATTTCTGAATTGAAAATTGGGAATGGATGAAAATATCAGAAGTGCTTGATTTTTTTTTGGTGATAGGAATAACCTTCCTTAACGCGAGAAAAAAGTTTCAATTTTTTTGGCTTCGTAGTTAATTTTTAAATAATCTTAATATTTTTCCTTTTGTCGTTCTGGGCTCAGTACGGCATATCAGACATGGTACTTGGTCCGCTACGTATGAAAAAAAAATCTGCGGTGACAATGACATTGACAGCTTTTCAAGGTGGATTTTTTTTTCATACGTAGCGGGCCAAGGAATACGTCTGATATGCCGTACTGAGCCCAGAAGCACTCTTGTGATATTTTCACCCATTTCCTATTTCACATAAGCAAATACTTAAGTAACGTTCTGTCACGCTCTTTTCTGAGATGACGAGATAGCACTGGAGTTAGGTAGCTACTTAGCGAAATTCTGAATTCAGAAATCGGCCGTCAGGCTAGTCTCGCGGCACGACACAGTGACAGGAGTTTTTGTCGCGCGGTACGGTACTTGACTCAAATTCTGTTTCGGGATGATATTGTATAATAGTACGAGAGCGTCTAAGAAGCCTCAAAAGTGAAGTCATATTTTTTTGTCACCTATCGTTTTGCATAGCGCCATCTTACAGTGAAATAAGGCATATGGCACGATAGCGCATTGAAACGATAGCGCATTGGCACTATACTTGAGCCATTACAAACGTGCGAACGGAGTCATAAAAGTGCGAGCGAGAGTTCCAATATGCCTGATATGCCTCCTATATGTATGAGAGAGAGGTCTGATACAAATGTTTACGACTCAGTTCGCACGTTTGTAATGGCTCAAGTATAGTCGATAGTGCAATGAAAATCTTTTATCGCGGTGTCGCACCGCGGGTACAGAGCAACCTTATGTATGTTTGTAAAGTGTGACTGATTCCATGTCAGTGATGTTACTAAAGTGAGCAGACAGCAGAGATTATTACCATATCCTGGATAATTAGATTTAAGATCTCTCTGGGAAATTGTTTGTGCTCAGGCATAAGTATTTATTTATAAGTAGCCAGTTATCTTGGCTGAGCATAGATAATTGCCAGACATGATCCTTAAATAGGTGAAAAAAAATAGGTTATGAGACCAAGTACTTTTTGAGGTACAAAATAAAGTTATCGGTTTACTGCTTATTAAAAAGTCCGCCAAGGTGTTTGGTGTAGTTTGTGTAGTAGAGCCTAAATGTTGTGTTTATTGTTGAATAATTAATTCATATTGAGTTCCAGTGGGCTCATTATGTAATTTACGCAACGGATATTCATACGTCTTAAAAAGTCATGTATACCACTACTGTATAGCACTATCTTCTTTTAAGACCCTATGTTAGAGCGAGACAATACTCCGTACGACGACGGTTTTTGTGTTGACGTGATTTTTTAAGACGTATGAATATCCGTTGCGAAAATTACATAATGAGCCCACACATCAGAAAATACATAATTCGGTATACTTCTAATTTTGCTTCCGAATATCAAAGTAAATGGTAAGAAATAAGTATAAGTGTTTGCACAAACTAATAAAAAAAAACAAGATCAATTACGTAATCATAAGTGTACTTACAGGGTCACAGAGTGGTTGTTCTGTTACAGTATTTCAGTATTTACATCTGCTAACTTAATCACAATATTTTTCATACGCTTTTTTGTTGTTCTTTTCTTAGTTAACGGATCTAGTCAATGAAACAAGTTTAATAAATGTTATTTTGTAAATAATATATTAGTTTCTCTTACACAAGTAAACTTAGTCTCTGTTTAGTACGCACGTAATAGACTACAGTGCTTATACTGAGTTTTTTCATTTCACTTTCGATAGCGAGAGCGTTTGCAAAATGTATAGGAGTGACAAAGAGACAACTAGATGGCGCGCTTTGTCACTCCTATGCAAATCGCAAACGCTCTCGCTATCGAAAGTGAATGAAAAAACTCAGTATAAGCACTCAGAGTGCGTATACTGAGTTTTTTCATTCACACTCGATAGTGAGAGCGTTTGCGTTTTGCATAGGAGTGACAAAGAGACAACTAGATGGCGCGCTTTGTCACTCCTATGCAAATCGCAAACGCTCTCGCTATCGAAAGTGAAAGACAAAACTCAGTATACGCACTCGGACCGTAATAATTTAGTCTAAAGTAGATTCAAATGCCCTATATTTCTGAAGCCATGCAGACTGCATTCGAATGGCTAGCTAGACTTTATAGGCTGGCAGGCCAAAATCCTCCGGGCGAAACAGTTCCATAGAGCCCAGGACGAGCGTGGCCTCCGTAGTAAGCTCCCGGGGCAACCGCGGGTCCGGCACCATCACAACTTGCATACCGGCTGCGCGGGCCGCACGTACACCGTTCACGGAGTCCTCGAAAACTAAGCACTGGCACAAAACAATAAGGAGTCAACCAATAGGATTTTACGTAAAAGTACCCAACATGTCAGGGGTATTTATTTAACATTTTAACATAACATACAGCCACATACATTGCTTCTGGCCCCACACTAGGATACCCTGTGTCGTGGGAACCAGAAACAGCGACGTCACAAACATGTAATCATCCAAGACCTGAGTGCGTATACTGAGTTTTGTCATTCACTTTCGATAGCGAGAGCGTTTGCGATTTGCATAGGAGTGACAAAGCGCGCCATCTAGTTGTCTCTTTGTCACTCCTATGCAAATCGCAAACGCTCTCACTATCGAGAGTGAATGAAAAAACTCGGTATAAGCACTCTGGAGTTTTTTTATTTTTTTCTCTTCAGCCGGGGATCGAACCCGGGACCTCTCGCATGGTAAGCAGATGCGCTAACCACTACGCCACAGAGGTCGTCGTTTGTATTTGACACGTACTTTGACTTCAAATCGCCTGAAAGTAGCAAAGAGCGAGTATAGTCAGAGGTTACTCTACTCACTTGTACAAATGTCCTCAGTCAAGATGTTAGCACAAGGCACTAATAGAAGTCAATAATGGTAATCGAGCAATAGGATAAAAGTACTTCGGGTTCCGTATTCACCGTACTTTGATTTGTACCTGCAAGTAGCCTGTCTAGTGTGTTTTAGGAACTGGTACAAAACAATAAGTGGAGTCAACCAATAGTATTGTACGTGAAAGTAGCCAAGAGCGCGTATAGTGAACTCTGGATAGGGGACTTCCGTACTTTTACTACTATAAATGGTCATATAATGGTTACTATTGCATAGGGAATTCCAATTTGAAAAAACACAAAATAACATAGCAGGCGCCCTAGAGAAGAGATATCTGCCGTCGATAGATGGCAGTCGTTAAGCCAAGTCAGAGGCCTTAGGGCGGCTTGAAAACTTCTGACTCTACCAGCCGTGGTGGAGTATGGCCTATAACTTCCTCAGGGAAGAGACCCGTGCCCCTCGGTGGGGGCATAATGCGTTGATGATGATGAATGCACAGTATAATGAAGACAACATTTTGGTGACGTCAACTAAAGTTAGGTGTGGGACCGGATAGGTCGGCGTGACAGACAAGAAGCCTGTGCCCAATAGTGGGCTGGTTAGACCTTTAGATGACGGATGTGATAAGAAAGACTGTATTTGAATGTCTTAGTACTAATGTCATAATTTTTTTTTTATGAAATAGATGTAATCATAGGATAGAATACTTATACCTAGTTCTCTTAGGATATCATCAAATTAATCGAATATTTCGTTCGTAATTTAAATGCTTAATATTTCGGTAATTTTGTCAATTAAGTAATTTTGTTTTTTACTGCAACGTTTACAGAGGCCTAGTTTGTGAACTTATAATACCGCCGCAAAAGTCGTAAGAATTGAAATTGTTATTACAAATAAGATAAGAAAAAAAATCTGATAGGCTATAGGCACATTCACCCAACACCATAGGTACGATTTCTTTTATTGAGCTTATTAGATTCGTGAGATTGGCCACTACGTATGTATAGCTCGCGCTCTCCTTGGGATATTAAAGTAAACTTACTGGTAACACTATCAAGAGATGGAAGAAGTAACATAATACCTAATGCAGCGGAAGTAAACGTACCATTTCCGGCTTAGGCTTGTCAGGGAACTTGCCGGCAGCCACAAGGAAGATGTCCGGGTACGGTTTCCCTCTCTTGACATCGGGATCCGACGAGCCCATCGTCTTCGGCTCCAACAGCGTAAACAGGTGGTCTTTGTTGCCGACCTTCATCGCGTACGATTCTTTGCTGCTGCTGGTCGCTAACCCGATTGGCACGTTGCTGTCGTGTAGGTGGCGGATTAGTTTCTCGACACCTGCAATGTGATGTAAAAGTAGCCCTTGAAATTACTAGACTCTGTGATACATTTACTACAATTCCGAAGGCGGCAGCAATACCTTTTATTTGCTTGCTGCGTTTTTAAGTGAAATGTCTCATTAATTACTCGACAAATCACCTCGCCGGCAACAGCTGTGTAGACTCGGACGCGAAAACGGAACTAATGTTCCTCGACATTATCGATCAATCTATTTCCAAGATTTATGAAGCTGGCTTACCACGGTGCGCAATATCGCGGACGGACGCGGACGTGCAACGACCACCGACAGCCACGCACCACGAGAGGCTTTTCCAACTGACCTGTGTCGTCTTTCTGTGCTACCACGGACCGAGACCCTTCCCACGGTGTGTCGTGCGAGCTGGTCCGCGTCTGTCCGCGATATCGCGGACCGTGGGAAGCTAGCTTAATAAGTACCTACTTCATCTCCTAAGGGCTTCTTCACACGTACCACAACCACACCATCTCGCAACGAAAAAATGCTGTCAAGCAGAGGTTACGTATGAATAGTGTCACTGCAGCTTTTTGTAGTTGCCTTGTGGTACCGAAAAAAGGGCGATGTGGTTGGTTGTCGCCAGTAGTCGCGATGCGGTTACGTCGTGTGCAGTCACAGTTTCGACTCCGGCTTTCATAGGTTGCGTTGTGGTAGCGATGTGGTCGGTATCGCACACACGATCGATAATCACTGCAAAATTTAGTACGTGTGAAATTACCTATTCATTTTCAAATAAAATATACGCCCAGTCACGTGGTGTGATTGCGGTGTAGTTGTGGTCGTGGTGTCGTTGTGGTACGTGTGAAGAATCCCTAAATACCTCCTCTACACTTGACAGTAATTTAGACCTCAGATCCCAAAGCGCTCTAAAGTTTCAATAAGCTTAATGCTATTCCTTGTAACTTAAACGTATACAAAGTAATTTAGGTTGATACCTAGTGCATTTAATTGTGTCGCAATATGGAATAGGTACTACAATAACGGACAAACAAACGTACGAAAGTAGATTAATTTAATAGTGATAGGTTCACGTAGGTACAAGAAATGCTTGAAAGAGAATTAACTATAGGTATGTACTATATGGAGCTACAACAAGGTCTATATTCTGAAAGAAAACGAAGAAGAGTATAAGCTCGCTAGCACGCAAGAAAGCCATGTCGCTTTACCTGGCAATATCTCCGACTGCGGAAATGTCTTCTCAAAGATAGCGCGGGTCTCGTCCTGGAACTGTTCGATGGTGATCGGAAGACCCAGGTCGTCGATGATGGTCTTGGCGAATTCGCGGCTCTGCTGGCCCATGATCTTGGTCTTGAGCTCGAACGTGAACTCCTTGCCATAGCGGGCAGCGACCTTTTTGAAGCCCAACTCGTAGAGGTTTTCCGTGTCTGCAATAATAATAATAATAAAAAGTTTATTGTTAGTTATACAGTGTGTCCCTGGATAAAGTGCAATCCCGAAAGGGGGTGAAACTAGACCATGAATCATTGACTAGAAAAATATAAAAAAAAATTATAAGAAATTATTGTAGGATTTATTGGTATTTTAAGATTTTCATGTTTCATTAAGGATGTTAAAAGTATTGATTTCTTCCAAAATAATGGGTCTATTTCTTTGAAAAAAAAAAAAAAACAGTATGCCTAATACCTGGCGATGACCATGAAATAATAAATAGTCCGCAAAAAAGTAATTATCTTGGGTAAAAAAATGTATTTTTATGAAAAAAATGATTTTTTTAGACGTTTATTTTAAAAAACTTCAAATTACTAAAAAAATGTGCCCTATAACTATGTAATTTTATAGCTTACTTTTATTCTTTACCATTTTAGCTTCCAAATAAAAAAAAAACAATGTTCTAACTAAAAAAACACGCTATCTACGAACTTTTAAAGTGGAGCCTAATCGTGTTACCGTGCAGGTAGAGACCGTTTTTTCCATTGTTTCCGTCCTACTCTGTGCCCTTCGGCAGTCGCAGTCCTTTTGTTCTACACTCAGGTAGAGGGAAGGCGAGGGGAGGGGAGGCAGGGGGTTCGAAACAGGACTTACACAGTCGCTCCGATATTCTCGCCGCTGCTACTACTGTTGTCGTTCTCGCATTGTGTTCTCGTTGATTTGTTATTAAGTTTTTGTTACATTGTTGACTGTTACGTTTTCTACTGTTCGTTACGTTTGGACTGTTCCTGTTCTGCTGTTAAGTGTTGACGAAATGCCGCGATTGACAGAGTTCTCACCTCGAGAAATAGCCGACATGCATTATTATTATGGCATGTCACATGGTCGCACAACAGTCGCTCGGACTGCATACATAAATGCTTTCCCGGGCAGACTCATACCCTCAGCTCGAAATTTTCAAGAGATTCATAGGAGGCTCTCCAACATTGGACTTGGTTTGGCACGAGATCGCCGTGAGCAACCAGCTGTCGTTATTGACAATGCGATAGAAGAGGACATTTTAAACGATCTGTTTGCTGACCCTACAACAAGCATAAGACGATTAGCGTTGCGTCATGGCATATCGAAGACGTCTGTCTGGCGAATTTTGAAAAAGGAGGGATTGCATCCTTTCCATTACCAACGAGTACAACATTTACACGAAAATGTAGATAATCGTCCAAGATGCGTAATGTCGACGTGGATTCTAAGAAAAATTAGAGCTGACCCAAATTTTCCCAAACGCATTTTTTGGATGGACGAAGCGACATTTACCCGAGACGGCATTACAAACTGCAGAAATTTGCACCAGTGGTCTCACGAAAATCCACGATTGAAGCGGGCATCTACTTTTCAAGTAAAATTTTCAATAAACGTATGGGCAGTCTTAATCGACGACATTTTAATTGGTCCAGTCATTTTACCCAGAACCCTAAATGCTGAACGTTTTTTAGAATTACTACAAAATTTACCCATGTTGATGGAAGATGTTCCCCTGGCTACGAGACGGCGTGGGCGTGCGTATCTCCAAATGGATGGATGTCCTGCACATTATGGGTGGGAGGTGCGGCGATTTTTGAACGAAAATTACCCGAACCGGTGGATTGGCCGAGGAGGGCCAGTAGGCTGGCCAGCGCGTTCACCTGATCTGACACCCCTAGATTATTTTTTATGGGGTGTCATGAAGCAAAGAGTATACAGCACGCCAATAAATACCGAGGCACAGTTGCACGACCGAATAATTCAGTGCGCAAATGACATTAAAAATGATCCAGGAATGATTCGCAGAGCCACTAACCAAATTAATATTCGTGCAGTAATGTGCTTGCAAAATCGAGGAGGCCATTTTGAACATTTAATGCATTAAATAAAAATGCAAAATTGTAATTACGGATAATTTTATTAATAAAGTTATTGTGATTAAAGTCTGACTTTTATTACCTACTAAAATGTAAATAACTCCTACCTAGCCAATTTTTTAGTTAGAACATTGTTTTTTTTTTATTTGGAAGCTAAAATGGTAAAGATTAAAAGTAAGCTATAAAATTACATAGTTATAGGGCACATTTTTTTAGTAATTTGAAGTTTTTTAAAATAAACGTCTAAAAAAATCATTTTTTTTCATAAAAATACATTTTTTTACCCAAGATAGTTACTTTTTTGCGGACTATTTATTATTTCATGGTCATCGCCAGGTATTAGGCATACTGTTTTTTTTTATTTCAAAGAAATAGACCCATTATTTTGGAAGAAATCAATACTTTTGTACATAGAGTCCTTAATGAAACATGAAAATCTTAAAATACCAATAAATCCTACAATATTTTTTTATAATTTTTTTTTATATTTTTCTAGTCAATGATTCATGGTCTAGTTTCATCCCCTTTCGGGATTGCACTTTATCCAGGGACACACTGTATAGTTGAAAGAAAGAAGGTAGCCTGTAGTAAGTCAGCCTGCAGCAGACCTGTGTTAATTAACGTTCTGTCACGCTCTCTTCTGAGAAATTAGACGAGACAGCACTACAATCAAGTACCTATATTTACTTAGTGAAAATTCTCAATTCCGAAATCGGCCCTGTGTCTCTTACGAGATAGTTTAGCTAAAGAATTAATTATAATTGAATTAAGAAATTAACGAAGAACAGTAGTGGCGTTATTGGAGTTGTTACAGGAATTTAAATAATTGAAATAAAATTGAAACAGTTTGCATAATATTAATTCAAGTAACATTCAATGTGTGCGTGTAATAAATGGTCAGCAATGAAACTTGTAGGTACCTAAGCTTCACCTACAATAGGTGGCATCGTTATGAGTAAGTAGTTGAAAGCTTAAGTGAAAGTTAGCTTCGAATAGGTGGTATTGCTTGTGCATAGAACAATTAAAAATTCACGGACGGATCGCGTAATCACGTGCCATGTTTCTTCATTCCCAGCCGCCTGTAGGTTTACAGCTTCAAGCAGCAATAAAATCGACAAGTTCATGCAAATGTTATTGTACCTACTACAAATTAATACCTATACTAGCCCTGATGTTCTCAGCTCAGCCCAAGTGCGCGGAAACTCAATAATGCTATGAGCGGTTCAAAGACAGGTCATGAAGTTGCACTACCTAAGTGCTAAGTAAAGAAAGGGTCACGCGAAGAGTTGGTATAGGTAGGTACTTACTCAGCATTAATCCGTCCATATCAAATAAAACGTGAGTAACAGGTTTGAACGTCATGTTTAATTAGTTTTCACCACTTAAAAACACTAGTCCAATTTATTCCTATTAGCAAATAACAAGATCACACTATTTAGTACACTCGCTCGGGTTATTTATCACTTAAAGATGATTTAGCCTTGAGTGATGTCACAATCATGCTGTTATCATACCAGCCTATAGTAAGCGTGCGGGTTGAGTGAGCACCCTTCCGAAAAAAGAAAAAAAGTCTGTTCATTTAGTAAAAGTTCTAAAACAATTGTAAAAGTAATCTCTGTATTTGTAAAAAGATAGAAGAAAATATACACTATTTAACGTAAGCTCACTCAGTTCTCACAAAATACCAACGAAATCAGTGAATGTATTAATAAAATTTAAAATACTATATTTATATACCTACTTGTCTTTAGTAAAACCTATGCTAACTTACCTTTATAATTTATAGATCATCTAGTAACGTATTTAAGGTTTTACAATAAATTTCTTATGCTCACTCAATCCGCACACTTTGGAAAACCCGATTTCTGATAAAGAAACTGAACATTTAAGCTGCTAGAAGATGTGTGTCTAGTCAAGTATAGTTAATATGGGACTTTGTAAAATAGATAACAAACCACTAACGCGGCAGGTTTTTGGATAACAAATTTTTGTGAGTGCTCACTCCCCTCCGGCCGTTTTCGCAACTGTGGTTCGCAACCAGTTGCGAATTAAGTTTTATTCTTTGTTCGCAACCAGTTGATTTTTTTTTGTTCCAACTTGTTGCGGAATTTAATCATCAGGATGTCTGTTGCGGTAAAGGAAAAAGTTTCTTTTATTCGTAACTGGTTGCGAACCACAGTTGCGAAAACGGCCGAAGGGGCTCACTCCACACTTTATGAGTAAGTCAAAAATGTTAATATCTTAAGATTTGTAGTATCACAGAAACCTTAAACTAGTTCAACTTGAAGTAAAATATTTTACTACAGATCCACCATCTAAGACGAACTGTGTGGCGCAGCGGTTAGCGCTTCTGCTTACAATGCGAGAGGTCCCGGGTTCGAATCATGGCTGGGGACAAAAAAAAAGATACCCAGATCTTGGATATTTACACGTTTGTGACGTCGCTGTTTCTGGTTCCCACGACACAGGGTATCCTAGTGTGGGGCCAGAAGCAATTTATGTGCCTGTATGTAAATGTTATGTTAATATTTTATATTCCTTGTCTACTTTGAAATATATTCATTTATATTTTTTATAAAGTAAATATATCTTTCAGGCTGACCGAAAAAGGCTGACTGAAAGATATTCATTATATTATAAGAAAATATAACATAACAATATTCATTATTTCACACCGGAAAAAAATAACAAAACACACAATATATTTACAAAGTTGCATAATACAGTACGGTTTTATAATAAGTAATTCCAAGTGTAAAACACCTTCTTTCTATCTCGATATTATCGTAATATAATGAAGTGTAGTCAGCCTAAACTATACATTTATTTTAGAAAATATAAAATTAAAATAAAAAAATAAAAATAAACTCACGCCCGTTATCCCCGAAGGGGTAGGCAGAGGCACCAGTCTCTAGAACTGGACCCACGTTTTGCCGAGTTTATTAGGTCCCAAACGTGACAAGTGGCAAGCCTGTCGCCGTTATCCGGGCACAATTTATCAGCGAATGGTGTTGCTGTACAAACAAACAAATGTACGTAACTAAAAGTCATTGGTACATGCGTGGTTCGAACCCAATAAAATATATAATTGAATATATTTACAAACAGACAAGGAATATTAAATATTAGATGGTGAATATATATAGTGAAATATTTTACATCAAGTTAAACTAGTTTAAAGTTTCTGTAGGTAATACTACAAATCATAAGATATTAACATTTTTAACTCGCTTATAATGCGTGGATTAAGTGAGCACTCATAAAAGTTTATTATTCAAAAACCTGCCGCGTTAGTGGTTCGTTAACTATTTTACAAAGTTCTATATTAATTTTATTTGACTATACACACATCTAACAGTATAAATCTTAAATTTTTTCATCAGAAATCGGGATTTCAAAAGTGTGAGGATTGAGTGAGCATAAGAAATTGATTGTAAAACCTTAAATACGTAACTAGATGATCTATAAATTATAAAGGTAAGTTAGCATAGGTTTTACTAAAGACTAGATAAATATAGTATGTATGTTAAATTATTACATTCACTGATTTCGTTGGTACTTTGTGAGAACTGAGTGAGTACACATTAAATAGTGTATATTGTATTCTATCTTTTTACAAATACAGAGATTACTTTTACAATTGTTTTAGAACTTTTACTAAATGAACAGAGCATTTTTTTCCTTTTTTTCGGAAGGGTGCTCACCCAACGCATTATATTATACACTTGTCATTATAGACGTGAAGACAAGTGATTTATTTTCCTTATTTCAGTTACATCATATCATTAAGGCTCATGTAGGTAAACAAACCATTGATAAATATCGATGACATAATGAAAGCAATAGGGTAGTTTCCAGGGTCAAAATAATTTAATTCTATTTAGTCCGTATTTTAGATTATAAAAAAATATTAGATACGTATTTTTTCAGTCATTCAGTGCTACAAAATGCAGCACTGAGTGACGTCACACGTAACTTCAATGGGCTATATCTTTGTTATTTTTTGTTTAATCGAAAAAAGAAAAAATACGTATCCAATATTTTTTTATAATCTAAAAGACGGACTAATTACATTTTTTTAGAAAACTAGCCTATTATGTCTAACAAGTTGTTTGATATTCCTTGTAGGTCACACATTCATCTCATTGATGCGAGAAATATTAACTTAGGTAGTGTTTTTTAGGCAGAAACAGCTTAATAGAGGCGAGCGCTATCGTCGCTTCCGCAGTCAGCACACTGGAGACCCTCGACCCCATTCACTCCATCTTCGAATCTTCGAACACCAAGCACTGAAACAAAGTAAAGTGTTGCATGAAATGACGAATAACGTAGGTACTTACATAACGGAGTCCTAGGCGTGAGACACAGGAACGATGTGGGGTCAGCGCACGGAAAAGACGCAACGCGTTTTAAATGTTCAGACCATGTGTGTTAACACACTCATTTTCAGACTAGTTAGAAATCGCAAAGTGTTTGAAATAGAAGGATGCCAGACGAAAGCCTGCACATTATCATCAGCCACTTGACGCCCCCTGTAAGACCTCTTCATGGTTTTGCAATTTTCCTTGTCATGTGCCACCTGCATCCAACGACTCCCCTGCCTTGCGCAACAGTCGGGTTTAAAGAGCCAAACCAACCAAATGATAATAATAACTTACCATTTCAGATTTTGGCCAATCAGAAAACTTCTCTGCAGCAACGAGAAATGTCTGGCTGTGGCTTGCTCCTCTTGACTTTGGGGTCAGAAGGGCCCCAAGTCTCGTGTTGAAAGAGGGAGAACAACTCTTGACGATAATGTGCTCTTCAGCCCATAGTTCTCTGTAGAACTGCTGGTAGCCAGTCCTATGGAGATACTGTGTTCATACAAGACACATTAGTTGCTCAACACCTGCAAATAAAATAACCTGTTACATGGGCTGTAACATTGGAAATTGTAATACTGTTCAGTCTTTGTTTCGATAAATCACATAGTTAGCTCTTTGATTATGTATGAGTTCCGGGATTTCTTAATTCTTTAACAGAGGAATCTTAGTTCTCTACCACAATGCGACAAGCAATGGTTTTGTAGCCAATTTCATAAATGTTTTCTGTATCTAAGAGAGCAAGAAAAAATACACTAAGCATAGGTTTGGTTATAAAAAACATACATAAGCAGCTTACATCTTACAGCAAGGCACAAACTATTGCACAGAAAGATAAGTCTGAAAAATTAAGTAAAAAAAAAATTGATAATGTACTTACTCCAAATTAATCCACACATATCAAAAATCAGTAACATGTTTGAACTTCATTATTCAATTTAAATTTACTATTATCAGGACCTTGTGAGTATTTTGCATAGAAAACCAATAGATACTTGTTTTGCTTCTACATAATATAATCAATACAACATAATTAAATATTTTTACATAAATAAATGCCATTTCTACATACTATGTATTTACACAAATTGTCAACTACTAACTTATTCACTGTCAAAAGGTGGTAGTCCAAACAACTCCGGTTTGAATTCCTCTAAGCTACACAGCACAAGCGTAGCCTCAGCAGTCCGACTCTTCTCTAATCTCTGATCAGGAACCATCACTACCTGCATGCCAGCACTCCTGGCGGCTTTAACACCATTCACTGCATCCTCGAACACTAGGCACTGGAACAAAAATGTTGAAAACACTGGCTATTTCACGTCGAATTTTATAACAGGTCATTAAAAGAATATTTTGCTGTACTAACAAAATATACTTTGTGTCATTAAGCCTTCCTAACAACTTCTTCCCCAATTTTTAATAAAGTTATTCTTCTTTTGTTTTAATAAGCCAATGATAATATATTTTTATTTTATAATTAATAAATATACTGAAATCAGTATAGGTGTAGGATTAATTCTATATTGTTGTTTTACCTGCTCAGGTTTTGGACTATCAGGAAATCTCGATGCTGCTACCAGAAATATATCAGGGTGAGGTTTGCCTCTCTTGACCTCAGGATCTGATGACCCAAAAGTTTTATTTGGGAATAATGAGAACAGGTCCTGATGGTGCTTGTTCACTTTCAGTTCGTAGCTCTCCTTGCTTGAACTAGTTGCCAGTGCAATTGGTACATTGTGTTTGTGGAAGTGTTCTATTAGCCGTTTCGCCCCTGAAAAATGTGTTTATTGTCCACTAAGAAAAGGTCTTTAGGGTTATAAGTTTAATTTCAAATCAAACTAAATCAAACTACACACGGCGGCCATAAGGTAAAGATGTATATTATAGCACGATATATCTCATTACATCTTTCCATAGAAATCGTCAGGAGACCACACACGACAGCTATAATATACATCTTTACATCTTCGTATCTTAAAGGTACTGAGCGGTCTCTAAGCTATACATCCTGGGATGTAATGTATATTATAGCAGCCGTGTGTGAAGTCCCTAAATATTTATAAAACTGTGCCTACCTGGTAAGACCTGTGTGTCAGGAAATAATACTTCAAATTGTTTCTTCCCTTCATCTATAAACTCTTCAGGTGTCATAGGTAACTCGAGAGAAGATATAATTGCTTCAGCGGCCTCTTGGGCTTGCAAACCCATCAGCGTCGACTTTAACTCAAACGTATATGATTTCCCGAAACGAGACACAATGTTTTCAAATGCCACAGTGTATAAATCTTCGGTATCTACAAATGAGAGATTTTTCTTGGAAGAGAGATTTTCAACTGATTGGAGAGAGAGGAGGTATGATAAGAAATTACAACTTACTTAATATTAACCCATCCATGTCGAAGAGGACGTGTGTTACTGGTTTAAATGCCATTATTATCGATATGTGGATTTAATTAATTTCTAATCTATTTCTTGAGTAACATAGAAAAATTGAGGTGAGGTTAGGTATAAAATACCTAATCTGTGTTCAATCAATCGAACTTTCACAAACAATGTCATGGTCACTCTGTCAGGCACGTAAAAAAAACTAACACTAAGAGTCAAATTTATTTTATTACATTACGAAACTGTGGACGCATTTTATAACTCAAAGTAGATATAATAAACTAAGTTATATATTATTTTTATGCGTTTTAAGTATTTTGTAAGATAAAATTGCCACTACCAGATTCTAAATCTAATAAAAAAGAAGACGGATGCGGAAATAGCAAATCGTATTCAGCTGGTAAATGCTACATGGATCTTTTTGCACGTGGATGACATTGACATGAGGGCGTTCAATTTGTTGTGATTGGTCGGGTAACCCGTAACGGAACGCTCATTGGTCAAAATGTCTTAGTTCTGATTTCCGCCACGTGCAAAAAGATCCATGTAGCACTGTACCTTACTTTTTTGTAGATCTACGCCATGGACGTAAATCTACGAAACGAAGAAATAAAAATATTTATGTTTCTTTTAACTTATTAGTACCTAAGTCCTTTTCCCACACTCCCATCTGCAAATATTTTCAAGAAATTAATTTAAAACCAGTTTTTTTTTTTTCTAAAACCAATCCTTCTTTGGCCGAAACAAAATTTTTGAACGTTATGTTTTTGTTGTCGTCGACGGTTGCTACGCGATTTGTGTTTGTCGCGATAAAAAAGTGGAAAAAGCCTGGGAAAATTGTTCTTGAAACATAATTCTGGTATTGTTTACGTATGAGCAAAGTGTGACACATTTTTATTGATGCAGAACCATGGAGGGGCCTGGTATGAGTTTGTTTCAAGGCGCTGCCAGCATCCACATAAATAACAGTGCTCAGGACAGGCTTGAGGAGCAGGAGGAGTTGGAAGATCAGAAACGGCGAAACGAGGAGGTGATCAGTCGTATCTAAACTTTTTACTACTATTTCTATAGAGATATTTGGTACATAACTGTCATAACCTAAAAAATATTTTCTTTGCAGCTGCAACACAAACTTGCCAATGCATTTGATGACCTAGCAGATGATGACGAGGCGAGCTCCGTCAATAGCAGTGGAGCTAATTTCACCCTGGAAACTGGACACACCAATGGCGGTCAGCAAAATGCAGGTAAGCCATTAGAAATAACTTTGATTATCGAAATGCCCTTGGCTTAATTACGTTGCAGTTTTGGATAGGTACCTAGATCAGCAGATGCAATTGAGATTAATTCAATCAAGCAAACTGGGCCTTACCACAGTTTGGTTAAGCGGTCGTTGGGATAATTGACATTCTACTATACATACAAATTACTATTCAATAAAATTGTATAAAAAGATAAAAGTAGCCGAAAGCGGCGAGCATGCTTGCAACTACTTCGTGAATGTCTCATGAACTTCCACCCTGTTCCTAACTCTTGAGTTATTAATTGACTGAAATTTTACATTGCAAGGTCATGGAACCAGGCCAGGCCTGCCAACGTACGTTGAGTCCCTCAACCACTTGAAAGAAGTCCATCATGGAGATTCCCCCAAAGTTTACTGTGAGACTCCCAAGAACCACCTGGGACAGCTGCACCAGGACGACTCTGGCAAGATCCACTTCAGTCCATATGGAGCTGGTGATGGGCAGAATCATTACTATCATCAAGATTTTAGAGGTTTGTTAAACTTGTTTTGTTAGTAGGTGAGAAAGATGGTAAACAGTATTACAATGTTAAAGTCACCCAGCTGCTCAAAAGATTAAACAATGATAATATTACTATTGAAATGGGAAGAGGAGGTGAGGAAGACCACAAAAATGATGGGCTGACACTTTAAGAGCACTTCATAAGAGCATTATTGGATAGGGTTATGTCAAAGACCATGGAGGAGGCCTGTCGAGAGCCTTCACTAGTTTCAGTGTGACACTATATAAAATATAAAAACTTTAACAATAGTTTTTAGTATGTAAGGAAATCACAAAAGTAAGTTCTGTCAAGAAGTAAAAGCTTATAGGTTGGAAGAAAATTCCAAGAATCATTAAGCTCGCCTATGTGTATAACTTGTGTTGTGATGCAATAAAGAATTTTAATAATAATATAGATAGATAGATTATTCTTTATTGTATATGTCGTAGGACGATTTGATAAACAAATTTTCGCAAAAATTCTAGGGCTATCGCAAAAACACGGACATTTCTCAATGTTACTGAAAAAACATAGGGTTTTTGCAAAAACGCGTGTTATGTAATTTAGAAATATTGCGAAAAGAGTCGTTGAATTTTATGACCTAAGCACACTGATTGGTCGATTGCATCGCTCAAAGCAACATCTTTTCTGATTGGCTGACGAGTTAACGCTTCACCTGTTATTTTATTCTGTCCCGGGCTTTACTTTGGGATGTTTTTGCATTCGCTGTTTTTTGATAACTAAATAGTATGCCAAGTAATATAAGGTGTGTTTGTGAGTGCAAAATGATAGATTAATGCCGAATGTGAAAGCAATTTTGAATTTATGTCTAAGATTCAACATAGAATTAAGAAAGTTTTACGCTAATAGACAGGTCGGAACAACTAAACCAGAACGGACCAAAGAACGGATAAATAGTGTGATTGCTTCAACAGAAGCAGAATGAAACAGAAACAGAATGTTTATGTTTAATGAGTACAGTCGACAGCACGTCAACCTTTTTTGCAAATTTTTGTTTTTGCAAACACATTTTAGTTGCAAAGTCGCCCATAATGCAACGGAATAGAGTACATGGGTGTATAGGATGATGTGCTGTCGACTCTACTATGATATTATTCTGCAAGCACATAGGTATATCGACTGGACATGGGGGTCGAGATAAAATGAATATAAAATATAAGTAATAAAATATAAATATTTGATACCGGTACCAATTATAACAATGTTTCTTAACTTGTGCAAGACCGTTAAAGTTATTTCAATAAAATGTATTTGGGTTATAAGTTCCTAATAATGAATATTGCCGATATCCCTTTTTATGAATTCAATCACTAAGGGAGTAAAAGAGGGGTGCGAAGTTAGTATGAAAGTTCTCTGATTTTCAAAGTTATTTCAATAAAAGATTATTATTCAATGAATGCTAGGCAAAATAAATGAATGTATGTAAATGAACACACATAGTTTTAGTAAGGTTGAGAAATGTCAAAGGCTTTATCCAATAATCCGTGTTTTCGCGATACACCTAGGATTTTTGCGAAAATCCAATTTATCAAATCGTCCTACGACATATACACCACAAATTACACAGATATTTGACAATAACATATTACAGACCGTACAATTGGGTATTTGACGGGATGTCAAATGAGTTACTTTTAAAACTCTAGCAGGAAACCTGGCTTAAATTACATTATTGGTACTGAGGCCAAAACTGGTAATGCTTTGGCTACGTAAACGTAAAGCTTGAAGATAAGATAAGATAACAATATTCTTTATTGTACCAGGAAAAACAAGAACAAAACAAAATTAAAATTGGTTTTAATTAATTATGGTTATTGTTAAAGTCGTAAAAAAGTAAGAGGCAAAGTTTTAAATTTACTTTTATTTCAGGTCACATGAATGGTATCAATAATATTGAGGCCAGACAAGAATACATGAATCATGACCAGTTGAAATTGATGTATGAGGTAAGTAATTTCATTCTTTGCATTTTCAATATTCCTTTGCAACTTTTTGTGACACGTTTATTCAAAACTAGTTGCATCTTAAGCTCTGAACAGTTTGTTGTGTGGAATTTCGCAGAATTATTTATAATGTTTTCCAAATTAGATGATTATAGATAGATAGAATATTCTTTATTGTATGTAAACCAGGAATTACACATTATTATTTCACACAGGATTATTGTGACAGTACTACTTAACAGGAAAATATACAGGGTGGTCCAAATATCATGGATCAAATGAAATGGGGAGTTAGCCAAGGTCATCTTCTACCAATAAAGTCTTATACAGGGTGGTAAAATTCTCAACGGTTTTGAACTTATGATTGATTTTCGGTTTATTTCAAGAAAAGAGTTCCTACTACTTATTAAGAGCAATAAAAAAAAAGTACTTACTTTTGGTGGATGTTTTTTTTTTAGAGTGACGGTCCATGATGAGAATGTAACAAAAAAAATTCATCGTCCCTGTCTTTATGGATCATGAGAAATTAATTAATTTTTTACGGATCTCGTATCATAATTGTTTGATCCAACATTTTCGTCATTGATTTAAAAAAAAGTGCACTGCGGAAACCTGCCCCAGTAGTAGAAAAACTGGACCATTTCATGAGGATTGTAAAAAGATACAACTCAAAGCCCTATCTCTCCTGAGTCTTTTATTATTGACCTTTATTCTCAGCAAAGTTGCATTTTTTTAAATCAACTTTTGGTCCTAACTAATTTGAGTTACAAAGTACTGTTCTAGGACATAAAAATAAGTCGCAAAAGGATAAAAAAATTACACCAGATAATTAGAACAGACAGTTTAATCACACTAATATTATAAACGTGAAAGTTTGTGTGTGTGTTTATATGTTTGTCAGTCTTTAGCGCTGAAACGGCTGGACGGATTTTAATAAAATTTGGTATGGAGTTAGCCGATACCCTGGATTAAAACATAGGCTACGTTTTACCGCGGGGAAATATCTTATTCCTACGGGAAAATCGATGAACCGCGGGTAACACCGCGGGGCACAGCTAGTCAAAAATAAAAAAATAAACTTTTTCATAGAAGATGTTCAAAATTTCTACCTCTCACTCGGAGGCAGAGTCCACATCTTCTAATAAAATTTCTTTTTAACAATCTAAAGGCCCGGTGATTATTTTTCACCTGGTGGGTGGCCGCTGATATTCGTCGTCGAAGCTCCTGCTCCGTGTTGCACTCCTTTTCGTATACCACTTCCTTGAAGTAACCCCAAAGAAAAAAATCTATGGGGTTTAAATCGGGTGAGCGCGGTGGCCATTGAATAGTTCCACCGCGACCGATCCAGCGATTTGGAAATACTTCATTTAGGTGACTCCTCACGTCACGAGCGAAGTGCGGAGGTGCGCCGTCATGTTGCAGCCACATAGCGCTTCTTGTCTCAAGAGAAACGTCTTCTAATAATGGGTCGAGTTCCTCTTGTAAGAATGACAAATAAATTTGACCATTCACTCTTGCAGGCAGCTCGTGTGGTCCTATTAACTGTCCTTCGACGATCCCGGCCCACATGTTGACTCCGAATTTGTGTTGGAAGTGGTCTCGTCGAATAATGTGAGGATTCACATACTCGTAGTGGTGCAGGTTGTGAATATT
Source organism: Yponomeuta plumbellus (assembly GCA_947310845.1). NCBI lineage: Eukaryota > Metazoa > Arthropoda > Insecta > Lepidoptera > Yponomeutidae > Yponomeuta > Yponomeuta plumbellus. The sequence goes on along the minus strand of OX371209.1, from coordinate 8,997,802 downwards.
AAAAACACCAGTGCGTTGAAACATACTTTCGTCCGACCACATAATTTTATTTAGAAATTCGGGATCTTCTCTGTTGCGCCGGAGCATCTCTGTGCAAAAAAGTTGTCTTTTTCGTAATCAGCCGGCAGCAGTGCTTGCACGCGCTGGACATGATACGGATGCATCATGTTCCGTTTTAAAACGCGTTGCACAGTCGTTTTCGGGACACCTAATGTTCTTGAAATTCGCCGTTGACTCGTCGACGGGTCATTCGATATTTCTTGAAGAATTTGATCTTCCATTTCCAAATCATGTACCATAGGGCGCCCGGTTCTCGTCGCGCTACTTCCAGGAATATGGCCCTCCACGTAAGCGTTGTGTACACGCTGGAATACTCTGTAGTCGGGATAGCGATCACGATTCAGAAAACGTCGCCGATATTCTCTTGCTGCTTCACGAGCGTTTCCGTCACAAAAACCGTACACAAAATGCATGTTAGCATAGTCACGGGCTGAGTAAGCCATTTTTAATAGTCCAAATTCACTAATACACAACTGAGTCCAGTAAGAAATGCCAAGTTCGTAGGTGAAAATCCAAAACAGAGTCCAGTAAGAAATGCACAGTTTGTAGGTGAAAATCCAAAACAGAGTCCAGGGAGAATGCAAAGTTCGAAGCGATAAAAAAAGAGCAGCGCAAAAAGTGACAACCGAATAACCGTGTTAAGTAGCGAACAGCAAGCAGAACACTAAGTAAAAGTTGCTGGAGGCGTGTAAAGGGTCACTAGCAAGTAGCTAGCGCAGGTAGTAAACCTCTCTTTGTTCCTGGGACCCCATGTCCAACCGGTAAATTCTCAGAATACAAACAAAGCTTTTGTTTAGTGTTATTTTATTAACTGGTGGTACCACAAGAAAAGTGACACCGACGGGACAAGAGCTACGAAAAAAGATCGTAACGACCTGTCCGTTGTTAGAACTTAATTTTTAAATCCATTTTTGACTTATTTTTATGTCCTAGAACAGTGAATTAGTTAGAACCAAAAGTTGATTTAAAAAAAATGCAACTTTGCTGAGAATAAAGGTCAATAATAAAAGACTCAGGAGAGATAGGGCTTTGAGTTGTATCTTTTTACAATCCTCATGAAATGGTCCAGTTTTTCTACTACTGGGGCAGGTTTCCGCAGTACACTTTTTTTTTTTTAATCAATGACGAAAATGTTGGATCAAACTATTATGATACGAGATCCGTAAAAAATTAATTAATTTCTCATGATCCATAAAGACAGGGACGATGAATTTTTTTTTGTTACATTCTCATCATGGACCGCCACTCTCAAAAAAAAAACAACCAGCAAAAGTAAGTACTTTTTTTTTATTGCTCTGTAGTAGGAACTCTTTTCTTGAAAAAAACCGAAAATCAATCATAAGTTCATAACCGTTGAGAATTGTACCACCCTGTATAGGACCTTATTGGTAGAAGATGACCTTGGCTAACTCCCCATTTCCTTTGATCCATGATATTTGGACCACCCTGTACTTTGATACTCTACCATGTTCTCACCGACATTAATTTATAATAGGCTGTCTTATTTATTACACACTAAATGTTAGCTAGAAATTCATTTGCGTTGGGCTAGAACATGAAGTAGGTACCTTTCACATAGGTCATGTTTATCTCTGGTCTATATTTTGACCCTTGAGACTATTTCGTGAACACGCTGTTGTATTAAATTGAGTGTTTTCTTTTACATCACCACTCTATCCCCCGTCCTCTAATACCATAAATTTCAGGTGGAATCGAATCCTTACATAATAATACGTGATAGAGCGGTGGTAGTTGTTTTCTAAGTTACATACATACATTTGTGAAGGTTTTGTAGTCGCCTTGCTACTCGTCGAGTGTCTGAGATACACAACGTAATATCTATTTACATACATACCTAGCCGTTGCTACGTGCAATGGCCCAACTATGAGGCTAAGTGCGGAAATCTCAGGCCTATGACCAAGTGATTTGGTATTGAGATCTGTTTGCAGAAAATTCCCAAACGCAACATAGGATGTCCACCAGAGTGCTTAAACTGAGTTTTTTCATTCACTTTCGATAGCGAGAGCGTTTGCAATTTGTAAAGGAGTGACAAAGCGCGCCACCTAGTTGTCTCTTTGTCACTCCTATACAAATTGCAAACGCTCTCGCTATCGAAAGTGAAATGAAAAAACTCAGTATAAGCAAGGAGAAGTACAAGCACTCAGTTTTTTATTCTACCATGCTTGCACCGTTCGACAGATGCGCGTGAAGGAGTGCCAACAGCTCGCGTCACAGCTGGAGGAGCTGCGTTCACACTCCGACGCCGAAGCGGATGGATTGCGCGCTCGCCTCTCCGCCGCCGTCTCTGACCGCGAGAAGGCCGAGCTTTCTTTGCAGCAGGCTCATCACTTGCTCGGTAATCAGAAATTATTGTCTCAGCTAGACGCCCATCATCTTCGTCATCAACCCATTATGTCCCCACCGAGGGGCACAGGTCTCTTCCCTGAGGTATAGGCCATGCTCCACAATGGGGGCCTTGTCCATATTGGTGGAGGCTTGTAAACTAGTGGCTGGTCTTACTGTCAGAAGTTTTCAAGCCAGCCTAAGGCCTCTGACTTGGCTTAACGACTGCCATCTATCGACGGCAGCCGGCACCAACTGCTTTACGTGCCTTGCGAAGCACGGAACCGCTCGGAAAAATGCCACTAGCGTTAGACAAAAAGTGAGGTTTAAATTCAAAGTGAGGTCAGGAAACGCATGACTTTCCCCACGCTTTTCCTTGTCACAGGATGTCACTCACTTTCTTGTGCACCTCCCTCCCCCTTAAGAATGTTCTTGCGCGGAGCATCCCGTCTCGCTCGCACAATTTAATAGCTTATAGTTATTGTAATAAAATTAGTATACTTCTGATAAATGTGCTGGAATCTTATGCTATTTCTTCCTGCGTTCCTCTCGTTCGCACATTCAACATTTCTAGTTCGTGCAAAATTACAAGTATACCTTTGATAATCTGAAGTGAAGTAGGTGGTAGTGGTAGCGGTGGCAGGAAGTGAAACATTTTCATCATCATCAACCCATTATGTCCCTGAGGAGCATGGGTCCCTTCCCTGAGGAAGGTATAGGCCATACTCCACCATGGAGGCTTAGTCCAGATTGGTGGAGGCCTGTAAAACTAGTGGATGGTCTTACTGCTAAATAAAAACTGCCACTAGCGATAGTTATAGACGGTCACCCATCCATGCACTAAACGCGCCCTATGTTGCTTAACCTTCGCAATCGTGGTTCAGTCGATAGGATAGCATTTTCATATATTTTTGTTATGGTATAGTTTTGAACATAATATGATTTTTTTCCTCTTTAAATATTACTGCAAGTGGTTTTTTTAAACATAAATTATTTTTGTATTTCTTTTCTTTGTTTCACAATGTACCATTACGACTTTGCTGTTTGCCATGACAGCATCGAGCAAGCACAGTATGGTGGAGATGGAGCAGGAAGTGTCTTCTCTCACCGCGAAGTTGACCGAGAGTGAACTGGAGAAGGAACAGCTGCGTTTGGAAGTGCGGTCGGCTAACTTGAGTCTACAGGATGTGCAGCAGAGATTGCACACTATGCAGGTTAGAATACGGTTCTGATTCTGAAAAGTGTCTGTAAAGTGTCATGAAACAGACAAAGATGGTTGCGAGTAAGGAAAAAATAATCTTTTGCCGCAACTGGTTGCGAAACATAACCATTAGGAAGCCTAGTTGCGCCTAAGGAAAAAGTTTTCTTTATTCGCAACTGGTTGCGAACAAGGAATAAACATTCTTGTTTCGCAGCCAGTTACGAAACGCAGTTGCGAAAACGGCCGGAGGGCTCTGCCTACCCCTCTGGGATACTGGCGTGACTTTATGTTATGATATATGTGTTTTTCGTTTGTTTATTTTAGTTGACGATAAAACTAAAATAGTTTTTTTAAAACTATCTTTAACTACGCCCTTCAATTGGACTTATAATAACATAGGGTGCTAGCCAGTGCATTATCCTAATCCTGAGCGCTTTAACCTTATTTTCTAACATAGAGATATACCAACAGGTTGCGCACACTCACGACACTGACTCCTTGTTCCGGGAACAACAAGACAGACACAGAGAGGAGGTGGACAGGCTGCACAGCGATTTGCAAAAGTACAAGAATAGACTAGAAGAAAAGGTACGGCCACTGTTTCTTTTCATCAATAATTAAGTTTATAATAATATGATTTCATTTAAAATTTGTTATTTTATATAATATGGATTTGACTGGAAACAGCATCATCATGTGACAAACGTTGCAGGACAATGATAGAACAAAGACCATTGCGTTGATAGGCTTCCCTCATAATGGTTTTTCAGCTTTCCCAGGCTGTATAAAAATAATGTTATCATTTAATAATAATAATAATAATAAACTCACGCCCGTTATCAGCGAAGGGGTAGGCAGAGGCACCAGTCTCTAGAACTGGACCCACGTTTTGCCGAGTTTATTAGGTCCCAAACGTGACAAGTGGCAAGCCTGTCGCCGTTATCCGGGCACAATTTATCAGCGAATGGTGTTGCTGTACAAAATGTTATCATTTTATGTTCTTAAATAGCTGTGAAGGGGTGGTTAAATGAAAACGCCAACGGCTCCTTATATTGGGCTCTGGCGGCCGCGGCCTTTGCTTGCTGGTGGGGCGCAGCGGAGTTACAGCTCGTGTTTGTACGACACAAACATTGACATAACACTAACAAAACTTTCTTTTACTAACATATATTAATTGACGACCTCTGTGGCGCAGCGGTTAGGGAATCTGACTAGCATGCGAGAGGTTCCGGGTTCGAATCCCGGCTGGGGACGAAAAAAAAACCCCAGGTCTTGCATGTTTACATGTTTGTGACGTCGCTGCTTCTGGTTCCCACGACACAGGGTATTCTAGTGTGGGACCAGAAGCAATGTATGTGCCTGTATGTAAATGTTATGTTATGTTATTTAAAATTAATTCAATTAATGTATTATGCCTTAGTTGTCAATAAACAAATTTAAATTGAAAATAATGCCCAGACTGGAGCCATTTGCTTAAATCATGTAAGGCTGCAAAGTCGACGGGGAGCGGTGGACCAGAATGCCATGAGACTGAGTGGGCTGGAGGTTTATGCCTAGTGGACTCCATTCGTGAGTTTATTAGTACAAGTGACTTAAGTCTCGGTGTTTTTCCAAGTATGTGGTCTCCTACACCTCCAGAACTAAAGTGACCTAACTCAAAATTTGGGTAAAATGAGTTAAGTACTCAGAATGACACAAAAAGGTATACTCTTTCATGCCTGTATTAAAAAACCGACTTTATTTGGTCAGAGAGAGATGGAGGAATATTTCGTCTGTTCTTTCTTGAGCAACACGCTCAAAGCGCCGAATTCATTTTCTTAATTTCCCAAAAGTCGCAAATTTTGAGTTACGTCACTTTAGTTCTGGAAGTGCGAATATGAGCCCGGTTGAGGCCAAGTATTGATTTTGTGTAGAAATTATCACTTTCCTTCCATAGGAAAACGAAGCGAAAACCCTAGAGAAGCGATGCCTGGAACGCGAACGCGAAAAGGAAGCTATTATAATCGAGAAGGGGGCCACGATCAACCGGCTGGCTAGCGAACTGGACGCGGCGCAAGGTCGTTTGGCTGGCGGCGAGGCGGCCCGACTCAAGGAACGAGCCACTCAGCTGCTGTCAGAGAGAAATACTGCGAGGGAACAGCTCAGGGAACTTGGGGTAATTGGTAGATAGATAAAAGATTTATTTTCATAGGACGTACACTGTTGTGTCGTTTAAAGTAAAAAAAAAATGCCAAGTATAGATAAATGGATTATATATGTGTATGTAATGCAGCAGTAATTGCTTTTGACAATATTCGTAGTCTACTACATTTTATTTTAGTTTACAGTTACGGTTTTATGCCCGGTTCCTGTAATATACGCCTACCGGCTACGATCCGTTCTACCCTACAATTTATTAACGATTCGTAGGAATTTCGTAGGAATTGTAACCGATCGTAAGCAAAAACGAAGCGTTTTGTGAATATTGGAACCGGGCATTAGTAGGCATACGGTTTTAGTAGGTCCTGGTTTGCCGACACAATCAACTATTTTTAGGTAGGTATCCACGAACTTCCCAATTTCAGTAGTGCCAATCTAAGTTTCGCAGGTCAAACTAAATGTTTGTGTAGGCTTTGCCATTTTCGAATCGTTCGCTAACTGTGCTAAACTTCACTGCAGTGTAATAATAATATATTTATATAATTTTTTTGTGACAGTCTAAACTGGAGCTTACTGCCCACGAGTTAGTGCTTTGCCGAAATAAGCTCTCCACGACACAGAAGGAGTTCGAGAGTTGGCGCGGGAACTTGCATCAAATAATGGCCGAGTCGCTACCTGACAATACTTATTTGGGTAAGTAAGTTTTATAGCTTGCGCAGACGAGGGATTTTGGTCCGCGGACTTTTTATCCGCTAAAATAGATCGCTTACAACTGTATCGAGTAACAGAAACGAGGGATTAAAAGTACCGCGTACAAAAAGTCGGATAAACGCGGACATGCAGAGAGCGGACCGGACAAAAATTCGGGAGGGGAGTCCACGAAAAAAATAAAACTCGTGTGACTAGGCGAAGCAACGCACACGTCGGACTTTAGTCCGCGTTGAAATATCCATTTGTTGGATATTTCAACGGATATTTCGTCTTTGCAGCCTTACATGTTGGGATGGATCCAGTATTTCGCACACCGTGTGCGTTGAGTTCGCGGTAAATCCGCGGAGGACTTTTTATTCGCTGAGCGTACTTTTTTCTCCGCCGCGGAGAAAAGTCCGTCGTCTGCGCAGTCCATTAAGACCGCCCATATTTTTTTATGTGGGTAGGTACCTATACATTTATTGGGGAGCTCTATAACCTCCTAAGTTCTGACCTTGAAAACACGGTATCCTAGTGTAGGGCCAGAAGCAATGTATGTGCCTGTATGTAAATGTTATTTTATGTTATGTTAAAATAACAATGGTTTTCTATTTTCAACGTCAGGACTGAGGAGGTCATGAAGCTTCAGGGGCCAACTCTAGTGCCACCGAGGAGAAAAATATCATACCTTTTCGATTTTTGATAAGGGTGAATTCACCCTTAGCCGTGAATCTGAAGCCAAAAAAACCTCGATAGCAATAACGCCACAAACGGCCGTTTTCGGCATAAATGTTATCTTGTTCATCAATCCGTGTTCCATGTTCATCAATCAGTGGCCATCGTAGCTACTATAAATTCCAAATTGAAAAGTTATTTTTCCTTCTATAATTACTTCTTTTTATTGGTTTCTCCAATTTACAAAATATTAATATGAACTCATAGTCATCATATTTATGTAGATTATTTATTTTCTGGAGACCAAAATTTTAAGAGGCTCCTATACAATAATAGTATCTTTTACCGTTTTTTGCTCGATATTAATAACGGCAACAAGTAGACGCTTGAACCATTCAAATATAAATAATGGTACGGAACCCTTCGTGCGCGAGTTTGACTCGCACTTGGCCGGTTTTCATTTTCTTGTGCTCATAGATATTATATTTATTCTTGTACCCATAGGCGAACCACCATCTCCTGGGAAGCTGGCAACACTTAAAGATATTCTTAGCCGCTACAAGCAACAGCTACAGAAACTCTCTACATTACAAGAAGAAATCTCGAAAAGGTAATTCATGTACTGTAGATGGAGTAGGTTCCAGTGTCCGAGTGGTCTCTTCACCCAACTAAAGTCCGTTTTTTAATTAGATGTAAAAAAAATAGACGCGATGTTACCGCTATAAAATATATAGGTTCACTCGGTAGGGCTGCCATCACCTAAATTGCCGACGCCGAAATACGGCAAAAATCCCGGACATTTGGACGAAATATGGTTTTTTTCCCCGGACACCTCTGAAAAAGTATTTTTTGCAATAAAAATAAAAACTATAAAAAAAATGCATTTCGCCTGACAACAAAAGTGTCCGGGTTTTTAAAACCCCTGCCGGACGGCCCCCGGACACCCTTCAAACTAGGACAAATCCGGGGAATTCCGGACGGACGGCAGCCCTAGGTAGAATAGATGTTTTTAACTGAAGATGATTAACTGTAAGTGGGTCCTTAAAATTAACCTTTTAAACCTCCCGCCAGAGACAAGAAACTCGAGCACCATCGAAAACAAGAGTTGGAGCTGCGATCGAAGCTGGAAGAGCAAAAGGGTCACGAGACACAACTGTCATCGCGCCTCGCCGTGCTTCAGAATAAGCTCGATTTGCTAGTGGCCAGCTCTGAAGGAGAACTGGTTGAGCGATACAAGTTGCAAGCAGAGGCGTTGCAGTGCGATTTGGAACACTGCCGCGCTGAATATAAGAGCGTAAGTATAGTGGACCTGATAAGCTCATTGCGCACAGCATCAGACCTGTTATCCAAGGTAGAAGTGTCAGGAAACACAGCTGCCTTCACGAGCGTGGTACCTTAGAACAAGCTGGATTTGCTAGTGACCAGTTCTGAGGGAGAACTGGTTGAGTGGTACAAGGTGCAAGCGAAGCCGATGCAGTGCGATTTGGAACACTGCCGCGCTGAATATAAGAGCTTAAGTATAGTGGACCTCACTAACTCTTATTGGGCTCATAATTAGAGCTAGTATTCTCCATGCGTCGTAATTAGTTGGAGTTGCTGGCACCAGCTCTAAGAGAGAACTGACCGAGTGTATGTATTAAGCTAAGATGCTAACAAGCTAAGATGCTTGGTGGTATTGATGGGAAAAATGAGTGTTACTTGGCTGAGCGGCACAAGCTACTTTTCGGAGCTCTTGTCCCAACCAATAAAAAAACTAGTATGAAAAGTTCATCATCAACCCATCATGTCCCCACCGAGGGGCACGGGTCTCTTCCCTGAGGAAGGTATAGGCCATACTCCACCACGGGGGTGTCCAATCCAAGTCCGGATTGGTGGAGGCTTGTAAGACTAGTGGCTGGTCTTACTCTCAGAAGTTTTCAAGCCGCCCTAAGGCCTCTGACTTGGCTTAACGACTGCCATCAATCGACGGCAGCCGGCACCAACTGCTTAACGTGCCTTGCGAAGCACGGAATCGAAGAACGGAAGATGCCACTAGCGTTAGTCATAGACGGTGACCCATCCATGGCCATGGACTGAACGCGCCGTATGTTGCTTAACCTTAGTGATCGTTTAAGATAACTCAGGCAGCCCAGGCTACGAGCGATTCAGTATGAAAAGTTAGTAAGACACAAACAACGTAGACAGAGATTTTGTGTGATACAATGTCCATTTATAGAACTAGCATCTGTAAACTACATTGCTAGAATCACATGAAAGGCTGCAGCGCCTTTTCTTCCCACCGTTAACAGCCTGTCAAATCCATATCTACGTTCTTCTCTCTCGTAGTTAAATCTCAAGTATATATCCCTCAAGTATCATCATCGTCATTACCCGCCTTTTTAACGCCCACAGCAATGTGTGTGCCTGTATGTTAATGTTATGTTATGTTATCTAGGTCGCCAGATCAGAACTTTTCCGCTACAACGGCCATCAGTTCTCCGAGCTGTGTGCCCCTCCCACTACCATTTCTTAATGAGTATTAGTTTAATCTGAACTAAATTACATGGCCTGAACCACACCTACTGCTGACAGCACCTTCTTTTCCTACCGTTAACCGCACGTGCCATATCTTCTTATATTCACCAGTAGCATAACTGAATAGAGTGCACAAAAGGTGCTGTCGAATGTAAAATGAGAAATTATATCAGCCATTAAGCCAAGTCAGAGGACTTAGGGAGGCTTGAAAACTTGTGCGGGAACACCAGCCACTAGTCTTACAAGCCTCCGCCAATCCGGACTTGGCCCCCGTGGTGGAGTATGGCCTATACCTTCCTCACAGAAGAGACCCGTGCCCCTCGGTGGGGACATAATGGGCTGATGATGAATTACACCTACTGTCAGCAGCACCTTCTCCCGTATTGACACTCCGCACATGCCATATCCTCTTTGTTCTCCCTCACAGTTGGATCTCAAGTACACGGAATTGGAAATGGAATACGACAAGCTCAAGTCGGAGAAGGGTGGTCGGGCCACGCTCGTCTCTGAAGCCAACGCTGACCTATTGAAGGAGTTGGAACGATACAGCTCTCAGCTAAAGGACACGTTGAAGGAGAATGGAGAACTGAAGACTTTGTACTTACAGGTATGGGTGGATGCGTGGCTTGAATGGAACTTACAGGCTTGGAAAGTGCGATGGTTTATCCACCTAAAGTTTGATGGAATGTAGGTGGTGATTGTTGATGGGGAGCTTTCTTCCAAAACCTTTAAATGCCTGCTTTAAAATAAATCGAGGTTAGATGTTAAATCTCAATATTTCTGAGGAAATTTTATTTGTTAGCTCTCTTTAATGACCCATCACAGATATCCACTGTACAATTCGCTACATGTATTTGTACAATAAAACCTTCAGGTTTTTATTAGCCCCATTTCCAAACGTCGTTGAAGCGACCGTTTCCAACAAGCGTCGTCGCAATAAAATAAAAGATATATTTCCAATTCGTTTCCATAATGTTCCCACAGGCTTGCAGTGGCCGCGATGCTGTCTCGAGGGAGATCAAAGAACTGCAATCACAATTTAACAAGGAAAAAGAGTTGTTCAAATCTCAAGAGAAAGACTACATAGAAAGGCTAGAGAAAAACAAACAGCAGCTAGAAAAGCTATCCAATGAGCTGGCGGCTAACAGAGAAGAGTTAGAAAGAGCTAATAGAAGAATATCGGAGTTACAGAAAGAGTTCAGCGATAAGCAGAAAGAGTTTACTAGTAAACTCAACAAGTATTTGGAAGGTGAGTAATTCGTTTATATTATAAACCTAAACTTTATAAAGTCCCTATAAACTTTATAAGGACTTCTAGACCGATAACCCAGACTGGTTATACCATCGCTCCCGGTAAAAGAACGTCACAACACAAACAACCTTGATTTTGGATTATACACCACACTCATTCGAAAACGATAGAAGATTACTGCAGTGGCCAGCAAAAGAGACATTGATGGACGAACGTGTAAATGTGAGCTGAGGCGAAGCCGAGGCTTAATACGCAAGTCCATCAATAATTGTGAGCAAGGCTTGTATAATACTTTTCTCAAATAATGCGCGGAAGAAGAAGACAATTACTTTTCAAAATCAACAACGACCAACAATAATTTTCGCCGCGTTAAAGTGTTCAAGAATTTCCTTTTTTTTTTCAATAAATGGCTTTTTATTTGCATGCCAGTTCGAAATTTGAATAAAATCTAAAATAGAGTTATCTCCTATGTTGCCATTTTCGGAAGTAAAAAATCGTTCCATTTTTAAATTACACGTTAGATATGAGTTTCATATTATGTACCTAATGTATTTGGCCGCTAAAACACGACTGATATGGATATTCACGCAACTTTCCGGTCGCAGCGGCTGCTAGCATGTGTTTAGCCAGTACTGCAGTTTCGATTTATCTCTAAGAAGGTTGTCAATATATTGCTCTAATTTCCAAGCCTGTTTGAGAAATTATGTTTTTCAAATGCTCGGGCTTTTCGAGTTATAACAGCATTTAAGCGAGGGTGGTTTACTCAGTGGAAGATACGGATACAATGATAACCAAGATAAAGTGCATATAGGCAGGACATGCGGTGAAGCGAACAGGACAAACACGGTCACAGAGTACCTATGACATTACTGAGACTGTCGAAAAGCAATTAGTTCTGTCTTATATATTTTTCGAGAAACTAAGTAATTTTGGGAGCCTGGGCCAAATATATAGTTTCAGAGTGCTTTCATATATTATTCATATTTTAAGCGAAAAAAGAGTACAATCCGCGTTTCCGGAAGTAGGTACGTCATGCACGGAAAAACGTCATCAACTGAGATTCTACGAGCTGTCAGTTTCTAGTGGTACCATAGCTTGATACAAGAACTATTTACATAAACAAATAAGAATATCTTGGCGTTATTCATTCGCGTGTGAAACGAACTTTAACACTTATTCATATAAATACAATAAATCAGTTTATATTATTAATTTATAGTTGTAGCATTATTTTCACTTACTTTATGCCTTTAAATTGATTTAATTATCATTTGTAACTATTGTCAAAATTTCGGACAATGCCCATTGATAAGATTGGCATGTAATTGTGGGGGTTGACGAGACAAGCATAAGTCTCTATTCCCAGGTTAGTTAGATATTATGAAATCATTTATTTCGACCAATATAAACATCATCATAAAACTTAAGGAGTGGCAACACAGTAGCGTTAGTAAGTTAAATAAATGTTAAATAATCTTAAACTATTGCTAGTATTACTACTATTGCTTATTACTAGTGGTCTAGTAATCTAGACCATTTAGCAGTAGTTCATAGGCTGTAAATCGAACCTGCTCGCAAACACATTCAGGATGCGTGCCCACTTGCCCAGCCTTGGTTTTTGATTAATATTACTTCCACAGACGAGAAAACTTCAATGCGTAAAGACTTGGAATCGTGCGCGCAGTGCGAGAAATATTTGAAGACCATTAGAAGTTTAGAAGATCAAATCAATAGATGCAGTTTGAAACTTGGTAAGATTCAACCGTATGATCATACTTTTGCGCGTCTAAACATTAGTGTACTTTTAAGTGTCTTACTAACGCGCTACCTAAGCCCATAATATATTATATTCTCTGCATCGTTACGAATATTTTATTCTATCCAAGTAACCATTTCCTGGAGATGAGTGGCTTATAAGATATGGTGGCACAGCGTCAGTTTTTTGACATCTCTAGTAGAGTCTACAACTACCTACAGTGTATGTTTCGCTGGCTGTCCATTCCATTTGATGTCGCATGAGAGGAATTAGCGCATCTGCCTACCATGCGAGCGGTCCCGGGTTCGAATCCCGGCTGGGACAAAAAAAACCAGGTCTTGGATGTTACATGTTTGTGACGTCGCTGTTTCTGGTTCCCACGACACCGGGTGTCCTGGTGTGGGATCAGAAGCAATATATGTTCCTGAATGTAAATGTTTAAGTTTCATTCTAGCCACCCAAGGCAGCAACGAAGAGCTAATGAACGAGCTAAAGAGCAAAGCGGAGTTCTTTCAGAAGTACATTCTGGAGAGATTCCAGAAGCTACAGGAGCAAAGACACGTCGGCACTAATACTGAGAACTCGCACGCCGATACTAACGGCTCTACCGGGGTGAACGGCGATCACCTGGGCGATAGGACCAGCGATGATGAGCTGACTTCTAAGGTGAGGCTAATTTTTAAATAAATAGAATGTTCGTTGATTGTGTAGCAAGAAAAGTTGTTTTTTATGTATACCCTATATACGTACGTCCCACTGTAGGCTCAGGCATTAGGGCAAAGAGATTTCCACGCATGCCCACCGCAGATTGGCAATTTCAAGCGCTGAGGTGTGACACTTACACACAGGTTTACTCACGATGGTTTTCTTCGCGACCAGCGAGTGGTGTTGCTACTACAACATCAAAAATGAACGTTACTTCGAAAACAAAGTCATTCGTAGGTATATGCCGGGATTCGAACCCACGAGCTCCCGAATGTGAGGCCGGCGTTCTAACGCTGCGCTACCATCGCTAACAAGACTACAATAACAAATAAAAGTTTCCTACCATATGATATTTCACCATGGGGTTTCCCAGTTTGTATTCCACGCGTAATGCTACCTAGCTAACTACCATTTCTCTGTAACGATTTTTTTCTATATTCTAGATGTCCCTAATGCTGAAAGAAAAAGAAATTCGGGATCAAATAGCGCAAAAGTTCACTCTAGAAATAAAGACGATAGAAATGAACTGTGCGAAGCGACTGAAAGAAATGGAGAACGATCACATAAACGCCATCAGCAAGTTGAAACAGTTGCTTGAGAAAAAGGCTCAAGAAGTAGAAACATTAAAAGAGTTCATTCTTTCGGAGCGGTCTAAAGTGTCCCAAATACTGTCTTCAAAAGAAAGCGAAATCACTGATCTCATAAAAGAACACAACTCCATACAGCAGGAGTACCAACAACTGAAAGATAAAGCTGGCATGTTGAAGGACCGTTACCAAGAGAAGCTAAAAGGAATCGAAGAAAAGTTCAAGAGCGACAAAGAGGCGTACAAGAAAAACATCGCGGAGTTTGAGAAACAGAACCAAGCGTTAGACAATAAATTAACGAATCTCGAGTCCGAGTATCAGCTCCTGAAGACAAAGTACAAAAACGCCAAAAAAACTGCCTTCATGTACAAGGTAATGCTTTAATAGGTGCGCCAATACGCCACAGTGTGCGACACATATGTTTACTCTGGTTGACTAACTCTAACTCAAGCGACTCAACGACTAACTAACTCAAGCAAACAATAATAAATTGATCGCGATTTATTCTTGAAGCATTGGACATCTGTATAACTATTTAGTTAATGCATTATACAACCTTTCGTATTCTGTATTTACTCAAGCTAAGCACAACACTAGTCTCGAAGATAAAAGTAGATGTTGATGTTAGTGTTGCCATTATAAAAAAACACCGTTCCTTTCACAGGATTACGTACAAAAGAAAGACGATCATGTGACGAGCGAATTGACTCGAATACAGAACGAGTACAAGGAGATATTCATGAAGCTTGAAGGGCGCATCAAGTCTCTGAGCAACCATCGGACGGAAACTAACAGCGACCTGCACACTACGGAACAGCAAGAGAATCATCATTATGACGTAAGTAATTAATTGTGATCAGGGGCCGTCTTTCTATCAAATTCCATACTGATTATAGCGAGTGCTATTGGTACTTCAATACATTTTACGAATAGAATGGCATGACCCCGTAACCAAGCTCAATAATTATTGCGCGTCCAAAGGAGCCTATTGACAACGCTAGCCTTTTATATGAATCTTCTGTCATCATCAACCCATTATGTCCCCACCGAGGGGCACGGGTCTCTTCTCTGAGAAAGGGGGCCTAGTCCGGATTGGTGGAGGCTTGTAAGACTAGTGGCTGGTCTTACTGTCAGAAGTTTTCAGAAGACTTGGCTTAACGACTGCCATCTATTGACGACAGACGGCACAACTGCTTAACGTGCCTTGCGAAGCATGAAACCGCTCAGAAAAATGCCACTAGCGTCAGACAGAGCGTCACCCATCCATGCACTGAACGCGCCCTATGTTGCTTAACCTTCGTGATCGTTTAAGACCACTCAGGTAGCCAGGGCTACGAGCGATTCTGACTTTATTGCTAACACTGCTTTGTTCCAGTATATCGAGATGCTGAATCGCTTGCAAAGTGAGATCACGGCGCTTTCCGAGGCACGACGCATCGAGATCGAATGACACTGCCAACACTCAAATTAGGCTGAGTTTTGTTCAGGTCAGTAGACCGTTTGTACTGCGCTAATGATGAACAGAGAGCTTTAACGAGCATCTGTTCGACTAAGAGTCAATCGCACATAGTTTTAACAGTGTGATTCGGGCTACTGAGCTATGATGTCATTTGTCTGTCAAAAACAAAATGACCCAAACTGCAGTAGTTATTCGCAGTAATATTACAGCTGTGCGAAGTTTGATGCACTGTTTTCATGTCAATTATGAATCATCGTATCTGTACTTAGTATAGATACACACCTGATTTATCGTCCTGTTGATCCTGTGTTGAGAGAAACGTTTTATTATTATGGTCTCATTGAGAGAAGTGTGGATAAGCTGGCTTATTCCAGGGTTATTAAATATAGGTACCTAGTTTAGATTTTATATGAAGAATGTATTGGGACCAACTCGTTTACTCATAAACGTAATTCGAATTAAAATGTAATGTAAGAAATGTTTTTACATATTTTTGATAATTTAAATGATTCGTCTATTATACTTGTGGCAATATAATGTCAATTTGAGCAAAGGATAAAATTATATTGCGGCTGCCTTCCTGAAAGATAACGTGCATTTAATGCTAGAATAGAAACCTGTGATAATTAAGTACATAAGCAATGTAATGTAGCAGTATTACTAACATAAACATTCCTTTTGATTCCACTTATTCCATTTATTAACACTCATGTCAGTACAAAAATGTGGTTAAAAAGACATGACATTGGTCATTGGTTGCTCAAATTGTAATTTTAATTTAATGTGACGTTATATAATATAATTAGTTACGTTTTTTAGTGAGTATATCCTATTACGTTTAATTCTGACGATTGTGTAAATAAAACGAATGTTTTTTTATTTATTTCATTCGTATTTATTTCATTTCTTCACATAATATTTGGCAGGGACAAAAGGCATTTTGGCCACCTTGCAGGCAACATCTTTGCCTCTGATGTTGACGAGTAATTCTGTACCCGATTTCTTTAATTCTTCTTTGACATATCCCATGGCAACGTTTCCGCCGAGTGAAGGGCTCGGACAGCCGCTGGTTACTGTTCCTACCACTTGTGATGCGTTTTTAAGTGCAGCTTCCTTTCTTGCAGGAGCCCCCGTCTCCATACGAATCCCCACTCGCCTTCTCGACACCCCCTCCTTTATTTGCTTTAAAATTACTTCAGCTCCAGGGAAGTTACCATCCCCGCGCCTTCTCTTAGCGATCAGCCAAGTCAGACTGGCTTCAACAGGAGTGGTGCCTTCATCAATGTCGTTACCATAAAGGCAAAGTCCGGCTTCAAGTCGCAAGGAGTCCCTTGCGCCGAGCCCGGCCAATTTAACATCTTCGGACTGCAATAGGGCTTCAGTGATGCTGTCTGCTTTATCAGCTGTTATGGAGATCTCCACACCGTCTTCTCCTGTGTAACCACATCGGGTGACGCGGCAGTCCTTCACACCAGCCACGGTACCGACTCGTGACGTCATGAACCACAAATCCTTCAAAGGTAAATCAGTCATGCCTTGAAGAGCGGAGACTGCTTTCGGTCCTTGTACGGCAATGAGCGCGCGCTCGTCGGTATCCCAGAATTCTATGTTGACGTCTTTGCCCTTCTTTCGGAATAATTCCGAAGTTTCAATCATGTGCTGCTTGTCAACGTCCAAGCGCCCGGCGTTGGAAACTATGTACAGTGTTTCAGAATTCACTTTGGTCACGATCAGGTCATCGATGATACCGCCTTGGCTGTTAAGAAAGACCGTTAAAGAGCTGCTTCCGTCGGCCATCCCCTCGAGGTCAACTGGGCAAATGGACTCGAACCAGGCGATGGAATCTTTACCATTGACCCGAGTTTGCAGCATGTGGGATACGTCGAATATGGAGGCGCTCTTTCTGGTGAATAAATGGGAAGCTGAGACGCTCATGTCAGAGTATTGGACGGGCAGCATGAATCCGGCGAAGTCGACGAGTTTACCTCCATGTTTCAAATGCAAATCGTACAGAGGTGTTTTAACAGGTTTCTTGCCACTGACGCTATAAAGACGAATTTGAAACGCAGCTGTTGAACTTTGCTTGACATTGGATATCTTAGCACTCAGAAGTAAACGCGAAATACTTTTCGAACACATTTCTCTTGAGCAAAATACACAATTTCTTTAGCTAAACCTTCAAGTGTCCAGTTCCACTGGTAATGGGAAACTGATAAGCTTTGGAAATAGCAGTCTTATCAGTCACTGACAATAATAGGGTCAGAGGGTCATTTACTTGTGACAGTGTTTACTTGTTATATCATTACTAATTTCATAAGACACCAGCAACTGCTAACATCATAGATAGAAAAAGTGGTTTGGCAAATTTCATGTAATCTTAGTAAGAGGGTTCTACTGGGGTTTGGTCTATCAAGCCTGTAATTTTTTTTTATTATATTTATTCAAAACTAATAGATATTTAGGATAGAATTGTAAATATTGCACCAAGGTCACAGGTGCACACCGATTTGTGAAAAACTATTCAGATTCCAACTTTAAGAAAAGTGACAAAAAAATGCCAGTGATGCAAGCAAACATGCAAAGGGCATGACAACATAATTATATTAGCAAGAAACCTATTAGTTAATCAGGGAAATAAGATAGGTATCTATAAATTATGGCAATTGAGATTCAATATCTCAACAAAGGGAACTAACAGAACTAATGACTAGGTCCTAGCATCTACTGACGATGTTTTCTACAACTTTGACCTCATCTGATGGCTAGAAGAGGCAATGGCATATCTGACAAGAAACAAAAACAAACATGAAGTTGTTATGGACTCCACATTTTCCAGTAACTGTAATGGTTTAGTATCTCCATGCCTGCCCTTGCCACCCACCCCCTCAAATTTACCTTTGCTAGCTTTAACTAGCTTTGAAAACTAGACCTAACAAGAAATGAATAAAACAGAAACTAATTACAAAACTAATTTATTCAACTAATTCATTAGCACTACTAATTTTCTTTACATATTCTTCATGTGACAAAAGGTTACTCTTAGCCGCATCTGAATTAGCAATACTTGATAAAATAACAGCTATATACCCATCTGCGTCTGGATATTGCCGCAGTAACTCTGGCTCCTCTAACAAGTTCTCATTTACCTCTATTAATGTCCCTTTCATACCACATGGGACATTAAAAGAAGAACCATCTTCAAACTCCAGTTTACAGATAACCGACTCTGGGTATAAGATCTGCCCGCCTTTCTTCCCTTTACCCTTTACTGTATTTTTTAGTCTGTCCACATTACCCGAGCTGAAGTTAACTTTATAATTGCCACTTTTCTTGAAGAAGAAGTGGCTAGGAGCCAGACACAGTAAAGTAATACGGTTTGAATGGAACATGAGCATTAGATCACTGTTCTCAACGCCTTTGGCGTTTAAGATGTATTTTTTTGTGAAATATCTTTCCGTGAATGACTGGTATGTGCTGAGATCAGGGATGGAATCACAGATGTGGGGCATGTTCATGTCTTCAGGGGTATAGTAGAGGTCCTCGTCAGACTCCAGGGCGTCCACAGATTCGGCTTTGTTGGGCTCCATAGCTGATAATACTTGGGTGTCAACTACTGGCTGGCTTCCCTGTTCGATGCAAGAACTCTCGCGCGTATTTCGGCGTGCCGTTTCCTAGATTCGTCCAAGTTTGCTTTCTGTCGTTGTAGACGTTCGCCTTTTAAACACTTTCTCATAGCCCGATCAAAGTCGTTGCAGTATGCCATGAACTTCAGAAATGGGTGCTGTAATAGAATTTTTTTAGGTTATGTTTTTGTTTTGTCGCAGAAGCAAAAATGAATAGCAATAGACCCAACGCGCTCATTAGTTATGATTGTATTTGAAATGAAGAAAGATTACACTTAATTATCACCTCTCTATGGCAGTCCTGTAACTGTTGGATCAAGACATTACATTCGTCAGTATGCAAATGGGGAGATAAGTCTGTATGCATAACTCACTTCTTATTCAATATGTTTATCTGGAAACAATTAATTCAATTCTCTTTTACGGACTTACTGGAAATAATCGCAAATTGTAATTTCCGCGAACTGCTTCCAACAAATAAAACACAGATAACGTATTAGTAATAAAAATAAAATAAAATTGAATGAGCCGTTTTCAGAAGACCAAAAAAAAAAAATATTACGGCTGTCAAACGTCTGTCAAAGGAATGCAATTTTGGACCTCAGCCCAATAGCCATGTGTGATACATCATCAAATAGGTCTCAGCGAGCTGAACAAAAGTTACTATGACGCCAACAGCCACATGTTTTTCCTTTCAGAGTTATATTGTATTGAAAAAAAACTAACATTTTCAATAAAATATAACTCCGAAACGACAAACATTTGGCTGTTGGCGTCATAGTAACTTTTGTTCAGCTCGCTGAGACCTATTTTATGATGTATCACACATGGCTATTGGGCCGAGGTCCAAAATTGCATTCCTTTGACAGACGTTTGACAGCCGTAATTTTTTTTTTTAGTTCCTCTGAAAATGGCTCATTGACATTTGTTGGGTTTTTTTTTTTTAGTACGTCCTGCAAGGAACCGGCTAAGGTCGTAGACCATGCTGCCACGTCTTTGGTTTCTGTTCTTCATTATGAGTTTTTGGAAGGTTAGTCTTCAGTATAATATATTTTTCATGCTGCCACGTCTTTGGTTTCTGTTCTTCATTAATCAGACATATTCCTTAGTCCGCTACGTATGAAAAAAAAATCCACCTTGAAAAGCTGTCAATGTCACCACAGATTTTTTTTTAATACGTAGATGACCAAGGAATATGTCTGTTAAGCCGTACTGAGCCCAGAACTACGAATGGAAAAATATTAAGATTATTTAAAAATTAACTACGAAAACAAAAAAATTGAAACTTTTTTCTCGCGTTGAGGAAGGTTATTCCTATCACCGAAAAAAATATCAAGCACTTCTGATATTTTCATCCATTCCCTATTCAGTGGAAGCAAAAGTTACCGCGACTGTCTGGGTGGGAAGATGTGACACGTCGCCGTCGTCACTCCGCACCCGACGCATGAAACGTCTCACTTGAATTACATTTCGAGAGCTGCCAATCAACGAAAAGATTTGTTTGTTGGAAAGGTCAGTAGGGACTGAGGTAAGAACCCCAGTTGCTTCAGTGTCGCTAGCCGGTATAGTGGCCTTTAGGTCTAGTTCGTCGAGTAATTTTTTATTCTGCAGAAACACATTTGCGTTGTTTGACAAATCGAACGTAATGCCAATCTCTCAGAAGAAGGAGTACCATAGAAGGAGCGTTAAAAAATGAAAACGTGCCACATAGTCTGTTTCGTCAATTTAAATAGCCGCAAGCTACGTGTTAGAAAGAGAAAAATATAGTCGTTTCTTTGTTGCTTTTTTCGAGCGTACAACCCTTAAACGTCAGTTGGTTACCTTTGGTTACCATTACGCTACCAAATTAGAACGGCTCAGAAAATGACGGCATGCAATGTGCCGCCCAATGACATTGATTTGGCAGAGGGTGTTCTGTGTTTGGCAGTGTGTTTGACAAGAGGTTTGGGAGTGCGCCGTTTTCGGGAAGCTTGTGTATTTTATATTTACTAAAGCACCATTTGAAGTGAATTATAGTGGATTCTCATGGTATATAGTATAAGTAACCGTCGGCATGACGTGTATTATGTTAGAATGTATATCTCATTCTTCCCGAGAAGATAATGAAACAACATTCATCAGCTTCCACCGGTAAGTCTCAATTTTGTGTACCTAAAAGGGTATTTTCTCTAAGATTTCAACTATGGGCTACTAGAATTGCAAATTAGCTATTATAGAATGGTGTTTTCATCATGATTATTGTGATATTTTCGATATAAATCATAATACAAGTTTGTTGTTTGTTGTAGGGGAATAGGGATGGGACTTTCCCACTTTCTCAGTGAAAAAAAGTATCGATAGTTCGTAGAGCATATTTAGTTATTTCTTGCGTTCGTATAGTTGTTTTAATTGTTAATTATCTATTGCAGGTTACCCGAAGACAGCACCAAATAACAAATGTCGATGACGCAGTATCACGTACAAAGTAGTCTTGGAAAAATTTACACCGCATTTGCAGCAAGCGACTGTTTCATAAACAATAGCAAGTGGCTTTGGTTGGAAACAAGTGCCGTACCTACTTTACGCTTTTCCTTAGCCCACAGATCATTGTTAAGGTTATAATTATACATTATAATGATACTAAAAACAAAATAAAGTCTATATACTGCACAATTATGTCGACTGAGGTGCACGTTTTGCTGTATGTATGTACATCAGGAATTTCACATGAGACCCGACTGTCTCGTTGGTCTAGTAGTTACTCCATTTGGATAATAAAATAGGTTGTCAGTTCCAACCTGCAAGGCGCCGTATATCACTTGTAGAATTTTTCCCTGATTATTGCCTGACTGGGTGTTTTTTTCTATCCTGGACAACGTTTAGCAGTTAAAGGTCATAACTAGTTTAATACTATCATAGTCTGATTCTGGTGCAAGTGATTTTTATTATTTTTTATGTGTAAGTTATCAACGTGAAGTACTTAAATAAAAACCATTTTCAGGTTGCGACCTCCGCGGAAATGGACAACGTTCGTGAGCTGCAACCAAGCTGATTTCATTTGAATTTCATAAAATATTATATTATCTTTTACATTATGGCTGACACATTTTTGTGAAAAAAAAACGTTAATAGGTACTTGTAAAACAGAAGTCAGGGATAAAAAACATATAAATTATAGTAATACGTGTTGGTTTCTTCTCTATTGAGCTGCAGCCTGCCACTTTTTATGTGAAAAGCTTGAAACTACGTACTTTATTTGATGCCAAATAATCTTGTACCAATAAATCGTTTGGTTTTTAATTTTTATTTTATTCCATCGAACCTGGACTGATGATGTTATTACAACGGGTGCCTTGAGTAACTATGCTAGGTGGTAGGTATTTATTGGAAACAAATACGTAATCTATTAACACGACACAGGGTATCCTAGTGTGGGGCCAGAAGCAATCTATGTGCCTGTGTGTAAATGTTATGTTATGTTATTAAATAGTTTTTCCTATTTTGGTCTTGTTTTATTCATTATACTTTCTTACAGTGCCACCATCTCATCTGTTCAGTTGATAGCGGCGCTAGTGGAGAATTTAGTAGTAACATTTGAGAAATTTACCTAGAAAAATGAGAATATTTTAACCCATCTTTCAATTTTAATGAACATATATCTATAAATCTTAGTAAATGAATAAATAAAACAAAAAATGGGGAACAGGATTTACAATTAATTACTTAGTTACAATTTTACCCACCTGAACAGATAACTTGGTGGCGCTGTATATGGTGATTATTGATGTTTTGCAAACATATAAAAAAAAAAGGTTCTATATTCGCCGTACATATACATTTTGCCATGTGACCACATAACTCGGTAAAATCTTTCTTCGATTCGCTATAGCCCTATTAGTCCCATTTATATTATTGAAAACCTGATGTAGAATTACTTACTGTTACTTATGAATATTTATTGTAACTTATATGGTATGTTTTTCCACACTTAGCACATAATAACATAACCGTAAGGGGTTCCAGCTGGTTCACTAGCACCACCAAGGGAAAAATGATATTTTTTTAGAGATAAATACATTGATAATTAGATAGATAGATAATGGTGATAATAGTGATTATCATGGGCCCATGACTGTAATTTAAAGTAATTGGAATTGGAATAATGGATTTTAGTCGTAGGTTTTTTGGTACACAGCCATGGGTCCGAAAAATCACTATTAAACATGGTGATGGGATTGAAAAGATACTTTTTGCAAATTGTGAAAAAGAGGTATGATTTTTTTATCATTTAATATTAATACTTAATATCCAACATTAATTTTAAAAAATACACAGATTATGTAGATCGGAATAAATAATATCGACATCTTTATGGTGTTTGGCCCAGCCCTATCGATTTTGGCTTTGTTCGATAATCTGTGGCAACCGTGTACGATTGTAACATTTTTAGTGCATGAGTACACTACAGCTGTCTCTTTCTGGCGCAGAGATTTATCGTAAGAGTAACATGGACAGCTATACAACTGTTACTTTTTATTTTATTCCTCCTATGGTACTCCTTCTTCTGAGGCCAATCTTGAATTTATTTACTGACTTCAGATGTAGAATGCCAGTGACGCAGAATTTGCGTATGGCATGGGAGAGAGCTAGCCTGTCTTTGTCGGAAAACGGTTTTTCATTTTCGTGTGACACGAAGGGCGATTGTGCACTACAAGGAATTTTACTGTCCGAACATCCGATTTTTTACGGTCCGAAGTGGCATGAAAAAAACGGATGATTGGCTTGTGCACTTGTCCGTCTTTACTCGGATGATACGCCTCAGTTTAGGGTAGCTCTGTCTATGAAACTACACGCGACGCACGCGAAATTACTCTAAAGGATGAGTTTCTTGGAATGTTCCGGAATGGGGAAAAGTAAAATGTCGGACGGCAAAATTACATATAGTGCACAAACTAGACACATTATATGGCGTGCCATATCGGACCGTAAAAAATCGGACTGCCGGACAGTAAAATTCCTTGTAGTGCACAATCGCCCGAACACTATGTATTCCGATTTTTTACTGTTTTCAGGATACTTCCTAGAGTACCCTGGAACCTTAAAAACATTGTACTTCCTGGAGGAGTCATCATCCTAGTCCGAAGTATCCATAGATGGTGATGATCGCTCGTCAGGGGGATCAGTTTTTTTCCGCTTCTTTCCCGCCCCCATCCTCTAATTACAATATGTACAAACTTGTCTACCAACTATATGTACAATTCACTTCGTATTTACAGAAAAATATAAAAGTTATCAATTTATTGAAAATTGTTTAAATTTCGCCGCCTTTACTCATCCAAGGTTCCCGCGCTTTTTCCTTGACATTTGTTTGATTTGACGTTTTGAACTTACTTTGACAGTTTTTTTTTTATATTTTTTCCTTTATGGAAAAGGCTAAGAGCTTAAGCCCGTACCGCCTGGTCTTATTTTAGTTTCTTTTCTTCTCTTGATATTGGTTGAGGCTAAAAGCCTTGTATTTCCGTAGGCATTTTCTTCAGTCTTTATTAATATTCGAGGCACATAGCCTTGTTTAACGTATTTATTATTTTACTTCATAATCCAGTATGTTTAGGTCAATCCGTGTTGTCAAATCAGGTATCTATTTTCCTCCAGTATTTCAGATTTTTTTCTAACATTCCGAACCAGGGCTGCCAGAGGAAAAAATGGCGCAATCGTACAACAGCTTCAATAAAATCGTTTGATGCTCTGCCGCAGAGCCACCACCTTAGAATCTGATCATTTTATCTTCAAAGGATGTAGGTATGTACGTTAATAGTACATTACTGCAGCGGCCAGCAAAAGAGGCAGTGATGGACGAACGTGGAAATGTGGGCCGAGGCGAACACGAGGCACACCGTGAGTCCATCACTGCCTAGTTGTGGCCAAGGCTTGTATATGATTTTTCTCAAATAATGCGCGGAAATTAAAACTATGAACTCATTCTGTTAAATTCAAAATCAAAATCAGACGAACCACGACCGAACAACAATAATTTTTGCCGCGTTAGTGTTCTTTTTTTTTTTTCAGTTAAGGGCCGGTTTCTGAGTTAAGAATTTTCACCAAGTAAATACTTAAGTCGGGTTTTATTTTGTACTTATTTTTATTTCACTTATTCTTATTTGGCTTTCGCCCGCGACTCCGTCCGCGTGGACTTTCGTTCAAAATTTTGCAACCCCGTTCACTCCCCTAAAGGTTAAATTTAGAAAAACGGCGAAACACGTGTTCAATCAATGAGGAAAAAAAAAGAAAGGAAAAACGCTCATTGTGTTGAATGAAGAGTATTTATTTTAAGTTTCAAGAAAATTAGACAACATTCTTTATACCTCCCATACAAATTTTGGCAACCCTTTTCACCCCCCTAAGGGTTGAATTTAAAAAAATCCGGTCTTATTTCCCTACATTATAGACTCTCTGTGCAAAATTTCAGCTTCCTAGGACCAACGGCTTGGGCTGGGCGTTGATGAGTGAAAGAATCAGTCAGTCAGGACTTTGAATTTTATTTACTAACTGAGAACCTCCTTCTTTTTTTGGAGTAAGTTGTAAATCGATAGTTAATCATTTCCTCGAGCTGGATCAGCATATCAGAAACAGGCCTACAGAATAATAATGCAGCTTTCTCAGCATAGTTCGATATACGCAGTTTATATTACCTACTAATAATCCCACCTGTCAGCGACGCACGCAAGCCTCTTCTAAATCCCCGATCGTGTTCATGCTGTACCAACTGAGTCTGGTAGGTACCTAAAGTGTAATACTATCCTAGAATAGGATCCTTTGCGGGTTTTACAGTTTATCTGGTAATGATGGTAAATCCCGCAATGGTTATTCTAAGATCCTAAATCTAATCTTCTACATATAATGAGGACTTCATAGAGGGATATAGGACAGGGGTGTAGGAAGTGAAACGCCATTTAAATTTGTTTTATTTTTACTTATATAAATAGTCACATTGTGTTTCATTTACATACTAACAAAATAATCAAGACAGAGACCTCATTTAACGGGATCAGTCCTCTACTAAGGTCGTAGGAACTCACCTCGATAAACATGTAAATAAATAAATAACAATAATTTAATTTATCTAACAAACTTTAACGTAATGACTAGATTAATTTTGACTACATACTTTCGTATTTGAGACTTGTAAAAAATTGTTAATAGGAAATTGGAAAATTGTCTTGTAGTAGTATTGCGTCTATGTACCTCCACTAAATAAAACGCCCAGGAAAATCACAATGAAAATACATCATACAACGTCATTCACCACGCATAGTAGGAAAAAGCGAGATATAAGCGGTATAAAAAGTAACAAAAACAAAATTAAATAACAGAAATGCGTTTTAACCGACAGAAAACAAAACTGAACAAAACAATTTGACGCCCGATTAAAATAAATAGAAATGCAAGATGTGCCCAAAATGAAAGCGGGTGTTAAGGCGATGAAGCGAATCTTCATTTTCTGCTGCAATACATTCTTCCATTCTATTCCTCCGCTCTCATTGAGATTAAGATAAGATAAGAATATTCTTTATATTTTTATTCTTTACATTATTCTGATGATAAAATATATCTTCACCGATCAACGTTCTAAGTCAATGTAGTTACACTGGCAGTATTGACACATTAGTTACTAGCGCAGTAGAAAGCTTCGCTTCACCACCGAGCGGGGTTCGTTCGTTCGCGCGATCAACTCTTGGGCATGCCTTGCGGTGTGGCGGTTTCTACCATTTTCTTGTATTTGCCGACCAGTTCGGGGAGGTCGTACGCGATGGCCACATCCAGCTTGTTGATGGGACAGCCACGGAAGTAAGTACAGGTGGCTGACAACTGCTGGAACTCGTATAGTGGGTTCAGCCTGAAGAAGTCCCGGTAAGTTTCTGGGTCTGGTAGGTCGTACCTGAGGATGGCAGAGAAGGGGAATAAGCTGAAATATTCTACTGAAACCAAGGAGAATTTAATTCTCCTTGACTGAAACAAATGACGCTGGAGTAGTTCGTTTTTAAATAGAACCACCGCCTTAAGTGCAAGTGTAAATACTCGTAGCCCTTATTATATTTCTGAAAACATGAAATCTACGAAGATATTTGATGCGGAGAGGCGAGATTCGTCATACTCAAACTGTAACTGAGTATAATAGAACCAAGGCACATCGTCCAAAGCCGTAATACGAAACACTTCAGAAGCTGTTAAGACTCAAACTCTGCCCTATCAAATAGAATTGGCAACATAAAGGTAATTTACGTCGTGCTGTATCGAGCTATAACAGGATTTAAAAACATATAGTGTAGCGCCCGTGTGTGGAGATCCGGATTTTCTATGGAAGCTGTGGCGTACCATGCCGCACTACGACATAGTATAGCGCGCGTGTGAAGTAAGTTTTACCCCAAGAAGTGTCAAGTATTCTTCCATTCAACTCCAACGCCATAGTCACCTGGAAATGTTGGTGAGCGTGCTGAGTCCCTCGTAGATGTGGTAGTTCTGCGGATTTTCGATGATGGCGTCGGCGATCAACTTTCGGTTGCCGAAGATAGTCTTGTGGTTGTAGTACGTAGTTAGGTAACAGTCCACCATCTTCGCATGATTCCTCACGCGGACCTGGGTAGGACAATTATTTTTAATTACACAAAAGGAGCAAAATCAATAAATGAGTTGGAAGTTTGTGCTAGAGATCACTTCACTCATACAGTGCATTGTACTTCTTTATTAGGTAAGGTTTGTAAAAAGTGCGTAGTGGTTGACGTCAATGGCTTCAGTCAATGGCTTTAGAAATTATTCAAGTAAGTAAGTAAATAAATAAGCTAACACATTTCCGTCTAGCTGATCTCTTCAGCGCATTTCTCTTCCTCTGCATAAGCCTACGCGTTATATTACAACACTCACCGCGAATCTTCTGGCGCTAGCAATTTTGTTCTCAATGCGTCTGTCAACAGCCACCCTCAGATCCTTGAGCAGCTCCTTCTCTTGAGCTTGCAGTAGCCTCGTGGGCGCCCCGGCTTCATAGGGCATGGACCACAGAGAGACGGTGTACATGACCGGGGGCTGAGCTGAACTCATCAGCGGCGATATGTTCCAGATCAGCGCGCTTTGCACGCGCATCAGCTCTTCAGGCTTCACAGTGTCCGCTTTGTTCAGGACGATGCGAGTCTACGGAAAAGGATTTGCATGAGTAAGCGAATAACTAACATGAACCGCTGCAACAAAAGGTATGCATCTCAACTCGGAAGTCAGGGTACAAAGAAGTCTCCTTGAAGAAGGTTCAACACGTTAAAGAACTTATTTTATTACTATAACAACTTAGAAATCACCAAAATATATCAGCTGTTCTGTACATTTTGGTGTTGTGGTTGGTAAGTACGAGTAAATTTCGTAGTAGCAGGTATCGAACTTTATGTATATGAATAAACTTTCGTATGAAATAGTTGACTATTGAAGAATGTCGAATTTTACAGTTATTGGAATTTTATCACCTGAGATTCTCTGCCCTTGAGTTGATCAAGAATGGCCTCGGTCTCGGGCCCGACGTCCAGCTTGGAGGGGTCGTATACGAGGAAGATGATGTCGGCGCGATCGATGAACCACTGACAGGCGTCGTTGAAGGGGAACACACGCGAGACCTGCTTACGGACCTCCAGGATGCCAGGGATCTCCACGATGTTCACCTAATGGTAATAATTAAGAAAACTTAAATGAATATATTCAATTTTTTACTGTACCATGGATCGATGTTAGCATAAGATCGAGTTCCCATCGTGAATTGGCGATTTTAAGCGTTAAGCTATGTGAATATGTCCCTCAGACTCCTCAGGTTTTCTAGTTTTTCTTTACAGTTATTTTTTATTTTTATTTTATTTTAGTTTATTAGGGAAACTTGCAGCTTACATTAAAATATAGCACATATTTGATTTTACTAAAAGCTAAAAATAAGTTTCCGCATATGGTAAGCGAGTGGTATTGC
The DNA here is from genome assembly GCA_947310845.1 of Yponomeuta plumbellus. Taxonomy (NCBI): domain Eukaryota; kingdom Metazoa; phylum Arthropoda; class Insecta; order Lepidoptera; family Yponomeutidae; genus Yponomeuta; species Yponomeuta plumbellus. The sequence goes on along the minus strand of OX371209.1, from coordinate 8,968,824 downwards.
TACTACAAATTCACGTATGTCCTTATCGTCTCTAATTGTTCATAACCAAGGAAGGAAGGAAAGGAAGGTTGACAAGATATGCAGTATCGGTACCCCAGCCTCTCCATGCTGAATATTCAGCATTGAATCGGTATGACGAAGTGTAAAGAAAACCGAGATTTTCAGTACCCACTGGAATCACCGATATCGCACCTCCAGAACTAAAGTGACCTAACTCAAAATTTGGGTAAAATGAGTTAAGTACTCAGAATGACTCAAAAAGGTATACTCTTTCATGCCTATATGAAAAAACCGACGTTATTTGGTCAGAGAGAGATGGAGGAATATTGCGGTCAATTTTTTCTTGAGCAACTCGCGCAGAGCGCCGAATACACTTTCTTCATTTCCCAAAAGTTGCAAATTTTGAGTTAGGTCACTTTAGTTCTGGAGGTGCGATATGTGATGTTTTTTGTGGGGAAAGTTTGTACCTGTAGACGTGTCTTCTTGAAATAAAAGCCATTTTTTGACGTTGCTCTTCGTGAAAGTGTAGTTCGGTATTCTTACCTTTTCTAATAATTTGCTCGGGTACTTCAAGCCTCTCAGCCTCTCCTCGAGGCCTTGACCGAACTTTTGTAGACCGGCGAAAGTCCAGTCGGCCGCTAGCTGAGTTCCGTCTAGCACTTCAGGCTCCTTGCCATGCATGAGTATGTTGAAGTACGCTGGAGAAGGCTCGGCACCTGTCGAATTTCATTCTTTAGATTCTTATTTAATATAACTTCAGTTATCAGTAACCTAGCTTGATAAATGCTGACAAAAGATATATTTTTTTGCATCTTTGTTATAAGTGGTTTGGTTTGACAATCTTGAAATATAAAGACTATGTCTTTATGGAGGAGGTATGAGTATTAGGATTCATTTCCTTACCAGTTCTCAAAGACCAGTCAGTGAACTCAAGACCAGTTAAGTAGTTCAGGATACTTGACTTTCCACCGCTCCATGGTCCCATAAACAGTACCAAGGGCTTGGAGAAGATTTCGGGGTCACCAAAGTGCCTGTTACTCAAGTCTCTGTACTTGTAGACACCCTCAAGTGGTTTTATGGAGTTCTCGTACAATTTCTTCAAGTCTCTTAGTACGATATCGGCAGACTTCTCAATGGTTAACTCTGCCTCACTAGCTTCTTCATCTAATCTAAGGATTTGGACAATGTGGTTGCGAGATCTTAGGTTTTCGGGAATTTCTTTCATCTGCAAGAGTGAAAGATAGTAACTAGTTAAAGAAGATTCCTCATAGCGAGCAACTTTTGCCTTGACCAAGCATAAAGAGAGTATACCTAAATAAAAAAAGCAGTAAACAGGGAAGACACTGGAATAGCAAAACTAAGCATTCACATTGTATTATCCAGTAAAATTATTTGAAGCACTTGCTTACATTCAATAACTCTTCCTCTGGCGCGTCATCATCATGAGCACCAACTTCCTCTGTAACAGACTCCGTCTGATCATCCGACGCGTCCTCAGGAACTTCAGTCTCTTCGGTCTCTTCTGCGCCCTCAGACTTTTCATCATCATCACCTTCTTTACTGGCTACGCTCTCATCTTCTTTGCCAGGCGCATCGTCCTCTGATTCGTCAAAAGCTTCAGCGTCAGTGGCTTCTTTGGAAGACTCTTCAGCTTCTTCTACAGACTTATCTTCTTCAGTGTCTTCCTTGGTGTCGTCATTTTCTTGAGAATCACCGTCTTTTTCTTCTTGTGACTCAGCTTTATCTTCTTGAGATCCATCTTCGTCTTCCTTGGTTTTGTTGTCATTGTCATCATCGTCTCCACTGTCCTCTGCCTTTAAGACATAAATAAATTAGTATTTGGTTCGATAACTTTATAGGAGCTGTAATGAGCAGTAGATAAAGCATCTGCTTTAGATTCTATAAGTTGTAAATTCGAATCGAAAGTACTGCTATCCAAAACATTTGTGAATTTAATATTAGCAATACACTCGATACTATAAAAATAACTGTGAGTAAACCTGAATAGCCGAAGACCGTGCTCAGTGGCGTGCAATGGGAGAGGCCTATGTCCAGCAGTGAACAAGCATAGGCTGATGATGATGAAACCTGAGTGTCTGAAGCGTTTCAAATCACGCAAAGCTGCTCTTGACATCTTGCTGCTAAGCCGAGACGTGTAGGCTAGTTGAGCTATGCCTTCTCTCAGAGAGAGAGAGAGAGTATGGGCTTAATCATCGCGCGGGCCCACCACGGATTGGCGGTTTCAAGCGCTCAGGTATGTGAATAGCTCAGACACTCAGGTTTCCTCACGATGTTTTCCTTTACAGTTAGAGTGGTATTGCTACTATAACTTCACAAATGCACATAACTTAGAGTAGGTAATATTAAAACAAAACGGGCTCAGCATTATTGAATGCCTCATGATTACTTTCTTTGGCGCTGCAGAAAGATTTATCTACGGAACTTAACCGCATTACTAAAAAAGCATTTTTTTAACAAATTACATATAACGAACCAACCTCCAGCCGCTGCGAGCTTCGCTCTCCGCGGCGCTCGGCCTAGGGACTCGCTAGACACTATTGGTTGGGATTCGACGCGTGGGAACACGTGTGGTCTCGGCCTTCGGCCTCGGCCTGAACGGAGCTCGACCTTCGGCCTCGCCGCGGCGGGGTCTCTCGTGCCCACTTCGCGGAGCTGGGCCTTCGGCCTCGCAAGTTTGTCCACTTTGGCTTTTGGGTTGTTAGTTTTTCGCCGGAACCCGGAACGTCTCGGCCTTCGGCCTCGGCCTGTACGGAGCTCGGCCTTCGGCCTCGCAAGTTTATCCCGTATGGCTTTTGCGTTGTCTCTTCGACGCCGGAACACGCAACGTCTCGGCCTTCGGCCTCGGCCTGGACGGAGCTCTACCTTCGACCTCGCCGCGGCGGGGTCTCTCGTGCCCGCTTCGCGGAGCTCGGCCTTCGGCCTCGCAAGTTTGTCTCATTTTTTGTATTGGCTTTAGTAAAATTATTAAAATAACATTAAAATTGGTCAACTTTGATCATCGATATCTCGGCCGCCATCTTGAAATCTTGAAATGTCGGATTTTTCTGGTATACCTGGGTCCTTCGACAACCCGATGCCGTTGAGAGCATCTGGAGACATGCTCCCAGCATGCGCCCAGTTGGCTGCCGACTTTTTTGCGCGGAGGTCGAAAAATCTCCGATTTTCGGGAGGCTATAGCTCAGCCGCCATTTAGAATTTCGAACAATTAAAATTTTTTTTCTTAATCGGATCACCGAAACAAAATTCTATCAAAATTTGATCCAAATCAGTCAATAAACAACAGAGATAGCATATTTGTATGAGAGAACGCGTTCGAAATTCAAAAATCGGCTTCATAGGATGGCTGTAATTCGTACCTTCTCTACACTTTTCTCATACAAAGTTTTTCTCCGTTCCGTAACGTAACGTGAACCCACCGTTTCCGAGAAAACATATAGATGATTAATCAGTCAGTCAGTCAGTCAGTGAGTGAGTATACCATGTTGCAGCTTTATATATTAGTAATAGTCAATACACTGTAGGTACTGTATCTTTGTAAATGTTTTGTAGATATTTGTTTTTCTTGGTGCAATAAAAAATATTCTTATCTTATCTTACACGTCTAATTCTAGGCACCAAAATAAGGTAGTTAATTTGATATGGAAATTGTATGTTTAAATGTGCAAGTATTGTTTTTGATGTACAACTAGTAGTTCTGTTGTAAACGTGAACTGTGAACCGATTTCGTTCTTTTTCGGGTTCCGTATGCAAAGGGTACTGAGCCTAATTTAAGAAAGTGGTGCAGGTTGGTCTAACTGACTACGCATGAAATAATTCTAGCGTAGTCACTTAAATGATACTTTATTAAGACAAATAATTATAAAGTCCGTCACTTTTTTTATTTACGATTGAACATTTACCTTTTCTTCGGAGCCATCGGATTCATCCTTAGCCTTGCTATCGTCATCATCATCGTCGTCGGCCTTCTCAACAGAAGCCTCGTCCTGAGTGGCATCTAAGCCTGCCTCTTCCTCTACTTCTTGTTTGTCATCATCATCGGCGTCCTTCGAGTCGTCATCCTTGCTGTCGTCGTCATCCTTACTATCGTTCTTCTCCTCGTCACTTTCTGAAAATATGAATGCGCATTATACGCAGATTGAACAGAATTACTATATTTTATAAGCAGGGTATACCTAATTGGTATTTACCTAATTGTTGTTTTCAAGGTCAGAACAGATGTGGTAAAGTACGTAATGAAAATCACGATAATCCAATTCCGAATTTTTGGACAGTTTTGATAGTGATGTGTTCATGTACTAGATGACATTAATTTTTCTAGTATTTTAGTACTTGGATAACATTGCCATTGTATTGTCAGCACTTTATTTACGTAGGTACTGAGTAAGTTGTTATCTCCAATGTCACCGTTTAAACACTTTTTGTATCTAAGATAATCACAGCATATTTACGCGCCATGACAGTTGAGAGACGAGGATTATGACTAACATACACACATCACAATCACAGGTCGTAGTCCTAAACAAAAAATAATAAATATATAAACAACTTGCACGTAACACAATCACTTGTCCTGGGAGTAGATTCTGCTAACGCATTGTAGTTCAATCACAACTGCATAAACATGGCGATTCAGTTTAATTGCCGCTTGTAGTCCACCCGAGCTCGTGCATCAATAATTCTAAGCGGCAATGGAATTAAAAAAAACATGTCACGTGACCCGACCATGTAACTGTCATTGAACTACAATGCACTAAGAGAATCGAGGCCCAGGTCCCAAGATAAAAAAGATAAAAAAAAGATCAAAAAGTAATTATTGCCTCATCAAATAAAATTTTAACAAATTATGGACTAAACTAGGCTTACAATAAGGCAAAAGGTAGTGGCTCAGCTGGTGCTACCCCGGACAGCCGCTGGTAGCGCTGGTTTTCAGCCACTGCCTTCTCCCTGTGATGTTGTGCGGGAGTAAGGTAAAGAGGGCTTAAAACAGTCGACTAATAGTAAAGTTGGTGATCAATTAAACATAAACAAAACAAAAATCAATTATAATATGAGAGAGAAAAAATAGATAGAGAGATAGTATACCCAGATTACCCAGTGCATCCACAATCACATTTTGTACAAATTAAGTACGGCAGCCTATGCGGTAGATATACTAGAACCCACGACCTGTAATTTGGTAGTCAATAGTCCCGGTTTAGTTGTTACCCGCTAGTCCTACGGGACAGTCAACTAGAGAACCTGTGATATAACTACAAAATAAATAATAAATAACATACCTACGTACATAAACTTATGGAATAATGTAACCCGGAGGGGTGAGACACCAGGGTTTAGCATGTGCCATTATTTTGACAAGCATCTTTCGCTTCATCCACATTCGATAGTCGCTGCATGCACGCATCCTGGTTTCCCTTAGCTACTACCGGACCTACCAATCGGAATAGGCTATTTGACCGATTTCTGAAAGCCATCTCATATTATTTGTTGGTGTTCATGGAGTCCTCAGAAAGTGGTCATTTTAAATTCCTGCGTGTATTTCTTCTAAAAAAAGCAAACGAAAATTTACTTTTCAAATTGGCCGCCAAAACGCTATCTTAGGTAATATGGCGTCGCACAGGTTTATTACATCACTTCCCGGTAAACCAACCAATGAACGTAAGAAAAAATGAATGATAGACGCCATTTTCTGGTATGTGACGTCATCATAAAATCGCCCAATCCAGGCCGTTTTCGATATAATGGCGGCAGATACAAATTACCAAATTTTATCTTGTGTTTTTTTACAAATCATAATTGATTTCTTAAAGATAATTTGCCTTGTAGCGGTTTTTAGACACATCATTTATAAGTAATACTGTTTTTTTTTTCACACTGTCAAATAGCCTATTAAGCACACTCACGACCAGTAGCATGGTGAACAGTCATTTTAAGAAATTATTCGGTCAAATCAACTGGTTAAACCGAGGATATCATACATTTCAGTTACAAAAAAATCTTGGATTTTTTGGTATAGTCTTCTTTGCAAACAGAACGCAAACATTTTCTTTATTACCTGTTTCGGCTGCTTGTTCTTCAGCAGATGCGTCTTCTTTACTGTCTCTATCTTCGTTGTTTTCCGAGCTCTCGTCCTTCTCAGCGGATTGCTCCCCACTTGCATCCTTATCCTGAGGTTTATCTTCTTTCGAGTCTCCGTCGTCATCGTCTTCAGTTGCTGCAGCAGTCTCAGACTCCTCGACCGAAGCTTGAGCCACATAGGGTTCATCCGCTACTTCGACTGAGGGTGCGTCGTCATCGCTGGTGTTATCTGTCCCTTCCCCTTCTGTCGAGGTCACTTCATTCGTATCATCATCTACACTTACTTCACTACTGTCGTTTTTTTCTGCGGAATCTGCAAGGAACGTTTTTTAACATTAGCGTGATAGATTTCTGAGAAGTCCCCCTGAAAGAATGAAGTGCAACTCTATTTTTATTTGTCACTAGCTACATACAGCTGTTAGCGCTCCAGTCACCGAAATGCGTGGTTAGTTATAAATAGACTTTATTTTTAGTTAGCCCTGCTACGAGCGTCGGAGGACAATAATTTTCGTAGTAAAACACATCTGGGTTGCTAATAGTAGGTATACTTGTATACAAAATATTACACAATGTCAGTTTGATTGATCAATGCAGTATCAATGCATATACTGGAGGGGAAATATTGGTTTATAAATTATCGTTCAAGCTGTACCTACCTAATAATAATAATAAAATTTGTTTCAAGTAAGTTACCTACGCTCTTGTTTAAAACTATAGGTATATTATGTTAGTAGGTACTTAGTTACAGCTAAAGACACAATATATTATGAATTACATTTAACCGTACACCTTAGAGCGTACATGCAGGCTACCACAGTTACGCATGTAGGATGTACTATGGACATAGACAGCCTGCTATCATGCTCAGGATGCTGTTGGAGCTGGCTCACACCCTGCTAAGCATCTAAGTAGCGTAGAAACAGTCTACCCGGGTCTCTGCAAACATGTCAGATGCACTACAAAAGCGGGGCAGCCCCACCAGCACCCTGAAGGCGTTATTGTACTGTATACTAAAATACTGTACAGTTTTTGTGTAAATCTCCCCAATCTAATGAAAACTGTGAAAACCCGGAAGAGCTCCAATTCAATGAATCGAATGGTCTTATGAGTTTAGATGTACAGCAAGAGACTGTGCTAGACTAAAGGAGAAAAGGTCTATTTGATGATGGAATCTAGCGTAGCATTACCTAGAAGATGATCCAGTATAGGAATAATCACCGCGTTAAGCTATTTGGGTTACGCGTTTAGTTACCTTGGCTTTTACGATCGCGTCGGAAGTAAAAGTCACTATTAAGATTGACCTTACCGTGCTTAGAATATCTCGGATTGACAGTGGTTTACACACGCTTTCCGAGATGAAGAGAATCTATTTTGACCGTGGACCGCAGAGCGTCACCGATATTATGCGAGGCTAAATAATAGACGCCCACCGCGCATTGACAAGGTTTTTTTAACATTTCTTGCTAGATGAACGTTGAATGGAGCATTAATACAAAACGTGACAGCTGCAAGTCTTATGTTTCGTGAAAAGCTGAGGTAAGTATATTTTGATTTAAGATCTGAGCCTATATTAGATAGATAGATAGATAATGATTTTATTTACACACCAAAACACACATTTATGCATTACACGCATCATATCGCCGTCTGTACTCTTAGATTAATAAATACCTGTGTCTTCTCCTTTTTTATGTACATTAAAGTGTTCTCTATCTGTCCTGAGCGATTCCAACTGTTATATTATTAAGTCTAACTGTTATATTAGTATTGAATTTGACAGTTACACGGTTGAAATCGCTATGGATTTGTAGCGCATAATTAGAACCTTCAGCTGGCTTATCGCTTTATAGGCAGAAAACTTGAAGAGACCTGTACCTACTCTTGCTGTAGAAACTTTGAGTTTTCAAGCATCTTTCGCTGATTGTACTTTACCACGATGATCACAAGAAAAGAAACTGGGCTTTCAAAAAGTTGAAGGCAAATAAAGGTGGAATAATCAAATACCTGCTTCCGCATCTCCTGACTCCAGCCCCTTGAGAGCTTTCTCGATATATGGACGGCATTGTGACTCGGAAGGTACGTCCTCGTCACCTGTTGGGTGAAAAAAAATAGTTTTCATAGTTATGAAGTTTTTCCAGTAGTTGGTACCAACTTGCCAATGACAACATTTAGAAAAGAAACGCTGCATCATGCTATGAACTTTATTGATGTCGATTGAGAACTGCCTATCGTGAACATAAATCCTTTTCCTTATAGCTCAAGAAGCCTAGTAGGTAGGTACTTTTACTTATATATTATTTAGTGACCTAGGTCATCAAAAACCTTTGATCTTCATAAAAAAAAGTTCAGCTTTCAGCAACAACACCTGCGAAATGTGTGTTGGTCCTCAGAGACGATAAACAGGCTAATAATATTACTTTCGTTCGACTCTAGAACACTCAAGTTTACGTCCAGAGTTTTTTTATATAGTTCCGTTCTAGATAATATTTTCAGCTGGATATAGAGTGACCTAGAAATCTGGCCTTGTACGCAGCCAAGCGTATAGACCGCGTTGGAGTTGCTAAGCTCAGACTCGTCCCGAGCTTCGTTTGTTTTATGAGTGGGCTGACCATTGACATCACGTATTCATCATCAGCTATACTGGGCGTGCTCTATGTCAGTGTATCAAAAGACCTGGATGATCTGATGACTGTGTCGTGGGATTGTTACTAGGTAATGATTACAGATAAGAATTCAGAAAACTTAGGAAAATTTGGAAAACATACTTATTGGGTATTAAGAGTTCTACTAGCACTTTCAAATAACAAGTAAGTTTTCTAACTTTTTACTTTGTTCTCAAACTAGGTATACCGTAGTTACTTTGATGTTCCAGACTACTCTGGTACTGCCAACGGTTGGGGTCAAGCATGTGTCAATCCATCACATCAGCCCACTTTCACCCACTGCTGGACTGAGGACTTCCAGCTACCCAACTACTTCTTTCTTTCTCAGGCCATCCGATCCAGCCTTCACCGACAATCTGCCTCAGATTGAACAGGTACGCTTTCTTAGCGTTCAAATCTTCTTACACTTTCACATGGTCGTGTATTATGCAGCACTTGTCCTTAAGGATAATTTTCTCAGCAGTCTAGATGCCATGATTTTGGCTGCATTAATTTGTTTGTCTATAGTTGCTTCTAAAAATTCATGTACGATGGGCATTAAAGAGTTCTGTGGTTCCAATAGAATGTATTAGTTGCTCCAAGGAAAGAAGAATCCTGCTGATTAGTCAGAAATTGGAAAGCAATTTGCATCCTTGACCTTTCAAATGTACCTTTGCCTTGACCTTAAATATGTTAGTCTCCTAAATAATGGAACTCGTGTTATAACTTTTCTACACAAATGTAGTTAGCTATGGATCCTATCGTTTTTCACAAGATGGCGACCGAGCGACATATCCCTGAATTTCTATTTGCGTAGCTTTGCGCGCTCAACAGACGTGACTAGCGCTTTGTACATCCGACCGGTCTGATAGCCCGTCGCACCAGCCCTCAATATCTGGGTTACTAGATCATTATGTCATAAAACACTTCACCTACGGTTACATCCCGAAATAGCGCTTATACGACAGCTTTTTACATAATTTCAGCGCAAGTTGCGCCGAAAATAGAAGCGATTTCATGACGCGCACGCAATATCGTACGCGCGCGCCCAACATGGGACTCACCTCTCGCCGTCAGCGCCAGCGCCGATACCGCGAATAAAGCGCACAACGTAAACCTCCATAGCCGTAATCTATTGGTCCACATTTTTATACAAGTCCAGCCCGCTAAGTCGGGCTTTCAGTCATTTGCACACACACTCGCGCACTCGGTCGGATGATCTGCAGACTCAATCCAGTAAAGTAATAGCGGCGTGGGACCGCCGAGCCAACCAGCGCGAACCGCGTTCCCGCAGGAATGCACTTCGACTGAACCGTTAAAGCGCGGTCTACCAGTGACCTCAGGGTCGGGTTAACATTTATTAATTTGCAAGTCTCATCAGTTGTACCAGAGGACTAACGGATTGACAGATTTAACTATAATTAACCGCGATTTAACGTTTACTTGGCTGGTGGTTTGTTCGCGGAACGCGCAGTCGGTGGTGCTCGTACTCTATTTACGGAGACAGCACAGCATCGCTGGTCGGAGATGTACTGCCGGCGGCGCTGATCCCGCGCCCCCCGCCTGCCGTCCGACACCCGCGCGGCGCCGGGGCACGTGCCAAGTTAACGCCCCGCTGCTGTACCAGACCGCCCAGTATCGCTCCTAGCTCTACAAAACCTGCGTAAACAAGGCTGCCGACTAGTGTTGAACTATCAAGCATCTATAGGATCTTCAGGCTTTCGCTAACTGCAAATCAGCCTCGGGGCATCTATCGAGCTTTAGGATGTATTTTCTTTGGCATTCATGTGGAGTGGGCACTGTTCAAATCAATGAATGTCATCAGTCTTCATTTCAAATTCAATGAAGCAGTTAATAAGACGTGTCAAGTCGCCTTGCAATCAACTGAACGATCTCAAGCTTAGATCGTTCGGAGTTGATTAATTCGACGTCAGAGAATCTTTTGGCTCGGGACCGCACTAGCTGGTCCGCTCCAATATTTCACGCTGTCAAAGTGAAAATTACTGCAGCGCGCCTTACGTGTTTATTTGCATGCACCGCGCGATGCATTGACATGATCAGGCGCGGTTCACTTTGTTACGTAAATAACTGAAGTGGGTGCGCGAGACGTTAAAGCCAGCGTTGATAGAGCTTGTAAATTGCAATGTGTACGAGTTTATAAACGCTAAATAATTACAGGGTTATTTAGGTACCTACCTGCTGAAACGAACGGACAAAGTTATTTTATTAACACCAAAACCGGTACCAAATCTATCCACAGGCAATGAAAATCCATACTGAGAGCTTGTAACTTCTCCCAATTTACGTTCATTCTTCTAATGCCCAAAATGCTGGCCATAATATTAGTGGGGAGTTTTATGTCGGTAATAGAGAACGCAGCACTTTCTTCATGGTCGTGAATGACGTACCTAAGTACATGAATTTCAATAACGCTCTCCCATCAAGCTGTCACCCAAGCACCTACAGAACTTGAAATTGTCGACTTTGTCTAAGATATCCGCTTCGAACCGAAACTATGTCTACCTACGTTGGAGCACATGGGCAGAAAACACCATGAACTTCGTCTTTGACGCTCATGTTCAACCTAGCTCCTCTGTCTACAATATGTTGGAGATTGGAGACCTAATTGATGCATGCATAATATCCGAACAGTTTCATTCTCGTAGAGCAGTCTAGGCTTGAAGCCTGGAAACCTTATACCAAGGTCAAAATAGGGCCCCCAAGTTGCACCTTGTCATCCCCTTGTTGCTCTTCTATTTATTCAGCAAGCATTCAAGCACACTGTCAAGTGGAGATCAGAAACAGTGACAAGATGCAACCTTGACGGATACCTTTACCCCTACCTCAAATAAAGGCGAAGGAATGTTTTCGAATTGGTAGGTATGTTAAATCTTCTTCTTTCTTCTTCTAATATAAAAAATTCTCGTGTCAGTGTTAGTGCGCATACTCCTCCGAAACGGCTTGACCGATTTTGATGAAATTTTATACGTATATTCGGTAGCTCTGAGAATAGGTTGTAATCTATTGTTCATACCCCTATCAGAATGGCAAAACGACCTCCGTGGCGCAGCGGTTAGCGCATCTGGCTACCATGCGAGAGGTCCCGGGTTCGAATCCCGGCTGGGGACAAAAAAAAATAAACCCAGGTCTTGGATGTTTACATGTTTGTGACGTCGCTGTTACTGGTTCCCACGACACAGGGTATCCTACTGTAGGACCAGAAGCAATGTATGTGCCTGTATGTAAATGTTATTTTATTTATTTTATTTATTTATTTATCCACTTACAACTATCTTTACAGGCTGCGCCTATTACGACAGAGTAGCATCTTAAACCATACATTAACAATTAATTATCTTATCTTATGCTATCATACATTAAGAATTCACGCCTGCACCCCGGGAGGAGGCAGGGACCATAGCTGTATTAAGGTCACAAAGGATAGCTGTTGTAACCCTTGTGAATTCGCTCAGAGTACACGAAAACAGATCGACAGTTTCCGCGACCTGGTTTACAAGGTGCAGTGCGCGCGTCAGAGGAGCCCTGCCGAGCAGGTTGGTGCGCGCGCGCGGCACGGCCAGCAGCCGCGGCCGCCGCCGCCGCCCCGCGTAGTCGTCCGGCACGCACACACTGACCCGCTTCAGCAACTCCGGATTACAAATCCTACCATTTATCAATTTAAATAAATAGGAAGCTAAGGCTAGCTCCCTCCTAACTCTCAGTTCATAGTACCCCACCATCCCGAGAATGAACAACGTGGGGTACATCAGTGGGTAGAAGGGATACACCCCATATTGCCTCAAATATAAATATCTAACAAACTTGTTCTGAATACGCTCCACCATGAGACTATATTTAATTTCATGGGGAGCCCAGATAACTGCATTATTTTCCAATTGGCTCCTTACTAACGCGTTATAAAGTGCGATTATCGCCTTCGTATTTGTGAACCCGTGAACCCTTCGGAGTACAAATCCCAAGTTTCTAAACGCTTTCTTGCAGATAATGTTAATATGTCCACTAAATGAGATGTCACTTTTAAATCTGACCCCGAGATCCCGCACTTCAGTCACCCTCTTCATGAGGACGGCGTCTACCTTATAATCGTGCTGGAGAGGATTCCGTGCCCTGGAGAAGGAGATTATCTGACACTTGGAAGTGTTGAACTGTAGATTGTTCTTTCTGCTCCATTCCACCACTCTCTCGATATCGCCCTGTAGCCGTTCACAATCGGATAAGCTCGCTACCTTAAAAGCTAACTTGAGGTCGTCGGCGAACAACAGGCAGTCAGCGTCCCTGATTACGTTTGGTAGGTCGTTGATCATTATTATAAATTCCAGCGGACCCAGATTACTGCCTTGGCTCACGCCTGACCTCGTATAATAAGGAGACGACCCACAGCCATCATACTCGACATACTGCTGCCTATCGCACATATAACCGGCAAAAAAACGTAATAAACGCGGGTTGCATCCGACTGCCGCTAACTTTTTCAGCAAGATATCATTGTCGACTAGGTCGAATGCCTTTTTAAAGTCAAAGTAGGCGGTGTCTACCTGCCCTGCCGCATCTACCACAGGGACAACTGTCGCCATCAGATTCAGCAGGTTACTGGTCGTACTGCGAGCTGGTCTGAAGCCATGTTGCGCGTCCGAGAGTTGTGCGCTAATCTGTTGAAGAATGCTCTTCTGGATTGCCGATTCAAACACCTTTGCGAACGTGCATAAAATTGCTACTGGTCTATACCCCTCCACACTAGACCCGGCGGCACCTTTAGGAACTGGAACGACCTTCGTTGTTTTCCACCGTTCCGGAAAAACCGAGTTCTCTAAACAGACGTTGTAAGTGTGAAGCAGCGGCTCGGTGAGTACCATACGGCAGTCTCTAATGAGGAAGGCTGGGATGCCGTCCGGCCCTGCCGAGCGTTTCGGCTTGAGTCGCGTCAATGCCTGCTTCACCTCTATTCCCTGGAGCTTCGCGAGATGAATCCGCGCCGCCGCATTGTTCCCGCCGGCCTCCCTTACCGCTGCATCAACGTCAAGTTTTGGCTTTACCGGATTGTACACGGAATAAAAATATTCAGCAAACTCCTTCGCGCTCTCGTCTGCCGTTAAAACCTTATCATTAACGAGAATTTTGTGTTTTGTTATGTTAAAACAATGTTTGCCGGTCAGCTAGTCTATTTATATTCTCATAAAATTTTCGTGTCACAATGTTAGTGGGAATACTCCTCCGAAACGGATTGACCGATTTTTATAAAATTTCATACTATGTGTATTCATACCCCTATCTGATCTGGCAAAACAACGTTTGCCGGTCAGCTAGTCTATTTAGGTATATTCTAATTCAATTTTCGTGTCACAATGTTAGTGGGAATAGTCCTCCGAAACGGATTGACCGATTTTGATGAAATTTCATACACATAATCGGTAGGTCTGAGAACAGGTTGTTATCTATTTTTCATAGCCCTAATCGGACGTATCGGACCTGATAAGTCTTTCAGCCTTCCTAAAATTCCGTCTTCCAAGGCATTCAATAAACAACCTACCGACGACGGCGACGTTGAATACGAAAAAAAAATATATTATAACTCGAAAACTACAAAAACTCGCGGAACATACATGGTGGCATAGCTGGGCATTAACTCGTTAATCCTTTAATCGTTAATTAGTGTCAGTGATTTTATAGTAGGTACTGAGTAGGTAGACTAGACGTAAAGTTTGGTTTGGTCTCGACAGTACCTACTAGACTATACGCTAAGATCCCATACTGGGAATGTTACATTGAACTACGAATTTATTCATGGCTTACTACGACAATTCGATATACGAGTAGTATGTATATGGCAAAGTTGATTAACCCATACACTCAGAATATTATTCTGAGCCCATACAAGTATACATTACTACGCAATGTACCTCGAATTGTCATGATAAAATACGAGTTGCAGTTAACATAGTACATATCATTTACATACAGGCACATACGTTGCTTCTGGCCCCACAGTAGGATACCCTGCGTAGTGGGAACCAGAAACAGCGACGTCACAAACATGTAAACATCCAAGACCTTTGTTTCTTTTTTTTTTGTCCCCAGCCGGGATCTCTCACATGGGCAGATGCGCTAACCGCTGCGCCATGCGCCACAGAGGTAGTTGTATGAAGTTCATTGCGTAGCCAACTCTTTCTACTTTTTAATCGGCGTATTTATCGACTATGCAATGTAGGTACATGGAATTGTCAAGAACCCATGAATGGTTGTTCTATGGGGGATACCCCAAGGTGGGATCTTAGCTTAAAGTCTGGGAATGTCGAGACCACCTCAAAGTTCTATGAAACAGGCCCGTGGACTGTATCGTGGCGTTAGTGCGTACAGCGAAACGACAGCCAAAGGTAGTATGAGGACGCGAGTCGCGCGCGACAACGTCAAAAGTCGCGACTTTCTAATACATTAACTGTCAAATTCTCGCGACTTTTGACGTTGTCGCGCGCGACTCGCGTCCTCATACTACCTTTGCTGCACGACAGCGACGATGTATGATGCGAAATAGGTTTCTCAGGATTGTCTATAAAGTGAAAATCCCTTGTCTCATTTCAAGACATATGATAGCAAAGTGTCACCTGCCTCAAAGGCGGCCTCGTTGGTCAAACTGGGCCTCGATTCTGTTAGTGCATTACAGTACGATGCCAGATACGCGGTCGGGTCACGTGACGCGTTTTTTCATACCATTGACGCCCAGATTATTTGATATGCGTAAGCTCGTAGACTTGAAGCGGCAATGAAAGTAATTTGCCATATTCATGCAGTTGTCATTGTACTACAATACATTAAGAGAATCTAGGTCCTGTATAGGTTGACCTGCTGTCAATATGAAGGTTATTTCATTGTTTTAGAGGGACCTTATTGAATTCGGAAACCGAAAAAATCTATAGATTTAAAAATAGGTGTAGATGTTATAAAATTGTTTTTATTTTTATAACTATTAAAGGCCGGTTTCTGAAACGGGAATTTCGCTAAGTAACTTAAAAGTCTCAACAAATTTCTCAGAAAAGAATGTGACAGAACGTTACTTATGTATTTACATAGTGAAATACTCAATTCAGAAATCGGTCATAAGTACTTAAATAAACTTAATCTATGGATTAGGCAGTTTGACCTATGAAATATTTTTATGAAATTTCTTGTGTAGTTCTTGGTCTCAGAATAGGTTGTAGGCTAATGAGTGAGGCAAAACAATCATTCAGGTCACCATAAAATGCCATGCAAAAAATCCTGTTGCTCGGAAAATCGAGAAATGTTTCAATTCATACATAATAAGCATTCATGGCATTGTTTGAGATCCTGATATTTAAACCTACAGAAATTTCCAATTTGTTTTAACCCCTTAGGCCTAGAACACTTTTTATTTCTAAGCTAAGTTAGTGTATTCAAAGTGTAATATTTGGATGATTCAAAGTGCAGTTAGACTAACCCGCCGGCCGGCCTACAGGGCCTAACTGAATGCGCCGTAATTTCCATCGGACCCGCGGGTCCTCGGGGCTTGAGGGGTTAAAACCAAACTTACATTGATAAAATGCATTTGTATAAATTCTTGAAAAATACAAACAAAAATGTGTTACTTAGTGTTGTAGTACTGGCTACTAATCGAAATTGTATTTTATAGTTTTGATTTATTAGTTCTTTTTTGTATTGACACATTCGTTTTTATTTTGACTTTCGGTGTCAATAAAACTTCACTTGTAAATAAACATTATGAGAGACAAGACCTCTTCTTTAATTCTAATACTTAGAACCTCAATATCTTCAAAGACCTGTTTTAATGGAAAAAATGTTAGTCCGTAATGATCTGATATAATACAAAAATTCTGTCTATATTCCTTCCTATCACAATTCTATTGATGCTCTTATCTTAAAACATTCATCACATATCTCTCTGTATCCTATCAATGGTCGATGTTGATCAGTTCATCAATGCTCCAGTCTTCGTAGGAGTGGTCAGGAAGGTACCGGCGGATGATGATGGGGATTTTGCTTTGCTTAAGCTCTTTCATGGCAATTTGCAGTGGGTCAGTCTCTCCCTCCAGCTCTACCATAACCGGTGCACACATGGCTATTTGAAGCGCTCGGGTACCTGGATAATAAAATTTATATTTGTAGTTATTGCTTAACATATAGCTGAGATACATAGATTGTACGTCAAATCCTAACGTTTGTAGACAAGACAGAAAACATTGATTATGTTTATTTCAATCAACATACATAAATTTAAAAAGATGCTTTGACATCGGGTTATTTAATGATTAAAAATTATTAATGATGAAATTATTAGTTAAAAGAGTTTAAATGAATCCGCAGTTAAGGTAATTCAGCAATACAAATGTCAACCCATGTCAGGAACCTAACCAGAGAGATTTTGCGAGGAACATTGTACGATGGGCAACTCCCCATTCCATTTGGTTACAGGCTACTGTTTTGCATGGACCAAAAACGAGTAGGTAAAGTAATCGTTCGATATTATATTGAAACATAACCTAAAAATGTAAGCCGTACCTAGGACTCTCGCGCGCTCGTATTTAGTCATGTATCGAGTGGTGATGCGCTTGGACTTCTCGACCCCGCCGCCAGCCTGGCCCGGCGCGAGCACTTGGACATTGTAGCCATCCTCCTCTTGTTCCTCAGCGTCTTCAATATTGTCATCGTCCTCAGCGATGTCGTCGTAATCCGCGCCTGCATCCTCGGCCTCGTATTCTTCGTCGGCCATCTCGATTTAGGTGACGTTCTTACAGATATCGTTTAGTATTTAACCGGGGCCACGGTGGTTTCTGATATTTATTTCTAGGATATTTCTTTGTAAAACACACGCATCCAAAATCACAACAATACTTCATAGAGTAACTTAGATTATATTGGAAATTATCTCTGTGTCTGTAGTCAAAAGTCAAAACAGCCACAGACTAGTGATTAAACAAGTTTTAAGAAAACCTCAGAACGTAACCTAAAGGTGCGTATGCACAGCGCGTATACTAGTACGCGTAGTCGGCTACGCGTGTGTTTAGGCGTACATTGGATACGACCACAGCTCCTGTACGCACTGCGCGAACCTGCACGCGAGCTGAATCGATCCATAAAGCTACGCGAGCTCGGCCAGTCACCATGGCATTTTAAATTCTTTGGAAAATTCCTTCCATGCATCCTCACGTAAATGGTTGTTTCGATAGTTAAGTAGAGTACTATTGGGATGGTACTCTACTTAACTACCAAAACACGGTGAAATTCGTAAAGTTGAATCAATTTTATCGTATTTTCACTATCGAAAAGCGGCGTGCACGCGAATTTATCTATTCTATGTTCACTGCTCACATGCTCCAAATATCGCGTTACCAAACTAGCGCGTCCTCTTTGACGCGCGCCCTGAGACCGACGGCCGGCGGCTCGCGCACGAGCTGGCTCGCGCGGCACGCGTTCTCCAACTTTATACGCGTAGCGATACGTACAGACATGGCGTTTCAGGACACGCGTAGTCGACTACGCGTACCTATGTACGCGGTGCATACGCACCTTTAGAACAATAATGTAGGTAATAATATTGTTCTGAAGGTTGATTTACATCAAACGAATAAAGAGCTAGAGCTAGAACAAGAGCATTCTTTTTTGATCTTTTAGTGTAAACGAAAGCAACGAGAAAATATCAATGAGCTAGAATGAGAACTAAGAACTAGAATTCTTAAGGTCGATAATATAAAGAAAGAATGCACTTGTCCTAGCTCTAACTCTTTGTTCGTTTGATTGATGTAAATCGACCTTAACAAAAAGTCTGAGCAAAACGGTCTTCCTTAATGGAGAATGTTACTAGGTATGCCAAATCGCTTGAAATTTTGTCTCAGTAAAGCCTGTATGTATACAAATACACTAGTTTTTGTTTTAGTCAAAAATTCCTAGTAGTTTTGATTTTATAGGCATTCAAAGTCTCGAAAAATATCGCGTCCCGCTAACAGTCACGAGACCGCTTGTGACGTCATATCACAACGCACCGCGCGGGCCGCCCGCCTAATATCAAGTCGCCAGCGGTTATAGTAGTAGGTTTAATAGCTTGCGCAGTATTTTGTTGTGTTTTATTTCGCGTAATAGTCTAATAATAGTAAATATTATTCGATTAATAAAATGGATGAAGGATTCGAAAAAGGGCAATCGGATAATCTATCTAAAACAGATGGATTAATGGTTGCGCATTATTTATCAACAAATAATGATTTCGTTGCCGCGAAATGCGAGGAATGAAAATGCAAAGGTGAGTGAACTTTCCGTGCTACTAGTTATGCTTAATAGTTTATCTGTTATAAATTGTTTTATCAACACAAAATACCTAACTAATGTCATAATGAAAGAATGTAACTCAAATAGTAGAAGTACCTAGTTACCTACCATTATATTTTTACGTTAATGACAACAAAATACGTATTATAGTTTTGTAGCTATTGGTAGGTACGTATGTATATACAGTGTGTCCCTGGATAAAGTGCAATCCCGAAAGGGGATGAAACTAGACCATGAATCATTGACTAGAAAAATATAAAAAAAATGTATAAAAAAATATTGTAGGATTTATTGGTATTTTAAGATTTTCATGTTTCATTAAGGACTCTATGTACAAAAGTATTGATTTCTTCCAAAATAATGGGTCTATTTCTTTGAAATAAAAAAAAAACAGTATGCCTAATACCTGGCGATGACCATGAAATAATAAATAGTCCGCAAAAAAGTAACTACCTTGGGTAAAAAAATGTATTTTTATGAAAAAAATTATTTTTTTAGACGTTTATTTTAAAAAACTTCAAATTACTAAAAAAAGTTGCCCTATAACTATGTAATTTTATAGCTTACATTTATTCTTTACCATTTTAGCTTCCAAATAAAAAAAAACCAATGTTCTACCTAAAAAATTGGCTCGGTAGGAGTTATTTACATTTTAGTAGGTAATAAAAGTCAGACTTTAATCACAATAACTTTATTAATAAAATTATCCGTAATTTACAATTTTGCATTTTTATTTAATGCATTAAATGTTCAAAATGGCCTCCTCGATTTTGCAAGCACATTACTGCAGAATATTAATTTGGTTAGTGGCTCTGCGAATCATTCCTGGATCATTTTTAATGTCATTTGCGCACTGAATTATTCGGTCGTGCAACTGTGCCTCGGTATTTATTGGCGTGCTGTATACTCTTTGCTTCATGACACCCCATAAAAAATAATCTAGGGGTGTCAGATCAGGTGAACGCGCTGGCCAGCCTACTGGCCCTCCTCGGCCAATCCACCGGTTCGGGTAATTTTCGTTCAAAAATCGCCGCACCTCCCGCCCATAATGTGCAGGACATCCATCCATTTGGAGATACATACGCCCACGCCGTCTCGTAGCCAGGGGAACATCTTCCATCAACATGGGTAAATTTTGTAGTAATTCTAAAACACGTTCAGCATTTAGGGTTCTGGGTAAAATGACTGGACCAATTAAAATGTCGTCGATTAGGTAAGACTGCCCATACGTTTATTGAAAATTTTACTTGAAAAGTAGATGCCCGCTTCAATCGTGGATTTTCGTGAGACCACTGGTGCAAATTTCTGCAGTTTGTAATGCCGTCTCGGGTAAATGTCGCTTCGTCCATCCAAAAAATGCGTTTGGGAAAATTTGGGTCAGCTCTAATTTTTCTTAGAATCCACGTCGACATTACGCATCTTGGACGATTATCTACATTTTCGTGAAAATTTTGTACTCGTTGGTAATGGAAAGGATGCAATCCCTCCTTTTTCAAAATTCGCCAGACAGACGTCTTCGATATGCCATGACGCAACGCTAATCGTCTTATGCTTGTTGTAGGGTCAGCAAACAGATCGTTTAAAATGGTCTCTTCTATCGCATTGTCAATAACGACACCTGGTTGCTCACGGCGATCTCGTGCCAAACCAAGTCCAATGTTGGAGAGCCTCCTATGAATCTCTTGAAAATTTCGAGCTGAGGGTATGAGTCTGCCCGGGAAAGCATTTATGTATGCAGTCCGAGCGACTGTTGTGCGACCATGTGACATGCCATAATAATAATGCATGTCGGCTATTTCTCGAGGTGAGAACTCTGTCAATCGCGGCATTTCGTCAACACTTAACAGCAGAACAGGAACAGTCCAAACGTAACGAACAGTAGAAAACGTAACAGTCAACAATGTAACAAAAACTTAATAACAAATCAACGAGAACACAATGCGAGAACGAGAACAGTAGTAGCAGCGGCGAGAATATCGGAGCGACTGTGTAAGTCCTGTTTCGAACCCCCTGCCTCCCCTCCCCTCGCCTTCCCTCTACCTGAGTGTAGAACAAAAGGACTGCGACTGCCGAAGGGCACAGAGTAGGACGGAAACAATGGAAAAAACGGTCTCTACCTGCACGGTAACACGATTAGGCTCCACTTTAAAAGTTCGTAGATAGCGTGTTTTTTTAGTTAGAACATTGTTTTTTTTTTATTTGGAAGCTAAAATGGTAAAGAATAAAAGTAAGCTATAAAATTACATAGTTATAGGGCACATTTTTTTAGTAATTTGAAGTTTTTTAAAATAAACGTCTAAAAAAATCACTTTTTTCATAAAAATACATTTTTTTACCCAAGGTAGTTACTTTTTTGCGGACTATTTATTATTTCATGGTCATCGCCAGGTATTAGGCATACTGTTTTTTTTTATTTCAAAGAAATAGACCCATTATTTTGGAAGAAATCAATACTTTTGTACATAGAGTCCTTAATGAAACATGAAAATCTTAAAATACCAATAAATCCTACAATATTTTTTTATAAATTTTTTTTATATTTTTCTAGTCAATGATTCATGGTCTAGTTTCATCCCCTTTCGGGATTGCATTTTATCCAGGGACACACTGTATAGGTAGGTACCGCTCTTCTTAGTAAATTTAAATGAATACATACATTGATTTATTGAAAACTAGCTTCCGCCAGCAGCTTCGCCCCCGTTTCCCTCGGGAACTGTACATTTTCCCAGGATTAAAAGTAGCCTATGTGTTATTCCAGACTTCATCCAGATAAGTTCAGTACTTTTTTCGTGAAAGATAACAAACACACACACACACTCACAAACTTTCGCATTTATAATATTTGTAGGAAGTAGGATAGGTACTTACTATGTAGATGTAGTGGGTTGAACGTTACAGATGTAGGTATTTAATAAACCTTTTTTTTATTTGTATTTTTTTTTACCTACAAAATACGTAAGGCCATTTATTTTTATTTGAAACTTATTTCATGTCGGCAAGAGACAGCTGCTATGGCGATGATGCTATTGGTTTTGTTCAAATAAAAAGAGTATGTGATGTATGAACCTTTAAATGTAGAATCATGGCAGAACACCGCGTACTACGTACCACACCTTATCATTGCAGTTTAGAATGCAATGAAAAGGATCAAGAAGTTTTAAACGTAACCTGCGAAGATTGCGACACAGGGTATTCTAGTGTGGGGCCAGAAGCAATGTATGTGCCTGTATGTAAATGTTATGTTATGTTATTGTGCCGCCAGCAGAGGTGGCTGTAAACATACTAGGTATAGCATTTTTAATGTGGCTACATCGTCGAAGCAAGGAGCCTTCAACTACTGCTACAAAGTGTTATTGGAAAAAATCTAAGATTTCAGATATTGGTACCAAACTGAAAATTAAACTGAAAACTGAAAAAGCTAAAGATTTAGGTACAAGTTGTATAACACTTCTATCTAATCTAATCTATCTAGTCTATGTATCTAATCTAACCTCTTCATAGCTTTTATCCAGTTTTTTCGCATTTTAACGTCTTTTGGAACTATAAAAAACCACTTTTCCGGCGAATTGGTAGTTGTATTTTTACATTTAGGTACAACACATGATTTCCTAGTACTTGGATTGGACATTTTTAAAAGTATTTAGGTATAATTTCGACGGCACGGGCGCGCGACTGCGAGCGAACTAGCGATGACGTCACACCGTAACCGGCGGCGGCCCGCGTCGTACGGTTACAACTTGTTTTACTTCTAAGGGTCGATTCGACCAAACTAAGAGTAAATTTTTACTCTCCAGTAAACTACTTCTTAGGCCGACTTGCACCACCGACTTAAATCCATTTAACTTTAAGTTAGACAGAATTTTGACAGTCTCGCCATACACTATCTGTCAAAATTCTATTTAATTTAGCGCTAAATGGATTTGAGTCGGTGGTGCAAGTCGGCCTTATTCTATATATGATTTTTCATTTCGTGTACATGGCAACATAAAAAAAAGAAGTATGGAGAAGGGGATGATACGCGAATATATTTACACGGTGGATTTTGGTGGAGTAAAAGCTTAACCCGAGAGTAATTCTCACAGAACAAAAAAAAAAGAGTAGAAATCGTAAGTGGGCGGTGCCCGCGTGCCTCAAATTAGCAATGTATTGCCTAAGCGTAGTCTATGACAGTTTTTCTTACCTCAGTTGCCGTGCGCTTCTAGTAAAGAAAACAATTGTGAAAACTCTACTAAAATGCCTTATTGTGCTGTGTTAGAGTGCAAAAATAAAAGTTTGGGACCAAAATGTACCGATCATGCCGTAACATTCCATCGGTAAGTAGTATTTCCATTGTATTTAATTTAATAGAAATTAAATTTGCAATGACATGAACAAGGAAAGCAATCCGAAAGTGAGAAAGTAAAACCACCTTTATTTACTGGAATATAATGTTCAATTTTCGTCGAAGTCTGTGTACTTTTTCTACAAATTTCTGTCAACATTTGAATGCTACTCAAATGCTACTCAATTCAGCTGGGACACAACATTATAAAAATCTATCGATAATATTTTGTCTATGACTTAGCAGTAATAAATAATTATCGGTACTTTAGGTAGAGTACCTGCGTCTTATTAGGTACTTTGGGAAAATAATTGTCGTTATTTTATTTTAATTGAAGACCTCTGTGGTGCAGTGGTTAGTGCATCTGACTACCATGCGAGAGATCCCGGGTTCGAATCCCGGCTGGGGACAAAAAACAATCCCAGGTCTTGTATGTTTACATGTTTGTGACGTCGTTGTTTCTGGTGCCCACGACACAGGGTATCCCAGGGTGGGGCCAGGGGCAATGTATGTGCCTGTATGTAAGTGTTTATTATCATCTTTTATTATTATTATTATTATTATTATTATTATTATTATTATTATTATTATTTAACACATTTTTAGTTGCAATTATTTTTGATACTGCGCAAAATTTATTGATCATGTTCCTTGACGCTGTTTAGTTCCTTTGCGAGAATGTGGTCCTGACTGCAGTATCATGTCATTTTTGTAAACTTTTAATCCGGATCAACTTACCCATCCCATTTTGAGACGAGCAACCGAACGACGCAAGCTCCGTCTCTGCTCACCGCCCACTCACTGCTCTGCGTATCGGAGCGAAACCTAGTCGGACTCGTCCGATAAAACAACACCCGTAAGTAGATCCGGACTAAATGTTTACAATGTGTTGTGCCGAAAGTTTTAGTTCAATAAACATGTCACTTTTATTAGTATAGATTGGCGTATTGTCATCAAAACAAAACCAGCATGCATAATTTCAAAGTTAGATGATTTTATGTGCTCGTGTAGTAAAATCATCTGGGGGGGTCTAGATAATTTAATCAACGCTTACTCCATAAATCTATGGGGAAGTCTCGTGACTTTCGTTGGCAAATGTCATCTCCATAATATAAGTGAAGCACAAACGTTGATGGATAACGACATTTTAAATAAATAAATAAAAAAATAAACAAACTATACATACGATAAGTTTGCTGGGCCTCGTTTCAAAAGCGACTATGGTTAGTTTCATATGAGAATTCCATATACGTTGCGTAGCCGATCATCCAGAAGGTAGGTTAATATACTAACAGGCTGCGTAATTTACATCGAATTATTATTGTAATTAAATTAAATATCAACTGTCGCTTTACGAAACAATTCTATAATTTGTCGATAGGCCATCCATAGCTGAGAAGCACCATTGCACATACTTGTTTTTTAATTTTCGACTTTATGGTCTATCACATAAAACTTCACGACGGTCAGACGCGGCGGGATTTCCAGCTAGTGTAGAGTAGCGGTACTACGAACAAAGATCTAATGTCAAACTTAATTTCATCATTATCATTTGATTTTGATCGTTGTTTATATCACCAAAAAGGTTCATATGTTACGTGGAACTTTTATGATGTAGACCTTTTCGGCATTGCCTTTATTTACCAATGGCAGCTTGGCATTCATAGTGTGGGTTTTGGCTTATGTGTGAGTTTGGTCACACTGGTTTTCCTGCTAATAGGTCATGTCACTCCTTCTACTCTTTTTTTCTGTTCTGTGGCAATCGAGGCTACGTAAAAAAAAGAATATTCCTTATTGCACACAAGAAGCAAGAGACAAATAAAAGTTACAGTCAAAAAAAATATATACAATAGGCTTTCTTATTCTCTATAAATTGTACACGATAAGTTTGCTGGGCTTCGTTTCATAAAGCGACTATGGTTAGATTATGAGAATTCCATTATAGGTACATTGCGTAGCTAATCATCCAGAAGGACAGTTAATATGGTAGCCGGCTGCGTAATTTACATCGAACTGTGGTACAGTTTGGCAGAAGGGAATACATTATGTTACTTTGTCAATGTAGATACTAAAAAAAATAAATGATTAAGAAACATTGTCATAACAAATTCATTTTCAACTGTCGCTTTATGAAACAGTTCTATAATTTGTCGATATGGCAATATGTCCCATCCTTAGCCTGAGTAGCAACATAGCAGATAGTTATTTTTCAATATTCGACTTTATGGCATTGAACTTAAAGCTTCTCGACGATCACACGCAGCGGTAGTTCCATCTAATGTAGAGTAGCGGTACTACAAAGCAAAGATCGTATGTCAAACTTAATTTCATAATTATCATTTGATTTTGATCATTGTTTATATGATTGAAAAGGTTCATATTGTACTTGGAACTTTTGTGATGTAGACCTTTTCAGAATTGCCTTTATTTGCCAATGGCAGCTTGGCATTCACAGTGTGCTTTTGATTTGTGTGTGTGAGTTTGGTCACACTGCTTTTCCTACTGATAGGTCATGTCACTATTTCTACTCTTTTTTTTTTTTGTTCTGTGGTAATTCTAGTGTCAAAAATATCAACGCAACGACCAAACAAAATTTTTGAAACGCCACACACAAGCGTTTTTTGAGCGTCGTCGTCGTGCCAGCGTCCGCACAGCGTCGACGCAACGTCGATGCCGCGGCGAAGCGACGCCGTCGCTGGCCATCTACCTTTCGGCCGTCTTTTTTTTGGCATTTTTTTTCTAACTTCATTCAAAAATTCTGTTTGTAGTTGAAATGATGCGAGCCGCTATCACATGGTCTTATTATTCTGTTTTCCGTCGATAGCTCCGATACAGTTGGGAAAAAATTGCCAAAAAAAAACGTTACGCTGGGGCCGCGGTAACGCGACGACTCTCGACGCGAGCGCGACTACGGTGCTCGAAAAACGCTAGTGTGAGAAAAAGGATGTTAATCTGTGAACATACAAGACAACACTTTGACTTTTCACTATTCTCCGACCAAATTAAGTTGTTACTTTATTTCAAGTCAAGTTATAGGAAAGAATGTCGTATTAATTTTCAAGGACTAAATTTATTCCCGTAATAGTTATACTGGTATAAATCGAGTTTGGTCGAATCGGCCCTAAATCGGAAACTAATTGACGTATCGAAGTAATTCTTTCACTAGTCTGTTATTTCATTCAATGCAAAAAAAAATATTGTCTCGTTGACATCTCCATACAATGAGCGTTTTTCCTTATGTCAAGTAAGTAGTTAGTAGTAGTAGTTTTTCCTTATGTAAAGAATCCCTAGGTGGCGCTGCCGTACCGTAATGATAAACGTCAAAGCAAAAAATAACACTATGGTTCTGTGGAATTTGTGATGGTTGATTACGGAAAAACAAAAATGCTGTCGTCGTTTGGTGATAAGTGCGATTTTGGATATTTTGGAGTCTTTGCTGTGGATTGTGGGTTTGAATTTTTATTTTTATTACGAGAAACCTCGTCCGAATAGCAACCCTGGTTCCTTCTCTTGTTTAGTAATCTGTGGACTAACTTTGACATTGATTGCTACGAATCACAATTTTGTACGTAGAAACGAATAACGCCATCTAGATTATCTCAAGGAACTAAGAAAAAAAGAGAAAGGAAAAACGCTCATTCTTAGGCTGTCAATGTCTGAATGTTGCTAGTACGTAAAAACCAAATAACCCCATTTTACTTCCAAGTTAAATTGTGTATGCTACGCGGGTGTTTTTTTTAGACTTTGCTCTTACGAGTTATTCTATTTTAATGTCTTTGATGTGATAAGGATTTTGGTCACATGAGTCTTCTATTCACGCTAAAAAAAATCTACCGAGTTAACCTATAGCTTTTATAGTGATAACACCGCGTCATTTTTTTTTTTGCATAGAATTAAAAAACGGACTATAGTATTTTTTTATTTTTGATAGAGAATATGGAGTGCTAATAATCAAAATTAGTTAACATTCTTCATTTCTACTTTTGCTGGACAAACTCAAATTCACAATCGATTTTTTTTTTCTGAACGCGTCCATAACATTCTCTATGGTTCATCCTTGTCTATGGTCATTTCATGGAGTTTCCTTTTCCGGTTCTGCATTATAGCCGAAACCATGCCGGTGTGTATTTTTCTTTTTCAACTGAAAATAAACGAATTGAGTTGGCTTTTATTGGTTTAGTAAAGTGTTCCAGGAGTTTTGGCTGCTGTTTCTAATTCGCAGCGGAGTGATTTCTTCCTGTGCCACCCTAAAACAGCTATGCGCATTCATGCTCAATACACATGGCCGATTTTGACATTTCGATCCAGATTCGCGGCGAAATCCTGCTCGTTTAGTGACTGTTCCGATCGTGCTATTAACAAGAGGGCATTTGTTAATAGCCCGGAGAAGAAGACCGCTTTCTTTGAGGTATGTTTTTGTGTCAGATACCTAACCTCAACGTTTATTGTTTGCAGCTCGCAGTAGACTTATTGCACCCAACCCCCGCTTCCGAAAGGAGGAAACACAAATTGAAGAGGCTGGTGCCACATCCCAACTCTTATTTCATGGATGTCAAATGCCCCGGTTGCTACAAGATCACGACAGTTTTTAGTCACGCGCAGAGGGTGGTCGTGTGCGCAGGATGCTCCACGATCCTCTGCCAGCCTACCGGAGGCCGTGCCCGATTAACTGAAGGTAATTTGTTTTAT
Source organism: Yponomeuta plumbellus (assembly GCA_947310845.1). Taxonomy (NCBI): domain Eukaryota; kingdom Metazoa; phylum Arthropoda; class Insecta; order Lepidoptera; family Yponomeutidae; genus Yponomeuta; species Yponomeuta plumbellus. The sequence goes on along the minus strand of OX371209.1, from coordinate 8,940,762 downwards.
TTTTTATTGCTTTAAACTTATACTTACACTGTAGGATAGTCCTTAATGTGGTTAAAAACGGTTAAATGTAGATAAAAAGGGTTCTAGTTCTATTTATGTGTTAATTCTTTGAATGTCCAAGAAAGTGTTCTTTATCTATGTATCCAAAAAACTGCTAAGTATATGTACTAAACCGAGATTCCTCAAAACACTCCTCAGAATCAGTTTGAAGAGTCTATCCTCCTAAGTCCTGACCTTGAAAATAACAATGGATTTGTACTTTTTGTGTACTCGGGGGACTTAAAAGGCTATGGTAAAGGGAAAGGATGTAAGCTGAAAAATCATATAGCTGTCAAAAACCTTGTATGATTGATAGGAACAAGTCTTGGAATAGCCTCAATAGTTAGTCTCAATGCTAATGTTATTAACAAAAACCTCACTCAAAGACAAAGGGAATTCGCATCTGAGGAGTGATTTAAAGAAACTTCTTTACCGGTGTTTGTGCAATCCTCTTGGGGAGATTGCACAATGTTTGATAACTGGTTGAAATTGCATGCAAACTATGCATTAATCAGTTGCATTATGTCCTTGAAACGAACTATTAAAAACCATTGTTATGGTTAGCGGATCAGCCAAAAAATTCTACAGGTTAAAAAGCCCATTGGTTGATGGTATCATACATTGTGCAATTATATCTGGTGCTAAATATTGGAAGATTGAAGAAGGTAATTCACAGAAAAATGTAATTATTGTTGTACTCAAAATTTCTTTTAATGACTAGAATCATTCAAATCGAAGATGAATTTTGAAAGCTTTACGATTTTCAAGCCTCAGTTCTGCAACGTCTGTGCTAGGTCTAGAATTTATACTCCTGAGACCTGCCTGAAAGTGAAAAAGTTAAAACTGCAACTTACGCAGACAACTTTGCGTTTCTTGCCAGCAATAAAAACCCAGTTAAAGCATCAGAGAAAGTGTAAGTTCACTTAAATAGAATAAACAAGTGGTGGCAACATTAGAGAATAAAATATTAAAGTCCACGCAGATTACTTTAACCCTAAAAGAATTATTCTGCAGCCCTGTTGGTAAATAATATATTCATAAACGCAATTTGAACATTTAGTTAAATAATGTTGTTTGTTTTTCGTTGTTTTAGGTCAAATGTATTATAACAGTGGCAAATACATAATTCTTGTTTGAATTAACATTATTATTTTAAGTCTCCTTTGAGTTACGGAATTTCTTTTCTTTTTTTCTTATTTGACTAAATTTGAGTCTCCTTTGAGTTTATTCCTATACTTATATGTGTAAAAAACGGCAACCAGACCACGTAAAATATTATTTTTCAGAATGGTGCGTTTATAATTTTTACATGTGTACATGCAAAAATCGGGCTCAAAAAACCCTGGTGCCGGCCAACTGGGCTGCGCCGGTCCAACCCCATGGCATCACAATATAAAGCAAGACTTGCTGGGCGCGTTTTAAAAGAGCCTAACGTTAAACTTATCTAATTTTGTCATTTCTTGATGGGTTGAGTCATTCAAAATATAGTCTCAATTTTTTGTGCTTTATCTGCCGTAGTACTTGGAAGTCCAATATTTTAATGTCCAAATGATCCTCATTGTTTATGCTTTATAGAACTTGGGCCAACAATATTATCTTAAATACTCTCAGACCACATCTGATTATAGCTAGAAGAGTGTTCTTTTTTTTCCTTGTGTACAAAAAATATTCTGATCTCGTCTTATCTTTTCTTATCTTAGGTATATATCAATACATAAATTAAAATAAAATTTTAATTAAAATTCAGATAAAAAAAATATGTGTGCAGTACGCAAAAATAAAACAAAATAGGGACCTACAAAAACTTAAAAGAATATTCTCATCTCATCCCATCTCATCTCTTCTCATCCCGCGTCATCTCATCTCATCTTATCTCATCCTATACTAATTTATCTTATACTAGCTTTCGCCCGCGACTCCGTCCGCGTGGACTTTAGTTCAAAATTTTGCAACCCCGTTCACTCCCTTAAGGGTTAAATTTAGAAAAATGGGCGAAACACGTGTTCAATCAATTGTGTTGAAGAGTATATATTTTAAGTTTCAAAAAAATTAGACAACATTCTTTATACCTCCCATACAAATTTTGGCCGGAACCCTTTTCGCCCCCTTAGGGGTTGAATTTAAAAAAATCCGGCCTTATTCCTTGCCTACATTATAAATAGACCCTCTGTGCAAAATTTCAGCGTCCTAGGTCAAACGACTTGGACCAGGCGTTGATGAGTGAGTCAGTCAGTCAGGACTTTGAATTTTATATATATAGAAGATGTCAAAACTTAGAATAAAAAGGCATGCAGTACGAAGAAACAAAAAAAATAGGAACCCATAAAAGCTTTGTTTGCACCCCATACTAGCAGATATTTCCCGCGCTAAGCGGCCATTTGATGATGATGATGATGAAGTGGCCATTTGGCGAGAAAAAAGGCCTTCGTGTTCGCGGCGTAGACATACACCCGAGAGAAAATGTATTAGATTTATTACGCGCGAAGAGATAGCTTGCGCATCTTCATGTTGTATGCGTAGAGAAACCGCCCGTTTCGTCATTTTAATACTATGGGAGGGTTTAAAATGACAGTCGAGAATAGACAAATTGGCATTCGTGCTACGCCCGCAGATGTGATGAAGATAGCAGTAATTATTTTTCCCAACTTTGGGTACTTTGTTACAATACGATTAAAATCAGTTAACACTTCGGCTTTTCTCGGATATCATCGCCTAAATCCGGAGACGGAAATGACACGAAATACATTACCGCGTTTTCTTTTAGGTAGCATTCAATTTGAAGTATCATAAACGCAATGTATAGCACCTGCCAAGATGACACTACTAACCGGTAGACCTAAGAAAATTATTATGCAGAAGCGACATGAATTTGAACATTCATTATTTGTTGAAGATATTTACTTTCTTCTTAATTAAATAAATTAGCTTCTTTTCTAAAATAGTTATAAACATTATTTACAATTTCACGAGATTGAGCAACAATTTTTTACCACGCTTTAAATTTGTTGAAACCATGATACATAACTATTGTAAGTTAATAAATAATAATAATAATTGTGATGAAATTTGATAGAATCGAATACTTTCACGAATGAAATTAGCGTTCATAAACATAAATGTATCATAACGTCAAACTGGTTTTATTGACACTAAGAAGGCAGACTGTCAAAATAGTAAATAATTTGTCTTATTTCAATATAAAGGTTGTGTTAGTTTTGAGCTACAAAGGAGGTTTTGCTACTCATATCGTTCTTGTATTGTATTCAATAAGACAATGAGTAATATATATCAGGTCATATCTGTAAATTGATAACTCTATGTGAGAGACGAGGGATTCACGACAATAATCGAGGTTGGCCGAAGTGTTAACTGATTTTAATCGTATTGTACAGTTCTATCTATATTCTGAGCAGTTATATTACAAGAGTGAAAACTTGCATACCATTACCTAAATAAAGTTAAACTTGCAAAGTTTTTTTCATAAGCAGGAAAAAAATAGTATTGCATAGTATAGTAATAATGGTACTTTATATAGAGTTGAACATAATTTTATTTCTAGGATTTCGTACCTGACGAGGAAAAAACTGAACCCTTTAATGGCCTGCGCAGACGACGGACTTATCTCGCAAAAAGTACGCTCCGCGAATAAAAAGTCCTCCGCGGATTAACCGCGAACTCAACGCACACGGGCGTGCGAAATACTGTGTCCATCCCCGTATATTTCAACGTGGACTAAAATTCGCCGTGCGTGCGTTGCTTCGCCTAGTCACACGAGTTCTATTTTTTTTTCGGGGACTCCCGCGTACTTTAATCCGGTCCGCTCCCTGCACGTCCTCGGTTATTCGGCGGATTTTTAGTACGCGGTACTTTTAATCCCTCGTTTGCGTTACTCGATACAGTTGTAAGCTATCTATTTTAGCGGATAAAAAGTCCGCGGAGAAAAGTCAGTCGTCTGCGCAGGCCATTAGGATTGTTTTCTGTCCGTCTCTGTCAAGACCCTTTATCTCATTAAGTGCGGAGGTATCGAAATTGGGATACCGCCGTTTAGCCAAAGTATATTTCGCCAAATTTTACTTCCCAATAAACTTATGGCATCAATTTCATTTCCCAAATGAAACTTTAGCAAGTTTTCATTTCGCATTTTATTCATTTGGTCAAATTATCATTTCGCATAATTTTACTGCGTCAAGTTTTATTAAGACAAACGTTTATTATGCTAACGTTTTATTTTGGCTTTTATTCATTTGGTCAAATTATTATTTGGCATAAATATAGTTGACGATTAGGTACTAATTATTATTGAACGGGGGGTCGGCGATGTAAAGAATACGTGGCAACAGAAATATAGGTGCGGAGCGTTAGGTTCTCTATGTAAGATCGAAAACAGACTCGACTTTGTTGTGTCATTTACACACATTGCCGGCAGCGTATTCGGTATTGTATGGAAAGGTACTTTTTGCCAAACGATACTTTTGACTGAATAATGCTTGGTAAAATGAATTTTGACCAAGTATTTATTTGGTAAACAATAACTTGCCATAATAACTTTTGCTAACTGTTTATTTGCTTTAAGTTGTTTTGAGAAATGTTTTTTTGCCAAGTGATAATTTGCGGAAAATAGTTTGGGAAGTAATACCTTGGGAAACGATTTTTGGCAATACATTAGTAAACCATCGAAATTAAAACCAAATAATCAGGCTACAGTCCGTTGAAGCTGTAAAAAATCAATCGTATATTTTGACACTCAAAAGGAATCGAAATTCATAGGGTACTTCCCGTTGACTTGGAAAGATAAAATTTTGTAAGTAATATCGGCTTCTACTACGTTTACGGAAAAACATTTGTAATGAAATAATTAAAAAAAAAATTTGAATTTCGGGTATAGTGGGAAAATCTACAAGTACGGAAGTCTCTGTAAGTAGGCCCGACTCGTTCTTGTCCGGTTTTGACCACCAGCCCTTGTATCATAAAACAATCTCATCTGTTAAGCATTTGGACGATTCGGAAGCATAAAAATATATGGGGTAGGCTAAATCAGACAACTCCATACATTGGAGTAGGATTTTGTGGTCACATCTCATATTGATTGATCATAGGTATCTCTAATTATCTCTCCTTCCAGCGTAAGGACCAACTTGGTTTGCCCTCACTTAAGTAAAAGTAACCATGAACTTTTATACTCCCTATATGCATTATTTTTCTAAATCAGGTTTTTTTGTTCCAGGATGTTCGTTTAGGCGAAAACAACACTGAGGTTAATTCCTGGAGAAGAGCCCTAATTTAAGAATTGCATTTTATGAACATAAGAAACTAATTACAAATAAAGGCTTTTTCGAAGGGATTCCATGTTTCACTCAAATTCACCCACAAGCTAAGCCCTACTCGAAAAAAGTTAGTTTCAAGAAAAACCTGTTAAATATCAACATATTTATTTAGTCTATTCTGTATAACATAGATAATTAAAATATCACAAAATAACGGAATTACACTATAATGTAGAAACACCCTAAAAGGCATGGATTTACCAACTATTCTGTATTTACTACTTGTATAAATATACCCAAATCCATAACCCAATAAAATTAAATAATTGCCAATGTCATCTTTCGATAATAATATAAATCCTATTTACATAAATTAATAATAACTACAAACTATTTCACTGTTCTGATGATTATTTTTCATATAAAAGTGAACTGGTGATTGATGGTTTGTGACACCTGCTTAACTAGCGCCCAATTTCTTAGACTAGAATATTTGAATTTTTTGAATTTTCAATGATCTATGCTTTCTTATGGAAATAACAGTTCTTATAATTTAAAAAGCATTGAGACATCTTTTAACTTCACAAGAAAAGAAATCTATCTAAAATCAGTCCGTTAATAGAGTCATTGTTAGGTATAGGCAATATTGAACAATTAGCCCTGAAATAAACAATTTACCTGTGTGGTAAAAAAATACCTCCATAGAATGTATCTTTTTGTACAACTTTGAGTAGAAAAAAAAAAGCTTTTATCAGTTCATAAGTAAAATAAGTGAACAATATTTTATTTGCGCTCAGTTTCTATTAGGCAGGGCCATATGCATAATTTGAAATTAATTAAGCGTAATTTCAAATAGACACATTCTACGAAATGGCAGTCGTTCAGTGATTCTAGTATATTAGTCTGCTGGTTGGTAAAATAGGAGACAAGATTTCAGAAAGGTATAATAATTTGGTTGGCAGCTATAATGAAAGAAATTGCTAGACAGCAACATAATGTCTGTCATTAGCGAATCATTAGAAACTATAATAATAACATGACCAGAACAGAAGTGTGGGGACACTCAAATACCCTGCATAATCCTACTTATATTACACTGATAGAATGTAGTGATGTCAAAAACCTACCTCAAGCGCTCAAGAAACATAGAAACAAACTATCCATTCAGAATAGAGGGGACAATATTGAAACATGCTAAAATTTAAGGGCCACACACACACACACAAAACAGTTTAGTGGATTTACATTTTGGACCCCACAAATTAAATACGGAATTGAAAAAAAAAATGTCTTAGGGCAAATTTCTGAATCGACAATTTTGTCTAAGTAAGTTAAGTAACTGTAGTAATGTCTCGTCAAATTTCTCAGAGAGTGTGACAGAACGTTACTTAAGTATTTACTTGGTGTAAATTCAGAAATCTGCCCTTAAGGTCGATAACTGACTCCTCAGGTGGAGTCAGTAGTCCACAGTTAATGAAATTAATCTAACATATTGAGGTCTGTGAAGATTCACCGACCTCAATATGGAAAGTAGGTATATTATATCATCATAGTAAAGCACACTTTTTTCTCCAACAAGGCGCTTTTTCTCAATCCCCGCAGAAACTTCACGAACTACTTGGTTTCGCGAAGAAGCTATGGTTCTTAATCTCGGCCGCCTCAGCGCTCTCGAGCTTTTTGTCGGCGTTCTCAATGTCTTGATTGATGGCTGCGATAAGACTCTCCAGGGAGTCGAAGTTCAACTCGCCACGCAGGTAGCCCACTATACTGATCCTCAGGTTGGAACCATAGAAGTCCTTGTCGAACTTGTGCATCACGTGGGTCTCCTAAAATCATGATGGAAAGGCGACGTGTTTATTATGAAAGTGCAAAATAAATTCTATGTTTCTCTAGCTGACCCCGCAAACGTTGTTTTGCCAGATAGGGGTATGATAAATGGATAACAACTTATTCTCAGATCTACCAAATACCTACATACAAAATTTCATCAAAATCGGTCAAGCCGTTTCGGAGGAGTATGCGCACTAACATGGTGAGTGGTGACACGAGAATTTTATGTATAAGATTGAGTACATATCTACAGGGTGATTAATCATTTTAAGGGTACATAATTTAAGAAACATAACTCTACCAACCTAGTTCGAACCAGATTTATTAAAAAAATAATGTTATTTTTTTACCTGAAAGTACCTCACTTAAGGGAATTTTCATAAAAATATAGTCGGTTTTTATTTACAAACGTGATGTTGTCTAATGCAATGAATTGAAATTGTAAAAATTAAAAAATAAATTGTACCCTTGTGAATAATTTGTATACCTTTTTTTTGTATTTGTAACCTATCATAAGAGTAGTTATGTGCCTATACTTTTTTTTAATACAGTACAAGCAAACCTTGATATGTGTTCTCTAAACAAACTAGTCGTGTCATTGCGATCCGGAATGTCGTTCGTGAATTAAAACCGAACTACGATGGTATGGGAATCGCTCCTTGAACAAACAATATCAGGGCGAAAAATTATAAAATTCGAATTAAAAAAGGTGGGTCCAGCGTGTTATGTTCGGCGCCTGCCAAATCAATTGCTCTCCATTATCGATTTGTGCAAATGCCCTGACTATTTCCTTGTTTGTGATATTTCTATCTGGTTACCATGGCGTACAGTATCCTACTTTGGGAAATGATTGTATTTTGTTCAAAAAGAAATACATTTTCCGAATCATTTTGTAATTTTTGTTTTAATCCAGCATCTCAAATATTTTTTTGTTAATAGTGTCAAATACCGTATTCACCAATATTGAACCGGATGTATGTAGCTAGATTGGTAGATAGTCACCAGGTTCATCCATCACACTGAATGTTTTATTTTTTCTTTGCGAATTAATGCTTTTTAATAATAATAATAATAAACTCACGCCCGTTATCCCTTTATGCTTTTTAAAATATAATTTCCTGCCTACTTAAGATTCTTTAAGTACTTAATTTGTAATAATCATTAAAAATTAAACTTGATATTTACTGAATTGTGTGTCTTTCTATTTTGTTAAATTTTGATGAGAAAATGAAGTCAACTTTACTCACTTAACCAAGTGCAAAGTTTTCCAATTGGTACCTAATAAATAGTACATACCTAGGTATTTTGTATCAATATTAAAAAACTAAATAGATACTTAGAAATAAATCTTAAAAGTAGGTAATTTGGCCATGGGGTAACAGTTCATTTTGGAAAAGGGGTCACTTGTCCAAAATAGTTTGGGGATCCCTGCCTTAAAATATCCGTAGTCTGTGACAAAAGTTGTTCTCCAATCTTTATTCTGCTTGAAAACTGTTCAACCAAGAATGTCCAAATCCAACAGTCGTAAACAATATTAAATTATTAGTATTTAATTTAGATAACAATGCTATGTATGTCACTGATATAAAGTATCAATTTTAACTAGAAGTTGTGGGCTACAAAACTCATTCACTCATTATTACCTTAGAATAAGGTTTATTTTGGTTTAGTATTTGTAGTAAATACTAGGTGTGCCATTTATTTATCTATCAACATTAGAATAAGTCGTAGCGGTGGTAGGTATTATCTGGCCAAGAAAATCACTCGTATAAAATTTTGCAGTTGAGTATTCAAATCTAATGTCTATTGACAATGCTGGAAACAATCGTATCAGCGTGCAAATTTGTAAGTGGATTTTCACTGTTGTTTTAATGATAACGGCTGAATAATTTCATGATTGCATACAATAAGTGACACCCAAAGATACCTTCGTAAGTTTCATAATATCCTAAAGATGTGCAATAAGAACTAAAATCGCTCGTGGCCCCGGCTGCCTGAGTGATCTTAAACGATCACGAAGGTTTTATTTATTTATTTTTATTTTATTTTATTAGGGACATCAACAGCGAAAACAAATAATAATAACACAATAATAAAGATACAATCCACAAGGCCAATAACAGACATCCACAAATAGATATTTCATAATTACAGAAAATAAACAATATAAGAATAAGCAATATAGAGCGCGTTCAGTGCGTGGATGGGTGACCGTCTATGACTAACGCTAGTGGCATTTTTCAGAGCGGTTCCGTGCTTCGCAAGGCACGTTAAGCAGTTGGTGCCGGCTGCCGTCGACAGATGGCAGTCGTTAAGCCAAGTTAGAGGCCTTGGGGCGGCTTGAAAAGTTCTGGCCGTAAGACCAGCCACTAGTCTTACTAGCCTCCACCAATCCGGTCTAGGCCCCCGTGGTGGAGTATGGCCTACACCTTCCTCAGGGAGGATACCCGTGCCCTTCGGTGGGGACATAATGGGTTGATGATGATGCCAATGAGGCGTTTTAAGAAGTACTAAAAAAAAAAAAAATATTACGGCTGTCAAAGGAATGCAATTTTGGACCTCAGCCCAATAGCCATGTGTGATACATAATAAAATAGGTCTCAGCGAGCTGAACAAAAGTTACTATGACACCAACAGCCAAATGTTTGTCCTTTCGGAGTTATATTGTATTGAAAAAAAAACTAACATTTTCAACTAAACTAAACTTTTCGTTTGAAAGTTTCTGAAGAAGATACCTAATATAGTAGTCCAGTTATGATGGGGATTTTGTTTTATTAATGACGTTTTTGTTCAACCCTATTATAAACATCTTATAAGGCCACTATAGCAGTGCTTTTAGTGAACTGACTTTTTATTAATAAGGCTGTAACCCTATAAAGGGGTTTGGGTAACTTTGTATGGACGGTTGGCGTCATTTTTGTTTTGAGCGGCCATCATTTTTGTCCGTGCTTATTTGTAATACTAATTTAACTTAACATAAATATAAAATAAGTTTAGGTGTAAGTAATATCGGAAAAAAGTTATGGCTCTTCAAAAATCAGAAAAAAAAAGTTTTATTTTGAGAAATTATGGGACGTGCAAGCAGATTGCCCTGCGCTCGTCATAGTTTAGGAAAAGTGTCTAAAATAAATAAATAAAAAACTCACGCCCGTTGTCCTCGAGGGGGTAGGCAGAGGCACCAAATCACTAGAACTGGACCCACGTTTTGCCGAGTTTATTAGGTCGCGATGCAAACGCGATTCAGTAATAACACAAATCCGACACGGTCACTCTCTTGCATCGATACAGTCGCGATTCTGTAGCACGTTAGTAGCACGTTGGCATCGCTTCTGTAGTGCTTTGCAAATGCGACAAACGCGTATTAGACCCTTTACACACTACGACTTTTACAGGAAATCCAAACTCTCGGCTGACGGGAAACCACCCAAGTGACTTCGTCAGAGAGGTCAGACCTGAACAAGCAAATTGCGAAGATGGTAAGGCGCGACCTTCGGAGCTCCAACACACGCCTCATTGAAGAGACAATAGAGCAAAACCGAGGGTCCAAGGTATTCACTCAGCAGCTTAGCAGGAGCCACCTGACGAAGCTCAAAACGCACGACGGGTGGACCGTACTGTCGAAGCCGGAGATCTCCGCCGAGATAGAGGATTTGTATGGCCGATTGTACGTTGCAATGCCCCTCATTCTCGACGAGACGACCAAGATTCCAGAGCCACCCTGACGCGCCACTACACCGACGAACTGCCTGACATCAGTCAAGACGAGATTGTGTTAGCTCTGAGGCAGCTTAAAAATGGAAAAGCCCCCGGTGAGGACAGAATAACATCAGAGCTCTTGAAAGCTGTAGGAGCCCCTGTTATACAGGAATTACAAAAGCTCTTCAACGCCGTCCTTCACAGTTGGAGAACTCCAAAGGCATGGAGCAGGAGTTTGGTGGTGCTCTTTTTAAGAAGGGTGACAAGACCCTTCTTAAAAATTACAGACCAATCTCGCTCCTGAGCCATGTCTATAAGCTGTTTTCACGAGTGATCACAAATCGTCTCGCAAGGAGACTCGACGAGTTCCAGCCGCCGGAAAAGGCTGGGTTTCGCGGAGGATATGGCACCATAGACCACATCCACACAGAGGCAGATTATACAGAAGTCTGAAGAGTATAATCAGCCCCTGTGTCTGGCCTTTGTGGACTATGCGAAGGCCTTTGACTCTGTCGAAACCTGGGCAGTTCTGGAATCCTTACAGCGATGCCAAGTAGACTATCGTTATATCGAGGTGTTGAGATGTCTATACGAAGCCGCCACCATGAGTGTCCAAGTACAGGGCCAGCAGTCTTAACTTATCCAACTGCGCAGAGGAGTAAGACAGGGGGATGTTATATCCCTGAAACTGTTCACGAGCGCGTTGGAAGACATGTTTAAGACGCTGGACTGGAAAGGAAAGGACATTAACATAAACGGCGACTACATCTCGCACCTGCGATTTGCAGATGACATAGTCTTAATGGCGGAGTCGCTAGAGGAGCTGAACCAGATGCTGGCCAACCTTGCTTCAGCCTCGCGACGTATCGGTCTTGGCATGAATTTGGATAAAACCAAATGGCCACATTGATGCAATACCGGTCGTCGTAGATGGTCACCCTCTCGAAATCGTTTCCGAATACACTTACCTTGGGCAGATTCTGCAGTTAGGTAAAAACAATTTCGAGAAGAAGGCCAAGAGGAGGATCCAGCTGGGCTGGGCAGCGTTTGGGAAACTACGCCGAGTCTTCTCGTCGTCCATACCGCAATGCTTGAAAACGAAAGTTTTCGACCAGTGTGTCCTACCTGTAATGACCTACGAAGCCGAGACGTGGACACTCACGATACGGCTAGCCCACCAGTTCAAAGTCGCTCAGCGAGCTATGGAGAGAGCTATGCTCGGAGTTTCTCTGAAGGATAGAATTCGTAACGAATACATCCGACAGAGAACCAAAGTAATCGATATAGCTCAGAGAATTAGCAAGCTGAAGTGGCAGTGGGCTGGCCATATTTCGCGAAGAACCGACAACCGCTGGGGTAAACGTGTTCTTGAGTGGAGACCCCGACTCGGCAAACGTAGTGTAGCACGCTCTCCAACCAGGTGGGATGACGATCTGCGAAAAACTGCAGGCAGATGCTGGATGCGGCAAGCTGAAGACAGGGCGCTATGGCGCTCATTAGGGGAGGGCTATGTCCAGCAGTGGACTAGTATAGCCTGATGATGATGATGATGATGTGTCGAAATAGTCGCGATCGGGAAAAGAATGGAGGAAGGGCCCTAGTTTACCGAATCGCGTTTGCATCGCGACCGAAGCGCGAAGGTATCGCGTTTGTATCGCGATTGAATCGTGGTTACGTGGGCGAGGCCACACAGCTAGCGACCGCATTGCAACTGTATCGCAAACGCGCGACCGCGTCATGCAAAAAGTCGCCGTGGGCGAGGGCCCTGGTTGAGGTGACCGTAACTTATATTATAAAGGTGACCCATGGTGTCGATGAATAATGCCGCATGGAATTAATCGAGAACGATTATTTCGACTAGAAATAACTTAATAATTTAGTTTTTACTTACTATAACAAAAATTATTAGGTTTTACGATTGAACTTTGAACTGTAATATCTCGGCTCCGATATTATTTAGCTACATATACCCCATAATAAAAATTGTTTATTTTATTTTGCTCTTTCATAAAACACAACTTTCATGAATGGCCGCCAAAATTTAAAACGACGCCAATTTACCCAATCCCCTTTATAATTAAGTGAAACTTGAAGAAAATCTGTATTTTTTTTTCATCATTTTTGCATTTGTTTTACAATTTCTCCTAAAATCATGCTATTGACCCTACTCTTTTTTCATTCTAGCTTATTCTACATGGCATTAGCTTTCTAAAAGTAAAAATTGCACGTCTATTACTTAAATACAACTTCTTAAACCAGTTTAAAAAATGCAGTTAACTGAGTTAGAGCTGGAGGATGATTAAAACAAAAGTATTTTTCAGCATAAATAATTTATTTTCTTTGACAAATTAAAATCAAATCAAATTAATCCAGCGACGTGGATAATTTTCATTTAAAAATGACCTGACGATCAGCGCATAATGGGCGGGACATCCATCCCTTTGGAGCATCATTCTGCGACGGGTTAGTAGTGGCACATCCTCCAACAGCAACGGCAGTTCGTCTCTCAAAAGTACGAGAAATCTCTCTCCAGTTAAAGTTCTGGGAGTATTATAGGACCAATGAGAAAATGGTCGATCATTGCGGCCCATACATTTAAGGAAAATGTAACTTGGAACGTAGAAGCCCTTTTCAACCTAGGGTTTTCACCTTTCGGGCACCACCGATGTAAATTCAATTGTAAATTGAAAGTTAGTCGAATCTTAAAACATTTACAATTTCACTTTTAAATTGATACATTTTGCGGCAAATTATTACTTTGAGTGTTATTTTATAAACTAAGAAACTGTTTAGGTACAAAATATACGTTATTTAAAAGTTTAATACACTTAACTCTTCAAATTTTTAACTGAAATTTTACTTATAACGAAACGTCAACGTAGGGAACGTAGGGCGAGTCCATTATAATGGACTTGCCCTACGTTCCGCAATGCGATAAAATTAATTACAGCGCGTATCCGACCAAATGTAGTAGTCCCAAAGTATCTCGCACGGAGTAGGGTTTTTGTGCCTACTGCAGTTAAGTGGATTCGCGCTGTAATCGATTTTATCGCATTTCGGAATACATCCACCCTCAACTATCAATGAATGCGTTAAAATTTCATACGCCTTTTGCGAGTCGCATGGTAATTACCATGCGACAAGATGACACCTCAAAGCGAACGAAAATTGTTAGCAAATTTGCGTATACGACTTTGTGAGAATACATGAAACTGATTTTTATGCGACAAATGTCCAATCGTAAAACCTAATATTTTTTGTTATAGTAAGTAAAAACTAAATTATTAAGTTATTTCTAGTCGAAATAATCGTTCTCGATTAATTCCATGCGGCATTATTCATCGACACCATGGGTCACCTTAAGTTATAATATAAGTTACGGTCACCTCAACCAGGGCCCTCGCCCACGGCGACTTTTTGCATGACGCGGTCGCGCGTTTGCGATACAGTTGCAATGCGGTCGCTAGCTGTGTGGCCTCGCCCACGTAACCACGATTCAATCGCGATACAAACGCGATACCTTCGCGCTTCGGTCGCGATGCAAACGCGATTCGGTAAACTAGGGCCCTTCCTCCATTCTTTTCCCGATCGCGACTATTTCGACACATCATCATCATCATCATCATCATCATCATCATCAGGCTATACTAGTCCACTGCTGGACATAGCCCTCCCCTAATGAGCGCCATAGCGCCCTGTCTTCAGCTTGCCGCATCCAGCATCTGCCTGCAGTTTTTCGCAGATCGTCATCCCACCTGGTTGGAGAGCGTGCTACACTACGTTTGCCGAGTCAGGGTCTCCACTCAAGAACACGTTTACCCCAGTGGTTGTCGGTTCTTCGCGAAATATGGCCAGCTCACTGCCACTTCAGCTTGCTAATTCTCTGAGCTATATCGATTACTTTGGTTCTCTGTCGGATGTATTCGTTACGAATTCTATCCTTCAGAGAAACTCCGAGCATAGCTCTCTCCATAGCTCGCTGAGCGACTTTGAACTGGTGGGCTAGCCGTATCGTGAGTGTCCACGTCTCGGCTCCGTAGGTCATTAAAGGTTGGACACACTGGTCGAAAACTTTCGTTTTCAAGCATTGCGGTATGGACGACGAGAAGACTCGGCGTAGTTTCCCAAACGCTGCCCAGCCCAGCTGGATCCTCCTCTTGGCCTTCTTCTCGAAATTGTTTTTACCTAACTGCAGAATCTGCCCAAGGTAAGTGTATTCGGAAACGATTTCGAGAGGGTGACCATCTACGACGACCGGTATTGGATCAATGTGGCCATTTGGTTTTATCCAAATTCATGCCAAGACCGATACGTCGCGAGGCTGAAGCTAGGTTGGCCAGCATCTGGTTCAGCTCCTCTAGCGACTCCGCCATTAAGACTATGTCATCTGCAAATCGCAGGTGCGAGATGTAGTCGCCGTTTATGTTAATGTCCTTTCCTTTCCAGTCCAGCGTCTTAAACATGTCTTCCAACGCGCTCGTGAACAGTTTCAGGGATATAACATCCCCCTGTCTTACTCCTCTGCGCAGTTGGATAAGTTAAGACTGCTGGCCTTGTACTTGGACACTCATGGTGGCGGCTTCGTATAGACATCTCAACACCTCGATATAACGATAGTCTACTTGGCATCGCTGTAAGGATTCCAGAACTGCCCAGGTTTCGACAGAGTCAAAGGCCTTCGCATAGTCCACAAAGGCCAGACACAGGGGCTGATTATACTCTTCAGACTTCTGTATAATCTGCCTCTGTGTGGATGTGGCCTATGGTGCCATATCCTCCGCGAAACCCAGCCTTTTCCGGCGGCTGGAACTCGTCGAGTCTCCTTGCGAGACGATTTGTGATCACTCGTGAAAACAGCTTATAGACATGGCTCAGGAGCGAGATTGGTCTGTAATTTTTAAGAAGGGTCTTGTCACCCTTCTTAAAAAGAGCACCACCAAACTCCTGCTCCATGCCTTTGGAGTTCTCCAACTGTGAAGGACGGCGTTGAAGAGCTTTTGTAATTCCTGTATAACAGGGGCTCCTACAGCTTTCAAGAGCTCTGATGTTATTCTGTCCTCACCGGGGGCTTTTCCATTTTTAAGCTGCCTCAAAGCTAACACAATCTCGTCTTGACTGATGTCAGGCAGTTCGTCGGTGTAGTGGCGCGTCAGGGTGGCTCTGGAATCTTGGTCGTCTCGTCGAGAATGAGGGGCATTGCAACGTACAATCGGCCATACAAATCCTCTATCTCGGCGGAGATCTCCGGCTTCGACAGTACGGTCCACCCGTCGTGCGTTTTGAGCTTCGTCAGGTGGCTCCTGCTAAGCTGCTGAGTGAATACCTTGGACCCTCGGTTTTGCTCTATTGTCTCTTCAATGAGGCGTGTGTTGGAGCTCCGAAGGTCGCGCCTTACCATCTTCGCAATTTGCTTGTTCAGGTCTGACCTCTCTGACGAAGTCACTTGGGTGGTTTCCCGTCAGCCGAGAGTTTGGATTTCCTGTAAAAGTCGTAGTGTGTAAAGGGTCTAATACGCGTTTGTCGCATTTGCAAAGCACTACAGAAGCGATGCCAACGTGCTACTAACGTGCTACAGAATCGCGACTGTATCGATGCAAGAGAGTGACCGTGTCGGATTTGTGTTATTACTGAATCGCGTTTGCATCGCGACCTAATAAACTCGGCAAAACGTGGGTCCAGTTCTAGTGATTTGGTGCCTCTACCTACCCCCTCGAGGACAACGGGCGTGAGTTTTTTATTTATTTATTTTAGACATTAACTTTTCCTAAACTATGACGAGCGCAGGGCAATCTGCTTGCACGTCCCATAATTTCTCAGAATAATACTTTTTTTTTCTGATTTTTGAAGAGCCATAACTTTTTTCCGATATTACTTACACCTCAACTTATTTTATATTTATGTTAAGTTAAATTAGTATTACAAATAAGCACGGACAAAAATGATGGCCGCTCAAAACAAAAATGACGCCAACCGTCCATACAAAGTTACCCAAACCCCTTTATAGGGTTACAGCCTTATTAATAAAAAGTCAGTTTGCTAAAAGCACTGCTATAGTGGCCTTATAAAATGTTTATAATAGGGTTGAAAAAAACGTCATTAATAAAACAAAATCCCCATCATAACTGGACTATACCCCTGCTACAACTTAAAGTTGATATGGCCCTACTTTAACTCGACTACAAGCTTACTATAAGCGATATTTTAATCTGTGATTGCAAACCACAGATTACAAAAGTGTGCATTTGTCAAATGTTGCTTCTTTTTTCTTTTTTTTAATGTTTGTGTCTGTGTTTTTGTTCTCAATAATTTTCACCCGATCATGATGAATAAGACTCTTTAGAAGCATCTGGAAAAACAAAATTTAGTTAATTGGTGTGAGAGGTACAAAAGGGAAATTGCAGAAAAAATGCAGTTCTAGCCACGGTTTTTTTCTGCCTTCGGAGGTTTATTTTCCGGATTTTCCATATTAGGTATCTTCTTCAGAAACTTTCAAACGAAAAGTTGAAAACTTTTTTTTCTTGACAGGTACATAGATTATACAATCTGCGTGTTTTAACACTTCCACAGACTTAAAAGAATGAACGACTCTTAGAACGCGACGTTGCCAAATTGACAGGTCGTAAAAGAGCACCTACAGTTAAAGTAGGATTGTTGTACTTTTATTAATAAGGAAAAGTTAGAGCGTACAGGTCAGTTAACTAAAGCTGGCACGTTCACAGTACTCACACTTATGCAATTTCACTATACAGTATGTTTAAAAATAAATGATTTTGATTCAAAATGCGACTCTAGTTTAAGTGTAGACTAGAGTTAGGTTTTAGTAAGATGGGTGCGTTGTAGATAAATAAATACAAATATACCTGTTATAATATATTTTTTAGCAAATTCGAGCGAAAAGTATTAAAAACAAGGTGGCATCAATGGTCACAAAATAGATTTAATTTTCAATAAATTTTCACATGAACAAAAATAATTTCACCTAAGAAAATCTTTACCAAAACAGAAAATAATTATCCCAGATATCCTCAACCATTTAATTATAATTTAATTATGTAACAAAGGGTCACAGACGCTCAGTGGTCAGTTAATGGATGAATTACCCTACCTTTTTTTCTTATTGCTTGCCACAGATAAAAACGTTATTAATGTTCTGTGATTTCATCGACTGGAAGGAATCTGTGATCAACTGGGCAACATCATTCGGTTTCTATTCTGGTTAGTCGAATGTTCTGTTCTCCTATTCTTCTTCTTCTTCTTCAACGATTTTTCCATGATTTAACACCAGTCGTCCGAAGTCCAATCACAATCAAATACAAGAGCCAAAAGAAAAGAGGAAAGACCACAGAATAAACTGGCAATTCCCATTAAAAAAACAAAAACCCTTAAAAATGCCCTTAATAACCCTTAATAAGCCGTTTTCAGAAGAAAATAAAAAAAAACGATTGGCTAGTTTTTTTCTCAATACAATATAACTCCGAAAGGACAAACATTTGGCTGTTGACGTCATAGTGACTTTTATTCAGCTCGCTGAGACCTATTCGATGATGTATCAGTTGTATCACACATGGCTATTGGTCTGAGGTCCAAAATTGGATTCCATTCGTTTTTTTTTAGTTCTTCTGAAAACGGCTCATTTGGAACTACTTTTCAGAAAAATCCCTCATTGAAACGCACATACGGTTGAATACCAAAAAGATCACGCTGTATTTATAAACAGTAGCAAAAGTAAAACTATAACTGTCCCCTTCACACTCATAAGCTAGACCGCGCGCAAGAGAGACGGGCAGACTTTTCATGATGCGCATGCAGTACACGTCACGCCGCGCGCTTATTCACAGACACTACACAAGCGCAACGTGTAAATGTGTTGAACGTGCCAGCTTTACTTAACTGACCTGTACTACGAGTATATGTCTAATAGAGGACTTTAGCTACAGTACGCTACAAGCATACTATAGATAGTTTTTATTAATAAGGCTGTTAGTTTTCTTGGATATTTTTACTTTATGGGTATTAGACATCATCACAAAATTTATTTCACTGCGATAACACACTTAGTTTAAAAATTATGACGATTTATCTAAATAGGGTCAACAGGTGCAAATCACAAAAAAAAATAAAAAAAAAATACATTTTTTTTTTCCGTCGATGAAATGGGGTGTAGTTTCCCTGATTTTGATATGTGCACTTTATGAAGACTCACACTGTATAACTCCGAAAGGACAAACATTTGGGTGTTGGCGTCATAGTAACTTTTGTTCAGCTCGCTGAGACCTATTTTATGATGTATCACACAATGGCTATTGGGCTGAGGTCCAAAATTGCATTCCTTTGACAGCCGTAATATTTTTTGTTTTTAGTTCTTCTGAAAACGCCTCATTGCCAAGCTACGTATGTAGCCCGTGTAAAGACAAAATACTTAATGAGCCATATACTGTTGTAAAATATTTTCGAGATATACATTTTTCACCTATGTGCTGCATTAAAATGTTTTTTTGTATTTTCGGGATACAGGCGACAATGATGTAGCCAAATATTTCATCAAAAGTGTAGCCCGTGTAGAGGCCCCATGAGAAGGCCACCACAACAACATAGGCCTGACCTAGCGTGACGACCACAGCAAACTATCTGCTTGTAGGTAAAAAATTTTATTAATAAAGATTTTTTTACTTTACTTTCAACTGATGCAATTATTGTTTTAATTACTTTCAGATAAGTTACCTAATCTAGGTTAATAAGCGTTATGAAAATTAACAGGTATCTGTATCAGATGGAGGAATTTAGATTAGTTATCTGATCACTCTAGTGGATTACTATTAATGATGACAGTCAATTGTCTTCTTTGGCTGAGGTAAGTAAGATGATGAAATAATACCTTTTTATTTACACGACTTTTATTTTGTTATCTAACAAATCAATTTATATGATTGCCTAAAATGAAGATTGTCTTTTTTAGGTATAATTATGCAACATATTATATTATGAATGGCTCGTAGCCCCGGACGCCTGAGTGATCTTGAACGATCACGAATGTTAAGCAACCTAGGACGCGTTCAGTGCATGGATGGGTGACCGTCTAAGACTAACGTTAGTGGCATTTTTCCGAGCGGTTCCGTGCTTCGCAAGGCACGTTAAGCAGTTGGTGCCGGCTGCCGTCGATAGATGGCAGTCGTCAAGCCAAGTCACGGGCCTTAGAGCGACTTGAAAACTTCTGACAGTAAGACCAGCAACTATTCTTAGAAGCCTCCACCAATCCGGAATTGGCCCTCGTGGTGGAGTATGGCCTATACCTTCCTGAGGGAAGAGACCCGTGCCCTCGGTAGGGACATAATGGGTTGATGATGATGCAACAAATGATATGGATTTATAAGATTATGTTTTAGCGGATGGTCTGATATTCACTTCACCAACCAAGGTTGAACTAGCCACAGAGGCAGGGACCCCACGAGCGATATTTTGCCGTATCGGGCGGACGACGGAAACGCCCCCCACACATTTTCATACACTGACTATAGTTGCACACGCTGCTGTGACCTGCGATGCATGGAAGTTTTGCAATGTGACAGTACAATCTTTCTATCACTATAATAGAGATTTTAGGACCCAAGACCGAGAACGTAGTATGGCGAACCGGGGACTTGGCATTTATGTCAAAAACAACAATTTCTGGTGTTCATGCTAAGTACCTAGGCTTAGATTTTTCGCTTTAAGTTCACGCCCAAGGGTATTGAAACACTATTAACATGATAAAGAGATTTTATTGACACTTTTTTCAACTAATTTTTTTTATTGGTGGTGTTAGTGTTACTACATGGAGCGCCTTAACAAGCAGGCAAAACCAATATTATATCCTCGTTTGAAATAAATGAAAATTTTCTCTCTTAATCATTAAAAGATGATTATTCAAAATTCCTTTAATAGTGATCTAATTAACAACTTTAGCCATAGAAACTTTGATCCCTTATTAGACTTCTTTAAGGGGTTGATTTAACAAAGAGAGTGTTAACAGGTACAACGTACTTACTTTTATTTATGTATGTACCTATAGGACTTGGCAAACGTTGTTTTGCTATATTAATTAGCCTACGACCTATTCTAAGACCCACCAAATATCTATAAACAAAAAATATAAATAAAATCGGTGAAGCCCTTTCGGACGAGTTCGATAACACTGATGAGATTTATATAAATTAGATTTTAACATTTCTAGAATGACGAATATATGAATGATATTAATTTTTATCCCGTTTTAGACCTCTTCTTGTTACAGGAATAACTTATAAAATATAATGGTTCCAGACCCACGGGCCTAGGATAGCCTTGTATAAATTATTGTGTATTGAATGGTTTTGTTCAATACACTAGCTATTTCCCGTGACTAATGCGCGTAAGAGATGATTTCACACGAATTAATATTCCTCTATAAGAGTGAAACCTTTTCTTTAAAATTATATTCGCGGAACATTTTAAGGAAAGTTCCGTCATTTACGTGGACGATGTCGCCGCCGGCCCCCGTCGGTTGGGGGCCCGTGGGAGTCTTACTGTATGGTCCCTCACCAAATCATTAGAACAGAAACTTCAAGTAGGTACCTATGTCAAAACTCCATGAAAATAGGTATGTTGAATATTAGACTAAGTGACAAAGAAAGGATCAGCGACATAGCAGAAATAACGAGAAGTACAGTCGACAGCACGTCAATCTTCACATTTTAGTAGCAAAGTCGCACCTAATGCAACGGAGTAGAGTACATGGGTGTATTGTATACCATGATGTGCTGTCGACTGTACTGACGTAATTACCAAAGTAAGGGGGCTGAAGTGGAGATGGACAGGACACATATTGAGAGACAAAAATGAGAAATGGACTAAAAGAATAATAGAATAGCCCTAGAGACAGGAACCGGAGGAGAGGAAGACCAGGTAAAATGGGAGGAAGATCTGCTACAACACTTTCGAAGAGCAGCATAGGGAGGAGGATAGGGTATACATGGAAGAATATGGCGGAGGCCTATTTCGTGCGAAAACTTGAAGAGTTTCAGTGCTAATATTATAGTCTATAGTATGTAAGTACAACAAAAATGTAAATTCTGTAAGGAAATAATTCGTCAGTACCAGACCACTTAGTCGGCCTATCCCACAGGAAAGACAAGTCAATTTAATATCTGCAGAGTCAACCAAGCTGCGGATTTCCTCGCGATGTTTTCCTCAAAGGAAAACAGCATACAAAATCCATTAAAAATAACTTAATGTTTGTTAGTAAAGTGTAGTGTCACTTTGATATTTACCGCCTCGGCACGTGGCGGCTTTTCACAAAAGAAATTAAAAGGAAGCCGACGCGGCGCAAACACGCCAGTGAATTTGGCTCGCAGCTCGTCTCATTCTACTATTATGTAGATCACGCAATTAAAGAAGTAAATCAATCAGTATTTTAGAATGGATTTATAACGAGACGATCCTGCATCACTTAGGCAGGTACCTATTCTAAATACCGGTGGAGATGAATACTGCCGCCGTACGGAGAAAGGCCGTAACTTAGTTGAAACTAGTTTTGAGTAAATTAAAATCTTGTTTGAATAGAAGTTTGAAACATTAATATTAACTTTAAGCCGATGATAGTAGTTTTAAAATTTATAGAAAAATATGTTACATTTTTATGGTTTGTGTTTTGTTTCCCTATAGACTCAATAATAATATTCTAATAATTTGCAGATTTCCCTTTCACTTAAGTAAAAAAAATATTTTAAGTAATATAATAATGTTAAGCAAGAAAGCCATAATTAAAAAGTTAAGGCTTTTCTTGTTAAATTTATCAAGTCATCAGTAATATAATTTTGGATATTTCTTCAGTTGAAAAAGCCCTAATTTCATTTTTTCTAAAGAAAACTCTATTAAGAAAACTAACTATTAATATTATGGCATGAAATTTAATTTTATGGAAAAAAGGTATCAAAATTAAAACAAAAATGATCGAAATGAACGCTATGAACAAAAAAAAAGATTTAATTATTGCCAGTTATTCGAATGTTTGTTTTTATTGTATGTTATAAGCAAGGAGGTTATTTTAATCTTTGTACTATAACATTCAAATAGGCTATTTGACAGTGTGAAAAAAACTGTATTATTTATACGTATTCGTAAAACCGCCTTAAGCCATTTTAACTAAAAAAATATTATTTATAAAATAGACACAGGATAAGTAAACTTTTAGTCCAGATCAACTTACGGGTGTTTTTTTTTATCGGACGAGTCCAACCAGGTTTCGCTCCGATTTGCAGTACGAAGCACCCGTAAGTTGATCCGGAAAAAAGTTTACAATGTGTTGTGCTTACGAAAGTTTTAGGATAAAATTTGATAATTTTATGTATCTGCAACTATTGTATCGAAAACGGCCTGGATTGGCCGATTCTATGATGACGTCACAGTTCAGTGAAAATGGCGTCTGTCGTTCATGTCGTTCATACGTTCATTGGTTTGTTTACTGGTATGTGACGTCATAATTCCTGTGCGATGCCATATTGCCCAAGATACCGTTTTGGCGGGTTGTTTCAAACTTAAATTTTTGTTCGCCTTTTTTACAAGAAATCCACGAAAGAATCTAAAATGACCACTTTCTGAGGACTCCATGAACACCGACAAAAAACATGAGATGGTGTTCAGAAATCTGTCAAATAGCCTATTGTGTTGTGATCGATACATTTTCCTATAATTTCCTTAAGTGTGTAGATGATTTAGTAATGTTAAAGTTAAAGATACTCATTATTATTACTATTAAAATTACTGAATTATAGTTATAAGATTTTTTTTTGTTTTGCTTAAAAAATATATATCTTATAATTTTATAAAGGTTAAGATATCAGATATGAAAATAACATGAAAAGCCGCAACTTGGAAATTACGGCTTTTCACACTAAGGTTTGTTGTTATTTAAAAATCTTTGGATTCAATTACGGCCTTTCATACTAGTCAAACGTGATTTATAATGTGAAAAGCCATAACAATCAAAATGCGGCCTTTCATTTTAAAATTCAAGCGATTTTTGTTGGAGGATGGCTTTTTACGCCCTGTTATTTTCGCCTAGGTAGGAGTTAGACCTTATTTACATAGACCGAAAGATAGATTTTTCTTTGCTGATTCCAAATTAGTACTTAACTAAATTTTGCCAAAAACTTGAGTTACGGCCTTTCTCCGTACGGCGGCAGAATATTCTGAGGACACTTCGAGTGATGAAGAGTAGTGTTTTATTTTGTGCATCATTAGGTATGTTGTGTGCCATGTTTTTTTTATATTTAAAGTATTTTTGCCGTCTAAGTTGTATTATTGAAATAAATGTTTTTTTACTAAAACCAGGATTGCCTTCGTGTGTACCGACACTATCTAAGCACGCGCCATGGCTCCCGTGGTGGAATATGGCCTATACCTTCCTCAGGGACAAGACTAGTGCCCCTCGGTGGGGACATATGGGTTGTTATTGATGATGATGATGATGATGATGGTATTATCTTTGAATAACTCTACGTCTAGGTATACTTACAACAGACATTTCTTTGTTATTGTAGAAGGGGCACCAGCCAATGTTGGCCACCATCTTGTGCACAGGCCCGTCGTTGACCTGCGCCCAGCCATAGTATACACCGGGCCTGAAGTCTTTTGGCAATTCCTGCACAACCTCTCTGTTGTAATTTGCTGTAATTGCAAACAAAAACATTGTAGCAATTTGCAATATCATAGTACAGTACCTACATGCCACAGGCCTGTGCCCTATAGGGGGACCTGTAAAGGCTGCATCTTTATCAACACCACATACATTTTTAAGTGTGAGCAGTCATGCACTCCATATGCAGACAGCACTTTTTATATTTTTTGGGTAGAAAACTACAGAAATTATTTACTATTTCCTTACTAGTTACTTTCAACATAGTGTTCAACACATAATAAGTTCTTATCTATGCACCTACTTGGTGCCAATATTGAAAATGGCTAATTTTAATTAAATAGATATTTGAGCAAAAAATTTTTTTGTTAGAAAAGATCAATGCAACCCTAATTATTAACCCAACTTATTTTGTACATACATAAGCTCACACCTGAATCCCCAGAGGTAGTGGGGGACCAGAGACTGCCACTAGCCATGATCCTGACATATCAGTTTCATTTGCACACTGCGTTCCTTCATTCCTTCCTCAATTCTAGTGACTACATTCTCTTTCAGTCCACAACATTCTCTAATCAAAATACCTTTGCAAATTCTTTCGAAGTAACACCACATATTCCTCCTCATTTCTACCGCATTAATCCTAGTTTCGCTCGTAGCCGGGGCTGCCTGAGTGATCTTGAACGATCACTAAGGTTAAGCAACATACGGCGCGTTCAGTCCATGGATGGGTCACCGTCTATGACTAACGCTAGTGGCATTTTTTCCGAGCGATTCCGTGCTTCGCAAGGTACGTTAAGCAGTTGGTGCCGGCTGCCGTCGATAGATGGCAGTCGTTAAGCCAAGTCAGAGGCCTTTAGGGGCGGCTTGAAAACTTCTGACAGTATGACCAGCCACTAGTCTTACAAGCCTCCACCAATCCGGACTTGGCCCCCGTGGTGGAGTATGGCCTATACCTTCCTCAGGGAAGAGACCCGTGCCCCTCGGTGGGGATATAATGGGTTGGTGATGATGAATCCTAGTTTGATGATTCTTTTATCATACCCAAGACTTGCTCCCATACATCAGGTTGGGACCAGCCAGTGGCGGATTTACCCTAAGGCCCAGTAGGCCCGAGCCTAGAGCGGCAGATATTAGGAGAGTCAAATCGTGACAAAAAAATCACTGATGATAGCAAGAAGTATCTCAAATGCCAAGTACCTTGCGCCACTAAATTCATTATGTACCTAGTCTAGCGTAAATTCATTTATGTACCTAGTCTATATGATAGGTGCTGCATGCTGTGCTGAGAAAGAGGCGGCACATGGCCTGGGGCCTAGAGCGGCCAAGACTGCAAATCCGCCACTGGGACCAGCACACCATTATGGATAGCCAATCTTGCTCTTTGTGAGATATGGCTATTTACGAAGGAGTGCAAGACACCATTTACACAGTTTCCCGCTTTTACTCTTTTTTCTATATCACCTTCACACTTTCCATCCCTCGTAGACGTTTGCCCCAAATTTTAATATATTTTTTTAGAAAAGTCTGAAAAACTTTTCAGTATGGAAATAAGTTACCTGTTGGACATCCTAAGTCTTTAGACCCTCTGCCAAATCCTTTGACTACTTCTCCCTGCAGGAACACGGGCAAGTGTGACGACACCATATTTTGGTTCTGAGCTCGAGACGAAATGAACCGGATAAATCGCATGCAGAGCTTGCCTGATTAGATGAGGATTACGTGGACTGCACTGTTTTTATTATGCTATTTCGAAAACTGTGATGATGAAGCGAAATTATTTAATTTTATGTTAATAAAAGCCACTCTAGAACAGGCGACTGTAATGAATTACAAATTTTATCGCTCTAATTTATTTTATTTGAAAATTGAAATAATCTTCTAACTCTGACTCTGTAGGAAACAGAACAAGCAGAACAACCACAGAACACAGTGTGACCAGTATAATACCTTAAGAAATTTACTAATTTATTTAAAAAAAAATGGTTTCTACAGTAAGTTTCATCGATACATATTTTTATATGGAGTAGCCGAATTTAGCGAATGTCCAAAAAATACGAGATACCGGAAGTGAAAGTTTACTACCTACTTGTTTTATAGAA
Organism: Yponomeuta plumbellus; assembly: GCA_947310845.1. NCBI lineage: Eukaryota > Metazoa > Arthropoda > Insecta > Lepidoptera > Yponomeutidae > Yponomeuta > Yponomeuta plumbellus. The sequence continues at coordinate 8,914,180 of OX371209.1, read as the reverse complement.
AGGCAAAAAAAATATTTACTATATTTATGGGAGCACAATACCTTATTATATTCCTTCGCTTGGCAAACGCCCGCAGCGGGCTGGCGGCCATTGTTTACCTATTGTTACGCTAATTACCGCCATTAGAAGGCATATGTAATAGCTCATGTTTTTAATTTATATAATGCTTGTAAACGCAAGCTATTAACAAACACAGACAAAATGTCTGAGCAAAACTGACTTCCCGACTTTCCAGTACATTAACTGTCAAATTCTGACATTTTAGCGCCACAAAACGCGTGACTCGCGTCATCTTTCTACCTATGCTGAAGTCAATAAAGTAATAAGATAAGAAAAAGCTTTTTCATTCGGTTGATTCGAGTTCTGTTAAAATTTAAACTATCGGGAAATCTCCGAAATGGTCAGCTGTGTTGCCTACGCTACCTTCTTAAACCATAGATTGATAGACATGGTCAACCGATTTTCCTACACGATCTAGTACAAAATACGTTCTCATGCACCTTGATTGCAATCAGGAAAATTAGCCAAAAATAGCTAGAAGTCACCTAATTGTTAAGTGGTTAACACAGTTTGTTTTGTAGCTAAACCCGTCGAAAATCGGCTAGATCTAGCCAAAAAGTGGCCAAACTGGGTATATTTCTATACTTGTTTTCGCTTGCGACTTGTATGTATGTAGTGTACAAACAAAATACTCTGCATACATAGAGCTCGTAAGTGAAAACAAGTATGGGGATTTCCCTCAAAATAATACCGATGAAAGAAACATTTTTCTAGAAATTAAAAATGGTCATTGTTTACTTTTTTTTTCATAAACATCCAAGATAATCAATTAACTTAGCATCATGCTAATATTATGCTATTTTTTATTAAATTCTGCTAAAATCTGCCAACTTTTTCGATTCTGCGACATAATATGCTAACCTGTAAATTGGAGGTCGTATTCTGCTAAAATCGCAGAATTCTGCTAAATCTGGTCACACTGACAGAACAGAACAGAGAACACGGAAAATAGAAAATTGAATGAACGAAATTATCGGAAACTGTTGTCTAAATACTTTCAGTCGTTCAATCAACAGATGTGATTCACTCATTTGATGTGTTTCAAAATCAAGCAAATTGTGAACGTTTTTTACCGCGGGAACTTATTTTTATGGAACGGTTGCTTTTGTGCGTTTGTGCCGTAGATAGATTAGAGAAGTTTGTTTGTTTTAGTTTGTTTCGTTTACAACTTCCGTCATGGCTTGCTCTATAGTTTTACTTCCATAGATAAAGTGTATTGTACAAAATATAACTAAAAAAAAAAGTCGGTACAGTCGCTGAAATGTGAAGGTCGACTGTCGTACAGTAGAAAAATATATTATACACCAACAATAAATTAAATTAAGCTACATTACCTACCTATAAATATATATTATGTAAAACTGATTTTAAAAACCAATATTAAAATAATAAAATTTTTAAATTCAAACCACAAAAAACAGCCAGCGAAGAAGTTTTTTTACACTGCAACGTTTTTTTTTACGCTACAAGCAGACTCACACGGTCACGGAAGATGTTGAGCGTGTGGTGTCGTGGTCAAATCATAGATTCTGTCTGTTTTTTATTTTGCGAAATAGCAACACTAACAAAGTAAATATGTCGTAATTTTGTGATTTTGTGTTGTGTATTATGAAAAATATTATAAAAATCCCAAAAACTCTCCTCAAACCTTCACAAAATTACTCAAAACAAGTATTTGGATTGCTGACTAAAATACAGGTTCTAGGAAAAATAAAGGCGTGTCCGAAACTCATCTATAACTGATAAACAGTGAAACAAGAGAGCAAAGATTCTGCGTGCAATATGACTTATCTCACAAAAAAATGACTGAAAAAGCATTTGACGGTGAGCAGGCATCAAATTCTTGGGATATTCCTGGTCCTTCCTCCTTGGCGGATATCCTTGACACAGCCTTTACCTCTTCTGCTGGTACGCAGCCGAGGAATGGTAAGAATCAAAGTGTAAATATTTATTTCTACCCTCTTCAAGAAGAGCCTGTATTCATTTAATGAGTCATTGTTTCAGAGGAAATGGAATGTGATGCTTTATTCGCGGAGAGTGATGATGATGTTGAAGTGTTACCTGCGGGTATAGAGGGCGGGAGAAGCGAGGCGGCACGCAGCCATCCCGTATCAACAGGCTACGCGGAGTCGGCGGCAGCGCACTTATACGAACTAAACGGGCCTCTCGCGCACCCTGGCTCCGCTCACACGCCGGTCCCCGAGGAGTACCAACCGCTGCCTGACAGCTCCAGTCATCTAGACTACATGCTCAATGACAACAATGGGCATGGACCCAGGAGACCAGATATCAACATCCGCTATCAACCTAAACAAAATAACTACTACTACCCATCATACTCTCACTACCCGCCAGGCATGCAGCCCCTGCCTGAATACTTAGTGTCTCAGTATCAGTTAAACACCATGGGGCTGCCACATGGTAATAGAAATTACATGGCACATCCTCTTTACACCAACACTGGCAATCCACATATGGGGACAGACAGGGCATTGCCAGTGAGATATGGACAGCCACTGCCCAATACTATGCATACCCATCAACCGCATCCTGTGGAAGCCCCCGGCCTACCTGCTAGCTTGGAGAGACCCAGCAGGAAACTAAACATTACACCTCGGAGGCGGCAATCCAAAGAGACTGATGTTAATCCTAATCTTATTGAAGTTAGTTCAGAAGAGGAAGATAACATTACTAGGAAGAGGCAATATGATAATAGAGGCAATGAAAAAGTGAAAGTGGAGATAAACACGGAGGGTTCCTCAAGTAGCAGTAGCGGTAGACCTAGTGCTGCACCTCCTAGGGTTGATATAAAGAGAGAGCCTCATGATCACTCAGAAATTGCTCCACAGGCAGCAGGGGATGCAGATGTGAGCAGAACCACTCGGCGACCCACTGACCAACAAGGCACATCTCTTGCAGTAGCCAACACACATATCCAGTGTGTTCAGAGCACACCCATACCAGTAAAGCAAGAGAATGCCAGTTGCACACATAATCACGGACACAACTGTTCTTCCAGAATGAACCACAACAGCTGCCCCAACTATGGTGACCTTCGACAGCACAGCCCTAGTCATTTCAACTGTGCAATCGCATCTCACTATCATCACCACCATAGAGCTGTTGTACCATGCATGCATAACAGGGGCACCTCAATACCTGAGTCAACAAGTCAGCCTATCCCAAGGGTCAAGGAAGAACCGGAAATACAACCTATAAAGCAAGAAGCTGGAACTTCACATAGGGGGGCGGCATCCACAGAAGTACAAGTAACTAGTATAAAGTTGGAAAGCCTGCAGCAGGTTAATGTTAAAACTGAACCGGAAGCTAGCAGAAATAGTGTTGTTGATGAAAGGAATTCAGAAGCAGAAGAAAATGTGGTAGTAAAGCATGAACATAATCAGAGACACAGAATGTCTTGTGAAATTGACGCCGGAGGCGATAGAGTTGCATCTGTGTCATCACCACAACCTGGACCTAGTGTGGAAAGAGCTCCAGTTCCTTCTGATGGTATCACAAATAACTGCTGTAATCAGGTAAGTTCTACAATTTTTGTTTGCATTGCAATTTAAAGGCTGTTTCAACACATTTTCACTACAATGTCAGTAGGTTCTATGCCATGACTGGCTTCATGCATATTGGTCTTAGAAAGTCAAACCAAGATTCCAATCTTGACTCACAGTAAGCAAACTAAACTGATAAACTCGCTGGTTAATTAATTCTCAATTAATTTTGTTTCATTTATTGATGTGCGTTTTACATTTACATTTGGTAGATTTATTATTTTTGTTGGTTCTGGGGAGACCTGCCTGTACCAAACTATATAGTCTCAGAGGGTTTCGTGGAGATTGAATTAAACGTCAATTTACTGCAACGGATATCCGAATTTTATTGTCCACACACACGGGAATTACACTTTAGATAATTTGGACAAAACTGAACTAGCGGAGCAGTGGTACGCGACTAGTGTCGCTACAACATGAAGAAACTGATTACTCGCCAAAACTGTGCAAAAACAGGCGCCACAATATTCCCCCTCTTACAAAAAAATTTTGGGAAATAATTTTGAAGTTTACTTTCATAACTTAAAACTTATTACCTTGACTTTACAGAGTTATACAAAGCTAACATGGCAAAAATGTTAGATTACAAAGTGGTTACAAAGTATAAACATTCACATCCTCATGGTATGAACCATGTATGAACAATTGTTGAGTAAGCATATTATCAAGTTGCATGTTCATGGGAATGTCCCTATACTGTTTTAATCAAACTCGACTTAATACAGGGTTACATTATTTTTGCAGATATTACATTATTACATTTACAATTCTGATAAAGTACGCTGTGGACTAATAACTCCAAATCATATATCCATTTAATGAAAAACCCAAAAAAAATTATCGCTAAGCAAAAATACTAATTATAAGTTTTCATAACACTAAACGTATGAAAAACACGAAAAATCTTAAGTAGGTACCTACGTAGGTTACATTAATTTCACACAAAAAACACGATAGTTCAAGTATGGGTACCGAAAAGTCCCACTGATAAGATTCTAATCTTTAAATGTATTATATTATCAAATCATTCTATTTCTTAGGTGGTTGGTGCGACCAATATATTTTCGTACGAATCGTATTATGGTGAGATTTAAACTAAATTTAATTGTTTTAAGTGTGGACACAATTTTATGTGGATATTTTTCTTACCAGCGGACATCTAAAACTATTTAATATAATCTGTCATCTACAAGGTTGGCGTTCTCAGAATACTTTGGGGGAGTTGAATATTTGTAAGTGGGACAGATAGATTTTTAGTTACTTTAAGCTTTAGTTATAAGCTTTCAGGCATCCGCTGAAAACCAGCGCCGTATCTCTGCTACGGCATTAAGCTGAGCGGAAACCTTTTTATTCTAAGTTATATTAATTTTCCACTGTATTTAAAAACTGTATAAGTACCAAATAAAGATTCTCTATTCTATTCTATACAAATTGTTTTGGAATTTTGACTACTCTGCCAAAACGAGTAATTTTACTTACCTTGCTGCCGAGGTAACTGTGTCACGGACTTCGCCCGTGCTGGTGCTGCTCGCAGGTATCGGCGGCGTGTCTGCGTCCGAGCTGCTGTCGACACTTACCGCTATGTACGCCGGCTTTAACTTATCTATTGAAATGGTTGCCTGTCGGTTAGGCAACTGCACAATAAACATTTTACTTAACCTTTTTACAACGCTGAAAGGACCTTCATATGGGGGTGGTAATGGTTTCCTCACTGCATCCATCCTTACAAACACATGGTTGCAGGTATCCATATCCTTATGCAATGTTCATGTACTTAATTATTGTTCGGATTGCACAGGTTTTCTTTATTGGATATGAAAATAGGCCAAAAAGCATTTTTGGTTTATTTTTGGCGATTTCTTCGACGACGCGAAAACTATCAATAATCGCTGAACATATATGGGGATTTTGGGTGTTTTGGATCGGTCTCGGTACGGGCTATCTAAAAAAAAATAACTTCACCCGATGGGCCACCCTGTATCTAAAGTCCGTTCGCTTAGATCAGTGTTTTTCAACCTTTTTCATGATGCGACCCCCCTGGTATGAAAAAATATTTCGCGACCCCCCGACCCTTCGCTTTTTTATTATGTATGTAATCATATGTAACTCCGAGATTCACGTCGACGGTTCAATTGTTTGACGACCGTAAGACATTGTTTTTACCTTTTAGTAATAATTACGCATTTGAAGTGATTTGAAATAATTAAAAATGGATAAATTCCTGAAAAGATTAACAGATCCATCAACTTCTGGTGAGAGTAGTGGAAGTAAAACAAAGAAAAAACGTCTTTATAACGACAATTATTTGAAATTCGGATTCACTGTGATTAAGAATAAACCATAGTGCGTTATTTGCTTTGAAACTTTATCAATAGAAAGCATGAAGCCATCAAAGTTAACACGTCACCTCAACACAAAACATCCAAATGAAAAAAATAAGCCCGTGGAATTTTTTGAGAGAAAATTACAAGCTCTTCAACATCAAAAAACTGGTATATTACAAATGTCCAACCTAAATGAGAAAGCGTTGCTTGCTAGTTACCGAATAGCTTTTCGTGTGGCCAAAGCAGGAAAACCTCACACTATAGCCGATAATTTGATTTTACCAGCGGCTTTAGATATACCTAGCAGAGATTATATTTGGGAAACAAGAACAAATCGCTTAAATTTGGAAAACGATTTAATTCTATGTGAAGCAAATACAGATCCACGATGGGAGAAATTGATCAATCAAAAACAGGCACAACCTTCCCATTAACATGAGTCTTAGGATTTTATTTTATGTTAATTTGTTTGTATTAGCATCGGGTCTTTTGTTGAAATTCTCTTACTTAATAAATCTTTTTAATATTTATTGTTTTTTTTACTGAAGTAGTTCTCTCGACCTCTGGCGACCCCCCTACAGAAGCTTCGCGACCCCCCAGGGGGTCGCGACCCACAGGTTGAAGAACACTGGCTTAGATAGTGTCGGTACACACGAAGGCAATCTTGGTTTTAGTAAAAATAAACTTATTTCAATAATACAACTTAGATGGCAAAAATTCTTTAAATTGAAAAAAAAAACATGGTACACAATATATCTAATGAAGCACAAAATAAAACACTACTCCATCACTCGAAGTGTCTTCAGAATATTCATCTCCACCGTTATTTAGAATAGGTAGCTACCTAATGCCCGGCTCCTATAATATACGCATACCGGCTACGATCCGTTTTCCCTACAATTTATTGACGGTTCGTAGGAATTTCGTAGGAATTGTAACCGATCGTAAGCAAAAACGAAGCGTTTTGTGGATATTGGAACCGGGCATAAGTGATGCAGGATCGTCTCGTTGTAAATCCATTCTAAAATAGTGATTGATTTACTTAGGTATGTCTTTTCGTTTGTCCTCTGGTAGAACTTTATTGTATATTATGTAAATTTATGTATGTTTATAATTATTTTAAGTATAGTATGTAAAGGTATATGTATGTATATTATTATTAAGTATGTGTTTTCCTGGTACAATAAAGAATATTCTTATCTTATCTTACTTCTTTAATTGCGTGATCTACATAATAGTAGAATGAGACGAGCTGCGAGCCAAATTCACTGGCGTGTTTGCGCCGCGTCGGCTTCCTTTAACTTCTTTTTTTGAAAAGCTGCCACGTGCCGAGGCGGTAAATATCAAAGTGGCACTATGATAGCGAACAGACTTTTCCTGGGACTACTTATTTAGTTGTACAACACCTGATCCTTTTAACTGTGTTCCAAATCATTAGATCACAAACTTCAAGTATGTCAAAACTCCATGCAAATAAGTATGTTGCATATTAGACTAAGTGACAAACAAAAGATCATCGATATAGCAGAAATAACAAGGATTTCTGACATCATTACCAAAGTAAGGAGTTGAAGTGGAAGTGGACAGGACACATACTGAGAGATGAAACAGAAATGGACCAAAAGCATAATAGAACATAGCCCAAGAGACGGGAACAGGAGAAGAGGAAGACCACAAAAAATATGGGAGGATGATCTGCCACAAATTTTGGAAGAGCAGCCTTGGATAGCGTGACGTGGAAGACCATGGAGGAGACCTATGTCGAGCGAGAACATGACGAGTTTCAGTGTCATGTGATTTATAAATATTAATATTAAAACCCTAAAAATAGTTTATAGTAAGCAAGTAAAACAAAAATGTAAATTCTGTCAAGAAATAAAGACTTACATTACTATTTTGTTATTATTAATTCCCAAGTAACAACGAAATGCATGTATTATATTTAATTCAAATTCAAATAGTAATTTAATTCAATCAATTAATGTCAGCGAAATAAAGGCTATTTTTATTTATTTATTATATAATTCCCAAGGGTTGCCCAGAAAATTCCTGTTGTCTATTGTCTTCTCTTATTTGCAATCGAGATAGTTAACTCATCCCAACCAAATTTCAGAACATGCAAGAGGCGGCCAGGACGAGCGAAGGCAATGCGCTGTTGGCCCCAGATCTCCAACTGGACTGGGTTTCAGACTCCAGTGATGATGATGTCCAAGTACTCAATGTTGAGTCTAATGTAAGTATCTCCTCGGATTTCAACTCACAGGCAATCATCATCATCAACCCATTAGGTCCCCACCGAGGGGCACGAGTCTCTTACCTGAAAGCTCACACATTCAATGTAACACAGGGCAAAATATTTATTCGTTGAAAGAGCGGGCCTCTCCTAACACAGGTTTTGTAACTTAAAGGCCTTCCACACGATCGGAAAGACTCTCCGACCAAGTTGACATTGGTCGGGTTGGTGTAAAAATTTCACGTGTGGAAGCCGGTTGTCCAACCAAATATTGGTCGGAATCCAACGGCCTTTCTCGGAAGCGCAGCCATCACAACACGCTGTGTTGGCGGTCGGAATGGATCGTGTGGAAGGCTATCGTCCGACGTGAGCGCTTCAGTGTGCCGTTGGCCGTCGCTGCGGGCGGATGTATGTCTATGACAGTAAGTTCGAATTCGGTAGTTGACACGACTAACTATAAATTACTTCATAATTATGCTCGATTAAAACAAAATATTTCGGGAAATGTATCTCTTTCAGTTAATTATTAGATATTACAATAGGGTACTTTCCAGGGTCAAAATAATTTAATTCTATTTAGTCCGTATTTTAGATTATAAAAAAATATTGGATACGTATTTTTTCTTTTTTCGATTGAACAAAAAATAATCCAATATTTTTTTATAATCTAAAAGACGGACTAATTACATTTTTTTAGGAAACTAGCCTATTGTTAAATACATGAAACATAAAAAGAGTGATCTGAATAATGACTTCATAATGCGGTATTTTCATAGGTACAACATTCCGTTTTAAAAGTAATTTAATTGTCATTTTGTCAACTACCCAATTATGTTTCGAATTATGGTTGGAATGGGTTCGCATTTTGAAAGCCGCGAACGGGAGGTGTTGACGGAATTCATATCAATTTACACATAAAATAACATTTACATACAGGCTTGCATTTACATACATCGCTTCTGGTCCCACACTAGGGTACCCTGTGTCGTGGGAACCAGAAACAGCGACGTCATAAGCATGTAAACATCCAAGACCTGTGTTTCTTTTTTTTGTACCCAACCGGGATTCGAACCTGGGACCTCTCACATAGGAAGCAGATGCGCTAACCGCTGCGCCACCGATGTCGTTTCGTACAGTCGAGAGCACATCATGTTATACATCCATGCACTCTGCCCCGTTGCATAACGGGCGACTTTGCAACTTAAATGTGAATGATGACGTGCTTTCGACTGTTCGTTGTCAAGTTGTCCGACCGTGTGGAACGAATTCCAACCCGACCAAGGGCACTTGGTCGGAGAGTCTTTCCAATCGTGTGGAAGGCCTTTGAAAGGCCTCGCCAAACAGAAAGCGTAATAAGCGCGCGTAAGGGCGCTAAAGCGTTCTGCGTTATAGCGTCGCGTTGTGTTGTACTGAACAGATTATAAACTGTCAATGTCAAACAGCGCTAGCGCGCCGCGTCATGACGTCGCGTTGTATTTTATTACAGAATATTAGTTAGCGCCTACTGAATAGCGTCGAAGCTGACACACACAATGTGTGCGACGTTAGGGCGCTTTAGCTCTAGCGCCCTGACGCGCGCTAATTACGCTTTCTGTTTGGCGAGGCCTTAACAGGAGAGTCCCAACCCCTGTAAAATGCATCCTCTACATGAAATAAAGAAATTTTGTAATTTGTATTTTAAATTATTGTCTTGATAGCTGCTACACACTGCCGGCATACTTAGCCCGGCGGCATTTGCCGCTGGTGCCGCAGAGCATCATTGGCATAATTTTCTAGCACAACACTTTCAATCGAATGCCGGGAGCGAACTGTCGCCGGCTTGTCGCGTAAGCCGCCGGCACGACCCGCCGGTCTGCTGGCGGCTCGGCTGGTGCCGCATTGCCGGCGGCATAGTGTGTAGGAGCCATAAGACCAGCCACTAGTCTTACAAGCCTTCACCAATCCGAACTTGGCCCCCGTGGTGCAGTATGGCCTATACCTTCCTCAGGGAAGAGACCCGTGCCCCTTGTTGGGGACATAATGGGTTGATGATGATGATGATGTCTGCCCTCGTAACGAGAAACACACTTGCCATTACTGCGTTTTTAGTTTGAATGCAAATATAAGCTACTTGGAGGCATTTTTGGGCGTAAAAATGAAAACACGGTGGATGTACATCTGTATTTTTTGGCGTAAAAATGCCTCCAAGTAGCTTACTCTTGCATTCAAACTAATAACGCAGTAATGGCTATTACTGTGTTTCTCTTACGAGGGCAGATGTACAGGTCTGATAATATGAGGACGTCAAATAGACTTGGTGCATTTTTTTAATGTTTCCAGCGCGAGGTGATAGACCTGACCACGGGCTCGCCGTCCCGGACGCCGCCCGCGCCGCGTCCGCCCGCCTCGCCGCTGTATACGCAGCCCGCCGGCCACCAGCCTCCGCCTCCGCCCACGCTGCATCAGCTCCGGAACAGGTAGGAAATTAAGTCTAAACCGACTCCCGTTATTAAGGGATTCCAGTGTGTCACACAAGCGCTCTCTCTCTCACAGATCTCACAGTCACGTTAACAGTGATTTTTAGGACCCATGGCCGTGAACCCAAGGAACCTAGGATCATCATCACCCCACCTCCGCCCACTACTTTTCTCCTTTTCCCTATTACGCCGCATCTCGCCGTCTCTCGCCATTAGCATCCATGGGCCCCTCGCTAACCTGGCCACATAGTCCTACCATCCGTGACCTAGTATCACGAACTTAAAAAAAAACCTAGGACTACAAAACCTATTTAACAGAAAGAAACGACTTCAAAGAAAATAGTTGAAAATAATTGCGTATTCTTACTTACTTGCGTTACAATTATTGCTAGTTTTGGATTCGGTGTCAGCCAAGGAAACGCTGCAATATACCTAACCATAATGACATAAACCAATAAGACGAGATCATGAACTGAGAACTTTCTAATTGCTAATTATGTTTTATTTTATTTCTATTTGCATAACCACAGTCCTTCGTAGTCGTATACAAGTATTAATCTACATCAAAACCTCATCCAAATGTCAAATCAGAATGGAATTTACAGAGTTAGAATCTGGCAAAGCTTACCCCATCAAGTATCAAGACTATAATTGGAGTTATAAATATAGGGATGCCTTCTTTTATTCTACGATATTTAGGACATTGCAAGGTTAGCTTTGTCCTCTCCCGATCAGAAAGTCTAGTAAGCCGCCAAAACGCTATCTTGGGCAATATGGCGTCGCACAGGAATTATAACGTAACTTGCCAGTTAACCAACCAATGAACGCCAGAAAGAATGAATGACAGACGCCATTTTTACTGGCATGTGAGGTCATCATAGAATTGGCCAATCCAGACCGTTTTCGATACAATTGCTGCAGATAAATAATCATCAAATTTTATGTTGTGTTTTTTTACAAATCACAATTGTTTTTTTAGTTAAAATGTCTTAGAGCGGTTTTAAAACACATAATTTATACGAATACGTATGAATAATACTGTTTTTTCACACTGTCAAATAGCCTATTTCCTTTTATAAGGCCAGAAACTGCGTTACGCGGGCCCTGCGCGTGTCCATACAAAAATGACACGCGCGGGCGCACGCGCGTGTGCCCGGTCGGGCGGCCGTCACGTGCTTGTTCCGTGCAACGGGGCCCGTCGGGGCAAGTCGTCGTCGTCTTGCTAAATAATATAATATTAGTTTATCCATAATAACTCGACTGTTCACCTCCAACGTTAAAATTGTACTATCAAAACTGCGTTACGCGGCACGTCCCCGCAACGTGCAACAGTGCAGGGCAAACGCGCGGGCACCGGTCGCGTGGCCCGCGGCGGATTGCACGCGCGGGCACCCGCGTAACGCAGTTTCTGGCCTAAGTTAGTAGACTATTAATGTCATTTGTTACTTAGCTCTGACAGTTTTGTTTTTGAGTTCATGATACGAGTATGTGCTACCGACCGTCGTGTTTTTTTTTACGAACATCCTGTTATTACTCGATTACCCGAGAGGTATTTTTGCACGCATCCCCTTATCGAAAACCCTCGATATTTTTGGATAGGGAATAGATTATGTAATCGGGACAAAAATCATCGTAAACATTTAATCCGGATCAACTTGGTGTAGTGGCACCAATGACCGACAAGACAACCGACACTTTATTTTTTGATTCCATAAAATAAGGGTAGGAAACCGATTTCTTTATATAGCGACAGTGTACCGTAGTTAGCACACTTTTGACTGTCTCCCATTGACATCTAAGCGAAATGTGACGTTTTGTTTGAAAATGGCGATGTGGCAAGCGATTGCGGCTGGAGTACGGTGAAAATAACAACATTTCTTATTGAAATCCTTAAGGAAGTGAGTGCATATTTATGTTAATTCAACTAATGTATTGTAAATTTATAAATTTATGTTTTTCACGGGATAACGAAAGTTTATAATTATTTTGATATTGGTAAAATGTAGGTGTCGATCACTGGTTTTTTTCAAACTGATTTTTCCAATAATCGACATGTGTCGATAATAATTTTTTTTTAAACATTTTTCATTTGGCAAGCGATTTCTTCTTATTTTGCTTATTTGGTAGATATTTGAAGTAAACTAATCAAATTCGACCTACCAGTAATCGACACTTGTCGATTATTGGAAAAATCAGTTTGAAAAAAACCAGTGATCGACACCTACATTTTACCAATATCAAAATAGCCTATTTCCCTTGTCGACACTTGTCGATTACTGGGGAATAATTAGTGTCGATGATTGGTTCTTACAGAAGACTCCGAGAAAGCATTATACTCCCGACCAGTTAGAAAAATATATAGTTACTAGCGATCCGTCCCGGCTTCGCGGTGGCAAAAACGTTTCTATGGAAATAGCTATATTAGTTCCGTGAAAAATTCCCGGGGTAGCACTTTTTTACACCTTGTGTTACATTATTCGAGTTTTCCTACTGACCCCTAAACTATTTGAAAATCTCACGAAGAATGTAGCTTTCTAATGCTGAAAGAATTTTAAAATCGGCCCAAACACACAAAAATACAAATTCAAACAATTCTTTCTCGAAGTTGTTTTTACCTAATTGCATGGTTTGCCCGAGGTAAACATACTCCTTAACAACTTCGAAAATACTGCTTTGAACTGCAATGGGCTCCGGATTTACGTGTTCATTGAACATAATCTTGGTTTTATCCAAGTTCATCCGGAGAATGCGTTGGGAAGAATCAGCTAGGCTACTCAGCATATGTTGCAGATCTTGCAGCGTTTCCGCCATGATGACGATATCGTCCGCAAATCGCAAGTGTGAAAGGTACTCGCCGCTAATATTAATGCCGTACCCCTTCCAGTCCAGCGTCTTAGACATATCCTCCATAACATTTGTGAACAATTTGGGGGAAATAACATCCCCTTGTTTCACACCACGATGTATGGGGATAGGTTCAGACTGCCGGTTCTGGATTTGGATGCGCAGCGTACAGCTGGCCGTAGAAGTTTTCAACTTCCGAAAGAACCTCTGGTATGGAGGAAACAACCACTCCATCCGTGGTGGTCAACTTTGTCAGATGGCTTCTCCCAAGAGATTGAACAAACACTTTTGATCCCCGATTTTGCTCGATTGCTCGTTCTATTGAACGAATGTTGGAGCATCGGAGATCGCGTCGAACTAGTTTGCAAATTCTCCTGTTTAGAGCATGCCTTTCTCACACAGTGACTGGTGGGCGTTCACGTCGTTCCTCCATAAGCTTGAGTGTTTCTTCCGAAAATTTCGACTTCGTGCCTTTATGCCGCATTGCGCAAAATCTCACGCCTTCCTCCCTGAGGATTCTGACTACATTCTCGAGGGCCAATGGTCAATGTCAACGTCATTTGTGGTTTCCATGGCAACGAATCGGTTCTCCAGGTTAGACTGGAACTTTTCAGATCCCACTATAGTTTGGTGCAGGTTTGGTCAGAGCCTGGATTTCGTTAAACGGACACGTTCGAGTTTAAAACTAATATTGAGAGAGCCTCGCACAAGTCGGTGATCGCTTCCGGTATTAAACCTATTTATCACTGAGACGTCTCTGAATATACGCTTCTTGTCCGTTATGATGAAATCGATTTCATTTTTGTCATAGTGCCGGGGCTCTGCCATGTCCACTTCCTTTGGGGCTTTTTCTTGAAGAATGAATTCATCAAGAATAACCCCTCCCTTTCGAGGAAGTTGACTAGCGTTTGCCCCCTATGATTCCTGTTTCCATAACCATGGGATCCTACTACACATTCGTTGCAATATTAGTATTTGTAACTTTACAGTAAATATTGTTGTTTTTTGCAATTTAAACTTTTTGACAATTATTATTGTTTGTTACAATACGATTAAAATCAGTTAACATTTCGGCTTTTCTCGGATATCATCGACTAAATCCGGAGACGGAAATGACACGAAAAACATTACCTCGATTTATTTTAGGTAGCATTCAATTTGAAGTATCATAAACGCAATGTATAGCACCTGCCAAGATGACATAACCGGTAGACCTAAGAAATTTATTATGCAGAAGCGACATGAATTTGACTGATCTGAGAGCTTGTCGTTTTCCTTAAAAAAAATGTACACGCTGCTTTTCGAAACTGCGCTTGCTTCACAAACGCTGTCCAAAATTGATATTTATGATATTTACTTTCCTCTTTTTTAAATAAATTAGCTTCTTTTCTAAAATAGTTATATAGGTACATTGTTTACAATGTCACGAGATTGAGCAACAATTTTTTACCACGCTTTAAATTTGTTGAAAAAATTCGTATCATACGAGGGCTGCTACTTATGTATGCGGAATCGAAAAAATAAACAAATGTATATGGCTAAATATGCTTTTATTGTTTTTCAAAGTATTCTCCACTATGATCGATGCACTTTTGCATTCGATGAAACCAATTTGTAAAACACTTTTTCCACTCTGATTGAGGTATCTCCAAAACGTGCTGTTTGAACGCATCTACGGCATCTTCACGGGTCGAAAATCGTTGACCACGTAATTTATTCTTTACATTTAGGAATAAATAGAAATAATTGGGAGCCAAATCAGAGCTGTACGGTGGATGACCCATCAATTCTACGAGTATTTTTTGACCATCCAAAAATGTAGTTGTTTCCTGAGATGTATGACAGCTGGCATTGTCATGGTGAAGTATGATTCTGCGTCGCTGGTTGTTTTGGCGTATTTCTTCAAATACTTCCGGCAAACAAATGTTCGTGTACCACTCCGAATTAACCGTTCTGCGATTATCCAGTTGTATTGTAGCCACATGGCCATTAATACCAAAAAAGCAGGCCACCATTTGCTTTACAGTGCTTTTTGCACGAGCCACTTTCGTAGGGTTCGGCTCATTTTGAAACACCCAAACTTTTGATTGTTGTTTAGTTTCGGGATCGTACGCGTAGATCCAGGATTCGTCACCTGTGTAGATATTATAAACAGATTTTGAGTCGCCTCCGTTGAATTTTTTTAAGGTTTTCTTGCACCATTCGACGCGAGCATCTTTTTGATCCTGAGTTAAGTTGTGCGGGATCCAATGCGAACAAATTTTTTTTACAGACAAATGTTCATGTAATATCCTATGAATGCTCGTCATACATATGCCCAGAATAGCCTCTATCTCGCGATACGTAACATAGCGGTCTTGCATTATTAGTTTTCGCACAGCTTCAATATTTTGTGGCACAACCACCGATTTCGGACGACCTTCTTTAACTTCGTCCGTGAGCTTACTGCGCCCGCGATTAAAGTCACTAAACCAGTGATTCACGATTCAGTCGTTTTTGATGGAGCTTCACCACCAAAAGTCGAAGTTAATTGATCTACGCACTGTTGTTGCGTTAAACCATGTCGAAAATCGTAATAAATCATAGCACGAATATTTTCACGAGTGAGTTCAATTTTTTCAGCGATATGACATTTTAAACCCAACAAAAACAAAACACTAACGTATATAAGAGAAGAATATTAGCGGCCAGTATTTAAAAAAAGAACGCATTTGACCATGGAGGTCAGACATTGCGTTTAAAATTATTGGAATCCCAAATTCCGCATACATAAGTAGCAGCCTATGTACATAACTATTGTAAGTTAATTGTGATAAAGTTTGATAGAATCGAATATTTTCACGAATGAAATTAGCGTTCATAAACATAAATTTATCATATACGTCAAACTGTTTTTATTTTATTGACTCGAAGAAGGCAGACTGTCAAAATAGTCAATTATTATTCTTATTTCAATATAAAGGTTGTGTTAGTTTTGAGCTACATAGGAGGTTTTGTTGCTCATATCGTTCTTGTATTGTATTCATTTAGACAACGAGTACCTAACATAATTAAAGGTCATGTCTGTAAATTCATAACTCTATGTGAGAGACGAGGGATTCACGACAATTACCGAAGTTGGCCGAATTGTTAACTGATTTTAATCGTATTGTACTTATATTGACCTTTTTTATTATATTACAAAAGTGTGTAGGTACCTATGTGTGTATTTGTATGATTTAGAAAGAAAAATACGAACATTGTACTGTGGACAATAAATGAATAGTTATTAAACAGTTATTATAATTTAATTACCCAATAAGGGGGTTGTGATTTGGCAGATACAAATATATAGGTAATAGTCGATAACTGGGTGTCGGTAACTGGTAACTGTCGATGACTGGGGGTCGATGACTGGAGATTTATACACTTTTTCCTTTTTTGGGATTTTTTTCTAGCCCATGTATAGTTAATAAAAATAAAACATCCTATTCTTATCTCAAGAATATACCTTACCATACTCAATCGTTACTTTTGGTTTAAATATGACTAAATTATCTTTAATTTTGTAAAAAAGCCCACTATCTCGATAGTGTCTTTGATTGGTGCCACTACGCTACGGGTGTTGTTTTATCGGACGAGTCCGACCAGGTTTCGCTCCGATTCGCAAAGCTTAATCATGGTGAGTAGAGACAAAGCTCACGTCGTCGGTTGCTCGTCTCAAACTCAACACCCGTAAGTTGATCCGGATTAAATGTTTACAATGTGTTGTGCTTACGAAAGTTTTAGTTGAAAAAAAATCATCCCCAATTTTAGTGTAGGCGAAGTACTAGATTACTGTTTTTATAGCGCTTATTTATCTAATCTCTTTAAACGAGCAATTCTTGTATATACATATATTTATATATAATCAGAATCTCGGAAACGGCTCCAACGATTTTCATGAAATTTTGTATACAGGGGGTTTCGGGGGCGATTAATTGATCCAACTAGGTTTCATTTTTATAAAGCGTCGTTGTAACCGTGTTTTAAGGCAAAGAAATAACTGCTACACTACAAGAAGGACATTTTCGCAACCATCTGTAAGGTTGTCATAGCTCAAGTGGGAAATAGGACGATACCGTAAACAGAAGACCCTGGTTCGAGACTTGATAATAACTTTGCTTTTTTTTTTTTCAAGTTTTTTTTTGTGTGAAAACCTACATACCGAGCAAAGCTCGGTCTACCAGGTACTAATATGTATTAGCGCTAGCTCTTAGCCATGTGTCCCCCGGTGCGCAGGGAGTACACGGGGCGAGTGCGCGTGGGCAACTGCGTGGTCCCGTGTCGCGGGTGCTGCTGCGTGGCGCACGCGCAGCCGCCGCTGGCGCACGCCGCGCCGCCGCCGCCCGCGCATCCCGCGATACACACGCCTGCCGGTGAGTGCTTTTTTACCTTTATTTATTAGACACGACCAACAGATGTTAGATTCATCACTTAAATAAAATAACATTGTGCAAGTGCTCCTCCATAGGCTGGGTGTATCCCACTATTTCTATTGGTAGAAATACTGGGACAGACTCTCCCACATTACTATTGCTTCTCAAATCATATTGAGTCTCAAATAACGCAACCGCGTTTTTTTGCCGCAATAGAAATACAGTACAATCTCACCATCTATTAAAAATCAGAGGGTGCCGGATTATTGGAGTGTTCGGATTACTAGATTATAGAGAAAAAATAAAATAAAGCATTTCATAGAGAGAATACACAATGTATTACACTAATAAAAAAAACAACACTAAAATCTGTTTTTTAGTTCAATGCAAACAAATAAAAGTGTCCGTATAGTTGGCTTTCACGTGGTCGATTTCAGTAATTTCAACTATGCTACCGAACTGTGTATTAATAGTGCCTAATAGTGCTACAAGGCACAATTAGCTAGGACAAGTATTTCCAGAGATATTCAGGCGACTCACTGACGCAGCCAACTAGACGTCTACTTAGCAGACACATCACGAACGGCTGTATTGTATATAGAGTTATGATTTGTATGCCAGATAATTGTGCGTTAATAGTGCTCCCTAGATGCCAAGTTTCAAGAATAGTGCTTCAATACAAGCTGAGAAAACATACCCTATTGTTGAGGCAGCCAACTAGATGCTTTTTCTTACTATGATTTCTTCGTAACGGCGTAGAGTTTTAAAACAAAACCTATACCAAAAAACTGTGCGATAATAGTGCCTCTTAATGAAACACAAAGGCCCCCGAATCACCTATGCGTTTAGCTAAGAAATGTATGCAAACTGCTACGTACTAAACAATAATTTTGCAATAAATTAAAATGAACTCTTATGAAAACGCAATTAGGGTGAAAATTGTTTGCAACAATTATTTGATACCGACAAGCAGAGAAGTGATTATAACACTCGCTGAGTGTCACTCACGGCCATCTAATGGCTCGTTGGTTTAGTACACTGCGCGTCTTGGGCATTGTTGGTCAATAGTGGGCTGGTGATGTTGAGTAATAATGCGGCGGCGAAGCCCAAAAAGAGGATTAATTTTCAAATGTTGTAAGTACCGGATGTCCAGATGCCCCGCTTTAGTGGGATGTTCCCGTTTTAAGGTGTCACACCCAGGGTGCCAAACGAGACTCTTTTACTTACTCTGCGTTCACTATCTGTCCTTCCCTGTTCAACCTTCTAAGGGCTGTGTCTTAGCAGTAACCAGTCGCAATTTTCACAGAATTTGTTATGCTAAGGCAGATTACCTAAAAAAATTAAAACAGAGATTTTTTATTTGAAGATGAAGATTTTTTTTTATATCGTGTAGTTTCGGAGATATAATATTATTTTTTAAATATTTTTTGGAAAGATAATTTTGATGTATATTACTGCACACAGTACATACTTACTCATAATAAATCGACGCAGGACGAAAACCCTTGCCGATGTGTTGCGCTGGAAGAGTCAAATCAGTTAGCCATGTTGTCACATGACCGAAAAAAAACTGATCCCTGGTTAGCGCTAACTAAATTCATGTTCATGGAAAAAAAATTGTACTAGTTAATGTCGAAGGCTTCGTTCGTCATTTCTCTAATTATCTCACCGCTTTCTGAGAGAAGAGTCTACCCAAAGCGTCTTACTATCTTAAATTATAAAAAATAATACATTATTAATTTCACCAATAGATTAATAATAGTGATTAATTCCATATTTTTGGAAGTGGGAAAGATAAAAAAAAGAAATAGTACAAAGTATTCATAGTGATTCGGTAACTAGTATTCGGAAAGGTTTAATAGTAGTTTACTTTAGTAGTTAAATTAATATACCGACTCTGGATACTTTAGTCCGTGCCATATTTGCTGATTGATATTATCTTTTCACTTTTGTTCTTACATGTACCAAAACCTCAATGTATGTAAAAGTTCACATTAATTTCTTGGCTAAACGCATAGGTGATTCGGGGGCATTTGTGTTTCATTAAGAGGCACTATTGACGCACAGTTTTTTGGTATAGGTTTTGTAAACTCTACGCCGTTACGAAGAAATCATGGTAAGAAAAAGCGTCTAGTTGGCTGCCTCAACAATAGGGTATGTTTTCTCAGCTTGTATTAATAATAATAATAAATTCTTTATTTCAAAGTAGTGGTTACAAAAATAGAAATAACATAGAGTTCAACCATTCGGTGTGAATAGAAGAACCCAAATGATATTAGTTGGTATCTGGTGCTATAGCTAGGTTATCATCTAACCTGTATTTATAACACACAGGACCGTTCCTCATTGCGAGTCTGTCTTATTAAGAAATTTACAGAGGTGGTGTGAAATAAAACAAAATAAATTATAAACTAACATGCAATAAGCACGCACGCAGAACATCGCATGCGCGCGTGACGTGAGTGTTTGTGTGTGTGTGTGTGTGTGTGTGTGTGTGTGTGTATATGTGCGCGCGTGTGTGTGTGTGTGTGTTTGTGTGAATAGGTGAGTGAGTTAGTGCGTGTGTGAGTATATGCGTGAGGGATAGACTTTGCCATCATTTAGAGGATATTATTGGATTATTTAATTTAAATTGACGTGATATATATATATATATAACAGTTAATGTTATTATGATATACGACTCATTGTAACGGGAAGGGATTAGTGGAGGTCAAAAGGTTTTCGGTTTCATCATAGGAAAGACGTTTTAGAATTTTAGTTGTAATAATTTTGCATTGGGATGTGCACAGGGGATATACGTAATGGTTTCTATTTAGTTTATTATACAGGGAAGGACCGAGAAAAAGGTAGTGGCGCTTAGTGAATGATAGCTTAGGCATAGGCACTTTGCAAATCAGATCAATACGCCTTTTACGTATTTGTTGGTATGGAGTAATTGTATGCTGTGAGATGATAATGTTTAGAACAAAAAGTTGCCTCACCGTTAGGACGTCACAGAGACGGTACAGCTCAGAGGTAGAAAATAAAATAGGCCTTTTAGTTGCAACTTTAAGTAGACCTCGTTGTGCTATTTCAAGTGACTTTAAATGAGTTTTGGCAGCTCCTCCCCAACAGATAATGCAGTAACAAATTATAGATTGGGCCAGGGCTAGATAAGTGGTCTTTATGACGTGGGAGGAGCGACATTTCGGATGGATTTAAATATGTACATCAGTTTACGAGTCCTCGATGTTAGGTTATCAATATGAGGTTTATAAGTAAGGTTTTTATCGAGGATTACACCGAGATATTTAATAGTGTCAGCCTGACTTATTTTAAGACAATTACATGGTGAAAGATTTGCGCAGGTATGGGCTTGAATGATTATGGGAGATTTAGGTTTGCTTGCTGTGGTGACAGAGAAGGGAATGAATTTAGTTTTAGTGGTATTGAGCGTAAGGGAGTGCATAGTAAGCCAGTTGTAAGTTGTATTGAAACCACTTTGAGCAATACTTTGAAGTGACGCCCAAGAGTCTGCGTGGAAGAGAAGAACGGTGTCGTCAGCGTAGGTGGTGATAGAGCAATTTTCTAAGGATAGGTCACATAATCCATTAATTATGATTAAAAATAGCGTGGGCCCTAATATGCTGCTCTGGGGCACACCATAATTGATTACCAGTTCATCACTCAAATGAGGACCAATTTTGACTGTCTGGGTTCGACCCGTGAGATATGATTTGAAAAGATCATGTTGGGATCCTCTAACACCAATATGTTGTAATTTTGAGAGCAAGGTAGAGATGCGCACAGTGTCGAACGCTTTCGCTAGGTCTACAAATATTGCAAGTGTTTTTTTATTACGATTCAAGTGGTTAACTATCTTATTTGTTAGACCTAGGACTGCGTCGACTGTGGATTTCTTTCTACGGAAGCCGTATTGGTTGGGAGAGAGTAAGCCGTGCTTTTCAAGGAAGTTAAGTAGTCTATTATTGATGAGTCGTTCCAAAATTTTAGAAAGTGATGTGAGTACAGCAATAGGACGATAGTTGGTTGGACATGATCTATCTCCACTTTTATGAATTGGATGAATTATTGCTCTTTTTAATGCTGTAGGGAAAACACCATCGCGAAAACATAAGTTAAAGATGTGGCTAAGAATAGGAGCTAGAGATGACGCGTATCTTTTAAGTATATGAGGCGAAATGTGATCCCAACCCGTAGCAGCAAATGGTTTAAGAGAGTTAATAGATGTATAGATCTCGTCTGGATCCGTGTCTAGTAGAACGAAGGAAGAAGTTGAATTAGGTACAGTTTTGTAGGGTTGGTCTTGGGCCAACGATGGTTGATTTGTTATTTTATCGGCGAGGGTCTTTCCTATGTTAACGAAAAAAATATTGACGTTATTGCAACAAAGTTTAGAAGAAATTAAGGGTGACAAAAGTTGAGTAGGGACTGATTTAGATTTGGAAGTGTTTGAAATCCTTTTAATAGTTTCCCAGAGTAGTTTACTATTTGAACCAGCTTTTTTAATTTCATCGGTGTCAAATTGTCTTTTTAGTATTTTCAGTAATTTAGTACAAAAGTTTCTATACCGGGTGTAAGTGGTTTTATAGGTGTTGTTGTTTGGATTGTCTTTTGACTGCTTATGTAGACGGTCTCTATTACGTATACATCTCAAAATACCAGGTGTGATCCAAGGTTTTAGGATTTTATATTTTTTTGGAGTGGATTTTGTAACTGTATTTTTAGTAATTATGTCAGACAGATTTTTTATCAATGTATTTACAGCGGCCTCTGGGTCAGAAATTTTATTGAGTTTAAGTAGAGGGTTTTAAAGTTATTATAGTTTACGGTGGATGTTGTAGAATAAGTTGTATTTCGTTTAGGTTTTAAATCGAGTGTAAAAATTACTGGGCAATGATCTGTAGTATAGGTATCCAAGATAATAGTATGAGAAGGAGAACGTGTTCTGAGAATGATATGATCGAGACAGCTATTTTCGCGGGTGGGTAAATCGTGAGCGGGAAGCAAACCGTGAAAAGCTAACCTATTAAGATACTCATGAGCGCGAGGCTCCATGGAGGAAAGGGCTATGTTTATGTTTATATCGCCGGTTAGTACAACCGACTTGTACGTAGCAAGGGGTGGAATAATACGGTCAATTGCTTGTAGGAATTGATCAATATTAATAGTGGATGGAGATCGATATACACACAAAATAGCTGTATGTTTTTCTAATTTTATAAGGAGCCCAGAAGCCGTACCTTGAAGGTCAAGTTCCTCTGATGAATATGAAACATCCGACCTTACATAGACGACTACGCCGTCGCATTGGTTTTGGTGAATGGTAGTTGAGATTGGAGTGTAATGATCCAGTATAGGGAGGATAGAGTTAGATAGGCAAGGAAGCCAGCATTCCGTTAGGACTAAAATGTCACTCTGTAGATTAATACGTGTAAGTAACGTTTGAAAGTTTAAGAAGTTGCGATTAATAGAGCGAATATTTAGCGTCAGTATTTTAAGCTGCCTATTTGCGTCCGTTATTATAGTATGGCACTGTTCTGGGGAGCAAGTTGAGACAGTTGAGAGATTGAAAAGGTCAAGTTTGTTGGCAAGTTCTTCGTTAATAGACATCTTTTTTTACTTTTACTTTACCTTTTTTTTTTTCTTTTTTTTTTTTAATGTAACTAGTTAGGTGTGTTATGGTGGTTTTGAAAAGATTGTATTCGTATTTTAATTCTTCATAAAGCTGTGCCAAAAAGTGTAATAATAAGTACCTGTACATAGATAGATGGATTAAATATTGTTTATTGTTTGTTGTTTTTTGGATTTTTCTATTAAAAATTTGGTTATAGGATTTTATTGTAACTGTGAGGCAAATTGACGGTATAATTGTTTGTGTTGAGTATGTGTGTAGAATGTATGTTGACTTAAAAATAATTTTACATTGGCTTGAATAAGTAACTAATAAAAACAGCGAATGCAACTTAAAATAAAGGTTTGCTAGTCATTGTGAACCAGAATTCTTTAGAGCCAAAAGCTGCGACTCGTCATTAATTTGAAAGTAGGCAGTATTATTGTTTTCTTTTATAAACACTTTTCCGTTTGACGTCCAGCAAAAATTATAGTGGCTTTGTTTAATAAAAGTTCTAGCCAGGTAAAACAGTTTTTTGGCGGCTGGTGTGAGCAGCTCCGCTATGTAAATCGGGGATTTTGGCTCAGGTAGTCCTAGATGGGTATTGTTAAGTTTGTTGTCCCCGTTCTTTTTGTTGAACTCTTTGGCCATAGTGAGAAACCGTGATTTAATCAAGGTACTCGAAAACTCGACGACTAGCGTTGATGACTTTTGTTCTCTTCGTGAGGGGGATCTCGAAACGTCTCGAACATCACTGCGGTTGATTTCAACTTTTAGGAATTTCGATAAATGAAAAATCATCTCATACAAGTGATCCTTGGTCTCCCCATCACATTTTGGAACATTACGTATTTCAATTGACGTTTTGCAGACGTAGCGCTCGAAAGAATAGATTTTTTCTTTCATTGCGGAGATCTCGGTGGCCGTCGACTTGTGTTCTCGTTCCAACTTCGTAATTTGAACTTCCAAACTGGACATTTGATCAGAGATGTAGGTCATAGACTTTTCGATATCTGAATTGGTAGATTCTATGTTCGATGTTTGTCCTTTAATCTCCAAAATATGTTGCTCTAACTTGTCCATTCGTCCATTGAAGCACTATTCTTGAAACTTGGCATGTAGGGAGCACTATTAGCGCACAATTATCTGGCATACAAATCATAACTCTATATACAGCCGTTCGTGATGTGTCTGCCAAGTAGACGTCTAGTTGGCTGCCTCAGTGAGTCGCCTTAATATCTCCTGAAATATTTTTCCTAGCTAATTATATTAGGCACTATTGATACACAGTTATGTGGCATATTTGAAATTACTGAAATCGACCGTGTGAAAGCCAACTATACGGACACAAATAAAACAGTCATGTTGACATCTCAATACAATCCAATGTCTGAATGTTGCTAGTACGCAAAAACCAAATTACCCCATTTTACTTCCAAGTAAAAATTGTTTGTGCTACGGAGGTGTTTTTTTTACTTTGCTCATAAGAGGAATTAAACTTTAATAATGTCTTTGATGTGATAACGATTTTGGTCATACAAGTCTTCTATTCACGGTTAAAAATTCTACCGAGTAAACCTATATATTTTATAACGGTAACACCGCGTCATTTTTTTTTGCATTGAATTAAAAAACGGACTGTATGTAATTAAAAAACAGGTAAATATGTATGCACATGATAAGTTTTGAGATTAGGCTGCTAGACGACGACGCAGCGACCGGAGCGCATAGGCCGTAGAGGGGCGGGGGTGGCGTGAGCGGAGGGTGCCGGTTTATTGGACGTGCCGGTCTATTGAAGTGCAGGATTAGCGAGATTTATTTATTTTATTTATTTATTTCAGGACACAAACAGTAAAAGTGTGTTATACACGAGATTGAGATTATACTATAACTAGACGAAAATCCGGCTTCGCTCGGGTAAAATGTAGACGCAAAATAATATTCCACTATGTTTTTTTATATGGTGACGCCTCTGTATTTATCAACCACCAGTAGATATAAATCTCTTAATACATTCAGATACATAAGCTCACACCTGTATCCCAGAGGGGTAGGCAGAGACCACGGACTGTCACCTGCCACTATCCTAACAAATCACTTTCGCTTCATCGACATCCATTAGTCGCTGCATGTACCCACATCGGTTTCGGGTACTTTTAATCTTGCCCTTTGCTAATACATCCCCTATTTGGTCGAAGTATGTCCAACTGGGGCGTCCCTTACCGGCCCTTCCACTCACATTCGCCCGATATATTTGCTTTGTCAGTCTTTCTTCGTTCATCCTCTCCACATTTCCAAACCAACGCAACATTCCTGTTTTCAATTCTAGTCACTCACTACATCCTCTTTCTCTACATCCTCGGTCTCTGATCACACTATTGCGTATTCTGTCATTCAAAGTAACACCACACATATTTCTTAAGGATCTCATTTGTACTGCACTAATCCTACTTTCATGATTCTTCTGCCATACCCAAATCTCGCTACCATGCTTACATCAGTATTGGAACCCGCACACTATTACGGATAGCCAATCTCGCTCTTTTGGAAATGTTCTGGCTACTCACGAAGGAATGCAAGGCGAAAATCGGATACTTATCATAACTTTGTCATGGGTACCTCATCACAAATTACTAAATGAGCTTCCTTCATAAACTTAACAGCTAGTGAATCTAGTGACGTATGAGACGTAGAATCCACTTGGCTAATCAACTAAAAACAGATCCCTCTCTTTGGCTTTACAGCTTTTAGTTTTGTATTGACCACATGTTTTTCTTCATCATTTTAATTTTTGGTATTTTTCTTATCTAGTGGCTTTTTCATTTCAATAAGTTTATTGGTACCTAACTAAGCAAAACAATAAAGATCAATTTATGACTTTGATTTCCTTTTTCAATTATTTTTCAGACCCTTCCAAAACTCAATGTCAATACTGTCTTCCCGCCAATGAAAAACACCACAGATTACTTACTACACCTTCTCAGTTGGCACAGATTATAATAACCTTCTTGGATGCCACGGTATTCCACACACCATGGAGTTAACAAATTAGATCAAAGTGCCGGTTTAGATTATCTTAGTGTTTAGGAGAGTGCTTTACTTTACACTCTGTTGCAACATTATGCTGAATCGGGCCCATTTTGGGGGCTCAACCTTTAATGTATTTTATTATTATTTTCATGTTGTACAGTTTATTTATTTTTACGCTTTTTATGCTTTCTGTTTTATTTTTTTTATTATTGTACGCACTCTGTGTGTGTGTGTTTTTTTGTTTTTGAGTATCAAATAAATAAATTTTCTTTTTTTCTTTCTTTCTTTCTTTCTTAATTTCTTTCTTTCTTTAGGAGAGTGCTTTTGTAGAAACGTGTACCCGCCACTTGCTTTAGTACGTTTTACGGTATAGTACGGTTTTAGTTGCCTTTCAATTAGAATCAAAATAGAATTGGTTTCTATTGTTCTATCCAGTAACACCTGAGCGCGTTACTATCCTCGTTACTTATCTGTGTATAAACTAAAAAATTAGTGAGAACTTTAGGAGAGTGCGCAAGTGACCCGTGACGGGTGCGTGTTGTTTTCAATAACTCGAATTATCAAACTTACTTATGTGTTCCATTAAAACTGATGACGAAGTGACACTCTACTGGAAGAAATATAAACGTTCACTCGAACGTCTAGTAATGTACTAATGCACTTGCCTCTCTAATTGTATTATAGCACTCTCCTAAACACTAAAACAATGTAAACCGGCCATAACAGTTCACAATGAAAAATTGTGACACTAACACAACAATGATGACATTGACATGTTTACTTAGCAACGCCATTGTTGAATTTAATAATTTTTATATTGATGCTGCTCGATAATACGAATTTTCCGCCCATATGTTGTCGACTCAGATCAACTATTTTTTTACGCTATTTCATTTGGTGTGCATATCGTTCGAGTCTACCGTAGACCCGAACGAAATTATTATATAGATAATGGGATATAATTTGGAAAAAAGATTAGTCACACTTTTGTATTTTAAATTTCAATGGAAATAGTGGGATACACCCCATAGGTTGAAGGTCGGTGCGGGTCACCACTTGGTCAGCACCCACTGTGGGAAAAAATATTTCTTTTTTACAGATCGTTTTTGCAATAAGTGTCAGACTAATACAAATGAATAACAAGTAAACTAATTCAAATGGATTAGGTCAAATGGAAGGGACTAGTGTTTAAGATACAGGCCCGGTTTGGTTTAAGCGAGCGGTCATAACGTGTCTTTGTGTTATTTTTCGTGTTACCAAATTGTGTCTTTGCTTAGCTAACCCCTTAGAGTAAGTAATCTAAGATACTTAAATGTAAACTGCAAGACTTCAACTAAATGATTTATTTGATTTATTTATTATTGTAATCTCTCAAGCAAGGTCAATAGTGAATTTTAAGAGCCGTGCTCCTGAACTTAAGGCATAAATCCAGGGCTAGATAGAATAAATGACAAAAACGTTAATAATACTATTCTATTAGCGATTCCTAATGTAGGTTCCTCTCAACCCCTGGTTCATTTTGAAATCACTTCCGTGAATCACTAAATCAAAGCATTTTCAAAGTCTTCATCAGCATCATCATGATCTCTGATGACGACCTCTGTGGCGTAGCGGTTAGCGCATCTGCTTACCATGCGAGAGGTCCCGGGTTCGATCCCCGGCTGGAGAGAAAAAAAAAACTCCAGGTCTTGGATGTTTTGTGACGTCGCTGTTTCTGGTTCCCACGACACAAGGTATCCTGGTGTGGGGCCAGAAGCAATGTATGTGCCTGTATGTAAATGTTAATGTTTATCATCATTCAGCCACAGGAAGTCCACTGCTGGACATAGGCCTCCTTCATGGATTTCTAAAAAGACCGGTTGGAAGCGGCTTGCATCCAGCGTCTCCCTGCCACTTGTATGAGATCGTCTGTCCATCTTGTGGCTGGTCGTCCTACGCTGCGCTTGCCGATGTGTGGTCTCCATTCAAGAACCTTTCGGCCCCATCGGACATCAGTTCTTCGTGCTATGTGCCCCGCCCACTGCCACTTCAACTTACTCATCCGGTGGGCTATGTCGACGACTTTCGTTTCTCTACAGACCTCATCATTTCTGAATCGGTCTCGTAGAGAAATTCCGAGCATACCCCTTTCCATAGCTCGTTGCGTGACCTTGAGCTTTCTTATGGGGCCCATAGTGAAAGACCACGTTTCAGTGCCATAAGTCATCAGCATCAGTATCACTCATATTCAAAGTAAAGCGAAGTAATTTTCAAATTCGAATGCTTTTATGGAATTCCGCAAAGTACCTAACGCCTGATTCCATGAAATTGATTTGTTGGACTTCCATATTACCTATCCTCCAACGCCTAGGAACCACTGTCTTAAGATCTTGCGTTGTATTTCCACAGTGACGAGCCGGAGACAGGCCACGCGCTGTCCGGCGCCGCCCTACCTCGTTCACGAGAGGCTTTGGCAGCGACAACACAACATGCTTGTGAGTTCATCATTGCATTATCATTATCACACGATAAGTAAAAAATGGTTGAAAACAAATTTGCCTAGAAGTCGACGAGTTTATGTTGAACACGGTGGTGGAGAAATTATACAAAAAATATTTGTCCTCATTGGAAAGGCCATGTTATATTAGTTAGTACATATTGTGAAGATGTTTCTCTAGTTCTAGTGACGTGATGATAGTAAGTGATCTCGTAAAATAATATTGGATAGGTGTCCTTATTAGAAAACGGCTACAAATTTACGATTCAATGAAAAAACTAAATCAAATTTTTAAGACCTTTAAAATCCCGAAAAATATGTTTTATGCTTTATTTTTAATTTTTTCTATCCCCGCATTCTCGTACACTAAGAATCTGCCTGTTAGAAATATTTATTATTATAGACAGTATCATCAAATAAGCTATCTAGCGCCATCTGTAATGTATCTGTGCTTTACCGTCTATAGTAGTAATCTATGGTTTGTTGATAGTCTCTGCACTATCTGTGCCTACGTTTTAGTTACTTTGAAATGAAACCGTCCGTTGTCTTATTACTGCTTTGTCCATTGTCTTGTTGCTACTCATTACAAACAAATCATCATCATCATCAACCCATTATGTCCCCACCGAGGGGCACGGGTCTCTTCCCTGAGGAAGGTATAGGCCATACTCCACCACGGGGGCCAAGTCCGGATTGGTGGAGGCTTGTAAGACTAGTGGCTGGTCTTACTGTCAGAAGTTTTCAAGCCGCCCTAAGGCCTCTGACTTGGCTTAACGACTGCCATCTATCGACGGCAGCCGGCACCAACTGCTTAACGTACCTTGCGAAGCACGGAATCGCTCGGAAAAAATGCCACTAGCGTTAGTCATAGACGGTGACCCATCCATCGACTGAACGCGCCGCACGTTGCTTAACCTTAGTGATCGTTACAAACAAATACGTTGTTTTATTACTGTCATTCTAATGTTAACTATCAGTGGTTTTTGGTATGCACCTTGGCCAAGTGACATCTGTTAACAGAGTGCGTATACTGAGTTTTTTCATTCACTCTCGATAGTGAGAGCGTTTGCGATTTGCATAGGAGTGACAAAGAGACAACTAGATTGCGCGCTTTGTCACTCCTATGCAAATCGCAAACGCTCTCGCTAACGAAAGTGAATGACAAAACTCAGTATACGCACTCAGTAGGTCGTCTAAAACAATGTCACTCCAATGTGCTTAGGAGTTGCAGCGACGCAGTATGATGGGCGAGGCGGCAGGACCGTACCCCGTTGTTTACATGTCGCCCCCACACCTTTCCGCCGCGCCGGCGCCCGCCGCACTCTCGGTATGTATCACCCACCAGCCCCCTTAGTATGATCACAGAATACATAATAGTACAGGTACAGAAGATTCACTCCGCAAAATCAATTAAAGAAAATGGGACTCTAGCAACGTTACAAGTAGGTGCAATTCAGATCGCACGGCGCTAAAAAAGCTACAGTTATATTCACCTACATGTTGCCTCTCTTTCTACCGCGTAACCCGCGCGCGCGTCACTGCTCGCTCGTGCGTTAATCCCTACTTATCAGCCACTCTGGAGTGGCCGCCGCATGTACTTATGCGTTCGATATCTACACGCGGAGATATCGAACGCATAAGTACATGCGGCGACACAGGCCTGGTATGATCTCATCCCACGCGGAGAACTAGAGAACTGGAGAACGAGAATAGGCTATTTGACAGTGTGCAAAACAGTATTATTTAAATCTTATTTCAATCTTAAAACCGCTTAAAGGCATTTTAACTAAAACAAAAGATTATTTATCAAAAAGAACAGGATAAAATTTGATAATTATCTATCTGCAGTCATTTTGTCGAAAACTGCTTGGATTGGCCGATGATGACGACGTCACATCGTATGATGACGTCACAGCTCAGTAAAATGACGTCATTCATGTCGTTCTTACGTTCATTGGTTTTGTTTACTGACCTGTTACGTCATGGCGCTATATTGCCCAAGATAGCGTTTTGGCGGCTTAATTAAAAAGTAATTTTTCGTTTGCTTTTTTTAGAAGTACGTAATACACGAACGAATTTAAAGTCACCATTTTCTGAGGACTCAATGAACACCAAATATGAGATGGTTTTCAAAACCTGTCAAATCGCCTATTGTATTTATTTGGGGCATACTTAAAAATCGCTCGTAGCCTGGGCTGCCTGAGTGATCTTGACCAATCACTAAGGTTAAGCAACATACGGCTCGTTCAGTCCATGGATGGGTCACCGTCCATGACTAACGCTAGCGGCATTTTTTCCGAGCGATTCCGTGCTTCGCAAGGCACGTTAAGCAGTTGGTGCCGGCTGCTGTTGATAGATGGCAGTCGTTAAGCCAAGTCAGAGGCCTTAGGGGCGGCTTGAAAACTTCTGACAGTAAGACCAGCAACTAGTCTTTCAAGCCTCCACCAATCCGGACTTGGCCCCCGTGGTGGAGTATGGCCTATACCTTCCTCAGTTAAGAGACCCGTGCCCCTCGGTGGGGACATAATGGGTTGATGATGATGATGACTTAAATTTAATTTTTCTAACGTTTGCGCAGTTTTTAAGATTGTATACTTAGCGACTGCTCTCGATTTATATAATTAAGTCGTGGTAACCTGTGATTCGGTATTTAAGTGTCTAATTATTATGATAAAATTGTTCTACTGGCTAGTTTTCCTAAAACAATAGGTTTTGAAGAATTCACGCGTGGTTCATACATGTCTTTGGAAGATTTGTTGTTAGATAGCCTACTAAAATGGCCTGTATGGATTGTAGATTTTAAAATAGTTATTCAGTCCGTTTTTGAAATTCTGGATGCAAAAAAAAGTGAACTGCCTGAATCAAAAACCATTTCGAGCTTAGCATGCAAACTACAGTATTTTTAATGTAAGAGATTCTTATCTTATAAGATGAGCCTTATTTTGAGTAAATAATAATATTTAAATGCCCTTCATTTGACCTCTATGGTGACGTCACATGTTAAATCGTCTGCTGTAGTTATTCTGTGAAAATCTACCAATGGTCTGTCATCTTCATCTATCAAACACATCAATATATAGTGCCACCATATTATCTGTTCAGTTGATAGCGACGCTAGTGGAGAATTTAGTAGTAACGTAACATTTAAGAAAGTTACCTAGAAAAATGAGAAAAGTTTAACCCGTCTTTCAATTTTAATGAAAATTATATCTATAAATCTTAGTAAGTGAATAAATAAAACAAAAAATGGGGAACAGGATTTACAATTAATTAGTTAGTTACAATTTTGCCCACCTGAACATATAACTTGGTGGCGCTGTAAACACGATTATTTTCTACACTAAACCACAGACAATCTAGATGGTTTGTCCCATTCACACGCAAATGCAATCGCGAACTATACCTACACACACAGTAAGTAGCATATGACGTCACACCGAATAATATTTACTTTAATTCATTAACAATGATAAATTCGATTAATCACGAAAAAAATGAAATTAGTTTCTTAAAATTACGTCTACTATCAGAATATAAAATAAAATCCAATCATATAAAAAGCTTTGCATCCCCAATTAACCGTGCTACGAATATGTGAATATTTCCTATCATTCATCTTTGTTGACCTATCGAGTCTTGACCGTTGAATTGGTGGTCTATTGAAGTCAATAAATTGATTAAAGGCGTTGGTAGTGGTACCTATTTCATGAACTGATAAGATTAATAAAGAATCTAATAAATAACATTTTTATAGACATTTTTACTTTCCGTATTTTGATTATTTATATCAATGGTTTGTTTACATGACAACAAAGAAATACTTACTGGAATCATAAATATCTTAGGCCTATAACAAGTATAGCAAGATTTTATACGCTTTCAGTTCCCCAATGAACTGGAGCGACGAGATATGGGACCCGGCCTTATACTGCCAGGCGTACCATCTGCACCGATGATTTTGTAAGTATAAAATATACCTATGGTCAATACCTTCCTCAGGGAGGAGACCCGTGCCCGTCGGTGGGGACATAATGGGTTGATGATGAATTGCTCTCCTGTGTCCATAGCAAAATCATCCCAACTGCTCGGATTTTTGTTCAATCTATAATGTATTTTTTGTTTAAATGTTGCAGGAGCGACGGGGAGCACGTGCATCATCACATGCACCACTACCTGCAAATGAACACGCCTCACCTGCGCATTTCTATTGAGCCGTCGGTTATGGTGAGTTTTAGAGTACCTATGATTAGTGTGAGGTTGCAAGTTCGGTTTCCACTGGGGGTAGCCGTACTTCGGTTTGAAGTAAGGAGAGTGGGGACATTCGTACACTTTTCACTTCGAGCCCTATAGCAGAAAAGCAAAACGCTATTTGAAAACAATTTGAGCAATGCTAGATTGCTTATATATTTGCCTACAATATTCCCTTAGACGATTTGTTCATAGAAAGAAGTGTGGCCAAGTTATGACGATTTAAAAAAAAAGAGGAAATCGTACGAATGTACCCCACTTACGTGGTAGCTTAGCGTACACGTGTTGGGGTACCTTTGTACATGGTGGGGTACCTCCGTACATCATTATTAATAATGCTATTTATAGAAAAAAATACGTTTATTGAGATCAAAATTTCACAGAATCAGCCTTGTGTGCGAATATGGTATACAATATGGCATCGCACAGGTTTATGACGTCACTTCCCGGTAAACCAACCAATGAACGTAAGAAAGAATTAATGACAGACGCCATTTTTATTGGTATGTGACGTCATCATAGAATCGGCCAATCCAACGGCCGTTTTCGAATTTTATCAAATTTCATCGTGTTTTTTTACAAATCATAATTGTATTTTTAGTTAAAATGCCTTAAAGCGGTTTTAAGACACATAATTTATACGAATACGTATAAATAGTACTGTTCTTTTTACACTGTCAAATAGCCTATCCTAGGGATGCCATAAAAGGGATTGAATTAAATTGAATAAATACTTCAGTAGGGCTTCCATACATCATAGATGATTACTTTAACGTATTTTGCTGGATATTAATGACGGCAACAGGTGGACGCTTGAAATATTCAAATGTTGTTTAGATAATGTACGGAACCCTACATAATTGGATAGCGACCCCACCATTTTCACTACAGAGCACGTCCGCCGCGCTCTCGGCCGCCAGTATCCAGCGCTATATGATGGTCCGCGCGGCCGAGGCCCGAGGCGCGGGCGGCCGGGGCGCCTCGCGCGCCACCATCGAGCGAAACACCTACCGCCACGCGTACGCGCGCCCCGCGCCCCACCATCAGGACGAGAAGTGCACCATCTGCCTCTCCGTCTTCGAGGTCGAAAGCGATTGCAGGTAAACGGGTTAGATTGCAGACGCTTTGGGCACCACCATCGAGCGGAACTAGTAGCGCTGGGCCTACCTTCGGGACGAGAAGTGCACCATCTGCCTCTCCGTCTTCGAGGTCGAGGGCTATTGCAGGTAAACGGGTTAGATTGCAGACGCTTTGGGCACCACCATCGAGCGGAACTAGTACCGCTGGGCCTACCTTCGGGACGAGAAGTGCACCATCTGCCTCTCCGTCTTCGAAGTCGAGAGCGATTGCAGGTTAACGGGTTAGATTGCAGACGCTTTGCGCACCACCATCAAGCGGAATTCGTACTGTCAGGCGTACGCGCGCCCCGCGCCCCACCATCTGGACGAGAAGTGGACGAGAAATTTAAACTAGCTCTGTCTTATAAAGGGTTAACTAACTTCCTCTTCCTTTTTATGTGAAAGTGGAAGACATTTTTTTGTATTAATCTATAGAAAACTATACTGGTCGAACAATATAGAAATGTAATAATTTTCTTTCTTTTCTTACTTACAATAATTGTTTGTTTAATAAAATGTAAATAATATAAACTGACTCTCAGTCTTCGAGTTAGACAGCGGTTGCTGGTAAACAGGTTAGATTCCAGGCGCAGGGATCAGCGTGTGCCACGATCCCGCAAGACCTTTTTCGGTTCGTTAATATTATTACTCGCTGCAAGCACGCAGGCGTGGGCTTGAGAATCTATGTAAAATTTTAGAAAAGAAAAGGTTTCTGGTTTTCTTTAATGTAGTCTGAGACCATAATATTGATGGAAGCTGATATCTGTATTACAGACCCAGTCTAGCTTAGATAACAGCTGTAACTTCTGAAACCTAAACGAAATGACCATACTGCAATACTTTTGGACATTCAATATACCTAAGAAAAAAAAGTTATGAGACTTTACCGTCCGCTTCAAATGCGAACACGATACAAGTGAACACGTTGAAACTCGTCCGAGCGGCCGGGCCGCGCGACCACGCCGCTGGAAGGAGTGACCGCGCCGCTTTTTAAATAAATCGTCACACACAAATTGCTTGTAATTTCGTGGTGTAGCGGCCGGGCCGCTCGGTCGCGCGGACGCATATAATTGGGTAGTTGACAACATGTCAAATAAGTTACTTTTAAAACGGAATTTTGTATGAAAATACCGGTTTATGACGTCATATTTCAGAGCACTCTTTTTATGTTTCATCTATTTAAAAATTGTAATTACTATTAATTGACTAAAAGAGATACATTTTCCGAAATATTTTGTAATTTTTGTTTTAATTCAGCATACCTAATAATTTATTGTTGATAGTGTCAACTACCGTATTAGAGCCTAACGCAATAGGGTAGTTTCCGGGGTCAAAATAATTTAATTCTATTTAGTCCGTATTTTAGATTATAAAAAAATATTGGATACGTATTTTTTCTTTTTTCGATTAAACAAAAAATAACAAAGATATAGTCCATTGAAGTTACGTGTGACGTCACTCAGTGCTACAAAATGCAGCACTGAGTGACGTCACACGTAACTTCAATGGGCTATATCTTTGTTATTTTTTGTTTAATCGAAAAAAGAAAAAATACGTATCCAATATTTTTTTATAATCTAAAAGACGGACTAATTACATTTTTTAGGAAACTAGCCTATTATGGTGTTTGTGGTGAAATCACATTCACCAAAAAAAACTTGTTCCAATTCGCAGACGGCTGCCATGCATGCATTTATTCCACATGGAATGCGTGGACCAGTGGTTGGGCACCAACAAGCATTGTCCCATCTGCCGGGTCGACATCGAGACTCATCTCAGCAAGGACGCAGCTTTCTAGACGAGGTGAGCCGATCTATCTAACAGCAGCTGGCAAAAATTACTTTGTTACTGATTTTACTAAATTAAGTAAAATAAGTAACAGTAATTTAGCATTCTTCATACAAAAGTAAATTTAAATGACTGCATAAGTAAAAGACGTACATTGCATCTAATTAAGTATTACGAAGGCTCAAGCTTCTATGAAAATGACCTTCTAAGAACCATTACCATATTTAAAGTTAAATAATAATAAACTAAACATTTTTGAAACAATATTCTATTTTTTTCACAGTGTAACAATTTCTTATTACCTAATATCACTTTGTAATAGTATTTATAAGCAGGAATTTTGTCGTTCCACGCTACGACGTATTGGAAGATTGGCTAACTAGATTAACTTGTCGAGTTTTGGCTTAGACTTTTCTTTGAGCAATGGCTCAGATTTATCTTTAAGTTTTGGCTCATCAGGTTGCTTGATTTTCTCTTCCAGCTGCGGTGCATTGATGATAGCTCTCTTTTGCAGCTCCAGGCTCTCTTCCTGCAGAGTTTGCGTCAGCTGCTTCTGGTTCTTGCACGACCTGCACATGACAAGCACTTACTGCCAGTTCTTCATGTATATACCGTCGGTTCAAAGGTACAACTCACTAACTGACATTGTTCTCTCAAAATGCTCTCACAAATGCTTACAAAACTAACATTAATTCGTAAGCACTTTTAATTTGTAAACAAATGGTAGCAAAATCTCATTTTGAGAAAGAATGTCACTTGGTGAGTTTTACCTTTGAACCCACAATACTATTATTACTACTTGATCAAAACTGTTTTGGGAAAGCTTTATATGTTTGGAGTTTGATGATCTATGATTCACGCTGAAGAGTGTCAGGTTTTCAAAGTTTTTGATCATGCAATATTATTGTTTGTGTTATGATTATGACCAACATTTTTACTTTTTTTACAAACATTTAAAAAACCCACATAGATATAATAATTAACCCTATAACAATATTTTAAGTCAAAGGTGTGACTAATGTTGGCTAATGCTAGAAAAGTTGACAAATTCAATGGCAAAATGAATTTAGTTAAGAATAATTTCGTTGGTTTGTTATTATTATTATTATTATTTATGAAATTAAAAGAGAAAAGTAAAACAAGACTAAAAATTAAACATATTACATAGTTCTTAATAAATCATGTTTTGATAGTAAATCTTTTATTTCTTGCAATGCCCTATCCAAACTCCTATGAAAAAGAAAAGCTACCTGCAAGCTTGATCTATTCTTTCACAAATAGCATCTGAAGCAGCAATGTTTCCAGATAGGTATGATATTTCAGCAGCAACTGTTGCAATTTTTTCAGCATAGTCCATGTAACCTGAAACAATTTTCATACAGTATAGTTATTACATGAACCATGTATATCTAAAGCTTTAGCACTGCTGGTTGGGCTTATCTGAAATGTCCAAGGGCCCTAGATAGTCTGATCTGACTAATTTATTTTATTGGTTGGTTTGCTGAGGAAATAGTGTCCATATAGTTGGCTTTCACATGGTCAACAGTAATTTCAAGTATGCCACCGAACTGTGTATCAACAATGCCTTATTAGTGCTACAAGGCACAATTAGTTAGAATAAGTATTTCAGGAGTTATTCAGGCGACTCACTGAGGCAGCCCACTAGACATCTAATTGGCAGACACATCACGAACCTACATAGAGTTATGATTTGTATGCAAGATATTGTGTACTAATAGTGCACCCTACATGCCAAGTTTCCAGAATAGTGCTTCAATACAATAAAAATAAAATAGTTTTAAAACAAAAACATTAGATTAGATTAGAACTCTTTATTGTACACACCAGACAAACAGACAAATACATTGTAAGACTTATATATCTAAGTTTTGCCGTATACAATTGGCGGTCTTATCGCTAAAAGCAACCAAGCAACTGTGCGTTAATAGTGCATCTTAATGAAACACAAATGTCTCCGAATCACCTATGCGTTTAGCCAAGAAATTAATGCGAACTGCGTACGTACTAAACAATAATTTTGGAATCAATTAAAATGAACTCTTATTAAAACGCAATTAGGGTGAAAATTGTTTGCAACAATTATTTGATACCGTCAAGCAGAAAAGTGATTATATAAATAACACTCACAGCCGCGGGTAGTTGGGGTAGTTGAGGGGTTAACATACAAAGTTGTAGCAGAAAATTTAATGAGAACACCATCCTAGTATTAACTTTTCCTATTAACCGTATCCTAAAGTCTGATTTTTTATTCCGTAGAATTCTGACATTTCATAAGTGTTGCTACTGAAAAAGTTCTCCACTGAAAAAGGGACAAATTTGACCCATTTGAGGGCAATAAAAACTAAAATGATACATATTTTTTATCTTTTACCTACAAAAAAGTTAATCTTAATATTTACTTACTCAAGTGACCTAATACAAAAATAACAAATATTTCAATATCACGAACAATATATCGAATTAACTTTAATTACTTTATTTTATTCTTTAGCTGGCATCACTGTCTACTAATTCAAGGTTTCGTAAACCTTTTATGAAAAGTGAAGTACGCCGCTGTTAGCTCTCTTAATAATTCATGTCAGCGATGATGATGATGATGAAGATAGTGATATTAGTATTAATTATGATTAGATATTTGAATAAAAATAGGTTTTCTTTATTTGTACTTTTTTACTGTTTGTGTGGTGAAAAGGGACACAATACGCTACTTGCCTCGTATCAGATTTGACGCGATAAATGGATATTTCCTGTAGTATCTAACGTAAGAAACCGAAATATATTGACTTTGCTAAGTAAATATGCAGGATGGCTGCAAAATTTGCAAATAAAAAAAATATTTTTCGCTTATAGATCGGAACGGTGAAAACACTATCCGCCATCTTGAAAGCACCTTTGGTTGTAAACAAACATCTGTCAGTAGTGCGTGCGTAGGTTCTATTGTGACTCATACTTCTTTCGTGGCACGAACTCTACCTATGTTGAATGTCAAACTTTGTTTACAAACGTAGAGGACTTCAAACCACAGACAAAAATGGCGGACCGCGTTTTTGGCTGTTTAGCAAAGCAACGTTTTAAAATCACGATTTGGTTGCTTTTAAGTCCTCAAAAAATATACTAAAATATTTTATGGTCTAATGGAAGAAATATTTAGCATTTAAGACATACTTGAAAAAAGAGTCAAGTAGCGGATTGTCACTCTCCTTAAATTCTATTTTAATTTGGAGCCCCACACTTTATAAAATGGATACATTCACTAACAAATTAAATGTGTAGACTCAGATGTTCACACTCGTATTGAAATTGAAAAATGTGCCCGGCCAAAACAAGTTTCTAATCTCTGACATGTCAAAAAATGATAACTGTCAGAATTCTACGGAATTAAAAATCAGACTTTAGTATCAATTTTTGATTCATTTTCATTTTCACTAACTGCAGCTGTTAGTGAAAATGAAAATGAAATGAAAATAGCCTTTATTTGCCAATAATCTTAAATAGTAAAATATTGATTAACATGCATTAAATTATATTGTATGAATTTATTCTATTATGTCCTATGTTTATTTAAAAAGAATGAGTAATTGAAATATAATTATATAAAAATTAGTTTGAATATTATACAGTGTATCCCTGGATAAAGTGCAATCCCGAAAGGGGATGAAACTAGACCATGAATCATTGACTAGAAAAATATAAAAAAAAAATATAAAAAATTATTGTAGGATTTATTGGTATTTTAAGATTTTCATGTTTCATTAAGGACTCTATGTACAAAAGTATTGATTTCTTCCAAAATAATGGGTCTATTTCTTTGAAATAAAAAAAAACAGTATGCCTAATACCTGGCGATGACCATGAAATAATAAATAGTCCGCAAAAAAGTAACTATCTTGTTTAAAAAAATGTATTTTTATGAAAAAAATGATTTTTTTAGACGTTTATTTTAAAAAAACTTCAAATTACTAAAAAAATGTGCCCTATAACTATGTAATTTTATAGCTTACTTTTATTCTTTACCATTTTAGCTTCCAAATAAAAAAAAACAATGTTCTAACTAAAAAAACACGCTATCTACGAACTTTTAAAGTGGAGCCTAATCGTGTTACCGTGCAGGTAGAGACCGTTTTTTCCATTGTTTCCGTCCTACTCTGTGCCCTTCGGCAGTCGCAGTCCTTTTGTTCTACACTCAGGTAGAGGGAAGGCGAGGGGAGGGGAGGCAGGGGGTTCGAAACAGGACTTACAGTCGCTCCGATATTCTCGCCGCTGCTACTACTGTTCTCGTTCTCGCATTGTGTTCTCGTTGATTTGTTATTAAGTTTTTGTTACATTGTTGACTGTTACGTTTTCTACTGTTCGTTACGTTTGGACTGTTCCTGTTCTGCTGTTAAGTGTTGACGAAATGCCGCGATTGACAGAGTTCTCACCTCGAGAAATAGCCGACATGCATTATTATTATGGCATGTCACATGGTCGCACAACAGTCGCTCGGACTGCATACATAAATGCTTTCCCGGGCAGACTCATACCCTCAGCTCGAAATTTTCAAGAGATTCATAGGAGGCTCTCCAACATTGGACTTGGTTTGGCACGAGATCGCCGTGAGCATCCAGCTGTCGTTATTGACAATGCGATAGAAGAGGCCATTTTAAACGATCTGTTTGCTGACCCTACAACAAGCATAAGACGATTAGCGTTGCGTCATGGCATATCGAAGACGTCTGTCTGGCGAATTTTGAAAAAGGAGGGATTGCATCCTTTCCATTACCAACGAGTACAACATTTACACGAAAATGTAGATAATCGTCCAAGATGCGTAATGTCGACGTGGATTCTAAGAAAAATTAGAGCTGACCCAAATTTTCCCAAACGCATTTTTTGGATGGACGAAGCGACATTTACCCGAGACGGCATTACAAACTGCAGAAATTTGCACCAGTGGTCTCACGAAAATCCACGATTGAAGCGGGCATCTACTTTTCAAGTAAAATTTTCAATAAACGTATGGGCAGTCTTAATCGACGACATTTTAATTGGTCCAGTCATTTTACCCAGAACCCTAAATGCTGAACGTTTTTTAGAATTACTACAAAATTTACCCATGTTGATGGAAGATGTTCCCCTGGCTACGAGACGGCGTGGGCGTATGTATCTCCAAATGGATGGATGTCCTGCACATTATGGGCGGGAGGTGCGGCGATTTTTGAAGGAAAATTACCCGAACCGGTGGATTGGCCGAGGAGGGCCAGTAGACTGGCCAGCGCGTTCACCTGATCTGACACCCCTAGATTATTTTTTATGGGGTGTCATGAAGCAAAGAGTATACAGCACGCCAATAAATACCGAGGCACAGTTGCACGACCGAATAATTCAGTGCGCAAATGACATTAAAAATGATCCAGG
The DNA here is from genome assembly GCA_947310845.1 of Yponomeuta plumbellus. Classification (NCBI taxonomy): domain Eukaryota; kingdom Metazoa; phylum Arthropoda; class Insecta; order Lepidoptera; family Yponomeutidae; genus Yponomeuta; species Yponomeuta plumbellus. The sequence goes on along the minus strand of OX371209.1, from coordinate 8,872,608 downwards.
AATGATTCGCAGAGCCACTAACCAAATTAATATTCGTGCAGTAATGTGCTTGCAAAATCGAGGAGGCCATTTTGAACATTTAATGCATTAAATAAAAATGCAAAATTGTAAATTACGGATAATTTTATTAATAAAGTTATTGTGCTTAAAGTCTGACTTTTATTACCTACTAAAATGTAAATAACTCCTACCTAGCCAATTTTTTAGTTAGAACATTGTTTTTTTTTTTATTTGGAAGCTAAAATGGTAAAGAATAAAAGTAAGCTATAAAATTACATAGTTATAGGGCAACTTTTTTTAGTAATTTGAAGTTTTTTAAAATAAACGTCTAAAAAAATCATTTTATTCATAAAAATACATTTTTTTTTCCCAAGATAGTTACTTTTTTGCGGACTATTTATTATTTCATGGTCATCGCCAGGTATTAGGCATACTGTTTTTTTTTATTTCAAAGAAATAGACCCATTATTTTGGAAGAAATCAATACTTTTGTACATAGAGTCCTTAATGAAACATGAAAATCTTAAAATACCAATAAATCCTACAATAATTTTTTATATTTTTTTTTTATATTTTTCTAGTCAATGATTCATGGTCTAGTTTCATCCCCTTTCGGGATTGCACTTTATCCAGGGACACACTGTATAAATTAATTTTGATTTTATTACAATGTCATTTCAATTAAAAAATATAATTTATTAATTGGCTGCCCATTTCTGAGCAAAGGCCTCCCCCAGAATTTCCCACTCTACTCTTCGTGACGTTTTTCTTGGCCATGTGGGTCCTGCTTCTTTTTCTATATAATCAGACCATCGCCGGTTAGGTCTTCCCTTGTTTCTTTTTCCATCTCTTGGATACCATTCGGTTGTGCGTTTTGTCCATCTGTCATCTTTCATCCTCATAATGTGTCCTGCCCAACGCCATTTTTGTTTCTGGATAAATTCTGCACAATCTATTATCTTTGTTTCGTTTCTGATAATTTCATTCCTAATTTTGTCGCTTCTTTTAATATTTATCATGCTTCTTTCGATTGCCCTCTGGCAGACTTTTAGTTTCCTTATGTGCTGCTTGTTTAGGGACCATGTTTGACATCCATAGGTTAAGCAAGGTAAGAGAACAGTGTCGGCAATTTTCTTTTTGAGTTCTATTGGTATCTCTTTGTTTTTGAAAATACCTTTTAGGATCCAGTATCGGTTCCAGGTCTTAGTTATTCTTCGATCAATTTCTTGTGTGGTTTTATTATTGAATGATATATGTTGGCCAAGGTAGATGTACTCTTTAACATACTCAATTGTACTTCCGTCTATAGTTATCGGTGATTCTTCTGAGTTAGTCATTATTTTGGTTTTCTGTTCGTTTATTTCCAGTCCTACTTTCTTACTTTCTATTTTCAGGCTCTTTAGCATTTCTGTCATTTCTGCTGCTGTTTCGCTGAATAGTAGTATGTCGTCCGCAAACCTTAGGTGACTGAGTAGTTTTCCGTTAATGTTGATTCCCATTTGGTGCCAATCGATTTTATTCATTACACTTTCTAGGATCGATATGAATAGTTTTGCTGAAATAGGGTCTCCTTGACGTACACCTTTTTCTATATTGAAGTTATTTCCTGTGCGCTCTAGTTTTATTGCCGCTGTGCTATTGTGGTATATACTTTTTAATATTTCAATGTAAGATTTTTCTATTCCTTGTTCATTGAGGGCTCTCCATATGGCGTCATGTTGTACTGAGTCGATAGCTTTTTTGTAATCTATGAAGCAAAGATATAGATTTTTGTTGAACTCGGTGTATTTCTCTATTACTTGGTTTGTCGTGTGTAGGTGGTCTATTGTTGAAAAACCACTTCTAAATCCAGCCTGCTCTAGTGCCTGATTTTCGTCTATCTTTTTAGTTATTCTGTCTAGTATGATTTTTGCAAAGATTTTATAGATGTTAGACATGAGACTAATTGGTCTATAGTTGCCAATGTCTTTTTTGTCACCTTTCTTGTAAAGTATCGTTATCTCTGAATGAGCCCATTGTTTTGGTACTTCTTTGTGATTTATTATATGGTTAAATAGTACTGTCAGCTTTGGGGTTAATAGATCTTTGATAGCTTTTATGATTTCGTTGGATATTCCATCTTTTCCGGGACATTTGTCACTTTGCAAGCTTTTTATTGCTTTTAACACTTCATCAGTTAGTATTGTTGGTATTTCTTCACTATTTCTGAATATTTGTTGGTTAAATTCATCTTCTTTTATGTCTCTTTCTTGTGCGTAAAGCTCTCTGTAGAATTTTGTTGCAGCCTCGATTAGATCTTTCCGGTTCTTTATTTCAGTGCCTTCTTTGTTGTACAGTTTGTGTATCCACTTTTTGGGGTACTTTAAGTGTTTTTCTCCTTTTTTTAGTCCGCCAGTTTGCAAAATTGAGTTTTTATACATATTCGTTTTGTATTTCTTAATATCTATTTTCATCGCCTTCTTCGCACTTCGGAATAATTCTGTAAGCTTTGTTTTTTGGTCTTTGGTCTTTCCATCCGTGTTTTTCAGTTTGTTTCTCTCTTCTAGAAGTTTTAGTGTTTTTTCTGTGAAGATATTTGATTTTTTGGTCAGTTTTGTTTCTTTTGTTATCTGTTCTACAGTTTTTTGGAGTGTTGTTTCGAATTTATCATATTGTCTCTGTATGAGTTCGTGTGTGCATTCTGCTTTTTCATTGGTGTTTGTTTCGTAAATATCTCTTAGCCTTTGGTACGCTTCATGTGGTACATTTCTTGTCATCGGCATTTCGTATTTTGTTCTTTTAGTCCTCGGATTTTCCAGCCATATTTCGCAGCGTACGAGCCTATGGTCGGTATTGAACTTAGAATGTGCTAGGACTTCAGTGGTTTTAAGCCGTTTCATTTTGTTGGCGAGAATGAAGTCTATTTCGTTTTTACTTTCACACGAAGAGATCCAAGTCCATCTCTTTTTGTCTTTGTGCATAAAGTAAGTATTTGTTATATGCAATCCGTTTTGTAGGGCCATATTAAATAGTAGCTTTCCTCTCTCATTTCGTTCTCCGTAGTAATGCTTTCCCATTACTCTTTCTTCTCCTGGTTCTCTTTTTCCAACTTTAGCAGTAAAGTCACCAATGAGATATATTTCCTTGTATGATGATTGGATAGCTTTTTCTATGTCTATGTAGAAAAGTTCAATTTCTTCTTGGGATTTGTCTTTGGTAGGGGCGTATGCCTGCATGACGGAAATTTTTCGGGTTTCTGATATTTTCATGTTTAGTGTGGCTACTCTATTTGATCCGGAGTGGATGTCTTCTATGTAGTTTTTCCATTTTTTCTTTATTGCGAAGCCAATTCCATGTTGACCATTGTTTTCTCCTGTATAGTAGAGTATGTATCCTTCCCGTTCTTCTATATCTTCACCAGGTATTCTTACTTCTGATAGACCCATTATATCCCATTTTATGTCTTGTAGTGCATGTTCGAATTCTATTACTCTGCTTTCTGTTCTGAGCGATCGAATGTTAAGGGCGCATATTGAGATAGTTTCCTTTCTTGGGGGGTGTTGGTCATTTTCTTCCGCGGGGACCAGCCGTATTGGAAGAGTTTTTTTCTGGGTTCTTGTTTTGTTTATTTTGTTCTTGTTTTCAGGGGGAGGTGTCGCTGTCTGCTACAATGTGTTTTGTTTTTTTGTTGAGTCCATATAAGATCCAGCACGGAGGACTTCAAAAGCGTTAGTCTTATTCATTTTTGCTTGTTGCTCCTTAGGTTGTTCTTCTGTTTGTTTATTTGGGTTCTTTGGAGATAATGGCCTTTTTGTGCCACGGCTTTTACCAGGTAGTGTGGTTGGTGACTCTAGTTCTGTATATTGTTTATTTTCTTTATTTTCCTCTCTTTTACTATTAGTTTATCGTATTTTATGAATGCATCGTTTCCTTTCTCCTTTTCTATTTTTACTGTCTGTCTAAGCTGTTTTCTTATTTCAAGTATTTCCTTAGGATAGTCTTCATACACTGTGATATTTTTCATTAGACGCCTTTTCTTTAAAATCTCAATTTCTGTGTGTTTGTTGACCAAGCGCATGAGCGTAGGTCTGGTTGTGTCGCCTTTTCCTATTCTCCGTGCGAAATCTATGTCACTTTTTGTGATGTCCATGTTTGCATTGGTTTTTAAAGCATCAATGACCTTATCCAGTAGGTTTTCTGGTTTTTCTTCATGTATTCCATACAGAATGATGTTATTTTCTTTAATCGTTCTTGTTTGGGCTTTTACCTTGTTTTCCAGGTCGTTCAGTTGGGGTTTTAGCACTTGGTTTTCTGATTCTAGGTCGCTCATTCGTCTGCCATACGTTTCTTCCATCAGACATTTTATGTTAGCGGTTATTACTTCAGTTTGCTTGTGCATTTTAGCATCCAACTTTTCGAAAAGGAGCTGCATTTGTGTGTCCATTTTTCAGGTTGTTTTTACGGCAACACTGGTTTTTTTTTTATGGATTGGTAAGAAATGAAATATTTATATGGCAACACTGTTTAATCTGTGTCGTATCGATGTCACTGACAGTAGTGACAGTGACACTGACTTGTAGTTCTTGTGAAATTAGGGTTGTTTAAATTTTAAGTTTTTATCAGTTTACCTTCACTTTAGAAAAAAACAATTAAGCCAGAACTTATTTCACTGTTTCTCCGCCGTTTTGCACAGTATTTCGCCAAGTTTCAATCTTTTTCACAGCCACTAGATGTTTTTCTGGATGTTTCACTCTCTAATGTTGTTATTTAACGTGTTTTGGTTTTTTGTTTCGAGGACGTAACGATCGCGATGTTTTCGGTTTGACGGTTTTGACAGAACTCGCCGAATCGAATTAACTTTAATTACTTTATTTTATTCTTTAGCTGGCATCACTGTCTACTAATTCAAGGTTTCGTAAACCATTTATGAAAAGTGAAGTACGCCGCTGTTAGCTCTCTTAATAATTAATGTCAGCGATGATGATGATGATGAAGATAGTGATATTAGTATTAATTATGATTAGATATTTTAATAAAAATAGGTTTTCTTTATTTTTACTTTTTTACTGTTTGTGTGGTGAAAAGGGACACAATACGCTACTTGCCTCGTATCAGATTTGACGCGATAAATGGATATTTCCTGTAGTATCTAACGTAAGAAACCGAAATATATTGACTTTGCTAAGTAAATATGCAGGATGGCTGCAAAATTTGCAAATAAAAAAAATATTTTTCGCTTATAGATCGGAACGGTTAACACTACCCGCCATCTTGAAAGCACCTTTGGTTGTAAACAAACATCTGTCAGTCGTGCGTGCGTAGGTTCTATTGTGACTCATACTTCTTTCGTGGCACGAACTCTACCTATGTTGAATGTCAAACTTTGTTTACAAACGTAGAGGACTTCAAACCACAGACAAAAATGGCGGACCGCGTTTTTGGCTGTTTAGCAAAGCAACGTTTTAAAATAACGTTATGGTTGCTTTTAAGTCCTCAAAAAATATACTAAAATATTTTTTGGTCTAATGGAAGAGATATTTAGCATTTAAGACATACTTGAAAAAAGAGTCAAGTAGCGGATTGTCACTCTCCGTAAATTCTCTTTTAATTTGGAGCTACACACTTTATAAAATGGATACATTCACTAACAAATTAAATGTGTAGACTCAGATGTTCACACTCATATTGAAATTGAAAAATGTGCCCGGCCAAAACAAGTTTCTAATCTCTGACATGTCAAAAAATGATAACTGGCAGAATTCTGCGGAATTAAAAATCAGACTTTAGTATCAATTTTTGATTCAGAAAGCTGCAGTTAGTACTGTATTTTATTAAAAATAATGTATGAAAAACTTACTAAATAAAGTTCTCAAGTTATACTTGAGGTCATCGAGTGAGCCGCGCACTGCAACCAACTGGTCCCAATGGTGTGGTGGAGTGCCCTCTTCACCCCACTCCATGGCTTGCTGCACCAAGCTAATCTCTTTGCCCAAGGTATCGCGCAACCTAGCAATGAGAATGAACTTTGGTATTGTATGGCAGTGCTTTAAAGGGTCATTGGTGTCTTTCTATGGTTATTCACCAGAGGCCTGGCCCTGAAAACCCATGGCCTTCCACACTGTATACTACTGAACCCAATTTCATTGGGTGTACAGGCAGGCCTCTCCCCTACCTACCTACCAACCTACACCAATGCTTAGGATTATAAAACAAACGAAGAACTCCACAGACTCTTTCCCAAGACATTGGTGGAACCAATGTAGAACCGACCAATTAAATCACCTTCATAGAGTTGTGGGGTTGAATCATGACATGACCTGTACCAATTACTTTATTTTCTAAGCGCTCACTCAAATCTTAACAGCAATATCACTCACAAACGGCGAAGGACAGTACGGTAACCAGAGTGCCCAAGGTGTGCGCTACCTCTGCTTCTTATACAGTGTGGCCCTGGATAAAGTGCAATCCCGAAAGGGGATAAAACTAGACCATGAATCATTGACTAGAAAAATATTTAAAAAAAATATAAAAAATTATTGTAGGATTTATTGGTATTTTAAGATTTTCATGTTTCATTAAGGACTCCATGTACAAAAGTATTGATTTCTTCCAAAATAATGGGTCTATTTCTTTGAAATAAAAAAAAAACAGTATGCCTAATACCTGGCGATGACCATGAAATAATAAATAGTCTGCAAAAAAGTAACTATCTTGGGTAAAAAAATGTATTTTTATGAAAAAAATGATTTTTTTAGACGTTTATTTTAAAAAACTTCAAATTACTAAAAAAATGTGCCCTATAACTATGTAATTTTATAGCTTACTTTTATTCTTTACCATTTTAGCTTCCAAATAAAAAAAAAAGCAATGTTCTAACTAAAAAAACACGCTATCTACGAACTTTTAAAGTGGAGCCTAATCGTGTTACCGTGCAGGTAGAGACCGTTTTTTCCATTGTTTCCGTCCTACTCTGTGCCCTTCGGCAGTCGCAGTTCTTTTGTTCTACACTCAGGTAGAGGGAAGGCGAGGGGAGGGGAGGCAGGGGGTTCGAAACAGGACTTACAGTCGCTCCGATATTCTCGCCGCTGCTACTACTGTTCTCGTTCTCGCATTGTGTTCTCGTTGATTTGTTATTAAGTTTTTGTTACATTGTTGACTGTTACGTTTTCTACTGTTCGTTACGTTTGGACTGTTCCTGTTCTGCTGTTAAGTGTTGACGAAATGCCGCGATTGACAGAGTTCTCACCTCGAGAAATAGCCGACATGCATTATTATTATGGCATGTCACATGGTCGCACAACAGTCGCTCGGACTGCATACATAAATGCTTTCCCGGGCAGACTCATACCCTCAGCTCGAAATTTTCAAGAGATTCATAGGAGGCTCTCCAACATTGGACTTGGTTTGGCACGAGATCGCCGTGAGCATCCAGCTGTCGTTATTGACAATGCGATAGAAGAGGCCATTTTAAACGATCTGTTTGCTGACCCTACAACAAGCATAAGACGATTAGCGTTGCGTCATGGCATATCGAAGACGTCTGTCTGGCGAATTTTGAAAAAGGAGGGATTGCATCCTTTCCATTACCAACGAGTACAACATTTACACGAAAATGTAGATAATCGTCCAAGATGCGTAATGTCGACGTGGATTCTAAGAAAAATTAGAGCTGACCCAAATTTTCCCAAAGGCATTTTTTGGATGGACGAAGCGACATTTACCCGAGACGGCATTACAAACTGCAGAAATTTGCACCAGTGGTCTCACGAAAATCCACGATTGAAGCGGGCATCTACTTTTCAAGTAAAATTTTCAATAAACGTATGGGCAGTCTTAATCGACGACATTTTAATTGGTCCAGTCATTTTACCCAGAACCCTAAATGCTGAACGTTTTTTAGAATTACTACAAAATTTACCCATGTTGATGGAAGATGTTCCCCTGGCTACGAGACGGCGTGGGCGTATGTATCTCCAAATGGATGGATGTCCTGCACATTATGGGCGGGAGGTGCGGCGATTTTTGAAGGAAAATTACCCGAACCGGTGGATTGGCCGAGGAGGGCCAGTAGGCTGGCCAGCGCGTTCACCTGATCTGACACCCCTAGATTATTTTTTATGGGGTGTCATGAAGCAAAGAGTATACAGCACGCCAATAAATACCGAGGCACAGTTGCACGACCGAATAATTCAGTGCGCAAATGACATTAAAAATGATCCAGGAATGATTCGCAGAGCCACTAAGCAAATTAATATTCGTGCAGTAATGTGCTTGCAAAATCGAGGAGGCCATTTTGAACATTTAATGCATTAAATAAAAATGCAAAATTGTAAATTACGGATAATTTTATTAATAAAGTTATTGTGATTAAAGTCTGACTTTTATTACCTACTAAAATGTAAATAACTCCTAGCCATTTTTTTAGTTAGAACATTGTTATTTTTTTATTTGGAAGCTAAAATGGTAAAGAATAAAAGTAAGCTATAAAATGACATAGTTATAGGGCACATTTTTTTAGTAATTTGAAGTTTTTTAAAATAAACGTCTAAAAAAATCATTTTTTTCATAAAAATACATTTTTTTACCCAAGATAGTTACTTTTTTGCAGACTATTTATTATTTCATGGTCATCGCCAGGTATTAGGCATACTGTTTTTTTTTATTTCAAAGAAATAGACCCATTATTTTGGAAGAAATCAATACTTTTGTACATAGAGTCCTTAATGAAACATGAAAATCTTAAAATACCAATAAATCCTACAATAATTTTTTAATTTTTTTTTAATATTTTTCTAGTCAATGATTCATGGTCTAGTTTCATCCCCTTTCGGGATTGCACTTTATCCAGGGCCACACTGTATAATAGAGAAAATCAAACGTACCTATTTAGAGAACTATCAATACACAGAAAAAGTAATTAGTTATAACCTCTCACTGGTATCTTGTATCGCCACCAATGTAACGGTGAGCAGCTGCGTGGCGGCGTTCACGTTGACCGTGGTCGCCTGCCGTATCAGGAACTCGTGGCCTAAGTTCTCGTCACTCCAGGAGAAGGGGTCCTCCTTTTCGGCATCACAGAATGCAGCGGAAAGAAAACTAAGAGACACCGGCGCGATCCGTGATACAGCTGCTACGGACCTCCTCTGTGTTCTGCAAGCTGTTTTGAGGGCGTGATATAATCTACTCCTGAACATTTCGTTTCGGGAAGAGGAGGTATCGTCACTATCGTCAGTTTTGTTATTCTAAGGTTATTTCATTGCTTAGTCCGCGAAGAATTTGTGCACAAATAAAAAAAATTATGCTCAATTGCTGATGTTATGACAGTTTTTTTTTACTTTATTCAAAAATAAGTGTCCCATGGATTCCGTTTTCAGCCATCATGGCGTATAGTTCAATTTTTTGTAACAAATGTTTTCCGAACATCCGTTAGGGCTAAAGTTTCGTACAGGCCCTGTAAAAATAAATATATAATAATAAAAATATAAGTATCCCATCCCATCCACACTATGTCGATGGCCGGCCGTATAACGGTCGCTAGTCGCAGCCGCGACTGAAACAAACTCATAGAAATGTACGTAGCAAGCCACGGGGTTGACGCCCCGCCGTTCGCGCCGCGCGATTTTTCGCGCGGGCGATTTCCCCGTGGCCAGGCGGTAAATGCGTTTTCCGCACACGCTTTTTCGCTCGCAATGCTTCAAATTACATAGTAGGTATAGTCTGACAAGCGAGTCCTGCAAAGGTAGTATGAGGACGCGAGTCACGCGCGACAACGTCAAAAGTCGACAGAATTTGACAGTTAATGTACTGGAAAGTCACGCCTTTTGACGTTGTCGCGCGCGACTCGCGTCCTCGTACTACCTTTGCTGCAAAGGTAGTATGAGGACGTGAGTCGCGCGCGACAACGTCAAAAGTTGCGAGAATTTGACAGTTAATGTACTGGAAAGTCGCGACTTTTGACGTTGTCGCGCGCGACTCGCGTCCTCATACTACCTTTGCTGGGACGCGATTTATTTCGAATTCTTCATGTGGCCACACTCTGACTGCCAAACTATAGCTATTTCAGCTGCAAGTAGAACGCAGTGATTATATCATAGAGTTTAGTAACTATTGGGATTATATTCTGTGGCTGCAAGTAGTACAGCCCAATCATTTTGATACTCGTCCCAGATTTAAGCAAGAAAAAAACTTTTGTTTCTATTCAACATAATTTTACCAATGTTTTAGTATGTACATACGAGTAATAATGTTTTAAAGCAAACATGAATTATTTCTTGTTGTTAGGTCTGTCGGATGACGAAAATGTTAAACGTCAGATCGAAGACTTAGTCAAAGAACTCAAAGATGTTGAGAAAAAGATATGAATCAGATTTCGATTATGGTTCAGCATTAATAAATGTTTATAAGTTTATGTGGTGCATCTTTACTATCCCTGTTTTTGGTGGAGTGGAAATGTTGGTTTTGATGTAGTTAATGTTTTCATTTTGTTTATATTTATTTATGTTTGGACAAAGTTCATTGGAGACTCTAAACTAATTAAACAAATAATCAAGTTAAGCAAAAGTATCAAGATGGTTTATTCAGACGATATGCAGGGTTATCAACTAAAATATTTTTAAATTTCCCGCCAAAAGCTTGAGCCACGACTCACTTGTCGCACTCTGCGCTAGGCTCAGTCACCCACCACCGGATATAAGAATCTGTATTCCGCATTAGGAAAACGAATGTATGCGGCCAGCCTAATAATGTTTAAACATACGTTTTTACACCACATGACTTTTCGGGTGGACAAGAGCAAGAGCGGCTTCAGCGTTGCCAGAATGTTACAAAAGTAACATTTTACGTTACTTTTGGCCCTCCATGTTACACGACCTAATATGTTACTTTTGTGTTACTTCATCTCCATTAATTTAGTATGATGGCAGTGGCGGCGTAGAGGGGGGGCGGTGGGGGCGGTCCGCCCCGGGTGCCAAGCACCAAGGGTGACAACGTGGTGACAGCTCACTCCAGAAGAGCTGCAGAGAGCTATGTTAGAATGTCTAGATAGATTTTACGGAGATCTAGAACTACAGAGCAATGGATGACATTCTCAAGACATTTGGCGTTGTTCAGCCTAAAACTCTGCTAACGTCAACAAAAGAAGAGCTTCGGGATATAGTTCCAAATCTTACGAAAGTTTATGACGAATTTACTGCGAAAGAAATGATTTTGTATATTTTACGTCTGATGAGGCGCCACTTGGAAGCCGCCAGCATTTCTTTCCAAGAAGCGGTCCAGAATCGTAGCCTGGGCTGCCTGAGTGATCTTAAACGACCACTAAGACAAAGACAAAGAATTTTATTTGTAAAACATGGGTAATCATCTGATGGTATGGTGGATGGTATGATGAACAGTAGTCATTAGGGAGTCCAGCATGTTTTGCCATTTGAGGCGTACAAATATTGAAAATTTTAAAAACATTACAATCATGCAGTTACCTTACAATGAATAATACAAAATGTCACTTCAAGTACTAAGTAGTTATAGTAATAGTATCATCATCATTATTGTCAAAACATAATAATTAAATGTCTTCTCTTTTATTAGAAATAGTTTAAACTGAATGTAAATTTAACCATTTTTACTATCAATAAAGATTTATTATTATTATTATTATTATTATTATTATATAAATTAAATTATAGTATAAAGATATAAAGGTATGAGCAAAAAATTTAAATGTCATGTTAACTAAATTAAATACAAAATGTCAAATTGCTGTGTCACGGCAGAGCCACATAATCTATAATAATTATTTTTATTAATTAACATTTTTTATACAATAATAATTTTAGTTTGAGTTTGAAAGAGGCAAAGTCCAACTCTCGAATGTCTCTGGGTAACTTAATGTAAAAAAAATAAAACTTATTGTTAAGGTTAAACAACACACGGCGCGTTCAGTCCATGGATGGGTCACTGCCTATGACTAACGCTGGTGGCATTTTTCCGTGCGTTTCCGTGCTTCGCGAGGCACGTTAAGCAGTTGGAGCCGGCTGCCGTCGATAGATGGCAGTCGTTGAGCCAAGTCAGAAGCCTTAGGGTGGCTTGAAGACTTCTGATAGTAAGACCAGCTACTAATCTTACAAGCCTCCACCAATCCGGGCACCACTTGGCCCCCATGGCAGATTATGGCCTATACCTTCCTCAGGGAAGAGACCCGTGCCCCGGTGGGGACATAATGGGCTGATGGTGAAGCGGTCCAGTGGACTACCTTGGAGCTTCTGTAATTCATTATAATACAGGGAATAAAGTCGTAGGACTTCGGAAAAATTAGGAGAAAGCTAGATTTTTGCATGAAACTTCATTTTGTGGTTCTAAACCATATCTCAAAAGTCCGCATCGATACATGTGCCGCCAAAAATGATAGAAAAGTTGGGGTCAAAGGTCACGATAAACAGTTTTTTGCGAATATCTCGTTAACGGTTACTTTTATGAAAAAATAGGGGTGATAAAATTTGTAGCTCAAAAAATTGCCTACAAAAACTCATTACTTTTTTTCGTAAAACTAACGGTTTTCGAGAAAATTTTATTACAATGTTGAAAGTCTATGGATCCGATTGTTTTCCAGAAGTTTATTGCGGGATTCTTCCCTGCCCGAACTTGGTCTGACATTATCATTCAGTAGTCTCTTGTGAAATCCATGAAAACATTAAAATGCCCAACATTAAAATGAATTAGGCAATTCCCATTAGAAAAACAAAAACCCTCTCTTAAAAATGCCATTTAATGACTAATGAGTCGTTTTCAGAAGAAAAAAAAACGAATGGCTGGCAAAGGAATGCAGTTTTGGGCCTCACCAATAGTCATGCATGGAAAGTGTTAGTTTTTTTTTCAATATACAATATAACTCTGAAAAGACAAACATTTGGCTGTTGACTTCATAGTAACTTTTATTCAGCTCGCTGAGACCTATCGATGATGTATCACACATGGCTATTGGGCTGAGGTCAAAAATTGCATTCCTTTGACAGCCATTCGTTTTTTTTTAGTTCTTCTGAAAACGGCTCATTGGAACTACTTTTCTTAGCTGTCAGAAAAATCCCTCATTGAAACGCACATACGGTTTAATACCAAAAAGATCACGCTGTATTTATAAACAGCAGCAAAAGTAAAACTATAACTGTCCCCTTCACACTCATAAGCTAGACCGCGCGCAAGAGAGACGGGCAGACTTTTCATGATGCGCATGCAGTACACGTCACGCCGCACGCTTATTCACAGACACTACACAAGCGCAACGTGTGAATGTGTTGAACGTGCCAGCTTTACTTAACTGACCTGTAACTCCCGTTAAGGGTTAAATTTAGAAAAACAGTGAAACACGTGTTCAATCAATATTGTGTTGAAGAATATTTATTTCAAGTTTCAAGAAAATCAGACAACATTTTTTATACCTCCCATACAAATTTTGGCAACCCTTTTCGCCCCCTTAGGGGTTGAATTTCACAAGAAAGTGTTTTGAGCAAATGGGTCTATGGCATGCATGCAATGATTAGTAGTGTGTCCGAAGGTTTAGAAGTACTTACTAATGTATCAATGAACACAATGAACACACCAGCATGTGGACGCAAGGGATTCACGTGTAAAAAGAGACAATGATGATCTAAAAAATCGATTTTCGATTATAATGTCAATATCGAATGGAGTCGTCGGCGATAATAGAATAAATTGTCACAATGCTTATGAAGGGGGTCTTGTCTTCATTACAAACATGATTGGTTAAAAATTTGACAGCATTAAAATGAAACGTGTAGATAGATGAGGTAACCAAACCGTTATGAGTTTTTAAATAGAATTTTCTCGAAAACTGTTAGTGTTAAGAAAAAAAGTAGGTAATGAGATGTTATTTGTAGGCAATTTTTTGAGCCACAAATTTGATTATAACTATTTTTTCGATAAAAGTAACCATTAACGAGATATTCGCAAAAAAAACTGTTTATCGTGACCTTTGACCCCCACGTAACATTTTTAGTGGCACATGTATCGATGGGGACTTTTGGGATATTGTTTAGAACCACAAAAAGAAGGTTCATGCAAAAATTCAGCTTTTACCTAATTTTTCCGTTTGGATTTTAATTTGTCTTTATTCCCTGTACACTATTATAAAATGGGACTATTTCGAATCTGTTCCAAGGCTAGCGGTTTGCCTAAGGTTTTTTTTCACTATTTGTGTTTCAGTGGCTTCTTTTGAAAGAAGTTTCTCTAAATTAAAATGAATAAAAAAATACTTAAGATCTACAATGAGCCAAGCGCGACTTATCAATCTTTACATATTGTCCATCGATAAGGACAAGAAAGTAAATTTTGATAAAGATATTGAATATTTCTGTAAAGTAAAGTCACGTAAGCACGTTTAATAAGTATTTGTTGTTTTATTTTGAGGGTGCACAATAGAAAACCGCCCCGGGTTGACATCTATGCTACGCCGCCACTGTATGATGGCATTTTTTCATAATATTAATTGACTAGCTTTCGCCCGCAACTCCGTCCGCGTGGACTTTAGATCAAAATTTTGCAACCCCGTTCACTCCCTTAAGGGCTAAATTTAGAAAAAACGGCGAAACACGTGTTCAATTAATTGTGTTGAAGAGTATTTATTTCAAGTTTCAAGAAAATCAGACAACATTTTTTATACGTCCCATACAAATTTTGGCAACTCTTTTCGCATCCTTGGGGTTGAATTTCTCAAAATCCGTTGTTATTCCTTGCCTACATTATATATAGATCCTCTGTCCACCTGCTGCGATCAATTAACGATCAGTTAACGGTGGGCTCACATGTCTGCAATGTGGCAGAGCCTTTATAAAAAAGGTTGGCTATGCGAGCCATATGCGAGCGCACCAACGCCAACAAAACAGGAGCTGAAGTAGTCGCCGTGACCGAAATCGGTCGGGACCACCATCATCACACTCACTCAGATCCTCTGTGAAAAATTTCAGCTTCCTAGGTCAAACGGCTTGGGCTGGGCGTTGATGAGTGAGTCAGTCAGGCAGTCAGGACTTTGAATTTTATATATATAGATGACAAAGCAGGTTATAGTACTGAAAGACATTCTTAAATTGGTTGGTACCCAGTGGCGTAGCGTGCCTTGTCGGGGCCCCGTATAAAAAATTTGTTTGGAGGCCTTTATGTGGGGGTAAAGATTTTTCACAAAAGAAAAAAAAATATTGTGAAAAGAAATATTTATTTATCATAACATAATTTAACCATTTTACAAATAAAAATCAAATTTTAAATATTCACTCTCCTTGCTTTTTTTTCGGCAAACTGATTTATTAAATCATTTATGGCTGATGATGATTTTAGTTTTTCTAAATTTTCTGCCACTATGGACAATAGTGAGAGGTCTGACAGCCGTTCTTGTCCCATCGAAGTTCTTAAGTAATTTTTTATCAGTTTTAGAGAAATCCCCCTTTTAATACTTCTTCCCCCTAAATTTAGGGGGAAAACCCCCAAGTTGGCACTACTGGGTTTAACATCCAATGTAAAGTACAACAACGTACACGTACATCGCGATATCGATGAGGGATTCCCCGCTGAGTTGAAGATGAAGTAAGTAAAACGAGGAACTCCCGCAGCCCGCCATAACGATGTAGAGTGTTGCCAACTGAGGGAAAAAAAGGAATTGCTTTATAGAATTTTGTCATTTGGAAAATAAAATAAATTAGAAACTTTTTATTTCTTTTCCTTACACATTTTGGGGGCCCCCGTGGCCCCGTATAATTGATACGGCAGATACGGCGGTAGCTATGCCCCTGTTGGTACCTTTAATAGACAAACATCATCGATTGTATGTTTTTTCTTTTTCAAATCGGCAGTCTTTCGATCAACAAACTATTAAGATTTTTTCGAATGGGACAAGAAATGAAGAAACTTATTTTACTTTTTGTGTAATAAACTGCCATAATAAAGTATTTTATCGGTTTCTACAATAATAAAAAGGTTATGTTACTTTTCTCGAGATAGTAACATAAAGTAACATAATCGGCAACACTGAGCGGCTTGTCAAGTAAACATCGAAGTGTGAACGTTGACGAACGACGACGATAGAAAAAAGCGCGGGAAACTTCGAACTTGGCGGGCGGATTTTTCTGGCACTGAATTTTAAAATTATTTTAATAGTGGTTTTTAAGATCAGTTGTACATATTTGTAGTTAGTTAAAGTAGTTTAGTTTTATTAATTGTTCGTGTATATATTTTTCCACTGCATTGGTAAGTTTTTCCATTTTTTCTGTCGCCGCATGGAGGAGCCACCTGACCCGGGGGGTACAGTCCCCCCGGTAGGTGAAAATATTACTGTTAGAAGTTTAGACTCCAGTAACATGGATACGGATGCATCGGAGAGATCCGAGGGAAATAAGAGAAAGCGTACAAGAGCTACCCGTAGGATCTGTAAACATTGTAATAAAAAGAGGAAGCACCATAAAAATAAAGACGACAATAACATTCAAAATTGTTCATGTGATAGTGATAACTGTATTAAAGATGATACACCACATAATGCTTCCACAACAGCCACACCATCTACAGAAAACATTGATTTGGTACATCCATTATCCCAGCAGCAGCCGCAGCTTGGTAGGACCCGGTACGAGTCAACCGATGTTCAGCCCTTTATAATACATGTGCAGAGAGATTCCGATGATTCCTCTACGACCACTCTTCATCCAATCTCCTTTGGTCAATATCTGAAAAGGAGAGGATACAAGAATATTATAAATGGCAGTGTTAAACGATTAGGAAGAAACAAATTGAGTTTATCTTTTTGCGAGTACAGTGACGCTAATGCATTTCTATCTGACTCAGACTTAATAAAACAAAAGTTCAAAGCCTTTATTCCCACATTCAACATAACGAGGATGGGCGTTGTTCGTGGAGTTCCCACTGAGTGGTCTCCCCAAGAAATAATCGACAGTATATCTTGCCCCATTGGATGTGGCAAGATCATCAAAGCTAGGCGGTTTAACTACAAGGTTCATGGTCCAGTACCCGAGTGGAAGCCATCACAAACAGTAGTCCTTACCTTTGATGGTCAGGTACTACCCAAACGGGTTTTCGCTTGTTATAACTCTCTTCCGGTGGAACTGTATAGCTATCCGACTATACAATGTTTTAATTGTTGTAGGTTCGGTCACACGAAAATTAAGTGTAATTCTAAACCCCGATGTTACAAGTGTGGTCAGGACCACTCTGGCGATGCTTGTAACATTGAGTCTGATGATGCTACTTGCCTTTCATGCAATGGTAACCATTTTGCGACAAGTAAGGCGTGCCCTGAGTATGAAAGACAAACTAGGATTAAGACCTACATGGCACAAAATTGTACCTCATACTCTGAGGCAATTAAATTACACCCACCAGTAACCAAATCTTTCCATGAGGTTGCAGCATCTGCCCCAGCCATCCATGTCCAACGTCATGCCATAGGCTCTTCTTCTCCAAAATCTCACAAAAAAACTGTATTTTTAAAGCCCCGTTCCCCTCCGAAAATTGGAAATGGTTACGATAGGGCTACACATCAGTCCCTTACTGCTGAATATAATGCCCCTCCTCCCCCAAATGGTTGTGGTCTTCCTCATAAACGCCCTGAAACAAATATTTTAGAAATTATCTCTGCACTAATTAAAGCACTATCCCCTGTCGATTCACATAATTCACAACCGTCCAACGTTGCCGCACTGCTCAATTTTATAAGTTCTTTATCTCCCCATGGCCAATCAAGCCAAGATTGTCCAGTGGAACTGCCGTAGTATAAGTAGTAAAAAGTCTGACTTAATTCATATTCTTAATAAACATAATCCAATTTCTGTTGTTCTCTCTGAGACATGGCTTAAACCAGGCTCTCTCTTTCGAGTCCCTGGCTAAGCCTGTCTTCGAGACGATAGAGATGATAGGTATGGTGGAGTTGCCATACTTATTAAAAACTCTATCCCCTATACTCCTCTCACCCTCCCATCACACAGCGACGACATATCTGTCGTCGCTGCTATTGTAAATAGTATCTGTATAGTCTCTTTATATTTTTCTAAGCCAAATGTAAATATCCTTTCAGATGTAAATAATATCATTTCAGTCCTGCCTAAGCCTTTTTTGTTAACGGGAGATTTTAACTGTCAACATCAATCGTGGGGAAGCTCTATATCAGCCAACTATGGCACACAACTTCTTGATATAATTCATATACACAACCTTTGTATTCTTAATAGTGGTTTACCAACTCGCATAACAAAGCCTAATGAGGGTATTAGTGTTCCAGATCTCTCAATTTGTACTCCTGACTTAGCGCTTACTCTATCTTGGACTCCCTTAACTCACGCATATGGTAGTGATCATTTACCCTTGATCATTTCGTTTCCATTTCAACATTCTTTATCTTCAAAATCCATTAACAAGCCACGCATAAAACATAGAATTGGCAATGCCGACTGGAATAGTTATAGTCAAACTGTAGAACGAAAACTTTCAGAATGTAAACATGAATGTTTTGATGATCCTGACCTTTTTGCTAGAGTTTTGATTGAAGCTGCAGATCAGACTTTTCCAATAAAAAATGGCGCGTCTGGCAGAATTCCTTCTCCGCCTTGGTGGGATGATGAATGCTCGGAGGCTGCAAAAAGGAGAAAAAATGCTGAGAAAACTTACTGTGCTGCTATAACCCCTGCGAATTTCGACGAGTATTTAGAAGTCTCTAACACTACTAAAAAACTCTTTAAAAAAAAGAAGTATGAAGGATGGCAAAATTTTTGCTCATCAATCTGTCCTAGCATTTCTGCATCTGTTGTTTGGAAAAACATCAGGCGTTTTCGATCAGCCTTTAATGATTCCCCTCCAAAAATTACTCTCGACCTGGCCAACAAATTTAAGGATCACATGGCCCCTCCTTTTGTTCCAGAACAAAATTCGGTTTCCCCCTCCGTTCACTCTAGTAGCATTAATACAGTTAATTTAAATTCTCCTTTTACATTAGACGAACTAAAAGGTGTACTCTCCCATGTCAAGGATTCTTCTCCTGGGGAAGATGGAATTTTATACTCCTTCATCGTTAATCTTAATGATTCTACACTTTTAACATACCTTGAATTGCTAAATTGCATCATGGTCTCAGGTAACATTCCTTTTTCATGGAAATCCCAAACCATTATCCCTATATTAAAATCAAATAAGCCATCCAATGATCCATCTTCTTACCGCCCGATAGCACTCTCTTCTGTTTTAGCAAAAATTGCTGAACACCTCGTTAAGATTCGCCTAGAATGGTTTATTGAAAGCAATAATCTGTTATCGGCTTCACAGTATGGGTTTAGAAAAGGTAGGAGTACTCTGGACAGCTTGAGTATTATAGTAACTGACATTCGTTTAGCTTTCACAAATAATGAATCAGTTCTAGCTGCCTTTCTGGACATCCGTTCAGCTTATGATAATGTTCTTGTCTCAGTTCTGAAAGATAAACTTAATTTATTAAATGTGCCTTGTTTGTTAGTTAATTTTATAATTAATATCCTTTCTGAAAGGTCCATTAGTGTATATATAGACGACAATATAATATCTAGATTAGTTTGGAGAGGCCTTCCTCAAGGGTCAGTACTTTCACCGCTTCTATACAGCATTTATACTTACGATTTAGAATCTTCCCTTCGCAGCAAAGTAGAGGTTCTGCAGTATGCTGATGATCTGCTTTTGTATATATCCGGACATTCAATTGACTCAATGTGCTCTACCATGACCTCCTCCTTGTCTCTGCTCCAGCAATGGTTAACAAGTAATGGTTTAGAGCTTTCTGTTAACAAAAGCACTCTTGTTTTATTTTCTAGAATGAGAAAACCTCCAGACATACTTGTATGTTATGATCAATCTCCTATTCCCGTTAAAAAAGAAGTAAAGTTCTTAGGGGTTATTCTAGATTCTCAACTTACAGGACTTCCTCATTGCGAGTATATTTCAGCCAAGTGTGAACGACTCTTAAATATAATTAGATGTCTTGCAGGGGTTTGGTGGGGTGCCCATCCTTTTTCGCTAAGGCTGATTTATAATGCATTGATACGGAGTGTGTTGGACTATGGAACCTTCTTGTTGGAGCCTGGTAGTACTGCTGGCTTCAAGAAATTGGAGGGTATACAGTCGAAGGCACTTAGAATTATTTCAGGGGCTATGAAATCTACACCAATAACTTGCTTACAAGTAGAGTGTGGTGAGCCTCCTCTTAGCTTACGACGGCAATATTTGTCCGATAGATTCATAAGCCGATGTCTTCAACTTTCAAGACATCCTTTGCATAATAAACTTTTTCGTCTGTCAGAACTAGTCACAAAATCTAAGTATTGGACTCGCAAAGGAAGTCCCTGCCTTGTCAAAAGTTACAAAAAATTTAATTCTATTGAGGCTCCGATCAAACAATATCAATTAATGCCTATATTTCACTGTTCGTATGATTCTATAATTTTGTTGCCGAATGTTAGATTGCAGTTACAGGGTATTTCAAAACAAAGTGTCAACTGTCAAAATGAGTTCAATGACGTCTTGGACAATGAATTTCAGGGATGGCACACCATTTTCACAGATGCACCAAAACATCTTGATAGTTGCGTTGGGGTGGGTGTGTTTCATTCACAATACAAAATTGTACAAAAAATTAAGCTCCCCCCTGAATCTTCGGTTTACACTGGGGAATGTTTTGGGCTGTACAAAGCAATTGAATATATTCTTTTAACGGGTCTCCAGAAATCTATAATTTTTTCCGACTCGCTGAGTTCCCTTCAGGCTTTATTAAAATTCCCTTTTTATTCATTAAATCATCCAATTATTTTTGAAATTCGCAGCTTGTTGATTAATTGTTCCTTGAGAAATCTTTCTGTAATTTTTGCTTGGATTCCATCTCACACTGGAATAGTGGGGAACGAGACAGCTGACAGACTGGCCAATGATGCTGTTAGATGTGGTGATTTGTTTCCCTATATTAATTATTCTCTCGACCTGTGTTCTCTTCCTAGGACTTATTTACAGGATTCCTGGAATAGGCTCTGGGAGGAGGATGCCTCCAAAGGCAAATTTTATCGAAACATCCAGCCCTGCATACCAGCGAGACCTTGGTTTTCTAGAGTCAAGTTTTGCAAGAAATTTACATCTATTTTAATACGTTTGCGATTGGGTCACACATGCGCTCCAGCCCATCTCGCTAGGCTTGGCATCGTACCGGATCCTGGCTGTGCCTGTGGCGCTGAACTGGGGGACGTAAATCATCTCATTTTTTCCTGTCCAAATTATGATCATTCCTCTTTTTTCACCACCCTTGTTTCCCTCCGTGTTCCTTTCCCTTCATCTGTGTCATGCCTTTTTATTGACTTTAATGTAAAAATTTATAAATGTATAGTGGATTTCTTATGTTCAAACAGTGTTAAAATTTAATATTTCTATTTATTTATTCGTGTAAGATATTATTTCCATCTTTGTATAATAAGTATTCAAGTATGTATATACCCATTTAGTTACTAAAATTAAATTCTCGAACTGATTTTAATTCCTTTCAAAATTTCGTGTATCCAATATTCTTTTGTAAATACTGTATAGTTTCCCTACCTTACTCGACACTGGCAAAAGCACAAATCGTGCAGTGCCACAATATAAAAAAAAAAAAAAAAAAAAAAAAACGACGACGATAACGAACAATAGATTTCGAATAAACATCGTATCAGCTTAGTAGGTCTGTGGTATCACCACACCATGCATGCACGCTATGGTCTTTAATACTATAAATAAATAAATGCCAAAATTCATTAACGCATGGGTATTCTTTCGTGGAGCAAGCTTTTGAATTTATACAAGGTTAGGTTAGTTCCTTCTTAATTCAATACCCCGATGTCATGTTCAACCACAGACTTAAAAGCGTGTCCCAAAAATGACACGTTACAGTGACACTGGAGGTTGACCCGAAGAGGCGTCGAACCAACCTAGGGCTCAATTCACACTGATGGCGCAGAGTCGAAGCGAAGCGTCGCGTTTTTTAACTGTTCTAAATTCATCTCTATTTCTCTATCAATACGGTACGTTGTGTTGCGAAGATTTGAAATTTTGCAGGCGAAGACGCGCGAATTCGCGCGCAGAAGCGCGTCGCTGAGGGTTTTCAAATTTTGGCATCACGAATTCGTACCGTATTGATAGAGAAATAGAGATGAATTTAGAACAGTTAAAAACGTGACGCTTCGCTTCGACTCTGCGTCAGTGTGAATTGAACCTAACATGACCTCAAAAGTTGAACGGTTTTGAGATATGGCCAGAGTGCGTATACTGAGTTTTGTCATTCACTTTCGATAGCGAGAGCGTTTGCGATTTGCATAGGAGTGACAAAGCGCGCCATCTAGTTGTCTCTTTGTCACTCCTATGCAAATCGCAAACGCTCTCACTATCGAGAGTGAATGAAAAAACTCAGTATACGCACTCAGTAAGGTGTCCCAAAAAAATTTAAAGTTTTTTTTTCAACGCATACCCTCTAATTTTGTTTGAATGATGTAAAAACACTTGGATGGTTTAAAGAGAGGGATGGAAACGCATACCTGGTTCACGTAGCGTGGCAATCCAAATGGTGTTGGGTGGCGTGCCTTGGCGACTGTCTTCCCTTCAAACCTTCCACTACGTGTGTTTTCCTTGATGATGGCCTTTATTGTGAGGCGCCGGGTGGAGTTGGCGCGGGCGCGAGGATCGTGATCACGAATATGCAGTTGACGGGACCAGTATAAGGAGCTGATCGACCGAACCGTCCGTGCAACGCCACGATCTTCTTGACACTCCCCTTGACAGCTTGTCATCGGTGGGTTTTCTTCATGTACCCGCGTTTCCAAAAGGATCGGAGGTTGGGGGTAGGATGGGGAAATTATGGACGGCCCCACATGGCGCTAAATTTAAAACCTAACATAATCGCCCCCCAAAGAGCTACCCAGCTCTTTCATGAAAAATCGCAACATGGCACCTTTGAACAAGCTGAACAAGTTGAAGTTGATGTTCTAATTGTTAAATCTAATTGAAACCCTTAAGTTGATTAACCCTTTTTTTTTTCTTAAGTTGCTTAACCTACCTTAACCTAATCTCTACATTAAAAAAAAAACTTTTTTGTTTAAAGTTAAGCTTCTGTGTCACTCCTAGGGAGAGGACACACCTTAGAAACAGAACGGAGGCAGAACCCAGCGCTAGTTTTAAGCTTAACAACCCGAACTACACCATCGCTGCCGGGGTGGAGCTCGGACACTCGACCTGAGCGCCATTGCAGGGGAGGCAAGTTATCCTCTTTAATGAGAACTAAATCTCCGCATCTCTAAATTAGGGATGCCTTTAATCCACTTAGCCCTCTGCTGCAATAGGGTCAAGTATTCCTGCTGCCACCTGCGCCAGAAATGCTGCGATATCTGCCGAACAAGTTGCCAACGATTGAGGCGAGATATCGGTGTATGCTCGAAACAAAATTCAGCAGGAGAAACCAACGGTTGCCCGATCAAAAAATGCCCGGGTGTGAGAGGATCTAGACTGGTAAGATCATCGGACAAACCACACAAGGGTCGCGAGTTAAGCACCGCTTCAATTCTCGTAAAGATTGTGGTGAGTTCCTCGAAGGACAGAATCTGGTCACCGATGGTCCGCTTAAATAATTGTTTGGCCGATTTTACGGCGCTTTCCCAGATTCCTCCCATGTGGGGACTATAAGGCGGGTTCATGTGCCAGGAAACGTAGAGGTTCCTTAGCCCTGCACTGAGATCCGTACTGTTTTGCCGCATGAAAGTTTCGGCTTCCGAAAGATAGCGTTTACCCCCCTGGAAATTCTTCCCACAGTCCGTGTAGACATCAGACACGGTACCTCGCCTGGAAACAAATCTCTGAAAGCAAGCCAGGAAAGCTTCTGTGGACAAATCTGAAGTGACCTCGATATGTATTGCCTTGACGACGAGACACACGAAGAGACAGACATAGGCCTTCCTGACCTTTGCATTGCGAACTGTCGAAACCTTTATGTTAAAAGGTCCCGCAAAATCTATGCCCACTTTCAAGAACGGACGAGCCTGACGCACACGGGCTGGCGGGAGATTGCCCATGATGGGCTCCAGGGGTTTAGCCTTGAGTTGACTACATCGTCTACACTGGAAGATTCTGTGCCGTACCACCCGACGAGCTGAAACGATCCAAAATTTTTGCCGCAAAATCGTGGTAAGACACGAAGCCCCAGCATGTAGATGCAATTTGTGATGATAGTCAATGATAAGATTTGTTAGATGATGTGCCTTAGGGAGCAAAATTGGATGCTTAACCTGGAAGGGCAAATTGGAATGCTTAAGTCGGCCGCCTACCCTTAATAAACCTTCAGAATCGATAAATGGTTGTAGGCGAGCCATGGAGACATTCTTCAAGGCGCGTTTATCCCTGAGTGCCTGAAGATGTCCATGGAAAACTTCCTCTTGCACCAACTTTATAGCTCTATGTAGAGCACCCTCAAGTTCATCTACCGATAGATAACTTTGTCTTCTCTGTTGTGTTTGGTGGCGAGCGTTGAAAACAAAACGCAACGACCACGCTATGACGTATTGTAATTTTGTCAGCGAGCTGTAACGCGCAATGACTGGACATGGAGCAGTTTCTTCTTGTTTTATGCTAACGCTTAGAGTCGTTCCAGCATCAGCAACCGTGAGCTCTTGATTTTCTGCCTCCACAACCAAGTTTTCGGGCCAAGCGTCGGGATCCTCCTTTAGCCAGTCAGGAGACCACCACAGGTTGTGCTCTACCATTTCCTTTGGCAACAAACCTCTGCTGGCACAGTCGGCCGGATTGAGAGCGGTGGGTACGTACCGCCAGCTGACATAGGACCCTAGACCTTGAATCTGAGAGACCCTGTTTCCTTCAAACGTCTTAAGCTTATGAGGAGGCGTGCGAAGCCAATGTAAGACGACCGTAGAGTCACACCAAGCAACGGTACCATCAATTTTGATTCTACGCTGCAGAATGTCCCGGACGCGACCGATGAGGCCGACCAGTAGAACTGCACCGCAGAGCTCTAATTGAGGAATGGTACGCCGCTGTCTAGTCGGAGCAACTCTAGTTTTTGCTAGAAGTAGATGTACTCCAACTTCTCCGCTACGATCCCCTACGCGAAGATAAACCACAGCTCCAAACGCTCGCTCGGATGCATCGCTAAATCCCAAAATGTCAACTCGCGCAGGATCTTTGCTGAAAATAAACCTTGGAAGATGTGGACGACGTAAAATGTCGAATCCAGCTGCGAAAGAATCCCACGAATCAGACAGCTTTTGGGGCAGCATATCATCCCACGAAAGATCTGTGCGCAGCCACAACTGCTGCATGATAAGTTTTGCGTACAGAACCACTGGAGCTAAATAGCCACAAGGATCGTACACCTGTGCGATATTAGACAGAATTTGTCTTTTAGTGGAGCATGGACTGAGTGTCCCGGTGCGAAACATGAGATTGTCACACTCAGCATTCCACTCTACCCCCAATACCTTAAATACCTTGTCCCCTGATTCATTGAATCGAAAGGGCACCTCAAGATGATCTGATGGATAGTCCTTTAAAATTTCCTTCTTGTTGCTGACCCATTTACGTACAGCTAACCCTCCCTGTCCTAGCACCTCTACAATTTGGAGTTGTAGATCCCTAGCCGACTCTACATCAGAACTACCAGTGACCACGTCATCCACGAAAGTATCCTCCTTGAGGGCACGAGCACCGTCTGGATGTGTGGCTTCATTGAGCACAGCCAGCTCGTGCACGACGCGCATCGTGAGATAAGCAGAGCTTGAAACTCCGTAAGTGACAGTGGTAAGCTCGAACTGCTGTAGCGGCTTGTTGGGGGAATCGCGCCAAAAAATGGTCTGGTATTTACAGTCATCCTCGTGAACACGGATCTGCCGATACATCTGCTTAATGTCACAGGTGAAGACGACAGCATGCGCGCGAAAGCGCAACACAATATCCTCGATGTTATGCTGAAGTTTAGGACCTGGCATCAACACCTGGTTGAGAGAGACACCCGAGCTGCTTGGGGCAGATGCATCGAAGACTGCACGGAGCTTTGTGGAACTGCTACTTTCATTTAATACCCCATGGTGAGGTATGTAGTACCTTCCTTCAGATGAGTCACTAGACACTGGTCTCATATGGCCTGACTCTAGATAGTCAGCCATGAACGCTGTATACCTTTCCCTAAGCTGCTCTGACTTGAGAAGCTTGCGCTCAAGATTGTAAAATCGCTTGAGAGCAGACGCTTGAGTGTTCCCCAATGGCTTACGGATAGGTCTAAAAGGTAGCCTAACTATGAAGCGACCAGTGTCGTCCCTTGAATGAGTATCCACAAAATGCCTTTCGCACAATAGGTCCTCAGGATCTTTTATAGTTGGTGAGGGTGGCTCCTCGGTTTCCCAGAAACGAGTAAGCATGCCGTCCAAATCAACTGCGCTGTGTAGAGAGACAGCGCCTGTCCCCTGATTCATTGAATCGAAAGGGCACCTCAAGATGATCTGATGGATAGTCCTTTAAAATTTCCTTCTTGTTGCTGACCCATTTACGTACAGCTAACCCTCCCTGTCCTAGCACCTCTACAATTTGGAGTTGTAGATCCCTAGCCGACTCTACATCAGAACTACCAGTGACCACGTCATCCACGAAAGTATCCTCCTTGAGGGCACGAGCACCGTCTGGATGTGTGGCTTCATTGAGCACAGCCAGCTCGTGCACGACGCGCATCGTGAGATAAGCAGAGCTTGAAACTCCGTAAGTGACAGTGGTAAGCTCGAACTGCTGTAGCGGCTTGTTGGGGGAATCGCGCCAAAAAATGGTCTGGTATTTACAGTCATCCTCGTGAACACGGATCTGCCGATACATCTGCTTAATGTCACAGGTGAAGACGACAGCATGCGCGCGAAAGCGCAACACAATATCCTCGATGTTATGCTGAAGTTTAGGACCTGGCATCAACACCTGGTTGAGAGAGACACCCGAGCTGCTTGGGGCAGATGCATCGAAGACTGCACGGAGCTTTGTGGAACTGCTACTTTCATTTAATACCCCATGGTGAGGTATGTAGTACCTTCCTTCAGATGAGTCACTAGACACTGGTCTCATATGGCCTGACTCTAGATAGTCAGCCATGAACGCTGTATACCTTTCCCTAAGCTGCTCTGACTTGAGAAGCTTGCGCTCAAGATTGTAAAATCGCTTGAGAGCAGACGCTTGAGTGTTCCCCAATGGCTTACGGATAGGTCTAAAAGGTAGCCTAACTATGAAGCGACCAGTGTCGTCCCTTGAATGAGTATCCACAAAATGCCTTTCGCACAATAGGTCCTCAGGATCTTTTATAGTTGGTGAGGGTGGCTCCTCGGTTTCCCAGAAACGAGTAAGCATGCCGTCCAAATCAACTGCGCTGTGTAGAGAGACATCTCTACGTGACAACCCTTGTTGCTCCACTGGCGCTCTACCCAACAACACCCAACCGAATAGGGAGGAGTGGGCAGTAGGTAATCCTTGTCCCAGACTTTGCCGTTTACCATCAAAAATTTCATTATAGAGATCGACTCCGATAAGTAAGTCGATGGGACTGGGTACCGAGAACTTGTCGTCAGCCAGTGGGAGTAAAATGTCTCTACACTTCTCTTGGACAGCCGATGAAACCATAATACTGGGAAGAAAACCAGTAATACGCTTGACCACTACAGCTGAAGTGATAAGAGGAATGTGACTGCTATCATGAAGCGATTTGATGACACACTGGACTTTACCATTTGTCCGTTGACTGTTGGAACCTCCCAAACCAAATAAAGCACCAGAATTTGAACGAGTCAATCGCAATTTCTGGGCGAGGTTCTCCGTCATTATGCTAACCTGTGAACCACTATCTAGTAGAGCCCGAGCTGTGTGAAAATGTCCGTTAATGTCCTGGACTCCTACCAAGGCCGTACCTAATAGCATACTGGACTCAAGATGAGCACTATGTTCACTGAGAGACTGGACTGTGGACCCAAATGTCGACACAGCAGTCCCAGAGACCTGGGGAGCAGGGTTACCTATCCCTTGCTGTTGTTGTTGTTCAATATGAAGCTTAGTGTGGTGCCTACCTTGACATATTGAACACCGACTCTTTGATAAACACTTTTTTACGAAGTGTGGCCTTAGACAATTGAAACATAGCCCACTATTTATGACAAGCTCCCTGCGTTGACCCGGTGTCATCGCATTGAACTTCTCACAATTATAGACACTATGTTCCCCTTTACAAATACAGCAGATGAAAGTACTGACTGTTAGTGTTGATCTTGTTGGGTTAGTGGCAGTCCCACTAGAACCGCTGACTCCCTTTGATACGCCGACAGTTTCCCACACCCTGAGCTGATTTTCCAAAAAACTGAGCAAAGTGTCAAAGCTAGGAATGTCCTGAGGTGAACCACTGAGGCTAAGTTCAAACCTACTGCGTAACTCTGAGGGAAGTTTCCTTGAGATGATGTGCAACATTACAAAACTCCATGACTTGACATCAAATCCTAAAGCCACAAGAGCCTGCATGTTCTCCTTAAGTGTGTTAACAAGTTTACGAAGACCATTTGTGTTTTGATGAGCTAATGTAGAAATGTTTAATATGCTTTCCAAATGTTTGTCGGCTATAAGCCTTTTGTTCTCATACCTTTCCCTTAAAAGTGTCCGAGCAACCTTTCATTTTGTCCGAGAGTGATAAATGTTTGACGAGATTCAATGGTTCCTTTTCAAGGATGCTCAGTAAATAGTGCATCTTTTGAATATTGTTCAAGTCCTGATTTTGATGAACAAGACTATCAAACAAAGCTATGAAGTTAGGCCATTCTGTATAAACCCCTGAGAATGTACCCAAGTTTATTTTCGGAAGACAAAACTGAGTAGTTTTAGGTTTACTAGTCTCCGACACCTGTGCTGTTTGTTCCATGATACTATCCCGCATAACTTCGATAGAGTAGTCAACTTCATTATATTTGTTAAACCTAGCGTTGGTCTCATCCTGCTGCCTTTCGTCAGAGCACTCCGATATAAATGAATTGAAAGCCTGGTGGTACCGATCGCGGAACAACTGTGCATCCTTGTAACGGGCTTTGAATGATGCAAGACGCGCTGGGTCCAACTCCGTTAAGTTCATGTACAATTCTTCAGCTATCTTATACAAACCACTGATATAAGTTTCATACGATGTCATGGCTACGGCATGACCACTTCGTAAGACTCCTTTTTTAAGTTGTTGCTCTTCCCTATCCTTAGACATGGTTGCTTTATTACGAGAAATTAGCAAGAAGCAGACGAAATAACAAATCAAAACAATACAACTTCAACTTGTATCACAGACTATGTTGATTATCACTTTGACGTTTAGGTGTTGCCAGTAATTTATATTGAGTTTCAATATCAATTCACAATTAGTGATGTACAAAAACCGGTAAATAAAAGTGAATGAATGATTTAGTACCATAGACAAAATTTGTTTTACAGGAAATGAGAACACTAAAAATTCAAAATGGTGACACGAATGGTGAAACAAAATTACCCCCAAATGTATGAAATTAGAAAAAAAAAATACTTTTTTAGGTTTTTAGTTAGGAAATAAGAAGATTGCCTTGAAAATAAGATGATTATCCGGGTGGAAACGCATACCTGGTTCACGTAGCGTGGCAATCCAAATGGTGTTGGGTGGCGTGCCTTGGCGACTGTCTTCCCTTCAAACCTTCCACTACGTGTGTTTTCCTTGATGATGGCCTTTATTGTGAGGCGCCGGGTGGAGTTGGCGCGGGCGCGAGGATCGTGATCACGAATATGCAGTTGACGGGACCAGTATAAGGAGCTGATCGACCGAACCGTCCGTGCAACGCCACGATCTTCTTGACACTCCCCTTGACAGCTTGTCATCGGTGGGTTTTCTTCATGTACCCGCGTTTCCAAAAGGATCGGAGGTTGGGGGTAGGATGGGGAAATTATGGACGGCCCCACATGGCGCTAAATTTAAAACCTAACATAATCGCCCCCCAAGGAGCTGATCGACCGAACCGTCCGTGCAACGCCACGATCTTCTTGACACTCCCCTTGACAGCTTGTCATCGGTGGGTTTTCTTCATGTACCCGCGTTTCCAAAAGGATCGGAGGTTGGGGGTAGGATGGGGAAATTATGGACGGCCCCACATGGCGCTAAATTTAAAACCTAACACACTTATAAAAAAGTTTTACGTAAATTGAATCACGGCAACCCGTGCTGACTTGCATCGAAACTTTTCAGTACTTGCATAGTACGGTGCGCGCGAACTGAGTATTAAGTGCTTGTTATATCGTGTTTGTTTTTGTTATTGAACGCATTTTTTCCGTTGTGTCGACATGTCAGTGGAGTTACGCAGTTCTAAACCGGAAAAAATGTTGGTCGGGGACGTAAAACATCAAATTAGAGGTTCAAAACTTCCCTTTAGTGGACAAGTGCTGGCGGTTTTATTTTATAATATTCGCAATGAAAGTGCAAATGTTACTATTCGTGAGTGCATTATTTATTGGGAAAAGGCACTTATACCGACAAACTTTATCTAACTGTGTTAAGAAACTAGTAGCCTTATACCAAGTTTGGAGAAATCTACGAAAAAAAATCAAACAAAACACAAGACGTGTTTGAGCAGCGTCGACAAGAGTTTGTTACAATTATAAACAATTTGTTTGATATTGCACATGCCAATGCGCTTCTATATTAATAATTTCGTTCGGGTCTGCGGTAGACTCGAACGATATGCACACCAAATGAAAGAGCGTAAAAAAATAGTTGATCTGAGTCGACAACATATGAGCGGAAAATTCGTATTATCGAGCAGCATCAATATAAAAATTATTAAATTCAACAATGGCGTTGCTAAGTAAACATGTCAATGTCATCATTGTTGTGTTAGTGTCACAAGTTTTCATTGTGAACTGTTATGGCCGGTTTACATTATTTTAGTGTTTAGGAGAGTGCTATAATACAATTAGAGAGGCAAGTGCATTCGTACATTACTAGACGTTCGAGTGAAGGTTTATATTTCTTCCAGTAGAGTGTCACTTCGTCGACGTAACGCGCTCAGGTGTTACTGGATAGAACAATAGAAACCAATTCTATTTTGATTCTAATTGAAAGGCAACTAGAACCGTACTATACCGTAAAACGTACTAAAGCAAGTGGCGCTTACACGTTTCTACAAAAGCACTCTCCTTAAGAAAGAAAGAAATTAAGAAAGAAAGAAAGAAAGAAAAAAAGAAAATTTATTTATTTGATACTCAA
This sequence comes from Yponomeuta plumbellus, assembly GCA_947310845.1. NCBI lineage: Eukaryota > Metazoa > Arthropoda > Insecta > Lepidoptera > Yponomeutidae > Yponomeuta > Yponomeuta plumbellus. The sequence continues at coordinate 8,841,302 of OX371209.1, read as the reverse complement.
AACAAAACAAAAAAACACACACACACACAGAGTGCGTACAATAATAAAAAAAAATAACACAGAAAGCATAAAAAACGTAAAAATAAATAAACTGTACAACATGAAAATAATAATAAAATACATTAAAGGTTGAGCCCCCAAAATGGGCCCGATTCAGCATAATGTTGCAACAGAGTGTAAAGTAAAGCACTCTCCTAAACACTAAGATAATCTAAACCGGCACTTTGATCTAATTTGTTAACTCCATGGTGTGTGGAATACCGTGGCATCCAAGAAGGTTATTATAATCTGTGCCAACTGAGAAGGTGTAGTAAGTAATCTGTGGTGTTTTTCATTGGCGGGAAGACAGTATTGACATTGAGTTTTGGAAGGGTCTGAAAAATAATTGAAAAAGGAAATCAAAGTCATAAATTGATCTTTATTGTTTTGCTTAGTTATAGGTACCAATAAACTTATTGAAATGAAAAGGCCACTAGATAAGAAAAATACCAAAAATTAAAATGATGAAGAAAAACATGTGGTCAATACAAAACTAAAAGCTGTAAAGCCCAAGAGGGGGAGCTGTTTTTAGTTGATTAGCCAAGTGGATTCTACGTCTCATCTACGTCATTAAATTCACTAGCTGTTAAGTTTATGAAGGAAGCTCATTTAGTAATTTGGGATGAGGTACCCATGACAAAGTTATGATAAGTATCCGATTTTCGCCTTGCATTCCTTCGTGAGTAGCCAGAACATGTCCAAAAGAGCAAGATTGGCTATCCGTAATAGTGTGCTGGTTCCAATACTGATGTAAGCATGGTAGCGAGATTTGGGTATGGCAGAAGTCAGAAGAATCATGAATGTAGGATTAGTGCAGTACAAATGCGATCCTTAAGAAATATGTGTGGTGTTACTTTGAATGACAGAATACGCAATAGTGATCAGAGACCGAGGATGTAGTGAGTGACTAGAATTGAAAAAAGGAATGTTGCGCTGGTTTGGAGATGTGGAGAGGATGAACGAAGAAAGACTGACAAAGCAAATATATCGGGCGAATGTGAGTGGAAGGGCCGGTAAGGGACGCCTGACGCCCCAGTTGGACATACTTCGACCAAATAGGGGATGTATTAGCAAAGGGCAAGATTAAAAGTACCCGAAACCGATGTGGGTACATGCAACGACTAATGGATATCGATGAAGCGAAAGTGATTTGTCAGGATAGTGGCAGGTGACAGTCCGTAGTCTCTGCCTACCCCTCTGGGATACAGGTGTGAGCTTATGTATCTGAATGTATTAAGAGATTTATATCTACTGGTGGTTGATAAATACAGAGGCGTCACCATATAAAAAAAACATAGTTGAATATTATTTTGCGTCTACATTTTACCCGAGCGAAGCCTGGTTTTCGTCTAGTCAATTAATAAAGATAAATGAAGATAGGACCAGGATACCTACCAGGACCTGTGCTTTTTAAAGGGTACGAAAGCATACAAAACGGTCGACAAAACTATCAAAAGCGGTTATGCAGTAGCATTTGTGGTAGGTATTTGACAGGCGAAGTATGATATCTTATCTCTGATGATATGAAGCAAGAAAGTAAAATAAAAATGGTTGCTAACTTGACCAAAGAAAATGCATCTGCCCACAATAAACGCTACCTTCCATCGAGAGAAGAACTTAGCGGTCCTCTCTACGGTTAGTCTGATAATTCTATAATATTAGATAGTTCGGTTTGCTTACTGTTACTGATTAAATTGAAGATAACTTGTTTTATTTTTGTTTAAAAAAAACATCGATGACTATTAACAGCAGATCCTTTTTTAGGCGACTCAAAATTGATAACAGGTTGCTCCTCCTGTGTCCTACTTTGTGGCCCACTAATGCTTCGTTTCAACACGCTAAACTGAAGGTGCAGACGCTGAAAGCAGTTAATGATACGGCTGAAAGAGCTGTTAAGTTGATGCAAGACTTTCATGGCTTGATCACTGTTGATGAGGAACAAAAGCAATATTTATTACGTTACATACAAGAGCACAGAAAAGTAGGTATATCCGGACTGTAAAAAACAAACCTTAAAAAGAAAATTTCATGAATAATGCCCTTTAAATGATTGATATATATAATACATAATAAATATCATACAATAATCAAAGTACCAGTACTTTATTTACCAAGATGAATATTAAGTTGTAGTATCCCACTATAGTTTCCATACAAACTTTTATATTAAAAGTTTGACATCAAGTCGGCACGGGTTATCACTATCCGATTCCCATAATATTTATTATTTCAGTTATTAGGGTCAAATGGAACAAAATAACATTATATGCGTGTCTCAATCTGGAAAAAAAAATTTGCCCTTATAGCTTGGGACACCCTAATGGCCAATATAAACTTATTCTAACTTTTTTTAACAACTTTAGTGCTATGCTCGAAACTGCCTGGATACGTGGCTGGCGACGTCGCCATGGCGTCCCAGTGAGGCAGGGCACTTACGCTAAATTGGGTATTTGACAGGATGTCAAATGAGTTACTTTTAAAACGGAATTTTGTATGAAAATACTTGCTTGTGACGTCACATTTCAGAGCACTCTTTTTATGTTTCATCTATTTAAAAATTGTAATAACTAGTAAATGATTAAAAGAAATAAATTTTCCGAATCATTTTGTAATTTTTGTTTTAATCGAGCATCTCAAATTATTTATTGTTGATAGTGTCAAATACCGTATTAGTAAGTTCGTGACCGATTAAAAATAAAAAAAACCAAACACGAGGGCTATTTAACTTAATGCTAGCACTAAAAAAGGTGAAAATTCAGAACAAGTTTAAATTGGCCATATCTAAAAGGACGCCCGTGTACTAAGGTCATTCATTGAGTATACTACATGCCTCTATGTACAGTCGACAGCACGTCAACCTTCACAGTTGAGTTGCAAAGTCGCCCGTAGTGCAACGGAGTAGAGTGCACGGGTGTATAGGATGATGTGCTGTTGACTGTAGGTACCTACTACTAATCTAAAGCAGAGGTACTAAACCAGCGAAATCTAATGCATTATGGCGTTGATGCCGATTCACCTGCGTCCGGACATGCATTTCTTTTTCTGTTAAAGGGTAAATCAATTAAAATTATGCATTAACATATTTTACTTGTGTATATATTAACACTTTCAAAAAGTATCGATTCACATGTGCGCCACAACTTCAAAGAGCTCAGAATAGTTTCTGAGTTTTCCCTTAGCTGCATTAATGTTAAAATTGAGTATGGCGACGCTCCTGTCAGCGGCAGCGATGAGCTTAGTCGGATCGAAGTCTAAACAGTATATTGGTGATGACTTCTTCTGTGTAAAGTACATCTGAAACGAACAAACCGTGATGTTAAACGAGCACTCTGATGGTCTATTCACGTAATGAGCCGAGAAGCGCGAACACAGACTAAAAAGATATAGTCGACAGCACATTATCCTATACACCCACGCACTTTACTTGATTGCATTACGGGCGACTTTGCAACTAAAATGTGAAGGTAATGATTCGAACTAAAGTAGTTGTAATAGTTCTTAAAAAAATATGTAATATTAATAGGAGTGCTAAAAAAGGTAGGTACAGACTGACAGTTGCAGCTAATCTTAACACCTTAACAGCATAGGTGTTTTGTGCTTAAGAGAGTAGTCTCTACTAGTCTCTAACAATGTAGGTTTAATGATTAAATTAGATTAGTGGCACCGATATGGTGTAAAATGGATAGACCTAATAGAAGTAAATAAGGCAAAAGGTGACTTTTTTAATACTAATACTTGCCTGAACGTGACGCGTAGATTTTCTCTTGTCGAATAATACGCATCGTGAATACTCTGATGAGCCCACAATGATGGCTCGGTCCCGTCGTCGGTTTTGACGCAGTACAGTGTACTGTGAAATGGGTCCATGGTGTTGTAAACCTAAAATTTTACTCACTTTCAATGGGTAATGTAAGTTAACACGGCCATATTTCGCTACGATTGATAATTTATTTATTTAAAAATTTAACAACAATATCACTTAAGGGGCTCCATGAGGTGAGCCACTAATCACATCTTCCTTTTACAGAACGTTTCACTTTTTTTCAAAAAGTGTCGTTATAGTCTATCAACCAGTTATATTTACGTAGTCAAGAAAAAAAGTAGAAAAATACTTTTTTGCAAAAACGGTCGGTAGAAGCAGATATATCTCCGAAACTTTAAGTTTTCAAAGCATTAGAAAGTCGAAATAATTTTATTGCTATTTCATAACTGAGGTGCTGAGTAAGTCTCTATCTAAAAATACGACTCCGCTCAAACATTAAAGCATATAATTATGTATGATCACTTCCTTCTAGTGCAGTTTAGGTGACATTATTTGCTGTACAAGATCATCTAACAGAGATGTAAAGGCATATTATCTGTCTGAATAATTATTTGTTTACTAAGTTGTTAATTCTGACTTTGGGGGCGTCCATTAATTACGTGAGGTATTTAGGGGGGGGGGTCGAGCTGAATCTTACTAAATCTCACTCGGGGGATTTAAGATTACAGCAACATTCGCAAATACTAGTCCTTGCTAGGGTTAAATAAAATAAAATAAAACAAATTTGTTGTTTTTGTTTATTAAATTCAATACTTTTATACCCAAAGTACAAGTTTTGAAAAATCTCACGTGTGATTGGGTTAGGGGAAGGGGGTCGAGAAAAATCTTACGACATCTCACTAAGGGGTGAGGGGGGTCAAAAATCCTTAAAAATGTCTCACGTAATTAATGGACGCCCCCTTATGGTATGTAATATTAGCCTACTTATTTAGAGTTAAAAATACTTCGAGAGGATGAGAATAAGGAGGCTGATTATCCTCGAATTTGATTTTCTTGAAGGTTAATTCAGTACTATTACTAAATTACGATTATAAAAAATAATAATATAATTACCACTTGGTTGGTTCTGTAGTCAAGAGACTGTAAAAGCCCTGAATGTGTAACAAATGTGACAGTGTGAGGATTGTGCCATTGTAAGTCGCGGACTGCCTGTTTTCTTATATATTCACTTGAACTTGTTATCAGTTTACCACTGGAAAAAAAAATTATTGCAGCAGATGCTTAAAGGATTACTCTGCCCACAGAGATAAATGACATAGTTTGAAAGCGTTGTTAGAAAGATAAAAACAAAATGCAATAGCAATCATCATCAACCCATTATGTCCCCACCGAGGGGCATGGGTCTCTTCCCTGAGGAAGGTATAGGCCATACTCCACCATGGAGGCCAAGTATGGATTGGTGCCGATAGCAATAAAATAGAACAATTAAATAACATTCAAAGTCTCTGTTACTATTCCTCATGTTTAAAAATTTACAATTTTATGTTACTTCCTGTTTTACTGTCTTGTCTCGTCTAATGTTGTTGAATTGCAATAAGGAATTTCTGATATACATACGTCTCCACATCCAGTAATATAGGTTTATTGTTTCCGTTAACACCAAGCGACAGTTTGTCCTCCCTTTCGTTTGACTTTAGACATCTTACACCAAAATTGACTGGCAATGTTATATGTTTGTATGCTGAAAGAAACACAAAATAAAAAAAATATTCCTAAAATTATAAAATTATTATTAAAATTATTCCTAATAAATTATAAAAAAAGTATTCCAATCACATTTCATATAGGTACTACATTGAAATTAAGTAAACAGAATGTAAATTCTTTAAGCTTAGATAAAAAAAGTTGTTTTGATTTTAAAAGTTTGATGCACCAATCTTAAAGTGGGTTTACAAAAGCTAAATAGAATACATGTTCATAAACAGTAATAATTGCTGAAGGCTGAAAGCATAAAATATGGTAAAAGTATAACAAAGCATGACATTCTTTGCTACCTACATTGGGTCTCACCACATAGATGCCATGTATTAAAGTCATTCTGAGGTGGCCACTGCCAGTAGTTAAGATGCGGGCTGCGGCAAGAGCCAGTGACTACACAGCGCTGTTGGTTGCCGCTGCTGACAGGCTCTACTGTGGAAACTTCCACACGGCCGTCTTCTATGGCGTCCCGGATGTAACGGATAAGCTTTGGTGGTTTTGTGAGGTTCACCAGTTCGTATATAGCCGTGGAGCCATCTCTGGAATTAAGTGAATTAATTTTATAGTAATGTAAATCATGAATACAAAATCTCTTATATGGCGAAATAGCTTGTAAAAAAATTTCATCAAAGCCTCCTTTTATTCCAGAGCAGTCATTCTAAATAATAATACATTGTATTCCAAATTCATGCTGGTTTTAAAAAGGATTGGGAAAAAAGGTAGGCAGTCCTCTATTTTGATAGATGTAATGTAATAATCTCCTTTTTTAGTCATATTAAGTCAGTTACAAAAAAAAATTACCTATTGCCACAAACTAGTATGTAATCTTTGAACGTAAATCGAGAGATATCATTGGTCCGTATGTCTCGCCTTTGTACCTTGGGCACCTCTATTTCCCAAAGTAGGGCAGTCTTCTTGTTCTCAATAGAGTAGCATCGGAGGGTCGAGCCGACAGATAACAGTAAATAATGTGATATGAACTGTAACCAGGGCATGTAACTTGTGTCATGTTGGATCACAACCTGCAAAAAAAATTATGCAGAAAAATTGAGTGTACACTCAATCACTCACTCACTCTTCTTTTATGGGGGCTTTTGAGTAAAATTTACTTAGTTGATTACCTTGTCTCGATATATGCCGTTGCACCAGTTGTGAGATATTCTGCAGCGGTGATAAAAAGGCAGGGGTGGCAACGAAGTACTAAAAAAAATAAAGTAATGACTTATAGGTTATCTTCTCTATTTCATGGTTTCACACATAGCTATGTTACCAGACTTTATTATTCTAGTTACCTTTGCAAGATCGAGCTACCACTGCTTTGTAAAGTCAATTCGCTGAGAGCACGGTTTCTCCACAGCGTGTTTTCATTGATTATGAAGTCTTTCACTGCCCTGCAAGTTGACATCAAATTTCGCAGGTCTCTTGGTCTCAGGTTCAACAATATATTCACGAGTACTTCGTAGGGCAAATCCAGTAATCTTAAGGTAGACATTTTGAGCTGTTGTGTTTTGGTTTGGATTCATATTTCTATTTAAATAGTGGGAAACGTGGAAAGATGCAGTCAATCAGATGATATTGATAATATTGACAGAAAAGAAAATTGACTCGTTAACTTTTTTTTTTTAAATTGGTTTTACGGCTCTGGGTACAAGCCCTTTTAATTAATATATTTTACATATATTTATTTTTACAGGGCCAGTACGCAACTTTAGCCCTAACGGATGTTCTGAAAACATTTGTTACAAAAAAATTGAACTTTACGCCATGATGGCTGAAAACGGAATCCCCTTTTAATTAACGATAGGACAGTGTTGCCAGATACGAAACCTGAAAATGCGGTACCTGTACCTACTTTAAAAACGTGGATTTTCGGCATAAAAGCGGATTTTTTAATCATTATAAATGATATTATACAATACTGATTGTTCTTTTTCCGTTTATAGGTTTTGTATGATTATTCATATAATGTAAAAAAATTAATGTGACTTTTATTCGAAGGAAAATACATCTCCAGACTCTTCGACTTCTTCTTTTGAATGAGCCGTTTTCAGAAGAACTAAAAAAATATATATTACGGCTGTCAAAGGAATGCAATTTTGGCCCTCAGCCATGTGTGATACATCGTAAAATAGGTCTCAGCGAGCTGAACAAAAGTTAATATGACGCCAACAGCCAAATGTTTGTCCTTTCGGAGTTAAATGGTATTGAAAAAAAAACTAACATTTTCTGTAAAATATACGACACGACAATCCGAAACAACCAAAACGACAAACATTTGGCTGTTGGAGTCATAGTAACTTTGGTTCAGCTAGCTGAGACCTATTTTATGATGTATCACACATGGCTATTGGGCTGAGGTCCAAAATTGCATTCCTTTGACAGCCGTAACATTTTTTTTTTTAGTTCTTCTGAAAACGGCTCATAGCTGTAAATAAGTATGCATCACAGATTATTGCACCAAACGGAAACCGACTTGTTGAAAGTTGAATGAACATGACATTGAACCAATGAGCGTTTTTCCTTACGTCAAATTTAGTTTTAAAAGGATCCCTAGGTGGCGCTGCCGTACCGTAATAATAAACGTCAAAGCAAAAAATAATACTATGGTACTGTGGAATTTGTGATGGTTGGTCACCTAGAAGAAAAAATGCTGTTGTCGTTTGGTGATAAGTGCGCTTTTGGATACTTTGGAGTCTTTGCTATTGATTGTGGGTTTGAATTTTTATTTTTATTACGAGAAACCTCGTCCGAATAGCAACCCAGGTTCCTTCTCTTGTTTAGTGATCTGTGGACTGACTTTGACATTGATTGCTACGAATCACAAATTCGTATGAAGAAACGAATGATGCCATCTAGTGTATCTCAAGGAACTAAGAAAAAAAAGAAAGGAAAAACGCCCATTTCGAAAAAAGCGGAATCGCGTTATTAAAAAGCGGAAAGCGGATCCACTATCAGAAAAGCGGGAAAAAGCGGAAATGCGGTACATCTGGCAATACTGAGATAGGACCACAGATTAAGAAGAGAAGATAGGACGTAAAGACCAAGGATGTTATAATCAAAGAGGATAGAGCACTACGAAAAACCTTCCATAGAAAACTAAACTCTTTGTCTTCTCAAATAAAACATAAAATCGTATAAGTAAGCAACTAGAGTAAAGTGTCCAGAGCGAGAGCCACAAACTGAAGGAGTGTGTCTTACTCTTACTCATTTATGTGGAATACTATGACCATGATGTTGTAAAATGTAGGCCATGTGTTTGATTACCCAATGGTCTCTTTTCAGTTTTACTAAAAACGAAAGCTTACGTTTAAAATGGATGGATGCTATATGAGGCTCTGGTTCGACATCACAAAATCCTGCATTTTGTGAAGCCTGCAAAAGCCGGTATTTTAGAAAATAAGATTTTAAACCTACGGTCTTACCTAGGTTGAAGGAAGATCCTGTACCATTTGTAGCGGTGAGTAAAAGGCTTCAAACCTCTGTAGCATACCTAAAGTTTGTACGTTTGTACATGAAAAGTTGCCGTTTGGTGTACATTATGCCAATCGATAGAAAAAATAATTATCACGAACAACAAATACTCTTTGACAAAATGTCCCCAACTTATTACTACTTGTAACGCAAAATACTTTAAAATGATGATAATGAATTAAATTGTTTTTTTTTTATATTTTATATTTTCAAACGGGAATAACTCAGAAAGTATCAATTAGTTTACTTTTTATTGACGTGCTTACCAACCCCTTTCTTTAGGTACGTTGCACAGGATTTTTCTGTTACCTTTGTGTTTTGTTTGCTAAGAAGTTTATTAGAAAGTAAGTAATAAAGAAATATTTACAGCCTGTGGCGAAAAAAGTAATGGTACTAAGCGACGAAAGAAAATTTTTAACTGGAAGAACTACCAACGAAGCAACCACAGCTCGATGCAGGTGCCCAAACTGACTGAATGCAGTCCCCAAAAGAAGAAGCTTTGAATATTATGTTTGAATAGAAAAATTGACATGAGGTATAATAGAATATTTAATTTTATACTTAATAATTCTATTCTATTTTGTAATGTATATTAGCTTTTATGCATATTTTAAATGTAAAAAAAAAACATTCAAATGTTTGTCATCAATCTAGCTAGCTACATGAGTTTTATTCGTATTGGCAAGTTAGATTTTATTATCTGAATTTACAATTTGTACACTTAAATTTGTCTGCAACAAAATTTTTAATTTTTAATTTAACCCTTGTCGAGACCAAGAGTACCATAATGATATAAAGTTCTAAATTGGTTCACTGAAAATAATTTGTATACTTATGTAGATCAAAATATGATTAAGTTAATTCCGCAGAATGAGTGCGATTTCCGCGATAAAAAGTAGCCTACTGTAACTGATGATAAGAAATGTAAGAAAAGTTCACTATTAATAACTGTGAATATAAGTAAAGTTCACTATCTTGCATGTATCCATGTATCCATGCAAGATAGTGAACTTTACTTATTCTCAAATTAAAGGCCCAGACTCAAATCGAGCCATGAATGTATGCTAAGTAATTTTTGTAGCAATACCACTCAAGGTTTTAAAAACGTATTTTAACATGGTCGAAGTGGAGTTTTATCTTTACTCTTCTCTCTACTCTTCTTTTCCACTACAAACCTTATTTGAGGGCAGTATGTAATGTACTGTACATTAATACTCAATAAGTAAGTTGTAAATTCTATACATTTAAATGAGTTATTTCTTTGTGTTTATTTTTGGATTAAAGCTAATTTTATGACTTGATTTTGGCTTTCATTTTATAATGTTAAAACTTCGTTAAATGCAAATATAAGTATAATTAAAGTTCTTCAGTCAATGAATATACCTACCACTAGGTACTGTGTCGCCCATTATGGAAGTAAATGCCCAAGTTACTCCTAGAGAGAGAACTTCGCTCGTTCCTACCGGCTGGCTTCCCTTATGTTTCGTCCGGTTTTCATTGACATCAAGGTCACCCTACTTAGAAAGAGACGACATTCACTAGTTCGAGCCTCTTTGTCAGGACATTTTTTTGTCAGAGTACTCAATCCTCTTTGATTATTACATCCATGGTAAGGACATATGCGTAAAGACAGTTGATATTTTTTTGTACTCAGCAGCACATAGAATCACCGAAAAAATGAAAAGTTCAGACCACACAGAAAGGACCGTAAGGAGTACATAATGTATGTATTCCTTTCCTTTGTTTACTTTCCATACAACTTAATTTAGCAGAGATTCATTAGTACATAGCAAAAACACGTCAATAATCACAATTTGGGTTTTTTTTATTATTAAAGTCATTAAAACAGCAATGATTACCATGTTTATTTGTTGTTACGAGTTCTTTTTCTCCAATTTTTCATAATAAAGTAAGATAATAGTTTGGGATAATAGTCAACTCGGCAAAACGTGGGCCCACTTGTAGTGAGTGGTGCCTCTGCCTACCCCCTCGGGGACAACGGACGTGAGTTTATTATATTTATTATATATATATTGATAGTTTTTTTAATAATTTTGGAAATTCGTGAATTATCACCTTTTTACCTTTAACAGTCACGTATGGTGCAAAATGCCCTCAGTGTTATTTTTTTCTTTATTATTTCAAAAGTCTTATGTCTTGCAAAGTTTTTAAGATTAGTTTGGAGCTCCAGAACCAGGCATAAGTATTTTTCATTTTATTTTGAAGTTTTTTGCCTCCCGACTAAAAACAGTGATTTCAAACTTTGGGCCCAAAATGTATTTAATTATTGTTCGGATGTACACGTTTACTTTATTGGATATAAAAATAGGCTTTATACTGATAATAATAAATAAAAGCCAAAAATAATTTTTGTTTTTTTTGACGCTTTCATGGAAAATCCCCAAAAAAAAAAAAACATAACTCGAAAAGAATCAATAATAGCTGATACAAACATGGGAGTGTTTTGGATAGGTCTCGGTTCGGGCTGTCTAAAAAAAAATAACGTCACCTGATAGGCCACCCTGTATAACGCTAAGGTGTCCATGGCATCTTGCTTTCGGAGGACTCCTGTGGAATATGATTGGTACAAATAGTACGACGTACGTATTCTGAAAAAAGGCAGCCCGGGAAGTTCACTTGCGTGACATTTATACTGCTAAACTCCATTGTGATTCAAGTGACGTTCATGCCATTGACTCTGAATTGAGATTACCTACCTATTTAAATACAAGTGTACTTACCTAAAATATTTATAACATTTACATACAAGTTACACATCCAAGATACCCTGTGTCGTGGGAACTGTAATGAAACTCACGTATGCAGGACAGAGACTGAGCTTTATTTCCGTAATACCCACCTTAATCTATATTCGTGCCTACCCAACAATATACTACAGGAACCAGAAACAGCGACGTCACAAACATGTAAACATCCAAGACCTGTTTCTTTTTTTTTGTCCCCAGCCGGGATTTGAACCCGGGACCTCTAGCATGGTAGTCAGATGCGCTAACCGCTGCGCCACAGAGGTCGTCAATTTATGTAAATGTTTAGAGTTCTGGAGTTCCAGCAATCCTGGAACCTCCGGGAATATTTCGCAATGATGGGAAAAGGCCCGACGGAATGACGTCAATACCCTGGAAACATGGGAGGCCGCTAGTGTTAGACTCAACCTGTGTTGACTTACTGGCGCCTTCCCATGTTTCTCAGAGTCGAGCGGCTGGCTCGGCGGTCAGCGCAGCGGAAAGCCTCAAACGGCGGAAATATGCAACATTGGGCAACTAATACATATTCGCGCCATTTGGGGTCGAGATACTATGCTCGTCGACGCCACGGGAGACTGGAGGTTTGGCGCATAACTCTGGCCTTCCAAAGGGGGAATGTTGCCAGCATTCTGGGCTCCCTGCCACGGGACACCGACTTTATTTGTAAATATATACATATTTAGAAATTAGCTTATATTAATTGTTAAGTACTATTTATCTTAATTAGTTTTGTCTTTAACCTTTAACTGTGGACGTGGGGTCTCAGAGGCCCCGGCCTTTCTCAGGATCTTACGAAAAAGTCACTTCTACCTTCCCCCGGCACCCAGGCTGCTCAGTACCTTTCAAGTTAGTAGCAAAACCAGTATCAACAGAGGTGGTTTTGTTGCAGGCTTCAAAACACGTGAGTAGTGACCTTTGGAAATTTGGCAGGGGCCTGTGAGACCCCACGTCCCTTTTTCCCATACATAGTATATTATAGTATATCAGTATAAAGTGTTTGTATTTTTTTTACTTTTGCATTGATTATGGATAATAATATCAACCCGGTACGTCGGGAATTAAAAGGTCGAGCACATCTTCTGAAAATCCGTCTGAAAGGAAACATTTGCTGTTAGAAGACCCTTCAGTCGAGTGTTGTTCGTCAGCGGAAGCAGTTCCCTATCTCGCGGCGCACTTTTTTCGACTTACCCTCATTTTTGGTACTCATAGGTAAGCGTCGAGGCTATGCCTACAATTCGATTACCTACGTAATGGAGACGCAAAGTGGCGAGACAATGGATTCTGTTATTGAGTGTAGTGAAGACTATTTAGATGAGGACTTATTACAGCGGTATTCGATGGAGAGAGAGTTGATGGAGAAGGCAGGAGGAAGTCGTATTATGAAGAGAGTCAGATCTACGGAAAGTGAGGAGGAGGGTTGGACACAGGTAAAAGGAAAAAGTACTAAGAAAAAGTTACAATCACAAAGTGAAAATAAACAACAAGGAGAAGAAAATAGTTTTGAAGTGACCATCACCTGTAAAGAAGCCCTGCCTAAGTACATAGGTATGGCAAGACTGTTACAGTCTGAAAATATAATAAATGTTCTAAGAGTAAGGTACATGAATGCCTACAGGGCTATCATCCAATTTAATGATGAGAAAAGTATGGAGAGCATCTTACAAAACAAGAAGTTGGTAGAAATGGGCATGAAATGTCATAAAACCCAAGTAGTTAATATTTGCTACGGAACAATAAAAGACATAGAGATCAGCGTCACCGAGGATGAGCTACTCCAGGACTTGGTCAGTCCAGAAGTGCCCATAGAATCGATCAAGAGGTTAAAAAGGAGGATCTTTGATTCCATTGAATGGGAAGACAGTGAAGTGGTGAGAATTGGATTCAAGGGCCCATCTGTGCCCGAAAATATTTACGTTTTTGGCTCTCGAGTCAAGGTAAGCAGGTACATATTTCCGGTAACCCGGAATTTCAAAATGCTGGAGATATGGACACACGAACAAACTTTGCCCGTTTAATAGAACAGTGTGCCCAAAATGTGGTGGGTATCACATCAACTGTGAGACCCGAAAATTTAAATGTGTGAACTGCGGCGGGAAGCACTTAGCGATGGCGAAAACATGTCCTACATATGCTAAGGAGAGAAGGATACGAGAGATCATGGCCGAGTCCTCGGTAACATACAAGCAGGCGTTAAAGACATACCAACCAATAACAACATCTCAACAGCAATCTTTACCAAAAGCGACGGACTCCCCCAAACTGAGGAGCACACAGAATTCGGTAGTTGAAACACCTGAGCCCCCCTCCAGCCAACAACATACCTTTGCTGAGGTGGCACAGACAGAAGCTCTAGTTAGACAAAAAGAGAAGAAGATAAGAGTGGTAAATGCCCGAAGGGATGGTATGAAGAAACGTGTTATTGAGACAGAGTCTACCGCTAGCTCTGAGGACCAGGAAGAGGAGAGTGAGAAGCAGGAGGGTCATGAATCTGATAATGAAGAAGACACAGAAACACGGAAAGGAGCGATTAAAGAATTGTTACAGAAACTCAAAGATATTATTTTCTCTAAGAGATACACAACTTTCTCTGATAAGATAGCGGCTGGCGCTAAGTTAGTATGGGAATGGGCTCTGAAATTTATAATTGAGAAGATCTCCGAGTGGCCGATACTATCATCAATTTTTTTCCAAAATGGGTAAAAAAAGTCCCAAACATTCAGTGTTGAACATAGTGCACTGGAACGCGCAAAGCCTACGCCCGAAACTATTAGTGTTAGGACAAATTTTAATACAAGAAAAAGTGCATATTGCCGTGGTAACTGAGTCCTGGTTAGAACCGGATAGTAATTTAAGTGTTAGTGAATATAATGTGTATCGAAAAGACAGATGGGACTCCTACGGAGGCATAGCTATTTTGGTACACCAAAGTGTAAGAGCTGAAGTTGTTCAGGTAAATGCTGCTTTTCCTGGGGTTGATTTATTGTGTTTAAAGATATTGAATTGTGAGGTTTTAGACTATGTTATTGGTATATATTCTGCACCTACTGTACGCCTGCTGCAAAACGATTGGGATGCTATTTTTGAAAATTTCTTGACTAAAAGTATTTTTATTGGAGATCTAAATTGCCACCACTCAAATTGGTCTAGCAAGACTGAAGCCAAAGGAACTGCACTCTTAGATAGCATAACTGATCACAACCTAGTTACTCTTAATGATGGATCTCCAACACGAGTTAAAGTGGTCAGTGGAATCCTTCAGCAGACAGCGCCGGATGTATCTATTGCCACAGCAGACATAGCTGTTAAATTCAGTTGGAGAACCATTAATGAGTCTTTGGGTAGTGACCACCTCATAGTTAAACTAAGTTCTGAGGTCTTAAATGACCATAGCTGTAAAGGTAAAAGAAACTTTAAAAAGGCTGACTGGACCAAATATCGAGACCTTTTGGAGGGTTTGTTTGCTGAAATGACACTGACTAATAATATACAAAGAGATTATGATCAATTCATTAGTTTAATAAGCAATGCAGCCGACAACTCTATTCCAACAATAAAAATTTGCGATAATCCAAGACGTGTGGATAAGTTTAAACCGAAACCGTACTGGAATCAGGATTTGTCACGTGCAGTTGCTGAGCGTAGGTTAGCTTTGACCAATTTGAGGAAAAACCCAACTCCAGATAATCTAGCCATATTAAAACAAAAGATCACTTACACCCAAAAATTAATCAGAAATGCAAAAAACAAAGCATGGCAAGACTTCTGTAGCTCTATAGATAGTACAGTTTCATCCAGCGAAATGTGGCGACGAATGAGATGGCTGAAGGGGTATCAAACTCCTAAACATAGAGTAAGCCAAGAAAAGACCCTAAATATGCTCCTAGACTTGACGCCAGACTATGTATCAGGGGATATGCCTCAAATCACACCGGAGAAATCTATTTTATCGACGCCCATTTCGATACATGAACTAGAAAATTGTATAAAAACTAAGGATACAGCCCCAGGAATAGATAGTGTCTCTTTTTCAATGATAAAGAATCTCCCTAAAAATGGCAAATTAATACTGTTAAACATTTATAATAGAATTCTATCTACTCAGTTCGTACCTACACAATGGAGAAATATTAAAATAGTACCTATACCTAAACATAATAGTAATGATGTAAATAACCCTGACGCTAGGCCCATTGCTTTGATGTCTTGCCCGTGTAAAATATTTCATGTAATAATATGTCGTAGAATGGAGTGGTGGTTGGAAAAGAACCAATGTTTCGATGACTCGACTATAGGCTTTAGAAAATCGCAATCCTGTTTAGACAACTTAACACGATTAATTACCTATATTCAAATGGGCTTTTCACAAAACTACGTCTCACTAGGTTGCTTTATTGACATTGATAGTGCCTACAATAATGTGGATGTAACATCTTTAATTTTGACTATGCAAAAACTCAAAATTGATAGTGTTGTTTGTAAATATTTATGGAATTATCTAAAGGAGAGACACCTT
Source organism: Yponomeuta plumbellus (assembly GCA_947310845.1). Classification (NCBI taxonomy): domain Eukaryota; kingdom Metazoa; phylum Arthropoda; class Insecta; order Lepidoptera; family Yponomeutidae; genus Yponomeuta; species Yponomeuta plumbellus. The sequence continues at coordinate 8,824,993 of OX371209.1, read as the reverse complement.
AGTATCGATCTCGTTAACAAGGAGATATTAAGTAGGTACACGGGTAAGGGGCTCGCGCAGGGCGACCCGGTCTCGCCAATCCTGTTTAATGTAGTTACGTCGTCTATTTGCCACAGTATAAAAGACGTTTACATTTCACAGTATGCAGACGATTTCGTTATTTACATATCTAGCAATATATTAGAAGATACCACTTTTAAAATTCAATCTGCTTTAAATTGTTTGTCATCACTTATAGAAGAAATTGGTCTTTGTATTTCATATCGTAAAACTAAATTATGTGTTTTTAGAAAAGGGATAAATCGTCAAGATGTCAATATAACTATAGGTGAACGTAGATTAGAATTGGTGGACTGCGTCAAGTATCTTGGACTTTGGTTAGATCGCAGTCTTCGTTGGGGTAGACATATTAATTAGTGTATGTAACCTTGTATTGTCTGACCCTACGTCAAATGATGCAAGGTTACTATACAAATTGGTGGTTTCTGGTATGCGAGCTAGAACTCAAGACATGGGTTCTGGATCGCACGGCGGAAATAACTAGTCTTTAGTTGGTTCGGAATGAATATGAGTTTATTTTTTGTTAAATTACTGTGTTCACCTAGTCTTAATGTGTAGCCTTATAAGGGTGATGTCGCGATGCCCTCTTCTCCTAATATTGGTTATCAATGTAGACATCATTTAGATATGGGGGAAATATAGAGCATCGCGAATGGAGAAGTTAAAAGAAAAATAAAATTATCATACCCCAAGTGAAGTAAGCCGGGCAGTTGGGCGGCTCCTTTGCTCCGCATCAACTGTGGCCCGAAGAGCAAGGGTACCCATCCACCTCCTGTGAAATACAGTCAGATGACACCGACTGCCTCGGTGTCACCTGTAGTGGCCGTTCGGGAGTATGTGCTATTATCATCTTCATAGCACATACTCCGAGCAGCATCTTAGCTATACCTACTTCCATCACACTCACATAGTCTTTCATAAAGGTCATACCAACTGTTTTACATAACTAACAAGACTGTTAGTAACCCGATGACCCTTAGCCTACATCAACGGTTGAACTCTCATTATTCATAACATATCTTATACAACTCTGGACCTGCTGATCTTGTCTGACCCAGCAGGGCTCTTAGTGACCCCTCGACCCTCTGCCTATATCATCGGCCGGGCAGGGCATCACTCATATTCTCTCTCTCGTAAGTCTCTTGACCTGCTGATCCCCTCCTGGAACCAGCAGGGCTCTTAATGACCCCTCAACCCTCTGCCTATATCATCGGCCGGGCAGGGCATCACTCATATTCTCTCTCGTAAGTCTCTGGACCTGCTGATCTCCCTCCTGGAACCAGCAGGGCTCTTAATGACCCCTCAACCCTCTGCCTATATCATCGGCCGGGCAGGGCATCACTCATTTTCTCTCTCTTAAGTCTCTGAACCTGCTGATCTCCCTCCTGGAACCAGCAGGGCTCTTAATGACCCCTCAACCCTCTGCCTATATCATCGGCCGGGGAGGGCATCACTCATATTCTCTCTCTTAAGTCTCTGGACCTGCTGATCTCCCTCCTGGAACCAGCAGGGCTCTTAATGACCCCTCGACCCTCTGCCTATATCCTCGGCCGGGCAAGGCGTCACTCATCATCTCTCGTAAGTCTCTTGGCATACCTCATTCATACACAAGCTTATTGATACTAGACAAAGAAACATAAATGGAATACCGAGAACATTTAGACTACTTAGCTTCATTCCTGGCGACCACCTCACACGAACTTTTTCTTCCTCCGTATTACACACACCACCTGTTCAACACTTCCCGCAATACTCACCGATCTGTCATGGCGGCGTCTCGTGAAACCCCATTTCATCGCCTTTCCTTTTCCGGTGTTGCTATGTACATTTTTATAGATTTCGCGACCCTTACGTCGCGACACTCCCGGCGGGAACAACTAAAGAAGCGACAATAGACTCCTGGTCCACTGCTTTATCTTATCTAGAGCTTTGATCGCCGCATTTCGTCTCCGTTTAGGTTCATTCAACTGGTCACCTTGAGGTTCATCCGAGCTAACAGCCACTTCCATATCCATGTCTTCAGGTTCCTTATCTTTCTCTAGACAACTTCCATCATCTGGAATCTCGGTGACATGGAATTCATCTTGTTGTACAAGTTCTGAAGCATCATTTACTCCAGTGCTTGTGAGAGAATCGACCTCCATCTCAGGCAGACACATTCCTGGTGTATGGCTTCCTTCTCGCGGTATTATCGTACGGTTTTCTTCGTGTATGTTGACTGGTTCGTCCTCTTCGATCTCGAGTGGGTATAATTGCGCTATGGAACGGATAAACACTTTGTCACCGACTTTAACCTTGGCAACTCTGCACAACTTGTCAGCTCCCTTTAGTAATGAGATAATTTTCCCTACTCTCCATTCTTCTCTATTCTTACTATCTCCTTTTATTTGTACTATCTGTCCTTCAGTTGGGATTAGTTTCGACAAGACTCTAGGCTGCTTATGAGAATGTGAATACCTTTCTCTTAGGCTGAGCAGGTAACGATTTCTAAACATCTCCTTGAATTCGCCTAGAATGATCAAACCTTTTCTCCAGCTGTTTATAAGATCTCTTTTGGTTTGTGTGCCTTGGGGTAAGACCTCATCGTCTGCTGTTCTTACGACTATAGTTTTTCCCATTGCAAGGAAGTCAGCAGGTTTCAGAACGTGTGACATTTCCGTATCGATACACGTGAGAGGTCGTGTATTTACTACGGCTTCTATTTCCTTAATAACAGTATTCATTTGACTGTCTGTCAATATACGTTTTTCTAGTGTTCTCAGCATGCAGTTTTTTACCATACCTATCAATCTTTCATAAAACCCTCCAAACCATGGAGCTAATTGAGGAATGAATCTCCAGTGAATCTTTCTTTCAATGCATAATGGCTGGTTCATTACTTCGGACATGAGTTTGAAATTGGTGGCGTTGTCTGAAGTGATCAAGGTTGGTACGCCCCTCGTAGACATCATTCTTCTTAAGGCAAGAAGTCCTTCGTCCGCTGTCAAGTCTTGAACCAGTTCCAGGTGTATTGCTCTCACGGCTAAACACGTGAATAGGCAGATCCATCTCTTTCCTGTCCCCACATCAGTTTTTACCAGGACAGGTCCTAGGTAATCTATCCCTGTGAACGTAAACGGGGCCGAGTAATTCACTCTTTCGGGTGGTAGTGCCGGTGTCGACGGCAATTTAAAGGGACCTCCGCCATGCTTGACACAACGTGGGCATCTCTTCAGTAGTTTCTGTATTTGACTCTTTCCTTGCGGTATCCAGTAAGTTTGGCGTATAATGCTGAGTGTATGATTAGCACCTACATGGTAGTTGTCATTGTGAGTCTTCATGATGACCTTATTAGTGTACTCACAATCCTTTGGTATAAGTATGGGATAGCGTTTATCATAAGGCCAATTGGTATTCATAAGTCGGCCTCTGCATCTTAGAATTCCATCTACGTCGACAAACAGCCTTAAATTTCTTTTCAGACTAGTTTCCTTTCCTTCTAGTTCTTGTGGAAAGTACTCCGCTTGAATTTTCTTCACTTCTCCAATAGTATGCGGCGTTTCTTTTTCTTCTTGATTTTCCACTTCGATCAGTTGTTGATCATTCACTTGCTTTCCTGACATCTTACTCATTTGTACCTTGTTATGACAGTCATCGCTCTGAATTTTCTTCGGGAGATCCTCCCCAGTCAAAAGAGAAGTGGTGGTGGACGGCCAGAACCGAGGGTCTTCTCGGATGAATGCAGGGCCCGTTAGCCATTGTTTCTTTTCTTCTTTTGTTGTGGTTGATCTTGTAGCCACGTCCGCAGGATTTAACTCTGTCGGCACATACCTCATTATTAAATCTGTATTTGTCTTTATTTCTGCAACCCTTCTTGCCACGAAAGGAGGTAAAAGCTTGTTTGACCTACACCAATCAATCACAATTTGACTGTCGGTCCATAAATTCTGCTGTTTAACTTGTAATAATTGTAGGAAGGGTAGAACGTATTTGATGAGCCGACATCCAATCATCACTCCTAATAGTTCTAGGCGTGGTATGGATAAGTTTTCTTGGTCTTTGATCGGTACTAGTCGTGTCTTTCCCATGACAAAAGATGCCTCACTTCGGTTAACAACGAAAACCACTGCAGAATATGCTTTAGTCGATGCGTCTGTGAAACAATGTAGTTGACAGTTCTCATCTTTTGAGTCGCTGAAGTAATATCTTGGAATGGATATCTGCTGAATATCTTTTAGATCATTGCGGATCTGCTCCCATTTATCAAGTATTGTTTGTGGTAGTTTCGTATCCCATTTTGTATTGGTTTTCCATAAATCTTGAAGGAGTAACTTTGCAGGTAATAGAAAGGGAACGGCAATTCCGCAAGGATCGTACACTGATGCCACAATTTTCAATATTTATCTTTTGGTATTGGGCGTTATGTCATTATTTGGGAATTTCAGTTGGAGTGTGTCTTCATTTATATCCCAGTTTAAACCTAACACCTTCACTACCTTGTCTTTGCAGGTATCTGGAATCCTTTCCATCAGTTCTTCAGAATTGGAACTCCACTCCCTCAGGTTCATCGACAATTCTTGAAACACTTCCTTGGTCTGTTCATAAAGGTGTGTAGCTTCTTTAACTGTCTTTACTCCAGTAACCAAATTATCCACATAAATGTCATTGCATATTTGTTTTATATGTACCTTCTCAGATTTGTTCAAGTGACATCTTATTGTTGCATTTAGCAGGAATGGGCTAGAAATTATGCCGAAGGGCATTCTACAAAACCTCAAATGTAACAGATTATCCTCACTGATTGGTTTCTGGACGTCTTTGAGCCACAAGAATCGTGTTACATCACGATCTTCCGCTTGCAAGCCAATCTGCAGGAATGCTTTTTCCACGTCTGCACAGATGCCAATAGGATGACAGCGAAACTTTATGATTAAACCGGTTAAGTCTTCCAGCATTGTGGGTCCACAATATAAGGACTCATTCAAACTTCTTTGTTCCTTCACTTTGGCAGATGCATCATAGACAATTCTGCCTCTCTTTCCCTTCTGTTTTATAATATGATGCGGAAGGTAATGAATAGGATGTGATGTATGTGGATGGTGGGTTGCTGTTTCTGGTTCTATTATTTCTATTATTTTGGCATCTAACTGTTCATTCAGAATTGCCGAATAGTCTTGCAATGTTGTGTCATCCAATCGTTTGCACAAGCCTTTCAATCTTCCAAAGGCTAGTCCATAATTTGTGGGTAATTCTGGTGGGTATTGAGTCCAAGGCCACTTGACATAATATCTTCCTTCAACATACGCTACTGTCTCATTGAAGTGTCTCACTGCTTCTTCTTCTTGGGTAGTCATCGGAGAGTCTGTAATTCCAATGCTCTCTAGTGCCCATAAGAACTTGATATCTATATCTCTTAATGGGAGGTCTGGTTCAGTGAGGTATGAACTAGGCTCGCACTGACAATATGTTATCATAGATAGAGTAGCCTTTCCATCGTAAGTACTCTCCTTCCCTGACAGGATCCATCCGAAATCTGTGTTAACCATATATAGGTTCTCTTGAATCTGCATACTTTCATTCCTCATAAACGAGAAATAATAGTCGTTTCCTATTAGTAGGTCTATAGTTTCACCAACAGTCTCGTCATCAGCCATGATATCTACAGGAGTGCTATACTTTGGTTGAATTGGTATCCGGTCTGTTATATGATGAACAATATTAACTCTAATGGACTTCCGTATACCTCTCTTGGTCTCTACATCAATTTTTGCAGAGGGACTGGCAGTTTGTCTTGGTGTTACAGAGCCAAAGGTATAAATCATAAGGAGGTCTTCTGAACTTGAGTTCAATTTAAGTGTCTTAGCCATTCGAGTCGTGAGGTAACATCTTTGACTTCCGGAGTCAAGTAGCACTCTGCATTTTCCTTTAGTTTCATTGTTGTGTAGTGTTACAGTCACCGTCTGTAAATAGAGGGAACCTGTGACATCATTTGTGTTAAAGCAATTTGTCTTTTTAATAGCAGAGGAAGATAGCATATCATTACCAGTCACGACGGCACTGAATTTTGTAGGGCACAAAGCTCTGTTGTGCATTCCCTTGCAGTGAAAACATTTAACTTTCCTGGAACAGTTGTTTATGCCGTGTCCTAATCCCAAGCAATTATAGCACCTCTTTCCTAGCTGGGCCTTTCTTTCATTGTTTGTCTTGTAAATGCTGCACTGATCGTTATAATGATTTTCTTTGCAGAAGATACATGATAATTTAAAACGTTTTCTGTCATATTCATTCTGATCAGATCGAGCTTTAGACATAGTTTCTTCATATCTTCTCTTAAACGACCTCCCGGCGCTTGGCTTGAATCTCTGCAAATTCTTCTCGGAGTTTCTTCTCCCTGATCTCTCCATGACATGAAGTGTGCTTGTAGTGTAACCGTTGACCATACTACCCTTTCCTTGAGTCAGCCTGTTCACCTCTTCCCTGGCTGATATTATACTCTGAATCTCTTTTCTAATTTCCTCAGTGGAATCAGTTTTAATTTTCATTTTCATCTCATAAATCAGTTCTTCAGGAAATTTTTCCATTATCAAGAAGCGCAGATAGCTGTGACTGGTATTCTCTCCTAGGGAGTCTAGTACTCGGAGGTGTCTCTCGATGTCGTTGATGACTCGTCGACAGTCGGAAGTATCCAGCGATGCTGGTGCAATTTTATTTAGGGCTGAGTAGTGTGCGTCAATGACCTTTTCTATTTTTCCGTAACGTTCTTTAAGAGAAGAGATAGCGATGGAATAATTTTTATTAGTCATTTCCAGTCCTTCCACAGTATTTTTGGCCTCTCCTCTCAAAGCTGCTCTGAGGTAAAGCAGCTTGTCCACATCAGCTATGTTGCGGCTATCAATATTTGAAGAAAATTGGTCCCAAAATTGGTGCCATTCTAAAACGTTTCCGTCAAACTCCGGTAGCTCCAATTTCGGGAGACGGGCTGATAAACTTCTTTCTTCCGCCCTTCCTTGACGAGGCTTCACTGTTGCCTTCAGTTCTATTAGGGTTTCTTCTGCATGTAACTGAAGCGTGGATATTTCAGATATCTCGTCTGCTGCCGGTTCATTAGCTAGACGAAAATAGTTGAGTAGGTCGTTCTGCAGTCTCTTAATGGCATTGTCCAATTTTGAAGAAATTACTTCTGTTTCCAGCAGCAACTCATTTGTTGGGTCATCACTTTTCTTGAATCTGTCAATTAGAGAGTTAGCATTTGCATCTAACTCTTTCATCCTCGTACAGCTGACTATGATCACTTTCATTAAGCTTTCCTCCATGTCTGTTGTCTATCTTATTCACGGCCAGGCGGCTGGAGTCCAGTCTGGAATTGATGACCATTGTGCACTCAGTATGTGTATTTATTTATTTCGTATAAATGTTTTAGTTTGTCAGTAATTTATTAAAAAAAAATTATTTGCAAATGCTCTAAGTATGCAATATGAAAGATTAACTATAAATAATTTTAAGAAGTTTATGCAGTGGCATTTCAAAATTATACTGCCTTATGTGGGAGTTGAACCCGTAACTACTATGACAATAGACGAGGGAAACATCTCTAGACATATGTGGACAGCAGATGCCTTGACAGTGACCACCAATGGCCAACAGCTGCAAATCAGTAAAGTACGTATCTGTTTATTTAAAGTGGATATTTTAATGCTGTGAGCCGCACACCCACATATGGCCCAAAGGTGTTATAGAACTTTATATTTGTACCTGTAACTTAGTTTAAAAGAACTGCATCTTTTTCTATAAATCAAGTATTTGTTAAGTATTCTATTACTTCCTTGTCCATGTATATAGGTATATTTATCTTGCTTTTACCTATAGGTATTATAATTTATTTATGTAGTAGTTTATAACGTCCATCCAAGTAACATTCGTGCAAGTATATTATTAAGCAGAAGTTTTATTATTCATATGTGCACCAACTAACAGTCTCTTTTTTCCTTTGGCAACCTTTCCGTCACAAGGTTGTATGGCAGAAATTTCCGTTAGCAATAAGACAGCCTATTATATATAATTTTTAATTGTAACTTTCATTTTGTCTCTTGTTTCTTGTATGCAATAAAGAATATTCTCATCTTGTCTTAGTTTTTAAAGTAAACCTGTGTGCCTAAACCATTGTAGGTACGTAATAACCTTTTCTAGGTATGTAATGCTTTACATGTGTGTCTATAAGCACAAATAAATTATTCAACTATTTATCTATCCATCAGTGCATAGCAAGGGAGCGGTTGTTAAATCATGTTAAATTGTTTCTCTCTACCCAGTACATAACACTTAAATACAAGTGTGATGTTCAAATAAGTGTAAGTATGCACTTAGTTCTCAAACTCAAATAATTTATTTGTGAATCCACAATATTAAGTATTGTCATACAGTTGCACACAAAAAATAACCTGTTAGCAAGTCTATGAGTAGGTACTTACCTATCTTGTAGGCTGTAGCTTGTAGTGTGGTACTTATCACTGACGTGTAGTAGGGTACATCAGTACCGTGGCTGGCTATCGAACCTTAACCAACATCGAATTTCACATAAATAAAGTAATCTAATAATTATAGTTAACATCTTCGTTCGCTACAGCTAATTGCACAATACCAAATACCTACCCTAAAAATGTAGTCAGCTCAAATATAATAAGTGAAATAACTCATTGAAGCGTAAGAGAAATTTTCGAAAACTCTGTGGTAGGTATTGAATTTGGTAGGTCTTACATAGGTAGGTATTTTACTGGGTCGGCGAAGGTGAAGAGTGCACGAGATCAAGACTACCAAATTTTCTTGGTAATTGGCCGCCGGGGACGCAAATGGCTTGCTAACCCCTAAATATTACCACAAATTGTAACAGGTCGTATCTTTTCTTTACGTAGGCCAGTTTAGGATAGGCAGGTACATTAAATTCAACCACGCTGCCACATTGGAAAGGTAAAAAAGTAAGTTACTTACGGTTTGATCTAAAGATTCCAGATGTCAAGTCGATATTCCACCGATTGATGGTCACAGAAATTCACGTGTCGTACCACTTTACTTGCTGTAAATATTATAAACTGGACACTTACTTATCACGAAAAAGGGTGAAAAGAAAATGGCTACCACTGTTCAACTTTGTTCGAAACTTAGGGTTTTTTTTTACTCAACTCAAAGACGCCGCTGACGCCGGAACAAACGAACGAAATTTTCAATGCAGCAATGGCCACCGGATACGGACGGACACGACCATCCTTACCGCATATCACATTGTCCATGGTATTATTAAGTTTCCATAATCGCACTTATGTCTTCACATCAAGAGCGACTCTCCCTTGGAAAGTAGGGACACTGTGAATTTAACTCGTAAAATGCGTTTCACTTCCTTCTCTTTTTTCATACACCGTACTCATATGAAAATCTTTATCATGATTTTTTGTTGCATAAGCAATTCAACGAGTTAGTTCAGTTCAGTGATCGTAAGTAAGTACCTAAAAAAAGATCTTAATCAATGCCGGCAGTGGTGCTGTCGTCCGCCATTGTTCCCTACTTTGCGGAAGTACGTATAAATCAAAGCAGATTCTTGCTAAATAAATCGTAGCTGAATGTGATAAATTTGTACGACAATACGGTATCATTAATAATTCAAATAACCTTGACTTAATGTGCTAGTATCAATTTAAAAATATCGAGATGCAAAACCATTACATAGGGGAGAACATTATGTACAGTTTGACCAGAAAGAGTAGAAATTAAAGAGTGCGATTTTGCTAATACATACTCTTATTTTCCATACTTTTAGTACTAAAAGGCATAGACTCACCAAGGAGAATTAACCTTGGTCTCAGTTACAATAATTGTGCTTATATTAGAATAGACGATTGCCTGCAAAGTTCGTACAATAATTAGTTACACTTCTCTTCCGTTTTCTAGACTTTATGGACAGTCAGTACCTATTATTTCCCTCGAAATTCAATCACTTTCGGTACCACTAGCGCCATCTATTGTACCGTTGATGTTTCACAACGACAAGATCTAATCAGGCTATCAATATTCATACAATAATTTTACTTTTCTTCATGGATGTGGATGGATCCCAGCTCCTCCACCATGTCGCGATGCCCTCTTCTCCTAATATTGGTTATCAATGTAGACATCATTTAGATATGGGGGAAATATAGAGCATCGCGAATGGAGAAGTTAAAAGAAAAATAAAATTATCATACCCCAAGTGAAGTAAGCCGGGCAGTTGGGCGGCTCCTTTGCTCCGCATCAACTGTGGCCCGAAGAGCAAGGGTACCCATCCACCTCCTGTGAAATACAGTCAGATGACACCGACTGCCTCGGTGTCACCTGTAGTGGCCGTTCGGGAGTATGTGCTATTATCATCTTCATAGCACATACTCCGAGCAGCATCTTAGCTATACCTACTTCCATCACACTCACATAGTCTTTCATAAAGGTCATACCAACTGTTTTACATAACTAACAAGACTGTTAGTAACCCGATGACCCTTAGCCTACATCAACGGTTGAACTCTCATTATTCATAACATATCTTATACAACTCTGGACCTGCTGATCTTGTCTGACCCAGCAGGGCTCTTAGTGACCCCTCGACCCTCTGCCTATATCATCGGCCGGGCAGGGCATCACTCATATTCTCTCTCTCGTAAGTCTCTTGACCTGCTGATCCCCTCCTGGAACCAGCAGGGCTCTTAATGACCCCTCAACCCTCTGCCTATATCATCGGCCGGGCAGGGCATCACTCATATTCTCTCTCGTAAGTCTCTGGACCTGCTGATCTCCCTCCTGGAACCAGCAGGGCTCTTAATGACCCCTCAACCCTCTGCCTATATCATCGGCCGGGCAGGGCATCACTCATTTTCTCTCTCTTAAGTCTCTGAACCTGCTGATCTCCCTCCTGGAACCAGCAGGGCTCTTAATGACCCCTCAACCCTCTGCCTATATCATCGGCCGGGGAGGGCATCACTCATATTCTCTCTCTTAAGTCTCTGGACCTGCTGATCTCCCTCCTGGAACCAGCAGGGCTCTTAATGACCCCTCGACCCTCTGCCTATATCCTCGGCCGGGCAAGGCGTCACTCATCATCTCTCGTAAGTCTCTTGGCATACCTCATTCATACACAAGCTTATTGATACTAGACAAAGAAACATAAATGGAATACCGAGAACATTTAGACTACTTAGCTTCATTCCTGGCGACCACCTCACACGAACTTTTTCTTCCTCCGTATTACACACACCACCTGTTCAACACTTCCCGCAATACTCACCGATCTGTCATGGCGGCGTCTCGTGGAACCCCATTTCATCGCCTTTCCTTTTCCGGTGTTGCTATGTACATTTTTATAGATTTCGCGACCCTTACGTCGCGACAGGTGACATCGTCGCTGTGCGACAAAACCTTTTTCCAATAAAGATTATAAAAAAAAAAAAAAAGACCCTTCATTTGAACATAATATTTTTCTCTTCTTGAAGCTTCCGATGAATGATGATGATGAGTTCCTGGTTCTCGAAAAATATTGTAGGCTTTGCCCTGCAAAACTACATAGGAAGACATTACATAATGTGTGGGCTGCAATGAACCAATTTGCTTGCAATGTTCAAAGCCCCTGTGTAGTGATTGCCAATAAGTAACCTATGTTTAGGCAATGTCAGAATTTTTATGTTTTTATGTGAGATGTTTATTTTTTGTTAATTTACTTGTTATGGTTTATAATTTGAGAAAAAAAGATATTTTCCTTTTTTAGGCTTTATCAAAAATATTACATTGATTTAAGTGATGTCGTGTCGCCAAAGATTGAAATGTGCCTAAGATGTACTTAATTTGTCATAATGAGCAAAATTCAATAAAACCGAACTTAATTTGTACGGATTTGGTTTTATGTAAGCTTTCTTAAATACTTTTAAAGAATGTTTAGATAATAATTATACTTTGTGCCTATATAATACGTATTTTAAGGTATTTGAATATACACCTGATTGCTGAAATAAAGCGTAATTTGTTTAACCTCTTTTTTATTATAGTCATCCTTTATGAGTGATCAATCTCGAGTAGCAAAGCAACTTACAATTTATATTTGCCTTCGGCATATTTCAAAACAGCGAACGTTTATAAATGGACTACGCCGTTTGTAAACCGCGGAGTCATACAACAACGTCTGGATAGTGACTATTATGCCCTATGTCCTTTCTGTTTGGCCACCACCCAAGTACTCTGTGACACTAGTAGAGCAAAAAAAAAAAAGCTTTTGTTTGCCTGTGTCAATGTCAAGCAAACGTCAAATTACGCTGCGTAGAACCGTCAAGACGGACGGTTTTTTCCGTTTTTCCATAGAAATTATCCTTTTCTTTGTAACGAAATTATTTTTTCTTGTTGCATTTGCTATCTGAATTGCTACCAAGTCTTGCATTGTATACCTTAACTCGTGTGATATGATAACTTGTTAGAATCTCAAATGTGTTTCAATAAAGCGTCTTAGATCGTAATCGCGTAACTAGAAATGGATATTTTTAAGCAGGGTAAGTAGAAAACAACCGTATTACTTTAGTTCATTTGCAGTTCAATCGTGTGGTGAGTAAATGTCGCTTTTGTCTAAAGAAAAGCCCTCGTTTGTTTTGATGAAGAAAGTGAGCGGACAAAGGTGTGTGTTGAGAGATGTGACGGATTCGTATTGTGATAGTGCGGACGGCGAACTCAACCAAGGCCGTAGTGGCCCGTACCAGGTACGCGATAGTGCTGCGAGCGCCGCGGTGGGTGGATCTCGATACTTTATCAATTATTATTGTGTCGCGCTGTTTCGCATTCCGCGCGACAATTGGCCATTCGAGGGGCGATCTTTGTCCTCGCCGAGTGTCAAGTTGAGTGCATACTGTGGCAGGAAGCACGCTCCGCGGCACGCGGCCGTTGCTTCACCACTTATTACTAATTTGTCTTTATTAACTTACTCTAAGCAGTGCTAAGTTTTAGTCCTTGCTAAGCTGGTAGTTCTAGTGTTATAAGTGAGTTTTCTATTCAGAATTTCTTTCCTACCTATACAGTGATAAATTAAGGTGTTGATAAAATTTCTGGGAAAATTGATGAATCAGATATCATAGCTTTGAGATCTAGATATTTATCTCAATCTGTTTAAACTTGTGGGGTCTTACATGAGTGCTAGGAGTGATATTCTCAATTTGTCTGCAGGTATGAAGGGCCCTACCAGGCCTGCACCTGCAGCTCCAGGCTTTACTGTAAACAGATACTCTCCAGTCACCAACTGGAATGATGATCCGTTTGGTGCTGATTTATTTGAGCCCACTCCGCAGTTTGCACAGAAGAAGAAGCCACCGCCTCGTCCGCCACCACCTAAAGTCAACAAACAACCTGACATCCCAGCCAAACCCTCCCACTTCCTAAGGAAACCCACAGTTATTACATCACTGTTATCTCGAAAGAAAAACTCACAGCCCACTCAGAAAAGTAACCACATGACTATATTAGCAGAGCTAAACCATGACTTGGAGCAGCACAACAAAATGTTTCCCAAGTGTGAGCCAAAGAATGTACAAACTGGTGCATTAATAGACTTGTCATCACCACCCAGCTCCCCTACATTTACCACCAGGTCTAGCAGTGACGGACTGAGTGTTGATAGCTTTGGGTCTGATGCCACTACCTCAACTAATCATCACAATGCACTTAATGGAGGTAGTACTTCTCAAGCAGAGAGTGGTTTCGAGGATGACTTTGATCTGTTTCTACACTCACGGAAGCCCATGCAAAAGGAAGACACTTTCGATGATTTCACGAATGTAGATCCATTCTCGCCACCGCCGGTCAGCAAGCCTCCGGTGTTGAAAAAGCCTGTACTGAGCAAGGAACTGTTTGAGACGAGTAGTGTGCGTGCAATGGCTCCACCTCTAAAAGGGCCTACGATTATCCGCGCGAAGCCAGCACGACCCAAGCCACCCGATAACACAGCACTGCTGAGAAGCACCTTTGGGAACAACTTGCCAGTGACATTGATGAATGTCAACACAACCAGACCAATACAGAAAGTTAGCAGCTTCGGAGAGAGTTTCGTAAGTAACCTTGAATTACTGTTGAGCCGCTTGCTGGAACAATAGAAAATGCTTATTGGTTCCAATGAGGTGCTAATTGAATGTTCAGCTGTGGTTAGTCACTCACCACTGATACTGATATTTGGTATTAAATTGGCGGCTGACACACTCAGCTTTTCATACTACAAAGTTAATATTTTTCACCTATAAAATCAAAATATATTACAATCAAAATGCATTAGGATTCATTAAACTCTATTTCTAGCTAAGCGGTCATGGTCACAAGATGCATGTTTAAGTACTCTGTTGCATGATCATTACTCACTTCATGCCATGAATATTCAGAGCATTATTTAATTAAGTTTAAATTGCTGGAGTAGTGTTTGAGAAAATGCGATCGCCATTTTAACTTTAGGAATAATTAGTCACTGTACATTTACCCCAATACATTATCTTATTGAAATCAAAGATATGTGTATTTTAATTTCACAATCATCTTTATCTCTGTACATATTATAAAAACGTTACTTCCTTTCTTTCACTATCTCACACAATATTATTGCATTCTAAGTTTCGTTTCAACATCTCCTCAACCATTGTCTTCATATTTATGCTGACCATCCCAATAACATTCTTTCAGGATGATCCCAAGCCAATCTCGTGGGACAAAGATGATTCTTTCGAGCGTGAGTCTTCTCCACCCATGCCGTCCATTCCTCCGCCGCCCCCTCCCGCCATTGACCCGCTGGAGGAACCGTGTTGGACCGAAGACGACATAAAGCCTGTGATATTGAGTCTGAGTATAGCTGAGCCAGAGCCGTCACAGGAAGAGCCCTATGCCATAGCTCTGTTCGACTATTGCACGAACCATCCTGATGATTTGTCATTCACTGTAAGTATTTTATTTATTTATTAAGTATAATATAATATTTTTCATAAAAAAAGTGGTTTTTGAGTGAGTAGAATCCTATCAGATTCTAATAAATTATCATTCATCTCGGATCACTATGCACACTGTACACACTGGTACAAAAGTATACTTAATGCTAATGATCTTTTTCCTTAAATCAAATATGTTAAGTGAAGTCAATGATTATTGTGTATTATTTTTTAACTGTAGGTATTTTTGTTTTTTAAAAGATGATAATAAAGCTTTAATTAGTGTTAAGGTAATAATTAACTTTTAAAAATGGTGTTTGCTGGCATATATGCTAAGCTGAAGCCTGTATGTTATACAGGTATGATATTAAATATCATAACATTTGATTTTTTTTCTAAAGGGCGAGTTTATTAGTTATTCTATTAATCATCAGTAACACATAATACCTAGTGCATGGAACTCATTGTTAGCGACATTATTATTTATATATTTACATTTGCTTGGAATGCCACTGGAAAATTAAATGTTTCCAAATATTTCTTCCAAAGAATATGTATAATGGTTTATTTTGTTTAGTACATAGTGGCATGAAGCCAAGCTTGGATTTATTTTTAGATAAATAACACAACACAATCTGAATATCTACTGAGTAAATCCATAACACTATCAAAGCTGTATTTTCGCACATTATTACCTTGATGTGGTGCTCGACTCAAACACGATAAACGAGTTATTTATAGGTTGATATTATTGAAGAAGCTTCCCAGAAACGAGACGACTGCATTTTCGTTCTTAATAGGTAGGTGTAAGACAGAGGTAACTGGAGCATTGTACCTATACTTACGGCTTTAGCAAGTAACGTGCGTACATAATTAAATAATTGCTCTTGCGTCATTCAGTTGCGTTTTAAAGCCGCTTAGCTTTATGTACAGCAAGGACGACCTTGAGGCCCAAGACGATTTAATCTAACGTATCTTTATGTACATCACGTCGAAAACCTATTGCGCTTACAGTCGAAGGCACATCAACCTTTACAAACGTATACTGTCTAATAAGTTACGTTAGGGGTCCAGAGGCTACACTGTCGCCAAGGAGAAAAAAAATATTTTAAGAATATTTTTTAATAATAGTATCTTAAATCTTAATAATATATTTTTTTAAACGGTGGTTTTTGGCGTTAATGATATCGAGTCCTAAGTTTTTCACGGCCAAGGGTAAAAATCAGTGTGAAATCCCCTTCAACGACTGCAACAAAAATGTAAGGTTGACCTGCTGTCGACTGTACAAGTTTCTCATCGGAGATGAGCTATAATTCATTTATAACATCTCAAGATCCACTAACCAACTAACAGGCCCCTAATTATAGTCTTGAGAAAGCAAACACCCTCTATATTAATATTTGGTGGATGGGATGCGCGTAATTCATGAAAAACTTCTACGAGTTTGTTCTCTTTTTTTTTTACTTTTTTTTTTAACTTTTTTTAAATTTTTTTATTCTATATTTATAGAGCCAACGTAATTTTATTAATTTCGTTTTCGACATTTACCAAAGTCGCACACTGCATAGAGACGATAGTATTAAACACATACGATTCTAAGCATTAATTCACAGCTACCATTTGCGCTACTACCAATAAGTAAAATGGTTTACTATTAAAGAAAGAACAGAACATTTTATGTTCTTTTAAGAACATAAAAATATAAACAATGTAATCCAAAATGAACAAAAATGATTACAACATATTATAATAATGAATGGATGACAAATTGTAATTGTCGTGATGTAATTACGGTGATACTAAATGAAATAAAATGGCTTTGTTACCCTGTATAGAGAGATGTGGAACACTTTTATAGTGTCATCAACCATGACTTAAACAAAACAAGTTATATATAATCATTGACACAAAACGAAAGTCACAAGCAATTGACATAAATTTGTTATTAGCTTATAAAGATAGTGTGTTCTAGATTGGTATCGATAAGATTGCACGTCAGACAACTGCGCTGTGGTTTTATTTACGTTTTTCCAACAACAGCAGTACCTAGGTAACTATTCTTAAGTGCTATGAATTAAACCATATGCCCATCTACGTCACCTTTTGTTTGCTCGGGAAGTTCACACACGCCAAACAATATGGGTGTTTGTTTTCGTAGATAAAAGTTTAGCGCGAAACAATATGATATGTTTTGCGTTGGATTCATACCCCGCTGATAACTGGTTTCCATTCATATGGGGTGTGTTGTATCATCACAGGAACTCGTTATCACAACGTGCGGCTTCTAGTCTGGAGGTCTTTCGAAACGTTGAACTTGTTTATGGAACAAAAAATACAGTACGTTGGTAGTCTAGGGGGCGTTTCTGAATGAGCCTTTTTCAGAAGAACTAAAAAAACATATTACGGCTGTCAAAGGAATGCAATTTTGGACCTCGCCATGTGTGATACATCATAAAATAGGTCTCAGCGAGCTGAACAAAAGTTACTATGACGCCAACAGCCA